>CM066331.1:141302245-142587245 GCA_033807585.1 Hydrophis major
ATTTTAACTTCTGTGGTTCAGTCTTGCTCAGTAATTGTCTCTTTCTATATAATTAATGCATGTTTTTAGGAGGTCCTCTCCTCTCTATCAAAGTTCAGAGCTGCTATTTCTTAGTAGTGTTCTATCACCAGAACAAAAGCAGACTCGAGATTGGAGTTGAATTCAGCTCTTTATTAACTGTCAGTAACTTCAACTAAAGTTGAGCCGCGGCAGCCCTTTTTATAGCGGCTGCTCGCGGCTCATGACCAATGGTATTTATTTAAACTTCCCGCCGCTTAGGCGGCCAATCGGAACTGTTGCTGTCTACCAATCGCCCAGCTATGGTAACTGTCCAATAGGAATGCAGTATTACAAGTATGCAAACAAGTACACTACAAGTAGGAAGACCTATTTTCAGTTTTCGATATACGAAAGATCCATGTTGATATAGTTTTCTTTCTTACGGGCTTTATATGTCAAAAGGAGGTCTTGATTCAGGAATAGATAATACTTTCCAAATTGAAGGCCATTGAAGTAGAATTGTTGAAAAGGGTCCAAGCAAATTGTGAGCCTCCACCCTTCTGAGGTGGGAAAGAAACATTATGACCCTTCCCAAAGATAGTATGAATACTCAAATGTGAAGGTAAGTTAATTCCAGATGACAGGTTAGTCCTCCATACCACAATGCAAATAAATGTCCTTCCTCATCCTAAAGGATTATCACTGGCAATTGATGTATTTTAGAACCGTTTGCAACAAAAAATAGTCATGAAGCACCTTTAGATTTTACCCACACATTTTGGATTCTTACAAGTCCCTATTACATTTTGTGTAATAAAACTGAACCAATATACAGGAGATTATGTCGATGTAGTCATTTATGTGCACAATGGAAAGTACATTATTTAAGGATTTAGGCTGGGTGTCAGCAACCCACAGCTCTGGAGCTGCATGCAGCTCTTTGGGTTCTCTGCTGTGGCTTTCTTTTTGGTGATCCCACCACTGGCTGGTCCCGCCCCTTGCCCTCTCCTCCCAGTCCTCGCCTGGCCTGAGAAGGTAAAACACACACACACACAAAAGAAAACAGAAATGAGAGGGAGGGAGGGAGAGAAAGACACCCATTTCCCACAGAAAACACCAGGAGCCACAAAACCTAGGTAGGTGTGGCATGGTGGGTCATGTGACTGGGTGGGAGTGACATTGAATTGACCATGCCCACCCAGGTTTTGAAGCTCCCTCTGTTTCCTTTTCTGTGGGAAAAGGGTTCTGTGGCTTTTTGAGTGTTTAAGGTTGCAGACTCCTGCTTTAGGCTCTTCACATAACTAACACATGATCTAATCTAAGATAAATCGCCCTCAAACAAATTGCTTGTTGGGCTTTTTTTCTTCAGGAAGATCACAGAGGAGGAAAATGTAAGTGGCTGATCTCTTTTTGTTGATATCATCTATGGCTCACAGGTCAACAAGTTGTTATCTTTTAATCAACAACTTATTCCAATACCATGGATGGTAATTTATGATACTTTCAAGAAAAGATCTTATCTATGTTTATTCCCAATCTTTGTGGATAAATTCAAAATACCACTGGGAGTCTGGTGCTCACAGCTTGGTTTTATGCATGAGAAAAACAGCTCAAGTTTCATTCAATCCAGGTTTGTTTTTCATGTTGCAAATTTCTATGTGTGCTATATTACAAATGCCTTTGTTTGGAGAGAAGTTCCTACAAAATACATAAGCAGATATGAGATGATTGTGTGAATGGTTTATGTAGGAAGTACAATAAGCTCATATTATAGGCAAAGAGAAAAAAAGCTTCAGAAGCATATTTTGACACTTTCAACTAGATCTGTAGAGATTTAATTCATAGCAAGATGAGCAAAGCATAAAGTTAAGATGGAAATGTCCACTGAGAAATTTCACTCATTTCTAAACACAGATGTTGTCTTATTGTCTCATCATGTGCAGCCTTGCTCAGAAATAAATCCATTTTTTTCAATGAGATAAATTCACCACCATGTGTTCCTAAGGACTATAAATACATAGCTGTACACTATGCAGTTTGTTGCAACTAAAAATATTGATTCTAGTCATGCCTAATTCTGAACTGGACAAACTATAAGTATAGTATCTTCTGGAAAGAATATGAGTATAGCTACATTCGAATACCTATATTTATTTGATAGTAAATCCTATTAACCTCAGCAGGCTACAGTACAGAGCTGACCTTGAGTTATCTTAGAAATTAAATAATGATGGCCCTCATTGATATTTGGAGTGGAGATCACCTGGGATGGAGAACCATCAGTTGGTTAGGTTGAAGTAAAGGTGTGGAGGTGGGAAGATTCTGGAAGAGGATAGTGGCAAATCACATCAGTAATGCTGTAAAAAAAAAAATAAGCAGCTGAAGTCAGAATATATCATCTTTTAAAGTCAATAAACTCGGCATGGATTTACTTTTTAAGGTACACATAGAGCAAGATTGGGAAACTGGTGGCTTTTTGTATCTTGCTACTCTATCCAAGCCAGCTTGGATTTATCCCACAAAGAATTTCATGTTGTGGAGTCTTTGTCTTTGCTGAAGTGAAGAGGTAACTGCTAATAGCTGATCCTAAAAGGCGAACATTATCCACCACTTCTAAATATTCACTGTTAATTCTAAGAGAGATTGCTGCACTTGTCATTAGTTTGGCCTTTAGTCCTCACACATTTGCTTCTTTAAAAAAAATAACTAAATGTACAAATAAGGAAGTTTGTTTTTTGGAGTTTTCTACTCCTTATACAAATAATATAGTTAAAGAATTTCTGTGTACATAGATGCTGTTTTGTTTGCAGACTGTTAGCAATGAAGAAATAATTGGAATGGCAGAAACTGATGATCCATCCTTCTGCTTCATTTCTGTTTCCTAGGCCATACCTTCCAACAACATTGTTTTGCATACTATCTCCAACCACAAACAGTATGCCTTACGTGGACATTCTGTTGATTTCATAATTTCTGTTGATTGGGCATGACCATAAAATGTGTAAGATTCTTCTTCTTCTTCTTCTTCTTCTTCTTCTTCTTCTTCTTCTTCTTCTTCTTCTTCTTCTTCTTCTTCTTCTTCTTCTTCTTCTTCTTCTTCTTCTTCTTCTTCTTCTTCTTCTTCTTCTTCTTCTTCTTCTCCTCCTCCTCCTCCTCCTCCTCCTCCTCCTCCTCCTCCTCCTCCTCCTCTTCTCCTCCTCCTCCTCCTCCTCCTCCTCTCCTCCTCCTTCTCCTCCTCCTCTCCTTCTCCTCCTCCTCCTCTTCTCCTCCTCTTCCTCCTCTTCCTCCTCTCCTTCTCCTCTTCCCCTTCTCCTTCTCCTCCTCCTCCTCTCCTTCTCCTCTTCCCCTTCTCCTCCTCCTCCTCCTCCTCCTCCTCTTCCCCTTCTCCTTCTCCTCCTCCTCTCCTTCTCCTCCTCCTCCTGCCTCCTCCTCCTCCTCTCCTTCTCCTCTTCCCCTTCTCCTCCTCCTCCTCCTCCTCTCCTTCTCCTCTTCCCCTTCTCCTCCTCCTCCTCCTCCTCTCCTTCTCCTCCTCCTCCTCCTCTCCTTCTCCTCCTCCTCCTCTCTCTCCTCCTCCTCCTCCTCCTCTCCATCTCCTCTTCCCCTTCTCCTCCTCCTCCTCCTCCTCTCCTTCTCCTCTTCCCCTTCTCCTCCTCCTCCTCCTCCTCCTCTTCCCCTTCTCCTCCTCCTCCTCCTCCTCTCCTCCTCCTCCTCCTCCTCCTCTTCTCCTTCTTCTCCTCCTCCTCCTCCTCTTCCTCCTCCCCTCCTCCTCCTCCTCCTCCTCCTCCTCCTCCTCTCCTTCTCCTTCTCCTTCTCCTTCTCCTCCTCCTCCTCCTCCTCCTCTTCTCCTTCTCCTCCTCCTCCTCCTCCTCTTCTCCTCCTCCTCCTCCTTCTCCTCCTCCTCCTCCTTCTCCTCCTCCTTCTCCTCCTCCTCCTCCTCCTCCTCCTCTCCTTCTCCTTCTCCTCCTCCTCCTCCTCTTCTCCTCCTCCTCCTCCTCCTCCTCCTCCTCCTCCTCCTCCTCCTCCTCTCCAGTGGTTGAAGCATAAATAGGGATAATCAGTGTATTAAAGGTTATCTGCATTGCAATACATCCCTTCTTTAGCTTTTACACCCTAAGTAGTAAGCACTATGATATTTGAACAGAAGGTGTCCATTTGCATTCCATTTCAATTTGCATATGCCTAAAGTATTGTCAATCTCAATTAGCTGTTGCCTAAGATGTTATGTGAAATCGAGTCATGTCATATTTCATTGTGTTGAGTTTTCCCATATTCACTAACATTCTGTCTTTGCAGCTTTAACCTAGTCACATCATAAGCACCATAAGCAAGATCTTTAGTTCTTTCTTAATAGCAGGCTAGCTTGAAGAATCTACAATCCAGAACTAACTTGTTTTTTGTTTTTTTTTCTGAAATAAAGGAGTGGTTTAGCAGTGTTTTCTCCTACTCTGTATGAAGAGGTGCTTTTCCATTATTACTAAAGTGATCATCCACCACAAGCATTTTCCTATTGTTGTTGTCTGATATAGTTTCCTCTTTGGTCTAGCTCAGGGGTCCCCAAACTTGGCAACTTTAACACTTGTGGACTTCAATTCCCAGAATTCTGGGAGTTGAAGTCCACAAGTCTTAAAGTTGCCAAATTTAGAGAGCTCTGGTCTAGCTGAATAGTTGGCATAAACTTCCCCAGTTGCTGGGATTATATAACATTTGACTATATAATGCTTAGACTATTGTATTGGGTTAGATTGGGCTTTATAATCTTATTTTTTACAGTTCCCCAAACATCTTTAGTTGTTTTATCCTTTAGGATTTCCATTCATGGAATTATTTCTAAACTTTCTCTTAATTCATCAAAATCAGGTCTCTTAAAGAAACTGCCAGGGAACCGGAAAAGGGCTGGTGTGGTTCCATCCTCAAAAAGGGGAAAAAGTGGATCCAGGAAATTACAGATTGATCAACATGACAATAATAATGGGGAAAAAATCCTTAAAAAGGTAATCAAGCAGCAGATTTGGGAGCAAGGTGATCAATTAATTTAGTGACTTTTGTCAAAGAAGCCAGCATGGGTTTGTTAAAAATAAATCATGCTGGACAAAACTTATTGCCTTCTTTGACAAAGTAATTAAATTAGTGGCTCAGAAAAATGCTGTGGATTTATAGTAGTTTTCATAGACTTCAATAAGCATTTGATAAAATAGACCACTGCCTACTTCTACATCTATATGCAGGGAAATAAGATGGGATCTCCAAAGGTTCTGTTTTAAGCCTGGTACACTTCAATATCTTCATAAAGGATTTAGATGAGGGAATAGAAGAGGAACCAATAAAATTTGCAGATGACATTAAACTAGCAGGAGTAGCCAACACCCCAGAAAATAGGCTCAAGATTGGGATGGATCTTGACAGACTTGAATGCAGGGATAAATAGATATGTTGTTATCTCTACTTAATGGATTTTTGCTTGAAGGATGAGATTCTAAAAATTTCTTTGTAGGTAAGAGATGGACTATGGGAAGCAAAAATCATTTATTTTATTTTAAGAGAAAATGGTAAATTACTAAAGTTGTTTATACATGTTTTTATGAAGAGGAAGTTTACTTTTTCTTTACTACATTCTACATACACATACTTCAATCTACTTACAGTTCTCCTTATATAAGGGACTTGGTTTTTGTTACTACTTGCAGCAGCTATCACTATGTTGCCTTTGGTCCCGAGAAATAACATGACTTGGGTCAGATTGGTAAGTGCACACATTATAACTTCTTTCTAAAGTTAAAAACCACATAAAAGAATACAAACTAATAACAAAATAAAAAATAAAAAGAATAAAAACAGAAAGTGCAGAAAAGAAAAGAAAAGTGAAATGTCAGTTGATTGAAGAAGAAAAGTGTTTCATTTTCAACATCTATTTCTTGGCTCTCTTAGGCAGCCCCCCCCCCCTCCCCCATGGATAACCCATCTCAAGAATAAAAACAACTGCTCTGAAATGGTATGATATTATAGGGTGTGTTTCTCTGTTTATGCTATACTAGCTTAATACCTGTGCTTTGCTACGAAACTATGAGGTGAAGCTTAGTTTTTGGGGAGGAAAATAAGGGGGGGGGGATTCTGCCTCTGCCTACCACCATTCATTGGTATTCATCTGGCTAGCGTCCTGTCAGTGTGTGAGAGAGTTGAGGGCTGTTTGGAAACTGAAACAGTATTTGCTGTGTGAGCAAGAAGGAGACAGTGTGGCTTAGCTCAACTTAGCTCAACTGTTTTGTACTGCTTGGTGCTGCTTGGTTCTGTGAAACTGAAACTCCTCTCCTTGTGTTTTGCATTTGGAACAGATTTCTTTTCAGGTGGGGAGTGGGCGTAGAACTCCTTAGCATCAGAGCATGTTAATGATAATATACTTATAATATCCATATAGACTGATATAAGATGAGAATGTTTCCCTGATGATGAATGAAGAAATCAACAGCAGGAAGAGGGTATATATTATATCTGCTCTAAAATCCCAAGTCTATTTAAGTCTATTTAAATGTTGGCTATAACTGATTAAGTATATCTCTTGACCAACAACAAACTATGTCACTAAAAGAAACTAGAACTGAATGGAACCAGTGAAGGGTATTATATAGCTAGAGAATAACTTGTTTACGGGTCAAGAATTTTATCTCTTCCATCTGCTTTCTTTGATTTGTGCAATTGAAAAGGTAATACAGTGTCCTCTTCCTATTTTTTCTATGAATAGAAAAAAGGTACCTTCAAATATGATTTGGAAGCTCCTTTAGAAAAAATACCTGATTAAATTCAATTTTGTCTCCAGAACAACTAATATCAAATCTTCCTTAGCAGTACTATACAATAAATCTAAACTTCACATCTTGTATTCAGGTAATCTCCAAAATTTAAGTTAGATTTTTTAAAAAACATCATGTTTAAACCTTTGGCATATAAAGTTGTAAAGCAGATGTGCTCTTTAGAAGAGCTTGAACTAATCATGAGGACAGAATTAATCATGAGCAGAATTAGAACTTTATATAGATTTTATTCTAACATTAACTTTCATTAAATCAATATGTAAGGTTGTTTATTTGAATTGCTAACTTCCCATATAGCTACTCAAGAGGCTATTTAGACTTATACCTGACTTCACACTACTCCTTTCATAGACAGATTTATGTCTTTCTCACATAAGCATAAAATATACTTGGGCAAGAAACCTTCTCTAAGATAACATCACATACACAACTCTGCTTTACAACTTCGTGCATTGCTGGTCTAAAATAATAACCATTGCCTGGTCTGAATCCCATGTAAAAAAGAGAGAGACCTTAATATTTAATATCTAGAGGAATATCACTTTTGTTCTGGTACCAATACCTTTGAAATTGGACACCTCCTTGGTAGTGGACCTGTTGTGGTTTGATGGCTGAGGTCTCGGAGAGCGAGGACTCAGATGAGGGGCCTGTGTGTGATGCAGGAATGGGGCCAGAACCATCAGAGAGTGGAATGCTGCCTTCAGAGATTGTGGAGGCTGGCAGCAGTGATGAAGATGTCCCCGAGGAGCCTGTGCCCAGTGCGCATGCATGCAGGGCTGCTCGAAGGAAAGGGCAGCTGCAGCAGCATGGGTGACTCGAGAGTAAGGCTGCAAGGTAATGGCCCCTTCCTTAAGAGATAAAAGCCAGTTGAGAAACTAGAGTTCTTTGCAGGAAGCAAAGAAGTTTTTGCACTGAAGCCTTGTGCACATTCAGAATATCTTGGTTGGTGTTTGGAGACTCTTTGTGTTTGAAATATTTCTTAGTAACTTTATCTAGTGTTCTTGGCAGCCTTGCACAACCTTGGCAAGGCTCGTTCTTATCAGAGATAATTAATTTGAAACAACCTTTTAACTGTGAAGGAACGGAATTCGTAAAGAATCATTAAAAGGTGTTGCTAGTACCTCTATTTCACATTTGTTTCCTTGGAACAAGGTTTGGGTCAGAACAACAACGAATGAAGATTGAGCCAATCAGGTGGTTGATTTGATTGTGTTGTTGCTACTATAGGGGATGGGGGATGTTGTTTTATTGGTTTTTATATCGTGGATTTTTAATGTTGTAAACTGCCCATAGACACCTGTCTGTGTGTTGGGCAGCTATATGCATTTTGTTAATAGACAAAACAAATAAATAAGAGTTGCCCTACTTCTCTTTTTAAAGTTTTAAACTCCCAGGAGCCTGAAAGTTGACCAACCACCACTGCTCTGCAGATTGTCTGTAGAGATTCTCAGTCATCCAGGTCTCAAGCATCCAAAAAGATGCTTTTTCTGGAGGCAACTGGACTTTCTTGTTTTTTCTTTGAAGACATTTTGCTCCTCATCCAAGGTTTCCTCAGCTCTGACAGGATCGTGAGGAATGGAAAGGTTTATATTCCTTGCAGACAGCTGGCCATTTGTAAGTTTTAGAGTAAGGCTCTTCAAATTTGGTGAGTTTAAGACTTGAGGATTTCAACTCCCAGAATTCCTGAGTAACATGACTGGAGGAGGCATTCTGGGAGTTGACGCCCACAAGTCTTAAAGCTGTCAAGTTTGAAGACCTGTGTTTTAGAGGGTCACTGAAGCGATTCTTTTTAATTCTCTGTAGTTTTTAATGGGTCTTTTTTATCTAGAGTAGGTCTGGACAGTGTTAAGTTCTGCGCATGGGCGCAAGGAACAGAGATGAGACGGTGAACAGTGAACTTCAACTCTTTATTATACATTCTGAACAGAGCAAAACCCTAGAGCAACAGCAGCCCTTTTATAGGCAAGCTGATGCTCTAGTAACCAATAGGAAATGTGGAGTGTTAACCCCCTTAACCAATGATAGTGGCTCATTAACAGCCAATCAGATTCTCCTGAACGGACCAATCCGATATCGCTATTATCGGCCAATCAGAAGTGCAGGGCTAGAACCCTGCTATTTTCTAAAGCTTTTGATAAACTTTATTTGAGTATTTTATTAGTTCACAACAGGCAGATTGGCCATTGTCTGGCCAGATGACCAAATGCATAAAAGTTATTCCTCTTTGATGAAAAGATGAAGTAGAACTTTTGTGTTGTATGGGGGCCACCTTGCATCACAACCAGAAATTTTGTACCTGCATCTCTCATATAGAAAACTCTTGTTATGGAGCCAGCAAGAGGGCAGGGCTGCTCCATTCTACTGTTCAAAATGAGGTTGCTGCTTTGCCCTTGGCCATCACTTAGAAATGGACCTTTACTCAAATCTTACGCACTAGTCATCCCTTCAACGATCTGCATCTTTGTCCAGATTTTTTTTTTAACTGAATGGTGTTTTAAAAGAGAGAGAGAGAGAAAGAGGAAGATTAAAACAATGAAAGTCAATTTGAGAGAGGACATGCCTGTCATTCTCAATGGAATTGCAGAGCATTTTTGCAAATCAACAAGACACTGAATTGTGAAAAGTGGGGTTATTAATAAGAAATAATGGACAGTAGATATTTGGAAGAGAAAAAGACACTGACTTTCATCAGCTCTCTCAATCAGTACACGTTTTATAACTTCCTTTCTCTCTTTGTTCTTTGAAGATGCTTGTTTCAGCAAATATTTTTTTAAAATTATGTATAAGCATGGAACATATTACAGCTTTTCAAATCCGAAGGGAGTGCATGAATCAGTTGCGTCAAAGGAGCTGGGCAAAGATACAGTGAATGTGATGAGATGATGATGATAAAGATAATGATATAGGTAATATCCCAGCTGGGATGCTAAGGAATTTTGTCCAGGTTACATGTACTGACCTTAATGGTGTCTCAAAAAATTAAAATGTAGATGGGATATCCTTGGTTATACATTTTTCACCCTTGCATGTAAATTAGAGAATGGCTGCTCATTTAGATGTTCTTCTCTCCCAATTTCTGGTATTCCAATTCCAGGCAACTAGAAAACCTGGATATTATTACAATTTCATGCATCGGTTCAAAATGAGGTGTCAGATGTATGCAAAAGTGAGTGACTACAACAGCTAATATAATGGCTTGCTTTCATTCCAAGAAGCGTGTACTCAAAACTTTTGTGTGTAGTTGCCTTAACATCTGTGTTGTCTCTTGGTACATTCTTAGACAAGTCCCTGCAGTTTTCTTGGTCAGGTTTTAGAAATGGGTTACCATTGCCTCCTTCTTAGAGCTGAGCAAGGATGCATGACCCAAAATTATCCAGCTGACTTGTAGTTTAAAACTCACAGTCTTCTGGTTTCTAGCCTGGTGTACTAAATTGGCTACTACCCTGCTACTACTACCCTGCTACTACTACTTCTATACTGTGATCTTGAATTATTATTTGATTATTTTGGCTTGTCTGTATATGGTATCATGTTGCAGACTCACCAGAAACAGTTCTCAAATAAGTTTTTATAAAACAAGCAGCAGATAAACCTACCAACATTTTTTTTTTTTACTTGATCGAGAAAAAAGACACAATGAACTCTGAAATAGATTCTCCATGAGTCCAGTCCAGCTCAATACCATTGAAAAAAGAAAATCAAGAAAAAAACAGTATGGTTGCATAAAGATCTCTCTCACCAAGTGAAAAAAACAAAGGGATAAGTAAAAAAATGGAAAGAGGGACACATAGCTAAGGCAGAATATCAACAAATAGCTGAACCTGCAAAGATGAAGTTAGGAAAATTAGGCTCAAAACCAAGTAAGACTTACAATGAATGTCAAAAACAATAAAAAGAAAGGTTTTGTACAACACATAACAAACAAGGAAAAGTCAAAGAAACAATCAGTCCATTAATGAGGAAAGATGGCAAGGAAGTTGTTAAGTCCTGAGCATGGGCGCAAGGAACGGAGACGAGAGATTGAACGGTGACTTCAACTCTTTACTGTAAAATAAGAACAGAGCAAATGCTTGGGCAGCAGCAGATCTTTTATAGAGCTGGCTGCTGTCAAAACAACGAATGATTTGAGTTTACCGCTTTCACAAGCATCCAATCAGAGGGGCCCGTTAACATCCAATCAGACTGGCCAGAAATGACCAATCACGACTTGCTATTCGCGGGCCAATGAGAAGTGCAGGATTACAAGCCTGCTGTAAAGTAAAGCTGTTTCGGGTTGTACCGCTGCGTTGGCTTAGTCCATAACAGAAGTAATAGGTAGTAGAGAGAAAGCAGAACTGCTTAATTCATTCTTTTTCATCTGACTTCATGCAAAAAGATAATACAGCCCAACTTACAAAAAACAAACTTACAAAAAAAAGATAGACTAGGAATACATGTTAAAATAAGCAAGAAAATGGTAAGAAGATCTGTCCACTGTAGACAATTCAAATCACCAGGACCTGAAGGATTACTTCCCAGAGTTCTGAAGGACCTGGCAGACATGATCTCAGATAGATAGATAGCACCACCACTAGATTAATATGTAACTGGTTGATAAACCATACTTAACATGTGGTCCTCAAAGGAACGATATCCATATGGAAGGAAGGAAGCAGTGGAGTACCTCGTTTTAGGCCCAGTACTCTTCACTATCTTCATAAATGATCTAGATGGGGGATTAGAAGGAGAACTCATCAAATTTGCAGATTATATTAAGCTCGCATGAATAGCCAACACCCCAGAAGATGGGCTCAAGATCAAAAAGAATCTCAACGGATTAAACACTGGGCCCTATCTAACAAAATGAAATTCAATGTAAAGAAAACAAAAGTTTTATACTTAGGCAAGAAAAACCAAATATACAGGCACAGATCAGGTGAAACCTACCTTAATGCCAGTATATATAAGAGGGAACATGGAGTTCAAGTGGACAATCACTTAATTATGAGCCAACAGCACGTGGCAGGAGCCAAAAAGTAATAATGCAATTCTCCAGGATGGTATAAGGCAGTGTCAAATTTGATTTCACTGAGGGCTGCATCAGGGTTGTGTTTGACCTCAGGAGGATGGGTGTGGCCAGCTCAATGTCACTCATGTCGGGGGCATATGTGGTGGCCCAAGTGCTCTGACAGTGAAAACGGGCTCCCAAGCTCTGTTTTCACTGGCAGAGAATTCAGAAGCCCATTTTTGCTGGCAGAAGCACCCTGGCCCTTCACTATTTCCAGGGCGGCCCTGCAGGCCAAATCTGGGCCCTGGACCTTAAGTCTGACACCCCTCATATAAGCTTTCCTGCTTTGGGCAAGTATTTAACCAGAAGACATTTAAGGGCCCTTTCAGCCTTATGGTTCTATTACACTCT
Source organism: Hydrophis major (assembly GCA_033807585.1). Taxonomy (NCBI): domain Eukaryota; kingdom Metazoa; phylum Chordata; class Lepidosauria; order Squamata; family Elapidae; genus Hydrophis; species Hydrophis major. The sequence goes on from CM066331.1 coordinate 141,314,450, forward strand.
AAGACAAGGGTCTTCAAACATGGCATATTTAAGACTTGTGGACTTCAACTCCCAGGATTCCTGAGCTAACATGATTGGAGGTGGAATTCTGGAAGTTGAAGTCCACAAGACTTAAATACACCAAGTATTTAAGAGCCCTGCTCTAAGATTAAAGCTCCTTCCTTTCATTTCAAATGCTAAGGGAGGGTTTGTAGAATCCCTACCTCCCCACACTCACCATGCTCAATGACATATTTTCTTTTTTTCTTTCTTTTTTTTGTAAATTTTATTTGAGTTTTCAGAAAGAGAAAAAAAATACAAATAAAACATCTTTTTTGAAAGTAACGTAATCCCGGGTTACATTTCTTCGTACGGACACAAATTCAGGTTCATGCTCATTTTTATATTCTATTCCATATCTTATTACTATTTTACATTTTCTGCATAGCTTCTCCCCTCTTTTAATTTTCTCAATTTTATTTTAATTATCTCATCTCAATTCAAATCATTGTATTTATATTTTTTGTCTGTCCTGTTTCAATTATCTATTATCTTTTCTCATTAAACAAAATTTCTCCTATAGTTACTGATTGGAGTATGAGGCCTTTATATCTTTTCCCTAAAGTTGTAACATTCAATATAATACATGATTTCCATTTGGATTCTGCTTGGTACATTCTTAAAATACACACTATATTCTTAAAAAAAGAAAAAAAAATTATAAATGTATATAATTAAAACAACATTCCATTCCAATTCAATTCTATCATTAATATTAATATTCATTAAAGTCTTACCATCTTTAACATTACTTTTCAATTAAATATCATACTTCTATGGGAACAATTATAAATTTTCCATAGTTAATCCCCCCCCCATTCACTTATATTTTATAAAACATTAACTAATTAAAATGTTCCCGTTCCTTCCTAATTCAATTTTCTCATTTATTTTATTTCACTTTTTTTATTCACAAACATTTCACTAAATTACACTAACTATTTTATCCCTCATTTTAATCATACGTTGTTTCTAATTTTCTAAAGTTATTTCTATTACTAATATAACAATACAATCTTATGTACCTTTACAGAATCCCTTTTTCAGTTAGATTTTCACCCATTATCTCTAAATAGGTCCTGTTTCTCTATATCTTGCTCCGGTCCTTTGTAACTTCTTTTCCTTTCCTTCTTCCCTCTCTTCTTCTTTCTCCCCTTTTTACCCCCTTGTATCTCTACCTCTATTTCTCTCTTCTGTATTCCCCTTTTCTGTTGCTCTCCAGTATTATATTTATTTTTTGAATTATTTTTCTTTTCTTTGGTTGTTTTTTTAAGTCTTAAATTCTCCATTCTCTTCTCCCCCTTTTCTTTTTCTTCCCCACATAAAATTGCTTGTTCATTAAAGATGGCTTCTTCTTTGTCCCAGTCTTCTTGTTTTGCAATCTTTTCTTGTTGTTTCTCATAGTTCCAAATCTCCATTTCTAAGAATTGAGAAACGAAGCCAAAAGAACCCTTCCCTTCTTATGCATTTTCTTTGTACTTTTTAGGTTCCATTTTCAATTCATCCAGAAGTGCTGCCATTGTATAAATTTTTAAACAACCACCCAATTGATTTTAGTTATTCAAATATAATAACCAAGAATCCAAAGATCACCAAATAATCCAAATACATGCAAGCTGTTTCTTTTTTGCTCTTTTTTTCACTTTCTCTTCCTGGAGTTACTATTTAGTTGCAAAGTTTCAGTTAAAATGTATCTTTTAGAAGTCTTGTTGAAGTTTTACTGCAGATTATTTTTAATTCCAGGCAGTCTCCTCCCTCTTCCAGATCCTGCCCTTATTCTTTTTCTCTTCCTTCCTGCTTATGAAAAAGAAAATTTTTAATGTCCAGCAATCTTTATTATCCCTTTGGCATTTTGTTTTATTTTCAGCTTAATTACCTATTGATGTCAAAGTGGATTTTTCTGATTTCTTATTTAAGTCTCTTAGTTGCCAGTATAGGGAAGGAGAGAGAAGGAAAAAAAAAGCCAAACCTTTCCCTTTTCACTTTCCTTTGCTGCTTCTGACTCTTCTTTGGGAGTGATGTTATTTTTTGTAAGTTTAAATTCCAGGGTACCTTAGTTGTTGCTTTTACAATTTAACCCAGTCAGCCAAAACTTTCACTTCTTATCTTCCTCCTGCACATTCTTTTATGGGCGAGTTCTTTTTTATGGTGGCCATTTCTGACCACCGCTGCAACCACCTTCAGGAAAGGGAGTAATGGTCAGCCGAGGAGGAGAGATATGGCTCTCCTCAACCCTGCTGGTGGTCTCCCCCCTCTTCACCACCTCTATGGGGTGGCTTAGCCCCGAAACCAGCCGGCTTGGGGTGCTCCAGCGGTGAGCCCAGGTAGAAACTGCGGACAATCGCGGATTTCTGTCTATCGCCGAAGCCCTTCAAACCGGAAGTTCTCTCAATGACATATTTTCCTACAGACTGTCAGGCTTTCAGCACAAACATCTGCAGCAGAGTGTCTTCTTTTATAGCAGGATAGCACTTTTAGGATTTTTTCTCCTTGTCTGTATCTTGCCTCAGGTGAAACTGCTTGATTTTTCAAGGCAAAGACAATAGGGTCCTTATTTAACAAGTGATTAATATGCCCTGAAATAACTGTGATGTCCAAAATGATTATTATGCTTTGAAGCCAATTGTTGACTCTTTTTGAGGAACATCAAAAGCTGCAAGGATATTTCCTTCAGGGGAAAAAAAAAAAAAACCACAACCCCACCTCGGTTTCTGATACCATGGTTCCTTCTTATTTCAGTTAATGGCTGCATTATCTGGAAGACAGCAAAAAACCAGATTTCTTTTCACAGTATGATTGAGGCCATGAGAAAACAGCTCATCAAGGCTATCCACAAAACTATGATTGATTGCATACCATCAGGCTTCACTGCTCTCTTTCTTTATTACGGCTGTGGAATAAATAATAGCATTTTATAGCAGCCATTCTAAGGTTACATAAGAATATGTTTAAAATTAACATAAAAGGATGAGCTGCAGTCACTCTTTTTTTTGACTCCCGTCCTTTTTGTGAAAAGCATTTTTCATAGAGAGGATGCATGAGGGTCACAGCAATAACTCGCAAGCTAAGACATGGTAGGCATAACACTTTCCAGAGTGAACACACACACACACACACACACACACACATGTATATATACACAAACACACACATACACACACACACACACATATGTAACACAGATATATATATGTAACACAGAGATAACAGCCTGGGTAATGGGCTGTGTGATGACCTTCTGCGTTCTATTGTTTTGACATCCTGGGTCTTCTGCTGTAATCTCCTGGGTCATAATGACCTGGGTCATGGGCTGTGTGATGACCTTCTGAGTTCTAAGGACATCACACAGCCCATGACCCAGGTTGTTACAACACAGGAGGCTGATAGACACACAGCCAATACCTCAGCCACACATGTTCTTATGAAAAAGCCAGCCAATCTGCAAACATCAACTCAACATCAAAATTTTGAGTTATTTGGTAATAAGGAGAATGTGAAATTGTGCCATATTGAATTATAGATAGATGATAGATGATAGATAGATAGATAGATAGATAGATAGATAGATGATAGTTTCCAAACCTTGAATGGGATTACTAAATAGGAACACTAAAAATACAATATGTGTTGTCAGTCCTGTTTCCTTTTGTGCCATCTAATGTCTACCTTCTCAAATTTCCATTATTTATAGGTGCAGAATGAATTTGCATTTTTGCAACATTTTTGGTAATCAGTGCTTGAATGCAAATAGAATACTTTATAACAATCAGGAAAGCTGTTGTGGTGGAGTTCCAGAATCAATGGGTCTTTTAAGAGCCTTGTAGTCATATTCAAGCCAACTGCAGATTAATTCAAGGAAGTCTGACCAGATATTTGGAGACTACAACTAGCATGAATGATTCCATTTCTCATACATATGTTCTTGTACTCTGGGAATTGATTCAAAGTAGTGTTCCAACATACTGCTAGTTCTCAACTTACGACCAGTCGGTTCATAATTGCTAGTAGTAACTGTGAGAGGGATCTTGGAGTCCAAGTGGATAATCATTTAAATATAAGTAAGCAGTGTGTTGCAGTTGCCAAAAAAGCCAACACAGTTCTAGGCTGCATTAATAGAGGGATAGAATCTGCAATGGGTCAGTCTCTTCCTTTGGTATAAGTGTAATATAAGCCTCTGACCATGTTTTAGGTATCATCTTTTTTAACATAACTTCATTCATAACTTCTAAAATTGGGATGCTCAATAATTCTTGAAATGTTTTATAAAATTCTACTGGAAGCCCATCTGGACCCGGAGCTTTCCCATTATTTTGTCTCTTAAATGCTTCATTTAATTCCATCATTGTTATATTGCTTTCTAGCATTTCTTCAGTCTCTTTAGGTATCTTTGGTAAATTAGCTTCCTGTAAATACTGTTTGACTTTTTCTTCATCAATATTCTCTTGTTTATATAGTTGCCCATAAAAATCTCGAATAATTTCTTTTTTCTCCTTATTCCCATAACAAACTTGGCCTTGTTCATCTATTAACTTCAATATTTTTCTTGATTCCTTCTCTTTTCTCAATTTATATGCTAGCCATCTACCTGGTTTATTTGCATCTTCAAAATAATTCTGTTTAGAGTTTCTAATTTTCTCTGCCAGTTCTTCTTTCTCTATTAATTCCATTTTATGTTTGATTACATCCAGCTTCAATTTAATATCCTTTTTCTGTGGCATTTTCTGTAATTCTTTTTCAAGAGTTTTATACTCATTTTCCAAGGCCTTAGAAGCTTGCCTTTTCCTAGTATTCTTTTTTCTTGTATAATCTATTATCAAACCTCTAGCGTATGCCTTCATAGTGTCCCACACATTTTGCGTTGAAGTATCTTCTTTTTTATTTTCTCTGAAGAAAAAAGCCAATTCCTTCTCCATCCATTGTGTAAAATCTTTCTCCTTTAAAATAGTATTATTTAATGTCCATCTCGATCTTTTTTTTTGTCCCTTCCATTTAATTGTCATTGGGCTATGATCTGCCCAGGTACTTGTTTCAATGCTTGTTTCTTTAATATTAGATATTAGTTCTGTTGAGATCCAAATCATATCTAATCTGGATCATGATAAATGTCTATTTGAATAAAAAGTATATTGTTTAGCTTTAACGTTTCTTTCCCTCCAAATATCTTTTAAAGTTAATTCATCTGTCATTTTAAAAAAGGACCTTGGGAGAGCCTTTCTATTTTGCTTTGTTGTTGTTGCTATATAGTCCAGTTTATTGTCCACAATTCCATTAAAATCTCCCATCATAATTATATTAACATAGTCCAGTCCAATTATTTTCATGTGCAGCTTTTTATAAAACTCCACAATGTAAAAAACCACAATGTAAAAAAGATGTTGAGTCTCTAGAAAAAGTGCAGAGAAGAGCAACACAGATGAATAGGAGACTGGAGGCTAAAACATATAAAGAACGATTGATGGAACTGGGCAGGGCTGGGTTTCTACCGGTTCTGTCCATCTCTGTAGAACTGGTAGCTCTGAAGAGCAGCAGACATAGAACCGGTTCTATGTCTGCTGATGTTTTTTCCCACCCGGCTCTTACCTGACCTTTATTTCCTGATTTTCTTCAACTGTAGCTGCTGTGCAAGGTACAGTTGCAGTTTAAAAAGCAGGAAAAATGGGCTTTTTGAAAGGCTGCTTCTCTGCATGCAGCATGCTGATGACGATTTACAAGCACGCGCCAGCAGAGTGCAGGGAAGCACATCATAAATCACCGAACCTTGTAAATGACCGAACTGGTAGTTAACCCTGTCAGATCCCACCCTGGAACTGGGTATGTCTAGTTTAATGAAAAGAAGAACTTGGGGTGACATGATAGCAGTGTTCCGATATCTCAGGGGCTGCCACAAAGAAGAGGGAGTCAAGCTATTTTCCAAAATACCTGAAGGCAGGACAAGAAGCAATGGGTGGAAATTAATCAAGGAGAGAAGCAATTTAGAACTAAGGAGAAATTTCCTGACAGAACAATTAATCAGTGGAACAACTTTCCTCCATAAGTTGTGAATGCTACAACACTGGAAGTTTTTAAGAAGAGATTGGACAACCATTTGTCTGAAATGATAGAAGGTTTACTGCCTAGGCAGGGGGTTGGACTAGAACACCTCCAAGGTCCCTTCCAGCTCTATTCTATTCTATTCTACTCAAATTACTGTTCAGTTATGATGGATTTCCCCAGGGCTACTTATGACCTGGATTAAAAGTTTTGTTGGTTGCCCCTGCCCCGCTCCCATGTCCATGTGAGTGCATGTTGGGTGCTTGGCAACCAGCCCACATTTATGACCACATGATGGCCATATCACATGACCACAATTTATGACAGTTTTTTTTTCTTCTGGAAACTAGCATTTACTTTTGGTTACCAGCAAAAAAAAACAAACCAAAAGCCACCCTATTGCAGACAATGGATTTGCTTAATGACTAAGGTGTTTTACTTAACACCACTGCAAAAAAAAGGTCATAAAATATGCACAATCACATGGTGACCTGCTTAATGACTAGCATAATTTACAGACATAATTCCAGGCTCAGGTATTGTTGTGAATGTATAAAGTTTTAATAAAGCGTGAGCTTGGAGTAAAGTGCAGGGTTCTGGCCCTGCACTTCTGATTGGTTGTTAAATGGCCGGATCGGATTGGCCCGCTCTGGGGAATCCGATTGGCCCTTAACAGAGAGTTCCTATTGGTTATGAGAGCTAGCACTCCTCGTTGGTTATTGGTTAATAGTTACGGGGTTTGCCTATATAAGGCGGGTTAAAACTGCTATAGAAGCTAGAAGTCACTATGTAAATAAAGAGCTGAAGTTCACCGTTCAGAGGCTTGTCTCCATTCTTTCTCGCTCATGCTCCAAACATAACAGGTATGGTCATAGGTCAAAGACGATTGTAATTAGAAAAGTGCATATCTATGCCTATATTCAGTTGATTAATTCATAAATAGACCTCATGGGTTGCATTTTGAAGGAGGAGGAGGAGGGGAAGGGGGGGAGGAAAAGGAAAAGGAAAAGAAGGCAGCAGCAATATACTGAAATAAATTTTTCTAGAGATGGCCAGTGATGACCCAAAGCAAATGGCTCTTTTGCAGCCTGCAAGTCAAGAATTATCCAAATGAATTATTTTCATAATCATTTCAAACAGGAAGCAAATGAGAAGAGATTATATTTTGTTCAGAGCATTTCTCTAATATAAGAAGTGAAATTCATCAAAGCAATTGTTAGCTATTGTAAAGAAAATTGCTAACATGATTGCTCAGTTCCATCCTCCGAGTTGTATTTTGCCTCACTGATTTTTTGATTCTGCAGTTTATGCAAACAGGCAGGGCCCAGAATTGCATTTAGATTCACTGAATAGGCTTTATGCCTATTTCCAGGGAGAAAATAAGGTTTATGTCTTGAGGACATATAGATATATGAAATTAGAGAACCAGCAGCTTAGGCCTCTCAGCTTATTCCCATCTATTTCTGCTTTAATATTGGGCATAGTATCCTATTTTTTTAAGCAAGTAAATCTATTCTTTCAGGGTTTTCAATACAGTAGTTTTCTTTATTTCCATTTATACTCCTTTCTTCTTTATAGAATGAGAATGGTAGCATCTCCAGTTTTTTCTTTTGTTAATATTGAGTTAATATCTTTCACATTGTTTGCAATTTTGTGCACTTGAATGAAATCTTATGGTAGCTTCTTGTTCTGCAGGCTCAACAGCTGATGTTCTTCTTTCAGCTAATCTCTACTGGTCTGGAATGCCATTTGTATAGTCCTTTATACTTAAACAAATAATCTCTCCATAAAAAGATGAAGCAAAAATGCCCATGTGTATGTGTAGCTTCTCTAAAATGGCAAAGCTTCTGCGTTGTCTGTGGTTATTTTCCCATGTTCGTTCCATAGCAATAGCACTTAGACTTGTATTCCACTCCACAGTGCTTTACAGCCCTCTCTAAGTGGTATACAGAGTCAATATACTGCCCCCAACAATTTGGGTCATCATTTTACCCACCTCGGAAGGATGGAAGGCTAAATCAACCTTGAGCCAGTCAAAATTGAACCGCTGCCAGTTAGCAGAATTAACTTGCAATATTACACTCTAACCACTGTGTTCTGTACCTTCATTAACATTCTTGAAAGCCCCGCGCTTTGATTGGCCAAAGCGTGGGGCGATCTGATTGGTTAAGGCGAGCTGCGCTGATTGGCCCGCTAAGAATCTCCCGCGATTGGTAGGTTCGAATCGCGGTGCCATTGGCCGCGGCCGCCACGGCTTGAGAATAAAAAGCCGCTGTTTTCTCCCTTGGACCAAGTTCGGTTCCGGGGACCAATAAAGAGCTGAAACCTAGTCACTGCCTCCTGGTCTCTTTCCCGACGGACACGACACTGGCGACGAGGATGGGATCCCAATTCTGAACCCCAGCAAGCACGTGGCCAACAGAAGCAAGACTGATGAGATGGCCAGCATCGCTCTGCCCACACCCTTCAACCCCGCTAGCGAGGACTGGGAATCTTACACGGACCGACATGAAGGACGCCACCGGGCCAAAGAAACAAGCCGTCTTCCTGACACACTGCGGGCCCGCAGTGTTCAAGATGGCGAAAGCCCTAGCAAAACCAGCTGATGTCACCGGGATGGACTGGGACGACCTCAAACCCTTACTCCGAAAACACTATGTTCCCGCCGTGCCCACCCTCATCAGATGGCATGAGTTTTATCGGTGGGACCAACGGTCGGGCGAAAGCCTCGGCGACTTTGTTGCGGAGCTGCGGAGCCTCAGAGGACTATGCGGGTTCTCCAACATGGACGAGGCCCTACGGGACCGAGTCATGCTCAGGTTTCAGGACCCAGTCCTACAAAGTCGGCTGATGGCCAAAGGCGACATCGCCCTGAAGCCACCGCAGCCAAAGCCACCCGGCAGTCAGCAAACCGCATGCGGAGACCGGACGCCGGGGACCGCACCGCGAACAACAACCCTGGAAGGGCGACCGAGGCCCAACTGGAAGCAAGTCACTGCGAAATTACCACCCACCATGGCGAATTCCACTCCGCCTCCAACACTTCGGACGAGGAGGAGGAAATCCACTGGCTCCAGGCAGGACGCGATCAGCGCAGTCGGCGGGGTCGTAAGTCGGGGATTGCGTGTGCCGGTTGTGGAGGCGACCACCCTAGATCTGAGTGCCAGTTCTTTGATGCAGTCTGCCAGCACTGTGACAAAAAGCGTCACATCGCCCATGTATGCTGACTGAAGAAAGTTTACAGCCCCAGACAATGGGACCAAAGCGAGTGGAGACAGGACAGCACACCCCCCAGAACCAGAGATCGACCAGCCGACATCCGTTGGGACCGGAGCGGACGAGCCCGACGAGGAGTCGAGACCCGGCGGAAGGAGGAAACACACCAGACGGTCATCATTGGCCACGCATCAACCACCGACACCCGAAAATTCTACATGGAGGTAGGCATCGAAGGCGAGCCATGCAAGATGGAGGTGGACTCTGGGTCCTACCTCTCCATGGTCGCCTGGCAAGAAATCAAACGCTTGGTGCCTACCATCCAAAGGAAGGGACTGGAGAACCAGAGACTAATCCTTAAAGACTACCAGGGAAACCGCATCCCGGTAGTTGGAACCGGACAATTCAGAGTAACATTTAAGGGACGCACTGCAAAGCTTCCCCTAACAATCGTGGATCGAGATCGACCCAGCTGTTGGGATTTCAATGGTTCACACCACTCGGCATCGAAGTCACGGGCATCGACCACATTGCCGAGACCGACTGGGAGCAACAACTGGCACAGGACTTCCAAGAAGTGTTCGACGGCACCCTAGGGAAGTACCAAGGGCCCCCTATCTCCTTCAGCCTAGACCCGAACGTTCCCCCAAGACACCTAAAACCAAGGCGGGTACCTTTCGCACTCAGGCCAAAAATTGATGAGCAAATTGACAAGCTCGTCAAGCAAGGGGTCCTACAACCAATAGACCATGCCTGGTGGGAGACCCCAATAGTCATCCCAGTCAAGCCTGATGGGTCAGTGAGAATCTGCGGGGACTATAAGGCCACCCTAAACTGCGCCTTGCAACAAAGCACCTAACCCATCCCAGTAGTGCAGCATCTCCTACACTCACTGGGGGGAGGCAAGGTTTTTGCGAAACACGACCTGGCCCAAGCATACCAACAGCTGCCGGTCGATGAAGAAACCATGGAGACGCAAACCATAGTCAACCACCGGGGAGCCTTCCGATGTAACCGACTCCGGAGTCAGCGTGGCACCTGGAATTTTCCAGAGCCTCATGGAGAGACTCTTACAAGGCATCAAGGGGGTGGTGCCCTACTTCGACGATGTACTGTTATTGGCAGCCAACCAGCCAGAATTAGAGGGTCGACTAAGAGAGGTGCTAACCAAATTCAAGGAAACCGGGCTAAAAGTGAAGAGGGAAAAGTGCCAACTTTACACAGAGTGGGTCGAATTCCTGGGGTACCTCCTAGACCAGCATGGCATCCACCCAACCGACACCAAAATTAAAGCTATCAAAGAGGCCCCCACACCCAGGTCTAAAACAGAACTGCAGGTGTTTCTGGGACTACTTAATTTTTACAATGTTTTCCTGCCCCAAAAGGCGACCGCGGTGGAGCCTTTGCATAGGCTCTTGGACAAGGCGGCCACATGGACTTGGGGAAAATGCGAGGAAGCCGCCTTCAGGAAAACCAAGGACCTGCTTACTTCGGATGCCATCCTCATCCAATAAAACGAGACCCTACCACTAGCCATCACATGCAATGCATCACCCTTCGGCGTTGGTGCCGTCCTCAGTCACACTCTTCATGACAGAAAAGAAGCACCCATCACCTTCTTTTCAAGGACCCCCACCAAACCGGAGAGAAACTACAGTCAGCTGGACAAAGAGGCCCTGGCTATCGTCACCGCAGTGAAGAGGTTTCACGAGTACCTCTACGGCCGGAGGTTCACCATTATCACCGACCACAAGCCGCTGCTGGGAATACTCGCAGGGAACAGGGCCACCCTGAACATTTTATCTCCTAGAATGACAAGGTGGTCCGAATTCCTTGCTGCCTACAGCTACCGGCTCACACACCGACCCGGTAAGACTATCACCCATGCAGAAGCTTTAAGCCATTCACCACTACCTGAACCAGACACCGACCCAGCACCCACAACGACCACCCTCAGCATAGAGACTCTGCCCGATCTACCCATAACTGCGTCAGACATTGCCCGAGAAACTAATAAAGACAAACGTCTGGCACGGGTGTTACATTGGGTAGAGAAAGGTGGCTGGAAAAGGACAATGACGAGACATTCTGAACATTCCGGAACCGGCAAACGGAACTCTCGCTACTAAAAGGTTGTGCACTATGGGGGGATAGGGTGGTCATCCCGGAAAAACTGCAAGGGAAGGTACTGGAGTTGTTACATGAGGGGCACCCGGCATCGTTAGAACAAAAGCCCTGGCCAGAAGTTACGCTTGGTGGCCAGGGATGGACAAACAAATCGAGGCTTGGGTAGCAAGGTGTCAACGCTGCCAGGAAACTAGACCAAGACCACCCATGACACCGATCCTAGAATGGGAAACCCCCAGGGGACATTGGTCTAGGATCCACATAGACTTCACCGGGCCCACAAAGGGACACACATTCTTAATAACCGTAGACGCTTACTCCAACTGGTTGGAGGTAAGCAACATGAAAACCACCACCAAAGAGGCCGTGACCAAAGAACTTTGCAAACTCTTCGGGACACATGGCCTCCCAGATGTCATCGTGTCGGACAACGGACCCCAATTCACCTCACTGGAATTCGAAAAATTCCTAGCGGAACGGGGCATACGACATGCACTGACAGCCCCGGCGCATCCGGCGGCAAACGGAAGGGCAGAACGGATGGTTCAATTCACGAAAAAAACCATCCAGAAAATAAACCATGGGGAGATTCAAGACAAAATAAATAAAATGCTTTTTATACAGCACATAAACCCGAACACTACAACAAATAAAAGCCCGGCAGAGCGACTAATGGGGAGGAAAATAAGATCCCCACTCGGTAGACTGCACCCCACATACAACCCAGAGAAACTCCCAAACTCCTCCAGCAAGTACCGATCCTTTGCACCAGGCGACGCCGTCTACGCAAGGAACCTAACCGGAGATGCACTGTGGATACCAGCAATCATAACCCAACTGACAGGACCACGCTCGTACCGGCTACAAACAACCGATGGACAAGCATGGAAACGCCACATCGATCAATTAAGATCGAGGACAGCCACAGAAGACATAACCGATACGCAACCAGACAGAATCAATCCCCTTAACACAAACCAAGAGGGGAGGGAATACCCCCGAAACCAAACCCCAGAAGAAAGAAACCAGCCATACTCACCAGCAAGCAGCCAGCTTGGAACCTCACCAGGAAGAAACAGCCAGGCCAGCTCGACCAGCCCGGAAAGACCAAGCGGGAGCAGCGAAAACCGCAGCTCGACCAGCCCGGGTAGACCAGGAGGGAGCTGCGAAGAGTGGCCTGGCAAGACATACCAGGCGGTTCCACCAACGAGGCCAAGAGACACGGAGAACCCGACCGAACTGGCCGGGAACCAACTTACGACTGACCTGCGCAGGTCCAGTAGACAAGTACGGAGCCCCGCCTACCTACGGGACTACGTTACGTAGGACCAAACCAAGAGGGGAGGGGTGTTCTGTACCTTCATTAACATTCTTGAAAGCCCCGCGCTTTGATTGGCCAAAGCGCGGGGCGATCTGATTGGTTAGGCGAGCCACGCTGATTGGCCCGCTAAGAATCTCCCGCGATTAGTGGGTTCAAATCGCGGTGCCATTGGCCGCGGCCGCCGCGGCTTGAGAATAAAAAGCCGCTGTTTTCTCCCTTGGACCCAGTTTGGTTCCGGGGACCAATAAAGAGCTGAAACCTAGTCACCGCCTCCTGGTCTCTTTCCCGACGGACACAACACACTGTGTCACTGTGGCATTTTGCATCTGGGGTCATTTCAGGGTTCTTGTTCTGGGATTATTATTATTATTATTATTTTTGTGGGGGAGAAATTATATACTTTTGAAAATATATTATTAGTGCTCAGCAGTAAAAGGAGTGTGTGGCTTTAATTGCAAGATCATATCATTTTGACATTTGGGTACCCTCCCCCATCAATAAGCTGGCTGTTAAGCAAAAGTATAAAGTCCAACATTTTTATAGTTTAACATTTCTCTGTTTCTTTCCCATATTTCTTATAAACAAGAAAAGATGGTCAGAAAACAAAAAAATGTTTGGTTTGGATGCCCAAGATATTGAAACCAAATATATAATGGTGTATATAAAAGAAGAAAGTCTTTCAGCAAAATATAGCTTTACTCTATCAAGTTCTGTTGTGCCTTTTACATCACAATATCTAAAAGCAACAATGAAAGCTTGCAATGCCCCACCAAAAATACATGTTTTCTCTTATATGCATTCTATATTTCTCCTATAGTGATATTTCTCAAGATGGCCATTTGTATTTCTAAAACTTTATTTTATAACAACCAAAACAACATGCAATTTGAGAGGAAAATCCTCAAAAACAGCAATCTGATACTAACCTAAACAGTTTTCTGTCTCTCTGTGCTCAAATGGAACACCCATTTTGCCTCTGTATAGAAATATATAGAAAAGAAAGCATTCTACGAACCAATCCCTTCAGTTTCTGCATCTGTTTTCAGCTATTATTAGTCCCAAAGAGATGGTAATAAAGGAATATGCTTCTCTTTAAGTGCACAGATGGAACTCTTTTTGTAGTAGGTGGAAGTGCAGTTTGAAAGAAAGTGAGGACTCAACCGGTGATAAGTTTTCAAAGGAGACAAGCATTATAGAAATCTTTACAAAAAAAATGTTCTGATCACCACTTTTCAGTCCCTTCTCCATCATGTTCATCCATATTCAATTTCCTCTGGAAGAAGATCAGTCTAATTTTATTTCCATTTGGTATCACTTGAGTACTCCAGCAGTCAATCACTCAGTTAGCATTGCAGTAGAATGTTAGACAGGTAGTGGTCTAAGGTTATTAAATAGAATGGCTTGGCCTCACATTATATACAATAACAACAATATGGAAATATTTAGCTACTGCCTACTTCTGGAATGTTTTTCTTTAGTCCCCATTTTAGCTGAGAGTTGTGATATTGTGTATCTGGTAAAATCCGATCAAGGTCACTTCCAAATCTCTGCAAGATCAGTTTGTGACATGGATCCATGGACCCCTCTCCAGATGTGAGTTCAGAGGAGGAGTTTGAGTCTGCAGAGTGTGGGAAGCCCCCCCCTCCCAGAAGAATGACATATTTTGGGAAATATTAAAAAGGCAGAATATTATATTTCCCTAAATGAGAAATGGAGAAACATGTTTTTTTAGAAAAAAAGCAGCCCCCACCTTTTTTTAATAGCTCGCAGAAGATGTCAGCACTTAAGAGATAAAGAGCTTATTGAAAAAAGACAAGTATATAGATAGCTCTATTCATAAGCAAATACCCTCACCCAAGAGCCAAAACAGGGTGAAAGCCATTAGGCCACAATAGGAATTGCATCACCCCCAGAGCAGTCCAAACTTCAACCAAACCTGACAGCTCAGACAAACACCTACAATTTGCATTTCCTCTTTTGCCTCTAGAGCCAGCTATGACCCCATAGGAATCTGGCAACAGCCAACAGAATGCATGTTCTTGTCCATTAGCAATGAGGAGGAGGTAGAGTCCCCATCTCCTGATCCAAGGAAACATAGAGCAAAGGGAAGACAGGCATAATGCCAGTCAGCTAGTTTCCTCGTGAGGAGGCAACATCACGTCTCATTGCACTGGCATTGCCTACTTAACCCTGCCATGAGGACTTGAGTGTTGCTGGAGCAACATGCCTAATTCTGTGTCTTGTGTCCCATCCTGTTCAACTCCTGGACTGCTTTCCTGGATTTCTTGTGTGCCTATTGGACTCAGTTACCCAATGACTCTTGTACTGAGCTTGGAATCTGGACCTCTGCAACAGGAGTGCTTTGTAAAGACAGTTTTTTGGGAGGGTGTGGGGGTGTTGAATAAACACCTGTAGAATTCTTGCCATATTTGCATGTTTTGGGAGGCGAGGAGGAGGAGGAGCACAGTTTGGTGCAGTGTTTAAGGTACTGGCCCTTATCCACAGTCTTAGGCCTAAAAGTGAGCTTGGTGACTTTAAGTTGTTGTAGAGAAAACAGAAGGTCTTAGCATTGATCCAGATGGGTCAGGGGGATATGGCTGCCCTGTTGAAGAGAGAGGGGAGATGGGTCAGGGGGATATGGCTGCCCAGCTGAAGAGAGAGGGGAGTCGGACAGGGGGTTGGGGGTGTCGCAAAGTACTTGAATAGGTTTCCAGTTTCGCGTGGCTTCGGGGCAGCAGGAATTCGTGACAGCTCGCGATTCCTGCTGTGCTAGCGGCCGAGGTACCCCCGATCCAGATGGGTCAGGGGGATATGGCTGCCCTGTAGGGACAGCTGAAGAGAGAGGGGAGTCGGACAGGGGGTTGGGGGTGTCGCAGACCCCCTCCTCCTCCGGAAAAACCCCTTTTTCCCAAGGCGGTGGAGTGGCGGTCAGCAATGACCGCCACGAAGAAGCCAGCAACCGGGTAAGATTGCGCTGGAGGAAGTAAGAAGAGTGAAAGTGCTGTCTGAGCCGGGTCAAGTAACATCTTTCAAATTGGTTGGAACTGAGCTGTTTGAATTGCTGGAGGATACATTGTATCCCTAAGAAGATCGAAAGCGGCAGAGAAGCTGTTAAAGGGAACTTTTTTTTTTTTTACTCTCCCACCCCATGGAAACAGCAGAAATGTTTGGACATATTGGACATTGAAAGTGAATTGTTTTGAGAGTTGAAGCTAAGGGACAAAAGGATTTTTGGACATTGAAAAACTTAAGAAATTGGAAAACCCTTGTTGGAGGTATGGATTTCTGATTATTTAAAATTGATATTGCAAGTGGGAAGGGAGAGGAAAAAAAATTGGAGCAGAAGCTGAAAAAGGAGGAGATTGTCTAGAATCCCAAAGAAAGGTATATGGTAATTGGACCTCTTTGATTAAACATTAACCCCAGAAAGAGAAAGAGAAGAAGGAAGAAAAGTATTAATTTTTGGAACTTTTTTTTTAATTGTTTTTGATTAAAAATACTTGTGGTTGTTTTGGGAAAAGTTTCTCTTTTCATAATGGCATCGCTTGTGGATGAACTAAAGACTGAATATCAAAAATATAAAAAGGAAGATACTTTGGGCACTTTGTTTCAATTTTTAGAAATGGCGTTATGTACTTATGAAAAGTTGACTACGCAGCAGAAGGACTGGGACAAAGAAGAAGAGGAAGAAGAAGCCATCTTTGATGAACAATGGGTTCTTTCCGGGGAGGAGGAGAAAAAGGATAAGAAAAAGGGGATTTTAAGAATTATAAAAACAACCAAAGAAGAGAAAAATGAGCGGAAAGGTGGAGGCAAGGTTAGAAAGCAAAGGAAAAGGAGTAAGAAAAGGGAGGAGGAAAGACAAAGGGGTAAAAAGGGCAAGGAGAAGAATAAGCAAGAGAGAAAGGGGGGGAGGAGAAGCCTCAATGGGGGGAAGCAAGATCTAAAGAAAAAAAGTTTATTCAGAGACAATGGGTGAATTTAATTTAGGATAAAAGAGGGATTCTGGAGGGTATATAAGATTGTGTTTTTTATATGTGTATTTAGAGTATAAAATTCATTGTGTAATTTTAGAATCTTTTAAACAGAATCCCAAGAAAAATTGTTATATGAAGTACTTTTAAGTTAGGGTAATGAGTTATAGACGTTACTCCAATTGGTGTATAGGAGAAGTATAATAAAAGAAAAAAGATGAATGGATAGTTGGAAATAGAACAGACAAAGAATATTATTGAAAATGGTAAAAAGATATGAAAGGATATATAAAGGTTTTGTTATGCTTTTTTTTTTTTTTGGATGTTGTATATTGAAAAAAGGCAAAAAAAATTTTTTTAATTAATAAGAAATAATTTGGATGAAAAGGAGAAGTTGGGATAAGATATGAAGTTAAATAGACAAAGTATTGATACTATAATTTGGGATTGTTATGTTCTATTGGTTTTCTTCTTTTATTATTTTTTCTTAGAAAAGAACTTATAAGCTGTTATGCCTTGTGCATTGTTTATATAAAATTGATAAAAATGGTTTATATATATAATATAAAAAAGAAAATGATAATAAGATATGGAAGGATATATAAAGTGAATATGATGTTTGAATTTGTGTCTGTGCGAAGAGTTTCAACCCGGGATCAGACAACCTTCAGAAAAGATCTTTTAGTTTTGTTTGTGTTCTGTAAAATCAATAAAATTTGTTTTTTTTTAAAAAAAAATATTCTCTTGTTTATATAGTTGCCCATAAAAATCTCGAATAATTTCCTTTTTCTCCTTATTACCATAACAAACTTGGCCTTGATCATCTATTAACTTCAATATTTTTCTTGATTCCTTCTCCTTTCTCAATTTATATGCTAGCCATCTACCTGGTTTATTCGCATCTTCAAAGTAATTCTGTTTAGAATTTCTGATTTTCTGTGCCAATTCTTCTTTCTCTATTAATTCCATTTTATGTTTAATTACATCCAGCTTCAATTTAATATCTTTTTTCTGTGGCATTTTCTGTAATTCTTTTTCAAGTCTTTTATACTCATCTTCCAAGGCCTTAGAAGTTTGCCTTTTCCTAATATTCTTTTTTCTTGTATAATCTATTATCAGACCTCTAGCATATGCCTTCATTGTATCCCAAACATTCTGCGTTGAAGTATCTTCTTTTTTATTTTCTCTGAAAAAAAAAGCCAATTCCTTCTCCATCCATTGTATAAAATCTTTCTCCTTTAAAATAGTATTATTTAATGTCCATCTCGATCTTTTTTTTGGTCCCTTCCATTTAATTGTCATTGGGCTATGATCTGCCCAAGTACTTGTTTCAATATTTGTTTCTTGAATATTGGATATTAATTCTGTTGATATCCAAATCATATCTAATCTGGACCATGATAAATGTCTATTTGAATAAAAAGTATATTGTTTAGCTTTAACATTTCTTTCTCTCCAAATATCTTTTAAAATGTGAGATGAATTGTTATGTAAGATCTTATGGTGATCATTGTAACTCTTGATTACTTTCAAAGGCATTTTAACAAATTCATTGGGGATACAGTATTCCTAATAGTGCATCTGAACTCCATCCAGATTATTTCTCGCTAGTTCCAGACTTGTTAGCTAGAAAAGTGCTTTCTTCATACTTTCCAAGCAATAATATTCTTGTTGAAATTTGAGATATTTTGCCACTAAGAATTTTTGATTTAAATTTAAACCCCCCCAAAACAATCCAGAGTAGAAGTTTGTTGTATTTCATGCTGTGAAGGAATGTAGACCAGATCTTGGGAATGGGGAAGGAATAAGTCAGTATTAAGGGAGAACTTTCAGAAAAGATTACTCAGTTCCATACCAGGAAAATAATTCCACAGGAAAGTTAAAGCTATCAATAAGGGGAAAAAAAAAGTATTTTAGGCATCACTATTGTGCTTGTTTCTTGACTGTACATATTTCAAAGGACTGACACTTCCTTTCCTCCAATATAGTGTCAGGGCTCCAATAATTCCACCCCCATTCAAATCATAAGTCTCTAGCCACGTCTCTCAGAATAAAAAAATATATGATTTATTAGAAGTGGCCATGTTGGCATTAGCTGGTTGCAGCCGACACTTAAATACATCATTCATTTCCCCCTTGACCCTAGTTTTTCCCCCACCCCCTGGATGTATATTCTCCAATGGGATACATCCATAGCCAAGAATCACCAATCATACTCTCCAGTAATATTCTTCCACGCCGACAGCTTTGGGCTTGGCAGCTGAGGCATTTGAGGAATGTACTGCTTTCCCCCACTCCCTTTCTGATGGCAACCAAAAAGAGTAAAGGAGTATTTTTAGTTGACATATAGATTTATAAAAATAAGTACTAAATAAAAGCTTTGATAATTCTTTCATTGTTTTCTCTGTAAAATGAATTATTACATTTTTTTATGCTTTGGAGGTTTATTTTTTTATTTTTTTGAGTAGAAAACAGACCTTTTGTGTATTTATTTTTATACTTCTATGATTTTACTTCTTCCCATTGTTTAGGAATATGAATGTTTTTCAACTAACAATGTTTCACACTTTCATGGCTTTAAATATGAACTAATTTTCTCCATATTAACGAGTCAGTGATAGATATTTCCCACTTAGCAAAGCCAACAATGCATAAATCTGCATTGTTGATGCCAGACCTTATTAAAAGTTCCTATGGACCAGCTTCTAGCAATAGATGCATAATATAAAGGTTCGCAGGCATGTGGGGAGAGAAGATTTTCAGCAATGAAGTCTGTCTAAATTACAAAACAAGTTAATCATTTCAGAGTTTTCTAAGTATGTGAAAAAATCATCATCATCCCTATAGCTAAATTCCTCATATTTCCCAAATCCAATTTTGCACTACCGACAGTAAATGTCACAAAAAAAAAAACTTTCACAAGTTTAATTATAACTGTGCTATCACAATAACGTAGCAAATCACATGTGCCATTGCTACCAGAGCTAAAATGAATAGTGGCTTTTCAATTTGGAAATAGCTGTGTTTTTTTCCCAAAATTCATACGAATACATCTCTCCGTTAAGAATTCTTTTAGAAGTCGTGTACATTTGCCAAAAGATAGTGCCTGGACGTGTGTATAGTTACTGTTGTGAATCAATAAAAGTACTTGAATAAAGATTATTAAGAGCTTGAAGTAAAGTGCAGGGTTCTGGCCCTGCACTTCTGATTGGCCGATAATGGCGACATCGGATTGGTCCATTCAGGAGAATCTGATTGGCTATTAACGAGCCTCTCCCATTGGTTAACAGAGCTAGCGCTCCCCGTGTTTCATTGGTTAAATAGTTAAGAGTTTGCCTATATAAAGGGGGCCATTGCAGCCATTGAGCTGAGCTGTTTTCACATGTAAATAAAGAGTTTGAAGTTCACTGTTCACCAGCTCATCTCCTCCTTTGCACCCATGCATAGAACTAAACACTGGCGACAAGGATGGGATGTGGAGACGTCAGAGCTGACTGAACGACGAAGAACGATAACAGAGCACGTGGCTGAAACGCACCAACGGCGGAACCATGTCCGGTAGCGTCATACCACCCGCTCCATTCGACCCGGCACAAAAAGACTGGGACTCATATATGGATCGCTTCTAGATGTTTCTGGAGACCAACAATTTGAAGGATGCCACTACTGGAAAGAAACGAGTGGTATTCCTAACTCATTGTGGGCCGACCGTATTCAAGATGGCCAAGGCACTAGCGAAACTGGCAGAAGTAAAGTCTATGGACTGGGACATCCTCGAACCCCTGCTGAGGGCTCACTACACACTGACTGTGCCAACACTCGTTAGAAGGCATGAATTTTACCAAAGAAGTCAGCGGAAGGGTGAAAGTATTGCTGATTTCATAGTGGATCTCCGGAATCTGGGAGGCCTATGCAAGTTTGCCGACCTAGAAGAAGTCCTAAGAAACCAAATAGTTCTGGGATTAGATGCACCAGGCACTCAGAGTAAACTAATGGCGAAAGGCGACATTAGCCTTAAAGATGCCATAGCTGAAGCTACTGCAGCAGAAGCAACCAGGAAGTCGGCTGCCCAAATGCGCCGCACCCACGCCCCGTTTCACCAACACGCCTGCGAAATTTCACCTCAGTCAGAAGGTCAGCTAGAAACAGCCCACCACGAGGACCTCGAATCCTTGTTAGAAAGCGATGAAGAGGTCCATCGACTTCAGTCCGAACGAGACCAACACCAGAAATCGCAGTACCAATGCGCCGGGTGTGGAGCAAGCCACCCCCGGTCAGAATGCAAATTCCTCGATGCGCTCTGCCATGTGTGTGGGAAAAGAGGCCATATCGGATGGGTCTGTAGAAGCAAGCTAGGACCCAGCCAGCCCTCAAGGGGGGGCTAACTATCACCAACTGACTGGAAGTCATCCCGTGAAGCGAGAACCCGTGAACCACCAATGGAACAACCACTCCTACAGAAACAAAACCCTAAACCACCCAACGAAGCGAGAAGAGGCTCACCAAACGATCACAATTGGTCACGCCTCATCTCTTGACGCCAAAAAGATCCGAGTGAAAGTGGCCATCGAAAACCAGCCCTGCCTGATGGAAGTCGATTCAGGATCGTCCCTCTCAATGGTTTCCTGGAAGACCCTCAAGTAGCTCATTCCTACTATCCAGCGGCAAGACCTCAGATTCCAAAGACTCATACTCAAAGACTATCAAGGAAATCGAATCCTGGTCATTGGATCCAGCCGAGTCCGGGTATCGTTTAAGAACTGCACAGCATTCCTACCCCTGACTGTAATTGACAGGGATCGGCCTAGTTTGTTAGGCCTCCAATGGTTAGCTCCACTCGGAATTGAAGTAGCCGGCATTCACCGAACCTACAGCAACGACTGGGAAGAAGACCTCATCTAAGAATTCCAGGACGTCTTTGCAGAAAAACTAGGTGAGTACAAGGGGACCCCGATATCATTTAATCTCAATCCCAAAATAGCCCCCATCCGCCTTAAGCCTCGTCGAGTTCCATTTGCCCTTAAACCAAAGATTCACGAGCAGCTTGATAAATTAATAGCCCAGGGCGTGTTAGAATGAACCGATCACTCTCCCTGGGAAATCCCAATCGTGACACCCATCAAGCTGGATGGATTGATAAGAATTTGTGGGGATTACTGAGCCACCCTGAACCACGCCCTTCAACAAAACGCTTACCCGGTACCGGTGGTGCAACACCTCCTCTATTCCCTGGGGGGCGGAAAAGTCTTTGCTAAACTAGATTTAGCCCAGGCATACCAACAACTGCCTATTGACAAAAAACTGGCAGAGGCCCAAATGATCGTTACGCACCGAGGTGCGTTTAAATGTAAAATCAACTCCAGTTCGGAGTGAGCGTAGCCCTGGGAATCTTTCAAAGTTTGATGGAAAGACTATCACAAGGGATAAAAGCGTTGTCTCATATTTTGATGATGTGTTAATCGCTGCCCCCACTTGGAAAATACTAAAGGATTGCCTGAGGTTGGTTCTCCAGAGATTTAAAGACTCAGGTCTCAAAGTTAAAAAAAAAAAAAGTGTCAATTATGTACGGATCGTGTAGAATTTTTGGGATATTTAATTGATAGTCAAGGCATTCACCCCACCGATAGCAAACTTAGGGCAATCAAAAACACCCCAAAACCCCGAAATAAGGCCGACCTCCAGGCTTTTCTAGGCCTTATCAATTTTTATAACATTTTCCTGCCTCACAAAGCAACTGTAGCCGAACCCTTACATCGTTTATTGGACAAAAATGCAACCTGGGTATGGGGACACAGAGATGAGCAGGTGTTTCGACATGTGAAAAATTTATTGACTTCTGATGCTGTTCTGATGCATTATAACGAGACTTTGCCTTTAACGATCATGTGTGATGCATCACCATTCGAAGTGGGTGCCATTTTGAGCCACGTTTTGCCAAACGGTAGTGAAGACCCTGTTGCCTATTTCTCAAAGACGTTATCAAAAGCAGAACGCAATTACAGTCAAATTGAAAAGAGGCCCTTGCTATTATGTCTGCGGTTAAGAGATTTCATGAATATGTGTATGGCCGAGCCTTTACTATGGTGACTGACCACAAACCTTTGCTGGGAATAATAGCGGGAGACAGGCCAACACCTTATATATTATCTCCCAGAATGACTTGCTGGTCAGAATTCTTGGCGGCATATAATTACAAGTTGCAACATCTCCCGGGGAAGGCCATTCCCCACGCCGACGCCAATAAAACTCCTGCCGAGTTATTAATGGGGCGGAAGCTCCGCTCCCACCTTGACCGTCTGCATCCATCATATGAACCTGAAAAACCACACGGTTCCAGCGGGAAATGCCGTAACTTCCAGGTAGGCGACTTGGTTTTCGCTAGAAAATTTTCGGGCGATCCGTTGTGGGTCGAGGCAACTGTAGTCCAAGTAACCGGCCCCAGATCATACCGCGTGAGATGTCGCGACAATAGAATATGGAAGCGCCATATTGATCAGCTGCGTTCATGGCTACAGTCGGGGATCTCCGAGTCCCCTGACTTCCAAACCGAGGGGGGAGGAGATACCAAGGAAGCTGAATTTGAAAAGGCAGAAAATTTAAGCGGAAGTAATGACCACTCTGAGGCAACACGTGAAGGATCGGGAATGGGGGTGAGCTCGCCTCGAGGAGATGCCGAGAACATTAGCGGCAACAAAAATTTGAATACAGAACGGGAGGCAGCCTCTTCACCAGATAACGTCCTACCCCAACAAGACTGTGGCCAAGTACCGGCAGAACAACGCAAATCAAATAGACAATCAAAACAACCTGCCTACCTCAAAGACTATGTGACCGCACCCCTTAAACGGAACCCGGGGGGAAGGGGTGTTGTGAATCAATAAAAGTACTTGAATAGGTTTCCAGTTTCGCGTGGCTTCGGGGCAGCAGGAATTCGTGACAGCTCGCGATTCCTGCTGTGCTAGCGGCCGAGGTACCCCCGATCCAGATGGGTCAGGGGGATATGGCTGCCCTGTAGGGACAGCTGAAGAGAGAGGGGAGTCGGACAGGGGGTTGGGGGTGTCGCAGACCCCCTCCTCCTCCGGAAAAACCCCTTTTTCCCAAGGCGGTGGAGTGGCGGTCAGCAATGACCGCCACGAAGAAGCCAGCAACCAGGTAAGATTGCGCTGGAGGAAGTAAGAAGAGTGAAAGTGCTGTCTGAGCCGGGTCAAGTAACATCTTTCAAATTGGTTGGAACTGAGCTGTTTGAATTGCTGGAGGATACATTGTATCCCTAAGAAGATCGAAAGCGGCGGAGAAGCTGTTAAAGGGAACTTTTTTTTTTCTTTACTCTCCCACCCCATGGAAACAGCAGAAATGTTTGGACATATTGGACATTGAAAGTGAATTGTTTTGGGAGTTGAAGCTAAGGGACAAAAGGATTTTTGGACATTGAAAAACTTAAGAAATTGGAAAACCCTTGTTGAAGGTATGGATTTCTGATTATTTAAAATTGATATTGCAAGTGGGAAGGGAGAGGGAAAAAAATTGGAGCAGAAGCTGAAAAAGGAGGAGATTGCCTAGAATCCCAAAGAAAGGTATATGGTAATTGGACCTCTTTGATTAAACACTAACCCCAGAAAGAGAAAGAGAAGAAGGAAGAAAAGTATTAATTTTTGGAACTTTTTTGAATTATTTTTGATTAAAAATACTTGTGGTTGTTTTGGGAAAAGTTTCTCTTTTCATAATGGCATCGCTTGTGGATGAACTAAAGACTGAATATCAAAAATATAAAAAGGAAGATACTTTGGGCACTTTGTTTCAATTTTTAGAAATGGCGTTATGTACTTATGAAAAGTTGACTACGCAGCAGAAGGACTGGGACAAAGAAGAAGAGGAAGAAGAAGCCATCTTTGATGAACAATGGGTTCTTTCCGGGGAGGAGGAGAAAAAGGATAAGAAAAAGGGGATTTTAAGAATTATAAAAACAACCAAAGAAGAGAAAAATGAGCGGAAAGGTGGAGGCAAGGTTAGAAAGCAAAGGAAAAGGAGTAAGAAAAGGGAGGAGGAAAGACAAAGGGGTAAAAAGGGCAAGGAGAAGAATAAGCAAGAGAGAAAGGGGGGGAGGAGAAGCCTCAATGGGGGGAAGCAAGATCTAAAGAAAAAAAGTTTATTCAGAGACAATGGGTGAATTTAATTTAGGATAAAAGAGGGATTCTGGAGGGTATATAAGATTGTGTTTTTTATATGTGTATTTAGAGTATAAAATTCATTGTGTAATTTTAGAATCTTTTAAACAGAATCCCAAGAAAAATTGTTATATGAAGTACTTTTAAGTTAGGGTAATGAGTTATAGACGTTACTCCAATTGGTGTATAGGAGAAGTATAATAAAAGAAAAAAGATGAATGGATAGTTGGAAATAGAACAGACAAAGAATATTATTGAAAATGGTAATAAGATATGAAATGATATATAAAGGTTTTGTTATGCTTTTTTTTTGGATGTTGTATATTTTTTTTATTAATAAGAAATAATTTGGATGAAAAGGAGAAGTTGGGATAAGATATGAAGTTAAATAGACAAAGTATTGATACTATAATTTGGGATTGTTATGTTCTATTGGTTTTCTTCTTTTATTATTTTTTCTTAGAAAAGAACTTATAAGCTGTTATGCCTTGTGCATTGTTTATATAAAATTGATAAAAATGGTTTATATATATAATATAAAAAAGAAAATGATAATAAGATATGGAAGGATATATAAAGTGAATATGATGTTTGAATTTGTGTCTGTGCGAAGAGTTTCAACCCGGGATCAGACAACCTTCAGAAAAGATCTTTTAGTTTTGTTTTTGTAAAATTAATAAAAAAAAATTTTTTTTTAAAAAAAGTACTTGAATAAAGATTATTAAGAGCTTGAAGTAAAGTGCAGGGTTCTGGCCCTGCACTTCTGATTGGCCGATAATAGCGACATCGGATTGGTCCATTTAGGAGAATCTGATTGGCTATTAACAAGCCTCTCCCATTGGTTAATGGAGCTAGCGCTCCCCGTGTTTCATTGGTTAAATAGTTAAGAGTTTGCCTTTATATACATTGCGGCCATTGAGCTGAGCTGTTTTCACATGTAAATAAAGAGTTTGAAGTTCATTGTTCACCGGCTCGTCTCCTCCTTTGCACCCATGCACAGAACTTAACAGTTACCATTAGTAATATTTCCTGATGTTTAAAAATTATAATAGGCATCTGTGAGAGACAGTTGTCAAATGCAGAAAGGCAGTTTCAGGTTAAGACTGAAGGTCAGGGCAGGTTTTGATGTTTGGATAATGGAATGGGACCATTCAGTCTGTTGGCCTTACTCTAAAACAAGGGTCTTCAAACTTGGCAAGTTTAAGACTTGTGAACTTCAACTCCCAGAATTCCTGAGCTAACATGAGTGGAGGAGGAATTCTGGGAGTTGAAGTCTTAAAGCTGTCAAGTTTGAAGACACCTGCCCTAAAGGCAGACAGCATTTCTACTTCAGAAAGCAAAATCTCTTGGGTTGACATTGTGGATCATTTTTCATTACTTGATCAAAAGGTCTTCATGTTGTTAAGTTATCTACTTTTCTTGTGGCCTGTCAGCTGCCAATGCCTCCAACAACTGAATCAGATGAGGAGGAGGAGGAGTCAGGGTCAGCATCAAGGCAATGTGAGGGAGAAGAGGGAATGGAACTGGCAAAGAAAGAGACAGAGGTGGAGCCTGGGCCATCCATCAGCCCTCAGATGGAGAGTCAACAGCCCTCAAGTCTGGAGGTGGCTAATGAGGAAGAGGAGGAACAGCTGGGTCCAGTGCCTGATGCAGATGCACAGAAGGCAGAGGAGAGGAGAGCAGTGGAAATTTGTGGGCTGATCCTTGGGAAGGAAAAGCCACCACTGCTAGCGAAGCCCCACTCTAACTCTGGGTATAAAAAGCAGCGGGTGGAGATGAATTGATGTGACAGACAACTATTCATCTCCCTGCTGGATAGACTTGTTAGCCTCTAGTAAGAGAGAAACTTTTTTCCGGGGCTGCTGGCACTCCTAATAAAGGTCTCATTGATTTAACTTTAGAGGATTTGTCCTGTTTGGGGAGCTGGGTCAAAACAACTTTATATTTTGGAGTGCAGAAGTTCATGTAACCGCAGACATTGCTCATGATCGGTATCCTGGCTTACTTCTATAGCTACCATAAATATTCTTATTTTGTTCATCTCAATGAGATGTTATCCAGTTGAAAAAGATCTTTAGACTTTACTCTGACTTAACATGAATCTCAAGGTCAAAGAGGAAGGGCCAATTCAAGATTGTTTTTAGATCACTTAAGCCAGGCAGCAGTGGTGTCCAACTCTTTCCTGGTGTCTATAATTCAATATTGTTCAGGGTGTTTTGTCTTTGATGAAGAGCCTCAGTGGCACAGTGGTTAGAGGGCAGTAGTGCCTCAGTGGCACAGTGGTTAGAGGGCAGTAGTGCAGGCTACTTCTGCTGACTGCCAGCTGTCTGCAATTTGGCAGTTCAAATATCACCAGGCTCAAGGTTGACTCAGCCTTCCATCCTTCTGAGGTGGGTAAAATGAGGACCCAAATTATTGGGGGCAATATGCTGACTTTGTAAACCACTTAGAGAGGTCTGTAAAAGCACTGTAAAGCAGTATATAAGTCAAAGTGCTATTGCTATTGCTATGTACTTTGAGTATTCAGCATACCAGTTAAAAAGAAGAAGCTATCACATGTCCAGAAAAGCGCACAGGATTTGTAAAATAAGTTTGCATGCACCAGCTTCTGGTGCATGCAAACTTATTGAAGTGATCTGGAAAAGAGAAGTATTGGATTCAGTGATTGATGGGTCTTTCCTTAAATCAGAATGTCCTTTGAAATGAGGTTAAAATCAATGCCTTCAATCACTGCATAAGTATGCAAATTGGACAAGAAGAAATAAAATTTTTAGTTTAACTGTCTACTCATTCATTCTTTTCTATCAGTTATTCCAGAAGTTATAACAAGAAAGTGTGTGGATGTTTTGCCTTCCTTTATGGCCTAAAAACTTGATTTTCTTTTATGGAAATATTGATCTCTTACATTTCTCTTCAGTTTTTGCTTTCAACAGAAATATCAGTTTATTCATGAAGAAGCATAATTATTCCTTGACACCACCCCTTATTTTCAGATTTTTTAAAAAATCCCCTTTAACTATCTGCCTGCAAAATATGCGATAGATATTCCTTGATAAAAGAATATCAATTTTTCACTGCAACTACTGCAAAATTCATTGTATGCTGGCCTGCGCAAAAAAGTTATGAGCACTTTTTAATAAACATCAAGAGGCATCATCTAACAACCAATTTCTATTAAATTTAATATTCTTATCTTCTAATAGCAATCTGTCTTTTCTATAAAAAAAAATCATTGACACTTTAATTCCTGTGAAAAGCAAAATTATTATTGACACATTAAAAACAACTTGTTTTAAAAGGGGATAGCTTCAAAGCAATTTCCATGAAATTAGGCAGACTTCCTTGTCATCTAATATGGATTCCCTATGAATTCACGGCAATTTTCATTTTGTTCCCATGAAAGAAGCAACAGCTATTTATTTTTGTTCTCATTCTACTCAGGAATGGAAACATGGAAACTTGACCTTGACCAATAGGGCTTCAGCATCCATATTTGAAAGTTTGGGTGAAATATATTTTTAATCAATATCGGAACAGTTAGGTAACCTGCAATGTTATTTCCAACCCATTGGGTACTAGAAATAACCTCCAATGTTATTTCCACTAGTGGGTACTGCTGTGTCATAACAGAGTGACTTGTTCTAACTTAGGGTTGAATTGATTTTTATTTCCCCTGGCAGCTGCTTTCCAAAACAAAACAAAACAAACCCCAAGTCCCCAATAGGCTGTACTATTGTTCTTATTGAAATTGATTGTTTCCACAAAATGCATTTACACCTTACCAGAGACATGATATATTTAGATGTAGTACAGTATTGTGAGATATAAGACCCCCAATAAATGTATACTCACAGTACAAAGACAAGTCTGGTGCACAATTTCAAAAGTTTATTGAAGAAAAATAGAAAGCAGTTGCAAGTATGGCCCCCAAGACCCCTCCCAAGTGGATTGAGTACAAGGAGAGCAAGACTCCATATTCAAACAATACATTTATACCCTGCACAAAACACACCATGCCTAAGAGGCCCTCCCTACACTCACTTTAGTTTCTACATTCTAAGAAGAGATTACTATAAGGTTAAGGGTCAACATGACATTGTTTCCTGTATCTCAGTATCTTATCTGGTCTCACTGCTGGGCTTTACTTTGGGAGGATGTTGCTTATTTTATTTACTTATTGTCTAGCCTCAGCAGATCTTCCTGTTTTCCTAGAAGATTGTAATAATGCATCATGTAACTGAACACATTTTAGGTTTTAGGGTGGGGGTTCTATATGTAAGAAGAAATAGGAAATTAACAGAAAGACACTAAGTTAATCATACTTAAAATCCTATTATAAAAGAGTAACTTATAATACTTTCAATATGATGAAACATGTTTAACTGTAGGTATATGGATCTACAACAACATCCTGGCTTCCGGTTTGAATCTCTTCGCGGACAGACTGAAACCGCAATCGTGCATGATTTCGATCCGTGCTTGCCGCTGGAGCGCCCTGAGCTGGCTGGTTTTGGGGCTAAGCCACCATGTAGAGGTGGTGAAGAGGGGGGAGACTGCCAGCAGGGTTGAGGAGAGCCGCATCTCTCCTCCTCAGCTGGCCATTACTCCCTTTCCTGAAAGCGGTTGCAGTGGTGGTCAGAAATGGCCACCACAAAGAAGAACTTGACTGGAAAAGAATGTGCAGGAGGAAGATAAGAAGAGAAAGTTTTGGTTGACCGGGTTAAACTGCAGAGCAACAACTAAGGTACCTTGGAAATTAAAGTAAAAAAAAAGTAACATTGTTCCCTGTTAGGGATAACATTGTTTACCCTAACTGGTTTAGGTAAAATAATAAATATGTTATCATGGTTTATATGTTAAAGTGTCTGCAACTTTAAATATAGGAATGTAATTAGGGGAGTGGTTGTGAAAGCACTTTAAAAGAAGCAAGAGGACAGCTTGCTCTCTCTCTGGCTTTGATGATCCCTAATTACTGCATGGACTCAAGACTGCGTTACTCGAACAGGAGAGAGATAAAGGATTCCGAAGCAGTGAAGGAGAACTGCCTGGAATTAAAAAGAATTTACAGTAAAACCTCAACAAGACTTCTAAAAGATACATTTTAACTGAAACTTGGCTACAAAATAGTAGAACCCCAGGAAGAGAAAGTGGAAAAAAGAAGCATGAAGAAACAGCTTGGGAGTGTTTGGATTACTTGGTGATGTCTGGATTATTGCATTTGAATGACTAAAATCAATCAGGTGGTTGTTTAAAAGTGTTTTAAAATGGCACTACTTTTAGATGAACTGAAAATGGAACTTAAAAAATACAAATAAGATGCACATGGAGAGAGAGTTTCCTTTTGGCTTCATATTTCAGTTCTTAAAAGTGGAGATCTCGAACTATGAGAAACAACAAGAAATGCCTGCAGAACAAGAAGACTGGGACAAAGAAGAAGCCATCTTTAATGAACAAGTAATTTTATGTGGGGGAAAAAAGGAAAGGGGGGGGTAAGAGAATGAAAAGTTTAAGATTTGAAAAAACAACCAAGGAAAGAAATAATAACTTGAAAAATAAGTATAATATTAGAAAGCAACAGAAGAGAAGAATACAGAAGAGAGAATTAGAACTAGAGAGAGACAAGGGGGTAAAAAGGGGAGGGAGAAGAATAGAGGGAAGAAGGAAAGGAAAAGAAATTATAAAGGACAGAAACAAAATATGGAGAAACAGGGCCTATTTAGAAATAATGGGTGAAAAATTAATAGAAAAAGGGATTCTGCAAAGGTACATAAGATAGTATTGTTATATTAGAAATATAAATAATTTTAGAAAATATGAAACAATGTATGCTTAAAATGATGGATAAAATAATTATTGTAATCTAGTGAAATGTTTGTTAATAAATAAATGAAATAAAATGAATGGGAGAACTGAATTAGGAAAGGATGGGAACATTTTAATTATTTAATGTTTTATAAAATATAAGGGAAGAGAAATAGGGGGAAAAATTAATTATGGAAAGCTTATAAATGTTCCCAAGGAAGTATGATATTTAATTGAAAAGTAATGTTAAAGATATTAAGACTTTAATGAATATTAATGATAGAATTGAATTGGAATGGAATGAGTGTCTGAATTACATATATTTATAATCACTTTTTAAGAATATAGTGTGTATTTTAAGAATGTACCAAGCAGAATTTGATTGGAAGTTATGTATTATATTGAATGTTATAACCTCAAGGTATATATTGAAGCTTAAATAAGAGTTGAATGGATAAAATTAAAATATATAAAGGCGTCATACTCCAATTAGTAACAACAGGGGAAAATTTGTTTAATGAGAAAAGAAAATATGAAATTGAAACAGGACAGGCAAAAGTATAAATATAGTGATTTGAATTGATATGAGATAATTAAAATAAAATTGAGAAAATTAAGAGAGGAGAAAAACTATGTAGAAAATGTAAAACAGTAATAAGATATGGAATAGAACATAAAAAGTAAGCATGAAATTGAGTTTGTGTCTGTATGAAGAAGTGTAACCTGGGGCCATGCTATTTTCAAAATAAGATGTTTTATTTGTATTTTTTTTTGTGAAAACCCAAATAAAATTTTCAAAAAACAACAACAACAACATCCTGATGGATACCATTAAAAGAAAGAAGTATAACCCGGACATGTTATATTAACAATATTTATGCTTAGCAAAATCTCAGCAGCACTACTTTTAATCTTAAGTCAGTAATACAGAGCAGAGGGTAAATCATGGAATTGCATGTTCTATTTATTTATTAATCACACACACATGCACACACACAACTTACAGAAGAGAGCTATTGAAAGTTTCAAAGAGATGCTTTGATCTGATGAAGGGTTGATCAAATTAATCCATTGAGTACAGTTGCAATTTTATCCAGGAACCTGCTTTGAAGAAGGAGATTGAATCAGCTCTCACCATCCTAAATATGGGATCAAGGATGGCCAATTCAGGACCAACTCTTGGATCAAATGTTTATTCTAAACTCTTAATGAGTGGAGCAGTGTTAAATTTCCCAACAATACAGGTGAAGGTATCAAACTGCCCTTTAGAGGCACTGACATCACTGCTACTGCCTGTAAGGATAGAAGAAATGGTGCTATGAATTCTAATTATTATTGCTAGCCTCTTTCTGTTAAGTCCTGGGAATGGGCGCAAAGAATGGAGACGAGACATCGGACAGTGACTTCAACTCTTTATTTAACAAGAAAGAATGGAGCCAAAAGACCTGGGCAGCAGTAGCTCTTTTATAGAGCTTGCTGCTGTTAAACAACCAATGAACTGAGTCAATCGCTTTCACAAGCGTCCAATCAGGGGTTCCCGTTAACAGCCAATCAGACTGGCCAAACCTGACCAATCACGACTCTCTATTCACGGGCCAATGAGAATTGCAGGATTACAAGCCTGCTGTAAGACGAAGCTTTTTAGGGTTGTACCGCTGCGATGGTTTAATCCATAACACCCCTCCCCCCTTGGTTCAGTCTGAGGGGTGGGGTGATGTATTCTCGCAAATAGGCAGGCCGCGTCACCTGTCTGCTCGACCTGCGCTGTTCCACCGGGTTCTGTTCTGGTTCTGGCTCTGGCTCTGGCTCTGGCTCTGGCTCTGGCTCCGGTGGGCTGTCCGGTGGGCTGGATAGTGAAGACTGTGGTTCTGGGTTGTCCCCGTTAGCGCTGTCTTTTGGGTTCCCTAGATCCTCCTCCGTCGCGGTGCTGTCACATGGCGAGGCTGCTCCCTGGTACGGTTCTCTCTCGGATGGTGAGTATCCCCTGGGCTGTTGGGTTTCGATTTCTTCTTTGTCCTCCTCCATGTTCCTTCCCCCCCCCAGCTGGAGGTTCCGGCGCTAATCTGGAACGGAGTTGGTCTATGTGGCGTTTCCACATCTTACCGTCTGCTGTTTGTAGGCGATAGGATCGGGGTCCTGTAAGTTGTGTTATTGTCGTGGGGACCCACAATGGGTTGCCCGAGAAGTTTTTTGCAAATACAGGGTCCCCTTTCTTGAATGCCCGACACTTGCTGCTGGATCCCGGGGGTTGTTCTGGCATGTAGTTTGGGTGGAGGCGATCAAGATGCGAGCGAAGTTTCTAGCCCATCAGGAGTTCTGCTGGGGTTTTGTTCATTGTGCTGTTTGGGGTTATGTGTTGGATAAAAAGCATTCAGTTTATTTTGTTGTCAATGTCGCCGTGGTCCATTTTGTGCAGGGTCTGTTTTACAAATTGAACCATTCGCTCAGCTCTATCATTGGCTGCAGGGTGAGCTGGCGATGTTAAAGCATGGCAGATGTCCCGATCTGCCAAGTATTGTTCGAATGGCAGGGCAGTGAATTGGGGCCATTATCTGAGACGAGGACATCAGGAAGTCCGTGGGTAGCGAATAGTTTATTCAGTTTTTTAGTGACTGCATCTGTGGTGGTGCTTTCCATTTTTTGGACTTCAAGCCAGTTTGAATAGGCATCCACCATTAAGAGGAAAGTGTCCTCTTGTGGGTCCCGCAAAATCGATGTGGATAAGGGACCAAGGACCTCAAGGTGTTTCCCACTGAGTTGGGGGAGTCTTTGGAGTAGCGGAGCGAGTCTCCTGGCATTTACTGCATTTTGCTACCCAAGTTTCTATTTGTCTATCTAAACCAGGCCACCATGTGTAACTCCTTGCCAATGACTTCATCCGCACAATGCCTGGATGTCCCTCGTGCAGCATTTTCAATACCCTATATTGTAACTTCTCTGGGACTATGACTCTGTCACCCCATACTATGCAACCTTTCTGGGAGAACAGTTCTGTTTGACGATTCTTAAATGGCTTGAACGTGTCATTGGTTGCACGTTGACTGACTGGCCAACCGCGTTCTACCCAGCTGAGGACTTGTGCCAAAACAGGGTCCTTTTTTGTCTCTAAGGTTTTGTTTCGAGCGGTTAATGGTGGCAATTTGAGGGTTTCGATTTATAGTACGGTTACGGTTGGAGCAGGGTCCTCTATAATGTCTGGTAGTGGTGAGCAGCTCAAAGAGTCAGCATGGGGAATGGTTTTCCCCAGGCGATGTTGCAATCGATAATTGTAGGCGGCTAAAAATTCTGACTAACGTGTCATTCTTGGTGATAATATATGGGGAGTTTGTTTGTTTCCCGCCAAAATACCAAGTAGCGGCTTGTGGTCTGTAATTATGGTAAAGGGTCTCCCATATACATATTCATGGAAGTGTTTAATTGCAGATACAATAGCGAGGGCCTCTTTATCAAGTTGAATATAGTTCCTTTTGGTTTTAGACAAAGTTCTCGAAAAGAACGCAATGGGTGCCTCATTTCCACTTGGGAGGACACAGCTTAAGATGGCTCCCACTCCAAATGGTGAGGCATCACAGGTAACCATCAAAGGGAGACTCTCGTTGTATTGCATTAATACGGCATCAGAGGTTAAAAGGTCTTTTATCTCTTTGAACACTTTCTCTTCGCACCGTCCCCAAACCCAAGGAGCCTTTTTATCGAGAAGTCTATGTAGGGGTTCAGCTACAGTTGCCTTCTGGGGCAAGAAAATGTTATAAAAGTTAATGAGTCCCAGGAAGGCTTGGAGGTCTGTCTTATTCCTAGGTCTCGGGGCTTTTTTGATTGTAGTTAGTTTTTTTTCGGTGGGGTGGATTCCCTGTCTGTCGAGAAGGTATCCCAGGAACTCCACTCTCTCCATACAAAGTTGGCACTTGTCTCGTTTTACCTTAAGACTCACATCTTTGAATTTCTGCAGGACTTTTCTGAGTCATTATACTAATAATTCTTTAGTGGGGGCAGCTATTAGGACGTCGTCAAAATAAGGCATGACACCTTTTATGCCTTGTAATAGTCTCTCCATTAAACTTTGGAAAATGCCCGGCGCCACGCTTACTCCAAATTGGAGTCTATTGCACTTAAAAGCGCCTCTATGTGTAACTATTGTCTGGGCTTCTGCAATTGCTGCGCCCACAGGGAGTTGCTGGTATGCCTGAGCTAAATTCAATTTTGCAAATATTTTTCCGCCACCCAGGGAATGAAGACGGTGTTGAACCACCGGTACTGGATAAGCGCTCTGTTGAATAGCATGATTTAGGGTGGCCCGATAGTCCCCGCAAATTCTTAATGAACCATCTGGCTTCATGGGCGTTACTATCGGGGTTTCCCAACAGGCGTGGTCAATCGGTTCCAATACTCCCTGGGCTATCAGTTTATCTAGCTGCTCGTCGATTTTAGGTTTTAAGGCAAAAGGTACTCGACGGGGCTTAAGCCGAATGGGAGCTATATCGGGGCTGAGATTAAACGATATAGGGGTCCCCTTGTACTTGCCTAATGTTCCTGTGAACAGTCCTGGAATTCCTGGATGAGAGTCTCTTCCCAGTTGTCATTTCTGGTATGGTGTATGCCGGCTAGTTCAATTCCGAGTAGGGCTGTAACCCTAACAAGCTGGGTCGGTCACGATCGACGACAGTCAGGGGAAGCGTTGCTGTGCAGTCCTTGAATCATAATTGGACGTTGCTGGAACCGACAACTGGGATTCTGTTTCCCTGATAATCTTTCAGGACGATTTGCTGCATGCTGAGGTCCTGGCGGGAAATGGCAGGGATCAGTTGTTTGAGGGTTTTCCAGGATACGATTGACAGGATGATCCCGAATCGACTTCCATAACACATGGTCGATTTTCAATAGTAACCTTCACGTGTATCTTCCTTGCATCGAACGATGAAGTGTGGCCGATTATAATGGTTTGGTGGGCCTCTTCTCGTCTCATTGAAAAGGCAGGTGCTTGGTTTCTGTAGTAGTAGTGGTTGTTCCATTGGTGGTTCAGATGGTCCCGGTTCTCAGGAGGTTTGCCTATCTCCCGACGGAGGTTGTTCTCCTTTCGGTTGGGACTGGACTCTCATCTGCTTCTGCAGATCTTTGCGATGTGGCCTTTTTTTCCGCAGTTATGGCAGAGTGCGTTGCGGAATTTGCAATCTGATCGTGGGTGGTTTGCCCCGCAAACCCCACATTGGCGCGGACATCACTGGTTCCTTTTCTCTTGTTCTGAACAGAGCCGGTTGACCTCCTCTTCATCATTGTCTGAGGATGACTCGAGGTCTTCGTGGTGGGTAGTGGTAGCGTGCTTCTCAGTGGCGAGTGGGATCTCGTCGATGAGTTGGTGAAACGGTGAGTTCGCTCAGTGCATTCGAGCAGCTGACTTCCTGGTTGCTTCTGCAGCAGTAGTGTCGGCGATGACATCTGTAAGGCTGATGTCGCCTTTCGCCATCAGCTTACTCTGTACGTGCGGTGCATTTAATCCCAGAACTATTCGGTCTCTTAGGGCTTCCTCTAAGTTTGCAAAACCACAAAAGCCTCCTAAGTTCCAGAGGTCAGCTATGAAATTACCAATGCTCTCGTCCTTCCGTTCGTCCCTCTGGTAAAATTTGTGCCTTCGTATCAGTGTAGGTACTGCGGGTGCATAATGGGCCCTGAGGATTGGAGCGAGGGTGTCCCAATCCATGGCCTTCACTTCTGCCGGTTTTGCTAATGCTTTAGCCATTTTGAAAACGGCGGGGCCGCAATGAGTCAGGAACACCGCTCATTTCTTGCCAGACATAGCATCTTTTAAATTGTTGGTCTCCAGGAACATCTGGAAATGGTCTATATATGAGTCTCAGTCTTCAGTTGCTGGGTAGAATGGAGCGGGTGGTACGGCGCCTCTAGTTATCTTGCCATCTGTTGCGTGCGCTCTTTCGCCACGTGCTCTGTCTTTGTCCGATATGTTCTATTCAGCTCTATCGTCTCCGCATCCCATCCTCATCGCCAGTGTTAAGTCCTGGGAATGGGCGCAAAGAACAGAGACGAGACATCGGACGGTGACTTCAACTCTTTATTTAACAAAAAAGAACGGAGCCAAAAGACCTGGGCAGCAGTAGCTCTTTTATAGAGCTTGCTGCTGTTAAACAACCAATGAACTGAGTCTATCGCTTTCTCAAGCATCCAATCAGGGGTTCCCGTTAACAGCCAATCAGACTGGCCAAACCTGACCAATCATGACTCGCTATTCACGGGCCAATGAGAATTGCAGGATTACAAGCCTGCTGTAAGATGAAGCTTTTTAGGATTGTACCGCTGCGATGGTTTAATTCATAACACTTTCTTTGTAGCCTGCCAGTCTTCCTGGTATGGTATCTCTCTGTGCCACCTGCCTCTGCTAATTAACTTACATTGAATACTGCCAACAAATCACAATTCTGAAACAACTGGTTCCAGCCACTGATGAGAGGATCCTTCCCATGACAGGCTAAGCTTTCCAAGAAGGAGTGCCAACCTTCTTTTCCCACAGCAAGACTCATTGATCAAAGTCAGAAACACTGGAGCAGTTCAAATCAAATCATTTTGCTATCAGATCTCAATTTGTAATCTCAGATCCAAACACGGGAACCTAAAATCTTAATTCAAATCAAATCAAGAATGATTAAAGCAAACAAGAGTTTTGGGAGAAAATTGTTAAATTCTCTGTTCCAACTCCTTATGCAAATGGCCAATTGGAAAAGCATCAAGATGGAACTTTGGGGAAAGGTTACCATTTCCTTTTATATAAGCAAATGGCCTGTAAAAAATGGCTTGGAGGGGATTGGGGTCACTGTTGCCTGAAAACTTGGCTAGGAAAGTGTCAAGCTAGGACTTTAAAATAAGATAGAATCTTATCTCTCATGTATATCTATTTCTGTGCCAGCCTATCATTCTTATTAAAGGTAATAGATGGAACATTTGCAGAACAAAATTCTCATTTTTTTTATGGGGGCAGCCTAACTTGGAGATGCTAAAGCTAAGACTGTGCAGCTTTCAAATGCCAGTTTTACTAGCAAAATCTTCATGGTGGCTTATCAAACCAGATCTGTAAAACTTCAAATAGGAAGTTTGAATCTAGTGCAAAACTTTTTTTTTTACACTTCTGGAAATAGGGAGCTGTAAGAAATATTCTGTATGTATCTTTCACTCCTGGAAATAGTAAACATGAGGCCAAATCCCAGAAATCTACTTCACACTCACAAATTTATGCTTCTGAGGATAGGGGTCACCAGACCTTAAAAGTTTGCTTGATTCCTGGGACTAATTATTGTGTTTCTCATATAATAAGGCCGGGTCTTATTTTTTTTGAGCCCTGAAAAAATGGCTAGGCCGTCTTTTTGGGGGTGACTTAATTCTACCCCCCTTGCATCTTCGGGCGGGCGGGCAGCGATGGCTTGGATGTTGACCTCGGCGTTGGTGGGGCACTTCATATCGGGGTCAACGCAGGCAGCACCATATCCGGGTGTGCAACAAAAGTACTTCCTAACAACAAGCCCCCCCCATTTCGCATGTTTTAATATAGGTCTTAATTTGGGGGGAGGGGCTTAATTTCATTTCATGCCTATAAAACATGCTGGGACTTCCTATTGGGGGAGGCCCTGTTGTTGGAGAAACAGGGTAGCATTAGGCTGAACCCACAATTTGTTTTATTCCTTCATGTCATAGGGAGTCATTGCTTATGTAAACAGTACATGTAGATCATACTCAGGGGTGGGCTGAACTGGCCATAAAACAGCGATAAAATTAGCTACGGGTTCACCCGAACCAGGTAGCAGCCTGCCCCTGGTCATAGTTATGCTTGCCAAAGTTCAAGAAGACATGCCTACTGTGGCAGTTCAGAAAACCATCAGTTAGAGGTAGGAAGGCGGAGTCTTAATATATTTAAAACCTTAGTGTGATGGGATGTGCACCTGCAGCAGCCGTGGCAGTAGATTTGGCAACTCAGAATTTTCACAGAGGAGTCCCAGATTAAGCGAGAAAGTAATCCTGAACTGAAAGAGGGAGGGAGGAAGAGGTTTAGGGTAGCACCGCCTTAGAATCTCCCAGAATATATCTAGTACAATAGTGGGATTCAAAAAAAAAAAAATTACTATTGGTTCTGTGGGTGTGACTTGGTGGGCGTGGCAGAGGAAGGATACTGCAAAATCTCCATTCCCTCCCCACCCCACTAACCTGCTTTCCAGCTCCGTTCTCCTGTGCAGGGCAACAAAAGAAAACCCAGCTGATCAGCTGGGACTCAGGAGGCAGAAAATAGATGCAGGCCGGGCCAGTCAAAAGTACTTGCTGGTTCTCTGAACTACTCAAAATTTCCGCTACCGGTTCTCCAGAACTGCTGCATACCAATCTGATCTAGTAGCTTAGAAAGTTACAACTTTAGTTTGGCAAAATTCTGTCTATTAAATGGAAAACACATAAAGTATTGGAACTTGATTGAATTTCACTGACTTGTCTCTGTGCTTGAGCCTGATCCTTTTGGAAGTTATGTCTTTTTCTAGAGAGCCATGTAAAGCCTGCATATCTATATGAGACCTGTTCTGACCCAAACCTTGTTCCAAGGGAACAAACACGAAACAGAAGTAACAGCAAAACCTTTTAACCTCCTTCATGGTTAAAAGGCTGTTTCAAACTAATTGTCTCTGATAAACATGAGCCTTGCCAAGGTTGTGCAAGGCTGCCAAGAATACTAAGTAAAGTTACTAAGAAATATTTCAAACACAAAGAGTCTCCAAACACCAACCAAGATACTCCGAACATCCACAAGTCTTGAATGCAAAAACTTCTTTGCTTCCTGCAAAGAGCTCCGGTTTCTCAACTGGCTTTTATCTCTTAAGGCCATGACCTTGCAGCCTTACTCCCGAGTCGCTCATGCTGCTGCAGCTGCTCTTTCCTTCAAGCAGCCCTGCATGCACGCGAACTGGGCACAGGCTCCTTGGGGAACTCTTCATCCTTGCTGCCAGCTTGCACAATCTCCGAAGGCAGCATTCCACTCCCTGATGGTCCTGGCCCCATCTCTGCATCATACTTCATCTGAGTCCTTACTCTCTGAGACCTCAGCCGTCCACACCTGCTGCCGCCACCAAAACACAAGACCCAATCTCATGATGACAAACATTGATCGATGCCAATCTCATGAGGACAATTGGTCTAGCCAGGAAGGAATCTGGATCTCTTTGACATTACAGGTAGTTTCACTTAGTGACCATTCAAAGTTACAGCGGCACTGAAAAAAGTGACTTATGACCACTTTTCACCCTTATGACTGTTGCAGCATCCCTATGGTCACATGATTGACATTGGGATGCTTGACAACTGATTCAAATCCATGATTGTTGCCGTGTCCTGGGATCCTGGGATCACCTTCTGCATGCTTCTGACAAGCAAAGTCATTGGGGAGACCAGATTCAGACATTATTCAATCTCTTTTTAAAAACTTCCAGTGTTGGAGCATTGACAACTTCTGGAGGCAAGTTGTTCCACCGATTAATTGTTCTAACTGTCAGGAAATTTCTCCTTAGTTGTAAGTCGCTTCTCTCCTTGATTAGTTTCCACCCGTTACTTCTTGTCCTGCCCCTGAGATATTGGAACACTGCTATCATGTCCCCTGCCCGGTGCTTCTTTTCATCAAACTAGTCATATTCAATTCTAGCAAGCATTCTTTATATGTTTTAGCTTCCAGTCCCCTTGACATCCGTGTTATTAATTTAACAACTGCAATGATTCACTTAACAAATGTGGCAAGAAAAAATCATAATATGGGTCAAGACTCACCTCATCAATTTCTCACAAATTTCTCACTTCACAACATAAATGTTGTGCTCAATTGTGGTCATAATTTGAGGACTAGCCCTATTGCTCCTAGAATCCCTATGCCGTGAAAAGATCCTTTTGAATAAATGAATATCAGACATAAAATATAAAAATGAGATGACAGATGTAGGGAAGTACTGTAACATCATTACAGAAGGATGTGTTGAACATGAGGTGGTGGATCTATTGAATCCTGGCAACCATTCCAGTATTAAGATTCACTGTCCCTTTAAACTGAGGTAACTTTTAACAGCAGGCTGTTAGCAATAGTAAAAGGCAATAAAGCCAAATGCATTCTTAGGTTTTCTTTCAGAGATAGTTCTCAACAACCATGTTTCCCCACCCACCCCCTTAAAAATGCTTCTTTATTTGCCTGGCATTTTGTCTCTCACATCACAGACATAATGTAGCATGCACACACACATACCCTTACTGTCATCATTTATTCTTGGCCAGTGCAATTATAATGGTCTCCCAGTGTTATTGTATTCAACTTCCCATTTGTCTTGTGCCTTTATGCTTCTAATTTGTTGCTATGTGATATGTTGGAATTGCTTCAGTCATTCACTGGGGGCTTGAACTTCACCAGGCAAATCCCTGGTGAGCTATTAGCCTAGTTCCTTGTCTGAATGTGAATGCTCCCGTGCCTAAGGTGACTGAAACTAAGGCAAAACACTCTGTCCCATAGCTCACTGCATTGCTTCCGCACGGAATACAACATGCTCGCCAGTCCCTATGACTAGATCCAGATATTGTTTGAAACATTCTTATTTAAACTACAAATTATTCTAATGTGGTATTTAACCCTTTAAGTGTGAGACTTCTGAACAATAGAAATACCTTCTTTATTATAAGTGTTTGCAAAGGCTGGACTTCTGTGCTCATATAGATGGAGCTACAGAAGACATCTTCCATGAGAATAAATGATGGTTAAATACAGTTTCTTCTCACATCTAAAATCATAACCTCAGATACCTTAATTGTTTTCTCTCTCTTACAAACATGTAAAATGTGATCCACAGGAACACTATTCAAATCCTGATCCTACACATAATGTCAGTAAGTAAGGGTGTGCATTGGTCACTGCTATGCAATTTTATGTTATTTTATTTGCTCAAGCAAATGCATAATCCAGCTTTCCACCAGGGGTGTCAAACCTGCATTGTCATTGCTTCATCAAATGACGTATCACGACTTTTCCCCCTTCGCTAAACAGTGTGTGGGCGTGGCCAGTATGTGACACATCTGCCCCACAGGCCATGAGTTTGACAGCACTGCCCTAAACTAACAGATAAGCATCTTCCATTCATTAAATGATAATAAATGGAGTGACTACAACTTAAACTTAAATTGATTTTAGGAGAGCACTGAGGGCACTTTGCCTATTTCTGAGCTGACAATCACCTGTTAATTAACTACCAGAACACAAAGATTGCAGTTTTTGTCAGAGATCGGGATGACAAAACTAGTATGTTCAGGATAGCATGAACAGGTAAAGTGTTTTAAATACCTTGACATATTTTCCCATGCCTCAGGCTACAGCAGAGAAGTGCTGTAGTAACTTGAGGACTTTATGCTCAAAAGGAAGAGAATTGCTGCTGCCTTCAAATAATTTGCATCACATCCTCTGTGGGGCACATTTATTTTCATTTTCTAATGAAAATTTCCTGGAATTGGCATTTGTGCAATCCAAGATTTGGAAAGTAGTGTTCAGAGTTGAGGTGCCTAGAGCAGAGATTCAATTGTGGTATAAGTAATTTTTAATTTCTGGTGAAAGAAACTTATGCCCCAATGAGCTAACAGTTCTGGTGGTGCAGTGAGTAGAATGCAGTATTGCAGGCTAACTCTATCAGGAGTTCGATCCTGATCAGCTCGAGGTTAACTCAGCCTTCTATCCTTCTGAGGCCAATATAAGGAGGACCTAGATTATTGGAGGTAATATGCTAACATTTGTAAATCAC
The DNA here is from genome assembly GCA_033807585.1 of Hydrophis major. NCBI lineage: Eukaryota > Metazoa > Chordata > Lepidosauria > Squamata > Elapidae > Hydrophis > Hydrophis major. The sequence continues at coordinate 141,356,922 of CM066331.1, forward strand.
TCAGAGAGAGCTGTAAAGCACTGTAGAGCAGTATATAAGTCTAATTGATGAACATCCAACCTCTGTTAGAAGACTTCCAGTGAAGGACAATTTACCTCTTAATGTGGCAGCCTATTCTATGCCTGAAAACATGTGCAGTCTGGAAGTTTATCCTGATTTCATGCCTTCTTCCTTGAGCTGTAACTCATGTCCTGAACTCTACAGACATAGAGGATGAGTCAATAGAAGAATACTATTCTATCACCAGTTGTCTTTGTTGTATACCCAAATCCTTAATAATTGATCTTTGTATACCTTGGTTTCTAGGCTCCTTCCTGTCCTGTTACCTTCCTTTGAACACATTCCAATTTGTCAGTAGTGTTTTTGTACTGTGGTGTCCAGAGCTGGATTGTTTGTGTTAAGTTCTGTGCATGGGTGCAAAGGATGGAGACGAGTCAGTGAACAATGAACTTCAAACTCTTTATTTACATGTGAAAACAGCTCAGCTCAATGGCCACAATGGGCCCCTTTATATAGGCAATTCTTAACTTATTTAACCAATGAAAACACAGGGAGCGCTAGCTCCATTAACCAATGGGAAAGGCTCATTATTAGCCAATCAGTTTCTCCTGAACGGACCAATCCGATGTCGCTATTATTGGCCAATCAGAAGTGCAGGGCCAGAACCCTGCATTTTGCTTCAAGCTCTTAATAATCTTTAAGATTATAATCTTTAAGTATTTATTGATTCACAACACCCCTTCCCCCTGGGTTCCGTTTAAGGGGTGCGGTCACGTAGTCTTTGAGGTAGGCAGGTTTTTTGATTGTCTATTTGATTTGCGTTGTTCTCCCGGTATTTGGCTACAGTCTTGTTGGGGTAGGACGTTATCTGGTGAAGAGGATGTCTCCCGTTCCGTATTCGAATTTTCGTCATCGCTACTGCTCTCGGCATCTCTTTGAGGCGAGGCCACCCCCATTCCGGATCCATCACGTGCTGCCTCTGAGCGGTCATTACTTCCGCTTAAACTTTCTGCCACTTCAAATTCAGCTTCCTTGGTATCTCCCCCCTCGGTTTGGAAATCAGGGGGCTCGGAGATTCCCGACTGTAGCCTTGAACGCAGCTGATCAATATGGCGCTTCCATATTTTATCGTCGCGACATTTCACACGGTATGATCTAGGGCTGGTTACTTGTACTACAGTTGCCTCGACCCACAATGGATCGCCCGAAAAGTTCCTAGTGAAAACCAAGTCGCCTACCTGGAAATTGCAGCATTTCCCGCTGGAACCGTGTGGTTTTTCAGGTTCATATGATGGAGACAGACAGTCGAGGTGGGAGCGGAGCTTCCGTCCCATTAACAACTCGGTGGGAGTTTTATTGGTGACGCTGTGCGGAGTGATATGCTGCAAAAGGAGTAACCGGTTAATCTTGTCTTCTATATTGCCATAGTCCATTTTATGCAAGGTTTTCTTGACGAATTGTACCATGCGCTTGGCCCTTCCGTTGGCCACAGGATGCGCCGGTGAAGTCAGCACATGGCGAATACTGCGGTCCACCAGGTACTGTTTGAAGGACAGCGCAGTAAATTGGGGCCCATTGTCGGATACTAGAATGTCTGGTAATCCGTGTGTCGCAAAGAGTCTGTCTAGTTTCCTGATGACTGATTCGATTGTTGTATTCCTCATTTCATGGATTTCAAGTCAGTTCGAGTAGGCATCCACCATTAATAAGAATGTGTGTCCCGCAAAGTCCAGATGAATACGGGACCATGGTCCCCTCGGTGTTTCCCATTCAGTCGGGGTTGCTTTCGGAGGGGCGTTGCTTACTTCCTGGCATTTGTGACAAGCTTTTACCCATGTCTCAATCTGCTTGTCAATACCCGGCCACCACGCGTAGCTTCGTGCGAGTGCTTTCATATGCACAATGTCGGGGTGGCTATCGTGCAAGGTCCTTAGTATCGCTGGTCACAACCGCTCTGGGACGACAACTCTATCACCCCAGATAATGCAGCCCTTCTGGGAAAATAATTCCGTTTGTTGATTCTTGAATGGGGCGCAGTCATCAGGTATCTGGTCCAACGGCCATCCCCACTCAACCCAACTGAGGACTTGTGCTAAAATGGGGTCGCGTTTCGTTTCCATCGTGATATCTCGGGCTGTTAATGGCGGCAATCGAAGTGTCTCGATCTTCAGTGTTGTAACCGTCAGAGCGGGGTCATCAATGGTCTCCGGAAGAGGTGCGCGACTCAATGTGTCGGCATGGGGAATGGCCTTCCCCGGGCGATGTTGCAACTTGTAATTATATGCCGCCAAGAATTCTGACCAGCGGGTCATTCTGGGAGATAATATATACGGTGTTGGCCTATCTCCCGCGATTATTCCCAGCAAAGATTTGTGGTCAGTCACTATGGTAAAGGCTCGGCCATACACATATTAATGAAATCTCTTAACCGCGGACACTATAGCAAGGGCCTCCTTATCAATTTGACTGTAATTGCATTCTGCTTTTGATAACATCTTTGAGAAATAGGCAACAGGGGCTTCACTACCGTTTGGCAAAATGTGGCTTAAAATGGTGCCCACTCCGAATGGGGATGCATCACACATGATCGTTAAAGGCAAGGTCTCGTTATACTGCATCAGAACAGCATCAGAAGTCAATAAATTTTTCACATGTTGAAACACCTGTTCTTCTCTGTGTCCCCATACCCAGGTTTCTTTTTTGTCCAATAAACAATGTAGGGGTTCAGCTATGGTTCCTTTGTGAGGCAGGAAAACGTTATAAAAATTGATAAGGCCCAGAAAAGCCTGGAGGTCGGCCTTGTTCCGGGGTTTTGGGGCATTCTTGATTGCCCTAAGATTGTTATCGGTGGGGTGAATGCCTTGACTATCAATTAAATATCCCAAAAATTCTACACAATCCGTACATAAATGACACTTGTTTCTTTTAACTTTGAGACCTGAGTCTTTAAATCTCTGGAGAACCAACCTCAGGCGTTCTTTTAGTATTTTCGGAGTTGGGGCAGCGATTAACACATCATCAAAAAAAGGGACAACACCTTTTATCCCTTGTAATAGCCTTTCTATCAAGTTTTGAAAGATTCCCGGGGCTACGCTCACTCCGAACTGGAGTCGGTTACATTTAAACGCACCTCGGTGCGTAATGATCATTTCGGCCTCTGCCGTTTTTTTGTCAACAGGCAGTTGTTGATATGCCTGGGCTAAATCTAGTTTAGTGAAGACTTTTCTGCCCCCCCAGGGAATGGAGGAGGTGTTACACCACTGGTACCGGGTAAGCATTTTGTTGAAGGGTGTGGTTCAGGGTGGCTCGGTAATCCCCACAAATTCTTATCGATCCATCCGGCTTGATGGGTGTCACGATTGGGGTTTCCCAGGGAGAGTGATCGGTTGGTTCTAACACGCCCTGAGCAATTAATTTATCAAGCTGCTCATCAATCTTTGGTTTAAGGGCAAATGGAACCCGACAAGGATTAAGGTGGATGGGAGCTATTTCGGGATTGAGGTTAAATGATATCGGGGTCCCCTTGTACTCGCCTAATTTTTCTGTGAAGACGTCCTGGAATTCGTGGATGAGGTCTTCTTCCCAATCACTGCTGCAGGTTCAGTGAATGCCGGCTACTTCAATTCTGAGTGGAGCAAACCATTGAAGACCTAACAAACTAGGCCAATCCTTGTTGATTACAGTCAGGGGTAGGAATGCTATATGGTTCTTAAACGATACCCGGACTCGGCTGGATCCAACGACCGGGATTCAATTTCCTTGATAGTCCTTGAGTATGAGTCTTTGGAATCTGAGGTCTTGCCTCCGGATAGTGGGGATGAGCTGCTTGAGGGTCTTCCAGGAAACCATCGAGAGGGACGATCCTGAATCGACTTCCATCAGGCAGGGCTGGTTTTCGATGGCCACTTTCACTTGGATCTTTTTGGCATCAAGAGATGAGGCGTGACCGATCGTGATCGTTTGGTGAGCCTCTTCTCGCTTTGTTGGGTGGTTTAGGGTTTTGTTTCTGTAGGAGTGGTTGTTCCATTGGTTCCCGGGTTCTCGCTTCACGGGATGACTTCCCGTCGGTTGGCGATAGTTAGCCCCCCTCGAGGGCTGGCTGGGTCCTGGCTTGCTTCTACAGACCCATCCGATATGGCCTCTTTTCCCGCACACATGGCAGAGCGCGTCGAGGAATTTGCATTCTGACCGGAGGTGGCTTGCTCCACACCCAGAGCATTGGTACTGCGATTTCTGGCGTTGGTCTCGTTCGGAGTGAAGTCGATGGACCTCTTCCTCATCGCTTTCTGACTACGATTCGAGGTCCTTGTGGTGGGCTGTATCCAGCTGTTCCTCTGACTGAGGTGAAATTTCACAGGCGCGTTAGCAAAACGGTGCGTGGGTGCGGCGCATTTGGGCAGCCAACTTCCTGGTTGCTTCTGTTGCAGTATCTTCAGCTATGGCATCTTTAAGGCTAATGTCACCCTTTGCCATTAATTTACTCTGAGTGCCTGGTGCATCTAATCCAGAAGTACTCGGTCTCTTAGGGCTTCTTCTAGGTCGGCAAACTCGCATAGGCCTCCCAGATTCCGGAGATCCGCTATGAAATCAGCAACGCTTTCGCCCTTCCGCTGACTTCTCTGATAAAATTCATGCCTTCTAACGAACGTTGGCACAGTCGGTGCGTAGTGAGCCCTCAGCAGGGGTTCGAGGATGTCCCAGTCCATAGACTTTACTTCTGCCGGTTTTGCTAGTGCCTTGGCCATCTTGAATATGTTTGGCCCACAATGAGTTAGGAATACTGTTAAGCCTGGGTTCCCCAACCAGGGTTAAGGAGACAAGCTAAACAGAATGTGCAGCATTAGTCAGATAGGCACACAGATAAATGAGTGAGATATGTTTGTATGTTTGTTAACATACAGTAAAAATAACAGATACGCTTGTGCTGTCAAAAGATAGTTTATTCCATTTAGAGTTTATAGCATAGTCAAAATAACAGTCCATTAGTCATGTATCATTTTAGTCAGTCCATTCAAGGATATTCAATTAGCAAAGTCCGTGTAGAATATCCTATGTCAGTTCACTTACAAATCAGTCCTTTCTCTCTCCCTTTCCAGTAGGAGAAAAACACAGTCTTCAAAAAATCCAGTAATTAGGGATCATCAAGCCAGAGAGAGCAAACTGCAGTACCTTGCTTCTTTTATGGTGCTATTACAACCACTCCCTTAATTACATTCCTATATTTAAAGTTGCAGACACTTTAACTTATAAACCATGATAACATATTTATTATTTTACCTAAACCAGTTTGGGTAAACAATGTTATCCCTAACAAATACCGCTCGTTTCTTTCCGGTAGTGGCATCCTTCAAATTGTTGGTTTCCAGAAACATCTGGAAGCGACCCATATATGAGTCCCAGTCTTCTTGTGCCGGGTCGAATGGAGCGGGTGGTATGATGCTGCCGGACATGGTTCCACCGTTGGTGCGTTTCAGCCACGTGCTCGGTTATAGTTCTTCATCATTCAGTAAGCTCTGACGTCTCCACATCCCATCCTCATCGCTAGTGTTATGTTCTGTGCATGGGTGCAAAGGATGGAGACAAGTCAGTGAACAGTGAACTTCAAACTCTTTATTTACATGTGAAAACAGCTCAGCTCAATGGCCACAATGGGCCCCTTTATATAGGCAACTCTTAACTTATTTAACCAATGAAAACACAGGGAGTGCTAGCTCCATTAACCAACGGGAAAGGCTCGTTCTCCTGAACGGACCAATCCGATGTCACTATTATCGGCCAATCAGAAGTGCAGGGCCAGAACCCTGCACTTTGTTTCAAGCTCTTAATAATCTTTATTAAGTATTTATTGATTCACAACAGTTTGGATTTAGTCCAGAACTGAATTTCAATATTGAAGATGGGTTATGATCAGAGCAGGGTAGAACAGAACAATTACTTCTTGCAATCTAGATTCTAGATTCTGTTTCTGTTAATGTACTTTCAGATTGTATTCACCATTTTGGCAATTGCATTATACTTCTGCCTCATATTGAATTTGTGTTAAAAAAAAAAATGAGAGGGGGATTTTTTTTTCTTGACGGAAATAAAGAACCAAATGGTTTTCCTTTTAATATCTAAAATAAAGGAAATATGCATATTTTACTAGGGCATTTTATAAAGCTGCAGGTGAAATTCTTCCAAGACTGGTGTAGAAGAATTTCAAGGGATACTTAAAACATACAAGAAAGAGAAACTTATATTTTTACAACTTCTTCTTTCCCTTGAGAAAAATGGGAAACTGGGTGGAAAGAAAAGGCAGCCATAGAGATCTGAAATTTGAGTGGCAGAAAATTAAGACTTCAGCAAAAAAGGATTTCTGCACCAAAATCCCATGGTATGTGATTCCTTCCCACAATCTTTTTAGCAGAGATTTTTCCTGTTCTATTTGCAAAGAAATGCCCACCTTTGGTTCATAAAGAGGGAGGATGAAGAAGTTTTATTGCACTGAATTATGCTGTCAAATATTCAGAATTTTCTGACAGAAACAAAGAGATAATACTTATTTTTAAAATAAACAAGCAACTTCTACATGTTTTATTAATTTTGTTGGTACACAATTTGTTTTGAAAGACAATTTATTTTCAACATTCTTTCAGGAAATAAATAAAACAAATATGGGAAGGCTTTGGAGAAAGATTAATATCTAATAGGAAATCAAAAAGGGAGAAAAAATGAACAGTGTGGAATCAGTGAGGTTAGTAAACAGATGGAAATTGCACCTTTCTTACCAAGGTAAAATCATGGACAGTATTCATATATCTTAATAAAAATACAGTGGTGATAATTTTCAAAGCTATTAATCTATGACAAATTGGAGGATTGTCAGCGCTCAGTGCTTCAGTGGTGTCTATACAGTTGTATGCAATATTTCAGTCAGAGGTCTAGATAAGCTTACGATCATCCAGATATTAGCATGTGACTAATACAGAAGGAATCTGGGAGTTTTAGTTCAGAAACCTCTGCAGAATTGTCACCAGATGTGTAACAAAAGGACAGGTACTCCTTTTTTGTCCAGCAGATATAGGCTTAAAATCAGATATTGTCCAACTTTTTAAGTGTCTTGGTTTTTTTTTTAAATGCACTACTTTCACAATAGTAGTAGAACAGCCATGTATCTGTGGCCTTGTATATTGTCTGTTTCTTTCTTCTCCTTGTCTATCAACAGCCCAAACATATGTTATTTAATTTATTTCCTGATTCCAGCCATCAGTTTCAATCCATCCTATTCAAATCTATGTTCACTGCAGTCTGTGGATTACATGACTCATCATATCACAGTGAAATTTGAAAAAAAGTGACATTGATTCCATTTTATCAGGGGTGGGTTTCTACCAATTCTGACCGGTTCTATAAAACCCCTTGTTAACTTTCTAAGCAGTTTGGAGAACCGGTTGTTAGAAGAAATCTCCTTTTGTTTTTTCCCACCCTTATTACATTCTTGACATTTACATTCTTAGCGAGCCAATCGGCGCGGCTTGCCTGACCAATCAGAGTGCCCCGCGCTTTGGCCAATCAAAGCACGGGGATCTCAAGAATGCTAATTAAGGACAGAACACCCCTCCCCTCTTGGTTCAGTCCTTACGTCACGTAGTCACGTAGGTAGGCGGGGCTCCGTCTGAGCCTACTTGACCTGCGCAGCTCAGTCGTAGGTTGGATCCCGGCCGGTTCGGTCGGGATCTCTGCTGCTCCTGCTGCCGTCATGGGAACCGGCTGGTTGATCGGGCTGGGCCGCTCTCCGTAGCTCCCTCCTGGGCCTCCCAGGTTGGTTGAGCTGCGGGTTTCGCCGCTCCCGCTCGGTCTTTCCGGGTCAGTCGAGCTGGCCTGGCTGTCTCTTCCTGGCGAGGGGTCGTGATGGCTGCTTTCCGGTAAGTACGGCTGGTTTATTCTTCTTTGGTTTTGGTTCCCTGGGTATTCCCTCCCCCCTTGGTTTGTGTTGTGGGGGTTGGTTTCGCCTGTTTGTGCGTCGGTGGTCTCTTGGTTGGTAGTCCTCGACCTTAGTTGGTCGATGTGGCATTTCCACGCTCGTCCGTCTGCTGTTTGTAGCCGGTATGAGTGTGGGCCTGTTGTTTGTGTGATGACGGCTGGTATCCATAGTGGGTCTCCTGTCAGGTTTCTCGCGTATGCGGGGTCGCCGGGTGCGAAGGTTCGGTGTTTGCTGTTTGAGTCTGGGGGCTTCTCCGGCTTATACGTGGGGTGTAACCTGTCGAGTGGGGACCTTAGTTTCCTGCCCATTAATAGTTCGGCTGGGCTCTTATTGGTTGTGGTATTTGGGGTTATGTGTTGGGTGAAGAGTAGTTTGTTTATTTTCTCCTGGATCTCCCCGTGGTCTATTTTCCGGATGGTCTTCTTAGTGAATTGGACCATCCATTCCGCCCTACCGTTTGCCGCCGGGTGCACCGGTGCTGTCAGCGCATAGCGGATGCCCCTTTCCTCTAGGAATTTTTCGAATTCCAGCGAGGTGAATTGGGGCCCGTTGTCGGAAACGACGACATCTGGGAGGCCGTGTGTTGCAAAGAGTTTGCAGAGTTCCTTGATCACGGCCTCCGTGGTTGTCGTCTTCATGTTGCTTACCTCCAGCCAGTTGGAGTAAGCGTCAACTGTTATGAGGAAGGTGTGTCCTTTTGTGGGCCCGGCGAAGTCTATGTGAATCCTAGACCAAGGTTCCCTTGGGGTTTTCCACTCTAGGACGGGTGCTGTGGGTGGGCTTGGCCTAGTTTCCTGGCATCGTTGGCACCTTGCTACCCAGGCCTCTATTTGTTTGTCCATCCCTGGCCACCAAGCGTAACTTCTGGTCAGGGCTTTAGTCCTAACAATGCCAGGGTGCCCCTCATGTAGCAGTTCCAGAACCTTCCCTTGTAGCTTTTCTGGAATGACCACCCTATCCCCCCATAGTATGCACCCTTTTAATAACGATAGTTCCGTTTGGCGGTTTCGGAATGTTTTGACGCACTCGTCGTTGTCCCTCTCCGGCTACCCTTTCTCTACCCAATGCAACACCCGCGCCAGACGTTTCTCTTTATTAGTCTCTCGGGCAATGTCTGACGTGGTTATGGGCAGGTTGGGTAGAGTCTCTATGCTGAGGGTGGTCGTCGTGGGTGCTGGGTCTGTGTCGGGTTCCGGTAGCGGTGAGCGGCTTAAGGCGTCTGCATGGGAGATCGTCTTACCCGGTCTGTGTATGAGTCCGTAGTTGTAGGCTGCCAGGAACTTGGACCACCTTGTCATTCGGGGAGACAGAATATTCGGGGTGGCCCGGTTTCCTGCAAGGATTCCCAGCAGCGGCTTGTGGTCGATTATGATGGTGAAAGTCCGGCCGTAGAGATACTCGTGGAATCGTTTTATGGCGGCAATGATAGCCAGAGCCTCTTTGTCCAGCTGGCTATAGTTCCGCTCCGGTTTGGTGAGGGTCCTTGAAAAGAACGCGATGGGCACTTCTTTTCCGTCGGGGAGGGTATGGCTGAGGACAGCGCCGACGCCGAAGGGTGATGCGTCGCATGTGACGGCCAGAGGTAGGGTCTCGTTGTATTGTATGAGGATGGCGTCCGAAGTGAGGAGGTCCTTTGTTCTTTGGAAGGCGGCTTGCTCGCGTTTCCCCCAAGTCCAGGTCGCCGCCTTGTCCAGGAGCCTATGCAAGGGCTCCGCCGCCGTCGCCTTTTGGGGCAGGAAAACATTGTAAAAGTTAAGTAGCCCCAGGAATGCCTGTAGTTCCGTCTTCGACTTGGGTGTGGAGGCTCCTTTGATGGCCTTGATTTTTTGGTTTGTGGGGTGAATGCCGTGGCGGTCTAGGAGGTATCCCAGGAATTCTACCCGTTCCGTGCATAGCTGGCATTTCTCCCTCTTGACCTTTAGCCCGGTCTCTTTAAATTTGGTTAGGACCTCCCTTAGGCGACCCTCTAGTTTGGCTTGGTTGGTTGCCGACACTAGGACGTCGTCGAAGTAAGGTACCACCCCCTTGATGCCTTGCAGTAGTCTTTCCATTAGGCTTTGGAATATTCCCGAATATTCCATTAGGCTTTGGAATATTTCCACGCTGACTCCGAATTGGAGTCGGTTGCATTTGAATGCCCCCCGGTGGGTGACTATGGTTTGCGCTTCTGCCGTTTGCTCGTCGACTGGCAACTGTTGGTAAGCCTGGGCGAGGTCGAGCTTGGCGAAAACCTTGCCCCCTCCCAGTGAGTGCAGTAGGTGTTGCACTACTGGGACGGGGTAGGCGCTTTGTTGTAGCGCGCCATTTAGGGTGGCCTTATAGTCCCCACAGATCCTCACCGACCCATCGGGCTTGATCGGGGTGACTATGGGGGTCTCCCACCGGGCGTGGTCTATGGGCTGTAGGACCCCTTGCTTGAGGAGCTTGTCAATTTGCTCGTCTATCTTGGGTTTAAGTGCGAATGGCACCCGCCTTGGTTTCAGGCGTTTTGGGGGGACATTTGGATCTAGGTTGAAAGATATAAGGGGCCCTCGGTACTTGCCTAGGTTTCCGTCGAAGACCTCTTGGAATTCCCGGGCCAGTTGCTGCTCCCAGCTGTCGTCGGTGACGTGGTCGACTCCCATGAGTGCGATGTCGAGCGGGGCGAACCATTGCAGTCCCAGTAGGCTTGGGCGGTCGCGGTCGACGATTGTCAGGGGAAGTCTTTCGGTGTGCCCTTTATAGGTGATGTTGAAGTGTTTGGTTCCGATTACCGGGATGCGGTTTCCCTGGTAGTCCTTTACAATGAGTCTCTGGCTGTCTAGGTTTATCCTTTGGAGGGTAGGCACCAAGCGCTTTATTTCATGCCATGCAATCATGGAGAGGTAGGACCCGGAGTCCACCTCCATTTTGCATGGCTGGCCCTCGATGCCTACCTCCACGTGGACCTTCCGGGCGTCATTGGTGATGGCGTGGCCGATGGTGACCGTCTGATGGGTCTCCTCTCTTCGCCGGTTATCGCCGCCTCGCAGGGATCGTCCGTTCCGGTCCCATCGGTTGTCCGAGGGGCGATCTCTGGTCCGGGGTGGTGTGATCTCTCTCCTCTGGTCGCTCTTTTCCCATCGTGCCAGGCTGCGATTCTTCTTTAGGCGGCAGACACGGGCGATGTGTCCCTTCTTGTCGCAATGCCGGCAGATCGATTCGAAAAACCGGCATTCCGACCTGGGGTGGTCGCCACCGCAACCGGCACAGTTGGTCCTCGACTTACGACCCCGCCGGTTCCGTGGGTCGCGGTCTGTCTGGAGGCGATGGACGTCCTCCTCGTCGTCTGAAGTGCCCGATGCCGAGTGGAAGTCGCCCTGGTGGGTGGTCATCTCGGGTTGGGCCTCGGTCGACCTCGCCGGGTTGTTGTTTCTGCTGCGGTCCCCAGTGTTCGGTCTGCGCATGCGGTCGGCAGAAGTTCGGGTTGCTTCGGCGGCTGCGGCTGCGGTGAGGGTGTCTGCTAGGCTGATGTTGCCCTTGGCCATCAGCCGGCTCTGGAGGACGGGGTCCCACAAACCGAGCACGATTCAGTCTCGCAGGGCGTCGTTCAGGTTGTTGAATTCGCAGAGCCCCCCTAGGCGCCGCAGCTTGGCGACGAAGTCGCTGAAGCTCTCACCTGACCCCTGGTCCCGACGGTAGAATTTGTTGCGTCGGATCAGGATGGGTACCTCTGGAGCATAGTGCCACCGAAGTATTGGCTCGAGGACGTCTCAGTCCATCGTGGTCGCATCGGCGGGTTTGGCAAGTGCCTTGGCCATCTTGAAGACCTCGGTCCCGCAGTGGGTCAGGAAGACGGCGCGCTTCATGGGGCCGGTGGCATCCTTCAGGTCGCTGCACTCGAGGAACATGAGGAATCGGTCGGAGTACGATTCCCAGTCCTCGGTGGCGGGGTTGAAGGGTGCGGGGGGTGCGATTTTCGCCATCGCGGTGGTTCGTCTGGCTTCCGTCGGACACGTGGTTCGGTTCAGGGTCTGGATCCCACCTTCGTTGCCAGTGTTGTGTCCGCAAAATGATGCCAGGAGTCGGTGACTTCAAATCATGCTCTTTATTTGAGGTTGGAACCGAACTGGGGCAAAGGGAAAAAGATCGCGGCTTTTATTCTTTTAGCCGCGGCGGCTGCGGCCAATGGCACCGCTTTGAATCTCCCGCGATCCGAATGGACCAATCGCGGGTGATTCTTAGCGAGCCAATCGGCGCAGCTCGCCTGACCAATCACAGTGCCCCGCGCTTTGGCCAATCAAAGCACGGGGATCTCAAGAATGCTAATTAAGGACAGAACAGTATGTCTTGACTTACTGTCTCCAAAGGAGTTTTTTTGTTATTTTCTTAAAGGGGAAGGGTTATTTTAAGCTTTTTACACTGCTGTTGGGAGGAGAAACTTCCCTGGATATACTTCCAGCCACATGCAACAATCAGCACTTTGAAGAAATAATTGAATAACCGGAAAGGAGCTTTTAATGAAAAGGAACCAAGATGAGTGACATTCAGCAAGGCTTCTTGGCTAGCTAGAAAGATTCACATTCAAACATTAGTTTACAAACCCTGAGTTTTGGTCTAAAACTGGTTTTTGGTTAAGTTTAATTCTGTGCTTGATGATGTTTAATCCTGTGTTTATTGATGGGATAATTTTCCCTATTCAGCTTTGTTTGAAAGGAAAAAGTTTAATTTCTGTTCCTGAAAAGAAACTGGATTGAGAAATCTGGCTAGTTCCTATGTCTATTTGTTCTGGTAATTGGTTTAACAAGCAACAGGTACTGTTGTGATGTAATTATTGGTATTGTGTTTGAATTTTTTCCTGCCTCATGGTTTCTTTTTCTATCTGGGGAGAGGGTTTTCCTTCACTGCTCTAGCGGTATCTGGCACTGTCCTTTTGGGGTGTACTTCCAAGAGGCAGGATGCAAGCTTGGCACTGATTTTTTTACTGCCTTTCTGGGGGCATGTGACCTTTCCTTAAATCCAAATGATTTCCTTAGGATATCTTGTGAGGTGAGTGAGACCAGCTGGTATCTTTAAGTGGTGCAAATGGATCTAAGGATTGCTTCTCCTGGATGTGCTCTTTCCGGAGAGCTTAAATGACCTCTCTGCTAAAGGGTTTCACTCTATGAGCAAGAGTTGGCTGCTGATAGTTATCATTGCATTTTAATGATTTTAATTCCTCAAAGTGCTCCGGCACCCTGTCTGATTTGTAACTCCCCCTCAACATGAGTGACATTGAGTCGGCCATGCCCACCTCGTCGCATGACCACCAAGCCACACCCACCAGCTAATCCATGCCCACATAACTGGTTGTTAAAACATTTGAATCCCACCCCTGCATATTATCATAATCACAACTTCTTGAAAGCAAAGACTTGTTGGGAAAAATATTGCAGTTGAATAAAACAGTCTTTCAGATGCCAGGAAAAAAAGGCTTATGTACAGTTTTTTTCATTTTTTTTTTTTCATTTTAATACTTCGTATGGATGCCAAGAAAGTTAAACAGGTAGCATATCCTCCTTTCTCCCAATTTGTCCTCCTTTCCAATTGTCTGTCTTTCTTTGCCTCTTCAGATATCTCATCGTAATCCTAGACAGAACTTAACCTGACTTTATTGGCCACAGTATCTAGGGCTGTTGTGAATTGTAGTTCAGCAGCATCCAGAGAATAATTGCTGATGATGCTTAGAGGGTTAGCATCACCTTTTTGAAGCTTTATGCTTTAGGTCTGAGTTCTTTCCCAGGATGTTAGACTGATATAAAACTTGAAAGATTACCTACATGGCCTTTTTTTTCTCGCTGAAAAGCTGCCTCTTTTTATTTAGTGCTTTTGATTCAGACCAAGTCCTGATAGTAATACAGAAATAGCATTATTAATATATGGGGTTGATTCTGAAGCCCTATTATTTGGATGAATCCAGTTAAACTCTACTAGGACCAGTCTCAGGATAAGGGGCATTCAGTCAGAGGGGCAGCAAAAATGTCAAAATGATGGCCCAATCTGAATGTTTAAAGTCATATCCCTTTTTATTGTTTTGCACATAACACAGGGCTTTTAGTGCATAGTTACAGCTACCATATTTTGCCTGGGTAAAAGTGGTTTTGTACATTTCTAGATAGGGTTAACTTGGTGCAGTTCTTTAAAAAAAAATTAAAGGGAGAAGTTAATTGATAACATTTATATAACAACTTTAAAGTGAGATAAAAGGGAAGCAGCCTGCAGGGAGGCCTAAAAATATATGTGAGTAGCTGCCATTTTGCCATGAAGCAGCGAGGAAGCCAACCACATGTATCCTGCTGTAAAACTTTCTTCTCTTTCAATAACTTAATTTCTTTCTTCTGTTGTGGAAATGCAACTTATCAAGAGATGAGAACATATCCAAAGCCAATGGGTGGTTCTTAAGGGATCTATGTCCAATGGAGGTAGTATGTAGTGGTGTACCTCAAGATTTGATATTGTTCAAGATCCTCAGAAATGACTTACATGGGAGAATAGAAGGGATGCACATAAAATTTGCAAATGCCACAAAGCCGGGATGGGTGGATGACATAGCTAACGCCCACAAGACAAGCTCAAAATGCAAAATGATTTTGACAGACATGAATATTGGGTCCTATCCAACAAAATGTTGTTCAGTAGAAAGAAATGCATTTAGGCAAAATAAAAACAGGTGTGTCATGCCCCTGTCAGAGTCTGAATCTGAGGAGGAAGACAAACAGCTGACAGGGAGTGGGAGTGTGGCTCCGTTGGCTGTGGAGGAAACTGGGGAAGGATAAAGTCTGGCTGGGCAGAGCAGGAAAGAGATAAAACAAGGGAGAGGGAGTTCAGAGGAAGACCCAGCTCCAGCCCCTCTTCATCCTAGGGCACACAGGGAGGAATGGAGAAGAGAGCAACGTGGGTTTCATGGCTTACGGGGGAGGAAAGAACCCTGGTTCCCTACATTGGCCACACCTGGGAATGAGAGTTTTAAAAAAATGCATGCTGAGTGCAGCAGCTTCTAGGAGCAAACATGAGTTTATTTTGTGTTGACTTTGCTTATCTGTGTTCCTGGCATCTTCCCAACTCCATGTGGAGTTATTGCCATGCCTTCATGCCTGGAATTCTTGCTCCTGCCCTGTTGGATGAATTACCTCGGTTTGCCTGGATTGGACTTATAGTTACAGTTCCTGTTGACCACATTTTGGACTTGATTCTCTGCAGCCAAAGGCTGTTCCTGGGAGAGTTTTTCTCCAGCCAGAAAGTAACCAGGACATTGGGGCAAAGTTAGAGCTAATGAAGGGACTCCTACTGATTATCTGGCTGTGTTGCCTTTGTGCTATGCCTCAGGCCATCACAGATGTAAAGATACACGATACAAGATGTACCTGACTTTTGAGAAAAGCAATACTTTTGAGAAAGATGGGGATCTTAATAGATCACAGATTAAATATAAACCAGCAATGTGTGACAGCTGCCAAAATGCCATTCTGGGCCATATCAACAGAAGTCTGGTGCTAAGACTATGGGAAGTCATGACTTCTGGGCGAGAACTGAAGATGAACACAGCAAAGACAAAGGAAGCAGTGAGTAGACTATTCATTGGAAGGTCTCTTGATAATGAATTCTCCAAATGGCTGTTCCTCATTTAGTGACAACAGGACAATGTTTTTTTACAGCTTTGAGTGCCAGGAGATGGAGGGCTTAGCTTTCTTGCTTGCAAGATAGCTAAAGGACTCTTAGTTTGGAAATCTCACATTCTAATCACTTTTGGAAATTGCTTATTAACAACTTCTAACTATTAGAGATCTTATTTAGCTTTTTGCTTTTTATTTCAGATTTTTTAAAACATTCTTCAGCTTTCCTTCATTTCATTCTGGACTGAAGGCACTTTTTGGTCTGTCATTACTTTCTCCAGAAACCCAAATCTCCAAAATGCTGTAATGCTGGAAATTGAATTAGATCTCTAAATTCCCTTCCAATCCTATAATTCTGTAGTAGTTTTCCTCTGGGCAGGATAGCTACTTAAAAATCATCAAAAAGAAAGGTAACAAAGATCTTCATTAAAATGTACAAATGCCGAATCATATGTGCACATAAAAATTAGTGAAATAACAATCAATGTATTATTTATTTCATCTAATTACAGGAAACAGAGTCAAATACAACATATCCTTACATAAAGGCTTATAATATCTATGTTAGACTTCTTCTAAGATTAATCACTAAATCACTGTGAGACTAGCCCAAAAATTGGAAAGTTTAAGACTTGTGGACTTCAACTCCCAGAATTCCTGAACTAACATGACTGGAGGAGGAATTCAGTCATCTAAAAGGTTAGTCCAGGGGTCTTCAGACTTGACAGCTTTCAGACTTGTGTACTTCAATTCCCAGAATTCTTCCTCCAGTCATGTTAGCTCAGGAATTCTGGGAGTTGAAGTCCATAAGTCTTAAAGCTGTTACATTTGAAGACCCCTGGACTAGCCTTTTAGCTGCTTGAATAGGAAATAGGTAAGATAAAAAAATCAGTTTCTAACGAATTTTGATTACTAATATTTATTAGAAAGAAGGTTAAGAATGGTGTAATGGCCTAGTGGTGAAGATGCCTACTTCTCACTCGGAAAGTTGAGAATTCAATCCTAGGTAATGGCAGATGTTTCTCCACTAGGGAGCAAAGAAAAAAATTCTGCTGTGAACTCCGCATAGGCATCAGGAAGGACATTCAGCCAGTAAACGCTCAGCTCCATCCAATTGCCCCAACTCTACCCTGAAAAGAGATTATGGGGTCATAAAAAGAGAGTTTATTTGAAGGAAGGTTAAGGTTATTACACATGAATGCCAGCAAGCACTTTACTTTCAAGTGAGGCATCAATATGTAAACAATTTATGGCAGCAAAATTCTCTTTGCATTCTTATTATGAAGGAGGCTGGAAGTCTGCCAATTTTGTGAAACTGAAGGGGTCTCTGTACTTGTTCATTGTTTTAGTAATTGCTATTCAACTTTTAGTATGGCAACCAATTTAACCAGATGAATAATTTATACTATTCATCCAAGAATATATATTTACAAAATGAAGTTGATGAGCATGTGGATGGTACAGATTACAATGCACAGAGACAAGCAATGTCCATTGATGATATGCCATGTTAAAAATACGTATTTTTGGACTAAAGGTTTCAATCCAAACTTTTGTATTTCCCCATGTAGTGTACATCTCTAAATCTATAGCTTCCTTTTGCAGTCTTGCAATCTTATTTGCTCTGGAAATAAGGAACCGGACATGATGATCTCCAAAAATAAATAAATAATTTAAAAACTAACATCTAAGAGTTTGACAAAATAACCGACTCATGTATCTATTAAATTTTAGAAGATTTTGATAGGTTCACACAATGACTCAACCAACTGTTTGGTCACCATGGAGCTTCATGTGACTGAAAGTTCTTCTACAATGATCATTGTTTGGCTCCCCCTGTGAAACTATCTGAGTTTTTAAGTATCATTTGAGCTACTGTACTAACCGTCATCACTCATATAACAATATATTTTGTTCGGGTATTTTCCCACATCATTATAATTGTGCTTTTAAAGTTGTAGCAACGTTTCGGCAGAATCTCATCTGCCATCATCAGGCTTCTGTATTGTGTTCGTTGAAACGTTGCTACAACTTTAAAAGCACAGCTATAACGATGTGGGAAAATACCCGAACAAAGCTGAATACCATACATGTAAGTACCCCTTAAGAAAATTATATATATATATATATATATATATGTTTTCTTCAGTTTTCGCGGGTACTTACATGTATGGCTATGGCACTATACAGAAGCCTGATGATGGCAGATGAGATTCTGCTGAAACGTTGCTACAATTTTAAAAGCACAACTATTATGACATGGGAAAATACCCGAACTAAGCTGAATGCCATACATGTAAGTACCCACGAAAACTTAAGAATATATATATATATATATATATTCCCACGTCATTGTAGTTGCGCTTTTAAAGTTGTAGCAACGTTTCGGCAGAATCTCATCTGCCATCATCAGGTTTCATATATATAATGAAATAATTCCTTTTTGTTTTTTGAGACAATAGCTAAATCTTTCTTCAAAGTAAATGGTTTTAATTAGCCCACAAGTTTCTTTTTTTAAAGTAAATTTTGTAGAGGTGGATTTAGGGAGCCTATAATTATTGTGCTAGACATATAAATTATTTTGTGAATGCCATTCTCTGAAAAGAATGGTACAAAGCCTGACAAAGATAGGCATCAGTGACAGCTAGGAATTAAGTGAAGAGAAGGATCTCTAGCTGAACCTTCTAGTGAAGCTGAACAAAAAGGGAAGAAAACATCTTTCAAATGCAGAAAACTTGCCAGTTGGCTAATACTAGAACCATCTGTATTTAAGGAACTTTTCTGTTTTATTTTCCCTTAACTGAAATGCAGAGTTCAGCACAACAGGGACTGTATTGAAGTATTGCAGACACTGGGTGAATATGAATGAATATTTAAATTAGGACAAACTGACTGCACATTTGTAAACTGTGTGGGTTCCTTTTCCTTAAATAGCTGTGGAATCATTGCCATCCCATTTAGTGATGGTATTCAAATTTTTTTTACTACTGGTTCTGTGGGCGTGGCTTAGTGGCCATGGCAGGGGAAGGATACTGTAAAATCTCCAGTCAGAGGTGGTATTTGCCAGTTCTCTGAACTACTCAAAATTTCCGCTACTGGTTCTCCAGAACTGGTCAGAACCTGCTGAATTCCACCTCTGATCACATTGTAATGTTGGGGGGTATTTTGGCTTTCAAACCCTTAAGCAGTATGAAATTATACATCAGATGAATGGTTTTACCTAAAGACTCTCTTAAAATCAATTGATTTAGAAAACATGATCATGTAGATAAGTGTTTTCAACTTCGTATTTTCGAACCTTTAAGGCTTGCTAAAAGCTGAGTTAGGTGAGGTATTTTTGTTTGTTTGTTTTGCTTTTTAAAAGCTATGCATGGCAAAATCCAGAAAATAGGCTATCTTATACAGTATTAATTGTAGTCTATGTGAGGCTTATTGTTTTGAATAAACCAGTCTGCCCCTAGGTGAACTAATTTATGATTGAAGGAGGCCAACTCTTTATTTTCACTTTATAATTCCAGATAAATACACATAACAAGCTGTGCAGAAAAAGGATGAAAAATACAATTGCATTCATTTTGATAGCTCATATCAAGTACTTTATTAGAACCATTCAATGTGATTGTTATATTTTACCAATTCTTTTGATCTTATGTTTTTATCCTGCCATGAATTCATAGCAGCTGCTAGAGTGTAGTGGTCTAGAAACTGAAGGCAAAATGAAATATGGAAACACTTGCTAAATATTGGGTATCCCTGAAATAAGTACTTGTCTTGTCACTAAGTCTTGAATCATTTAATCATCAGGCCTATTTATAAAATTATTTCATGTATTCAAGGAATGTATATGGTTGATTGACACAAACGTGTAATTGAATTCCTTTATCCAGGTGAAGGAACACTACATAAATACAATTATATTTCATGAATGAAGGCAAATATATGTGTCCCAGGATAATGATGAGAGATCAAATTTGGATTGGTCACCAAAACCAAAGATTTACTCTTCCAAGCTTTCAGACTCACACTGAAGATCATCTTCAGGGAATTTCTTTCTACTGGAATACGTCCTCTGGGCTGTTCTGTGAGTTGTTTATATGTGGTGCTTTTCTCTTGGCTGATTGGTGTGTTGATGGCTGGGGGTCAACAAGGATCATCAATTTCCACAAGGAAATGCCAGCCAATCGCCAGCCATCAACACACCATCAGCCAATAGGAAGCACGCATAAACATGACTCACAGAGCAGTCCATAGGATGTATTCCAGTAGAAAGATGGACTCCAGAGTGAATCGGAAAGCTCAGAAGAGTAAATCTCTGGTCCTGGTGACTGATCCAAATTTGATCTTGCATAATTATATCTAATGGGATGTGGTGGCTCAGTGTCTAAGACACTGAGCTTGTAGATCAGAAAGGTCAGCTGTTCGGTGGTTCAAATCCCTAGCACCACCTAACGGAGTGAGTTTCTGTTACTTGTCCCAGCTTCTGCCAACCTAGCAGTTCGAAAGCATGTAAAAATTCAAGTAGAAAAATAGGGACTCCTTTGGTGGGAAGGTAACAGCATTCCTTGCACCTTTGGCCACATGACCACAGAGATGTCTTCGGACAGCACTGGCTCTTCAGCTTTGTAACGGAGATGAGCACTGCTCCCTAGAGCCAGAAATGACTAGCATTAGCGAAGGGAACCTATCTATCCAAAGCAACTTTTTCCCCAAGTCAGATGTATGACCAAAAGAGGAATATATCTTAGAAGGAGTGATGAATGAATATTTTCTTTCTTCCAATACTTTCATATTTTGATTAAGGGGTTTGCATGATCACTTTTCCTGTAGAGGAATCAGTATATTACATAATAACATAAAGTGATACTTAGAGTAAACCACCATTTTTGTATCTTATTTTCTTACCATAACTGTATTACTTGCTATTAATAGTACCAGTTTTCCTTCTTCAGGAATATAACATTGGCATTATCCTTCTGTGCTAAAATAATAAATTGCCACTCTTATCCCATATCCATCATTATGTTCAAGGAATGGTAGTTAGGATCTTAGAAACTCTTCAACTGTTTTGGGATTCATTATTTTCTTCATCGATGAGACTGTCACCGTAAAATTGCTACCTGAATGGAACAATAAGAATGGGAGCATATAGCATTAAGATAATTTAAGCGAAAAATAATTATAAGTGTTTGATAGAACTTCTTTATTTTCTTGTCTATTGATGTCGAGAAGAGGCACACTGCACAATTAAAATTGAACTTCCATAATACAGGAACCTGAGACCCATGCAACAAAGAGAATTCCTCATATTTGCCCCAACTCCTACTGACCTTGCAGTTCAAAAGCATTCAAATGCTAATAGATAAATACCACCACCATACTGAGTCAGACACAACTAGACAAGGGAAACTTTTACCTTTCATACAGGAACCATTTTGGATTTGAAGGACTTTTTTGTTTTCAGGGCCTCAGATTTTCAGTTTGGAATAGGGCAGAAAACTGCAAAAAACATTCCTTTTAAAAATGTCCCAATGGAAATAAATGCAGTGGGTTTTTTAAAAACTCAGGTGGTGATAAGTGAAAACTAGTGCTTTTGAACACAGTTAATAGTACAACCAGATTCAAATTTCTCGGAAGAAAACATTTTCAGAAGAATATATTAGATGGGTTTTTATTTCTCCCCCTCCTTCTTTCTTTTTCTCTCTCACTCACTCACTCACACGCACACATATACACCACCCTTACATTACAGAATTGTTCATGAATAATTCTCCACTGTCTGTGTGCATTATGTCGATGGCAAATTAAATAAAATGCAAATTAAAATAAAGAGCATGCTTTCCCCCCGATGCCCATAGTACTGTAATAATTGGAGACCGAAAACTGGGCACTAACAGAGTTAGAAACAGAGTTTCTAACAGTTGTGAATTTAGTTCTCCTTAAAAAGTTGTTATCTAACATTGTCTGCAATCTGCTGGTGAATTCCAAATAGAACATGACTAAAATTCCTCTATTCCCAGTTTGTATCCTATCATCTAAAATGGGTCTAAAATTGAATGTATGACAATATGTCCAGCAATGACTCTAATAAAACAAGTCTTTCTGCAGAAAGCATTCCAAAAATAGGGTCTCATTTTGGTAAAAGACTTTTTTCCAAGCTCATATTGCTTGGGGAGAGGGAGGACATACGAACATGAATTTTGAAGGATACCATAAGATTTGAGTAGATATATTTGAAGACCCAACAGACCTGATAAAGACATTTATTGCTTTAAAGGGTAGATTTAGAACCATCTTTGAAGTGAGCATAGGAATTCTGCTTTTCATCACCATTTTCCACAGCCTGGTCCTAGTTGTGTATTCTATTTGAATGGAAATTATTTTGTGGTGACTGACAAATTTATTGGGTCATACAAGTGTTTTGTATAATAGACTGTTATTCTTGGTGTCTGAATGCATATTGGAATACATAACAAACTATGTATCTCTTCCAGGAACATTTGGACAACTCTATCTACCTTTATTAAAAAATAATTTCTTTTACAAGCTCAACATTTAAACCTTATGCAAATGTTCATTGTTAGTAAAGTCTCCAGAAGAGTCAACAACTTCACGGTTTATGGTATAATTTTATTTTTGCTGCTATGGATCAATGAACCTGCCAAGTTCAGTTTTGCTCAATTTACCCATTTTCCCAGTCTTAAGTGTTTTCTAATTTATTTCTAGCTCTATCTGTATAATGTTTTCTTTTTTTAAATCTATACAAATGTTTTTTTCAGACTTTTTGTGCATCTTTCTTGTAGTATAGACTTCTTTAGTCCATGTTTCTTTTATATTCACTTTTGTGGAACACTTTTTCCTGTTACAATGCATTTATAAAGAAATTATTTAACTGCTTAATCATCTTTTGAATGGCAACTTGTATCAGAAAAACCTTAAATATGGGCATGTCACAGTATAATTACATTCAGGCTAATATAGAACTTTAGAAAATGAAACTGATATGTTGCAAACTCAGTGAAATTCTCCCAAATGCCTATTTGCTGTGCCAAAGCTTACTCTCCTTTTAAGTATGGCAAAAAGATTTGGCAACTGGTAGCTTATGGATTCAATTCTTAATGAAATCTATTCAGTCTTTTTTCACCTGCTTACTGAGATCTGTCCAGACTGATTTCAACAGTTAATGGAATTAGAATAATTTCAGAAAGCTCACCAAAAGTAGAATGAAAGTTAATAAAGAAAAAACAGTCTGAGGTCAAGTGTAGGGGTATCCAACTGTGGCAACTTTAAGACTTGCAGACTTTAACTCCCAGAATTTCCCAGCCATCATTAAAGGAGTTGAAGTCCACAAGTCTTAAATTGTCAAGATTGAACATGTTAAGTACTTGGACATGGGTTGGAGTAAATGGAAACAGTCTTTGAATGTGAACTTTCAGCTCTTTATTAGCATAGTGACTTCTCAAAACAACAACAGTGAACCCTGCTTTATATATGCAACCTTTGTGAGAATTGTCCAATAGCGAGCTATGAACGCAAGTATTTTAAACCAATAATAATCCTCTGTTAAGGGCCAATTGGATTCCTAAGAACAAGCCAATCTGATCTGGCCGCCTAACAGCCAATCAGAAGTGCAGGGCCAGAACCCTGCACTTAACCTCAAGCTCATACTTTATTAACTATGGTACATACATAACACGCCTTCCCCCTGGCTTCTTAATTATGGTGTAGTTATATAATCCTTTAAGTAGGATGGTTGTCTTTTAAGTCTTTCGGATTTTCATTGGACTGGTTGATTGCAATCCTGTTGAGGTAGATTGTTGTTTGGCAGTGTCTCTGCTTCTTGCTCAGGTGCAATTTCTTGTGGTGCAAACAATTCTCCTTCCTGCTCCATTTCTTGAGTCTCACTTGATTCGTCGCTCTCTTCGAGCAGGTTCCCTGGAACGTCATCTTCTTCTTCTGTACCTCCCCCCCCTCGGTTTGGTCATGAGGGAGTTGTTGACTGGCCATTATGAGTCGTGACCATAATTGGTCGATATGCCGTTTCCACAGTCTATTGTCACAGCATTTCACTACGTAGGATTTGGGGCCGGTCACTCGTACTACCGATACCTCTATCCATAACGGGTTGCCTGATAAGTTCCGTGCGTAAACGCGGTCTCCTACCTGGAACGTGCGACAGCGGCCACTGGATCCTATTGGCTTTTCCGGTTCGTAAGCAGGGTGCAATCGGTCGAGGTGGGAACGGAGTCTTCGTCCCATCAGTAGTTCTGCGGGAGTTCTGCCGGTGACGCTATGTGGAGTTATGTGTTGCAAAAAGAGAATTTGGTTGACTTTGTCATCGATATTGTCATAGTCCATTTTTTGCAAAGTCTTTTTAACAAATTGGACCATGCGTTCCGCTCGGCCATTGGTCGCAGGGTGCTCAGGCGAGGTGAGCGCATGGCGGATGCCGCGGTCAGCGAGGTACTGCTCGAACATCAATGCCGTGAACTGTGGCCCGTTATCAGACACCAGGACGTCAGGCAATCCGTGGGTTGCAAAGAGTCTATTTAGGATCTTAATCACTGCCTCAGAAGTTGTGGCCGTCATACAATGAACTTCTAACCAATTGGAATATGTGTCGACTGTCAGCAGGAAGGTATATCCTTTGGTTGGCCCTGCGAAATCCAGGTGGATTCTGGACCAGGGTCCACATGGCGTTTCCCATTCAGTAGGCATGGCTTTTGGTGGGGCGTTGCTGGCTTGTTGGCAACTGGTACACGCTTTGACCCACTGCTCGATTCGCCGGTCCATGCCCGGCCACCATGCATAGCTTCGTGCAAGTGCTTTCATCCGCACGATGCCGGGGTGGCCCTTGTGCAGGGTTTGTAGTAGCGTCTTCCGGAGTCGTTCTGGGACAACGACTCTATTGCCCCAGATGACAAAGCCTTTTTGTGAAAAAAATTCAGTCTGTCTTGCTTTAAATGGCGCGAAGTCATCTGGGACTTGGTCCAATGGCCATCCGCGTTCTACCCAGCCTAGGACTTGAGCTAGGGTGTGGTCTCATTTGGTTTCTCTCGCGATGTCTCGAGCGGTCATAGGCGACGAGTTGAGTGTTTCGATCTGCAACGTGGTTGCCGTTGGTGCCGGATCGTCGAGAGTCTCTGGAAGCGGTGCTCGGCTTAATGCGTCGGCGTGGGGAATGGCTTTCCCTGGGCGATATTGAAGGCGATAATCATAAGCAGTGAGGAATTCTGACCATCGGGTCATTCTAGGGGATAATATGTAGGGGGTTGGCTTGTCCCCAGCTATTATCCCTAGCAACGGTTTGTGGTCAGTTATAATGGTGAATGTCCTTCCATACACATATTCATGAAATTTCTTTACAGCTGCAATGATTGCGAGAGCTTCTTTATCAATTTGTCCATAGTTCCGCTCTGCATGTGAAAGAGTCTTCGAAAAGTATGCAACAGGGGCTTCGTTCCCATTAGGCAGTACATGACTCAAAATGGCGCCCACCCCGAAAGGCGAGGCATCACAGGTTATAACTAATGGTAAAGTCTTGTTATACTGCATAAGTACAGAGTCAGATGTGAGCAATTTTTTAACATTCCGGAATGCTTGTTCCTCCCGGTAACCCCATGCCCATAATGCTTTTTTTATCTAATAACCGGTGTAACGTTTCAGCAACAGTCGCCTTATGCGGTAAAAATACATTACAAAAATTAATGAGGCCTAAGAATGCCTGGAGATCGGTCTTGTTACGTGGCCTGGGGGCATTTTTTATCGCCTTTAATTTACTTTTGGTAGGGTGGATGCCCTGGCTATCAATCCTATACCCTAGAAACTCAACACTGTCAGTATATAAGTGACATTTGTTTTTTTTCACCTTAAGTCCTGCCTCTTGGAATTTTTTAACAACACTTTTCAAACGATCCTGCAAGATTTTTTTGGTAGGGGCTGCAATTAATACGTCATCAAAATACGGAACCATGCCCTTGATTCCCTGTAACAACCTTTCCATGAGGCTTTGGAATATCCCCGGGGCTACACTAACCTCAAATTGCAATCGAGTACATTTAAAAGCACCTCTGTGCGTTACAATTGTTTGGGCCTGAGCCGTCTTTTCATCCACTGATAGTTGTTGATAAGCTTGAGCTAAATCTAATTTAGTGAAAACCTTTCCGCCCCCCAAGGAATGGAGGAGGTGCTGCACCACCGGAACTGGATATGCATTCTGCTGTAGGGCGTGGTTTAAAGTGGCCCAGTAGTCCCCACAAATTCAGATTGACCCATCTGGCTTAATGGGCGTTACAATAGAGGTTTCCCATGGAGAGTGATCGATGGGCTTCAACACCCCTTGAGCAATTAACTTATCGAGTTGTTCGTCGATCTTAGCTTTAAGAGCGAATGGAACTCGACGGGGCTTCAAGCGAATTGGGGCTACTTTTGGATCTAAACTAAATGAGATTGGGGTCCCCTTATACTCGCCTAAACGGTCCGCGAAGACATCGCTGAACTCAGAAACAAGGTCTTCCTCCCACTCACAACCACCGACTCGGTTCACGCCGGCCACCTCGATGCCTAGTGGCGCAAACCATTGGAGGCCTAATAGACTAGGCCTATCTCTGTCGATGATCGTTAGAGGTAAGTATGCTGTATGTTTTTTGAAGGAGACTCGGACTCGGCAGGATCCGACCACAGGGATTCGATTTCCTTGGTAGTCCTTGAGGATGAGGCATTGAAATTGGAGGTCTTGGCGTTGGATTGTGGGGATATGTTGCTTGAGTGTCTTCCAAGACACCATCGAGAGGGACGATCCCGAGTCGACTTCCATGTGGCAAGGCTGGTTCTCGATGGCTACCGTGACTCGAATTTTCTTAGTGTCCATGACTGAGGCGTGACCTATAGTGATAATATTGTGAGCCTCTTCTTTTTGCAAAGCGCGATTTCTGTAGGAGTGGTTTACTGGTTCTCGCCTTACAGGACAGTTTCCTGTCGATTGGCGATAGTTGGCCCCTTTTGAGGCCTGGCTGGGTCCTGGTAAGCTGCGGCAGACCTGGCTGATGTGGCCTCGTTTCCCGCACTCATGGCAGAGTGCGTTGCGGAATTTGCATTCGGCCCTGGCATGGTTTGCTCCACAGCCAGCGCAAGGGCATAAGGGCTTAGGGCGAGGGTCCCGGTCGGACCGCAGTCGATGGACCCCTTCTTCGTCACTGTCTGACGATGAAGAGAGTTCCTCGTGGTGCGTCGTTAGTAGCTGCCCTTCTGAGTTGGGTGAGATGTCGTCGGTCAGTTGTGTTGCCGAAGTGTGGCTTTGCCATAATTGTGCAGCCGACTTTTTGGTCACTTCTGCAGCCGTGGCTTCGGCGATGGTGTCAGCGAGGCTGATGTCGCCTTTTGCCATCAGCTTGCTTTGCACACCTAGTGCATCTAATCCCAGAATTACTCAATCTCTTAGTGCTTCTTCTAAATCGGCGAACCCGCAGAGGCCCCCTAAATTCCGGAGGTCCGCCACGAAGTCAGCCACGCTCTCTCCTTTTCACTGGTTCCTCTGATAAAACTCGTGGCGTCTCACGAGTGTAGGCACGGTTGGCGCGTAATGGTCTCTCAGGATGGGTTTGAGGTCGTCCCAGCTCATGGCTTTCAGTTCTCGAGGTTTGGCGAGTGCTTTAGCCATTTTAAATACAGTTGGGCCGCAGTGCATCAGGAACAGTGCCCGCTTCTTTGCTGGTGTGGCGTCCTTCAAATTATTCATCTCAAGAAACATTTGGAAACGATCCATGTAGGATTCCCAATCCTCTTGGTTTGGATCAAACGGAGCGGGTGGTATGATGCCGCCGGACATGGTTCCGTTGTTGGCGTCATCTTATCACGTGCTCGGTATTCCTTCCTGGCTTCTTAGGTTCAGATGTCTCCAAATCCCATCCTCGTCACCAGTGTTAAGTACTTGGACATGGGTCGGAGTAAATGGAAACAGTCTCTGAATAGTGACTTTCAGCTCTTTATTAGCATAGTGACTTCTCAAAACAACAACAGTGAACCCTGCCTTATATAGGCAACCTTTGTGAGAATTGTCCAATAGCGAGCTATGAACGCAAGTACTTTAAACCAATAATAATCCTCTGTTAAGGGCCAATCGGATTCCTAAGAACTAGCCAATCCGATCTGGCCGCCTAACAGCCAATCAGAAGTGCAGGGCCAGAACCCTGCACTTAACCTCAAGCTCATACTTTATTAACTATGGTACATACATAACAGAACACCTCTGATCTAAGAGAAGAGACTTTTCTGCCATGGCCCCGCCCTTTGGAAAATCTTGCTGCTGGAAGTAAAGATCTTCCCCTCCACCCTTTTGGTGTTCAGGAAAATCTCTAAAACATGGCTCTGTTGATTACAGAATTACAGAAAAAACCTGGTTCTGTTGGGACTCTAATGAGGAAGCTGTAGGCTGGAGGTGATTGGTGCAGTAATAGTGAAGACCCAACTACTGCTCTGCTGTAAGCTTGTGGTCTTTTAGTCTGTATTTAATATTTTGTGACTTTAATCTGCTTTTATATTTATAATCATTTGGATATCTCTATTTTTTACTGCAAGGTAAGCCGCCAAGCTCTTCTCAGACAGTGACCTGGGCAGCATATACATTTAATAAATAAATCAATAGCATTTATTTATTTTTCACTATTTTGATCCATTTCCACCCCCATTACTCCTTGACCTGGACTTGCTAATCCATGACCATGTGGCTCTATGGAAAGCTATCCAGGCAATTAACCTTTCTTGACATTCAATAAAGGGGAAAGCATGTCCTTATATAAACTGTATTCAATGCTGCAAGATCTGGTAAAACTGTAAAAAAAAAAAAAAAAAAAAGCAATAGTGTACGATTACAGGATGAATAACAATTAGCAGCCATGCTCCATGATAGAGACCATGTGTTCTACTTCCTGACTAGGCCAAAAATATAATTGTCCCCATACTACTTAAAGATGTGAAGGGATATGCTGTTTGCCTGAAATACCCCCAGATGGGTCAAGATTGCACCTGAAAAACTGTGAGTGGCTTCTCTGAATGGAAGAGGGAGGGTAGAATGGCCTCACTTCCGTCCTCTTTTCCATCAATGCACAAAATGGGGAAGTAAGCAATAATCTCTAAAACCTTCTGTTAGATCTGGGAGCATGGACGCAAGGAACGGAGATGAGGCATCGAATAGTGACTCCAACTCTTTATTAGTGACTTCAGAACAGAGCGAAAAGCTAGGGCAGCAGCAGCTCCTTTTATAGAGCTGGCTGCTGTCACAACATCCAATGATTTGAGTTTGCCGCACTAGAAAGCATCCAATCAGCGGTGACCCTCTAACAGCCAATCAGATCAGCCGACAATGACCAATCATGATCCACTGTCAGATGGCCAATCAGAAGTGCAGGTTTATGAGCCTGTCGTGAAAGGAAAACTATTAGAATTGTAAGCTAATGAGTTTGCTTTGTTCGTAACACCCCGCCCCCCTAGGTTCCGTTTCAAGGGTGGGGTGATGTATTCTCACAGGTAGGCAGGTTGTCTCACCTGTCTACCTGATCTTCGTTGCTCCACCAGTCTTTGCCCGAACTCTGGTTCCGGTGGGCTGTTGGTTGAACTTGGTGGTGATGGTGAGCTGGCTGATGGGTGACTTGGTGTTGTCATCTCTACTCCCGTCAAGGCTGGATTCTCTGGGGTTGCTGATGCCGTCGTGCTGCTTCATGGAGAGATGGCCATCTGTCCCAGCTCTTCTTCGGAAGATGAATAATCCAGGTTTGGTTGCGCTGATTGTTGGTTTTTGAGTACTGGGTCGGATACTAGTTCATTTTCGGGCCCCTCGATTTCCCTTCCCCTCCCCCTGGTTTGGAGTTCAGGGCTTGTGAAGGGGGTAGATGCCAGCCGGGAGTGTAGCTGGTCGATGTGGCACTTCCACAGTCTCCCATCAGCAGTTTGTAAACAGTAGGAACGGGGACTCGTAAATTGAGTTATGGTAGCGGGGACCCACAATGGGTCACCGGTAAGGTTTTTTGCAAACACCGGGTCGCCTACCTTGAACGTGCGATACTTGCTACTGGAACCCAGAGGCTTTTCTGGCATGTAGGCAGGGTGTAGACGGTCAGGATGTGACTGAAGTTTCGGCCCATCAGGAGTTCGGCTGGAGTTTTGTGTGGATGTTGGATGTTGTGACATTGGATGTTGTGCTGTTGTGTTGTGCTGTTTGGAGTAATATGTTGGAGGAGAAGCATCCTGGTTACCTTGTTGTGGATGTTCCCTTGTTCCATCTTGTGTAAGGTTTTCTTTATGAACTGGACCATTCGTTCAGCCTTCCCATTGGCCGTAGGGTGAGCTGGCGATGTTAAAGTGTGTCGTATCCCCCGGTCTGTTAGGTACTGTTCAAATGCCAAGGCAGTGAACTGTGGGCCATTGTCTGGAACCAAGACATCTGGCAAACTGTGTGTGGCAAATAGTCTGTTTAGTTTTTTAACGACTGCGTCTGTGGTGGTGTTCTTCATTTTGTGGACCTCAAGCCAGTTGGAATAGGCATCCACTGTTATGAGAAATGTATGTCCTTTTGTGGGTCCCACAAAATCGATGTGGATACGGGACCAGGGACCTCGGGGTGCTTCCCATTCGGTTGGGTGCTTTTGGTGGGGCTGAGCGTGTTTTCTGGCACTTGTTGCAGGTGGCTACCCAGGTTTCTATTTGTTTATCTATACCTGGCCACCAAGCATAGCTCCATGCTAATGCCCTCATCCGCACGATTACCGGATGTCCATCATGCAATAGTTTTAGGACTTTATGCTGTAATCTTTCTGGGATGACGACTCTGTCTCCCCATAACACACATTCTTTTTGGGTGAAAAGTTCTGTCTGTCCGTGTTTGAAGGGCTTGAAGGTGTTGTTGAGTTCGTTGTCAGGCCAACCTCTTTCTACCCAGCTGAGGACTTGTGCTAAACAAGGGTCTTTCCTTGTTTTGGATGTGATGTCTTGTGCAGTCAACAGTGGTGAAGGGAGTGTCTCGATTTGTAGTACAACTAGGGTTGGAGCTGGATTATCTAGGACTTTGGGTAGCGGAGAACGGCTCAGGGCGTCAGCGTGGGGAATGGCTTTCCCCGGATGGTGTAGCAGTTTTGGTAGTCATATGTGGCTAAAAACTCTGACCAGTGTGTCATTCTTGGCGATAGGATATGGGGAGTTGGTTTATCCCCTGCCAAGATGCCCAGTAATGGTTTGTGATCGGTGATTATGGAAAAGGACCTTCCATATACATACTCATGGAATCGTTTGATTGCAGCCACAATTGCGAGAACCCCTTTATCTAGTTGGCTATAAATAGATCATATAGATTTCAGTTTTAGATAAAGTTCTGGAAAAAAAATGCAATGGGTGCCTTAGTGCTGTTTGGTAGCTCAGGATGGCTCCTACTCCAAACGGTGAGGCGTCACAGATGACGTTTAAGGGTAAAGTCTCGTTATATTGCATCAGATGTTAAAAGGTCTTTTACTTGCTGAAAAGCTCATTCTTCTCGATGTCCCCAGACCCAGGAAGCCTTCTTATCAAGGAGCCTATGCAGGGGTTCAGCAACAGTCGCCTTCTGGGGTAGGAAGATGTTATAAAAGTTAATAAGTCCCAGGAAGGCTTGAAGATCTGTTTTGTTTCTAGGTCTTGAGGCGTTCTTTATTGCAGCCAATTTTTTCTCAGTAGGGTGAATTCCCTGTTTGTCAAGAAGGTAACCAAGGAACTCAACCCTCTCCGCACACAGTTGGCACTTGTCCCTCTTGACCTTCAGGCCAGCATCTTTAAATTTTTGGAGGACCATTCTTAGCTGCTTTTCTAGTAGACTTCTAGTGGGGGCAGCTATCAAGATATCATCGAAATATGGTACGACCCCTTTTATGCCTTGTAGCAATCTCTCCATCAGACTTTGGAAGATGCCAGGTGCTACACTCACTCCAAACTGGAGTCTATTACACTTGAATGTCCCTCTGTGCGTAACTATAGTTTGGGCTTCTGCAGTCTCTGTATCTACAGGCAGCTGCTGGTATGTCTGGGCTAGGTCCAATTTTGCGAATATTTTCCCGCCCCCAAGGGAGTGAAGTAGGTGTTGGACCACAAGCACGGGATAAGTGCTCTGCTGAAGCGCGTGATTTAGGGTGGCCTTGTAATCCCCACAAATTCTCAAAGATCCGTCAGGCTTTATGGGGGTTACAATTGGGGTCTCCCATCAGGTGTGGTCAATTGGTTCCAACATGCCTTGGGCTATTAATTTGTCCAATTGTTCATCAATCTTTGGTTTAAGTGCAAAAGGCACTCGACGGGGCTTAAGGAGAATGGGCGCAATATCTGGGCAGAGGTTAAACAATATAGGGGATCCCTTGTATTTGCCTAGCTTCTCAGTGAACACTTCCTGGAATTCTTGGACAAGAGCCGCTTCCCAGTCATCGCTTTTGGTTTGGTTGATGCCCGCCAGTTTGATTCCTAGTGGCGCGAACCACTGCAAGCCTAATAAGCTGGGTCGATCTTTATCGATGACTGTAAGTGGTAGAGTTGTGGTGTGGTTTTTGAAGGAGACTTGGACATGGCTGGAACCGGTGACTGGGATCCTATTTCCTTGGTAGTCCTTCAATATGATTCTTTGAGGGCTGAGATCCTGGCGATGGATGTCAGGGATCAGCTGTTTGAGGGTTTTCCAGGAGACCATTGATAGGGATGACCCGGAGTCGACTTCCATAACGCATGGGCGCTTCTCAATGGTGACCTTCACTCGGATCTTTCTTGCATCAAGGGATGAAGCGTGGCCAATGGTGATAGTTTGGTGTGCCTCTTCTCGTCTGGTAGAAATGGCTGGTGCTCTATTTCTGTAGTAGTGGTTCCATTGGTTGCTTGGGCAGTCCCGATTTACTGGTGGGGTGCCTGTTGTCTGCCGGAAATTATTTTCTCTTCGGGTTGGGCTGGACCCTCGCTTGCCTCTACAGACTTTTGCAATATGGCCCCTCTTTCCACAGGAACGACAGAGGGTGTCTAGGAATTTGCAGTCTGATCGTGGGTGGTTTCCCCCGCATCCAGCACACTGATACGAGGGCTTACGAGCCCATTGATCTCGCTGATCGCGGTCTGACCTGAGTCTGTTGACCTCCTCTTCCTTGCTTTCTGAGGAGGATTCGAGATCTTCACGGTGCATTGTTGTTGTGTGCCTTTTGGAAAGGGGTGTATGTTCACTGGCGAGTTGGCAGTGCGGTGCGTTCGCTCGGCGCATTCAAGCTGCCGATTTCCTGGTTGCTTCTGCTGCAGTAGCATCGGCAATGACATCTGCGAGGGCAATGTCCCCCTTTGCCATGATTTTGCTCTGGGTTGTGGGGTCTTTTAGACCCAGGACAATTCGATCTCTCATGGCTTCTTCAAGGTTTGCGAAGCCACAGAGTCCCCCCAGGTTTCTGAGGTCCGCGATGAAGTCTCCAACACTTTCACTTTCCTGTTGGTCCCTCTGGTAAAACTCGTGTCTCCTGATGAGTGTTGGCACTGCTGGAGCATAATGGGCCCAGAGGATTGGGGCGAGGTTGTCCCAGTCCATCATCTTGACTTCAGCTGGTTTTGCAAGTGCCTTTGCCATTTTAAAAATAGCGGGCCTGCAATGGGTCAGGAACACAGCTCGTTTCTTGCCAGGCATTGCATCCTGCAGGTTGTTTATCTCCAGGAACATCTGAAACCTGTCCATATATGAGTCCCAGTCTTCGTTAGCCGGGTCAAATGGAGCGGGTGGTATGGCACCGCTGGTCATTCTGCTGCGATTGGTGTGCTCCCAGCCACGTGCTCTGTTAGCGTTCAGTGAGTGTTCATTTAGCTCTCTCATCTCCGGATCCCACCTTTGTCGCCAGTGTTAGATCTGGGAGCGTGGGTGCAAGGAACGGAGACAAGGCATCGAATAGTGACTCCAACTCTTTATGAGTGACTTCAGAACAGAGCAAAAAGGTAGGGCAGCAGCAGCTCCTTTTAAAGAGCTGGCTCCTGCCACAACATCCAATGATTTGAGTTTGCCGCGCTGGAAAGCGTCCAATCAGCGGTGACCCTCTAACAGCCAATCAGATCAGCCGACAACGACCAATCACGATCCGCTATTAGCGGGCCAATCAGAAGTGCAGGTTTATGAGCCTGCTGTGAAAGCAAAACTATTAGAATCGCAAGCTAACGAGTTGCTTAGTTCGTAACAACTTCCTTGTGAACACTTCCTTGCAGCACCTATTTGGGCAGCAAGGGTTAGGGTTGCTAAACTTTACCGATAAACCAGCCAAACAGAAAAAAATTAACCTGCCAGAGTAGCAAATACTCTGGGGCAGAACAACCATATTATTTACTGGGTGAGTTTTTGACCTATAGAAGAAGCTATCTTTATTTCAGTTATCTCGATTGGCATGATTTAAAATAATCCTCAATTTTATAATGTTTTTAATGTTACTGCAATACAATGAATCTAAGCACCTTATAAGGATAAAAAAAAACATAGTATATACCAGAATGAATAGTAATCTAATGTATAAAATCATCATGTTTCTTTTCCTGTTAATTCACAAAAATGTGATGAATAATAATATAATACACCTCCAAGGTATGTAACTGACACATCCCATCTATCCTAATGGCTTCTTCCAGAATTACTTATAACCAATTTCTAAATATTAATAATGGAGAAGCAGCTCATATTTCTAAGAGTATCTGGATTCACAGAGGGAGTGTCAGTCTTGCCAGGGAGAAATGACAGACATTTTGTGGTATTTTACAATAATATTGTGTATTATTTATGTTATGGTTGGGAATTCATTGGTAACTTTTTGTTCCACCAGTGCAATTAAAAAATATTTTGAATTATCTGAGTAACAATTTCATAGGATTTCATACTGAGAGCAGGAAAACTTTGGTTGTTTTGAATGCAAAATGATCCTTTAATAATACCCATCCTATGAAAAATCATCATATAAAAAGTTGTTATTTTATTTCATGTGTTTAAAATGTTAGATTTCTTTAAATGGCCTGACAGATGATAAAGAAAGAATTTCTTTAAAAAAAAATCTGCCTTCTATTTACTTCCTATTAAAATACTAATGTGACATTTTTATATCTGTTTTCATTAATATAGATATAGTTTAATGTCATGCAGAAATATGTCCTAAGCTAATATAAATTGACCAGTTTTTCTTTGTGCAGCCAAAGGCAACAAGACAATCAATATACAAATGGCTGTTTATAAGAGCTTTTCAGAATATGTTTTAATGAAGTGGCTGATATCATTTTCTGTTCAATAATTTTTCTTTATAATGTTCTCACTTAGATAAAGAAATAATTTAAATAAAAGATTTCTAGTCAAGGCAACAAAAGTGAGGAAATTTATATACCATTCTTAGAATGACCAAATCATTCATATCCCTCACTTGAATTAAAAGGTCAGGTACAAAATAAGTATTGGCCTATATCTAACTTTAATCATACAGAAAACAATTTTCAATTGATCTCCTCTAAATAGGATCATAAAACTAAAACATGGTGTTAAATAGTACAAGGAATAAAACAGCATAAAATAGTAGAGGCACTTAAATATATTGAAAGTATATTATTAAACATTAAAGATGCTTAGTTGTATAATTCTCCTCTATGGTGTTCATGAGGTAGGGTTAAAAAAATCAAGATGACCAAGTCATGACAGCCTAGTCAAAACTCTCTCATTGTACATGTCTATACAAATAGGACTTGTTTTATTGTTCTGGAAACATTAATGCCCTTTAGAAACATAAAGACTTCATTGCATTCACTGGATAACTTTCTTTCTTTCTTTCTTTCTTTCTTTCTTTCTTTCTTTCTTTCTTTCTTTCGAGAAAGGGGTATTTAAATACAATTTTAAAAGTTTTAGAAAAATATTATTTTTTGATTAAGCAGCAAAAACGTGATTAGAATATGGATTTTGGAAAGTTTACAATGGATTTTTAAATTAAATTTTTTTTTAAAATTAATTAGAAGAATTCTTCCCATGGGAAATGATGATTTTTGTGTTTCTTTTAAGAAGAAACACGATAATCGATCCTTGAAGGTTTGATACCAGAGGAAACTAGAAAATAATATTATTAGAAAATAATAAATTTATTGCATTAATAAAGAATGGAGCAAAAAGCTTGGATGTCTATTTTGAATATTCATCTTTGAAATACTTAATATACTAGATATATCATTTGCATATTTCACTCAGTCTCCTGTAGATTGAGGTATTATAGAATACCTGAAATAAATACATAAGTACATTGTTGTGATTATACTATATATTCAATTGTGTCTGCTTTGAGAGCCTGTTATTGATTCTGGTCCTGTGGTCTGTTTCTCCTGTGCTAGGCAATCCTTTTGTGTAAAAGCTATTTGGTTTCTCCAAGTAGCTATGGGAAACATGATTGTTCAGTTCCTATGCTGATGAGCTTGCTTTTCCATACTTGATTCATACTCATCATTACTGCAATTCAACACTTTATTCTGGACCATATACACTGCTTTGATCAATTTGCGATCTCAAGAAAATGAATTCTTGCAAACATGAGATTCCTTTACTGTCAATTGTTATTCTGACATTTCCATTCCTTGCAGTGATCCTGAGCTTGTATTTTTGATGTTCAAGATGAACCAAATTTCTCACTTTTTTCTTTAACCCTTTTGATCAGATGTCTTCTATTTTGATTTCTGAAAGGATATGTCATAAGCATATGATGATGTTCTTTCCTCTACTCTTTATTCCAATATTTGGTTCTTCAGAAACCCCACCACCACTAAACCTTATAGATAAACATAAAACTCAAGTTACAAAGAGTCGTAGTGGCACAGTGGTTAGAATGCAGCACTGCAGGCTACTTCTGCTGACTGCCCTCTGCCTGCAATTTGGCAGATTGAATCTCACCAAGCTCAAGATTGAGTCAGCCTTCCAGCCTTCCAAGGTGGGTAAAATGAGGACCCAGATTGTTGGGGAAAATATGCTTAGAGTAGGCTGTAAAAGCACTGTGAAGTGATATATAAGTCTAAGTGCTATTGCTATTGCTACAATCAGCATTTATACCAAGCATGAATTAAAAGCTTTATAGTTAACTAAAGATAAAACTAATTTCCTCCTACTTTGGAGGTAAATCGACATTTTTTTTATCTCCAATTGTTTTTTTAATTTCCATGAATCCAATATTGCCCGAGGTCAATGAATGTAACCTTTCCTTCAGTTTCTTAATGGACATAGAAATAAACTTTACCACAAATTCCCTGAAAAAAATGTAATCCGTTTCCTCTTTCTTGCATCTTCTTCCACAGCATGCAATCAAATTAAAGGATCAATGCCCATTTTGGGTTTTACTGTACTTATTTAACAGGTGAATGAAGGGGCTTGTTCATCAGCTCCCGAGTCAATCCACCATAGCACCAGAACAAAATCTTATATTGATCTGTTGCTACCATAAGAGTTTACCAATCAAACATATTTGGTTCATTAGAAAGAAAGAAAGTAACTTTAGTAAAATGTATGTGGGAAAGAAGAAAGAGGGGAAAAAGTAAGTAAAGCTGAAGCAACAAGTGAAAAGTAAATGATAATTGTAAAGTAACCCTGTTCCAGCAGATGGGAGCACAAAATTAATCTTAGCCAGTGTTGAAAAAGCTAAAGTTAATTGGACCTGGTTACTATCTTGAGGGTGATGACCTGGAAATTGCAAAGTTGTAGACTACCCTGAGAATTGAAACAAAAATGGCAAAGATAATCTGGAAAAAAGGTAATAGCAAGCGTTTTTGTACTGTTACCAAGAAAACTTTTGGATATGTTCATAGAGCTTGACTTGGGGAAAAATTTATCTTAATTCAATCATTCTAAATTTAACTCTAGTGATAGGCTGAAATTAGAAAATGGTGGCTGGGGATTCTGGAAATTGTGATAGACATACATTTGAAGAGGGCAAACTTGCAAAAGGCAAAGGTAAGTGATTCCCCCCACACACACACTTTTTCAATGTTTTAAAGCTGGGTTTAAAAAAAAAAAACTATCAACTCAGATATTTTCTGTAAAAATAGCATTTCTGAAGAGATTTTATTCCTCAGTTCTAGATTACTATTGATTCATTTATTTGTATGCTATTCTTCTTAATAAGAGAACCGCCAATCTAAGCTATATCCAATCTAGCTAATACAGGGCTGTCAAACTCACAGCCCACGGACCTGATCTGTCATATGCTGGCCACACCCATGCCCTGTTTAGCAAAGGGGAAAAAAGTCATGATACGTCACTTTTAAAAACGCGAGTTTGACACCCCTGAGCTAGTCGATAACTTTTCTGCATAGGTAACCTTGACCGTATTGTGAACACAAGTACTAAAAAGGCAAGAATTGCATCACAATGCATAATTTTTCATTAATCTCCCCTTGTTCCCCATCTCCCATTCCCATCCCATGGATGCCTCTGGCTACCCTAAAATCACATAATAATTAATGGCATTACCTACAGATATCTAGCTGGACCTCATAGGTCACTCTTTCACAGACAACCAGAAAGTCGAAGTTGATTTGTCCAGATAATTTGGGTCCATAGTGGATCTTGAACTAATTGCATCTTCAGTCCCTCGGCCATGCTCATGTGTCCAGAAAGGAAGCGAGATTTCTGCCCCTTCTTTTTTTCCAAAGAAAAAATTAGGTATGTCTGGTGACTGCACTGTATTCCTTATTCAACTTACCTGATGAATATTTCTTGCACACATTTTGAGCACACTTTTTGGGAGAGGTGTTTTGAATAATGCTAATATTTGATTTGATAAGATTTGAATAATCCTAATAAACAATTGATTAGTTATGGATTTAGGATATTTTTCAAAGCCAGCTCAGCTTCTTTCTTGTTTTTATTTTAAATGTAGTAATAAATGCTTATTATTTGTAAAGGTGGTAGAAGAAGCAAAATATTACAAGTTAACAAATATATGATGCATTGATTTGTTGCCTATTATAAATAAAACTTTAATTTTGCAAATCAGAACTATATATAAGTATTTTCCTACAATTAACAGTAAATGAAATATTGCTAAATTAACCTCATTTGAAATTAAGTTGCAGTTGAAAAAAATGTATTATTAGGGAAAGCCCACACTTGATAAAAGGAACCATTAAAACAAATATATGCTTCAAAGATTGCTTGTTTATATTTCTACAGAAACTGAAGGAAAGGATTTTTATTTGAAATAGCTGCTGTGTCAACTTACAGCAAATGATACCATCTCTTTCATGCAATTAGGGATAATACCTCTATGGCAAAATATGTCTAGCAAGGTTTATATTGACTTTGATGCATGCCATGTAGGGTAGAGGTTTTTGTGCTGATGAGAACAAAAACAACAAGGAATTAAAACTGGTGGGAAAATAATAGGACTGAACAAAAAGAAGTAGATAGACATGTC
The DNA here is from genome assembly GCA_033807585.1 of Hydrophis major. NCBI lineage: Eukaryota > Metazoa > Chordata > Lepidosauria > Squamata > Elapidae > Hydrophis > Hydrophis major. Next base: position 141,395,927 of record CM066331.1, read on the forward strand.
ATGAAAAGAATGTTATAAAAGGGCAATTGTCTTTTACTCCATCTTACACTTATCTTAGTCCAAGATAAGTAGTCCACAATTCATATGTATCAATCAAAATCATAGGAACATCTGGTTAGGAATTCTATCACAAGCTTTTGATGACATTTCAGATAAAATAGGCCATGAAATCGAGTTAATGTCACGCAGTGCTGAAGCTTTACCTGATATACCGCCCCAATTAAGATTTTAAACATTGAAAGTACAGAAAGTAAGTGTCATACCCATGTTGGAAACTGACTCTGAGGGAGAGGAGGAAGAGCTGAAAGGGAGTGGAAGTGTGGCTCCAGAGGTTGTGGAAGAGGCTGGGGGAGGCCAGAGGCCAGCTGGGCAGACAGAGGAGGACCCAGGCCCATCCCCTCTTCATCCTAGTGCACGCAGGGAGGAATGGAGAAGGGAACAACGTGGCTAACAGGAGAGGAAGTGGCCATGATCCCCCTCATTGGCTGCAGCTGGGGGGAACAGTATAAAGCAGGGGTGTTTAAAACACCGTTGCTAGAAGCAAAGTGTGTTTTATTTCTGGCTGAGGTTTATCTTGGTTGGAGTTTGGACTGTATTTCTTTCTGGAAAGAGTTTAATCTCCACCTGCGAACAATTGAACAGTGGGGCCAAGTTGGAGGCATTAAAGGAAATTTATTTATGTTTGGGAATTTATTATGTGTATGCTGCTTCCTGCATCATCATAGTAAGCAAGACATTTCTTAAATGAGTTTTGCTCCACTTTGCAACCTTTCTTACCACAGTTGTCAAGTGAATCACTGCAATTGTTAAGTGAGTCTGGCATCCTTATTGATTTTGCTTGTCAGATGGTGCAAAAGGGATTCACATGATTCCAGGACACTGCATCCATCATAAATATGAGTCAGTTGCCAAGTATCTAAACTTTGATCACAGGAGCATGAAGAGGCTACCACGGTTATAAGTGTGAAAAATGGTCATACCTAACTTTTTTCAGCGATGTTGTAACTTTGAACGGTCACTAAATTAACTGTTGTAAGTTGAGGACTACCTGTATGCCAGAAAGTAGTGCATTTGTTTATTCTAAATGTTTACATTTTAAGTAATGTATTCAAATGTTTACATTTTAAGTAATGTATTCAAATGTGCTAAAAAGGATTTGAGAACTTTACATTAGCCATATTAGTGACCCACACATCATGTGATGTTTTTCTGTAAAAAAAACTATACAAGAGTCTAGATCAGTGGTTGCCAACTAGTGGGCTGGGGACCACTGGTAGTTCGCGAGAAAATTTTGGTTTCCGCAGAGAAATGTGTCCCCCCCAAAGCACTCCCGAAGGAATTAATCCAGGCTGCGCGGGAACACAAGGCTGTGCCACCTACATGGCCCGCCCACCTGCTGGCCCCCACTCTTCAGCCGAGCACAAACTTTACCTTGAGTAGAGCCATTGGCAGGAGAGGGGAAATCGGCCCCGGGGTGGTTTGCTGATGGTGGGAAAGTCAGTCCCATATTCCAGAGCTGCAGTAGTCATAAGACTGGCCCTTTGGTCATCCCGGAGCAGCTCCTCCAGTCCATGGCAGGCCGGTGCACCCGGTTGGAGGAACAGCTGCTCTGGGATGACCAAAGGGCCAGTCCTGTGACTACTGTAGCTCTGGAATACGGGACCGACTTTCCCACCAACATCAGCAAGCCACCATCTGTCAAAATTCATATTAGTGGTCCGTAGGATTTAAAATTATGAGTTTGGTGGTCCCTGAGGTCCAAAAGGTTGGCAACCCTTGGTCTAGATCAGGGGTGTCAAACATGATTTAATTGAGGGCTGCATCAGAGTTGTGTTTGACCTTGGTGGGGGGACTGGCCAGGTTGAGCGGGGCCAGCTCGATGTCACTTGAGCATCTCTGCCAGCGAATGTTTTTGCTGGCAGAGGCATCACAGACCCTTGAGTTTGACACCCGTGGTTTAGATTCACAAAACACATCAAGTGAATTTTTTTTAAAAAATTGTTTTGGGACAACTTGGGGAGCCAGTCTATAGCAATCTTCTGTGAATATTGGAAATAAAGAAATACATTAATCTTCTCATCACTCCTTATCACCCATCCCCTCCCATTTGTGACTGTAAGACTGTAACTTTATTGCTTGTATCCTTACGATCTATATGGACTGTTTCCTAGTATGATTTGATTGCTTATTGTACCCTATGACTATTATTAAGTGTTGTACCTGATGATTCTTGACTCTTGAGGAATGTATCTTTTCTTTTATGTACACTGAGAGCATTTGCACCAAGACAAATTCCTTGTGTATCCAACCACACTTGGCCAATAAAGAATTCTATTCTATGCCCAAAAATGGAAATGTAAAGAAACTCCAGGTGAAATAGAAATAATTAGGAAAAATTGGTTCTGTGAAGAAATGGATAAATTAAGACAAGAATTAAAAAATAAGGATGATTCTGATTACAACAAAATATGGGGAAAGTTTTATAACTGGTTGGAAACCAGGAAAGATCAAAATGACTTAGAAAAAGGCCAAATACTTTCCCCACAAGTCATCCATGTTCATTGCCATAGATCTGATTACTCATCTGTTGAAGCCCTTTTCTAACGAAAGAGCATAGTTGCACCAGTCTGGATGTTGCTGATATCCCATAATTGCCTGGGAAAATCAGCACAGAATTGATGGATGATCTGTCTCTTCCCTTCCAGCCCAGTTCTACTTAAGAGCGCTCTGTCAGTCTAACAAAGCAATTATTCTTTTGTAACTCATGCAGTCAAGAAATTACATGAAGTACTGCCTCTGATGGAAGAATGCACTTCTTTCTGGGTTATTTTGCACTACAGGAATTTGGAATGCAATGCTATAAATACTTTTCAAATGTATAACTCACCACCAGGCATGGCTGCTTTATGGAATCTGGGAGTCAAAGTGTTAAGTCTGGAGCATGGGTGCGAATGACGGAGACGAGCCGTTAGAAACAGTGAACTTCAAACTCTTTATTTATATGGTGTGACAGCTCAAACTGGATGACTGCTATAGCCTTCCTTATAGAGGCAACTTATTAACTATTCAACCAATAGCAATCCGGGAGCGCTAGCTCCGTTAACTAATAAGAACGGCCTGTTAATGGCCAATCAGATTCTCCTGAATGGACCAATCCGATCTTGCCATTAACAGCCAATCAGAAGTGCAGGGCCACAACCCTGCATTTGACTTCAAGCTGAAGATAACTTTATTTAACATTTATTCATTCACAACACAAAGACTAATGCAATATCAAATTTGTAGAACTTCCTCTGCACCAGGGGTGGGATGCTACCGGTTCTGCCTGGCTCTATAGAACCAATAGCTTTGAAGAGCAGCAGACACTGAACCGGTTTTGTGTTTGCTGCTGTTTGGCCCATCCACCCACCCAGGCTCTTATCTGTTTTTTATTTCCTGCTTTTTCAACCTCAGCTGCTTTGCGGGGCACAGCTGAGATTGTAAAAGCAGGAAAAAGGAGGCTTTTCAAATGCTGTGCACCTGCACGCAGCCCGTTTCAGCTGTCTGGGCGGCCCAACTGATGGTTTTTTTACACACGCACACAGGGCATGTCAGGCGTGCATGTGCACGCAAAACCTAGTCACCGAACCGGTAGTAACACCGGTTGAATCCAACCCCTGCTCTCCACCCTAACTCAACCCATTTGCCAGTGGTCACACAACCCAAGATTAACACTCTAGGTGGATTTCTGCAAAATAGAATCTTAAAACTGTGCAACTTCAATGGAGAAATGGCAGTTCTTTTTTACATATATAACATTTTATTCATAAACATTTTGAACACAGTGTATTGTCAGGGTATACCAATTAGAAGCAAAAAAAAAAAAACCCATAAAGAATAGTACATTAATACACATTAAAGATAACAATGCTAATAATAACACATAATAATAGTAATAATATCACCAAGTATTTTTAACTAAGTTCCTTTTTATATTATCTTATTTAGACTCCTTGTCAGCCTTCAAGATCTTCTTCCTTTGCTTTGCTTCATTCTGGCTGTCATGAGTAACGGGGGGTGGTGGTGGTGGAAGGGGGTAAAGTATGGGAAGTGAGTTGGAGGGGTTAATAACTAATGTTGTATAAACTGGGCAGGGTTTCTTTCTCTTCTCTGTGCAACTGCAAACCTTTATCTGGGTAAGCCAAGGTCAACTAAACATCACCACCTGAGGATGTCCACATGATCATATTCACAACTTGTAATTGGAAGACTCATCTGAACTATTGGGGATGGGAACATTTCCATCACTTTGTATATGTGATTTACATGCCTATTCCCTCAGATTCAGAATTCTATTGTTGCTACCACTTCATTTCCAGGAAAAGATATCTTTTCTCGAATTAAAAGAGACTCAGTATTTCTTTCTTGGATTTTGAACGGAGTACCAGCTGACACTCTTTTAGTACTTATAATGATTATCATTATAAACTATCTCTATTTTTGATGCATACATTAATCATTTTTTTTCCTCTAGTTTCTAACTATTTGTAAAATCTATTGCATATCAAATAGTATTCTGTGTCAGCTTTATCTTTTATTTTTAAGGTTAATCCGTCCATTTCAGCACAGTCTAAAATTTGCCTCTTCATCTGACAGGATGTTCTCATTTTTCCAGTATTTTGCTAATCCTTGCTGCTGTCAATATATGTAAAACTAACTATTTGGTCCCTTGATCAAAACCCTCTGGTATTATGCACAGCAAGTATACTTCTGGTTTCAGGTCTATATTCTGTTTAACTATCCTTTCCAGCCAGCTCCTTATTTTCTCCCAATATTTTCTTGCTTTGATACAAGTCTACCACATATGATAGTAAATACCTGGGGTACGCTTACATTTCCAGAATTTTGCAGAGAGATTACTAAATATTTTTGTCACTCTTGTCGCTGGTAAATGTCACCTATAAAACATTTTATATAAGTTTTTGTCGTGTCCGTCGGCAAGGAGACCAGGAGGCGGTGACTAGGGTTTCAGCTCTTTATTTAGTCCCCGGAACCGATCTGGCTCCGAGGGAAAAACAGCAGCTTTTTATTCTCAAGCTGCAGTGGCCGCGGCCAATGGCACCACTTTGAATCTCCCGCGATTCGTTTCCACCAATCGTGGGAGATTCTCAGCGGGCCAATCAGCGCGGCTCGCTAAACCAATCAGATCACCCCGCGCTTTGGCCAATCAAAGCGCGGGGTTTCAACAATGCAAATGAGCATACAGAACACCCCTCCCCTCTTGGTTTGGTCCTACGTAATGTAGTCCCGTAAGTAGGCGGGGCTCCGCACTTGCCTACTGGACCTGCGCAGGTCAGTTGTTGGTTGGCTCCCGGCCGGTTCGGTCAGGTTCTTTGTGTCTCTCGGCCTCGCTGATGGAGCCGCCTGGTAGGCCTTGCTGGGCCACTTGTCGCAGCTCCCTCCCGGTCTACCCGGTCTGGTTGAGATGTGGTTTTCGCCACTCCCGCCTGGTCTTTCCGGGCTGGTTGAGCTGGCCTGGCTGCTTCTCCCTAGTGAGGTTCCGAACTGGCTGCTTGCTGGTGAGTATGGCTGGTTCCTTTCTTCTGGGTTTTGGTTCCCGGGGTATTCCCTCCCCTCTTGGCTTGTGTTAAGGGGATTGTTTAGGTCTGGTTGCGTGTCGGTTGTGTTTCTCATCGCTGTTCTCGATCTTATTTGATCGATGTGGCGTTTCCACGCTTGTCCGGCGGTTGTTTGCAGCTGGGACGAGCGGGGACCTGTCAGTTGGGTTATGGTTGCTGGTACCCACAGTGGGTCTCCGGTTAGGTTTTTTGCTTAGACGGTGTCGCCTGATGCAAAGGATCAGTGTTTGCTGGAGGAGTTTGGGGGGTTTTCCAGGTTGTATGTGAGGTTCAGTCTATCGAGTGGGGACCTTATTTTTCTCCCCATTAGTAGCTCTGCCGGGCTTTTGTTCATTGTCGTGTTCGGGGTTATATGTTGTATAAAAAGCATTTTATTTATTTTGTCTTGGATTTCCCCGTGTTCGATTTTCTGGATGGTTTTTTTCATAAATTGAACCATTCGTTCCACCCTTCCGTTTGCCACCGGATGCGCTGGAGCTGTCAGTGCGTGTCGCATGCCCCATTCCGCTAGGAATTTTTCAAATTCCAGCAAGGTGAATTGGGGCCCGTTGTCCGACATGATGACATCCGGGAGGCCGTGGTTTGCGAATTGTTTGCAAAGTTCCTTCGTCACGGCCTCTGTGGTGGTGGATTTCATTTTGCTTACCTCCAACCAGTTGGAGTAAGCATCTACGGTTACTAGGAATGTATGTCCCTTGGTGGGCCCGGCAAAGTCAATGTGGACCCTAAAACATGGTTCCCTGGGAGTTTCCCATTCTAGGATCAGTGCTGTGGGAGGGCTTGGTCTGGTTTCTTGGCAGAGTTGACACCTTGCCACCCAGGCCTCGATTTGTTTATCCATCCCTGGCCACCAAGCATAACTCCTGGCCAGGGCTTTCATTCTAACTATGCCCGGGTGCCCCTCGTGTAACAATTCCAATACCTTCCCTTGCAGTTTTTCCGGGATAACCACCCGATCCCCCCACAGTACACACCCTTTGTGCAGCGAGAGTTCTATTTGCTGGTTCCGGAATGTTTTGAATGCTTCATCGTTGTCCTTTTCCGGCCACCCTTTCTCTACCCAATGTAACACCCGCGCCAGACGTTTGTCTTTATTGGTTTCTCGGGCAATGTCTGATGCGGTTATGGGTAGATCGGGCAGAGTCTCTATGCTGAGGGTGCTCATCGTGGGTGCTGGGTTGGTATCTAGATCGGGTAGCGGCGAGCGGCTCAAAGCGTCTGCATGTGTGATAGTCTTACCGGGTCAGTGTGTGAGCCGGTAGCTGTAGGTGGCAAGGAATTCGGACCACCTTGTCATCCTGGGAGATAAAATGTTCGGTGTGGCCCGGTTCCCTGCCAGGATGCCCAGCAACGGCTTCTGGTCTGTGATGATTGTGAATGTGCGGCTGTAGAGGTACTCATGGAACCTCTTCACTGCTGCGACGATGGCTAGGGCCTCCTTGTCCAGCTGCCTATAGTTCCGCTTTGGTTTGGTGAGTGTCCTGGAGAAGAAAGTGATGGGTGCTTCTCTTCCATCCGGGATTGTGTGGCTGAGGACGGCACCGACGCCGAAGGGTGAGGTGTCGCATGTGACAGCAAGTGGTAGGGTCTCATTGTATTGGATGAGGATGGCATCCGAGGTGAGCAGGTCATTGGTTTTCCTGAAGGCGGCTTCCTCGTGTTTCCCCCAAGTCCAAGTAGCCGCCTTGTCCAAGAGCCTATGCAAAGGCTCTGCCGCGGTTGCCTTTTGGTGCAGGAAAACATTGTAGAAATTAAGCAGTCCCAGAAACGCCTGCAATTCCGTTTTAGTCCTGGGTGTGGGGGCCTCCTTAATGGCTCTGATTTTGGTTGCGGTTGGGTGGATGCTGTGCCGGTCTAGGAGTTACCCCAGGAACTCGACCCGCTCTGTGTAAAGTTGGCACTTTTCCCTCTTCACCTTAAGCCCGGTTTCCTTGAATTTGGTTAGCACCTTCCTTAGCCGACCCTCTAGTTCTCACTGGTTGGTTGCCGACACCAGCACATCATCGAAGTAGGGCACCACCCCCTTGATGCCTTGCAAGAGTCTCTCCATGAGGCTCTGGAAAATTCCAGGCGCCACACTGACTCCAAACTGGAGTCGGTTACATCGGAAAGCTCCCCAGTGGGTGACTATGGTTTGTGCCTCCACGGTTTCTGCATTGACCAGCAGTTCACAAAAACCTTGCCTCCCCCTAGTGAGTGTAGAAGATGCTGCACTACTGGGACGTGGTAGGCGCTTTGTTGCAAGGCGCAATTTTGGGTGGCCTTATAGTCCCCGCAGATTCTCACCAAGCCATCGGACTTGACTGGGGTGACTATTGGGGTCTCCCACCGGGCATGGTCAATTGGTTGTAGGACCCCTTGCTTGATGAGCTTGTCAATTTGCTCGTCAATTTTTGGCCTGAGTGCAAAAGGTACCCGCCTTGGTTTTAGGCATCTCGGGGGAATGTTAGGGTCTAGGCTGAAGGAGATGGGGGGCCCTCAGTACTTGCCTAGGGTGCCATCGAACACTTCCTGGAAGTCCCATGCCAGTTGTTGCTCCCAATCAGTCTCGGCGATGTGGTTGATGCCCGTGACTTCGATGCCGAGCGGTGCGAACCATTGCAGTCCCAAAAGTCTGGGTCGGTCTCAGTTCATGATCATCAGGGGAAGCTTTGCAGTGCGGCCCTTAAATGTCACTTTGAATTGTCCGGTTCCGACTACCGGGATGCGGTTTCCCTGGTAGTCTTTGATGACTAGTCTCTGGTTCTCCAGTCCCTTCTTGCGGATGGTAGGCACCAAGCGTTTGATCTCTTGCCAGGCGACCATGGAGAGGTAGGACCCGGAGTCCACCTCCATTTTGCATGGCTTGCCTTCGATGCCTACCTCCACGTAGACTTTTCGGGCATCGGTGGTGGATGCGTGGCTGGTGATGACTGTCTGGTGTGTTTCCTCCTTCCGCCGGGTCTTGCCACCTCGTTGGGTTCGCCCACTCCGCTCCCATCGGCTGACGGCTAGGCAATCTCTGGTTCTGGGGGGTGCGCTGTCCCATCTCCACTCGCTGTGGTCCCGCCGTCTGGGGCTGTAGGCTTTCTTTAATCGGCAGACGCGGTCGATGTGACCCTTTTTGTCGCAGTGATGGCAGACTGCATCGAAGAAACGGCACTCAGATCTAGGGTGGTCACCTCCGCAACCGGGACATGCGGTCCCCGACTTATGACCCCGCTGACTGCGCTGGGCGCATCCTGCCTGGAGCCGGTGGATTTCCTCCTCCTCGTCCGAGATGTCGGAGACGGAGTGGAATTCGCCATAGTGGGTGGTGGTCTCGTGGTGATTTGCTTCCAGTTGGGCCTCGGTCGCCCATCCAGGATCGGTGGTTGTGGTGCGGTCCCCTGCGTCCGATCTATGCATGCGGTTCGCCGACTGCCGGGTGGCCTCGGCTGCGGTGGCTTCAGCGATGGCGTCGGCGAGGGCGATGTCGCCTTTGGCCATCAGCCGACTCTGTAGGACTGGATCCCGAAGTCCGAGCATGACTCGGTCCCGTAGGGCCTCGTCCATGTCGGAGAATCTGCACATGCTTCCTAGGTTCCGCAGCTCTGAAACAAAGTCGCTGATGCTTTCGCCCGGTCTCTGGTCCCGCCGGTAGAAATTGTGCCGCCTGATGAGGGTGGGCACGGCGGGGGCGTAGTGGTTGCGGAGCAAAGGTTCAAGGTCGGCCCAGTCCATCCCTTTGACGTCAGCGGGTTTCGCTAGGGCTTTCGCCATCTTGAACACTGCGGGCCCACAGTGTGTCAGGAAGACGGCTCATTTTTTCGGCCCGGTGGCATCCTTCATGTTGCTGCATTCGAGGAAAATGAGGAATCTGTCCGTGTAGGATTCCCAGTCCTCGCTAGCAGGATTAAAGGGTGCGGGCGGAGCGATGCTGGCCATCTCGTCGGTCTTGCTTCCGTCAGACACGTGCTCGATGGGGTTCAGACTCGGGATCCCACCTTCGTCGCTAGTGTCATGTCCGTCGGCAAGGAGACCAGGAAGCGGTGACTTGGGTTTCAGCTCTTTATTTAGTTCCTTGAACCGATCTGGCTCCAAGGGAAAAACAGCGGCTTTTTATTCTCAAGCCGTGGCGGCCGCGGCCAATGGCACTGCTTTGAATCTCTTGTGATTCATTTCCACCAATCGCGGGAGATTCTCAGCGGGCCAATCAGCGCGGCTCGCTAAACCAATCAGATCACCCCGCGCTTTGGCCAATCAAAGCGCGGGGTTTCAAGAATGCAAATGAGCGTACAGAACAGTTTTCTTTATATGCCGAGGCTATAATCAATTTATAATTTCTGTCGCAAAGTTTTTGCCAGGAAAAATAGCAGTTCTAGTAACAGTAGATGTAGTTCATTTATTATGCCTTTACAACAAATATGGGACAAACACAATTGAAAAATATATTACAGATAAATATAATATCATAATATAAAGTAAGAAGCCTCTAAACTAAAAAGTTTTATGGGGTACATTAATACTTTCTGTCTTTTTAAAATAACAAGCAAGGATTTTTTTAAAAGCAATTTCATGGGGATTATGAAAAAGAAGACTCTTTAAGGCTCTTTTTTTTTTTAAAAAAAATGTAAGTGCTCCAAATCCTGGTGGGGAGACTGGTCCAAAGAGCCCAAGTAATGTCAGAAAAAGTTCTGAATGTTGACATGGCGAGTTGAGAATGCTGTAAAACACCCACAGAAATTGCCCTAATTTTAAATACATATCTCACAAAAAATAATAAGAAAATCCAACTCTATTTTTATTTAACAAAACCCCAAGAAATTCTTTAGTGTCATCAGAAATACACTTCCTTTGGCACTGGGAAAACTCTTCTATTTTTGAAATGCTACTTTTTTTCTTTTTTTCTGCTTTCTGGACAATTTACAAATCTGTTGTAGCAATTGCTTGCATTCCAGCTATTTTTTTTTTTTTTTAAAAGAACATTCTCCTCCCCTATTACAAATCCAACATCACGAGAACCTCCTACTCAGGGGTGGGATCCGACCAGTGTAACTACCGGTTCGGTGATTTTACATTTTGCACCTGCATGTTCATGTATATCATCGTGAGCCAGCTGCCTGGACAGCTGAGCAGCATTGCATGCAGATGCGCAGCAGTTGAAATAGCACTTTTTTCCTGCTTTTTCAACCGTAGCTGTGTTGCGCAAAGCAGAAAACGGTTGAAAATGCAGAAAATAAAGGTCAGGTAAGAGCCTGGGTGGGGCAAAACAGCAGCAGACATAGAACTGGTTCTATGTATGCTCTCTGTTTGCTGCTTTTCAGAGCAACCGGTTCTACAGAAGTGGACAGAACCGGTAGAATCCCACCCCTGCTCCTACTTTTAGAAGTAATATTTTACTGGCCAACTATTCATACCATCTCTTTCCTCTCATTTAGACAGTTACCTCTGCAGGAGAAGATCTGACCTCATAACTCATCCAAAGCCCAGTTAAGAGTATTTAGTGAAGGGCTTTTCCAAAGGACATGCAGAGGCACAGTGTACAGCAGAGGTGTCAAACTTGTGACCTGTGGGCTGGATGCATCACACACTGGCCATGCTCACCCCCAGTTTAGCGAACAGGGGAAAAAAGTCACAATACATTACACGATGACAATGTCAGCTTTGGAAGCCATATTAGCACCAGAAGGTTCCACGCTGCCACATTCTTGAGCTTGGGAATTTGGGACGGGGAATTTTATGGAGTACTTGTAGTTAGAAATAATAGCATTCTTCTTTAGAGTCAAGGACATGTTATATCTGCACCTGGATTAGGAGTGATTGGAGGGATGTCTCAAGTTGGAATGGATGGTGATTGGGGCATGTGATGGAGTGATGGGTGCAAAGGGTAGATTTTTAATTTTTAATTATTGGAGGAAAACCCAGAACTTTCAGATTCATGTTTTCCCAGATGTGCCAGTATGACAGCTCAAATAAAATGGAACTTTGAGAAAATGCCTGTCTCGGGGTTTTACTATTGGAGCTTGTTTTTCTCGAACGCTGACAGACAACATGATGCCACAAGTTTGACACCTCTGGTGTACAGCATCAGCTGGATCAGGTCCATCTCCATGCCTGTTCATTCTCTTCAACAATGCTCTTTCACATCTTCCAGTTTGAGCCTCTTCGCGGACAGACCGAAACCGCGATTGTGCGTGGCTTTGATCCGTGCTCACTGCTGGAGTGCCCCGAGCCGGCTGGTTTTGGGGCTAAGTCACCCCGTAGAGGTGGTGAAGAGGGGGGAGATTGCCAGCAGGGTTGAGGAGAGCCGCATCTCTCCTCCTCAGCTGGCCATTACTCCCTTTCCTGAAGGCAGTTGCAGCACCTCAAAGAACTCAACTGGAAAAGGATGTGCAGGAGGAAGATAAGAAGAGAAAGTTTTGGTTGACCGGGTTAAACTAAGTTACCTTGGAATTTAAAGTAAAAAAAAAAAAAGTAACATTGTTCCCAAAGAAGATTCTGAAGCAGCGAAGGAGAGAGAAAAGGGAAAGGATTTGGGTTTTTTTCTTTTCTCCTTTTTCCTATACTTACAGCAAAGAGATCTAAATAAGAAATTGGGAAATAAATCCACTTTAACATCAATAGACATTTAAGATGAAAATAAAATGTCAAAGGGATAATAAAGATTTCTGGATACTTAAAACCTTTTAAAAGTAGGAAAGGAGAGGAAAAAGAATAAAAGGGCAGGATCTGGAAAAAAGGGAGGAGACTGCCTGGAATTAAAAAGAATTTACAGTAAAACCTCAGCAAGACTTCTAAAAGATACATTTTAACTGAAACTTGGCTACAAAATAGTAGAACCCCAGGAAGAGAAAGTGGAAAAAAGAAGCATGAAAAAACAGCTTGGGAGTATTTGGATTACTTGGTGATCTCTGGATTATTGCATTTGAATGATTAAAATCAATCGGGTGGTTGTTTAAAAGTGTTTTAAAATGGCACTACTTTTAGATGAACTGCAAATGGAACTTAAAAAGTACAAAGAAGATGCACATGGAGAGAGAGTTTCCTTTTGGCTTCGTATTTCAGTTCTTAAAAGTGGAGATCTCGAACTATGAGAAACAACAAGAAATGCCTGCAGAACAAGAAGACTGGGACAAAGAAGAAGCCATCTTTAATGAACAAGTAATTTTATGTGGGGGAAAAAAAGGAAAGGGGGGAAAGAGAATGAAAAGTTTAAGATTTGAAAAAAACAACCAAGGAAAGAAATAATAACTTGAACAATAAGTATAATATTAGAAAACAACAGAAGAGAAGAATACAGAAGAGAGAATTAGAACCAGAGAGACAAGGGGATAAAAAGAGAGAAGAAGAGAGGGAAGAAGGAAAGGAAAAGAAGTTATAAAGGACAGAAACAAGATATGGAGAAACAGGGCATATTTAGAGATAATGGGTGAAAGTTTCATTGAAAAAGGGATTCTGCAAAGGTACATAAGATAGTATTGTTATATTAGAAATAGAAATAATTTTAGAAAATATGAAACAATGCATGCTTAAAATGATGGATAAAATAGTTATTGTAATCTAGTGAAATGTTTGTTAATAAATAAATGAAATAAAATGAATGAGAGAATTGAATTAGGAAAGGATGGGAACATTTTAATTAGTTAATGTTTTATAAAATATAAGGGAAGAGAAATAGGGGAGAAAAAATTAATTACGGAAAGCTTATAAGTGTTCCCAAGGAAGTATATTTAATTGAAAAGGAATGTTAAAGATGTTAAGACTTTAATGAATATTAAAGAAGGAAAGAAGTTACCCTGGTAAGAGAAAAGGAAGGCAGTTGATCAGTAGAGAGCAGCTGGAAAAGAGAGAGGTAGTGCTGATAAAAGAAAGAAACTAAAGCAATTATTTGAAGGAGAGAGACCAGTCAGAAAAGGAGAATAAATGGTTGAAATATTTGTGGGGTATGATTTTCAAAAAGAGTAAGTAACAGTTCCTGTCTCAAAAAGAAAAAAGCGCAAAGATCTAGTGAAGAGTTGAGCTAAAAAAGAAAGTTTGAGGAACAGTGATTGCAAACCAAAATCTAGTGGCAGTGTGACAATCTATATTCAGCCATGGTTTCGTTGTGACTGTTCATACAGGGATCCAAACACTTTGAATTAATTCTGCTGATAAGAAACTGGGAAAACAGCACTATTTAGTTTCTTATAGGAAGTGTTCTCATGGGACCATAGATGCTGAGATGGAACTGAAGTGGAGTTGTGTAAATGGCTGGAACCTGAATCAGACCTAGAGAGCTAAAGATCAAGGGTATTATCAACAGTGGTGGGATTCAAAAAAAATTATTACGAGTTGTGTGCACATGGCATGGCTTAGTGGGCATGGCTTAGTGGGCATGGCAGGGAAAGCATACTGCAAAATCTCCATTCCTTCCCCACTCCTGGGGGAAGGTTACTGCAAAATCCCATTCCCTCCCCATCCCACTAACCTGCTTTCCAGCTCCGTTCTCCTGTGCAGGGCAACAAAAGAAGACCCAGCTCATCAGCTGGGACTCGGTAGGCAGAGAATAGATGGGGACAGGGCCAGTCAGAGGTGGGATTTGCCAATTTTCTGAACTACTTAAAATTTACATTACCAGTTCTCTAGAAATGGTCAGAACCTGCTGAATAACACCTCTATCAATCAGAGAAAAGCCATTTACCAATCTGAATCACAGAGAAAACAATTGCAGGGGATTGGGGAAAATCTATTTTTAATATAAAAAAGGGGGAATTTGGGGCTCTATCCAGTGGAATATCAAAATTTCATATTAACATATTTGCTGCTTGTATTCTGCTAAGATTTTATTGAAACCTAAAGTAAGAAAGCTCTGTCAATTTGCTTTGCAAAATGGATTCAGATCTGTCATTCAGACTAAGATGAATAAAAAAGGTCCCAGAAGAATTTTCGTGACACAAAATCTTAAGCCCACTTCCACAGAGATATAGACCAATGCTATATGTGTTTTGGCATCAGATGCTGAGTGAGGGATTCATTCTCTTGTTTTTAGAAATTTAGACTATCTGGAGTCAAAATTTAAACTTTCCTAAAGAGGCACACTTTGCTCCATATAGATAGTCCTCCAGTCTGAATGGAAATACGTACAGTATATATAACAGTGTATATAACAGATATAACACTGTTATATATAAATGCATAGATAGATGGATGGATAGATAGATAGATAGATAGATAGATAGATAGATAGATAGATAGATAGATAGATAGATAGATAGATAGATAGATAGATAGAGATAGAGATAGAGATAGAGATAGAGATGACAGTTTATATAATGAGGAAGGTCAAAACTCTCCACAAAAGGTGCCAGGTTTTGACCTTCCTCGCCAGCATTGGTCAACTCTGAACAGGATCCGTACCCAACATGGTGCCTGCCAGGATTTATTGTTGAAGTGGGGTCCTGTCTCTACCCCTCAATGTGACTGTGGTACTCCTCGACAAAATATCCACTACATTGTGTCCGAATGCCCATCAAGAGTTCACACCAGCCCAATGTATGATTTTTTTTTCAATCTAGACCACCCTGTACTTGAATGGCTGGGTGGGCTGGATATTAACATTGGAACCGTTATAAGTCCATGTATTTGCCATATGCTAAATAAATGATAAATTTATATAACAGTGTATACCCTTATTTCTTCTTTTATCGAGCGGTTTTTTTTAATATTATATCTCAAATTGTTTGAAATCTATTTCATAGGTTTGGTAGTAAAATAAAAGAAATTAGTTACAATCAACATCTCCAGTGGGCTCTTATGGGGCTATAGGATTCTCTATTGATATAGTCAACTTACAACCCGAAAGCACCCAATATGAAATTCTGATAAAGATTATGGGTCATCTAACATTTCTAGACAGCTCATTTCTTTTCATCTTTTCAGAGATATCTTTGTTTAATCAAGAACAAGGAAGTATTTTGTTACGGTATTCACAAATAATATAATAATATGTTAAGGTATTAGGATTTAAGAACTGACCAGCAGTGAGTAGCTGCATGATGCTATGAATCTGATGTAAGTCTGGCTGATGTAACAAGACTGATTCAGCAGAGAATGGATATTTCCCTTTCAACACGGAGAGTAAAGTTCCCCTTAAGTGGTGTGTATATAAAAGCATTAGAGGGCTTAGTTCTTTTTCCTTGTGGCCAGTATTCAGTGCAGAAGATCTCCATGTGTTAGGAAGAAGAAAGCTTGCTTGTAAAGGTATTTTGCCACCATGTGTATATTATCTGTATATAACTGTTGTATATTAAAACTACTGTTAATGTCTAAGTCTCTGTGTTCTGTGTGTTGTTCCTGGGTTGTCTCACAAAGTTAGTTATGCTGCCAAATGCTCTGACATAATAATAATATGTATAATAATATAATCATACTAATGCCTTAGATGACTTACATATTTGCAACAAACACCCTACTGTAATGCCATGTGGAGTACCTTTTTTCTGGCCTCATTGAGGTTTGTCAGTGATAATTCTCTACATTCTGTATTATATGCATCTTGGTATTCTGATTTTCTTTCATTTCTGTAATAATTCCAAGCTCTTAACCCAATGCTACAAAAAGAATCGCATGGCACAAGAAGAAAAATTTTCAGGCTTTGGTTACTTACTCATTGCAAATCTAGCATAGACAATGCCTATTTTGAAACCTGTGTTTTATTGCAAAAATATTGGCTATAGCTATGAAACTCCTTTTAAACAGGAACTAGAATTAGCTTACTTGTTTCAGGATTATAAGAAAAAAGAACATTATTAATCTTTGATACAAGCTATATCACATATGCAATATAAAGTCATTAGTATCCTGGACTTGAAGGCATCTTTGATAATTTTCTGCAATTCAGGGGATGTTTCTTCAAGTGTGGAATAGGATAGCTAGAACATAAAGAGGATTATTTCTGACCAAATCAACCTTAATAATATAATTGTGCCTTTAATTAATTGGCTTGTGAAGAGGATGAGATTGTCAAAAGTTTGTTTCAATGTGTAAAATGAAGATAAATCATGGTACTGCATCCGCATTGCTAAAAAAGATCTTCTGTATCAATGGTTATTGGCCAAGATAGCAAAATAAATGAATATTTATTGCAGTCATCAGACCAGAAATAAAACCCTGCCAAATACCAAATCTTAGCTATTAACAAGGAAGATAGAGGGAATAAATATTAGAGGCAAAATTTATATCTTGAACATGGCAAGAATTGTTTCTTTGGTTTGAAGGAACCAAGAAAAGTTTATTATATTATTATTATGTTATAATAATTAATATTTTATAACAATAATTATATTGCAATAATTATTATAAAGTTTTTTTTAGTAATGAAGCCAATAGTCCACTAATAGCAGGGCATTTCATGATGAGTTACAACAACGCCAACAATAAAAAATGTTCCAAAGTTTTAAGTTTATACTTAATATACTTAAATACAAGGAAATGTATAAACATCTTAAATATAAGCAAATGCATAAATATTTTTACTGGAGCGTCTCTGAAAATAATACAGTCGAGATAAAAAGCTACAATTTAGACAGTAACGGGATTAATTTATTTTTGCCAGCGGTTCTGTGGGCGTGGCTTGGTGGGCATGGCAGGGGAAGAATACTGTAAAATCTCCAGTTAGAGGGGGTATTGCCGCTTCTCCAAACTACTCAAATTTTCCACTACCAGTTCTCCAGAACTGGTCAGAACCGGCTGAATACCACCTCTGAATTTAGACCAGAGACATTTTTGACAAAACAAAATAGACAAAAGTTTGAAAAAATTGCATGCTTTATTCTTTTATGTGATAAGAGCAGTAAGATTTCTGTATGCCAATGTTGGAAGGATTTAGCAATACCTACAATGGAACAGTGATTGTTAAATGGGATGGCTAAACTGATGACTCTGATTAGAGAAAAGACATTTGCCAATTTTAATATCAAATGAAAGCCCATTTTGGACTTTTTGTAGGAAACAAAAAAAATGTAATCATAACATACAGATTTGATGACTATCAATATTTGTACATTAGTAAACAAAATGAATATTATATTGTAATTGTAGAGCAAAAACTAAACGTAAAAGAAGATGGAAGTCATTCTTTTTGTCTATATTTTTGTTTTTGTTTATAAATTTTTTATTTTTTCTCTATTATGTTTTCCATTCTATTACCTCTTCACTGTTAGTTTTTTTATTTTTACCTTAAATAAATAATACATTTATATATAAATATAAAAAAGAAAGAAAGCTAGCCAATAGAAGCCCTATTCTTATTTCTAAGAAGTCTGGCTGAAAGGATTTTTCATAGTGGTTTCCCAAAGGAGAAAGAGAATAGACTGAAGGGAACTGAATCATGGAAATAATATTTTTTTTGTTTCATCACAGTGCCAAAACTGAAGGAAATATGAAGAAAATTAATATAAGCTTTGTCAGAATATATTCATGGAATAGAGCATGGTAACAAGGTCAGCCAATGAATAGGCATAACAACTAAGTCAGCCAATGAGAACTTTTTGGAAACTGAAACTAGAAGTAGCTTAGGAAACTTCTACTTCTAGAAGTAGCTTTGGGGTGGTTCTATATTCAGCTCTGCAACTGTGCAGCTATGTGAAGCTTTGAGTCTGTTTATTGAAAAATGAAACTGCTTCTCTCCTCTGCAGTGTATAATGCTTGCTACTGAAGTTACTTGCAACATGTTCCTGTCTGAGTTTGCTCCATGTTGGAGAAATCTACAACTGGTTTGTAAAATCTACGTATTATGTTTATAAAGATGTTAAATGAAGCATCAGCCATCTGTTTATTTTTCTGGCACTGAATTAACTCTGCAAAACTCTGAATAAGGTTCCCGTGGGATTATGAATTTTTATCAATCAATCAGAATAGAGCTGGAAGGGAACTTGGAGGTCTTCTAGTCCAACCCCTTGCTCAAGCAGGAGCTCCTGAACCATTTCAGATAGGTGACTGTTCAGTCTTTTCTTTAAAATATCCAGTGATGAAGATGTATTTGGTAATGTATTATACTTTTAATGTGTTTAATGTCAAATGTTCTTTGAGTAATTGACATAAAAGAATAACAAAAGGAATGACTATAACTACAGTTATACAAACTGTTAAACAAAGGATTGACAAATGAAGCTTTTGTTCTTTTATCAACTGGAAAGATTATAGTGACCATATGACATGCAGACTGAATATGTATATTTATTTAGCCTGAATCTAGCAGGGTTTTTTTGGGGGGAGGGGGGTTTACTCCTCCTTTCCATATCCATGATAGTATAATTTATCCATAGGAAGTGATGGAAACAAGTCCAAACGGTTCTTATGTTCACCTATAAAAATGTGGTCAAACTTCAGTCATCTGTGCTGTCCATACAAGTACTTAAGTATTACCAAGATGGAAGAAACAATGGTCTTTAAGTTGTGCAAAGTATAATGAAGATGCTAAAGATGGATGAATACCATTTGCTACCTTCACTTTTAAGTTAAGATGTGATATTTCAGGATACCCTGCAATCATTGTGATGCTTCTGGCAGAAAACTACGCATAAAGAGAAAGAATATATGCTTCATTACCCTGACAACAGCAGAAACTGGACAAATGTCACGGCTAGATGGTACCATCTAGTGGTCATAATTGCTTGAGAAGAGGAACCAGTGCTTCTAGCAAAATGAAAATGCCATGTCGATGAATAATATGAATTGAATCAGCCTGGATAATGTTTGTCTGTCTCTCTGTTGGAAAATGGTTTTCTGATGCACAGGGTTACAACTAGAGAGCCCTGGATTTCAGCACACTGGAGCAAATTCCAATATCCATATCGGAAATTATTATTTCTGCTTTGCCCATGAACATATTTAACCATGTTAAGGTTATTTTTATTTTTATTTTGCTTTCATCTAC
Organism: Hydrophis major; assembly: GCA_033807585.1. Classification (NCBI taxonomy): domain Eukaryota; kingdom Metazoa; phylum Chordata; class Lepidosauria; order Squamata; family Elapidae; genus Hydrophis; species Hydrophis major. The sequence continues at coordinate 141,415,421 of CM066331.1, forward strand.
TTGCATAATTGTGCCTTAAATTCATTTAAGTCACTGTATTTTGATAACACAATTTAAACCAATTTGTTTTGTGAAAAAATGTTAAGTTTGGGTAGATCTGAACTAGATTGACCTGGCAGTTCAAAGGCACTTTTGCAAATTTGGTTGATTTTTCCCTGGTACACATTGATTATTCTGGTTTCTACAATTCTTTATTTCATTAATGAATTAACTGATTAACCTATTAAACCTGGATAGTGAATTAATTTAAAATTAATTTATTAGAAAACTTACCTTAAATTTAGCAAATATTGCTCAAGCTTCATAGAATTTCAGAAACATCTTAAAACTCATAAAAGGATAGTGTGGAGAACAGACAGAAAAGCTTCATAGCTTGGACATTTATTAGTATGTACATATGTATATTTCTGTGTGTGTAGACACAGTCCACAATCACACACACATATTGGAAACAATTATGGTTTGGTAAAAACCAGGTCAATCAGGCAATTAGAAATAACAAAACATTAACAAACGACCAAGTGAACATAAACAACAAAAATTGGGCTATACAAAGATGCACCCTTCAGCTCTGTATGTACCAATGATCAGATCTAATTTAGTTCTTAATCTATCATGTGTCAGCTGCTATGTTGCTGCCTGTCAAATTATATTTTTGACAGCTTCCATCTTTAAAAATGTACTAAAGCTCACTAAGAACTATATAATAGAAATAATTGGCCAGCAAAGGTTTATTATTATCAGAATCAGCTATTGTTAACCAATCTTGAACAAGAGAGTGTTTTGACAACAAGTGATGGATTTTAAAAACTAAACTTAAAGATATATAATGTATGTGTATCACATATTCATGATATAATACTAATACCCCATTGTCGTGAAGGAGAGGCTTGTAATGCTCTGATGAAACTGGAAGCTATGCTGGTAGTAATATATTTCGCCAGAAAGGTTGGTCACCCATGCCAAACAGCTCTTAGCAGACTAAACATATTCATTAATCCATTTAATATAGTGAGAAAGCAGAAAATGAATCCTATACTGGATTAGTCATCACCCAGGACCTCATCATATGTTACAGTTCCTGAACATCTCTTAAGAAGTTCTCAATGAGATTCAGGATCTATGGCCAAGCCCTGTAGGATTACTGGAAGAAGAACAGCCACAAACAAGACAAAAGTATACTGTGATAAATCACACCACTATGGCCTGGTATTATAAATTGGAACAAAAGAAGTAGAGGTATTTAAAGCAAATATTTGAACATTAGTAAAGAATTTATCCAGATTCAAACATGAATGAATGATATTTGAGCCTGGAGAAAAGAGATTCCTTACCAGAAATAAAATATTCAGGGATGTACAATTGGAAGAGATTCAGAAAAATTGTGAAAGTGGAACACCTAGAAACAGCAGTAGAATAGTAGAAGAAACTCAAATAACAAAATTTGCAAATAGAAAAAAACTGATATGAACTATAGAAATGACAGCTTTAAAAGAGCAAAAACAATAGAATCAATATGGGCCGGGACTGAAGCAAACTATTAACTGGTCTTCTGACAAGAGTAATTAAAAGAGGTTCCGGTTCCGCGTGGCTTCGGTGGCAGCAGGAATTCACGACCGTTCGCGATTCCTGCCGCGCTTGCCGCCGAGGTACCCCCGATCCAAATGGGTCAGGGGGATATGGCTGCCCTGTAGGGACAGCCGAAGAGAGAGGGGAGCCGGACAGGGGGTTGGGGGTGTCGTAGACCCCCTCCTCGTCCAGAAAAACCCCTTTTTCCCAAGGTGGTGGAGAGGCGGTCAGCAATGGCTGCCACGAAGAAGCCTGCAACCGGGTAAGATTGTGCTGGAGGAAGCAAGAAAAGTGAAAGTGCTGGCTGAGCCGGGTCAATCAACATCCTTTAACTCGCTGGAACTGAGCTGTCTGAATTGCTGGAGGATACATTGTATCCCTAAGAAGATCGAAAGCGGCGGAGAAGCTGTTAAAGGGAACTTTTTTTCTTCTTCACTCTCCTACCCCATGGAAATAGTAGATGAAGATTTGAAATTTGTTTGGGCACTGAAGGTGAACTATTCTGAAAGTTGAAGTTAAGGGACAAAAGAGTTCTTGGACATTGGACTTAAAAATTTAAGAAATTGGAAAATCCTTATTAGAGGTATGGATTTCTGATCATTTAAAAATTGATGTTGCAAGTGGGAAGGGAGAGGGAAAAAAATTGGAGCAGAAGTGGAAAAAGGAGGAGATTGCCTAGAATCTCAAAGAAAGATATATGGTAATTGGACCTCTTTGATTAAACAGTAACCCCAGAAAGAGAAATAGAAGAAGGAAGAACAGTCTTAACTTTTGGAACTTTTTTTTTAATTATTTTTGATTAAAAATGCTTGGTTGGTTGTTTTGGGGAAAGTTTCTCTTTTCAGGATGGCATCGCTTGTGGATGAACTAAAGACTGAATATCAAAAATATAAAAAGGAAGAACAAGATGGAAAAGATACTTTGGGCACTTTATTTCAATTTTTAGAAATGGCGTTATGTACTTATGAAAAGTTGACTATGCAGCAGAAGGACTGGGACAAAGAAGAAGAGGAAGAAGAAGCCATCTTTGATGAACAATGGGTTTTTTCCGGGGAGGAGGAGAAAGAGGATAAGAAAAAGAGGATTTTAAGGTTTGAAAAAACAACCAAAAAAGAGAAAAATGAGAGGAAAGGTGGATGCAAGGTTAGAAAGCAAAGGAAAGGGAGTAAGAAAAGGGAGGAGGAGAGACAAAGGGGTAAAAAGGGCAAGGAGAAGAATAAGCAAGAGAGAAAGGGGGGGGAGGAGAAGCCTTGATGGTGGGAAGCAAGATCTAAAGAAAAAAAGTTTATTTAGAGACAATGGGTGAATTTAATTAAGGATAAAAGGGGGATTCTGGAAGGTATATAAGATTGTGTTTTTATATGTGTATTTAGAGTATAAAATTTACTGTGTAATTTTAGAATCTACTAAACAGAATCCCAAGATAAATTAAGTGTTATATGAAGTATTTTTGAAGTTAGGGTAATGAGTTAAAGGCGTCACTCCAATTAGTGTATCGGAGAAGTTTAGTAAAAGAAAAAAGATGAATGGATAGTTGGAAATAGAACAGACAAAGAATGTTATTGAAAATGGTAATAAGATATGGAAGGATATATAAAGGTTTTGTTTTGGTTTTTTTTTGTACATTGATAAAAGGCAATAAAATTTTAATTAACAAGAAATAATTTGGATGAAAAGGAGAAGCTGGGATAAGATATGAAGTTAAATAGATAAAGTAAATATTGATATTATAATTTGGAATCATTATGTTCTATTGGTTTTCTTCTTTAATTATTATTATTATTATTATTTTTAGAAAAGAATTTATAAGCTGTTATGCCTTGATTGTTTGTGCACTGTTTTTGTAAAATTGATAAAATTGGTTTATAAAAAAAAAAAAGAAAAGAAAATAATAATAAGATATGGAAGGATATATAAAGTGAATATGATGTTTGAATTTGTGTCTGTGTGAAGAGTTTCAACCCGGGATCAGGCAGCCTTCAGAAAAGATGTTTTAGTTTTGTTTATGTTTTGTGTTTTGTATGTTTATGAAAGACAATAAAATTTTAATAAGCAAGAAATATAATTTGGATAAAAGGAGAAGTCTGGATAAGATATGAAGTTAAATAGATAATGTAAATATTGATATTACAATTTGGAGTTATTTTATATGTTCTATTGGCTTTCTTCTTTAATTATTATTATTATTATTATTTTTTAGAAAAGATTTTTCAAGTTGTTATGCCTGGATTGTGTATTGTTTTTTGTAAAATTAATAAAATTTGTTTTTTTAAAAAAAAGAGTAATTAAAAGAGAATATTATGTCATATGCAGAATTACCGGCAGAAAAACAGAGACTACTAGCATCAAAAGTAGTGCCTGAAAAAGACACGGCGCTTATAATGAAGGATGTGAATAAGTTGTTTGCAAAGATTAGAATAAAATCTATTTATTCCAATCAGCTTGCAGGGGTGGTTAAAGAACTGGATATGAAATTGGAAAACAAAAAATAAAATCATATTCAATTCCAAAGTAGAAAATTAGACTGGAGACCAAGATAAAAGAAATTAAGACCAGATACTTTTATTTAAAAAAAGATGAAAGAGCAAAACTGGAAGAATGTAAGGATCAAGACAAACCTAATAAAAAATATTGACTTCCAGAAAAAGTTTTGGGAATCATAAAGCAGCAAATAACAATAAAAGCATGGAAAATTGAATGCTATGGAGCAAAAATGATCAAATTTAAGCAAAATCAGCTATTTCAATCAGATCAGAGGTGATTTTACCAAAGTATTAAAGGCAATACATTCTGAAAATGGAATTTGGCATAAACTGGCTAGGGTGGTTCCAGTGTTACTGATACACTAGGTACCATACCAATGAATCTTGAACAGCATTTAGAGCATCTGTAGATTGACATAGTTTCCATCTGTCAATTACAGCAGAATATGCTGCTTCAATCCACACATATATTATGCCCATATATTATAGCATCCTAGGTTCTTGTGAAGAATGTGATGCATATGAAGACCAATACTAACTAATAATACATGCTTGACAAATAAATAAAAAATAAAAAGTAGCAATATATGCAAGAAATACCACTTGTCTGCAAGCAAGAACTGGTTAGACCACAAAATAGATTAAGTAATAGAAAATGAATAAAATACTCTGGGACTTTAAAATTCAACAGACAAACATCTACCACACAACAACTCAAACTTAATAATTGTCGGTTAGAGAGAAAAAAGTCTGAATAATGGACACTGCAATATTTAAGGACAGCAGAACAGAACTGGAGCAAGCAATAAAGTATGAACATCTGCAAATAGAACTATTGTGGCAAAAAACCCAAACAAACACCAATTATAACAAGAGGCTTGGGTGTAATTCCAAAACATTTAGAGCACCACTTGAACACCATTGGCATTGACAAAATCCCCATCAGTCAGTTGCAAAAGGCAACTTTACCTGCAACAGATTATATCCTACAATGATAGCATTGAATTACGCAAGTAACAGAGCCTGCCAATTGCATTCATAACTCAAGGGTTTCAGCTTGCAAGGAGTTGCTGGTCCCCCCCCCCCCCCAATTCATTCTAATGTCTTGCTGGAATCTCAGAAAAAGATGGTTGCTTCTGGAAATTTGTCACATGGCTCTACAATGGAGCAGCCTTGTCCTTCTGTACCCCAACCTCTTAAACCCTGGAGATCTTGGAAAGGGAAGTGAGCAATCAGTGATCTGAGTGAGGTGGAGATGAGAGAGAAGGCCCAAGCAACTGTCGGGGGCCCAAAAGATAGGAAGCAGAGTATGGGGTATCTTGGGGTGAGGAGACATCTTTGGAAGTTGGAGGCAGAGGCAACCCACCTATATGACCTAACGGCCAGCCCATTTGATTTAGGAATGCATGGGAATATCAGGGATGTGGGCTTATTCATTTAACATGATCCATAGTGTGGAGGAGAGAGAAGTGGAAAACCCCAGGAATATGCTCATGCAGCCAAAGCCTGAAGGGCACAGCTTTAGAAGCACCAAAGGTTTCATGTTAAAAGCCTTGCACAGGAAAAAAAAAAAAAAGCAAACTTCTTTCTTCTTTAGCAGTATAGGCTAGCTAAAGCAGCATAGCCTTCGAAAGTCAGGCAAACTTGCTGGCCGTCCCCAAAAGCTGCTACTGTTACATTAATCCCTGGGAAGAAAGAGAAGGGTTTCAGTTTACAAGAAAAGGCCTTGGGAAGGAAGCTAGGCCTCGTCTCAGAAAAAGACAGCCACTTCTGGAATTTTGCCATGTGGCTTAGCAATGGAGAGGCCTTCTCCTTGCGTACCCCAATCTACTGAGTTCTATTGATCTTGCAAAGGTAAGTGAGTGATTGGTGATCGGGGAGGAGCAGAGCAGAACATGTGGAACCTGCTGGATTGGCAAAGCAGACCCAGTATCTGATGGGGCAAAATGGCTGGGAGAAGTGGTGGTGAGGGGGAATAGCTATGGGAGCATTCTGCAGCCTCTTTGCAGTTGGTTGTAAGGGAAAACAACCATAGGGAGGCTGCAACAGTCATAACTTTGAGACTGAGTCTTACGTACTCTTTGGGGTTGGGGGGTGTATTATTGTAGCTTTGAGCCAGGGGTCTTCAAACTTGATAGCTTTAAGACTTGTGGACTTCCACTCCCAGAATTCCTCCTTCAGTCATGTTAGCTCTGGAATTCTGGGAGTGGAAGTCCACAAGTCTTAAACTTGCCAAGTTTGAAGGCCCTTGCTTTGAGCCATCACGAAGTGAACTGTCCTAATGTACCACCAAGCCACAATCTTCTACCTCTCCTATGTCTTTGGGACAAATTGGATAGATGGATAAAAATGCCAGATAGTCTTAAACATATCGATGACTGAGAAACCAACCACAGCAATTCCACTATTTTTAAATAGTGAATTATGGGACCTGGTTCTCTTCTTTCCCCCCTCAACACAGTAAATGTGTAAGACAGAACACATTTCTCGAGCAATCATTGCTAAAAGCATTATCTGCAATGGCTGCTGAAACAACAGAAATATTTTGCAAGACATTCATATTCCCCCTCAAATTACACTAAACTCTATTGTCACCTCTTGGACAGTGATCAAAAAAACATAAAGGACTGTACCAAGATGCAAAGAGCTTTTTAAGGAATGTGGTGCAAAATAACAGACAGGCTGTTCTTTAAAATTTTCAAGAAGATGTTTGCTTTTAATAAAATGGCACCAGATCAGACATGCACGATCCAAGAAGCCAAATACAGCTTGCTGCAAATTCCTTCTCAACACATGGAAAATCTCAGACATACGGCATGAATACATAAAGCTCCAACTGAGCTTCCATATACAGAGGGAAAATGTGATGGAGGCATATTATATTGTTCCCCAAGTCTTTAAAGCAGTGCTTCCCAAACTTTTTTCTTTATTTCCCAAAACCTCATCTCAAGAAAGTCCTTATTTAAATTTCCCTGTTCTGATTGGGTAATAAGTTTGTGTCTGTCGTGTCGTCGGAAATGATGCCAGGAGTCGGTGACTTGGTATCAAGCTCTTTTATTGAGTTAGGAACCGAACTGGGGCTAAAGGCAAAACTTGCGGCTTTTTATTTCCAATCCGCAGCGGCTGCGGCCAATGGCACTGCTTTGAATCTCCCGCGATCCAAATGGACCAATCGCGGGAGATTCTTTGCGAGCCAATCGGCGCGGCTCGCCTAGCCAATCAGAGTGCCTCGCGCTTTGGCCAATCAAAGCGCGGGGATCTCAAGAATGCTAATGAGGGGACAGAACACCCCTCCCCTCTTGGTTCAGTCTTTACGTTGCGTAGTCCCGTAGGTAGGCGGGGCTCCGTCTCAGCCTACTGGACCTGCGCAGGTCAGTCGTAGGTTGGATCCTGGCCGGTTCGGTCGGGGTCTCCGCTTCTCTGGACGCCGTCGTGGGAACTGCCTGGTCGGTCGGGCCGGGCCGCTCTCCGCAGCTCCCTCCTGGGCTTCCCGGGTTGGTTGAGCTGCGGGTTTCGCCGCTCCCGCTCGGTCTTCCCGGGTTGGTTGAGCTGGCCTGGCTGTCTCTTTCTGGCGAGGTTTCGTGCTGGCTGCTTCCAGGTGAGTATGGCTGGTTTATTCCTTCTCGGTTTTGGTTCCCTGGATATTCCCTCCCCTCTTGGTTTGTGTTGTGGGGGTTGGTTTTGCTTGGTTGCGCATCGGTGGTCTCTTGGGTGGTCGTCCTCGATCTTAACTGGTCGATGTGGCGTTTCCACGCTCGTCCGTCGGTTGTTTGTAGCCGGTACGAGTGTGGGCCTGTTAGTTGTGTTATGACGGCCGGTACCCATAATGGGTCTCCCGTTAGGTTTTTCGCGTAGACGGCGTCGCCTGGTGCGAAGATTCGGTGTTTGCTGGTTGAGTCTGGGGGTTTCTCTGGGTTGTACGTGGGGTGTAATCTATCGAGTGGGGACCTTATTTTCCTCCCCATTAGCAGTTCGGCTGGGCTTTTATTTGTTGTGGTATTTGGGGTTATGTGTTGGATGAAAAGTAATTTATTAATTTTGTCCTGGATCTCCCCGTGGTCTATTTTCTGGATGGTTTTCTTTGTGAATTGAACCATCCGTTCCGCCCTACTGTTCGCTGCCGGATGCGCCGGTGCTGTCAGCGCGTGTCATATGCCCCTTTCCGCTAGGAATTTTTCAAATTCTAGCGAGGTCAATTGGGGCCCATTGTCGGAAACGAGGACGTCTGGGAGGCCGTGTGTTGCAAAAAGTTTGCCGAGTTCTTTGGTCACGGCCTCCGTGGTGGTTGTTCTCATGTTGCTTACCTCCAGCCAGTTGGAGTAAGCGTCTACGGTTATTAGAAAAGTGTGTCCTTTTGTGGGCCCGGCGAAATCTATGTGGATCCTAGACCAAGGTCCCCTGGGGGTTTCCCACTCTCGGACGGGTGCTGCGGGTGGGCTTGGCCTAGTTTCCTGGCATCGTTGGCACCTTGATACCCAGGCCTCGATCTGTTTGTCCATTCCTGGCCACCAAGCGTAACTTCTGGCCAGGGCTTTTGTCCTAATGATGCCCGGGTGCCCCTCATGTAACAGTTCCAAAACCTTCCCTTGTAGTTTTTCCGGGATGACCACCCTATCCCCCCATAGTATGCACCCTTTTAGCAACGAGAGTTCCGTTTGCCGGTTCCAGAATGTCCTGACGGACTCGTCGTTGTCCCTTTCCGGCCACCCTTTCTCTACCCAATGCAACACCCGCGCCAGACGTTTGTCTTTATTAGTTTCTCGGGCAATGTCTGACGCAGTTATGGGTAGGTTGGGTAGAGTCTCTATACTGAGGGTGGTCGTCGTGGGTGCTGGGTCGGTGTCAGGTTCCGGTAATGGTGAGCGGCTTAAGGTGTCCGTATGGGAGATAGTCTCACCCGGTCTGTGTGTGAGTCCATAATTGTAAGCAGCCAGGAACCCGGACCACCTTGTCATTCGGGGAGACAGAATGTTCGGGGTGGCCCTGTTCCCTGCAAGGATTCCCAGCAGCGGTTTGTGGTCGGTGATGATGGTAAATGTCCGGCCGTAGAGGTATTCGTGAAATCTTTTTACTGCGGCGACGATAGCCAGAGCCTCTTTGTCCAGCTGGCTGTAGTTCCGCTCCGGTTTGGTGAGGGTCCTTGAAAAGAACGTGATGGGTGCTTCTTTTCCGTCGGGGAGAGTGTGGCTGAGGACAGTGCCGACGGCGAAGGGTGATGCGTTGCATGTGACGGCTAGTGGTAGGGTCTCGTTGTACTGGATAAGGACGGCATCCGAAGTGAGGAGGTCCTTTGTTTTCTTGAAGGCGGCTTCCTTGCGTTTCCCCCAAGTCCAGGTCGCCGCCTTGTCCAAAAGCCTATGCAAAGGCTCCGCCGCTGTCGCCTTTTGGGGCAGGAAGACATTATGAAAGTTAAGCAGCCCCAGAAACACTTGCAGTTCTGTCTTCGAATTGGGTGTGGGGGCTTCTTTGATGGCTTTGATCTTTTGGTTGGTGGGGTGAATGCCGTGACGGTCTAGGAGATATCCTAGGAATTCAACCCGTTCCGTGTATAATTGGCATTTTTCCCTCTTTACTTTGAGCCAGGTCTCTTTGAATTTGGTTAGGACCTCCCTTAGGTGACTCTCTAGTTCGGCCTGGTTGGTTGCCGACACTAAGACGTTGTCGAAGTAAGGTACCACCCCCTTGATGCCTTGTAACAGCCTTTCCATTAGGCTTTGGAATATTCCAGGTGCCACGCTGACTCCGAATTGGAGCCGGTTGCATTTAAAGGCTCCCCGGTGGGTGACTATGGTTTGCGCTTCTGCTGTTTCCTCGTCGACCGGCAATTATTGGTATGCCTGGGCGAGGTCGAGTTTAGCAAAAACCTTGCCCCCTCCCAGTGAATGTAGTAGGTGTTGCACTACTGGGACAGGGTAAGCGCTTTGCTGCAAGGCGCCATTTAGGGTGGCCTTATAGTCCCCACAGATTCTCACCGACCCATCAGGCTTGATTGGGGTGACTATGGGGGTCTCCCACCGGGCGTGGTCTATGGGTTGTAGGACCCCTTGCTTGATGAGCTTGTCAATTTGCTCGTCAATCTTGGGTTTAAGCGCGAATGGTACCCGCCTTGATTTTAGGCGTTTTGGGGGGACGTTTGGGTCTAGGCTGAATGATATAGGGGGCCCTTGGTACTTGCCTAGGTTTCCGTCGAACACCTCTTGGAATTCCCGGGATAATTGTTGCTCCCAGTTGTCGTCGGCGATGTGGTCGATGCCCGTGACTGCGATGCCGAGCGGTGCGAACCATTGTAGTCCCAGTAGGCTTGGGCGGTCGCGATCGACGATGGTCAAGGGAAGCCTTTCGGTGCGCCCTTTGTAGGTTACCTTGAACTGTCCGGTTCCGACTACAGGGATGCGGTTTCCCTGGTAGTCTTTCACGATTAGTCTCTGGTTGTCTAGGCCTTTTCTCTGGATGGTAGGCACCAAGCATTTTATTTCTTGCCATGCTACCATGGAGAGGTAGGACCCGGAGTCCACCTCTATTTTACATGGCTCGCCTTCGATGCCCACCTCCCCGTAGACCTTCCGGGCATCGTTGGTTGTAGCGTGGCCGATGGTGACCGTCTGATGGGTCTCCTCTCTTCGCCGGGTCTCGCCGCCTCGGAGGTATCGTCCATTCTGGTCCCATCTGTTGTCAGCGGGGCGATCTCTGGTCCGGGGTGGTGTGCTCTCTCGTCTCCGTTCGCTCTGGTCCCATCGTGTAGGGCTGTGGTTCTTTTTGAGACGGCAGACGAGGGCGATGTGTCCCTTCTTGTCACAATGCTGGCAGATTGAATCGAAGAACCGGCATTCGGACCTGTGGTGGTCACCTCCGCAACCAGCACAGGTGGTCCTCGACTTATGACCCTGCCGGTTCCGTGGGTCGTGGCCTGCCTGGAGACGGTCGATTTCTTCCTCGTCGTCGGAAGTGCCCAATGCTGAGTGGACGTCGCCCTGGTGGGTGGTCATCTCGGGTTGGGCCTCGGTCGACCTTGCAGGGTGGTTGTTCCCGCTGCGGTGCCCGGCGTTCGGTCGGCGCATGCGGTCGGCGGATTTTCGGGTAGCTTCGGCGGCTGTGGCTTCGGTGAGGGTATCTGCGAGGGTGATGTTGCCCTTGGCCATCAGCCGACGCTGGAGGATGGGGTCCCAAAGGCCGAGCACGATTCGGTCTCGCAGGGCTTCGTTCATGTTGTCGAATTCGCACAGCCCCCCCTAGGTGCCGTAGTTCTGCGACGAAGTCGCTGAAACTCTCACCCGATCGTTGGTCCCGATGGTAGAACTCGTGTCATCGGATGAGGATGGGCACAGCTGGAGCGTAGTGTCACCGGAGTATTGGCTCGAGGTCGTCCCAGTCCATCGTGATCACGTCGGCGTGTTTGGCAAGCGCTTTGGCCATCTTAAATACTGCGGTCCCGCAGTGGGTCAGGAAGACGGCTCGCTTCTTTGGGCCGGTGGCGTTCTTCAGGTCGCTGCATTCGAGGAACATGCGGAATCTGTCGGAGTGCGATTCCCAGTCCTCGCTGGCGGGGTTGAAGGGTGTGGGAGGCGCGATGTTTGCCATCGTGGAGTTTCGTCTGGCTTCCGTCGGACACGTGCTTCGGTTCAGGATCAGAATCCCATCCTCGTCACCAGTGTCGTGTCGTCGGAAATGATGCCAGGAGTCGGTGACTTAGTATCAAGTTCTTTTATTGAGTTAGGAACCGAACTGGGGCTAAAGGCAAAACTCGCGGCTTTTTATTTCCAAGCCGCGGCAGCCATGGCCAATGGCACCGCTTTGAATCTCCCGCGATCCGAATGGACCAATCGCGGGAGATTCTTAGCGAGCCAATCGGCGCGGCTCGCCTAGCCAATCAGAGTGCCCCGCGCTTTGGCCAATCAAAGCGCGGGGATCTCAAGAATGCTAATGAGGGGACAGAACAGTATCTCTTTACTTAAAGAAAACCATTTTTACCCAATTTGGGGTAATTTATCCAGGTTTGGGAAGTACCATTTTAAAGAAATGTTTTTGTTGTGTAATGAGATGTTACTGGGGGAGAATTGGAGCCTCACGGCAAAATTATCATTGCCACCAATCCAGGCATTTCTACTTTTTATTTTTCCCTATAAACAAAATGCTTTAAGTGAATATTAAAGCCATATAATTTACATCTTAGTTGACATTTGCCCAGAATCCCTGCAGATAGTCATGATGACAGGCTTTCATACATTAGTTATGTAATATTTTTCCTTAGAAACATCCTTTAGAATGTAAGGATTACAATGCAGTTCCGCATGGGGTACTTTCAGGAAGTTTCCCAAGACTTTGCAGCTAGATGGTATAAAACAGAACAGATTCAGTGGTGGGATTCAAATTTTTTTTACTACCGGTTCTGTGGGTGTGGCTTGATGGGCATGGTGTGGCTTGGTGAGCGTGGCTTGGTGGGCCTGTCAGGGGAAAGATCGTGTAAAATCTCCATTCCCTCTCCTCTCCTGGGGGAAGGTTACTGCAAAAATCTCCATTCCCTCCCCACCCATCTAACCTGCTTTCCAGCTCTGTTCTCCTGTGCAGGGCAACCAAAGAAGACCCAGCCGATCAGCTGGGACTCAGGAGGCAGAGAGTAGATGGGGACGGAGCCAGTCAGAGGTGGTATTTGCCAGTTCACCAAACTACTCAAAATTTCCGCTATCGGTTCTCCAGAACTGGTCAGAACTTGCTGAATACAACCTCTAAACTGATTCATAGAATTTAATTTATATGGAATGCATGCAAAAATGCAGGATGAAACTTGACACCTACTTATATTAAAGAAATGTTATCCACTTATTGTTCCACATCCTATTCTACCTATATGTCTATGTTTTCCTCTTTGTTAAAACTGCTTTGGGTAAATGATTTCATAACTGCTAATTATTGTACACCTTTTTTGGGTGGGTGGGGTGATCTGTGTCCTCTTAAGGATGACATTCCTTAAGAACCCACAGATACTTCTTAAGCCTTAAGGGTGATTCCTTAATATAGTTCAACAATGTATATGAGAGATCATTCCCCATCATTCCAACAGATGTATGTTGATGTGCCCAATGTTTGGCAATCTTTTCTTCTCCTACTGTTGTTGTCCCTCCTTTTTTGCATAATTCTTATAGTATTGACTTTTATTATCTTTTCATTGACAATCGTTATTTTGGAAGTTTGTTTAAATACCCATTGGTTTTCCTTTCATGGATCTGGACAAGTGTCCAGGAATCACCTCACCCTGAATGCTTCTCTAGAATTTCTCTTTTGAACTAGAAAATAAAACCTGGATGTCTACATTAGTTTTCCTAACTTGTTTTGAAACTGTTTTAAGAACTGGTATAACTATTCTTGGAAGATAGCACCTCATCTCTAGGTGAGATTGAGTTTCTCTAGGTTTAAATTCACAATTTGTTCCATACAAATCCTGTATGGTATTTGGAGTATATGGACCAAAGACAACTTTTCAGGCATAATATATTCATGTCTGTGAAGAACAGAAAAATAAAAATGGATTTTTAATAAAAACTTGTGATGTGAAAAAACCCTCATTTACATTAGAATACAAAATTACACTATAAGAAGAACTAATAAAAGAGAATATTAACTCAGGGTTAAAATGAAGGGTCCTTGGTGCTCTCTGTGTGTGAGTATTTTCTTGCAAATATTTTGATACCCAAACTAGAAGATATCATCAGTGCTAGGTGATGGTGTTCAACATTTAGCACTGGTCATGACATCATCTAGCACTATGATATTACCTAATTTCGATAAGGAGGCATCATGGCTCAGTGGTTAAAGATCCTGAACTTGTTAGCTAAAAAGCTGACAGCTTAGGTTTCAGGAATGTTTCACGACAGGGTGAACTCCCATTACTTGTCCCGGCCAGCTCCTGCCCACCTAGCAGTTCAAAAGCATGAAAATGCAAGTAGATAAAAAGGTACCACTTCAGTGGGAAAGCAACAGCTTTCTGTGGGTCTCAGCATATAATCATGCTGGCCACATGACTATGGAAATGTCTTCAGACAATGCTGGCTCCCTTGGCTAAGAAATAAAGATGAGTAACAGCCCCTGAAGACGAATATGATGTTTGATAAAGGAAACCTTTAACTTTAGTTTGGGTAATAAAAGGTCTGCAAGAAAACACCCAAGCTCAGAGAATACTACGGACCCCTCAGAATAAAAGGAGCAAGCTATGGAGGAGGAAAAGGAAGTTGCTAAAGCAGACATGTAAGGGACTCCCAGAAACTAATACTGCCATTCCTTTTTCCTATTTTTTTTTTTTTTTGCTAAAAATCATTTTTAGCAAAAAGCGATTCTTTAAAAATTGCTTTAATATAAAGAACAAATACTCCCCCCCCCCCCCCAGTGTATTTTGAGTCCATCTTGATGTCTGGTGACTGTCTGGCTTAATCCCTGCAGTCTACTTTGCAAGATTTCAAAAGTGATTTGCCACTGCCTCTTTTCTAAAGCTGAAAGAGATTGGCCCAAGGTCCACGTGGCTTCATGCCTAAAGTGGAACAAGCACTTATGGTCTCCTGGTGTCTACCCTGGTGCTGTATCAAAATGGCTTTCTATCAGTGATGGGATTCAAAATAGTTTACTACCGGTTCTGTGGGTGTGGCTTGGTGGCCGTGGCTTGATGGGCCTGGCAGGGGAAGGTTACTGCCAAATCTCATTCCTTCCCCACCCCACTAACCTGCTTTCCACTCTGTTCTCCTGTGCAGGGCAACAAAAGAAAACCCAGCTGATCAGCTGGGACTCGGGAGGCAGAGAATAGATGGGGCAGGGCCAGTTAGAAGTGGTATTTGCTGGTTGTCTGAACTACTCAAAATGTCCGCTATCAGTTCTCCAGAACTGGTCAGAACCTGCTGAATACCACCTCTGCTCTCTATCAAAGCTTATAATAACTACATTGAAAGTTACAGCCTTAAAGGTCAGAGAAATCTTTGTTACTTTTCATTTTAACAATTGTCTTTGCTTTCCATGTCTTGGATTGGCCTCCAGGGCTCATCCTGCTTTTAGGGCACTCAAAACTTGTGCCTTCATTAAAAAAAAAAAAGCTACTTAAAATTGTCCATCCAGAATGGCTGTATTAATATATAGCATAAGAGCCTGAATGTTCATGCTATACTTTAATGCAAAGTGAATCACTAGAAACTGGGTTTCTATAAAGGTAACAGTGTCATTAATATTAATTTATACTGTTTTATTTTTCTGCCGTGTCCTTTTTGGTATAATAAAACATCAAATGTGGCTGCTGCTTTCTTGATTGTAACTATCTAGTGTCTAGCACATAAATGTTGGCTGCCAAGGAATGTTTTTAAAACAGTGGGAATGGTATTCATACACTAGCTAGCATTTCACATAAATAGAACTTTTCAGGCCAGAACTAGCAGTTGGATGTTCCCTGGAAGTCTCCTAAAATACAGATTGAATAGGTGATACACTTAAGAAAAGAAGAACAGATTTATTTCAAATGATGAATGACTATGCTGACATGTTCCTTCATCATTGTTTCCTTAAACATTTGCCCATCTGTGCTGGCACATTTTGTTCTGCAGAAGGTAGTTTTTCAAAGTTTGTTGAGAAGGCATTTCTCTATTCCTACTTTTGTTTTCTTAGAAATAATAGTGAAGATGATATGGTTGATCAATATCATTTATACAGCAACTCTCATACTTACTTAAACACACTTACTTATCTAGTGTAGCTAAAACTATTTAGATATTAACAAACTATTCGCTGTTCACCTGGTACTTATCATGTGAAGAATTTGCATTCTATTGTTTATGCAAATGAATCAAGATTCATTTGCATAAACAATAGAATGCAAATTCTTCACATGATAAGTACCAGGTGAACAGCGAATAGTTTTTTAATATCTAAATAGTTTTAGCTATACTAGATACTACCTTTAAGTCAAAGGAAGCTTGAGCGTTAAGCTATTAGGCACTTGTGAAAAATTACAAGAACAGATGCATTATAATTCATCATGAAAGATGGTTTTCACAAAGAATGAAGCAGAACTAAATTTATATAAGCAAGAATCTAGTACCAGAATAAATAAATAAGAGCACCCCATAAAAACACTTTAATGAAATCATCAATTCCTAAGATTAGAATGTATTAATTAAAAGGGTAGATAATTATAAAAATGTATTATGGAAAAACTTTAAAAAAAAGCTGGATTATTAAATGGATATGTAACTGAGTGCTTCATTTTGTAACTGAATTTCTGGTTCCAAACCAGTACTAACTACTGTCAGTGCAAGGATATGCAGAATATGATAGCATTAGGATTCAAAGTCAATTTCACATTTAAAAATGGGACAACATGAAAACTAATTATACCAATCCCTTTTCTTCCTACTTTAGCATAGTTTCTTTTTTATTAGTTAATTCTTAAAATACAGTGCACAATTAACGTTGCTGTTGTATAAAATTGAGTGTCATTGTATAATTGTATGGTTTCTCTTGTTGGAAGCTTCTGGAAGATATCAGAAAAGCATACATAAATTTCAAATGTTGCGGCAAAGTGCCATCTGTTTGATGATTAACAATTTCTCCTGCAATCTACTTTCTTATATTTTTCTGTAGACTCTTAGTTTCAAAAGGCTATGACTGCTGGCTCCCTATGCTGCATTTTTAGTTTGCAGGTAAGACAGACTTTCTCAGGAAACTGAATATCTTTTTGAATAAAAGATTCAGAGTATGCAGTTCAGATGATTTGCATTTATGAAAATGTTGGCATGTAATATAAGCTCCATTAATTGTTTCAGCTACTCTTTTCTGAATCACGATTGGTCTACAGTAGCTTTAATCAAGGAATTTAGCCATGGCTCTCCTAAAACAAAGACATTGAGCAAATATATACTCGTGCATTAAATTCCTGCTTGCTGCCAACATCATCTGTTAGGTCAAAATCTTTCCTTAGTAAACAGGACAATAGGGATAATGCACATCCGAATAACTGTGTGCTGCTGAAAATAGAAAGAGTGTCATATCCCAACATTGAGATGCAATGCAACTTCAGTTTTTTACTTAATTTTAGATTAATGTTTAAAAATGATTTAAAAGTTACACTAGTTTAAAAAATTAAAATTATAATTAATTTTTAAACATTTAATAAAAACAACTTTGTATGCTTTGTTGAAGCTTCTCAATCATTCAGCTAAAGTTTTCTGGAAGTTGAATAATGCAATTAGATCTATTTTCTTGTTGGTTTGAAATGATTTGCTGCTTATTCTTCAGTCTGAACAAGTTGGTTTAGGGGGAATCTAAGTAACCAGAGAGTTATTGGAATATACCAACTCCTAAAATTCTTAGGAATCATTAAGTGTGATTTCCCGTGGTGAACCTGTGAAGTGGTCTTAATCTTCCCCGGGACTGATGAGAGAGGAGCATAAAAAAATGAGGGCTGCTCAAACTGCTCAGGCCATACTCAACTTCCATACTATTCTATGTTGTTGTTAAAACTGTTTTAAGCTGAAATCGTCAAAGGGATCATTTTCATGCTTAATCCTAGGAGGACTAACCCAAGTTGGTCCATCTAAAGCTATGAATATGATCTCACTTTTTCTTTTTCCTTTACCTAACTAACTGGATTTGTAGATGAATCTTTCTTTGGTGGAAATGACAGGAAAGAATAGTCTACTAACTCTGAATGTGAGAATCACAATCAAGTGATATGATAGTTCTGTTGTTCAGCAGATGATCTGCCTCCCGGAAAATAAATAAATATAAATATAAATAATATAAATATAAATATAAATATAAATATAAATATAAATATAAATATAAATATAAATATAAATATAAATATAAATATAAATATAAATATAAATATAAATATAAATAAATATATATTCTTAAGTTTTCACGGGTACTTACATGTCTGGCATTCAGCTTTGTTCGGGTATTTTCCCACGTCATAGTAGTGGTGCTTTTAAAGTTGTAGCAACGTTTCAGCAGAATCTCATCTGCCATCATCAGGCTTCTGTATAGTGTTCGTCTGTGAGTTAGACTTTTACAGTGGTTTCAGATTTAAATTTAGGGCAGCCTGTTGCTGTGACAGAATGGTTTTTTCTTCATCCTGATTGGTTGAGAGTCTTGGTCTGTGTTTATTGGTCTTGGAGTTTGCTGTGTTCTGCTTCTAATATCTTCTGTCTGTTTTTTTTGGCTCTTTTTGTATCTTGATTGGCTGGCAACATTGTGTTACTTTATTGGAGGCCTTTAGTGCAGCTTGGCTTCGGGTAAATGGATGGCTATCATTAGTTAGGAAGCTGGGTTTCATCTGGGTGCCTGGTTGGGTGTGTTTGAGCTGGAGGTATTAGGGGGGATCTGTTTGTGCCCAGGTGTTTGCCTGGCTTATGGTGTGGAGATTTTTTGTTTGGAGTGCAGGCTTCCAAATGATTGACAGCCTGGTAGAATCATCTCTTCTGTTCATGCTTTCTGATCTTTTTTCAATCTTTATGGCTTCTCTGATGATTCTGTGTCATCGATATATCTTAACCATAGTTTGGGTTTGAGGATGGCATTGGCCAGGGCTCTGGATTCAAATTCTTCCATGAACAGGTTTGCAATGACAGGTGACAGTGGTGATCCCATGGGGGCTCTTTCAATTTGTTTGTATCTTTGTCCTTTGTATATGAAATATGTGTTGGTTAAGCAGTGTTCTGTTAGTTCCATGAGGTGTTTAGTTGGTTGGTATTTATTTTTGATGATTTCAAGGGTCTCCTTTATCGGGACTTGAGTGAATAGTGAAACCACGTCAAAACTTACAAGCAGATCTGTAACGTTGCTACAACTTTAAAAGTACCACTACTATGACGTGGGAAAATACCTGAACAAAGCTGAATGCCATACATGTAAGTACCCGCGAAAACTTAAGGAAAATATATATATTGATTGTGTGTGTGTGTGCATGCGCATGCATTTCTGTGTTTTTGTGTTGTCTCCTGAACTAGTCCCTATGGTTTTTTTGGCAAGATTTTTCAAAAGTGGTTTGCTAGTGCTTTCTTCCTAAGCTGAGGGAAAGTGACTGGCCCAAAGTCACTCAGCTGGCTTTTGTGCCTATAATGGAACTAGAACTCATAATCTCTTGGTTTCTAGCCTGATGCCATAACCACTACACTTCTCATATTGTTCAATAAACTACATAAAGTAATAAACTGAAATGTTTAAAAACCATGTAGTATTAATAATAAAAGCAGCAAAGCAAAATCAGTTGTAAAATTATATATTTTAACTAGAGAACTGATTGAACCAATTAAAATAATTTCAAGGAAAACAGGAAAAAATTACCGGTACTTGAAATTCTATTGTTTAAATAGATTTCAATCAATCAAATGACTAATTTTACCTCTTCAACATGCCAGTTAAAAATAACAAAAACTTGCCTAATATTGTACAATTTATCTTCTCGTTCAAAGTAGAAACATTTTTGATAAGGTCAAATTCTGATGAAAGTAAAGTGTTTTCAGTTCAATAAAATGATGCCTAGAATAGCTTTTCTTTAAAATAACTGAAAACTTGTCTTTTATGGACACTGTTAGGGATACACCCTAGCAGAATCTGCACACAGTCAGGCAGTCAGGCAAATATGTGAGATAAACGTGTTTGTAGCTTACACTCAGTAAAACAGATACACTGTGCTAGTTAAATAGTTTATTCCAGTAAGAGCTTTAGCATAGTCAAAACAGTCCATATTCATTCACTAGTTCAGTCTGTCCAGGGATTATTCAGTTGCAAAGTCCAGTGTCGAAAAAGAAGTCAGTAAACTTACAAATATCAGTCCAGTAATATATCTTCACAGTAGAGATATGAAGAAGTCAAACCTCCTTTCTTCCTTCAGCAGCAGCAGCAGCAGGGAACACGCAGTTAACAAACCATTAATCCATCATCATCAGCAAGCAATCCAGCAATCCAGTAAGACAGCAGGTTCTCTTGCTCCCTCTTATGGTGGTTTTACAACCGCACCCAAAATTACATGCTTTGCATTTTAAAGTGACACACACTTAAACTTACAATCATAGTTTATATATATTATTTTACCCAAACTACGTTAGGTAACCTTGTTATTCCTAACAGACACATTCAATCACACTTTTCCAAACTTTCTCATCAACTGAATTAAGCCTACAAAGATAATTTTTCCTCACTAATAATGCTCATTCTTAAATACAGAAATAGATGGCACTAAAATTGAGAATTAAGGAAACAAACCCACAAACATTCTGGTCAGTTTGTATTGATGTATTTATACTTGAATTGCATTGTATTGAATACTTTATTTGGCCAAATGAAATTAGACATACAAGGAATTTGTCTCTGGTGCAGAAGCTCTCAGTCTACATGAAAAGTAACACCATCATCATGCCCGTAAGAGATGGGAGTATAATACCATAATAATACCATAAGAGATGGGAGTAAAGAAGATAAAAAGAAGGATAAATAATAATACTACAGACATACTACATGAATAAATACACAGACATTGAACAGCACTGAGAGAATTAAGTGTTCAGCAGAGTGATGGCACCGGGGAGAAAACTGCCCTTGTGTCTAGTTATTTTGGCATGCAGTGCCATATATGTCCAGGATGTGAAGGGTCTATAAATATCTTCTCAGCCCTCCTTTTGACCCACACAATATACAGGACTTCTTTGTGTTGGAATATATTTTGTATTGTGACAACTACAGAATTATTCAGTCAGTAGATGGCAGTGTTTAGTGTGCATCTATGGTTATAATCTATGGTTCTTTTATGCTCTGAGCAGAGTTTCTTGTGACTATCAAAACCATTAAGCAGCAAACTACCCCTTCTGTATAGCTATACAATACTCCTCTGCTACCATTCTTATATAACAAAGCAGAATTTCTAATAGGTTATGGGCCCAGAGATAAACCCAGTTCAGCACAGAACAGAGCAAATCAGTCATAGCCAGCTACAGCAAATAAGTGCAAGATACAGCAACAGTAAAACAAGATGGCCAGTAACAAAGCTGAAAGAAAGATTTCATTTGCAAATCTGACAAACCAGAACTACCTTCTCTTATTAGCAGCACTTTTATCTTGAATTTCCAAGAAGGTAGGTGGAAATGTATAAATGAAACTAGGCCAGAACACCCTTCAGATGAGTAGATAGATAAAAATCAGGAAGCTCAGAGCGCAATCTCTCTTAGCACAGAAGATGATCAAATCATACATAAACCCAGTATTCCAGAAACCCTCAAGTCCAATAAATAACTCTGAGACAGACATGTTCTCAAAATCTTCTTTTATTAAAGTAGTAAACTGGCACATCTGGGAAATCCCGAATCTGAAAGTTCCAGATTTCCCTCCAATAAGTAAAAAATTACAAATCCACCCCTTTCACCTATCATTCTGTCACATGCCCCAATCACCACCCATCCCAACTTGAGACATCCCCTCAACCACTCCTCAGCTAGGTGCAGGAATAACATGACCTTGATTTTAAAGAATGCTATTATGTCTACCCACATATGCTCCACAAAATTCCCCCCTCCCATTTTCCCAGGCTCAAGAATGTGGCAGCGTGGAAGCTTCTGGTGCTAATAGGGCTGAAACATATATGTAAACATGAAACTGCTAAAGAAATGTGGGAAGGATTAAAAAAAAAAAAAGGTGCATGACAGAGATAATCTAAGCAATAAACTGTATTTGATTAGAAAGCTGTACCAAACCAAGCTGATGAAAGGCCAGTATAGGCAGGATTACATAAGGCACACCTTTGAAATGGTTGAACACCTGAGAGGCATACGAGAATAAAAGATTTTCATGTTGCAGCATTACTATTTAACAGAAAGTTATGAAATGCTTGTCACAGTGCTTGAGATACGTCCAGATGACGAGATAACATTGGAATATGTTGAGGGCAATAATAATAGTATTATAGATGAATAAAAGCATAAAACAGAAAGCATTGATAGTGACAGTGCTTCTATCGCAGAATCTGTTTTAAAAACAAAAAATAGGAATAAAAACAGTTACATAAAGCAAGAAACACATGAATGCTTTGTGTGCAAGAAAAGGGTCATTTAAAAGCAGTTTGCAGAAACTGAAAAGCTAGAATGCAAAACTAAATGAGTAATAAATATCAATAATTAATATTTAACATATTTATTTGAATTTTGCTAAACTATACTCAAGCATGCATCATTCCTTCATGTTTATTGTTCAGCATCCCTTGGTTGACCAGTAATGTGAAGTTATCTTTTTCTTCATGGCTTAGATTTTCTTTTTCTTCCAACTCTGCACATTAATCAAGCTAGGAAGCTATGTGTTCAATTACGTTTTTTTATATTAAGTGCTAGCATCAGTAAAAACGAAGCAAAGTGAGACAAAGCATAGGAATATTACTGGGACCAAGTAAGATTAAAAGAATTACAAGTGAGGATAGAGCACACACCTATGGAATCTTAAAAAAAAAAAAAAATCCACAAAGCTTAGGGCAATAATTCATCAGGTTTTCCTATCTGTATAAATACCTGCCTTTTATATGATTTTCAACTATGCTGCTCAGCAGGCAGTATTTTCTTAGCATTCCGCTTTGAGCAGTTTGCTAAATTTCAGAATGAAGAGTAAAATCATGCTAAATTGAGTGTTTGGTGTAGAAAAAATAGAATTACTGTTCAGGTTGATGCCATGATTCACTTTCGTCTTTTCTATATAACTGGCAATATAAGACAAATACTTTTGTTTTCCTTCTCAATAGCTAGTCAAATACAAACAGCTTATGTATTTTAACTTTTAAAGGACTGCTCTACAGAATAAATGTGCATCTTTTTTGGCACTGACAGAGATGGTATGCTCCAAAGTTAGGGGGGGAAAAAACAGGCAAACTATTCTCTCAAATATGTTCAACAGCATAATTGAATTAGAGATGGAAGTAGTAGTTGCACTCCTTCAAATATATTATATTAAATGCAGTATTAGGAATCTTCACTGGGCTATGCTAAGTTTTCTAATTAATCAGAATATGTATACATTTACATGTGTACATGTTTACCAACATACAGAGAGAAACATATTTTGAATTCCCTCAAGTCTTCCAATTAAGAAAGGAAGCATTCTTTTGGTTACTTTACTAAAGGCATTTATTGAACTATTAGAGGCACACCATGAAGAAAGTCCTACATTTCCAAACCTATGAATTAAGACAGGCAAGCTGAGTCTCCTCATTGTACACTTCAGAATGTGTTACATTGCCGCAACTCATTTATGGTGCAGTGGAAATTGCAATGCACTTATAGAAGGATTTTTCAAAATACGTTCTGTGTGACTCCAAAATAATTTAATGGGTTCTATGAGAAACTAAGAGCAAAAGAAAAATATTTAATGTTAAATTTTGAGAAAGCTCAAGTGCAGGCAGTTTTCTATGACTCTTGAGCAAGAGTCTTAGCAGGTTGCATGGCCAGAGAAATTTGAAAACCTGTGGAACTCTTTCATGAATCCACCTTTAGTCTTCGTTCACATCGACCTTTAGTCTTGGAAGTTCTATGGGTTATTTTATACCAAGAATGTCAAACTCAAGTCATCCCGGCAATGTCACGTGACGTATCACAACTTTTTCCCCTTTGCTAAACTAGGTGTGGCCAGCGCGTAATACATCCAGCCCACGGGATGGGAGTTTGACAGCTCTGCTTTATACTAATCACTCTCACACCAATGTAATCCATGATTGTTTCGATGTGGTGTGTTGGAACCAAGTAATAGTAGTATTAGTAAGGATATGTTTGTTCTTGACTGAAAGTAGGAATATAAAACGGCTAAACAGAATTTTCATGAACTTGGTCTAACAGAGGAATATGCCTTTTTCCCAAAGTTTTTCTTTATTCCCATTTAAAATCCAAATAACCACCATTTTGTTCTCCAGGCTTGCAGTAAAGATATTTCAACTTCAGGTTCCAATTCAGTACAACTCCTCGATAAAAGAAGAAGCAATTGTTTGTTTCTAAAATAAAATGAGACATAGATCATGGCTGGCTGGCTGGCTGGCTGCTTAGATGGAAGCTTATCAAAGAGAGAGCCAACCTAAGGAAACATTTCTTGTCAGTGACAACAATTAATCAATGGAACAGCTTGCCTCCAGAAAGCTCCATTATTGGGGGTTTATAAGGAGAGATTGGACAGCTATTTATCCAGAATGGTATATGCATGGTCTCCTGCTTGAGCAAAAGAATGGAGTTGAAGACCTCCAAGATCCTTTCCAACTCAGTTATTCTATATTTTTTTGTAATCCTTCATTAGGTGCTCTAAAACAGACATTCAATTCTGATAGCAGCTAACTGGTCCCATTTTTTTTAAAAAAAATATAATTTCGCTTAAAGCCTTATTTTATTTTTTTATTTTTTACAGAAAGGCAATCATTTTATTTTCAATAGGATTCTTCTTTCTAATATATTGAACAATTAAACAACATCTCTTATCTTTCAAATTATTCTGTTTCTAAAAACAAAGACCATACTCTTTTTTTTTTTAAAAAAAAAAGAATCATGTATCTTTTGGAGATTTGTTTAAAAGTAAAAAGTGAGATAATTGCATTAAACCTATGTTCCAAATGTGATAAATCAGTTCCAACAAGTCAAGGAAAATAAAAAAAACAAACATCTAGCTCAGCTACAGCAAAGTGAAAGAAGATGACATTTTGCAAAAAGGCTAATACAATTCTTTACTCAGGACAAAAAATGCAAAGTGACATCACAATATAGAAACAGGGCATTTCTCAGATTTCTATGCATACATTAAAAAAGTATAACTGATGCCCAACATAAAATTGTAAAAACCATTTGTCAGTTTGATTTTAAAAAAATCTAAAAAAGCCAAGATTCAGTGGTAGATGAAATCTTTCCATGTTCCCCTCTCCCCGTTCACTCCATTAACATAGTCAATAATTTCAAAAGGATTTGATGAGTCAAATCAGAAGATTTTTTAAAATTCAAATGTTTATACTTGTGAAGTAATGAAGTAATTAATCTCTTGTTGTCTGACTCTGATGTTATGTATTTAACTACTGTCTCTTCTTTCATTATTAGTAATAATCTTCTCCAGTCCCATTATTAAAGTTTCAGTGGTCATAGCTGCATCTCTATTAACAAAATTGTAAGATGCTTATTAGCAAATCATCTAATTTGTTATTGTTGATTCCTGTATGAGTATGTTATAGAAAATAGATATTGTAGACATATTGATGTGCAGTAGATTATCAATTATTCATATTTTTAAGCGAGGGAGTCAAGCATTAATATCCACTTGAGACCATTTTTATTGCACAAAACTTAATTTGAAGGAACACACATTTAAAACCTAGCAAGTGTGCCTACAGTATTCCAAACATTGTGGAAAGCAAGATCATCGTTTTCCAACATGTTAGCACACTTTTCTATTTTCCCTATTAAAAAAACATTGAGTGAAAACGTATAAACCTAAGAACAGTTTGAGATTGTCATATGTTTCACCTCATAAAGTAGCACCCTATTTTTGAAGGACTCTTAAGAGGGCAGTTTTCACAAGTGGTGCCAATGCTTATATAAAAGAGGCAGGATTTTGTTCATGCAGTGCAGCAATCATGATTCCTTTAGTCCCTTGCAGATGCTTTTGGACTAAAATTTTGATTTAGTGGACCTCAATGCAACAGTCCTTGCATATAACAGACCAACTTTCTGCACAGATTATTGTCATTTGTGTGATGTCATTATGTAAATTATACATTTTTTAGAAATGACATTTGCATATATACTGTATGTAAAGATTTAAAAATGCAAATAATCAAAACTGACACAATGTAATTTATAATATATCCTCTGATTTAATGGACAGTCGGGAGTAATGGACACCACTATCCCAAACTCCAATTATTACGTTAAAAAAACTTTAACTTACATACAAATTTGAATCCTTATTTGTCTTTTGTGATGGATAAAAACTCACACTGCTGTATATTTTTAATGTCAGAAATTTAAAATTTCTGACATTATTAGGTATATATTAGGTATATGTAAACTGATGTTTACATACACCTAATATATGGTCCTAGTTTTCTTTTAGTATTTTAAATTCTATCATATTTTTCAAGGTTCTTCTTTCGTGAGACTATTTATATTTTTTTCAACAATTAGTAGAGACAGAACAAATTAAACATGATGTGATAAAGTGAATGAAAAACTTGAGAGCAGAAATCAAAATGGAATAATAAAGATTGAATAAATTAAATAAATAAATGAAACAATGGAAACAGCTATGGGGGAAAAAAAAATCAAATTTACTCCAAGGTACAATTTGAGGGGAATTTGTACAACATATTTTATTCAACTATAAGGACTTTGTGGAGTCATTGGTGCTTGGTGGTTTTCTTGCAGACATTTCATTACCCAATATTACCCATCTTTACTATGGTATTTCTGTCAGAATTTTCTCACACCAATGAGGCCACCTAGTTGGGTAATGAAGTGTGC
This sequence comes from Hydrophis major, assembly GCA_033807585.1. Taxonomy (NCBI): domain Eukaryota; kingdom Metazoa; phylum Chordata; class Lepidosauria; order Squamata; family Elapidae; genus Hydrophis; species Hydrophis major. The sequence continues at coordinate 141,441,960 of CM066331.1, forward strand.
AAAAAACCTACTGAGCTCAGAGAGCATCAAGGATTCCCCAGTTCAACTGAGTTAGATGGAATCATAGAGATATAAGGCTTGAAACAACTTCGGAGGTCTTCTAATCCTATCTCTTACCCAAGACAAGGAACCTTATTGCATCCTGGATATATGGTTGATCCACTGATAGAGCACTCACAATGCTGGAAGATAAGCTATTCAATTGATTAGTTATTCTTAATATCAGGAAATCTTTCCTTAATTCCAGATTGGATCACTCTTTAACAATTTCCAACCATTGCTTTTCACCCTGCTGTCAGATGCTTTGAAGAATAAGTTGATCCCTTCCTCCATGTGACTGCCTCTCTAGTATTGAAAGATAGCTATCATATTACCCCTAATCTTTCTTTATGTTAGGCTATACATATCTAGTTCCCTCCACCATTTTTCATACAGTGCAGCTTTCAGACCTCTGCTCATTTTTTTTTCTCTTTTTCTGCACTCTTTCAAGGGCCTCAGCATCTTTTTTGGTATCATGGTGATCAGAGTTAGATCAATTATTTCAATTGAGACAGGTCCCATCTATATTATAACTCTACATTTGTTTTTTCCTGCCAAAATGAAGGCCCTGGCTTTTCTCTCCACTGAACTGCATCTTGTTGGCTAAGACCCAATCCTCACATCTGTCAAAATATTTTCTGAATATCTTCCAAGCTGTTGGCAATTCTGCCCAGTTTGGTGTTGTCTGCAAATTTGATAATTTCTCCTTTTATCCCCTCATTCAGGTCATGTTGAAGAACACTGGGCCCAAAACAGGACCTTCAGGTAACCCATTGCATACTTTCCCTGATATAGATGTAGTTCCATGAAGGACTACACTCAGTGTAGTTGGTCAGCCAATTGCAAATCAATATCATGCTGAAACTGTCTATTCTACGTTGTTCTACCTTACCAAGAAGTCGTCTCTGGTCTACTTTGTCAAATGTCTTATTGAAGTCCACGTAAACTATATCCACAGGATTTTCATCATCCACTAATTTAGTTACTATCAAAGACATAAATAAGATTTATTCTGGCATGATCAGCTTTTAACAAGTCCATTTTGGCTTCTAGTGATCACACTTTGTTCATTTTTTAGGTGCTCACAAATCTGCAAATCTTCTCCATCGCTGAATACTGTTCAACATGCAACAGCTGATCTATGCACTACAGCTGCTCCACATGTCCGATGCAATCTTAGAGAGACAACTGTCCAGCCAATAGTCCAGCCAGCAATAGTCTAAGCAAGGAGGTGAGTTTCAGGTACCATGAGCGACTCTACCTGAAGCTGCTACACAGCCTAACAAGAGAGGCAAATTGTATGGCAAAAAGCAGCATCAACCAGGCTCAATAGAGGAACATTCCAGATCTGCAGAAACTCTACCAATTCTTAGTCCATCTCTCTAGACTACCTACCTGCTGCAACATAAGAAAAGTGACTACCGTTAGAAGCTGTTCCACAACACATCTGGTCTCGGTACCATCTTTGAAAACTAAACAGAAGTTAAACAGCAGAGAGGTCCATTCTTCAAGTGACTGAGGGAGGTGCAATGATCAAAAAGCACAAACGGCAGGGTTTATTATAAGGTCAGAAGTGTATAACAGAACAGATGCAGCCACTATTTGTAATAGGTGAAAGGTGTAGATGGAACAAACTAAGGGCCTTTCCCTGTTACAGAGAGGAATTATTATTATTTAACCTTAATTTTTCATGGTCAACTTCTTACCATATGTGTGAGTTTCATGAGTAGTGTGCATGTACATACACACATATGCACACAAACACACACCCCTTAGAGGGAACATAGGTGGCATCCTATGTTCAAAAGAACTTGTGAAACAAAGAATATCAGGCAGTAATTTGTTTCCCCCAAATGGGAAATAACTTTGGACAGTTTCCTTCTATGTTTATGTCTGGACCTTAGTTAAAAAGAACAAAAACACAACTCAATCCTTTTTCTGAGGAAACGAGGAACCTATTTCCCCCATATACTGGGTTTGAACTTTCAACGAACACCCATTTGGTGGATCACTGAAGGTATAGAATGTTGGATCACAAAGGCTTTAAACCACATGCAGTTGACTTGTTTTTCTAGAGGCACACAACAAGAACTGTGTGATGTTTTTTCCTATGTTTTCTGATATATGATGGGAATTTAAAATCATAAATGCACATCCTGAGTCCTTCACAAGATGGATCCTATGGGGAGGAGCTTACCGTTCGCTAAAATTTAGTTTAGTTTAGTTTATTGTCATTGCACCTCGTACAACGAAATCAAACACCATCTTCAGTGCACATCACGACCATGACCATGAAAATAAACACAAACACACATCCTTCACCCTTCACACATTGTACCGGAAACCCCTGACACCACACCAACACTGCGCTATACAGCAGAATTCAAAAGAGCTACTGCCCTGGGATAGAAGCTGTTTTTCAGTCTATTTCTCCTTGTTTTTATTATTCTGTACCATCTGCCAGATGGTAATAGTTAAAAAAAAAAGGTTCCCAGAATGAGATGGATCTTTGAGAATGTTTTGAACTTTCTTAAGGCAGCGGGAGCTATAAAGCTCTTCTAAAGAGGGGAGAGGGCAACCAATGATCTTCTGGGCAATGACATTAACCCTCTGGAGTGCTTTCCTATCTGCCACTGTTGGCAAACCATACAGAGGTGCAGTATGTTAAAATGCTCTCTATGGTGCAGCAGTAGAAGGTCACCAGCAGTTTCTCATTCAGTTGTTGTTTTCTGAGAAGCCTCATGTAGTAAACTCTGCTGGGCCCTTTTGACCAGGGCTGCAATGTGGGCATCCCAAGTCAGATCCTCTTTTAGGGTAACACTCAGAAACTTAAAACTGGCCACTTGCTCCATTTGATCTCCATTGATAAGCAAGGGCTGGATGTCTGATCTGTTCATTCTATAATCCACTATAAGCTCCTTGGTCTTATTGGTGTTGAGGACCAAGTTGTTGTCTCCACACCATGAAAGCAACCGGTCCACCTCATCTCAGTAGGCAGACTCATCCCCCCTGGAGATAAGTCCCACCACTGTTGTATCATCTGCAAATTTAGCAATAGTATTACTAGCATGAGTGGGAATGCAGTCATGCACATAAAAAGTATAGAGTAAGGGACTCAACACGCAACCCTGTGATGTACCAGTGTTAAGAATAAGGGCTGAAGAGATATGATTACCTAATCTGACCCTCTGTGAGCGGCCAGACAGGAAATCTATAATCCAAAAGCAGATTGAATTAGAAAGCCCAAGGTCCAGAAGTTTAGACACTAGTTTAGGTGGAAGAATTGTGTTAAACACAGAACTAAAATCCCCAAAAAGCATCCTCACATAATCCCGTTTTCCCCCCCTCCTGCTGTTCTAGATGAGCCAGAGCAGTGTGAAGAGTGATGGCTATAGCATTCTCTGTAGATCTGTTTTTTTCTGTATGCAAGCTGGTGTTTATCAAATGTATGCGGAAGACCAGAAATGATGCGCCGGCAGACCAATTTCTCAAAGCACTTCATGATGATAGGAGTGATCTGTAATTGTTGAGGTTATTGATAGGGAACTTCTTTGGCAGCGGAACAATGGTGGAAGCCTTCAAACAAGATGGAATAGTGGACTGGGATAAAGACCAATTGAAGATCCTGGTAAAGACTCCAGCCAACTGATCAGCACAGTCTTTAAGCACCTGGCCAGAGATACCATCAGGACCAGCAGCCTTTCTAGGGTCCACAGCCCTCAGAATGCGCCTCACCTCCTGTTCCTCCACAATGAGGTGGGGGCTACAATTGGCTAGTAGTTGTGTTTTATCTGTCTCTGATGTCTCCACTTCAAAGGGAGCAAAGAAATGATTCAGTTCCTCTGCCAATGAAGCATCCTTCTCAGCAGGAATGACATTGGTTGGTTGATGGTTGGTAATTTGTTGAATCCCTTGCCACACCTGCCTCATGTTATTATCCTCAATCTTCCTCTTATAATCAGTCTTGGCCATTGTGTTGGTCACAGCCAGTAAAAAAAACCCAACAGTCACCTTGAATAAATGGGCAAACTGATAATCCATCTGCCTATTCTCTATGTTGCTTTAGATTTCCCCAGCTGAGCTTGTTCAATATGGCGGGGGAGGGGGGGGGAGGTCACAGCTCCTTTACTTCTAGGTAATCAACATAGAAAAAATGAGAAAAAGAAAAGAGGGAAATTGGCAAATGGTAGAGAACCCTACACCAATTAACACAACTGAATTACACAGCGATGTTGAAGTTTTAATTGATTGGGTAAACATATATCCCATTTGAGATACAAAGTGTTAAATCTGGGAGCGTGGGCGCAAGGAACGGAGATGAGGCATCGAATAGTGACTCCAACTCTTTATTAGTGACTTCAGAACAGAGCAAAAAGTAGGGCAGCAGCAGCTCCTTTTATAGAGCTGGCTGCTGTCACAACACCCAAATGATTTGAGTTTGCCACGCTGAGAGCGTCCAATCAGCAGCAACCCGCTATCAGCCAATCCGATCAGCCAAAACCGACCAATCATGATCCGCTGTCAATGGACCAATCAGAAGTGCAGGCTAGGAACCTTCCGTGGAAAGAAAACTACTAGAATCACAAACTAACGAGTTTGCTTAGTTCGTAACACAAAGAGTGGAATTTGCCTTCTTTCCTTTTGCCCTCATCTCTTTTCCTTGATGCTCTAAATGAAATTATTTTCATTAATGAAACCATATATTTTTCCAGCATCTCAGACCTTCTCAGGAACTCAAAAGCCTGATGGACTTCAAATAAGAAGGAGATAGAAAGAAGTCCATTGCACTATTCCCAGGTTTTCTGAGAGAGTAATTCCCCTTTCCGCCTTGGGCTATCGAAATAAATATTACCTGCAAGATGTTTAGTCCAGGGATTCCTTAGTCCACCATTAAATGGAATGAAAGGAAAAAAACCTCCCTGCCCTTTTGACCCAAGAAAGAGGTTATATCAGGCTGTGTTCCCAAGAGCAGAGGGGCTTCCAAAACTTACAATCCTTGTTATTTTAGGTTTGCTACATACACTGGTTCTAGGCTGATGATTTCCACAGTAGAGGACCTGGTTCAAGACTGAGGAGAAATATCTCCAGCCCTGGGACTCAAAGCTCGTTTACTTGAATCAAGTATCTCATTGCCAAAGCACATATATGCCAATTATAGTAAATTCTTCTGTAGACCTCTGGAGCCATCTTCTCCCTCTAACATTGCCCCACAATTCCTAAATTCCAATTCCTTTGGAAGGAGGAAAGCTTGGTATGGCATTTCTATCAAAGAATTCAAGATCACCATAAGTACTTTTTTTTTTTTTTTCATCTGCAATTCTGGCCTTGGAACATTACAGTTAAGGAGACATCCTCGTGAAGAGATCCCTGCATGAGGAAAAACTGCTCTTGCAACAAGCCAATGTTCTCACAATACTTGATGCCTGTCCTCAAAATAAATCTCATGCTTATTGTTTACAGTGGGGCATTTAAACAGGAGCTTTAACTCTTGATTCTCTGAATGTTTGCAATGGCCTAATCTCCCTTCAAGCTCCTCCCAGGACTTCTATGCCTTTATCTTCAAAATAAACATGAGGTGCTTTGAAGTGGGAGACTGTTGAAGAAGGCCTCTGAGCACAAGGCCAAAGGCCTGCTCCAGCAACTGGAAAGAAACACAGAGATGATGATGTTCACTTTTCTGGAATGCTTTTCTATCAGTGCCAACACCAAAGGAAATGCTGAAAATGTTGCTGAAACACACTCATCTTTTTTTCTCCATGAACACAATCCACAGGAAGCCACAGACTTGACTTCCACAGGCTGGTGGGACCTTATTGTAGGGGCAAAAGAAGGAAAAGATATCAGGGCCAGCTGGGTCAAATACTAGAGGAAGTTCCAGCTATCCTCTTTTCTGTCCACTTTACAAGGAAAACTTTCCTTTGATTTGGCTGCCCCAGCAGAAAGTGTCCAAAATAGCAATGAGCCGAACTGAAGCTTCTGGCTGGGGTTCAAGAGCAACCCTATATGGAGTTTGTTACAGTAGTCAAGCTGAAAGTTGACCAGTGCATGAGTGACTGTCTGAGAGGCCTTCTGATCTAGTAAGAGGCACAACTACTATACCAGATGAAGCTGTGCTTTAACTTTTTTCTTTTGTTTTCTATTCTCCTCCTTCTTACTCTCTAAGTATTGCAAACAGGTTTTCCCTACTCACAACGAAAGAAACAAGAGATTGATCCACCTGATGTCATATAATGTAAGCAGTGCAGCAAAGCAGCTGAACTGGTTGTCCTCCAACAGAGTAGAGAGAAGGGGCGTTGGTCCTACCTGATATGCCTCTTCTCAGGGAGTCGACGGGAGAATCTAGGTTGCATAGTTTCTAGCCTCGTTGCTCTACAGACCGAGTTGAATTCTGAGGACACGCCCCCTGGTAACGGTCACCAGTTCTGAAACGAAGGCAAAGCGAATACTGCTGTCCATCTTCCTCTGAACAGCAGTCCTCTGAATGGCGACCCTTCTCCTGCCTCTGACCAGACAGTTCTCAGTGTGGGACTGAATTTTCCTGTCAACTCCCTGAGAAGAAGCGTATCAGATAGGACTAATGCCCCTTCTCCATTGAATCGATGGGAGAATCCAGGTTGGGACATACCAAAGGTGGCTGCTGGCTGTCCTAGGGGCAGGAATTGGTCTGCTCTGAAGTTCCCGCCTCTGCTTGTAGACTTTGCAGGACTTGCTTGCCAAAGGCTGCCTCTGCCGAGGCGAAAGAGTCAATTTGATAGAGTCTGATGAACGGTGTCACTGACAACCATGTTGCAGCTTGACAAATGTCTTGGACAGAAGCCTGCATTGCCCAAGCTGTAGTAGTTGCTGCACTTCTAGTAGAGTGAGTTGTAATTTTCCTGGGCACCGGGAGAGCCTGCAGCTTTTAGGCTTTTGCAATACAAGCCCTGAGCCAATGACCCTACAGCCCAAAGTTGACAGCTGAAAGGAGATGAACATGGATTCTGTCTTCCTGAAGGAAGACGTTCACTTGATGTAAATGCGGAGGGCCCTCCTGATGTCCAAGGTGTGCCATTTTTTCTCCAGAGTATGTTTAGGCTCTGGACAAGTCAGGCAAAATCAACATCTGTGAACAATGGAATAAGGAGTTTACCTTGGGCAGAAAGGTAGGGTCCAACCACCTGTTTGCATGAAAAACACAAAGGTCCTTTCTAACGGATAAGGCCGCCAACTCTGAGATATGCCTGGCCGACGTAATGGTCATTGGAAACTTCACAAAAAATCTTGGGAGTTTAGAGTTCCCTGGAGAGGCAAAAAGATCCAGAATCGGCTGGCTGAACCATTCTAAAATCTCCTGGAACAGACTGGGATGCAGGCACCATTCAGACTGGTTGACTATGGCCCTGCTCAACCAGTCTGCCTGAACATTTGAAACCCCTGAGATGTGCTCTGCCCTTATTAATAAAAGATGTCTCTCTGCCCAAAAGCACAATTGGGTCATCTCATGCATCAGGCATCTGGGCTGAGTGCGATTTATGTGGGCTTTTATGGCCACGTTGTCTGTGCTGGAAACTCTTGAGTGCTAAATGGGCCACCCTGAGCTCTAGCCAGTTTATATTGTGGGAGAGCTCCTCTTGTGACAATCGCCCCTGGGGTCCTAGGTGAGCCCCCCCAGCCGTAGTGATGGTTAGTCTTTGTGGCTCCTTGTATAAGCACCCCTGATCCATGGCCCAGGACTGCCACCAATAAAACAATCAAAGTTCAGCCTGTGGCACTCGAACCCTCATCGCTGAGTTTGCCCCTACCTTCCCTCTGATAGGGGAGAAGGAACTATTGCAGAGCCTGGGCATGGAAACAATGCCAATACGGGAGATCATTTTACCCAGAAGCTGAGATAGCAAGGTGAGAGGGGCCCATCTGGAGGACAGAATCTGGTCTGTCACTGCCTTGATGCTCTCCTGATGCTCCTGGGAGAGGAAGATTTGACCAGACAGAGTGTCTTTAAGCAGCCCCAAATATAAGAGATGAATTGATGGGACTAGAAGGCATTTGTCCAGGTTTATCGAGAACCCGTGCTCTCAAAGGACCCTGATTGTAGTTATCAGATACTCCTCCACCTGGGGTGAGGAAGAGGACTCGATCAGGATGTCACCCAGGTAGCACTGTATTCTGATGGGCATAACCTGAGGTATGCTGTCACAGCTGCCAGAAGCTTGGTAAATGTCCGTGGGGCAGATACCAGGCTGAATGGAAGAGCTTTGTATTGGAAGTGGCCGCCATAGCAAAACCTCAGGAACTGTTGGTGGTCTGGATGAATGGGCATATGGCCTCCATCAGATCTACCTAAGTCAAAAAGTTTCCTCCCGAATACCCTCGAGGATTGAATGGAGGGAGTGCATCTTGAATCTTCTGTATATCAGATGCCTGTTGAGACCTTTTAGATTGAGAATCACTTGCAACCCCCCTCCTTCGAGGTCTTTGGTCCCTTGGAACTGGCTGGATGGCATGGATATCTGGCAAATTCTGGATTGCTGATTCCATGAGGGCCCTCTTTACAGGGTCCCTGGAGACAGGGCAGCACATAAAGTCTCGGGGGGGGGGGCAGGAGAAATTCCAGGAAAGCCCTGATTGAATGGTTTCCTTGATCCAAGTGTCTGGCATAGTCTCCTCCCACATCTGTGCGAAGAGACCCAGACAGCCCACTGTGGGGTGAAGATCCCTGACATCACTTGGCCCGTCTGAAGGCCCTACTGGTGCCAGAAAAGGACCTTTTTCCTTCTGGCCTCTGACAGCCTCTGGCACCAAAGGCCGGTCTATCAGCCTGAGGGGAAGGTCTCGGGAAGATTGTCCTGTTCTGAAGGGGAAAATTTGCCCCAGCCTCCCCCTGTCTAAAGAAGGGCCTCCTAAAATAGGGCAATGGCTGGTATTCAACCCGCCTCCCCTGGGGAGTATCTTGCGCTTGTCTCTAGTCTCCATTAAAATGGTTCCAGATACTCCCCCAAAGAGTATCTCCCCTTTAAAGGGGGCTGAAGCCAGCTTCAATTTACTCTTAGAGTCCATTTGCCAATTGTGTAGCGAAAGAAGCCTATGAGCACATCACAGAAGAGGCAATGGCCTGTGAAGAGAATTTGGCTGCAGTAAGTGTGGCATTTGCAGTCAGTTCTGCTGCCGCTATGATCTTATTAAGATCCTGATGGACTATAATGTCTTCAGGTGGGATCTTTCCCTACAATTGCTTAAGCCAACATAGTGAGGCTTGGATAAAAAAAGATGCCGTCATGGAGGCCCTAATGGCACAGGCATCAGCTTGATACACTCTGTGGAGAGCCATCTCCTTCTTCCGGTCCTTCTCCTTCTGGTCCTTCTCCCTTCCAGTCCTCCTCCTTCAATGCGTCCTCAGAGTTGGGTGGTATGACAGATGAGGATGTCAGTGCAGCTACTGGCACGTTGGTAACGTCCAACGTCCAACAGCTCTTGATCCACATTAAATAGTGTCATTTCTGACCCACTGGGATGAGTGTACACCCCTGGTGAGAACTACTGCCTGTTAATTACATTCATGAACATCTGTGGCACAGGAATAGTATCCACCTCTGCTCTCGTTTCTGTAAAAATATAATCCTGGTCTTCTTCCTCTGGAGGGGAGTCCCGGGTGACTGGGTCCTTCTTCAGGTGAGCCGTGCTCTTTGCTTTAATAAGCAGAGGCTTAAATAGGCTAGGCTGGAAAAGGCCCTTGAAAGTGGGGATGCCCAATGTCTCCACCTCATCCTCTGAAAAGTCCCTTTCCCCTGGAAGCTGTATCTCCAACAAAGAAGACTGGCTCCAAACAGAGGGTGTTGGTGAATAAGATCTATGGTAAACAATCAGCTCCCCCCGAGGGTTGCCAATGCCCTTGAGGTATGACCTTCTCAATGTCTGACATTGAATACTGGCACTGGTAATTTAATTCTGCCGCTATTTCCTGTCTGATGGCTTGTGAAATCTAGGCTCTCATAAAGGCAGGCATCTCCTGACTTTGAGGCTCTTTGGGCATAGTCCTGCTGCAGTAGGGGTGAAGGTTGCCTCTAGCTCAGCTTTTACCCTACTGGAAGACTACCTTCCCAGTCCAGCTGCCACAAGCCTCTCTGACTGGTCAGAAATTGAAACCCAGTCTCTGCAATAATTTGCAGGCTTTCCTATAAATTTTGTTCATTAGAGCCAGTTGGTGACCAGCCTCTCAAATTCTGCCTAGTATCCGCAGACTGTTCTTGCTGCAGGACTGCATTTGGCGTGAAATGGAATTGGTGTCAGCCATCTTGGAGCCCTTCAGAGCCTTATCAAATTCCTTATCCAAGGCTCTCTGCCTTGCTTCTCCTCTGCTCTGGAAGCCAGAGCCCTCCTTTAATCATGGCTGCAGCCTCCAAATCAGCTGAGGTGGGCTTCACTGAGCCTTTGACAGCTCTGCCTCTATTCTGCTGAGATGCTGTCATCTCCTGATCAGCTCCTCTGGCCGCCATCTTGTGTGCGCCAAAAGAAACTGCCAGTGACAGAGAGGAAAAAATAATAAAAAAATAAAAAATGCTCTCTGAATAAAGGAAAAAAATGAAGCCTGAGGCTAGTTGTGATGGCTGGAGCAGCTGTCAACAGCTTCAGGAGGCAAAAGCAGCCAAAGAAGCTGTCAATTAGCCCAGCGCAACCCCTCTAAGTGAGGCAATTGAAAAGCTCAAGAAAGAAAAATGGACTTTTAACTGCAGCAAGCCCTGATGGGTCAGGAGCTTGCAAGCTTAGCGCTGGCTGCACCGCAATTAAATAGGCAGATGTTGTAGAGCGGCGGAGATACGAGGCAGACACAGAGAGTTAGTTCAGGAAGCTTTATTCAAAGAATAAAGGGTTGCCGCAGCTGCCGAAGCTAACAAGGCAGATCAGCTGGCAGCAACAGCTGATGCCGTTTGACAGCTCCTTTTATAGCCAGCTGTCAAACGGCATCGGCCAATGGGAGCGATCGGCGCTCCCGCCAGAACTGCGGACCTGAGTGGGGACTGCTGTCAGTTCTGTGAACACCACACTCCTTTCCCCTGGCCAGGAGAATGCGTAGTCTTGTAAATAGGCCGGCTGCCTGCGCTGGCTGCTGGACCGTCTAAGTCCTGAGGAATCTCCGGCTGAGGTAGAGTCTTTCGCCCCAGGGATCGCCCTGGAAGCTGCAGGAGTGCGAGTCCGATTGGCCGGAGCCTTAGTCCGAGTGCCCAGCAGTGGTCCGGGTAGGTTACTTCGTTTGGCTCACTTCGGGCGCATAAATTGGCTGGATAGGTAGACCGGGTCGTTTGGTCGGGAGTCCATAGTGTTCCCTAGGTAGACCGGGTCGTCTGGTCAGAAGCCTCTGGCGTTGTCTGGGTAGACCGGGCCCTCGGCGTTGGCAGGGTAGACCGGATCCTTGGCGTTTGCTAGGTAGACTGGACCCTCGTCGTTCCCTGGGTAGATCAGTCCCTTTGCATTTGACGGGTAGACTGGTTCGCCTGGCTGGGGAGCGCTGCTGTTTGTTGGGTAGATCGGGTCGTCTGGCTGGGTGTGGGAGTCATCAGTGGTCCTTCTCCAATGCCTCCTCAGCTGGTCTACGTGTCTGCGCCATATACGACCGTTGTCTAGGAGGACCCTGTAGGATCTTGGCCCAGTAACTGATATAACCTGTCTTGGTACCCATAACGGGTCCCCTGCATAATTCCTGGCATAGACCAGGTCATGCAGGGCAAATTCTCTGGCACCGTTATCAGAATCGAAGGGGGTGCCTGGGGTGTAATGGGGGTGCAATCTATCCAAGGTGGTCCTAAGGCGCCTGCCCATTAGCAATTCTGCAGGTGACTTGTTTGTCATGGTGCAGGGGGTTGTATGCTGGGTCAGAAGGTATCTGGACAGTTTGGAGTGCCAGTCTATCTGGCCAAACCTGGCTAATGCTTCTTTTACTGACCTAACTGCCCTCTCAGCCATCCCGTTGCTTGCAGGGTGAAAAGGGGCTGAGGATGTGCCTGAAAACCAGGTTGGCTGCAAATACTTCGAACTCACAAGATGTGAACTGGGGGCCGTTGTCGGATACCAGTGTGTCAGGGAGGTCATGGGTGACAAATACCCGGGTCAGGGCTCCAGTGATGGCCAGCGTGGTTGTGGAAGGAAGTAGAGCCAGGTCAATCCATTTAAAAAAAGAGTCCACTAAGACTAGGAAAGTCTGCCCATGCACTGGGCCAGCCAGGTCGATATGTAGACGCGACCAAGGGGCCCCAGCATCCTCCCACCTGGTGGGAGTGGCTGCAAGTGGGTCTGTCCTGGTAGCTTGGCATGGCTGGCACGAGCTTACCCAGCTGGGCATCCATGCCTGGCCACCACACATAGTTGCGGGCTAGGGCCTTCATCCTCACGATGCCCAGATGGCCTTCATGTAGGACCTTTTTAAGATTGGCTCCTGTAGTGTGGCAAGGATGACCACCCTTGTCCCCCACAACAAACAACCCTGTAGGGATGACAACTCTTGCCTGCGAATCTTGAATGGCAGAAATTCAGGAGTGTATTGGATTGCAGGCCACCCCCTTCCCACCCAGTCCAGGACTTGGGCAATTACTTTGTCCCTTTTGGAGTGAGTGGCAATGTCTTCAGCTGTAACAGGCAAATTGAGTTCGTTGACCTCAAAAATGGCATGTATGGGTGCGGGGTCTTCAACTGGTACTGATAGGGGGCAGCAGCTAAGGGCATCTGCGTGGCACATGTTCTTCCCTGGGTGATGCACTAGTTTGTATGAATAGGTGGCCAGGAACAGAGTCCACCTGGTTATCCTTGGTGATAGGACTTGTGGGGTTTGCTTGTCCCCAGACAAAAGGCCTAGAAGTGGTTTATGGTCTCTGATAAGTTCAAAGTAGTGACCATAAAGGAATTTGTGAAACTTTTTAACAGCAGCCACTGCAGCCAAAGCCTCTTTATCAATTTGGCTGTAGTTTCTTTATGCAGCAGAGAAGGTTCTTGAGAAGAAGGCAATTGGTGCCTCAAAGCCATTCGGGAGTCTGTGGCTCAGAACTACCCCTATACCAAAGGGGGAAGCGTCTGCTGCCAGGACTAGGGGTAGCTGCTGATTAAATTGGATTAAAACTGCATCAGAGGTGAGCAAGGACTTGACGGATTTGAAGGCATGGGCTTCCCTAGGTCCCCAATGCCAGGGGGATTGTTTATCTAAAAGTCTGTGCAGAGGTTCTGCTACAGATGCCTTATGTGGAAGGAATGCAGCATAAAAATTTAGAAGCCCTAAGAAGGCTTGGAGTTCAGTCTTGTTGGAAGGTGTGGGTGCCTCGTGGATAGCCCTGACTTTGGACTCAATTGGGTGAATACCAGAGGCATCAATTCTGTACCCTAGAAAGTCCACTTGCTTAGTGGCAATGGTGCACTTCTCCCTCTTTAGTTTGAGGCCATGCTGCCTAAACCTGTCAAGGACTGTTTTGACCCTTTGTATTAGTTGTGTCTTATCCATAGCTGAAACTAAAATGTCATCAAAATAGGGGACTACGCCTGGGAGTCCTTGGAGAAGCCTCTCCATGAGGGACTGAAAAATCCCTGGGGCTATACTAACACCAAATTGGAGATGTTTGCACTTAAATGCACCCCTATGGGTGACTATGGTTTGTAATTCTGCAGTCTGGTTGTCAACAGGAAACAGTTGGTAGGGCTGGGACATATCTAATTTTGCAAAGATAGTACCTGGCTCGAAGGTGTGTAACAGGTTTTGGATGACAGGGACAGGGTATGTGCTGACTTGCAGGAAATGATTGAGGGAAGTTTTGTAATCAGCGCAGATTCTCACGCTGCCATCTTTTTTAAGTGGGGTGACTATGGAGGTCTCCCATCTTGAAAAATCTACCAGTTCTAACACCCCTTGCTTTAGCAATTTATCTAGCTCTATGTCTAACTTGGGGCGAATAGCAAAAGGTACTCCGCGTGGTTTAAGGCGAATGGGAGTTGCCTATGGGTCCACATTGAATGAAATAGGGGTACCAGAGTAACACCCTAAATCTTTGCTAAATACATCAGAGTAGTCTCTGAATAGGGTGTCTACTTCAGAGGTTTAAACAGCATGGATACCAGTTATGCTAAGGCCAAGAGCAGGGAACCAATCTAGTCCCAGTAAACTCGGGAGGGCACCATCTATTACCACCAAGGCAAATGGCCTTTGAAGTTTTGGAATTGGACTAAAAACTTGCTTTTCCCGAGGACAGGGATGTTCTTGCCTTGGTAATCACGCAGAGTCAGGTGGCAGTTCAAGAGCTTCTTCTTGGACATTCTGGGATGCATCTTCTTCAGGATCTCCCAGGAGATGAGTGAGAGTGCAGATTCCGTGTCCACCTGCATCCTGCAAGGCTTACCTTCTAAAAAAACAAAGATATTTATTTTGTTAGAGCCTTTTGAAATGTAATCTGAGTGGTAGCAGGTATAGCAATCCTCAACTTGCCTTTGAAAATTAGCAGTAGGTTGAGGCCTCTGAGGAAAAGTTCTCCCTGCTTGGCTTCTCCCTCTAGCTAGGTGGCCTTTCCTTTGACAGTTCAGGCAGATTGCATTCCTGAACCTGCAGGATGCCCTAAGTTGGGTACCTCAGGCAGATAGGTTGCTGCCTGGGGGTGAGGTTGGTCTTTTGCCTAGGCCCTTCTAGGGGAGGCTTCTGCTGTCTAAGGCGGTTTATGTCCATTGTGTCTTCAGGATTTTCATCTTGGGAAACTTCCTCAGAATGGATAGTTGAGCTTCCTTGCCTGATAGGAGTCCCTTGAATTTCAGCTGCTGATTGATTGCTCAGCAGCTTGGGCTTCCTCTATAGCTATAGCTAAGGTCAAGTCTTTTTTGGCCAGCAAACGTCTTTGAAGTCTCAGGTCCCTGACCCCACAGACAATCTGATCTAGGAGCATGTCTTCTAGGTAATCTCTGAACCCACATTGTAGGGCAGCTGATCGCAAAGCTGCCATATACTCACTAACCGACTCCCCCTCAGACTGCTTCCTCATCCTAAAGGCATGTCTCCTAGTTATTTGGGAAGGTTTAGGGGAGTAGTGGTTGGAGAGGATCTCCTGGAGCTCCTCCTAGGGAATAGTTCGAATAGAACGAGGGGCGACTAGTGCTGTAGCGGTGTCAAAAACCGCAGCCCCGCAAAAACTAAGAAAGTATGATTTCTTTCGGTGGTCTGTGGCCTCCGTGAGGTCTATCGCATCTAGGAAGCGGATAAAACGGTTCTTGTACGATTCCCACGTTTCAGCAGTCGGCTTGAAGGGTGGGAATACCGGGCTGGAAGTCATCATGAGGCGGCAGTGTCTGTCTCCTCAGCTGGTGAAGGCTTTGAAACTCGCGCTCTTAGAAGAGCGATCTGCGGCGGCGCCTGTCAGGCGGCGCCTGTCTCCTCAGCTGTGGAGGCTTTTAAACTTCGCGCTCGCGGAGAGCGTCAGTGGCTGCGGCTGTCAACTCTCGGTGGCTCCGCTCTTTTTTGGTGACCAGCTCAGCTTGTATGTTGTGTCCACGAAATGATGCCAGGAGTCGGTGATTTCGTTTAAAAGCTCTTTATTGGCAAGTTGGAACTGAACTGGCGAAAGGAAAAAAGCCCACGGCTTTTATTTCTTTCGCCGCGGCGGCCGCGGCCAATGGCACCACTTTGAATCTCCCGCGGTCTGAATGGACCAATCGCGGGAGATTCCTAGCAAGCCAATCAGCGCGGCTCGCCTGACCAATCGGAGAGCCCCGCGCTTTGGCCAATCAAAGCGCGGGGATCTCAAGTATGTTAATGAAGGACAGAACACCCCTCCCCTCTTGGTTCAGTCCTTACGTTGCGTAGTCACGTAGGTAGGCGGGGCTCTGTCTGGTCCTACTTGACCTCCGCAACTCAGTCATAGGCTGGATCCCGGCCGGTTCGGTCAGGATCTCCGCTGCTCCTGCTGCCGTCGTGGGAACCGGCTGGTCGATCGGGCCGGTCCCTTCTCCGTAGCTCCCTCCTGGGCCTTCCGGGTTGGTTGAGCTACGGGTTTCGCCGCTCCTGCTCGGTCTTTCCGGGTCGGTCGAGCTGGCTTGGCTGTTCCTTCCTGGCAAGGGGTCGTGAGTACTGCTGGTTTATTTTTCTTTGGATTCGGTCCCCTGGGTATTCCCTCCCCCCTTGGCTTGCGTTGTGGGGGTTGGTTTCGCTTGTTTGTGCGTCGGCGGTTTGTTGGTTTGCAGTTCTCGACCTAAGTTGGTCGATGTGGCGTTTCCACGCTCGTCCGTCTGCTGTTTGTAGCCGGTACGAGTGTGGGCCTGTTGCTTGTGTGATGACGGCTGGGATCCATAGAGGGTCTCCTGTCAGGTTCTTTGCGTATACGGGGTCCCCGGGTGCGAAGGTTCGGTGTTTGGTGCTTGAGTCTGGGGGCCTCTCCGGGTTATACGTGGGGTGTAACCTGTCGAGTGGGGACCTTAGCTTTCTGCCCATTAGTAGTTCGGCTGGGCTTTTATTGGTTGTGGTATTTGGGGTTATGTGTTGGGTGAAGAGTAGTCTGTTGATTTTCTCTTGGATCTCCCCGTGGTCTATTTTCCGGATGGTCTTTTTAGTGAATTGGACCATCCGTTCCGCCCTACCGTTCGCCGCCGGGTGCGCCGGTGCTGTCAGCGCGTGGCAGATGCCCCTTTCCGCTAGGAATTTTTTGAATTCCAGCGAGGTGAACTGGGGCCCGTTGTCGGAGATGATGACGTCTGGGAGGCCGTGTGTTGCAAAGAGTTTGCAGAGTTCCTTGATCACGGCCTCCGTGGTTGTCGTCTTCATGTTGCTTACCTCCAGCCAGTTGGAGTAAGCGTCAACTGTTATGAGGAAGGTGCGTCCTTTTGTGGGCCCGGCGAAGTCTATATGGATCAAAGACCAAGGTCCCCTTGGGGTTTCCCACTCTAGGACGGGTGCTGTGGGTGGGCTTGGCCTAGTTTCCTGGCATCGTTGGCACCTTGCTACCCAGGTCTCAATTTGTTTGTCCATCCCTGGCCACCAAGTGTAACTTCTGGCCAGGGCTTTAGTCCTTACGATGCCAGGATGCCCCTCGTGTAGCAATTCCAAAACCTTCCCCTGTAGCTTTTCCGGAATGACCACCCTGTCCCCCCATAGTATGCACCCTTTTAACAAAGAGAGTTCCGTTTGGCGGTTTCGGAACGTTTTGACGTACTCGTTGTTGTCCCTTTCCGGCCACCCTTTCTCCACCCAATGCAACACCCGCGCCAGACGTTTGTCTTTATTAGTCTCTCGGGCAATGTCTGACGCGGTTATGGGCAGGTTGGGTAGAGTCTCTATGCTGAGGGTGGTCGTCGTGGGTGCTGGGTCGGTGTCGGGTTCCGGTAGCGGCGAGCGGCTTAAGGCGTCTGCATGGGAGATCGTCTTACCCGGTCTGTGTATGAGTTCGTAGTTGTAGGCTGCCAGGAACTCGGACCACCTTGTCATTCGGGGAGACAGAATGTTCGGGGTGGCCCGGTTTCCTGCAAGGATTCCCAGCAGCGGCTTGTGGTCCGTTATGATGGTGAAAGTCCGGCCGTAGAGGTACTCGTGGAATCGTTTTACGGTGGCAATTGTAGCCAGAGCCTCTTTGTCCAGTTGGCTATAGTTCCGCTCCGGTTTGGTGAGGGTCCTTGAAAAGAACGCGATGGGCGCTTCTTTTCTGTCGGGAAGGGTATGGCTGAGGACAGCGCCGACGCCGAAGGGTGATGCGTCGCATGTGACGGCCAGAGGTAGGGTCTCGTTGAATTGTATGAGGACGGCGTCGGAGGTGAGGAGGTCCTTCGTTCTTTGGAAGGCGGCTTGCTCCCGTTTCCCCCAAGTCCAGGTCGCCGCCTTGTCCAGGAGCCTATGCAAGGGCTCCGCCGCCGTCGCCTTTTGGGGTAGGAAAACATTGTAAAAGTTCAGTAACCCCAAGAATGCCTGTAGCTCAGTCTTTGACTTGGGGGTGGGGGCTTCTTTGATGGCCTTGATTTTTTTGCTTGTGGGGTGAATGCCGTGCCGGTCTAGGAAGTAGCCCAGGAATTCCACTCGTTCTGTGCAAAGCTGGCATTTTTCCCTCTTTACTTTTAATCCGGTCTCTTTAAATTTAGTTAGGACCTCCCTTAGTCGACCTTCTAGTTCGGCTTGGTTGGCTGCCGACACTAGGACGTCGTCGAAATAAGGTACCACCCCCTTGATACCCTGCAATAGCCTCTCCATTAGGCTTTGGAATATGCCCGGTGCCACGCTGACTCCGAATTGGAGTCAGTTGCATTTGAATGCTCCCCGGTGGGTGACAATGGTCTGCGCTTCTGCCGTTTGCTCGTCGACTGGCAACTGTTGGTATGCCTGGGCGAGGTCGAGCTTGGCGAAGACCTTGCCCCCTCCCAGTGAGTGCAGTAGGTGTTGTACTACTGGGACGGGGTAGGCGCTTTGTTGCAGCACGCCATTTAGGGTGGGCTTATAGTCCCCACAGATCCTCACCGACCCATCGGGCTTGATCGGGGTGACTATGGGGGTTTCCCACCGCGCGTGGTCTATGGGCTGCAGGACCCATTGTTTGACGAGCTTGTCAATTTGCTCGTCTATCTTGGGTTTCAGTGCGAATGGCACCCGCCTTGGTTTCAGGCGTTTGGGGGGGACGTTAGGGTCTAGGTCGAATGATATAAGGGGCCCTCGGTACTTGCCTAGGTTTCCGTCGAAGACCTCTTGGAACTTCCGGGCTAGTTGCTGCTCCCAGCCGTCGTCGGTGACGTGGTCGACTCCCGTGAGGGCGATGTCGAGCGGGGCGAACCATTGCAGTCCCAGTAGGCTTGGGCGGTCGCGGTCGACGATCGTTAGGGGGAGTCGTTCGGTGCGCCCCTTATAAGTGATGTTAAAGCTTTTGGTGCTGACTACCGGGATGCGGTTTCCCTGGTAGTCCTTTACTATGAGTCTCTGGCTGTCTACGTTCCTCCTTTGGAGGGTAGGCACCAACCGCTTTATCTCATGCCATGCAATCATGGAAAGGTAGGACCCGGAGTCCACCTCCATTTTGCATGGCTAGCCCTCGATGCATACCTCGACGTGGACCTTCCGGGCGTCGTTGGTGATGGCCTGGCCGATGGTGACCGTCTGGTGGGTCTCCTCTCTCCGCCGGTTGTCGCCGCCTCGCGAGGATCGCCCGTTCCGGTCCCATCGGCTGTCCGAGGGGCGATCTCTGGTCCGGGGTGGTGTGCTTTCTCTCCTCCGGACGCTCTGGTCCCATCGTGCCGGGCTGCGATTTTTTTTCAGGTGGCAGACACGGGCGATGTGTCCCTTCTTGTTGCAATGCCGGCAGATCGATTCGAAGAACCGGCATTCTGACCTGGGGTGGTCGCCGCCGCAGCCGGCACAATTGGTCCTCGACTTACGACCTCGCCGGTTCCGTGGGTCGCGCCCTGCCTGTAGTCGATGATATCCTCCTCGTCATCGGAAGTGTCCGATGCCGAGTGGAAATCGCCCTGGTGGGTGGTCGTCTCGGGTTTGGGCTCGGTCGACCTCGCCGGGTTGTTGTTTCGCCACGGTCCCCAGCGTTCGGTCTGTGCATGCGGTCGGCGGAAGTTCGGGTTGCTTCGGTGGCTGCGGCTGCGGTGAGGGTGTCTGCTAGGCTGATGTTGCCCTTGGCCATCAGCCGGCTCTGGAGGACGGGGTCCCACAAACCGAGCACGATTCGGTCTCGCAGGGCGTTGTTTAGGTTATCGAATTCGCAGAGCCCCCCTAAACGCCGCAGCTCAGCGACAAAGTCGCTGAAGCTCTCACCCGACCTCTGGTCCCGCCGGTAAAACTCGTTGCGCCGGATCAGGATGGGTACCTTTGGAGCGTAGTGCCGCCGCAGTATGGGTTCGAGGACGTCCCAGTCCATCGCGGTGGCATCGGCGGGTTTGGCCAGCGCTTTGGCCATCTGGAAGACCTCGGTCCCGCAGTGGGTCAAGAAGACGGCGCGTTTCATTGGGCCAGAGGCGTCCTTCATGCCGGTGCATTCGAGGTACATGCGGAATCGGTCGGCGAATGATTCCAGTCCTCGGTGGCGGGGTTGAAGGGTGCTGGTGGTGCGATCTTTGCCATCTCGGTGGTTCGTCTGGCTTCCGTCGGACACGTGGTTCGGTTCAAGGTCTGGATCCCACCTTCATCGCCAGTGTTGTGTCCGCGAAATGATGCCAGGAGTCGGTGATTTCGTGTAAAAGTTCTTTATTGGCAAGTTGGAACCGAACTGGCGAAAGGAAAAAAGCCCGCGGCTTTTATTCCTTTCGCCGCGGCGGCCACGGCCAATGGCACCGCTTTGAATCTCCCGCGGTCTGAATGGACCAATTGCGGGAGATTCCTAGCGAGCCAATCGGCGCGGCTCGCCTGACCAATCGGAGAGCCCCGCGCTTTGGCCAATCAAAGCGCGTGGATCTCAAGTATGTTAATGAAGGACAGAACATGTAGAACGTCTAGTTGCCTCTTATAGGGTCCCACCCTCTTCGGCAGTGTTGTAGAGCGGCAGAGATACGAGGCAGACACAGAGCGTTAGTTCAGGAAGCTTTATTCAAAGAATAAAGGGTTGCCGCAGCTGCTGAAGCTAACAAGGCAGATCAGCTGGCGGCAACAGCTGATGCCGTTTGACAGCTCCTATTATAGCCGGCTGTCAAATGGCATCAGCCAATGGGAGCGATCGGTGCTCCCGCCAGAACTGTGGACCTGAGTGGGGACTGCTGTCAGTTCTGTGAACACCACAGCAGACTTAAGCGACTTGCAGCTACTGCAGTTCTCTGGGGAACTGTTAAACTGTTAAACAAAATTCGTTTAACAAAATCCCCCTAAAAGGCAAGCCTGGTCGAGAGCAGGACTTGCCAAATGGACCTGAGATAGCCGCTGTCAAAATGACAGTCCTAAGCGGTTTGCGGCTGCCGTGGCTGTCAAAAAAACCTTGGAGTCAGACCAAAGTACCAGACAATGACTCTGACTCCAGCCCAGACCCCACAGGCTATCAGGGGCACTCGAGGTCCTTAAATCCTTTCAAAAACACTAACAATAGGAAACAATTCAAAAATGAAAAATACATTAACTGGAAAAATAAAGGCATGAAAATACAAAAGCGCAAAAAAACCCCAAGCGGCTGAGCTGACAGACAGCTGTCAAACCTCCCTCAAAAGTCCAAAACGTTAAGAAAATCCAGAGGGTAGAATGATTCTTCCAAAACTCAAATAATTCAGAGTTCTTTTAGGGTGATCTGAATGAGCTGAGACCGAGTGAAGAACTGGGGATTGTTACAGGGGGGCGTGTCCTCAGAATTCAACTCGGTCTGTAGAGCAACGAGGCTAGAGGCTACCCAATCTGGATTCTCTTGTCAACTCAATGGAGAAGTAAATAATTCAAGATCAAGCAGGTTTCTGCAGCCCTTCCTCTTTGTCTCAGCCCCTTTTGACCTGCTATTATGCTACAGCTTGTGCTTCCATACCAAGGAAAAGTAAGAACTCTTTTCATGGGCTTGTTTTTGAAAGCTTCATTCTGTTTCTTTAACAGACCAGTGGAGCTTCTACTAAATCTTCTGAATAGCTAGGGCTAGGTTTTCTTCTCTTCCTCTACTGCTACTTTCTTTCCATCTTCCTTTGCTTGACTCCAATTATCACTTGTCTCTCAATTCCTTAGTATGACAGCAAGGATGTAGAGGTTCTTATTCCAGGGCACTCGTACATTTATTTCTCCACTCTGCTTCAGCTGCAGGCCCTGAATGATGTAGTGGTCTTGCTGCAATGGAAAAAAAAATAGAGCTGTAAGTCAGGGAGGCTGAGGGGGAGCTTAGAGGGTCAGGAACAGTTTGGCTTCTGCCCTGTCCCTTTGTGCTACCTTGAATCTAGAAAGATACTAAAGTGGCTCCCCTAGATGCCTACATGGCTTCTTCCCTTTCCTTTTCAATGACCCATCTCAACCCAAAGTGCCTACTCATCATACTGCTCCACTTTTTTGAGTTGAATATCTAAGGCAAATCTGTCTCTCTTAGGAGGTTTGGTAGTGTTTTTCACTCACTGAGTAACTGAGAGTTCTGTCCAAAGATGGATAGATGAGGACAAAAGGCCCTGGAG
This sequence comes from Hydrophis major, assembly GCA_033807585.1. Classification (NCBI taxonomy): domain Eukaryota; kingdom Metazoa; phylum Chordata; class Lepidosauria; order Squamata; family Elapidae; genus Hydrophis; species Hydrophis major. The sequence goes on from CM066331.1 coordinate 141,464,028, forward strand.
TTTCCAAGGAGACTCCGGACCTCCTTGTCTATAAGCATTTTGATGTGCTAACAATGATCACCCAGTCCAGCATTTCTGCATGCTACCAGTGCCAGGCCAATGTCTGCCCCCTTAAAATCACAAAAACAGTCTATTTTTCATCTTGTTGGAAAAGGCAACTAATTCTTTGGTTGAAGAAATGTGGAAGTGAATGGGGCAGTTCCACTAATCTTGCTGCTTTAGCAAACTTCACTCCGTTCCTCTCCCCATTATTAGCATGTCTTTGGAAGCACAGTGTCTGTAGGTGTCCTTACATCCATGTCCTTTGGATGAGCTTGTGCCATTATTTCTGCCATTATTTCAAGACACCCTCCTTGTTCTTCTACCACAGCATGAAGATAATGGCTTAACATTACAAGTCATCTTCTCCACAGAACTCTTGGGCCCAGTTATGTTTTTCAGAACCTTAATTGCAATCTAAATTTACCAATGTGAATTTCAAATATCTGGCAAAGAATTGAGAGATTTCCCAAAAGGCTTTGATGGAAGGCAAAAAACTTCCAGGGAAGGCAGAGTGATCAGAAAAGGAAAAGGTTCAGAAAAGGGTTGGTCTCTGCTCTGTCTTGAGGCCAAAGAGAGCATTTGGGCACAGAGAGAAGTTCCCTCTGTATAAATCTAGGTGAAGGAGCCCAGTCTTGAAGACCTTCCTTCTCACCGTTTCTCCTCCCATTTTCCCCATCCCAGGGCAAAGAGTTTTCTCACCACAATGCTTTTGGAACCCAGTATCAATTTTTTTTCTCCTTTGTTGTATATATGACTGGTATCCTGTACTAATTGTGTTGCTTCCTCTGAAGAACTTTCAACATCAAGTCATAGATATCTTGTACATCCAGTCTTCCCCTTCACAACCTTCCCCTCCCCCCATAGAAAAAAAATACCATTGAGAAAATGCCTAGAACAGAGTAAGGCTAACTGGCACTGAGATTCTAAGACTAACTGGCACTGAGATTCCCTAAAAACTTCCCTATGGTGCACAAGGCATCAAAGAGTTGGTTCCACATTGGGTTGATCTATATATTTTAATCTTGTTTTCCTTTTACTCTCTTCCACTCTGAAAAATAAACAAGTGACTCTTTATTTATTATTCAACTTTTCTTCAAAGTTCAAGAAAATAGGCTAATTCAAGAAGCAAGTCAAAGGGAGTGTGTGATCCCAGTTGATTAAATTAAAGAAAGAAGAGAAGGATCTGAGTGTTCTCTGGATCACATCTTCCCCCTGCTTTCCTTTCCTAAGAATAGGCGAAATCAACTCCTCTGATACATTGTCTACTAAAAGAGGGAGAGTTCCGCAGATTCTAGCCCACCTTTGAAGACCTACTTACATCTTGGAGCACATCTTCACTCTGATAACTGACCACTGACAGTTAGTTCAGCCTGGATGGATGAAGTCACAGCTATTAGAATTCCCAAGAAGATGACAGGCCTCTTGAAATCCTACCAAAGGTCACCCTGCTCTATCTTTTCTACAACACCAATGCCAGCCAAATGTCTCTAGGAAGCTATAGCCAATCACTAAATCTGCCTATTTCTCTTTTTTTTTTTTTTGTCCAGAAGCTTTAGCTCAAGGGTCTTCAAACTTGGCAAGTTTAAGAATTGTAGACTTCAACTCCCAGAATTCCTGAGCTAACATGACTGGAGGAGGAATTCTGGAAGTTGAAGTCCACCACCCTTAAAGCTGTCAAATTTGAAGACCTTTGCCTTAGCTCTTCAGATATAGACTATGTCTTTATGTAAGATGCTCTACATGATTTTCAATATTAAGGTGTATTATCCAACATGTTCAAACCTAAAATCAGGTGGGGGAAAAACAATCCCACTTTTATAGAATATATTCTGCCCAATAAAAACCCATATGGTGTTTCTTAAAATGAGGAATGCATTTGTGTGATTACATGAATTACTTTGGAGGTTTTGTAAGATCTTAGTGAAGATCTCTGGATCTCAGTGAAGTTCTCAAGTGCCATTTGAATGTGAGGGGATGCCTTGCATTTGGAAGAACTGGGAGGTTTTTTTTGATGGTTTTTACATTTTTTTTTACTTGTGTTATTGTTTTTACTATTTTTTGTGAGATGTCCACTGCCTTAATGTCAATGAAGAAGAAACAGTAACAGTTGAAAGTTGTTAAACTAATCACTGCAGTTAAGTGAATCATGTAGTCTTCGTACGAGCAGGAATGGCTACCTTAGTTACAGTGCATTACACATCAAAGCATATTTAAACATTTGGGATATGGTTTTTAAGGAACAAAGTTAATAAATCAATCAAAAGCAAAAAATGAGTTAAATGTATGTTAGCAGTAACTTCCAATGTGTAATTCAAAGTACAGTACAAATATTTAACTAATGATTAGTGGTTGGGAAAATAAATACAAGGGAAGAGAAGAATCTATTATCAAAAGTGTTTTTTTTTCTCTATATCTGTATGTCTACATTTATATAAAGTTTTTTCTTATGTTTTCCTAGCAATTCTTTATCTTCTACTTTGCTTCTTGTATCTTTTATGAGATTTTTGTTTAAATAATAAATGCAATAAGAAAGAAGTCTAAAGCTTACAGTTCTTGATTGGGACATAAAACAGTGGATGCAGAACAATTTATTTATTTATTTTTAACAACAGATATGTAATTTCTATGCATCATTTCATTTACAGAGATCCCCTTTGATTTTAACTGCAAATTCTTCTCAAACTTCTTTCATGCATAAGATACATTAACTAGCATTTCAAACATTGGAAGCTGCTTGCAATCCAAGTACTTAAACAAATTAATGAGCTGCAGCTACAATGAATGATTAGGTCATTTAGGATATGGTGTACATTAATGTATTTGACAAAGGCGAAGATGGAAGATCATTAAACTAGGTCTTTATGGCCCTCAGGGTGAACAGCAGTGGATCTAATCAAGATGGAGAAACACAAATGTTCTGACAATAAATGATTAAATATGACTTAACCATGACAAAAATCTAATACTTGGCAATTATCTGCATAATATCAAGCTATGTAAATTTATTAGGAAGACTTGTAGGATCACTACCAGGGTATATCCTCACTCTATCCACATATTCACATATAATTGCTTTGTTTCTTACTCCTCCAAGTCAAAGTAATTCTTATTTATGACACTAAAATAGGAAGATATCTCTTTGGTTTTCTGAAGTGTGTAGCTCTGTTAATGATTGTTGGTGGAGATATGCTGACTCTGTAAAATGCTTAGGGCTGTTAAGCACTATGAAGCAGTATATAATTCTTAAGTGATATTGCTATTATATTGAAGAAGGTAGACTAAGAATCCAGTAGCAGCTTTAAAACTAACCATTTTATACTGGCACCAACTTCTCTGAATTATATCCCCTTCCTTTGGTACAAGCGTTACCCTGAAATATGAACTGGTATGCAAGTTCTACTGGCTCTATGTGGCTATGATACAGAAATTCTTAGCTACACAGAATTTCTGGAGTGGGGGCAATGACAAATATAAATAATAACAATAATAACAACAATAATTGTTTGAGTCACAGTATGTTTGTTCAAGTTTCTTTGAATAAAATAAGTCTTCCTCAAGGACAGTGGTTTGGGGAAAACTCAATGTTTTAAGATCAGTGCTCTTTCTAATACCAGTTTCTTCTTCATTTCCTTTGATGTATATATGCTAGTCAGTATGTCCTGTCTGCATGAATGCAGACATCTTTTTCAAACTTGCCAACTTTAAGAAACATAGACTATCTTCAGAATTCCCCAAACAGTATGTTTTATTCTAGACCAGCTGTAACGTCTGCTTGGTCTTCAAGAACAGACGATTATTGCTGTGAAACAGTCCACAACATGAGTAAATGTAAGGAGGTCCAATTGTTTGTGAAGCTGTTACTGGTCATAGTTACTACCTACTCTTTGAGCAGGAGCTGAGAATCCAAGAAAAACCCCAATTGCACAAAAGTCCCAAGCAGGAAACATCAAAGAGGAGAAAGCAGGATTTGAGAAAGCATTATTCCAATTCACTCATGAAAACATTGATTCATATGCAGTGATATAAGTACTGATGGCAGCACCACTGACTTGTATGTTCTTCACAAACTCAATTAGGTATAATATAACACCATCAAGGGTAATATTTCTTGATATTTTGTGATAGGGAACTACAGGGAATACAGAATTTTCACCACAATATAAATCTTATAGACCTAGTAATATCAACCATGTCTTTTCTATTTGCTATCCTGAATGCACAAACCTGAAAAACCAAGGGTGTCTTGAGTAACAATCTCTGGTTTAAGAGGGCCATGCTCAGTCAAGTGAAATCCTGCCCCTTTTTACAAGTATGCAATGCATATTTAAAAAGGAGTAGGATAGACACACAGGCAGACAGAGATATAGAAATATTGCATTTCCCTTTGTAAGATCTCACATGGTTGATCAAGATAGTTACCATCCTTAGGGAACAAAAACCAGAACCATAACAGCTTTGTTGTTTATTCATATCACTTGAATACAGATTGGAGTGTGAAGAAACTGTTGACATATTTACATCTAGAGCCTGAACAATTTTTAGGTCAATCACTATCTTTATGAAAGTGCTTTGTTATCCTTATAGCTGTCAATCTTCTAGGTCAACTCAGAAAGAGTTAATTGGCGCTCTAGACAGTATTCCATCTCAATTAATTAAAGAAGCTCCATAATTTTATCCAATTTGCTCTGCTGAATATTACATTATCAGGAAAGCAGCAAGTCTCTCATCTTTATTGTATGCATCTGTTGCAAGAGATATCAAACATGAAATCTGGGATATCCTTCTCTTCCATGGCACCTTCCAGATACATTGGATTACCGTTCCTGGAGGACATTTCTCACTTGACAGATTTTAGTATGTTCATGTTTAGATCAATGCATAATGTGAGTTCAAAACTCATTAGCGTTACTGCTAGCTACAAGCCTGACCCAAGTCACTATAGCCTGTCTTCAAATATCTGTTTGATATGAAACACACTGGCAAATCCTACTCCGTTCCCCATCCCTATGCCATAACTTGCAATGAGGATCCAACAAGATAAAACAAAAATGCCACTCTTTGCTTCTTATATGGCATGGATAATATTGTGAAAACATAAGGAAAGTGGTTGGAATGTGTTGTCCGGGAGCTTCCAAAACTTAATGTATTCTACTGTATATTGTTCTTTTCTCATGTACCATCTATCATGTAAAATAGCCTGAGTGATAAACTGCAGGAAGATGAGGCAGAGGAGTCTTCCTCCCGTCCAATCCTGTTTTGTTTTGTTTTTTACTAAAACAGATGTGTACAACCAATGCCTCGAGGGTTGCCTGTGGCCTTTCAAAGCCTTGGCAATGCAAGATGACCATCTTAGTGTGAGAAAAGGGTGGGAAAAATTAATTAACTGCATGGGAATTAATCATAACAACTTGCTGAACTCAATGCAAAATGACCGTCAGAAATGCACCTGGGTGTGAGAAAAGGGAGGATTAATTAATTGCATGGGAATTAATCATAACAACTTAATGAACTGCACTGAATTGAATTGAAACCAAATTGAATCCAATCCAAAACTATTTTGAGAAATATTGCCCACTTGTGCCACTCAAAAGTTAGCTGTGGTCATTGGTTCAAAAGATGATTGCATATTCCTTGTCTGAAAAGTCTCAGATTAACTTCAATTGTAAGGAAAAAAAAATTGTGGAAACCATTTTGTCCAAGGGTCTGGAGAAAATTTCCAACAACTGCATGAAAGCAGATTTCACCTTCCTTTCTTCTTCCTTTAAATGAGGACATGCTGATTTTGTATGCTGAATTATGCATAATTTTGTGAGGAGAGGTATTTGTGTTGGGAAACATAATTTAAGAAGAAAATGAGGATAATTGTAGTTTTTAAAAAGGGTGTGTGAAGCAAGCAGCATTAACAGCAATGCAAATCCATATATTACGAGGAGATGAAAATAAAAAGAATGAAATTGCATGTTATTATGAACATAAGTAGGAAAATTCTCCAAAATGGGCAGTAAATCAAACTGGATTTCTACCCATGTACATATTCTACTCAGGAAACAGATGCCTAAACTATCCATTGTCTAAGACCCAAATGCATGTTAGTGTGAGAAATTTAGCCAAATCCTTGTTACTGTTATTGTATTTTTTAATTCACTTGGAAGTTTTAACAGTTCAAAATTCCCAACAATTCAAAAGGTTACTGAAATAATTTGAATCATTTATAAGATATTTGGAATAGAGAATTAGAGTTTTCTATATCATAAAATTAACAATTTTAGATCTTGATGGAATGTTTGTTTACTCTAGTAAACCAAGTTCCTGGGAGAATTATAAAATTTAAGGACATTAATATACTGTTAGATTGAAAAAAGTATGGATGTATATTATTTGAATATCTGCAAAAAATTTACAATGTACTCCTGGAAATCCACCTGCATACAGATGTACAGATTGTCTCATCAGAATTTATCAATTACCAGCCTTATTGGCTTTTTGTCATAGGAAAGAATGGATTGGACAATATTATTAAATGCAATCCAGGATTAAATTTTGAAACACTTAATTTCAGATTTTTTTAATCAAGATTTAATATTTACATATATATTATAAAAATGTAGTGCTGGATTCTGCCCTTTAATTTCTTGTTTGTTTATTAACCAATTTTATTAAGTTATCTATGTTTGTTTTATCTGATTTGTGTTTAAATGTTTTGGATTTCTTATTAGTTGTAAGAAAAGTAACAAAATTAATTAGGAAAGAACAGACATAAACTTTTTTCCATTTCTAAATGTATAGAACACCAGATAATATATATGTATCCAAGGCCAAACTCAACATATTAAAAAGTTTACCGATGCTTTTAACTTTTTATTAAAAAGTTTACCGATGCCTTGTATAGACAAATAGGCACTGATAAAACATCAAAAGCAAGCAAGTATAATGTAATTATATCTACAGTGGGACTGAATAATTTTCAGTAGTGTTTTAACACTGTATAGGGATACATATTGATTCCATGGAATGAATTGGATTTGCACCTCATGGTCAAGGAACAGGTAGTAGACATAGCTCAGGGAATGGGGGCTTTGTTGAATTTTGAGTAACATCCAGTTACATCCCTTCCTGCATCAGAGGCCCTTCTCTAAGTTACTCTTACCCTGTTCATCTTCATATAGATTACTGAAGTATACACTTGATGGGGCTACCTTTGAAGAGTATCTGGAAACTGCACTTGGTACAGAATGAGACAACGTAAGCAGTTCTGGGTACCCCCAAGGACTGCATAGGTAACACCTCTGTTGTGTGAACTGCATTGGATGCCACCTTGTTTCCAAATCCAATTCAGGCTGGTTGGTTATCACCCTTGAAACCCTCCATGGCAGGGGACCAAGTTGTTCTGACTAAGGCTTCCTGAGACAGTAACAATCACACATTGTTCCCCAAAATCTTTTGTTTTATTTTAATGGCTGTGAATTATATGCGTTCACGGCCCATAATTCATTCACAGCCCAAACAGTTTATAAATAGTCCAACAGAAGTCTGCCACAGTCTTTCAGGATAAGGCTGATAAGCACCCACCTTATCTCCCTTTAAATGCTGCCAATGACTAAATTTCCAATTAGCTGTATAGGGCCAAACGGAGCACAAAGTCAACACAGAGCTTCAGAGTTTAAACCAAACCAAACCAACAAAGTTGCTTCCTTCAAAGGCTCATGTCCTTTTGCTCCTCCTTTATGTCTTATGGGAGGGGGCAATCATCTCCAAGCCTTACTCCCGAGTTGCCCCTTTTGTCTTAACTGTTCTCACCCTCTGGCAGCTCTGCGCAAGCACTCACTGGAAACAGGCTCCCCCTGTTTCTCTGCCTCGCTGATGTCAGATTCTGGAGGCTCTGGAGTCTGAACATAACTCTCAAATGGCCTTGGCCCCATCTCTGTGTTGGACGCAGATCCCTCATCCAAGCCTTCCATAGTCTCCAGGGCTAGTCCATGTTCCTCCCCATTGTCCGACTATGCTGCCAGCTCCACAGGCCACTGGCAGACTATACAAGTTATCTGAACAACTGTCTTGTTTCAGTTATATCGGCCCATCCCAGCTGGTCAGTCAGAGATTGTACATTATGTTAAAGAATTCCAACTGATGGCATCTAGGAAGAGAGCCTTCTCCAGAACAATGATTGGAGAATCCATGGATGGGTTAACACATACTTTTCTGCCTGGAGACTGAGTCCAACTGTTTTTGCCACACCCTTCATCAACTGTTACTCTCCCCAGTTCATGACTCAGTCTTGCCCTAGAAGGTTGTGGCAAAAGATTGGCTTGTAGAAAGAGTTTGTGGTTAAAGCTTCTTGTAGTTCAGGTTAGCTTTGAAGCATTTTAAAGTGCTATGGAGGCAATTTTGCAAGAGGGTCTGGATAAAGGTTTATCTCCTAATACTATCCGAAGATAAGTAGCAGCCTTGTCTTCAGTATTGACTTATGGGGACCTAGATTCCATAGCACACCATCTGGTGGTACACTCTTTTTTGAGGAGGCCAGTCAATATAAAGCCACCTGTTCTTCACAGGTATCTAACCTGGGACTTAGCTAAGGTTTTACATGCCCTTACCTTACCACCCTTCGAACCTCTCTGGTCTACAAGTCTGCAGTTTTTGTCTTTTAAGGTCACCTTTTTACATCGGCCAGGTGAATATTGGAATTGGCTGCTCTCTGTACCTTCCATGCAGACAGGGTAGTTCTCTGTCTGGATCCCTCCTTCGTCCCCAAGATCAACTCCTGGTTCCAATGGGCCGAGGAGATAGTGATGCCAAATTTCTGTCCAGGTCCTTCCCATCCGCTGGAACAGAGATGGCATACTCTGGATGTAAGGAGGTACATCCAGAGTAACTGGATGTAAGGAGGTACATCCATCCTTACACAGGTACATAAAACAGAGTTTGCCTCACCGAAAATCCAAATCACCGTTTGTCTCATTTCAACCTTCCTCTTTGGGTTCAAAGGTCACTTCATTGACCATAGGCCACTGGATAAGGGCATATATTGTGAAGACCTACGAGACACTGTCAATTCCGGTCTCCAGACAATTAACCGCCCACTCTACGCAAAGCGCCATGACCACAGCTGCATGGGCGACGCAAGCTTCGATCGAGGAGATCTACAGGGTGGCGACAAGGTCCTCACCATCTCTCTTTGTTCACCACTATAAGTTGGACACTTTTGCCTCAGCTGATGCTGCCTTTGGGAGGAGAGTGTTTCAGAGAGTGCATGTAGCTAGGGGAACTCAGGATCACAATTCCCACCCATAGGGACACCAGGCTTTGGTATGTCCCATCCATGGATTCTCCAATTGTCGTGCTGGAGAAAGAGCGAAGTCTTACCTGAATGCTTCTTCTCATCACGACAATGGAGAATCCATTCCCTCCCTGGGAGGTAGTCAGGTCCTTCGTCTAGGACGACTGGAAGAGCCAATGCCACAGAAGAGTCCTACAGAGTGCCACGCCTTCGTCATGAACTGGGGAGAATGACAGTTGATGAAGAGCGTGGCAAAAACAGTTGGACTCAGTCTCTGGGAAGAAAGGCAGGTGTCAAACCATGGATTCTCCATCATCGTGATGAGAAGTAGCGTTCGGGAAAGACAATGCTCTTTCTCTGCCATTGTCCTCACCTTATGGAACATCTTATCCCCAAGGCTGAGGTTGACCTTCAGTCACCTGGCCTTCTGGAAGACCATTAAAACCTGGTTCTGCCACCTTCTGTGGGGATCCAAGCAGGGCTGCTGGGGGTTCGCAGGGGTTAGAGAGAGCCCCTAGCTAAGATTCTGTGCAGTTCGGAGAACCCCCAAATCCCACTCCTGGCTGGCCCTGCCCACCTCCCACCTCCCCCCCCCAGGAGTCCCCACGCGGCCCATTTTGGATGCAGGTTAGTGCAGGGCGAATGCGGAGGCTCGGGGAGGGTGAAAAACTGGAAGTTCAGGAAGGCCAGAAATGGGCCCATTTCCGGCTTCCAGAGAACCTCCAGATGTTTTTGCCCTCCTGGAGGCTCAAGGAAAGCCTCTGGAGACTGGGGAGGGCAAAAGCGCCCCCCCAGCAGTGGTGCAGGAGGACGACTAGGCCATGCCCACCATGGTTACACCTATCCAGCAACCAGGCAGAGAATCCTTTGCCAAAATTTTTGAAGCCCACCCCTGGATCAAAGAGCTATATGCTCTCATGGGGGTAGCCTGAAAGGGCTCCCTCACCTTTTAACTTATCCTTTATCCTTGCTTTTCTCTGTCAGTCCGTTTTAGTTCTGTTTTAACTGTTATCTTTTGTATGATTTTACGATCTCCAGGGCTCCTTCCAACTCTTTTATCCTGTTATACTATTATCTGTCAACTGCCCAGAATCATTCAGATAGTGAGATGGGCGATGTCTAAATTTGATCAATAAATAAACAAATTAATTAATATAATCAGAGGCATTTAATTAGGCTTTTAATATTATACCAAAATCAGGTCAAATTCATGCCTAATGTGCTAATTATTGTCCAATCTATTTGAATCCAATCTTGATACAAATATCTTAGCAGCATTGATAACAAATAGATCACAGCAAGGTTTACCACACATTATTAAAAATGTTCATTATTAAAAATAAAAACTGGGCAAGCAGCAGACAATATTAGGTTAGTTGTAGATTTAATAGACTTGAATGAAATTGAAGATTTGTAATCTTAGCATTAGATATCAGAAACACTTTTGACAAAATATAGAGAGAGTACATGCTTGTATTAAATATGTTTAAATATGTTTTCCTTTGAAATTCACAAAATAGATCAAGGTATGAGTCACCTATATCTAAAATAAAGGTTAATAGTATATTTTTTGCTACCTACCCATTATTTACAGGAAATAGATAAAGGTCCACTTTTACCTTATTCTTTGTTATTTCTGTGGAATACTTGATTTATACTATTAGACAACATAAGGAGCAGCACACAATGTAGTTGAATATTAAAATACACTGTAGGTGCAGGTGTAATTTTCTTTCACCCAAAGGCATTCAATTATTCCCTTAAAACATAAGAATTTGTATATTAATCACTAACATTTGGGGAATAAATCTATATCAATGTCTATTTGGAAACACGAAAAGATATTTTGGACATGCTGTCTATAGGACAGAAGCTTAAAACAGGCAGGGGCATATTTTACAGCAGATTCCCTGAGCAAATTCAAAAGCAACCATTTTGTCAGTACTGCTATGTAATGAATAATGACAGGCTTGTCATGCAGCACATGAAAAGCTGCACATAAACAGATTAGATATGAAGACCTACCAAAATTGCAATATTGATGAATAGCACTAATGTTCTCAAAGCTGATACACTTGTTGATATACATGGTAGTTGAATCCAAGAGCAAACTCTACAAAAAGTTTTGTTAAGAAAGAAAGGATGAGGGATGTTTTCTATGTATGAATGAAGTGTTGGATAATTTCTTTGTTAATGCTTTATAGTGGTACCTCCTGACAAGCATATAACTTGAAATGGCATACAAGTAGGTAAAACTGTATGCTGACAAAAGAGAAATACTCAAACTCTAAAATGGTCAGCTGTATCGTCAAACCCTTTAACTACTCTGTCATACTCTCTAACAAAATATTAAAAGACTGGTTGAGTTGCTTTTATTTTCTGGGCTTTCCAATGATTGCCTTTTGTGCAGAAGGAATTCTGCTTTGTATAAGTGATTACAAGTATTAAAAAAAGATTGTATTTCATCTTTAAATAATACACAGCCTAATGCCATTATGCTAGATATTTTAAGAGCACTGATAGTGTCATAGGAAATATTTATGCATATGCTTAAATTGTCAATAAAATCTGTGAAATATAAAAGCACTTATCTTTGCCTCAGTTTTAGTGCCAAGCACTCTTAAAAAATATGCAGACCATTTAATCAGCAAAGCTATAAACATTTCCAAATGCTATTTAGAATAATGCATAAATATTACCTAATCAACAATTAATTACATCCAAAGTAAAACAAGTAATTAAAAGTAATAATTAAAAGCAAAGTCCTGAACTCTGAGATGTTAATATATAAAGTAGCTCTTCCGAAGCAAAACTGGTCTTTTTCCCCCTCCCTGATACCTACACAAAAAAGGTGTTGTACAAATTTTCTTCCAAGAATAATACAAAACTCAAGAGAATAAATCAGCAGAGGCATCTATTTGATCAAGAATCTAAACCAATGCTAACAAATGAAGGCTTGAAAGACAAAGTTCTTATCAAATGATAATTATTTTGCATTACTCTTTGTTCTGTGCCATCTCATTAAGCATTTCACCCCAATCACTTTACTAAGCATGCTCATTATCTGGTCATGTAAGCTTTAGGCACACTTCTCCAGTTGCATATACATTTTTCTTGGAATCAGGTTAAAAAGTTTGGGATTAAGTGGCAGAGGTGAGTTGAGAAGAACAGAACAGAACAACAGAACCACAGAATTGGAAGGGATCTTGGAGATCTAGTCCAAGCAAGAGAACCTATATTAATTGTACCTATGCTGCCCAGGCAATACAGCAAGGTTTGTTTTTAATAATCGGGACAAAGGTTTTCCACAAAAGGGAAACGGGACCTCTATATCTGCTGCCTTTAATTTTTGGCATATTGTGGTGAATGATATCATATGGATGGATGGATGGATGGTACTATCTACAGCTTGCCACAACAGATGTCAAGATATATCAGCTTTCTTCTCTCTAATGGATCACTGAAGCTAAGTTCCATGAGAAAATGAGTTGTGTGTTCTTGTTCATATAGGGTCAGTGAGCCATGATGTGTAAAATACAATCTAATTGAAAGGTGATGTAAAAGGAGATTTTGACTATCAGTTGTTGACTTTTATGACAGAAGAGACCCCAATTTTTATATAGTTCCAAAACTTCCAAATATATACAACAGGTAGCTAAACATCATGAAAAGTGTATCTTTGCATCCCAGGATTAACAACATAAAAGTTCAGGATCATAGATATATCTTTTTCTCCACTCCAGTTGTAACTGCATCTGATATCACACCACTAGTCTTTTTAATCCATTAATTTCTGTATGAAGTGAAGCATCTTTTCTCTGACAAAAAGATTTCAGCCAAGAATTTCTTCTGAAAGTGACAGAGAACTTTGTTCCAGAAATAATTTGATTCCAAATTATTAAAAAGACAGGAGAGGCAGGATTTAGATTTCAATTGATTGAAAATGAGTTCCATATTAACTTACTGTCCCAACTTCCCACATTCAGATGGTCTTATTGTACTATCTGATCTTGCAGATGCCTATCAAGCATACAGTAACAATAGACCTATGATGAACTGGAAATATTTCTGTATGCTTTGTAGACAGTTATTGATTTGGGTCTGCTTGTCAGGAAGACTAAAATGGCCAGAGATATTTCATATTTACTAGCACCAAATATTCTATTTTCTTTTTCTTTTTTTCAGTGAGGAATGTCATGATGGAATAAGTAGCATGCTCAATAGTCTAACATCTTTCTCTAAACAGATCAACAAGAGCTTTTAGATGTCCAGAAATACAACAAAATTCAGCTGACATTATGATGGCATGTAAAATGAACAAAGTACCTCAGCTAAACATATCATTTATAGCTCTTGTTCGTTTTAGCAATATAAACATGGATTTTTCGGTTATTATGCTTTAGTTCTTTCTAAGAGCTAAAGTGTTCTAATCTTGCTAAAGTGCATAAATTGAAAATCAAGCACTGCCTTCCTCCTATTCATTTTCACAGTGGCATATGGAGAGCTGGATCAGCAGACAGCTAAGCAGAAGATTTAGCAGGTCAAAATGCACACTTTTCTTGCAACACCTGAATAATTCTGACTTTTAGCTTAAATTACTTTTCTCCATTTCTCTCAAAATGACATATATTTTATATGGTACCCTCCATTTTATCTTCATAACAACTTCATGAAACATGAGAGATGGTGATTCACCCACTGAGATTAGTGTTTGAATGGGACTTGGAAGCTGGATCACAAGTGTTACCTGGAACTTCTTGACCTATATGCTCAATGCTTCCCCACTTTGATTCACTTAATGCAATGGTAGTTTTTTTTTTTTTTTTTTTGAAACAAATTTTTATTAATTTTAAAGATAAAACAACACATCATTAACCATTAAATACATAAACACATAAAACCTCTTAACATTGTAAATCCTTACAAGTCAAACAAAACATTATTTTTATACAGCATAATTCCAATTTATCCCATCTCCATATGGACACACAAACATCTTTCAGCAAGTTTCTCATTTTTTCTCTTTACTCCTATTCAATTTCATTTCTCTTTCATATTTATCCATTTTATAGTCATCATATTCTTTTCTTTCTGGCTTGTATAAATTATTCTCTTCTAGCATTCCTCCAAGGTTTTATTGATTCTTTCTTTTTTTTTTTTATATAAAAAACAAATTTTGTTAGTTTTACCATAAGCACAATACGCAAACATACAAACACAAAACATAAACAAAACTAAAAGATCTTTTCTGAAGGTTGTCTGTTCCCGGGTTAAAACTCTTTACACAGACACAAATTCAAACATCATATTCAACCCATATCTCCTTCCAAATCTTATTATCATTTTCTTTTTTATATATATATATAAAAACCATTTTTATCAGTTTTATAAAAACAATGCACAAAAAATCAAGGTATAGCAGCTTATAAATTCTTTTCTAAGAAAAAATAATAATAATAGACCAATAAAGCATAACATTTCCAGATTATAATATCAATATTTCATATAATATTAACTTCATATCTTGTCCCTACTTCTCTTTTCCATCCAAATTATTTATTAATTAAAATTTTATTGCCTTTTATCAATACACAAAATCCAAAAAAAAAAAAGCATATATATCCTTCCATATCTTATTACCATTTTCAATAACATTCTTTGTCTGTTCTATTTCCAATTATCCATTCATCTTTTTTTTCTTTTACTATACTTCTCCTGTACACCAATTGGAGTAACATCTATAACTCATTACCCTAACTTAGAAATACTACATATAGCAATCTTTCTTGGGATTCTGTTTAAAAAAAATTCTAAAATTACATAATAAATTTTATATTCTAAATATACATATAAAAACACACTCTTATATACCCTCCAGAATCCCTCTTTTAATCTAAATTAAATTCACCCATTATCTCTAAATAAACTTTTTTTCCTTAGGTCTTGCTTCCCCACATTAAGGCTTCTCCTCCCCCCCTTTCTCTCTTGCTTATTCTTCTCCTTGCCCTTTCAACCCCTTTGTTTTTTCTCTTCGCTTTTCTTGCTCCTTTTCCTTTGCTTTCTAACCTTGCCTCCATCTTTTTGCTCATTTTTCTCTCTTTTGGTTGTTTTTATAATTCTTAAAATCCCCTTTTTCTTATCCTTTTTGTCCTCCTCTCCAGAAGGGACCCATTGTTCATCAAAGATGGCTTCTTCTTCCTCTTCTTCCTTGTCCCAATCCTTCTGCTGCGTAATCAACTTTTCAAAGGAACATAACGCCATTTCTAAGAATTGAAACAAAGCGCCCAAAGTATCTTCTTTTTTATATTTTTGATATTCAATCTCTAGTTCATCCACAGACGATGCCATTATGAAAAGGGAAACTTTTTCCAAAACAACCACAAGAATTTTTAATCAAAGACAATCAAAAGCAATTAAAAAAAGAAAAAAAGTTCCAAAAGTTAATACTTTTCTTCCTTCTTCTCTTTCTCTTTCTGAATTAATTTTTAATCAAAGAGGTCCAATTACCATATATCTTCTTTTGGGATCCACAAAGACGTTCTAATCAATCTCCTCCTTTTTCAGCTTCTGCTCCAATTTTTTTTTTCTCCCTTCCCACTTGCAATGAGAATTTTAATAATCAAAAATCCATACCTCCAGCAGAGATTTTCCAATTTCTCACATTTTTCAATGTCCAAAAATCCCTTTGTCTCTTATCTTAGCTTTCAAAACAATCCACTTTCAATGTCTAATATATCCAAATATTTCTGCTTTTTCCGTGGGGTGGGAGAGTTAAAAAAAAAAAAAAAATTCCCTTTAACAGCTTCTCCGCCGCTTTTCGCTCTTCTTAGGGATACAATGTATCCTCCAGCAACAAACAGCTCAATTCCAGGCAATTTAAAAGGTGTTACTTGACCCGGCTCAGACAGAACTTTCACTCTTCACACTTCCTCCAGCACAGTTCTTACCCGGTTGCTGGCTTCTTCGTGGCAGCCATTGCTGACCGCCGCTCCACCGCCTTGGGAAAAAGGGGTTTTCCCGGAGAAAGGGGGGTCTGCGATGCCCCCACCTCCCTTTCCGACTCCCCTCTATCTTCAGCTGTCCCTACAGGGCAGCCATATCCCCCTGACCCATCTGGATCGGGGATACCTCGACGGCTAGCACAGCAGGAATCGCGAGCTGTCGCGAATTCCTGCTGCCCCGAAGCCACGCAAACCGGAAGTTTGCAATGGTAGTTTTAATGTAATACTTTCCGGTACAATGTGTGTAAAGACCTCTGAATACACGATTTCAATGCTATTTCTGAAAATTAAAGTTATTTTGTTTATTTTGTAGTGTGAACAACACTAAAAGTGAAGACCAGGCAAGATCATTTATGGAAAGGCTCTAATCATCCATAGTTGAAAAACAGGCAACAAAACATTGTTGTATAAGGTTGGAAAAAAAGAGATGCAGTATTTAAACCTGGATCTCATAACCAATATGGCTAGATTCCTAAAATTTACCATAAGACCAGAAAGAGTTGAAGGTCCATTAAATACAACTCCTTGCTTGGAAAAGGGAATATAGCATCCCCCATTAGATAGCTCTTCAGACATCAGAATTAATGCAAAATCACCCACGACCTCTGCAAGTAATTGATTCCATTTAATGTTAGAATCCTCCCCCCGCCCTTATATTTACTCAGAGTTTGCCTTTGTGTAAAAGAGTCCATTCTTTGTCATATACTTTGGAATTATTTAGGGCATTCATATGGTAACCCAACCAAAATAGATTCCAGCGTGGTTCACAAACTATAAAAGCAATTATTCCTTAAAATAGCACTATACATTACAATAAGTGAAAGGGGTATTCTGACAAATGCAATTTCTAGGCAAAATTTTAAAAAATCATGGTGTACACCTAAAAGTTAACAGAGTAGATTTCAGGAAAATTCTAGTGAAAAGAAGTGTCATTGAATAAACATTCTAGGGGATAGGGATCTTCCTGGAGATTATTCCTTGGATCTTTCTTGGTTACAATGCAATAAGTGTGTGTGTGTGTGTGTGTGTGTGTGTGTGTGTGTGTGTGTGTGTAAAATGCCAGTCCTGGTTACAGACAGAATATATGTAGTGAATGAATTATGGATTTCCCTCCCAAACTATAGGAACTGGCAGGTGGGAAAAACCCTTAAAATATGATAGAATAACTGAAGAAAAAGCAATAGCAATAGCACTCAGACTTATATACTGCTTCACAGTGCTTTACAGCCCTCTCTAAACAGTTTACAGAGTCAGCATATTGCCCTCAACCATCTAGGTCCTCATTTTACTGATCTTGGGTGGATGGAAGGCTGAGTCAAATGAGCCAGTGAGAATCAAACTGCTGGCAGTCAGCAGAATAAGCCTGCAATACTGCCTTCTAACCACTGCACCAACATGGCAGTTGTGTGCAAAGTATTGTATGCAACAAGAGGAATATCCCTTCCCTGCCCAAATTATACTTATATAAGAATTGGAGGTCCATTTTAGGTACAGAAGCTCATTGAGGGACTTTGTGAGGGAAATCTGGAAAATATACAAATACAACAAACAAGCAGTAACAGAGGGAAAACTCCCAGATGATGGACATGCAATTGAAGGTTTTATAAATATATCAATGTTGCACATCTGTACAGGAAGGATGGGGCTTCAATCACATGCCAGTTTGCCTCCTTTTCCCAGATGTCTCTAATATCCATTTAACAAACATTGATCCAAGAGAGGAAACAAATCCAAAACCTCGGTTGCAACAAGGCCTCTATTAGGATCAACCAAAATGGCCATGAAATACACATTCAGGTTTCCAGAATTCTTAATCAGCCCAGTGGATTAGAAAAAGAAAAGAAAAGAAAGGGAAGAAGAATATTGCTGATTTTAGAGCTATGTCTAAAATGCTCCTGAAAAGAGAGTTAGAGCCACTGTCAGTGTTTCAGAAAGACTAAACTCCAATACCAAAACTCTGAGGCAAGTGTTTTCTCAAAGTTCCATTTTATTAGAGTAGTCATACTGGCTACTGGAACTGGGAAAAATTCTGGGATTTCCCTCAGTAATTCAAAAAGCCAAATCCACCCCCTGAACCCATCAGTTCATCACATGGTCCAATTACCATCCATCCCAACTTGCAACATGCCTTAAATCAGGGGTCAGCAACCTTAAACACTCAAAGAGCCACAAAGGTTCTAATTGGAAGCCCCCTTCAATTCTGGAGCTGACCAGACTCTATGCCAGTTCCCCCACCATAGAGTCTCCTCCTAGAGCATTGTCCTTTTTCCTCTACCTGTCTAACCAAAAGCCCTGTTTGGGCCAATTGTGGAGCCGACCAGTGACAGGGAGACACAGCAGAGGGATGAAACAGCCGCATGCGGCTCCAGAGCTGCAAGTTGCTGATCTCTGCCTTAAACCATTCCTCATCCAGGCCCTGACTGAAAAGAAGAATGCTGTTATGTCTAACTACATACTAACTACATACTAACTACTCTATGAAATTCCCCCTCCCAATTTCCCGGGAACAGGAATGTGGCAGTGTGGAAGCTTCTGGTGTTGATATGGCTTCCAAAGCTGACAAGGAAGTAAAAAAAAAAAACCTTAAGATGATGGCAATTAAAATCCAGCCCTTTTAATGTACATCGTAAATATTTTAACTGATTTAAAATTCGTGTGCCACTGTACCATGCAAGATTCCTGTCCTCGTAATAAAATAATTCAACAAAGTGAAAAAATATAAATAAGAGTTCGTAATGAAGAATATTATGTTTGGGGGGTGGGTGGGATCTAAGCTCATAAAAGATTTTTCCATATTTCTAGGGAAGACCATATGTACATTGTACATTCACCATGCAGCGCATTGTCATTTATGATATGGGCAGATGTTCAGCCTACTCACACAAGGATTGAAGAAGAGACAGAAGATTGACGAAGCCATGTCTAGCTTATCTATAGACTTCTTTACCATTAGTACTAAGGTGTATTACATTCTGGTGAACGTGCTTACAAACCTTTCCTTTAATGGTAAAGTCAAGATCTTTAAAGATCTTAAAAGCATTTTTTCATACATTTGGATTTAAAAGCTTGCTTCCCAAATACCAAACC
The DNA here is from genome assembly GCA_033807585.1 of Hydrophis major. Classification (NCBI taxonomy): domain Eukaryota; kingdom Metazoa; phylum Chordata; class Lepidosauria; order Squamata; family Elapidae; genus Hydrophis; species Hydrophis major. Next base: position 141,483,435 of record CM066331.1, read on the forward strand.
AGCACATGTATTAAGAGGGGCTGTGGGGAATTCTATTTATGTTCTTACTGGTTGCTTTGCTCACAAACTAGTGACCAGAAATAGGACATTTTCATTGACAGTCCAATTATAGAAGTCTTGTTCAAGGGAAGAATGATTGGTTTTCCACTCTCTATCACTGAAGGCCATCTTATTACCACAGATGTTTGTAGGAGTATATTTTTTATTGCTTTTAGAATGCTCTTCTTTTTAAAATGAAGCTCTTTTAATATTTGCTGTCATTATTTTTAAGGGTTGAGGTTTTTATTACTGATAGATTTACATAAAATTGTTTTTATTGCACTTTTGTAAACTTTTCCAGGAGGATAAGCTATATGCAAATGATAGTAGCAGTGCTTCTTTAGAAGTGTGCTTATACTTAGAAGTTATTGTTGCAGCAAGCATACAGATCACACAGTACAATATAAGCCTACAAATCAAATTACAATAAAATAAAAAAAACCAATGTATGAGGATTAGTTGTTTATGCTCTCCCACCTGTGCAGAATTTGCAACTTTTTTTTTCTATAAGATCTTATACTTTCCACCATACCAAAAACTAAATATGGAAAATGGAAAACAGTCTCTTTGCTTATTTCCCAGTAAACAATAATGCTTTTCTTGAAGCTCTGGTAATGATGCAGCGACATTTTGAGTAAAGTTACTTGCCCAGATAGAGGCATAAAAAAAGCTGATTTATATATATATATGCAGTGAGCCACCACTCAATTTGTACTCCATCCTCATGAGGTCATACTACTCTGCTGCTATTTTCCTATGTGCACAACTGCATGTATTTATATCCGTATCTATACTTATGTATAGATATACTTATTGAACCATGGTGGTGCAATGATTAGAGGCTACTTCTGCTGACTGCCGGCTGACTGCAATTTGGCAGTTCAAATCTCATCAGGCTCAAGGTTGACTCAGCCTTCCATCCTTCCAAGATTGGTAAAATGAGGTCCCAGATTGTTGGGCACAATAGGCTGCCTCTGTAAAACTGCTTAAAGAAGGCTGTAAAGCACTATAAAGCGGTATATAAGTCTAAGTGCTATTGCTGTTGCTATGTCTCTCTCTCAGGGGTGGGATTCTACCAGTTTGCACCTATTTGCTAGAACCGGCTGTTAACATTATAAGCAGCTTGGAGAACCGGTTGTTAGAAGAAATTACTGGCCTAATCCTGTAAGGAAAGCAGGAAGGAAACATTCTGGTGTTGCTTACATAAACTGCCTCTCCATTAAACCTTATTACATTCTTGGCAGGACTAGACTTCCTGTCTCAGGAACTTCTCTGAAGCTTTTTTTCCCCTCCTTTGCTGGTACTTTGCTTGTTTGGAGTGACCATTCAAAGTTACAATGGCACTGAAAAAAAGTGACTTATGACCATTTTTCACACTTAACAACTGTTGCAGCATCCCACAGTCATGAGATGCCAGGCGAGGAGATGCATGCCTCGATGTGAGTGATATTGAGTTGGCCACGCCCAGACAATAACATGACCACCAAGCCATATTCATCCAGTCATATGACCACCAAGCCACGCCTGCCACCTAAGCTGAACAGGTTGTTAAAAAATTTGAATCCCACCCCTGTTCTATTCCTATGGTCAATGGGTGATGGAGAGGTAAGTTTCACTTCTGAAAGAGGCAACTATGGAGAAACAAGATAGCAATCATCAAATATATGAGGGCTTGCCACATAGAAGTGGGAGCAGACTTATTATCTGTTATTCCCAGTCCAGAAACAGTTATTTCAAACAAAATAAAAGCTATCAGCCAGTAGAATAAAGTAGTAAATTCTCCTTTCCTGAAGGTCTGGAAGCATTGTTGCTTATAATAAGGAAGCATTAATGGTTCCAGGCTACAGTTCTGGAAAGCGATGTAGGCATTCATCTTCTTAAGAAAGAGAACTTACAGGGAGAACCAATGAATGGGCAATGAACCAGCTTTGCAAAGTGGTGTAGTGTGGGGAGCTGTTTTTATATGATTATTTTATGCCCTTGTTGGATCAACAATGACATTAAAACATATAAAATCTACCTGTCACCCTTGTAGTCCAAAAATAATCCAAACAAGAAAATGAGGAAATTGCCCAGATGAAGAAATATATTATAATATAAAGGTACAGAAAGATTACATTAACAGAATCTTGCAGATCTAAAAGTATATTTCTCCAAGACAGACCAAACTCAGAAACTAAAGACATACAAACTAAAGCTCCTTTCATAATAAGATTGCTAATGTATTTCCCTGCCCTTCTTTCTCTTTTAAGAATTAGAAAAGTTCATGTCTGAATTCCGTTCTTAAATTACTTTTCTGCCATGGATTTCTTTTATTTAACTGTTGTGTTCATTGCAGCTCTTCCTCCTGTTCTTAAGGTTATCACTTCTGCCCTTTATACCTATTTATATATATTATTTAGCCAGCTACAGGACTCTGTCAGGGCAGTATGCATACGAGTTTCAAGTATACTTGTAAAAGAAGAAGCACACACCTTGTGATCTCCGGAACTAACATTATATTTATTGTACTTACTAAGCTTTCATCAGCCTCTGCTGACATTGTCAGAGTATTAAGCTACCATTACAGAGATCTCTGCCTTATATATCATTAATCAATTTAGTCCTTGCACACATAATAGGCCCTTTCAACCACCTCCCATCTGTAATTAACTCTGTTGTTTTTGCTTCCTTCATGTTGGTCAAAGGAGGCTTATCTCTTGTTGTTTCCTCTCTTGTCAGACTCAGTCTGGAATGTTTATCTTTAGGAGGTGATGTTAACCTGCCAGCTATTGCAATTTGTGTATCTCTCTCTCTCTCTCTCTCTCTCTAGTTGTAGATGTAGATATAGATATAGATTAGATATAGATATAGATATAGATAGATGATAGATGATAGATGATAGATGATAGATGATAGATGATAGATGATAGATGATAGATAGATAGATAGATAGATAGATAGATAGATAGATAGATAGATAGAGATAGATAGATAGATAGATAGATAGATAGATAGATAGATAGATAGATAGATAGATAGATAGATATTTCTGTCTATGCATACTGCAGCTTCTGGAGGCAAGCTGTTCCACTGGTTAATTGTCCTCACTGTTAGGAAGTTTCTCCTTAATTCCAGGTTTCCTTCTCTCCTTGATTAGTTTCCATACATGGTTTCTTGTCTTGCCTTCTGATGCTTTGGAAAATAAGCTGACCTTCTCCCTGTATTCAGATCATTTTGTTGAGAATAGCTAAAGTAAATCTACTGTTAGAAAACAGCTTGTTTTTTTCTGCCCAATTTCTAGTTAAAAGAAATAATAATCTAATGCAGTACCCTGAAGAAGAAAATTGAGGTAGTTAAATGTTGCAGTCACATCCAGAATATAAACTCCATAAGTAGGATGGAAGAGTATTACTGTTAAAGTGCTCAGCATTAGGGGGGGGAGATTTAAAGAACAAAGTGGGAGAGGGGATTGAAACTGACCTTTTTGACTTCAGTAAAAAAAAATAAAAGAAAAAAAAATATATGTATCTAAAGGTTTAATAAGCTAGGCATTGTAATGGTTGTATTATTCTGCCCAGAGGAAATTAATGATATGTAATTTCTCCTGACTAAGTAAAGTGGAATTTTAAACTAAATTATAAATCCAACAATTACATCTCACTCCTATTATATTCTTCTGTTTAGGAATGCAGCATCGTGATCTAGGATATTGTAGTTCAATTGTAATGCTGCAGCTGGGATTTAAATACTGTGCTTATATCATGTCCCCCTCCTTTTTATTAAAATCAAGTTCATTGTCTTTGCAATGGCATTATGTTAAGACAGACTGTTGCAAATATATTGTGGGCCAATTTTCAGACATTTTTTCATGATAAAACTTTGGTTTCCACATGTTCGTAGTACTTTTTTGAGTCAATAAAATTGGAGCGTCAGAATCAGGGACCACCAAAACCTATTGATTGTCTGCTTCAAATGGATGCTTTATCTACTTAGTACATTGCCTACAAAATATATATATATGAGGCTTTAGAAAAATCCAGAATTTGCTTTACTGGGGAAGAAGCCTGTGGTTTCTATTTTCTCATGTAGGCAGAAATATATGGCTTGCTGGGCAACATATTCATTTTAGCATTGGGAATTAAGAATACAATTCACACCCTGCTGAGTTAAAAAAATAAATAAAAATCCTCTGCTTTACAATGCCTATCCATACGCCATGCTTGCTTTTATGTTCAGGCTGCATTATTGTGTGACATCATCAGACTTAAGGAAGAATTTGTTAGGAGGGAGGTTCTCTTCAATTCACATAGAGGCTTCTTTTCATTTACACTTGGAAGCAAGTGTATTTTAAGCTTCATTTTAAACCTTAATTGCCCTGGTCCTTATTTACTAAAACTCAAATGCCTTGACCCTGTTTGCCATACTCAATTTCATTGAGGGCCGCAGCAGAGTTGTGTTTGACCTTGGAGGGCTGGCTAGGGGAAACCGTGGCCAGCTCGATGTCACTCATGTCAGGGACATCTGTGGTGGCCAAAGGCTAAGGCAGGACTTCTTGAGACCTTCCCTCACTCTCATTATAATCTCCTTCCTCCCTCCCTCCCTCCCTCCCTGCCTCCCTCCCTTCCTTTTCCTTCCCTCTTCATTCTCCTTTCTTCTTCCTTCCCCTTTCCTCTTTCCTTCCTTGCTCTCTTCCCACCTTCCCCTCTTTTTCTTCGTCTTTCCTCATTCCATTTCTCCTTTCCTGTCCCTTCTTGCATGCTCAAATGCAAAAGGGGAAACATTTCTCCTTCCGTTTTGTTTTCTAGTTTGTTTTGATAGCCCTCTGCCAGTGAAAATGGGGGCTGTGGGGACCCCGCAGGCCAGGTGTTAAGCAACCTGCAGACTGCATCTGGCCTGCAGGCCTTGAGTTTGACACCCTGCCATAGAGCAACCATATCTGTCTGGCAAAAATCCAGAGGCGCAGCAGGAAATGGCACAGTTTTAAGCTAAGCTATCTTGGTGCGACCCTCTAGAATTGATCTGGATTTTTGCTACTCAAAGATGATAGCTGTCCTTATACCAGATGACTGTGTTATCAGTCTGGGAATACCCTTCTTTACCTCATCAGACTGATAGAGAATCCTAGGAAATTTTTCCAGACTCTTGTAATTCTGAAGGTGAAGAGGAAAACATAATAAATTCTCAGCCCACAGTTCAAAAGGCAATCCGTTATCAGCTACTTGTGAGTGATGGGTGAGACTTGGTGTAAGTGGTTGCTGACTTGGATAATAGAGAGTCAAATTCTTATCCTGAAAGAGTAACAATCCCTAAGACATTGAATCAAACTAGAGTGAACTGAGCAGTAGAGATGAAGATGACTCCTTAAGATGAAGGGATATTGACTCCTCTAATTAGGTAAAGCCATGACCTCTGACCCCTGTATGCCAGACTTCTTGTCCTGTTAGAACAAATCCTCCTTCTTCATGGCCAATATTCCTGTGATATCCCGCTACTTGTAAAGGATGGGCTATTGAAGATGTTCTCTTTGCACCACAATCTGGGTTTCATGTCTGCCGTATCCTCAAGCCAGCAGCTTTGTATAGTGACAAGAATATTGACTTCTATACTTTAAAGACATAGAATGAGTTATACTCATCAATCAGATCCCTTGGATTTGATTTGATTTTTTTTTTTTTTTTGATTGGAATGGCTGCATAGGGTTGGTTTTACTTAGATTTCTGGATTCTTTTTGAATAAGCCATTATGCAAGATTGTTGATGCAGTGATATCCACTCAAATGGATTTTCTGCTTGGTTTCAGAAAGTCCAAGCCAATTCACATGTTCAGGTGAATCATCTCCTAATCAAATCTCTGAATGGAGTATTTGCAGAGTCTATGTTAAAAATAAAAGCAACGCTTGCCTGAGAGCTGCAGGCAATTTACAAAACTGCCAATGCTTCCTTTCCCCCAAAACCCTCCAAATATACTCTTTCTTTTCCCATTGGGGACTCACAACTGATTACATGAAATCTTCCACCACACACCAATACCTCATTCTATTCTTAATAGTCAGTCTTTCAGTTCTTATTATTCAGTAAGTGTCATTCACAAGAAGGCGTCCAATCAGGAGTCCAATCAGTTTTTAGAACTGAGGAACTAGAAACATTCAATATAACCAGAAACATTGTTTTAGCTATATATATTGAGATTCCTGCCACTTTCGAAATTGTAAACATAAGTCCTCAGTAGAAATGAAAATCAGAGAAGGAAGGAAGAAAAGAAGGAAGGAAAAGAAAGAAAGAAAGAAAGAAAGAAAGAAAGAAAGAAAGAAAGAAAGAAAGAAAGAAAGAAAGAAAGAAAGAAAAAAAGAGGAAGGAAGGAAGGAAGGAAGGAAGGAAGGAAGGAAGGAAGGAAGGAAGGAAGGAAGGAAGGAAGATCACAAGAGAATTTCCCTTAGCGCAGAAAGGATACACATAACCATACTTGAATTCAGTGGAAGCTATACAAAATATTTTATTTTATTTCTGGTATTAGTTTTTAACTGACCTCTACAGTAAATTTATTTATTTGCAAAAAGAGAAAAGAAAGAAAGAAATATTTTTCCCCTAAAGTCCTTTCATTGCCTTCTTTCAGTTATATTTTTCCATTTAAAACCACTTTATAACTACATTAAGCACAGCTGGGTGTTCAATAATAGGGCAATAATCCACCCTTTGTGCATTTTACAATACTGTATACAGTTGCACACATAACAATGCGCAGAGCATAAATTAATACCTGCAGCCACTTATAACCCATGACTTTAGCCTCATGCTGAAATTTGAGGAAAGGTGAAGCGTGTCGATTATTTTCCTGTAGTTCAACTCACCCAAAGAGATTTTTGTCATGTTTTTCATCATGATAACAGATTAATAATAAAGAAGAGGTGCATTAGGAAAAACAAATGCTGTAAGACAAGACTGGACAAGTGGGGGGAAGGTTTTTAAAAAGTCAAAATGCTGATTGTGACCTCTCTGCTTTGTACATGTATCAAAACTGCATACGGGGAAGGGAGTGACTTGCATAGTTTCAACTACCATCTTGAAACCTCATCCATGTAAGCTTGTCCAGTGGGCTTCAGGGTTAAAAGTTGATCTAAACATGATACCTGAAGGTGACAAAAATTATTGCTAAGAGATAATTCACATTTAACCTATGTTAAAGTTCTATATTCTAGGGAGACTCTGGTTCATCCTCTACCACAGAAGCCCACTGGTACTAGTTACTCTTCTTCACCTGGTAGCTATTTGGGGAATAAAACTAAGGAGAACTTCATGGAAGTCATGGTGATCTTGTGGAGGAAAAACAGCTCATAAATTAGATATTAAATCTATAAATCTAATTTATAGATTTAATAATACATACAACCATATTGTGGTATAATGATAATTCTTCCATATTCTACATATGACTTTATACAGCAGTTATAATTTGCTGCAGAAACAAGGAGTTACTAAGATGCCTGCACTGAATGGTTCTCTTTCTCAGCATTCTTGTGTGCATATCTGTGTGTATACATGCAGGCATTAAAGTTTGCTCCTATTCATGCAGATAGAACATTTCTCCCAGGCACTGGAAAAGAAAAATTAGAGTCAGAGATTGTAAAGTTGAATGAATATACAGTCGTTATAGATTGGGTATATGTTGTTTTTTTCATTGTGTTTTTGTTTTGCATTGCACAAGTAAATATTATTGCTTATGTTTTTATTATTGTTAACTGCCCAGAATTCTCCACCACAAGTTGGGTAACTATAGAAATCTTTTAAATAAATCATTTAAATGATACAACATACATTGGGACATCATGACATAAATTCCACCCTTTCATCTTTGGGTTTTGATGTTAAGTACAAGTACAAAAGGAACTGAGTTTGTTTCTTGACTTGACAATTCATCTTCATCACTTGCTTTTCCTTTGGTCTTCTGAACACACATGAATGTATGTGCAAATGCATGTGAATATTCATTTTCATCTTCCCATAGTTCATTCTCCTATAATTCTTAAAACACAGGAGATAATGATGGTTCTATTATGATTATGTCCATGCTGACCATACATGATAAGATCTGATCAAATCTGATTTGAGGAGAACCTAGTTCAACTTTACTACATGATTTGAGAATCAAGGGCAAACAAAAACAAGAGTAACTTTGATTTTTTTTTTTAGTAAAAAGCCTTTGTCCTTATGCCATAGTGGGAAGCATCAATTCACCCACAGCTATTTAATTTTTCAGCAAAATGGAATAAAAATAGAAGAGACAGTAGATGTTAAGAAACATTCATCTGAGTATCTCCAAGGGATTCACAGCAAATTTTGTTGAAATAGTCCTCTTGCAACTCTTGTCAGACAAGAGTTCCAGGAACAAGGAAAGGATAGCAAAATAACCCCCAATTTATTTATTTATTTTATTTTATTTTTATTTTTGTCAATTGCTTACAAGATAATAGGTATAAGTAAAAACATAGTTATGAATACATGGATACATATAAGAAAAATAAAAGAAATAAAAGAAACAATAGGACAGGGACAGTAGATACGTTGGTGCGCTTATGCACACTCTCTACAGGCCTCTTAGGAAAGGGGTGAGGTCAATAGTAGACAGTCTAAGGTTAAAGTTTTTGGGGTTTGGGGAAGAAACCACAGAGTCAGTTAGAGTATTCCAGACATTGACCACTCTGTTGCTGAAGTTGTATTTCCTGAAATCAAGTTTGGTGAGGTTTACCTTGAGTTTGTATCTATTGTTTGCTCTTGTGTTGTTATGGTTGAAGCTGAAGTATTCATTGACAGATAGGACATTGCAATGTATGATTTTATATATTATACTTAGATCGGACCGAAGGTGGCATAGTTGTAGGTTTTCTAGGTCTAGAATTTCAAGTCAGGTGGCATAAGGTATTCTGCAACGAGTAGTGGAGAACTCTTCTTGTGAAATATTTCTGGACTTTCTCAACTGTGTTGATATCTGATATGTAATGTGGGTTCCAGACTGATGAGTTGTATTTGAGTATTGGTCTAGCAAATGTTTTATATGCTCTAATTATTAGTGTAATATTACCAGAGAAAAAGCTACATAAGATTAGGTTAACAACTCTTAACGCCCTTTTGGCTATGTAGTTACAATGGGCTCTAGCACTTAGGTCATTAGAGATGAGTACTCCAAGATCCTTGACAGAGTTTGGAACATCAACAAGGTCTTGACTATTCAGCCTATATTTTATTTTCTGAATTTTTTTTGCCAATATGTAGGACAGAGCGTTTATTTCTTGAGATTTGAAGTTGCCATTTGTTTGACCATTCTGATACATAGTCAAGGTCTTTTTGAAGGGTAGCAGAATTGTCTGTGGTGTTGAATAACTTTACATCATCATCGAACTTTACATCATCAGCGAAGAGAATGCAGTTGCTCTTGATAATTTATCCAGAAAAAAGCCAAAGTTGTGTTAGACCAATTCAACAAGGTCGTATCCAAAGTTTAAAATTAATATCAGAGTTAAAAAGAGAATTTCCGATCTGCAGTGCTTCGGAGCAGGCAGGAATCTGCAACTGTGCTCAGTTTCTGCCTGTGTTCACTTCCTGAGTGCCCCGAGCCATTTGGCTTCGGGGCTAAGCCACCTCTGTAGAAGGTGGCGAAGACGGCGGGGGGGTCTGACAGGGTCAAGAGATATCGCACCTCTCTTCCCTAGCCAGCGAAACCCCCTTTTCCAAAGGCAGCTGAGCGGCGGTAGCAATGGCCGCCACATAGAAGAGCTCAGCTGGAAAAAGAAAGTGCAGGAGGAGCTGTGAAGAATTGAAAGTGATCTTTGCTGACCAGGACAAGTAACAGTGAAGGTACTTTGAAATTTGAAACTTGCTAAAGAAACATCGTTTCCAGAATGTGTCAAGTGGCGAATGTAACTTAAAGGAAAAGCTTTTTTTTTTCTTTTCACTCTCCTTCCGAACGTGGCAGTGATAGAATCTTAAAAGAAATCGGAAAACCCGCATTGGAGGTATGCATTTCTGAACATTTAAAGGAAAATTGTTGCTGTAAGTGGGAAGGGAGAGGAAAAAAAATTGAAGCAGAATTTGAAAAAGGAGGAGATTGCCTAGAATTTTAAAGAGCTTTGAACATTAATACAGCTTCTAAAAGATATACCTTAATTGGAACTCTTTGATCAAACAACCCCAGAAAGAGAAATGGAAGAAAGAAAAAAAGCATTAAAATAAATAGTTTATTTGGATTCTCTGGTGGCTTTGGAACTTTTGGGAATTATTCTTGATTAAAAACACTCGGCTAGTTGTTTTGGAAAAAAAATTTCTCTTCATGATGGCATCGCTTGTGGATGAACTAAAAATTGAATATCAAAAATATAAAAAAGAAGAACAAGATGGGAAAGATACTTTGGGCACTCTTTTTCAATTTCTAGAAATAGTGGTATGCACTTATGAAAAACTGACTGCGCAGCAGGACGACTGGGACAAAGAAGAAGAAGAAGCCATCTCTGATGAACAATGGGTTCTTTTTTGGGAGGAGGAGAAAGAGGAAAAGAAAAAGAAAAAGGGGATTTTAAGGCTTGAAAAAACAACCAAAAAAGAGAAAAATGAGGTGAAAGGTGGATATAAGGTTAGAAAACAACAGAAAGGGGGAAAGCAGAAGAAGAAAAGGGAGGAGGAGAGACAAAGGGGTAAAAAGGGCATGGAGTAGAATAAGCAAGAGAGAAAGGAGGGGAGGAGAAGCCTTAATTGTGGGAAGCAAGATTTAAAGAAACAAAACTCATTTAGAGACAATGGGTAAATTTAATTGAAAAAAGGGATTCTGTAAGGTACATAAGATTGTATTTTTATATGTGTATTTAGAATAAAATGCTTAAGATATAAATGAGTATTAATAAGTATGATTAGTTTTTTAATGGCATGGATAGTGATCTTATATGCTTTTTCTTTGTTATTTTTGTGTTTTTTCCTTTTTCATAAAATTCATTGTGTAATTTTAGAATGTACTAAACAGAATCCCAGTATAAGTTAAGTGTTATATTAAGTACTATTAAGCTAGGCAAAAGAGTTAAAGGGGTCATACTCCAATCAGTGTACAGAAGTTTGTTTAAAGAGAAAAGATGAATGGATAGCTGGAAATAGAACAGACAAAGAATGATAAGTATTATGAATTGAACTGAGATGAGATAAATAAAATAAAACTAAGAAAGATAAAAGAGGGAAGAAGCTATATAGAAAATTGAAAATGGTAATAAGATATGGAATGGTATATAAAGTGAATATGAATTTTGAATTTGTGTCTGTGCGAAGAGTTTTAACCCAGGATCAAGCAACTTTCAGAAAAGATGTTGTATGTTTTTATGTTTTTATGTTTTATGTTTTGTTTGTTTGTGTATTGTTTTTGAAAAGCAAAAAAAATTAATTAGCAAGAAATATAATTTGGATAATAGAATGTAAAGGAGAAGTTGGGATAAGATACGAAGCTTAACAGATAATGTAATTATATATATTATAATTTGGAATTATTTTGTATGTTCTATTGGTTTTTTCAGAAAAGATCTTTTATGTTATTATGCCTTGTTTGTATGTGTATTGTTTTGTAAAACTAATAAAATTTGTCGTAAAAAAAAAAAAAGTAAGCTCTAGCATTTCAACTTCCTTTTACTGACTTGCTCTTTTGGCATAGTATAAGTTTGCTGCCTCGGATTACAAACTTTTGTGTGGAGGATTGGCATGGCCAGTTGGCAAACTTAGCCTGATTAAGTTCTTCTCTGATTCTTTCCAAAGAACTGGTTATAAAATGCAGGTTTTTTTGTTGTTCATAATAAGGAGAGAAAAAACACCAATGGTTCCAAGCTACAGTTCTGGAAAATGAAGTACGCTCTCCTCTTTAGGAGGTGCAAAGAACTAACAGGGAGAACCAATGAATGGGCAATGAACCAGCTTTGCAAGGTGGTAGTGTAGGGCAGGGGTTTCCAACCTTGGCAACTTTAAGACTTGTGGACTTCAACTCCCAGAATTCCTCAGAGCTGGCTGAGGAATTCTGGAAGTTGAAGTCCACAAGTCTTAAAGTTGCCAAGGTTGGACACCCCTGGTGTAGGGAGATGTTTTTATGTGATATTCTATGCCCTTGTTGGAGCAATGTCCAACAAAGACATTAAAATATACAAAACTTTTCCTGTCAACCTTGTATAATCAAGCTAGTCCAAAAAAGAAAATAAGGAAATTGCCCAGATGAGGAAATTCTAGTATATTATAATTGAAAGAAATAGTAAGGTTACATTAACAGAATCTTGTGAATCTCAAACTACAATTGTTTTCTTGACTATTTTCTTTTCTTTTTTTTTACATGTTGAAACTTTTATTATTATTTTTGACATATATTGCAAGTTTTAATTTATTCTGAGCCTTAACTTTCCTAACTCCATCCTTGCAGATTCGGACTACTTATTCTTATTAGGGTCTATGACAATTCGCCACGGCTAACCTGCCAGGACCAACTTCCCATGGGCAGCTCACCATGGCCAACTTGCCATGGCCGATTCACTGAGGGACAACTCACTACAGCCAACTCGCTGCAAGACAATTTGCTGCAGGACAAGCATTACACTAATATCAAAAGAATAGTGAAATAGAATAATTAAAGAAAGGATGCAAAAGGAGAGACAGAATTAAATGTGAACTGCAAAAATTGCAATATTATTTTTATTTATTTTAAATAATTAAATAGATTTTTAAATTGTCCCTCAGCAAGTTCTCCCACGGCAAGTTGTTCTGCAGTGAACTGCCCATGGCAAGTTGGCTGTGGTGATTTGGCCACAGCGATTTGGCTGTAGCAAGTTGTTCCATTCTGATGTTATTCTGTTTTAGTTATGTATCCCTCTTTTCATTTTTTTATACTTGTCCTTTTTTTCCTCTCAGTTTGTCAGAGAGTTGTTTATGCAATCATAACGGGAGTCTCTTGTTTTTCTTTCTCTATTTTATTGTATTCAGTTGGGATTTCATAATCTCGTTTTTCAGAGTTACCCACAGTACTTGAGCTGCTTTCCCATTTAGGATTTCTCCCCAAATAAAATAAAAAATAAAAATAAATAAAGGCTAGGCAGGCAGATAGACAATATTTGGATTCTCCCTGAAGGGTCCAAGTGCAATTTTCTTAAACCTGCCCTCCCTCCAAATGCGTGGATTTCAACTCCAAACAAGTTAAAGTGGTAAAATGCAGATGCCTCATGCTGTTCTCCCTTTTCTAACTGAGAAGGAATTCAATATTCCTTTTACAAAGGCAAATGGGGAAAATGCTGAACAAAAAAGGATGCCCTGGAAACCTGCAAGACTTTGTGAAATGCTGCTTGGCTGGGAATGTTATCCCTTCCTGTTAAGGAGAATAGAACTCAAGTTGGCTCTTCTTTCCAGTTAAATTCAGGATGCATAGAAAATTGCAAACCTATGAACCTCAGCAGGAGATTTCCACTTAAGGCTGTATCCTGGAAGTAAATTATAGTCGGCAGTGGAAAGCCTACTGACTAAATCAATTAGAAAAGAAAGGGAGTAGAACCATGGAGCAGTAAAAGAAAAGTATATTTCCCTTAATATTGCCGCATATTTTCCCTAAAAGGTGTAGCTCACTGATCCCCATAGCCAAGAACAGCACCTCTTAGAGGAGAAGAAGATACATTGCAAGATCTTTCTATGGCATGTTAAATAGAGAATCTCCACAGCCATGTTAAATAGCTGCCAACATTTCAGAGGTCACACCCAAATTCAACATATTAATTTCCACAAGCAGAACAAAATGAGCACACACGCACATTCACGTTTACTGTTTGAACAAGATGCTGGGGAACAGTTTGATTCAACCGGTGTAACAACCGGTTCGGTAAGGAGAGCGCTTTGTATGTGCTTTGCATGCGCGCAGAGGGTTTGCTACTGACCTTTTCCTGCAATTCTGCACTCTACCTGTGTGTTAAACAGCTGAAGCGTAACAATCTGCTGGGCTGTGCGAAGCAACTGAGCTTGAAAGCTAGAAAATAAAGGTCAGAATTGAGCCAGGGCGGGCAGGCGGGCCCAGCAGCTGATCATCGGAACAAACCAGTTCACTCACAGATGATCCTCAGAGCTATCGGTTTGGCCGAATCGGGCTCAACCAGTAGAATACCACCCCTGATGTTGGGTCCTTTCTCCACTTGCATCAACCACAGCATGGCTGGCAACCTTCTGCTATGTCAACATGGCATAGTTTTTGTCTTATTTCCCAATCTACACTTGAGGCAACTTAAATTCATTTGTAACTTTAATACCATGTTAAAGTAATGACTCCCTTATCTCTATAGGCTGATCAGAAGGCTTCATCAACGAGGGAGGGCATCCACTGGCCCCTTTGGGAGGGTGGTCTTATGTAGGTATTACCTCAGTTCTCTCATCTCCAGTCACTGCCTTCCAAGATAATTCTGCTTTTGGCATCTGGAAGATCCAATTCTCTGAAACTAGTTTATCTCCTTGTATTTCCCAGGTCCCTGAGCCATCCCTCATTCAAAGACCTCAATCAGTCTGAACAACCAGGGAAGGTAATTAGGAGTAAAGTGACAGAAGAAGGGCAGATTCTCTGTCTGCTACTTAATTCTTGAATTTTCCCTATACCTGTAGCTGCTGTTTGAGCAGATTTTAACACATTTTAATGTTTTTCAAGACTAGCACTAACCCCATAACCAAAAGAGCCTTGACAATCAGCAATATTTTGACATAGATAATTTATGTGTGACAACAGCTGATAATTAGGCTTCTGGTCAACATGGGATTAAACCCCATCTGAAAGGTGCATAAAGATTGATATCAGCATTCAAACATCTGCACAACACTTTCAGAGCAACTTTTGACAACAGCCAAATCTACCAATTTAGACATCTCTCAACATTTTATTCCTCCCCCCAATTCCACCCCATACCAAGATTTGTGGATAGAAATTTTCTCACTGGCTGGAAAGAAAAGACAAATTGAGGGAATCCACCAGTCTCTGCCCTTAATATTGTCCTAAATATTGCAAATAAGAGTAACACCATTTACTTATATCATGCTTATGAAAGAGAAGATGAGTGATACAATGACCTAGAAGTGGAGTTCTCGCCTAACAATCAGCAGGCTGTGAGTTTGATCCTAAGTAGAGGCAGATATTTCTCTCTCTGGGCATAATGAGAATTTATCTGCTGAACAAAATTCCGTATTGATGACAGGAAGGGCATCCGGCCATTAAAACACTCAGCTCCATTCAGTTGCCCAGACTCCACCCCCTCGCAAGGAATTATGGATCATTAAAAGAAGATAATGCTTATGAATAAGGATCCCCAATAGGAGCAGTGATGCTGGTGTAGTTTTCTGCCATATCAGAGATTAGTGATAAGTTTTTAATTCAGTTATGTGGAAAAGTATATTTATTAGTTTACAATTGTCTGTGCCATCAATGCATAATAAAAATAAGAATTTCCAGATGTTCCAGACAAATGTCACAAACCCTGTCTCTTAAATGGGCAATTCCATGGTAGCTATCATGACCTTAAACTACGCTCTTATTCAAAGTGTGTATCAATTAGTTCTGTAGACATAAAACAATTTTAAAGGCATATGCATTAATATCCTCACCAAATAAAGTCAAAGAAGCTCTTCAAAGCAGTCTAAAATAATGGAAAATGATATTCAAATAAAATCCATTGAGGACCATATGAAACAATACAACTCAGAGATGAATTTCATCAGTCAATTTGATTGTATAATAAGCTTGGGACTATGCTTGCATATCCAATATTCAGAGTTGATTGGAAAAAGAAATCTCCAAGCACACATACTCAGGCAAATATAGCAGCTGTCTGCAAGTGGTTAAAAGAGTCATGATGCTTGACATACTACCACATGTTCTCACATGTGGGACAAACCTTTAAAAAAAATGTCTCTTTTATAATGTGTTTATCAAAGAGTTTCCTCAATTTCACAAAGTGGGGAAGCTCAGTTTAGAAGAAAACATCTATTCGGGAACCTGTGGTGAGGACATAAAGAATAATTCTACAGGGTTTTAAAAGCAACTTTAATGATCCCTCTTTTTAAAAAAGTAAAGAGATGGCTTCAAAAGTGTACTCTATTTGCAGACATAAAGAAACCCTCTTTATTTAGTGAGATCATCTTAGAAGGCTTAGTAAACCATTCTGTATATTATCACTCTTTTGTAAAGAAGTCATTTCCTTTGGCAGGAGGGAGAAAAATAAAATCTTTGCTTTTAATTGCCAGGCTATTCAACAAACTTTCTTCATATGGGATTTAATGAGAGTTTAAGATTCTTTGGGACTTCAAATTACAAAGTTTTCTTCATTTCAAACTGTGGCATTCCCACAGGTCAATTCTTGGGAGATGTCATGAGAGAGATAGTAGCAATGGTAAGCAAGGCCTACCTAGTGTAGTCAAACCCTGGGGGAAGTTTCCAGGGTTGTAGAGGGTAGTAGAGGAGAAGTTTCAGAATTGTAGACATACATAATGCTCTTTTCATCTCATCCCCCTGACCCATCATACTCATGAAAGAGTATGGTTCAAGCCTGCAGATTGCAGACATCCCGGATTAGAAACAATATTTCTGCTTTGAAGTTTTTGATATTTAAAAATGCCATAAACTTTCATAAATTGGTTGCCAACTTTTAGGAAAACTGAAATAATGGCTGCATTTGTTATATCTCAATCTCAGCAATTTGTGTAGACTTCAATTCCTCAAAATTCTCCACTTACCTGAGATATTCTGGGCCTTGAAATTGACACACCTTTTAAAGTTGTTGAGATTGATAAATACTGTTCGAGAAAAAGGTACACTGGATGAAGGGATGGTTTCATTACATTACAAAATGTCGATATATTTGTCAGTCAATTTTAAGCTTACCATTGTTTGTAGGTCCCCCTTGCTTAGGCTCTCTTAGAAAACCCAAGAGGCTGAATTATTTTTGGTTGTTGAAACTCCTAACAATAAAATATATAACTGATAACTTGATAGAATCCTCAAATAGTGAGATCTAATTGTATTATTTTTAAAAAGTAAAATAGCAGGTGTTTAAATTTCAGCATCTCTCTCAAATGCAGCCCAGATCAAATGGCTTATCTCCTCATCTTATCAACCCTGCAATTGCCAAGACGTTTATAATCTTGACCCTTGGTATCTGACGAATCTATAGCAGAATTTTCCAACCTTTTCAGCTTAGCGAACTGGTGTGGGGGAAGAGGGCATGATTCCACATACCCAGTCCTGAAATGTTTGTGGGAAGCCCCCCTTCAAGAAGAATGAAATATTTTGAGGAATATTAAAAAAGGCAGAATGTTGTATTTCCATAAATGAGAAATGGAGAAACATGTTTTTTAAAGGCAGGAAGCAGACTCACTCTTTCTTAATAGCCACCCCTCAGCAAATATTTTGTGAAAGATTGAGCCAGCCTATTCAGAAACCAAACTGAGGAGGCCACCTTTTAGAAATGAAGATTTAGTTATCCATTCAAGACAGGATATTTTGAAACAAAGGCAGAATGGGAGGATTAGCCCTCACTCAAGATCCAAAACAGGATGAAAGCCATTAAGCCGCAAAAGGAATTGCCCAACACCCTTTTAGAACACAAACCTCTTCATTGCATCATCTAAGTTCAAACTTCAATCAAATGTAGCTCAGACAAACACCTAGGATTTGCATTTCCTCTTTTGCCTATAGAGTCAGCTATGACCCCTATATAACCCCTACATGACCCCATAGGAATCTGACAACAGCCAATAGAATAAATATTCTTTTTTAAAAAAAACAATTTTATTAATTTTACAAAAACAGTGCACAAACAATCAAGGCATAACAGCTTACAAATTCTTTTCTAAAAAAAAAATAATAATTAAAGAAGAAAACCAATAGAACATACAAAATGATTCCAAATTATAATATCAATATTTACGTTATCTATTTAACTTCATATCTTATCCCAACTTCTCCTTTTCATTCTAATTATCCAAGTTATTTCTTGCTAATTAAAATTTTATTTCCCTTTATCAACATACAAAACACAGAACATAGAAAACAAAATCTAAAACATCTTTTCTGAAAGGCTGCTTGATCCCGAGTTAAAACTCTTCACACAGACAAAATTCACACTTCATATTCACTTTATATATCCTTCCATATCTTATTACCATTTTCAATATCATTCTTTGTCTGTTCTATTTCCAGCTATCCATTCATCTTTTTTCTTTTACTATACTTCTCCTATACACTAATTGGAGTGATGCCTTTAACTCATTGCCCTAACTTAAAAGTACTTCATATAACACTTAATTTATCTTGGGATTCTGTTTAGTATATTCTAAAATTACACAATAAATTTTATAAGAAAGGTCAATAACTAAAGAAAAAACCTATATAACCACTATCCATATCATTTAAAAAGAGAAAAAAAACTAATCATATATATTAATACTCATTTATATCTTAAACATTCTACTCTAGATACACATATAAAAACACAATCTTATGTACCTTCCAGAATCCCCCCCCCCTTTTTTCCCAATTAGATTCACCCATTGTCTCTAAATAAGTTTTTTTTCTTTAGATCTTGCTTCCCACCATTAAGGCTTCTCCTCTCCCCCTTTCTCTCTTGCTTATTCTTCTCCTTGCCCTTTTTACCCCTTTGTCTCTCCTCCTCCCTTTTCTTACTCCCTTCCGTTGCTTTCTAACCTTGCATCCACCTTTCCTCTCATTTTTCTCTTTTTTGGTTGTTTTTTCAAACCTTTAAATCCCCTTTTTCTTATCCCCTTTCTCCTCCTCCCCGGAAAAAACCCATTTCAAAGATGGCTTCTTCTTCCTCTTCTTCTTTGTCCCAGCCATTCTGCTGCGTAGTCTATTTTTCATAAGTGCATAATGCCATTTCTAAAAATTGAAATAGAGTGCCCAAAATATCTTTTCCATCTTGTTCTTCCTTTTTATATTTTTGATATTCAGTCTTTAGTTCATCCACAAGTGATGCCATCATGAAAAGAGAAACTTTTCCCAAAACAACCACCCAAGTATTTTTAATCAAAAATAATTCAAAAAAAGTTCCAAAAATTAATACTTTTCTTCCTTCTTCTATTTCTCTTTCTGGAGTTACTGTTTAATCAAAGAGGTCCAATTACCATATACCTTTCTTTGGGATTCTAGGCAATCTCCTCCTTTTTCAGCTTCTGCTCCATTTTTTTTTCCTCTCCCTTCCCACTTACAACAACATTTTTTTTTTAAATGATCAGAAATCCATACCTCCAATAAGGGTTTTCCGATTTCTTAAATTATTAAGTCCAATATCCAAAGAGTCTCCTGTCCTTTGGCTTCAACTTTCAAAATAATTCACCTTCAGTGCCCAAATAAATTTCAAATCTTCATCTGCTGTTTCTATGGGGTGGGAGAGTGAAGAAAAAAAAAGTTCCTTTTAACAGCTTTCTCCCCCACTTTCCGTCTTCTTAGGGATACAATGTATCCTCCAACAATTCAGACAGTTCAGTTCCAGAGTTAAACTCTGGATGTTAATTGACCCGGCTCAGCCAGCACTTTCACTTTTCCTGCTTCCTCCAGCACAATCTTACCCAGTTGCAAGCTTCTTCGTGGAGGCCATTACTGACCGCCACTCCACCACTTCAGGAAAAAGGGGATTCCGGATGAGGAGGGTGTCTGCGATACCCTCAACCCCCTGTCCGGCTCCCCTCTCTCTTAGGCTGTCCCTATAGGGCAGCCATATCCCCCTGACCCATTTGGATCGGGGGCACCTCGGCGGCAAGCACAGTAGGAATTGCGAACAGTCGCGAATTCCTGCTGCCACCGAAGCCACGTGGAACCGGAAACCTCAAATAGAATACATATTCTTGCACAGGAACAGGAAGTTCAAGTGCAAAGCCCAAAGAAGATATAAAAATCCCTCACTCTCAACTCCATTTTGCCAGCAGCCCAGAATCACATGTGGTTCTGTTTCATCATTAAAGCATCTTTCCAATCAGCCTCCATGTTTCTGGTATCTTTCTCCTGGCTTGGAATTGAAACAGATGGATATTTCTTCCCACAAGCTCAAGACACAGTAATGGGCCACAATCTGGGAGTTGGGATCCCCCTGATCTATAGGAAAAGATAATGAGAAATACACGTACAGAGAAATTAAAAATCTGGTGTTGGGAGATTTATTTATTTTATTTATTTATTTGTCAATTGCTTACAAGATAATCGGTATAAGTAAATCATAGTTATGAATACATGGATACATATAAGAAACATAAAAAATATATAAAAGAAACAATAGGACAGGGACGGTAGGCGCGTTGGTATGCTTATGCACCTCCCCCTACAGACCTCTTAGGAAAGGGGTGAGGTCAATAGTAGACAGTCTAAGGTTAAATTTTTTGGGGTTTGGGAAAGAAACCACAGAGTCAGGTAGAGTATTCCAAACATTGACCATTCTGTTGCTGAAGTCGTATTTCCTGCAATCAAGTTTGGTGCAGTTTACCTTGAGTTTGTATCTATTGTTTGCTCTTGTGTTGTTATGGTTGAAGCTGAAGTATTCATTGACTGGTAGGACATTGCAATGTATGATTTTATATACTATCAGACCGAAGGCGGTGTAGTTGTAGGTTTTCTAGGTCTAGAATTTCGAGTCTAGTGACATAAGTTATTCTCCAACGAGTAGAGGAGTGGAGAGCTCTTCTTGTGAAATATTTCTGGACTTTCTCAACTGTGTTAATATCAGATACCTAATGTGGGATCCAGACTGATGAGCTGTATTTGAGTATTGGTCTAGCAAATGTTTTGCATGCTCTAGTTATTAGTGTAATATTACCAGAGATGCTGAACTGGATAGTGTACAAATGCAAGCGTGCACCAAGCAGAATATTATTTTTGGCAGGAGTCTTAGCGGCAGGACAGCCTTATGTAAATAAACAGCATATAAGCACCCTCTGAGCTTGGCTCTTTTATTACAGCTCCAATGGTACATTTAGTATTTATTTAGCAAATACATTGACAATAAAATGCAGATTCAACATATGGTTTATTTCTTAACATTTTCCTTCTTCTTTAAACCAGTCTGGGCAAGTTGGAGGCCAGGATTTTGTTTTGTTTTGTTTTGTTTCTTTGTTTCAAATTAGCTGGGATGC
Source organism: Hydrophis major (assembly GCA_033807585.1). Taxonomy (NCBI): domain Eukaryota; kingdom Metazoa; phylum Chordata; class Lepidosauria; order Squamata; family Elapidae; genus Hydrophis; species Hydrophis major. Next base: position 141,504,611 of record CM066331.1, read on the forward strand.
CCACAGGGGGAAGCATTGAAATCGACACCCACCAATGCAGAGCAATTTCCAGCTCCAAGAATATACAAAGAAAGACTCAGCAAGTAATGACAGGGGGATTTTTTTTACTTCACTGTCTCCATGGTTCCCAGGCCACAAGTGTGACTAACCAAAGACAACTACCTCAAAGAAGTCTTGGACTGAACAGGGCAGTGAAACTACTTACTGGGTTTTTATTGTATCCATGCCCATTCAAGTCACAATCCACCTTGTATATCCTGAAGCAACAGGATCAATTAAGGTTATTCAGTAAAATCATAATTAAATAAATGTGGCTTTGTGCAAAAGCACATTGTTCTTCCTCCCAGCTCTCATTGCAACATTTCACACAGGGTTTTCTTACAATGATCATGCAAATTACAGTTGTTTTGCTTTTACCTGTTTATTTATTTATCTGTAATGCACTATCCAGCTTCATCACTAGATGGGGGTTATTCTTTCTTTATCTGCTCTTCCCTACAGCCTGGATTGGGTGGGTCTGACAGGAAATTTGCAAAAGTGCATATCAAGTCCTAACAGGAACCTTTCTTCACAAAATATATATATTTGTTCAAATGTTAATTACATTTCTTTGCTACTACTACCTCTAGTAGTTTTATAGTAATGTTATTACTGTATGTGGAGCTCATACAGTAGTAGAAATGCACCTTCAAATGATTCAGCAATGGATGGAACACATCCAGATGGAAAAGGTTGGCATCTGTTTTGAGAGAACACTTCTCGACCAGGGATCCCCAAACTTGGCAACTTTAAGACTTGTGGACTTCAATTCCCAGAATTCCTCAGTCAGTTGGCTGAGGAATTCTGGGAGTTGAAGTCCACAAGTCTTAAAGTTGCCAAGGTTGGACACACCTGCCTTAAAGTAACAACTGTAATGCTACCCTATCTTTGATATCTATGCATAGAGAACAAGAATCTATAGGGACAGAAAGTGGTGGGGTTCAAAAAGTTTTACTACTGGTTTTGTTGGGGTGGCTTGGTGGGCATGGCAGGGGAAAGGTTACTGCAAAATCTCCATTCCCTCCCCACCCCACTAACCTGCTTTCCAGCTCCGTTCTCCTGTGCAGGGCAACAAAAGAAAACCCAGCCGATCAATTGGGACTCAATGGGAGGCAGAGAATAGATGGGAGCGAGGCCAGTCAAAGGTGATATTTTCCAGTTCTCTGAACTACTCAACATTTCTGCAACCGGTTCTCCAAAACTGGTCAGAACCTGCTGAATACCACCTCTTGGGACAGAGATGTTATGCAAATGATGAAATGTTCCCATTCATGTGGAAGCTTTCACATGTACAGATAGTCCACAACTTACAACCACAATTGAGCCCAGAATTTATGTTGTTAAGCGAGACCTTTGTTAAGTGAGTTTTGCTCTGTTTTATGACCATTCCTGCCTCAATTGTTAAGTGAATCACTGAGATTCATAAGTTAGTAACTTAGCAGATATCCAAGGGAGGCTAACATCACTTGACAGACATTTATCAAATCACAGGGCTTACACAACAGGACAAGAAGAATGGTCAGCCAGTATGGGGTACTTACTTCCAGTAAAAATAATGATCAAAGTTATGGACAAGGTTCACTTTATCAGCCATTAGGTCCAGTCTCTGTAGCAGATTTGCGAGGTTGAATTGCAAAACATCAACTCATTAAGATCAAGGAATCTAAAATTGCAAAGCAAAAAGAAGTGCATGTCAACTAGGTAGACCAGACAGGAAACATAACCAGATGTTCTTTCTTTATTGTAAGGCTGCATTAAAAAAGAATCTTGCAAGTTGGAAAGTACAAATCTCTTGCTATCTCTTTTAGACAAGGGTGGGATTCTAATTTTGCTAATTAAAATTTTATTGCTTTTTATCAACATACAAAACACAAAACATAGAAAACAAAACAAAACCTAAAACATCTTTTCTGAAGGCTGCTTGATCCCGAGTTAAAACTCTTCACACAGACGAAATTCACACATCATATTCACTTTATATATCCTTCCATATCTTATTACCATTTTCAATATCATTCTTTGACTGTTCTATTTCCAGCTATCCATTCATCTTTTGTCTTTTACTATACTTCTCCTATACACTAATTGGAGTGACGCCTTTAACTCATTGCCCTAACTTAAAATTACTTCATATAACACTTAATTTATCTTGGGATCTAAAATTACACAATAAATTTTATAAGAAAGGTCAATAACTAAAGGAAAAAACCTATATAACCACTATCCATATCATTTAAAAAGAAAAAAAACACTAATCATATATCTTAATACTCATTTATATCTTAAACATTCTACTCTAGATACACATATAAAAACACAATCTTATGTACCTTCCAGAAGGTGGGATTCTAATTTTGTAACAACCGGTTCTGAGGGTGTGGCTAGGTGGGCGTGGCTAAGCGGGCATGGCTAGGTAGGTATGTGGCCATGTGACTTTTTTGGGCAGCATGCCCACTGCCCGTTTTTGGGGCCTTCTGGGCCTTCTGGGCCCCTTCTGGGCCTCGGGAAGCATTTTTCTCTCAGAAGGCTCCCCGGGGGCCTCAGGAAGGGGAAAAAAATGGAGCATAGGAGAAGCATGGAACACCCCCCTGTGCTTCATTTTGGGGCCTCCTGGGCCTCAGGGGAGCCTCCTGATGGATGTTTCTGATCCCAGGCGGCTTCCCTGGGGCTCAGGAAGGCAAAATATGGAGGGGCTGGGGAGAGCTGCCTCCCCATTTTTTGCCTCCCTGGGTTTCAGGGAAGCCTCCTGGGTGAAGCAGTAAGACAGCGAGGGGAATCCCGGCACAGCTGATCATAGGAACAGCTGATCGTCAGGAGGGGGGGAAACCTTAAGGAGTGACTGGGCATTGTAGAACACAGTCAGTGATGTTGGACATGTTACAAATGCGTGATAAGGACTGACTGGGCAGGGAAGGGAGGGGAGGGTGGGGTGGGGAGGGGAGGGGAGGGGAGGGGAAGGGTGGGGAGGGTCAGCCAGGGGTACGATTTGCTGGTTCTCCGAACTGCACAGAATCATAACAACCGGTTTTACAGAACCAGTCCGAACTGGTAGAATCTCACCCCCGCTTTTAGGGCCTGAGAAACTAGAGAGAGTTCCCTCTGAGTTTCTTCTTCCAACCACTATCTAGCTGTAATCTTGACCCTCCCTTACGTGACCCTTTCCTAAGCAGCATTTCTTTGCCCTTTTTCTCAGGTTTCTCACAGACCATTACAGTGCGTTCAAGGTTATCACATGAGGTACTTGAGTTGTCCTTGGCAGAAGGATATATTATTAACATTTCTGGCCTTTATATGATATATTGATGTTAATTAATGGTGGGCACAGATAACTGAGTCTCCATTTTTTTCCCCCAATATAGCATTTCTCCTTGAGTTCTGGTGACATAAAGTGCAGCACTGCCATCAAGTTGGAGTGTGACACCAAGAAATGAAGATGCTTCTAATGAGTTCTCTGAGCCAAACCTTCAGATCAGGTGTACCAGCTCCTGATCTCCCAGTACCTCCTCAGGATAGGATACATTCGTGTGAGTAACAATAACTTCAGAATTGTCCTCCATGGACATGGTGTAAACCAGTAGGATTTGACCAGTTCGGGCTGGTTCAAGTGAACCGGTAGTTACTGAGACAATTGGGCCCTGCCCACCACCACTGCTCTATTCTGTTCTTTACTACCGGGGTTTTCAGCTCAGCTGTTTGGTGCAGCACAGCAGATTGCTGCTCCTCAACTGATTTACTCACCGGGACTGCAGTAGTAGGTAAGTTTTAGAGCTGAAAAAGCAACATTTTGTTGTGGTTCTCCAGCAGCCTATGCAGATGGCAGCAGAATTGGACAGTGTGGAAGAACAGGGAACAGTCCGGGAGTCTGGGGAGGAGTTGGACGAGGATCCTGAATCCAATACAGAGATGGGCTCGGACCATCTGGGAGTTATGTACTGATTCCGGAGCCTCTAGAATCTGGCAGCAGCAAGGCAGAGGAACAAGGGGAGCTTGTTCCCAGTGCGTGTATGCGCAGAGCTGCCAGAAGGTAAGAGCAGCTAAGACAAAAGGGGCGACTTGGGAATAAGGCTTGGAGGTGATTGCCCCTCCCATAAGATACAAAGGAAGTGCAAAGGTAGAGAAACCTTTGCAGGAAGCAAAGTTGTTCACTCTGATTGGTTTGGACTCTGAAAGCTCCATGGTGAATTTGTTCTCTGTTTGGTTTTGGAAAGACTAATTGGGACTTTAGTTGTTGGCAGCATTTCAAGTAAGATAAGGTGCATTCTTATCAGATGTCTTACGAAGAACTTTTCAGACGTCCCTGGGACAAATTATAACTGGTTAAGACTTATTCCGGGCTGGGAATAACAATAATTCACAGCCATTGAACTAAAATAAAAGAGTTTTTGTTTTTATATGTGTTTGTTGGTGTCTCAGGAAGCCTTGGTCAGAACAGTTTTTCAAAAGCGAAGTGTGTGCTCACCGAACTGGTTGTTACACCGGTTGAATCAAACCCCTGCCTAAACTGGGATAGGGTGTTAAAAAAAAATAAGGTCGTTTTAGAGGCATATCCATAAATCCCTTTTCCTGCGATGTTAATAACATTTTGTACTTATCCTGTGTGGTGGCTCTCCTGAGGAATATGACATTCTTTCCCTGCTAAGCTTTTCCTGTAGCCCTTCCTAAAATGTGTCATATTAGATTGACTTTGAGGATTGGGTACAGACTAAAATTGCCAGGAATTTTGACTCTGAGGTCTATTCTGTTCATAGAAATGAAGTTCAGTGGCTGCTTTTCCCCTTGGGTGCCCACTTCAAAATAATCATTTTGACATTTTAAACCTTAAATGGTAAGGCCTGGCCTCAGGCCCAGACCTGCTATCAGAAAGAGACAGCATATTTTCGATATGTTGAGAGGAACGCAGTTTAGTTAATATTGTATTTTGTTGCCAGGGACAAGGGGAGATACCTTTGACTTGAACGCATTCTGGGGCAGCCAGCTGGAGGAGGAAATGGCAAAAGAACATGTTGCCATGAGTGATGCAGATCTCTTTTTATAACAAATGTTAATGAGAAGAAAAAAATAAAAATCCCGTAGCTGTTTGGTTTTTTTAAAGTGAAAAGTAAATGGTAACTCATTTGTATCTCTTTCTGTCATATTTTTGTGTTTGTAGGATAAGACTCAGTTCATATTTACATGATCCATTGTCTCTGCCCATCAATGCAATTTTACTATAGCACAGCAGCATCCAAAAAGGAACAATGCAAAAAAAAAAAAATGGCATTGCAATGGAATCCACACCCTTTTTGAATCTACAGTGAACTCACACACAAGTACAAAGTGCTGGAGTTTGGAGCATTCCCCCATGATCAGCATTTTGGCTTTTCGACCTATTCCTTCTTTCCACTTTCTTCAGTACAAATTCAAAAGTATACCAAAATAGCCTCCTACTGTAAGTTAAAACAAAGTCAGAAAAAAAAATTGTGTGCAAATTAAAAAAAATCAAAATAACACAACTATGTAAAAAAAAAATTCTTAGTCTAAATTTAAACATAAATATATACATGTCTAATGATGATGATGAGTTGAAAAGAAAGAGATTTGGTTCATTGACATTGCAATACCTGGTGATGCATGAAGCAGCAAGGAAAAATCACAAAATATCAGGACTTACAAATTGAAGTTGAGCGACTTTGGAAAAAGAAATCGTGGTTTCCGGTTTCGCGTGGCTTCGGGGCAGCAGGAATTCGCGACAGCTCGCGATTCCTGCTGTGCTAGCCGCCGAGGTACCCCCGATCCAGATGGGTCAGGGGGATATGGCTGCCCTGTAGGGACAGCTGAAGAGAGAGGGGAGTCGGACAGGGGGTTGGGGGTGTCGCAGACTCCCTCCTCCTCCGGAAAAACCCCTTTTTCCCAAAGCGGTGGAGCGGCGGTCAGCAATGGCCGCCACGAAGAAGCCAGCAACCGGGTAAGATTGCACTGGAGGAAGTAAGAAGAGTGAAAGTGCTGTCTGAGCCGGGTCAAGTAACATCTTTCAAATTGGTTGGAACTGAGCTGTTTGAATTGCTGGAGGATACATTGTATCCCTAAGAAGATCGAAAGCGGCGGAGAAGCTGTTAAAGGGAACTTTTTTTTTTCTTCACTCTCCCACCCCATGGAAACAGCAGATATGTTTGGACATATTGGACATTGAAAGTGAATTGTTTTGAGAGTTGAAGCTAAGGGACAAAAGGGTTTTTGGACATTGAAAAACTTAAGAAATTGGAAAACCCTTGTTGGAGGTATGGATTTCTGATTATTTAAAATTGATATTGCAAGTGGGAAGGGAGAGGAAAAAAAATTGGAGCAGAAGCTGAAAAAGGAGGAGATTGCCTAGAATCCCAAAGAAAGGTATATGGTAATTGGACCTCTTTGATTAAACATTAACCCCAGAAAGAGAAAGAGAAGAAGGAAGAAAAGTATTAATTTTTGGAATTTTTTTTGAATTATTCTTGATTAAAAATATTTGTGGTTGTTTTGGGAAAAGTTTCTTTTTTCATAATGGCATCGCTTGTGGATGAACTAAAGACTGAATATCAAAAATATAAAAAAGAAGATACTTTGGGCACTTTGTTTCAATTCTTAGAAATGGCGTTATGTACTTATGAAAAGTTGACTACGCAGCAGAAGGACTGGGACAAAGAAGAAGAGGAAGAAGAAGCCATCTTTGATGAACAATGGGTTCTTTCCGGGGAGGAGGAGAAAAAGGATAAGAAAAAGGGGATTTTAAGAATTATAAAAACAACCAAAGAAGAGAAAAATGAGCGGAAAGGTGGAGGCAAGGTTAGAAAGCAAAGGAAAGGGAGTAAGAAAAGGGAGGAGGAAAGACAAAGGGGTAAAAAGGGCAAGGAGAAGAATAAGCAAGAGAGAAAGGGGGGGAGGAGAAGCCTCAATGGGGGGAAGCAAGATTTAAAGAAAAAAAGTTTATTCAGAGACAATGGGTGAATTTAATTTAGGATAAAAGAGGGATTCTGGAGGGTACATAAGATTGTGTTTTTTATATGTGTATTTAGAGTATAAAATTCATTGTGTAATTTTAGAATCTTTTAAACAGAATCCCAAGAAAAATTGTTATATGAAGTACTTTTAAGTTAGGGTAATGAGTTATAGACGTTACTCCAATTGGTGTATAGGAGAAGTATAATAAAAGAAAAAAGATGAATGGATAGTTGGAAATAGAACAGACAAAGAATATTATTGAAAATGGCAATAAGATATGAAAGGATATATAAAGGTTTTGTTATGGTTTTTTTTGGATTTTGTATATTGAAAAAAGGCAAAAAAAAATTTTTAATTAATAAGAAATAATTTGGATGAAAAGGAGAAGTTGGGATAAGATATGAAGTTAAATAGACAAAGTATTGATACTATAATTTGGGATTGTTATGTTCTATTGGTTTTCTTCTTTTATTATTTTTTCTTAGAAAAGAACTTATAAGCTGTTATGCCTTGTGCATTGTTTATATAAAATTGATAAAAATAGTTTATATATATAATATAAAAAAGAAAATGATAATTAGATATGGAAGGATATATAAAGTGAATATGATGTTTGAATTTGTGTCTGTGTGAAGAGTTTCAACCCGGGATCAGACAACCTTCAGAAAAGATCTTTTAGTTTTGTTTCTCTGTAAAATTAATAAAATTTGTTTAAAAGAAAAAAGAAAAAGAAATCGTGTGTTATCCCAATTGTAATTGGAGCCCTTGGAGCAACACCTAAAGGGCTACCTCGCTAATTGGAAATTCTGAATTTATCAAACTTGAATACCCTGATTCTGCAAAAAAAACCACCACTTCTTAAACAGCTTATATCTTCCAACGCTACCTGAACAGTTCTTAGGTCCTTGGTTAGGACTCGAGCTGTTGAGCTGTGAAAGGCTGTGAATCTCACCAAAAGGCTGTGAATCTCACCAAAGATTAATTGTAATAATAATAATAATAATAATAATAATAATAATAATAATAATAATAATAATAATAATAATAATAATAATAATAATAATAATAATAATAATATACAATATTTCTAGAATCATAAGAGATCTAAGCAACAAATGCTTGAATCAAAATTTCATTTTTATCTTTCTGAAGCAAAAAGTCCAAATATGGTCTCCAAATAGAAACAGATAAGTTTCTGTCAAAATGTGGCAGAAATTAGCTGGCTGGTTGGTCTGTAAACCACAGCAGGGGCTGCTTTGGCTTGTATATGGATATGAGATCATCCAGAAACCTTAAAAATTGTAATTTAAATTAGAAAGTAAAATAAAATCCAAAAAAGAACAATCAGATTTGCATCATGACAAGAAAATTTCATATGTACACCCAAGCAAATTACTTAAAGTCACATTGGATTTGAAGGTGATTACTCTTCCTTGATGGTTTACATATTTCAATGCTGTAAAGCTCCACCAAATTGAAAATCAGCATATATGTATTATTTATATTAAAAAAAAGAATGAACTGAGATAAAACTGAGTGCAGTGAAAGTTCTCCTCGTTGTGAAATTCTCATTACAAAGTTATCTACAACAATGTGCACATCAGAGAAAATTGAATACAAATACATCTTTAAATATTCAATTTTCAATTGGCAAAATGGAGCTGAAATTGAAACTTGGTCATCTGATTGTATATAGGACAATAATATATTTAAACTGGCTTAACTTACATTATTTCAGTCAGTCACTAACTTGGAATGCCATTCCACGATCCTGAAATTATTATAGCTCAGCTAATGTTCAATATTATCCAGGGGTTTTGTCTATGTAGACCTGTAAAAATATAACTAACTTAGCTATAACCTTGCTATTCTGATAGTTTTTTGAAATCAAGGTTAATCAGAGATGGATAGTGCAGGCTGCCACAGAATTAGATCAAAACTGTATTATGCTCATACAGGCACAAAAGTATAATGGACTGGAAAATAAAGAAGAAACTTCTTTGCTTCATTTCATTTCATTCAGGAGCAGTCATTTAGTCTTGAACATTTGCAAAACAAGCAGCAATTCACTCAAATCTGTGGGAAGGAGGTTGTTTGTTGTTGTTGTTGTTGTTGTTGTTAAGCAAACAAATAGTAGGCTCTTTTTTTCTCCCAGATATTAATATGATCAGGTAGACTTAAAGGAATAGGGTCACATTAATCAGAATAGTTAGATGCTTTTGGTAAAAAAAAAAAAAAAGCAACCTAACATATTTGGTAAATGGAGGCAAACTCTGTGTAACCAGTAAGATGCTTCAGCTATTTATTTATAATTGTATGTACCTTTATCAAAATATGCCATCAGATATTATTAAAAGTGATTACAAGAACAGCTTAAACAAGACAAATAGACATCAAAACATAGAACAAAACTAATAAAGTAACGTAAAGAAAGCTGACGCTAAATTCTTAAATTGACTGAACTGTTATGTCTGGGCGGTGGGTCCCAAGGAGAGACGAGACTCGAAGTAGTAACTGTTATGAACTAATAAAACACTTCAATAAAGTTTATCAAAAGCTTTAGAAAATAGCAGGGTTCTAGCCCTGCACTTCTGATTGGCCGATAATAGCGATATCGGATTGGTCCGTTCAGGAGAATCTGATTGGCTGTTAACGAGCCACTATCATTGGTTAAGGGGGTTAACACTCCATGTATCTTATTGGGTACTAGAGCGGCAGCTTGCCTATAAAAGGGCTGCTGTTGCCCTAGAGTTTTGCTCTCTTCAGAATGTATAATAAAGAGTTGAAGTTCAATGTTCACCGACTCATCTCCGTTCCTTGCGCCCATGCGCAGAACTTAACAGTAACAACAGCTCTTTATTGAAAATCAGATACTGAGACAGGAATCCTAGCCACGGCAGCTCTTTTTATAGAGCTGGCTGCGGCTAGGCAGCCTATGACATGCTTTTGAGCTTGCCGCACTTGGTTTTACCCAATCGCGGCAGCCCGTATACGAACCAATCAGGATTGCTTTAATTGTCCAATCACGGCCCAGCCTTTTCAGACCAATAGGAATGCAGGCCTACAAGCCTGCTAGTATGGAACGTGAACATTTTCCCCCCTACTCAGTATTTATCAGTGAGATTAATGGACCAATCTATTTAGAGTTTTGGATTTCTGGGTAGTGATAGATGTATCAGGGCTAAGCCAAAGAAATTATTTGGTGACCATCCAGAAACCATTGTTCCCCCAGGACCTCCCAATCAGCTTCAAAACTAGTTGCCATTACACAAATCAGGACAATTGTCTAAAGCAGTGGTCACCAATCAGTGGGCCGGGGACCACTGGTGGTCTTCAGAGAAATGTCACCCTCAAAGCAATCCTCAAAGCAATTAATCCAGGCTGCGCAGGAACACAAGGCTTGTATTGCTTGCATTATGAACAACACAAGGTAGGGAGGGGAGGGGGGGAAAGGCGGAAGGGGGAACTTGTCTCACATGCCTCGCATGGCCACTGGGCTGCTTCTTTCCACTACTTTCTTCTGTTTTTGGCTGCATGCAAGGAAAGCAGCAAAACTCTTTCTTTCTCTCCTCCAAACTCCACCAGACATTAGTCTTTGGGACCCTGCAAAGCTTCCTGCTCCAAGAGGCTATGCTGACACAATTAGTTGTTTCTGGTGGAGTTTGGGGAAGAGAAAGAAAGACTTCTGCTGCTCCTGCTGTTTTCCTTTCATGAAGCCAAAAGTGTCTCTCTTCCTCCCCCTGAGAACGGAGCTGGAGATGGTATCTGGCGATTCCAAATAAAGAATGATTGATTGGTAAGAAAACAGGGCAGGAAATTTTCCTGAAGACTTTTTTGGGGACTTTTCCAGGGTCTCTGTTGCTTTCTGTAGAGACCCAGGGAAAACATCAGCAAGCCACCATCAGTCAAAATTCATATTAGTGGTCTGCAGGTTTTAAAATTATGAGTTTGGTGGTCTCTGAGGTACAAAAGATTGGTGATCCCTGGTCTAAAGGACAACTGAAGAAAGCCAGGGTTAGGGAAAGCTGAATTGCTCATGAGAAAGCTTGATGTCTCTTGTTCAAAGAGGATTCATTGCCAGATACATAATATAGCATTGGTTTTGTGGAGCAGGATGGATAGATAATTGGTATAGTCTGTCAACTCCATGCATCGAGCAACATTCAACTGGATGGTTGAGGAATGGGGTTGTCCTTAAGAATTGCATTTCATAGATCATTTATGGCCTGAAACACAGGTGTCAAACTCGTGGCATCAAATGTCATGTGACATTTCATGACATTTTCCCCATTTGCGGAGCTGGGGTGACCATGGCCTGCATGTGAGGCATCTGCGCCACAACCCCTGATCTAAAAGATAAACAAAGACTTTGAACTTAGTTGCTTTATTTATTTATTTACTCATTTTGTCAAACACTTATAATAGAAATAAGAATAAACATAAATTTAAAACATGAAATAGGAACTAATAACTGAAGACAATGGGACAGGGATGGTAGGCACAATTATGCACTTATGCACGCCCCTAACAGACCTCTTAGGAATGGGATGAAGTCGATACAGGTTAGTTTGAGGGTAAAGGAGTGCGGGGTTTGAGCAGATGACAACAGAATCAGGTAGTGAGTTCCAGACATTGACCACTCTGTTGCTGAAATCGTACTTCCTGCAATCGAGTTTGGAATGGTTTACATTTAGTTTATATATGTTGTGTGCTCTTGTGTTGTTGCGGTTAAAGCTGGAATATTCATTAACTGGTAAGACATTGTAACGTATGATTTTATGTACTATGCTTGTCCAATCTTAGCTGGTGTAGTTCAAGGTTGTTTAAGCCTAAAATCTCAAGCCTGGTGGTGTAAGGTATTCTGTTGCGAACAGAGGAGTGCAGTCCTCTTCTAGTAAAACTTCTGGACTTGCTCAATTGTATTAATGTCTGATATACAGCGCAGATTCCAGACAGTGGAGCTGTATTCAAGTATTGGTCTAGCAAAGGTTATGTATGCCCTAGTTGCTTTAGCTTACTAATTACTGAGTTTTGTTAAGGACATTTGCACTTCAGTCCTGCCTACCAACTTAGATTAAATGGCTACATAAGAGCATTGCTAGTAACCAGAATTTAAATTGTCAAGTTGTAACACAAATACTACAGCATGCAAACGTACCTATGCAATAGTGCCTGCATAATAATTGTGTTGTTGTTTTTTTCATTCCAAAACTAAAATCAAAATCATGATCAAATTAAGGTCATGATGAACTTATATGGTAACCATGGTGTTCCCTGTGTGTGTCTATAATGTAACAATAATGATGGTAATTGAAATTAGTATATTGTGAGCCAGAGTATCACTTTATCTTTCAAAAGCTTCATCTACAATTGCATTGATTCATGTAGCTCTTATAGTGTAATTACTATAAATCTTTAATTATGTGAGAAATTACAAGTAAGACAAACAACACCTGGATTGGTTTGATTTTATTTAGTTATAGATGCAATTTGCCGGAGATTTTACCAAAGTGTTCTACTAACAGGTTAGCATCTAGATATTATACTGGACTTACCAAGGCTAACAGCAAAATTATACTAAAAGAAAGAACTCAAACCACTGGAAAGTAGAGAATGAAGGAAAAGTAAACACAACAATAAATCACTTTAACATTGAATGCAGAGGAATAAAATTTACAGAGCTGAAAAACCACACCACAAAATCATATTAATAAAATCTTTGCTATAACCAGAAATATGTTACAGGCAAAACCTCTAACAATGGCATTTTACAGCTGGGATTATTAAACAGAGAATAACATCAAGGTTCAGGAGATTAAATAGTTCAGTATTCTTCAGAAATTATGGTCCTAAGGTGTTAACAATGTATAAATATCAAAATCTGCACTCTGACTGGGAATTGGAAATGATCGGCATAACAAACTCTTACAGCCAACCCCAATTAACTCTTTAGCAGCTGTGTTTTGCACTAACTGAGATTTCCAGAAGAGTTTCAAGATACAGGTAGTTTTCGAGAGAACAAACACACATTTGGGAGTGGATTTCCAGTTGTAAGTTGTTATAGTTGTAAATCAAGGCACCCATATGACTGGTCCTGCTTTTACAACTTTTTTTTTGCAGTGGTCTTTCAGCAAATGTGGCCGTCATAACTGTGAACCAATTCTTTTGAATATTTTTTTTTTTGTTGCCAGAAAGTGGCAACAACAAAAAATTGCAAATCATGGTCACATGGATCTGGGATACTGCAGCCATTGTAAAGACAAGCCAGCTGCTAAGTGCACATTTTACAATACTCAGAAGTACTTTATGGGCCATAAATCATCTTTCTTAATTTGGAATGGTTGTTAAATAATCAGTCATAAGCTGAGTACTACCTGTAGATTTGATGCCAATTCCATACCACTTTTCGAGATCAGCAAATTATCAGAAAAATATCTTGATACTTTTGGAAATCAGAAGGCTAATTTCCTCCTGCCGGGAATATTTTATATGACTAAACTTGTTTTCTAAACTAGGATTCAGCAGCGGTTTTAGAACCATAGTTTGCTTTGATAAGAATCTGTATTGCAGAGAAAGAATGAAGCCACACAAAATAGTTAATACTGTGGTCTGAGCCTTCTTTATCTGGCCAGTTGCTTGGGAGATTTTGAGGCTTAATGCCAAAAACAATTCCCCTTAAGATAGCTCTAGAAATATTAAACAATAAAAAGCTGGATTTATTTTCTCAAAGCTCAGAAGATACGGATCTCAGGAAATACTGCGAAATATCCCGCCAAAAATAAATGGAAAGGAGAATCCCCAGAGTTTTAGGAAATATGAATAATTTAATTGTATTAAGAAAATACCCTTTTTTTCTTCATTGATCATGAAGTCAAAGGTCTGTTTATTTGGGAAAACAAAGAAGGAAAGCAACAAACTTACATACAACTAAATATCAGTAAGAACAACTTAGCAGTTAATTGCATTTAAAATAGCTACAGTTAATTATTTGCACCCTTCAAATGCATTTATTGAAAGTAAAACTTAGGTATTTGTTTATATGTGAGATAATGTATTTACATTTGTTCTCTACCTGGGTTGTCTTATGTGGAACAAACTTGACTAAAATAAACAAAATTAATTATTATTATTATTATTATTAAATGGGAGAATTATTTTAAAAGCACAATAATTCACTAAATACGAAAGCAATAGAAAAATGTTTTGATGGATGGAGAAACTATATCTATGGACTTCACCCATTGGTCTACAGTCCCCATGGAGGCTTGCTCCTATATGTCTGAAGATCCCAACAGAATAGAGAGTCTTGTTCTTATTTAACTTCCTTCTTTTCTGCCTGGATGGTAATAAATGGTTGCAGGATTACATACTGATTAAAAGGGATTAGAAGTCTTAAGAGCACTTACCTGGAAATAAGAGAGCCAATTTGTTCAGGCACCAGACTAGACACTTGTTGTGGTTTGCCGGCTGAGGTCTCGGAGAGTGAGGACTCACATGAAGGGCCTGTGTGTGATGCAGGGATGGGCCCAGGAACATCAGGGTGTGGAGTGCTGCCTTCAGAGTTTGTGGAGGCTGGCAGCAGTGATGAAGATGTCCCCGAGGAGCCTGTGCCCAGTGCGCATGCATGCAGGACTGCTCGAAGGAAAGAACAGCTGCAGCAACACGGGCGACTCAGGAGTAAGGGTGCAAGCCTTACTCCTGAGTCGCCCGTGCTGCTGCAGCTGCTCTTTCCTTCAAGCAGCCCTGCATGGTAATGACCCCGCCCTTAAGAGATAAAAGCCAGCTGAGAAATATGAGTTCTTTGCAGGAAGCAAATAAGTTTTTGCACTCAAGTTTTGTGGTCGTTCAGATCATCTTGGTTGGTGTTTGGAGACTCTTTGTGTTTGAAATATTTCTTAGCAACTTTATCTAGTGTTCTTGGCAGATTTGTACAAACTTGGCAAGACTCGTTCTTATCAGAGACAATTAGTTTTAATAGCCTTTTAACCGTGAAGGAACGGAATTCGTAAAGAATCATTAAAAGGTTTTGCTGTTACCTCTGTTTTGTGTTTGCTTCCTTGAAACAAGGTTTGGGTCAGAACAACACTGAGAGACCATGAGATCTAGATTCACTTTAGGCATGAAAGCCAGGTGGGTGACTTTGGGCCAGCTACTTTCTCTCATCCCAACCAGGGGTGTGATTCAACTGGTGTAATAACCAGTTTGGTGAGGGTTTGCTACTGACCTCTTGCATTCCTGCACTCTCCCTGTGTGTTAAACAGATCATGTGCAGCAATCCATTGTGCCGTGTGAAGCAGCTGCACTTGAAAATCAGGAAACAAAAGTCAGAATAGAGCAGGGGCAGGAAGGCAGGCCCAGCAGCTGATTGTCAGAGCAAACTGGTTCATTCAGATGATCCTTGGAGCTAGTGGTTGGAACGAACTGAGCCGAACCGGTAGAATATCACCCCTAACCCATCTCACATTGTTGTTATTGTAGGGAAAATAGGAGGTGGAACAATATTAGATATGTTTGTCATCTTGACTTTTTAATAAAAATAATAAAGGAAATAAATAAATAAACAAGCCATTACATTTTACAATAAAAATAGTTTTATATTTTCTAGGCCCAGAAAAACTATATTAACTTCCAAAATCATTCTCTTTCCTTTCCCCTTTCCTGTCTTACTCCAGCTATTTCTGGGTGTCTCATCTCTATTTTTCCATGACATTTTGTTCTGTATCTTTTCTATTTTCCTAATTTTTAACACACTACTCACTGCCTGAATGGTTTAGAATGGTATGTCTGTGTGTGGATCTGAAGGGAGAGCAGGGGGAATAAGAGAGAGAATAAGAGAGAAGGAGAGAATGATTTGCGGGTGAATAGATGGATAAGAACCAATTAATTTTACAAGTGGGGTGCCTTGTTTTGCAGACAATTAATTTCTGTCAGTAATTATTCCTTCAATTCCTTTCTCTTTGTGTTGTCATCATGCCTTTGTTTAGAATGTCTCCTTTGGCCAGGGTACACATATACACATTCTACATGTGCATTAATACACAATACTAATAAATGTTCAGCTTTAAGGGAAGCAAAACTGTTTCTAAGATTTATTTCAGTTATAGTCAGCAAACGTAGATTGACAAGAGAAGACAGCTAGATATTGCACAGGTGTCAGGTTTCCAAGTGATGAAATCCATTTTAAAAAGAAAAGCACAAAGTCTGTCGTGTCCGCAAAAGAAAGCTCAGAGTCCGTGACTATCATTCAAGCTCTTTATTAAACTGTTGTGAACCGAACCGGCGAAAAGGAAAAAGCCCACGGCTTTTATCCTTTTCGCCTCGGCGGCCGCGGCCATTGGCAACGATTCAAGTCTCCCGCTCTTGGAGCGAGCCAATCGCGGGAGACTTCAATCGGGCCAATCAGCGCGGCTCGCCTGGCCAATCAGAAATCCCCACGCCTTAGCCAATCAAGGCGCGGGGATTTCGAGTATTCAAATTAAGGACAGAACACCCCTCCCCTCTTGGTATGGTCCATCACGTAGCGTAGTCACGCAGGTAGGCGGGGCTCCGTCTAGTCCTAGTTGACCTGCGCAACTCAGTTTCAAGCTGTACCTCGGCCGGAGCGGTCATCTTTTTGGCTGCTCCTCCCTCTGTGTGAACCGGCTGGATGATCGGGCCGGTTCGTTCTCCGTGGCTCCCGCCTGGGGCTACCGGGTCGGTTGAGCTGCGGGTTTCGCCGCTCCCGCTTGGTTTCTCCGAGTCGGTTGAGCTGGCCAGGTGGTTCTTCTCCGGAGGGGACTCGCGATGGCTGCGTTCCGGTGAGTATTTTTGGATTTTTTCTTGCGCTATTTTATTCGGGTGTTCCCTCCCCCCTTGGTTCGATTCTTGGGGGTTGAGGTCTGTTGCCGTACGTGACCGGAGCTGGTCGATGTGTCGTTTCCAGGCTCGCCCGTCGGTGGTTTGGAGCCGGTACGACCGTGGACCGGTGATTTGAGTGATGACGGCTGGGATCCATAGGGGGTCCCCCGTCAGATTTTTGGCGTAAACTAAGTCACCAGGGGCAAATGTCCGGTATTTGGAGCTGGAGTCTGGGGGCCGCTCCGGGTTGTAAGTCGGGTGCAACCTGTTGAGTGGGGACCTCAGCTTCCTGCCCATTAACAGTTCGGCTGGGCTCTTGTTGGTAGTGGTGTTAGGGGTGATGTGTTGTATGAAGAGGAGTTTGTTGATTTTGTCGTTGATCTCCCCGTGGTCCATTTTCCGGAGGGTTTTTTTAGTAAACTGGACTATCCGTTCCGCTCTACCGTTCGCCGCCGGATGCGCCGGTGTCGTTAATGCGTGGCGGATGCCCCTCTCCGCCAAAAACCTTTCAAACTCGAGGGAAGTAAACTGGGGCCCGTTATCTGAGACGACGACGTCTGGGAGGCCGTGCGTGGAGAACAGTTTGCACAGTTCTTTGATGACAGCCTCCGTGGTAGTGGATTTCATATCGCTTACTTCCAACCAATTGGAGTAAGCGTCGACTGTGATCAAAAAAGTATGCCCATTTGTTGGACCCGCAAAGTCTAAATGGATTCTGGACCAGGGCCCCCTTGGTATTTCCCAGTCCCGGATGGGTGCTGCGGGTGGGCTGGGTCTGGTCTCCTGGCATCGATGGCATTTGGCGACCCATTGCTCAATCTGTTTGTCCATCCCTGGCCACCAAGCGTAACTCCTGGCCAGGGCTTTAGTCCTGACCCTCATGCAGCATCTCTTGGACCCTCCCTTGCAATCTGTCCGGGATGACTACCCTGTCACCCCACAAGATACATCCCTTAAGAATTGAAAGTTCAGTCTGGCGGTTTCTGAACGTTTTAATGGATTCGTCATTGTCCCTTTCAGGCCAGCCTTTTTCTAGCCAATGTAGGATTCGCGCCAGACGCTTATCCTTAACAGTCTCTCTGGCAATGTCCGATGCGGTAATGGGTAGGTTTTCAATGCTAAGGGTGTTTGTTGTTGGTGCTGGGTCAGGATCAGAGTCTGGTAAGGGGGAACGGCTTAAAGCGTCCGCGTTCGAAATTTTCTTACCTGGCTTGTGTAACAGTTCGTAGCTGTAGGCTGCCAGGAACTCGGACCACCTTGTCATCCGGGGTGATAAAATGTTCGGGGTGGCTCGGTTTCCGGCGAGGATTCCCAGCAATGGCTTATGGTCTGTCACAATGGTGAACGGGCGGCCATATAGGTATTCATGGAAACGCTTAACAGCGGCAACTATAGCCAAGGCTTCTTTGTCCAGCTGGCTATAGTTTCGCTCTGGTTTAGTCAGAGTCCTGGAGAAAAATGCGATGGGTGCTTCCCTTTTGTCGGGGAGGGTATGGCTGAGGACAGCGCCGACGCCGAAAGGTGATGCGTCGCAAGTGACAGCTAAGGGCAAGGTTTCGCTGAATTGAATCAGGACGGCGCCGGAGGTGAGGAGGTCTTTGGTTTTTTGAAAGGCGGTTTGCTCTCGTCTCCCCCAAGTCCAGGTTGCCGCCTTATCCAGGAGTCTATGCAAAGGCTCCGCCGCCGTAGCCTTATGGGGTAGGAAAACATTATAAAAATTCAGCAACCCTAAGAATGCTTGTAGTTCCATTTTAGACTTTGGGGTAGGGGCTTCTTTGATGGCTTTCACTTTTTTAATTGTAGGGTGAATGCCATGCCGGTCTAGAAGGTAGCCCAAGAATTCCACTTGCTTTGTGCATAGTTGGCATTTTTCTCGTTTAACTTTAAGTCCTGTCACTTTAAATTTTGTTAAGACCTGTCTGAGTCGGTTTTCTAATTCGGCTTCGTTTGGCGCCGCTACTAATACGTCATCAAAATAGGGCACCACCCCCTCGATGCCCTGTAGCAAACGTTCCATCAGGCTTTGAAAGATGCCTGGTGCCACGCTGACTCCGAATTGGAGTCGGTTACACTTGAAGGCCCCCCGATGGGTCACGATGGTCTGGGCTTCCGCCGTTTTCTCATCTACTGGTAGCTGCTGATATGCCTGGGCGAGATCGAGCTTGGCAAAGACCTTGCCCCCTCCCAGTGAGTGCAGCAGATGTTGCACGATTGGGACTGGGTAGGCGCTTTGTTGTAATGCGCCATTTAGGGTGGCCTTATAGTCCCCGCAAATTCTCACGGACCCGTCTGGTTTTACTGGGGTCACTATAGGGGTTTCCCATCGGGCATGGTCTATCGGTTGCAACACCCCCTGTTCGACGAGCTTGTTGATCTGCTCGTCAATTTTAGGCTTCAGGGCGAATGGTACCCTCCTAGGTTTAAGCCGCTTGGGGGGAACCTTCGGGTCTAGGTCAAATGAAATAAGGGGCCCCTGGTACTTGCCCAAGCTTCCATCGAAAACTTCCTGGAACTCCTGGGCTAGCCGCTGTTCCCAACCGTCGTCGGCGACGTGGTTGACTCCTGTCAGCGCGATGTCAAGCGGGGCGAACCATTGTAAGCTCAGGAGGCTTGGGCGGTCGCGATCGACGATGGTGAGTGGCAGTTGTTCGGTGCGGCCCTTGTAGGTTACATTGAAGCTCTTGGTGCCCACTACCGGGACGCGGTTCCCTTGGTAGTCTTTTATGATGATTTTCTGGGTATGAATGTTCCTCTTATGGAGTGTGGGTACGAGCCGCTTAATCTCGCGCCATGCAATCATGGAGAGGTAGGACCCGGAGTCCACTTCCATCTTGCATGGCTGGCCCTCAATATGGACTTCAACGTGTACCTTTTTGGCGCCGTCGGAGATGGCATGGCCGATGGCCACCGTCTGGTGTGTTTCTTCTTTTCGCCGACCGTCGCCGCCTCTTGAAGATCGCTGGGTACGGTCCCACCGACCGTCCGGTTGGCGCTCTCTGGTCTTGGGCGGGGGGCTTTCCTTCTTCCGGTCGTGTTGTTCCCATCTGGGCGGGCTGCGGGTCTTCTTTTGGCGGCAAACTCGAGCGATGTGACCCCGTCGTTCACAATGCCTACAAATAGAGTCAAAAAATCGGCATTCTGACCTGGGGTGGTCGCCGCCGCACCCGGCACAGTTGGTCCTCGACCTACGACCTCTTCGATTTCGCTGGTCGCCGCGTCCCGTCTGCACGCGATGTATGTCCTCCTCGTCTTCCGACGTGCTGGAGGCTGACTGAAATTCTCTGTAGTGTGCGGTTGATTCGCTTCTAGGGTCGGCCGACCTTGCCGGGTTGTTGTTACCGCCCTTTGCGTCGGATCTTCGCATGCTGTCAGCGGACGAGCGGGTTGCCTCTGCGGCTGCGGCTGCAGTGAGGGCGTCTGCTAGGCTGATGTCGCCCTTGGCCATAAGCCGGCTCTGGAGTGTAGGGTCCCATAGGCCGAGCACGAATCGGTCTCTAATGAGGCTGTTTAGACCTTCAAACTCGCAGAGTCCTCCTAGGCGCCGCAGCTCGGCGACGAAGTCGCTCAATTTCTCGTCTGGTTTCTGATTTCGGCGGTAAAACTCGTTGCGCCGTATCAGGATGGGGACCTCGGGGGCGTAATGGCGCCACAGTATAGGCTCGAGGACGTCCCAGTCCATGGCGGTTGCGTCTGCCGGCTTGGCCAATGCTTTGGCCATCTGGAAGACCTCTGGTCCGCAGTGAGTAAGAAAGACGGCGCGTTTTAGCGGGCCCGGGGCGTCCTTCATTCCGGCGCATTCTAAGTACATTCGGAACCGGTCTGAGTACGATTCCCAGTCTTCGTTGGCGGGGTTGAAGGGGGCGGGCGGTGCGATCTTCGCCATCTCTTTCACTGGAACTGGCTCTTGTTGGACACGGGGTTCGGTTCAAGGTCGGGATCCCACCTTCGTCGCCAGTGTCGTGTCCGCAAAAGAAAGCTCAGAGTCGGTGACTATCATTCAAGCTCTTTATTAAACTGTTGTGAACCGAACCGGCGAAAAGGAAAAAGCCCACGGCTTTTATCCTTTTCGCCTCGGCAGCCGCGGCCAATGGCAGCGATTCAAGTCTCCCGCTCTTGGAGCGAGCCAATCGCGGGAGACTTCAATTGGGCCAATCAGCGCGGCTCACCTGGCCAATCAGAAATCCCCGCGCCTTAGCCAATCAAGGCGCGGGGATTTCGAGTATTCAAATTAAGGACAGAACAAAGTCTATCTTCCAAGCTAATTTCTTTTATTTAGGAAAACTGGCAAATTGGCAAAGTCCATGGTAATTCCGGATCTGACACAACCCAGAATTACCCCACATATTATAAGTTAGAAACAACTCCCCAAAAGTCACATTCTCCAAGAGAAGTAATTCAACGTTGCTTGATGTCATAAATCTCCACCTCCAGTGCCTAGGCACTGACAGTTTAGCTTCCCATGGGAATAAGGATCCCCTAGCCAAAACAAATCTCTCTATCTCCACTGCTCCCCACTTAAGAAGGTGGCAAGCCCGAAACCCTTCCCCCATGACTGCCAAAGAGAAAGTAGGAAAAAGAATATATATTAAGCCTAACTAAAATGTCAATACCACATATGTCAATACCAGGCTTGACAACAGGATTATCATCTGAGTTTATAATTTTGTTTGTTTAATCATCTTCTTTCCCTTTCTCTTCCTCTTGTGGATCACCTGAAGAAGTGTGCCTTTCTTTTAAGCAAACAAGCACTATATAGTTGTGCTAATCTTTTACTACTTGCTGTTATATTTTCTATGCATTTAATCTGATTGCCTTTGATTCTATAACTAAGGAATATAGTCTTGGAAAGGGTCATATCTTGGTTCCAACACCCTGCTCAGTGTAGGAAACTAAATAATTAAATAATCTAGATAGATGTCTAGTCTCTGTTTGAACACAGAAAGGGGCAACCAAAAATTACCTGAATAATTGGTTCCACAGTTGAACAGTACTTAACTCCAGAAAGTCCTTTCAATGGGTAATCAGAAGCTGGTTTCCTGTGACTTAAAATTTTGGTTCCATTCCTCCTCTGATATGGAACAAAAAGAGCAAAGGTTGGTTTTCTACATGGTAACTTTTTAGTGTTTTGAAGAATATTACAGTAAGAGTTTAGTCACCCCCAATTTATCATGTCTGAATCTGTTCCATTTTCTCTGAATCTGCAAGACACGTACCGTTGGCTCATATTCAGTCTGTAATCAAATCATCTTCCAAGATTTGCTTGTCTTTCTTCTTCCATTTTTTTTTCCCCAGCTCCGGTGTACTCTTGAAGATCTCCACATTTATTCATTTGGATTTCCAAGAGAGTGTGAATCCTTCCTACAACCAGTGGAATTCCTTCTTTGTTACTGTTTCTGTTCCTTATGAAATAAGGATATTGTCCATAAGTCAAATGATGGAAACAGTATTGCCATTGCTGGAAAGACCAGATCCACATGTGAAGGTCCAATTAAACTGATTTATAGCCTGATTTATATCAACTAACTATTAGGACCTGTTTGGAGTTAGATAAGGATCAATGGAATTTGAGGAGGGGCTACATAAATATTCTATGCTGTTCCTTCTTTTGATTCTGCCCCAAGGTTCTGCCACTAGAATCTTTATGTAGCCCCCACCCCCACCCCTCCTTCTCCTACAAGTATTAGGCAATTGCACCAAAATCTTTACCCTTAGGGACATACATGGCACTTAACAATGCATATACTTCTGTGAATCTCCTGTGTCTTTCATTTCTCTTGGTCCCATGGCATAGGAATAAAAGTATAACAAGTGACGACTTTTTCAAGTTTTTTTTAAATCTGTTTTCCAGCATTGTTTCTTTGAGGATAGTGCATAACTGATTTTGGGGGACATTATAATCCAGTATTTTTTAAACTCAGCAATTTTAAGAGATACGGACTTCAACTTCCAGAATTCCAAAGCGAGCTGCCTGAGGAATTCTGGGAGTTGAAACTCCCACCTGGTAAAGTTGTCAGGATTGAACACCAACACTCTAATTTATCAATATATTAACTTGGATCCCCTGAAGGATCATGACTTCATATACTATTTTGTCCTCACCCACCTAATTAGAAGTACACAAATCACTCTTGAAACCAAACTGCACCTGTGTTTATATATATGATAAAAAGAATTCTCCACTATTCTGCCTGTTTCACTAGCCAGCTACTTATCAAACCAGTTTCCTCAATTGTCTTTCCCAATCTTCTGAAAGCTTTGTTAAAATGTAGAAATGAACAGATGGGAAAAAAAATTGAAGTGTGGTGACAGCTGCTTTCCATTTTTAATAAGCCATTAAAATGTATTTACAAATGCAAGACAACAAATCCAACTTCTTCCATTAGTTTCTGTTTTGAATACATTTGTTTGGTAGTTGAAAAAAGAAGTATACAAAATGAAAACAAGAAACAATACAGAAAAGCAATGAATATTTCTTGGTGTAACCACCTGGCCCAAAGGAAAAAGCTTGATAGCAGAATCAAGGAGGTGGGAAAACTCAGGTGGTTTTATGCTAAATATGTATGAAAAAAAAAATTAACAATTAGAACCAATATTTACAGCATGGAAAGAATATTGGTTGCATAAATACCAGAGCTTGGGGAGTCAAAATACAGTTAGCTATATATGCATAAGTGACTGAAGATGGAGTTACACGTTCACTAGAACCTTCTGCCTCATCTAATTTTCTTCTCTTATATAAAAAAGTAACTTGTGACCACAAAAATACTCTTTGCAATTGAAATGCTGTTGGTAAGAGATGGATGCTTTCCCCACTCACCAAAAGGCAACTAACAATATCCCATGCAGCTAGATTGCAATGAAATGTAGGTTAAATTGATGTTTTCTTCCATACTGGCAGTCTAGAGCATACCCTGAAGACGTGGAGAACATATCCTGAAGACGTGGAGAAAAGCATATTGGATTACGCTGAATAGTGGACTTGATTGAAAGATGGTGACATAGATGTTAATGTCTCTCTGAACATATGCTCACTCTGAACTGGGCAACCCATACACTATTGGGTCATTGTTTCTTTCTTTACCTAAACAGAGAAACTATCAAGGCACATTCCATCACAGAAACAGAATTATCACGAGCAGGCAAAACAACAATAATAACAACAATCAGTGACAATGATTTCCTGTCAGCTTGCTCAATGAGTTTCCTTATGGGAAGTTGGCAGGAAGCATTACCATCTTCCTTCCTTCCTTCCTCACTCACTCTGTTATGACCCTGATCACTTAGGCAGATGCAAGCTTCAATAAGCTCTGCTATCCCACAACAAATGGCCCTACAACAAATGGTAAAACATTACCCCAAGGCAACCACCCACAGTCAGTGCAATGCAACCCCACAAACTAAAGCCAATAGTCACAGAGATTCATAAAGAGGAAATCCGTAAACCAAAAACAAAGTGCAAAGTCCACAAGGCAAGGTCTGTAAGTCATAAACAAGATTCAAGGTTCACTGGGCAAGGTCTGTATTCTACAAGCAAGGTCAGAGTCCACAGGTCAGGAAAGTCATGCGGGGGTGGCACAAATTGGGAAGGATGCTTAACAGGGTAGCATGGACTGGGAGAGATGCACATTCCTTCCTCACTGTTCTTTATTCCCTTCCCTCCTTCTCCCTTCCTTCCCTTTCCCAACAGGCCAATGGTTGCTGCTGGGTAGGGGGACAGAGCAAGGGATTGCAAGAGTGACTGAGAAACTGTCATAGAACATTGAAAATGTAAATTATTGTAAATATCTGCAAAAGAGGATTGGATAAGTTCAAGGAAGATAAATTTTTAATGGCTAACATGTTTGATGGCTGTATATTACTATCAGTCACAGACAGGGCTGGGGGTGATTTTATTATGATTTTATTATTATATTAATTTATTTGATTTTTTAAATTAGTTTTAAATGTGATTTTTATACTCTGTAAGCCACCTTGAGTCACCATAAGCGAATAGGCAGCAATATAAATGTAATAAATACATTAAAAAGTACTTATAAATATTGAAAAAAATGTACAGGATTTTCTTTTTAAGGAAAATTTTGTGATCTCTCAAAATGGAATCTTTTGTAGAACACAGAGAGTTCAAAAATATCCCACTTGAACAATTCCTCAGTTTTAAAATTCATTATAAAAATGCATAACCTTATAAGAGCAGGCAAGCCAAAATATGAATCCATAGGAACAGCTTCATAGGGGAGGACAAATATTTGAGTAAAGATGCACCCAATATCCAATAAATAGAGTTTTCTGAGATGTCTTAGGTATGCAGACACACACACATTCAGTGATAAGAGAGCATAGGTATTGAATCTCTGTCAGCCTTGCAAGGTCCAGACAAGAAACATACCCAGAAGGCACTAGCTCTAACTTTATTGTAAGGTTATAATAACAGAATCTTGCAAATCTGAAAGTACACCTCTCTTCCCTCCCCCTGTACTTACAAGTCCAAGGGGGTCCCTTCTGAGATGTTTCCCATGCCCCCTTTCTTTCTATGTCACTGACCAATTACCTAGCCTGCAGTTTTCCCACCTGTCTCCCAAGGTCCTTCCCACAGACCATTACAACCTCCAACCCAGCTGAAACAATGGAAGATGAGGAAGTCTGTAGAGTATCTCAGTCATCCAGGTCATGCTTGTCCCAAAGGTGCTTATTCAGGAGGCAACTGGACTTTTTTTTTTCCCTTTTGAAGACATTTCGCTTCTCATCCAAGAAGCTTCTGAAGAAACTTCTTGGATGAGAAGTCTTCAAAAGAAAAAAAACTAAGTCCAATTGCCTCCTGAAAAAGCATCTTTGGAAGGCGAGAAAGATGTCACGTAACTGTTTCTTCTGTGCTGCAGTATCGGCAACAGGCTTGACCCTGCAAGGATTTCATCTCACCACCTCATTCACTTGAAGATCCTAGGGAACCTCCTCCAGAACTCCCATGCAGGTAGCCCTCTCTTAACCCGAGCAATTGGGACTGACAACTCCATTGCTGAGCGACCTGATTGTAAAGCATGATGTCATGTGACCATACTAACTTATGCTCTATTGTTAGGTGAATCTCATGGAGCATCCCACAGTGCATTTGCAACCTCTTGCTGACTTCGTTTGTTAGAAGCTGATAATGATGGTCACAAATGGTGCTCACATAACCACAGGGTCCTATGACATAATTGGAAGGCAGTTGCCAAGCACCAAATCATGATCACGTGGACATAGTGGTTGCTGAGACAGTTGCATCTACAAAGACCCATTTTTAGCCCTCCTTGTTTAATTTCATTGTAACTTCAAATGATTTCTGAAGGAGTGGTCGTTCAAGAAGGACTGCCTCTACATTCATGCAAAACTCATGCTTCTCCTCTTAGGAACGTTTACTCATTTCACCTATAGGAAATAAAAGTCATACTGTTATCTGGCTAAACAAAATGCATACGATTACATCATTTTGATGTTTGCAGCCCAAATATGGCAGCCCTACCCCACTACACAAATAAATGAGATTATAGTATGATATTGATACACCCAGTATAGATTATATCTCAAATCACACAGATAAGAATGTGGACTGTGGACTTTCTCTAGGCCATTACTGAATCACAACTACCCTCAACTCCAATCTGAAATGCTCAAAGTGGCTATGCTGGAAGCTGTAATTCAAGGACTTCAGAAGGACCACAAGTTCCACCCTGTCCTAAGGATTTAATTTACCATGATGGGAACAGTAAGCTGGACTGGATGTACTTTTGATGTGATCTGACACAACTCTTCTTAAGTTCATAAAAGTATCATTTTCTGCTGCAATTCGAGCAATGGATGAGATGGCAATGATGAGGATGAGATGTTGAGAAGGCGGGGGATAAAAGAAGGTGAGTAAGATGTGACATGAAAGAAAATTGTAGCGGAAAAACATAGCTACTGAAAATAGAAAGCAGAAAAGAATGACAGAGTAAAGGTTTGATCCAGCTGAGAGCTCTATTGATGAGAAGTCACCCTGCTTTTATCAAGCGAACGCATATAGCCCTTAGAAGGCAGCATTGCATGAAAAAGAAAGAAAATTCCAACACTCTCTGAACTGAGAGCATAATATCTGCATAAAATACAAAATGCTACTATTAATAAAAGTTTTTTTAAAAAAATCATAAAAACTGATTATGCATTGAATTAAAATATGTTCTTTTCTATAGCTGCCAGATTTCAGAAGAAGTATATTTTAGAACAGCACTCCGGGATATGCGTCTTAACGTGACCCTAATTATTAATGAAGTAGATTAAAGTTCAGCAGCTCAGAAAACAATTTAATTTTTAATGAAACCAAAAACAGTATTTTGGTTTGGGTACGATAAATTCTCAAATGTACAATACACCATCAAAAAGTTTGGTCCTGAAATACTAATTACACTGTATCATTACAGAAGACACCTTGTGATAGAAGTAAAGTCCTGATTCTGCCAAACCAACGATTAGGACAAGAATATTTTCCACCTTATGTTTTGCCATCCCTTTCATCCTAAGGACACTACATGTAAATCTACATGTGAACTATTGGCCATATGCCTAAAAATGCTCGGGAACAGTACTTTGATGAAAAACAAAAAAACAAGCAACGTTCAGCCATTTCATAAGTTTAATTAATCAGACTAGAGCTGAAAGGTCTTCTACTCAAGGTCTCCAACCTTGGCAACTTTGAGACTTGTGAACTTCAACTCTCAGAATTCCCCAGCCTGCCTGGCTGGCTAAGAAATTCTGGGAGTTGAAGTCCACAAGCCTTAAAGTTGCACAGGTTGGAGATCCCTGTTCTCATCCAATCCCCTGCTCAAGCAGGCGACCCTATACCCGTGATGGCGAACCTAGGGCACGCATGCCGGAAATGGCACACATAGCCACTTCTGCCGGCACACGAGAGGTCACCTGGAAGAGCCCCACGGTGCATGTGTGTGTGTGTGTCTGTGCCCCCCACCAGCCAGCTGTTTGTTGGGTATCTGCCTTGCATGCATTGGGGGGAGATATGAGCGTGGGAGATGCACGTGAATACGTAGATGCATGGGGTGTGCAGCAGTTGCACATGCATACACAGAGGTGTGTGATGTGGGAGGTTGTGTGTGCATGTGCAGGGGGCGGGAGGAGTCACGGGCACATTGCACCATCGATGCAGGCGCATGAGAGCATTCATACGCATACACATGCACGCTTTTGGCACACCATGTGGAAAAGGTTAGACATCACTGCCCTATACCCTTTCAGGCAGGTGGTTGTCCAGATTTAAAAAAAAAAAAAAAAACACCTCCAGTGACGGGGCACCCGTAACTTCTGAAAGCAAGTTACATAAGTTTAAATAACACAGTTGTTTTTTGTCCTCTGTTTGTATCATAAATGTTGTTGGTTTTTTTTTTTTTTTTTGCAATACTAGGTTATATTTTTTTATATTTATATTTTTTTATAACTTTTTCTCTGGTAATATTACACTACTAACTAGAGCATACAAAACATTTGCTAGACCAATACTCGAATACAGCTCGAATACAGCATCAGTCTGGATCCCACATTAGGTATCTGATATTAACACAGTGGAGAAAGTCCAGAAATATTTCACAAGAAGAGTTCTCTGCTCCTCTACTCATTGTAGAATACCTTATGCCACTAGACTTGAAATTCTAGACCTAGAAAATCTAGAACTACACTGCCTTAGTTCGATCAAAGTATAATATATAATTACAATGACTTACTTGTCAATGAATACTTCAGCTTCAACCATAACAATACAAGAGCAAACAATAGATACAAACTCAAGGTTAATCACACAAAACTTGATTGTAGGAAATACGACTTCAGCAGCAGAGTGGTCAATGCCTGGAATACTCTACTTGACTCTGTGGTTTCTTCCCCAAACCCCAAAAATGTTAACCTTAGACTGTCTACTATTGATTTCACCCCTTTCCTTAGAGGCCTGTAGGGGGCATGCATAAGCACACCAAAGTGCCTTCCGTCCCTGTCCTATTGTTTCTTTTTATTTTTCTTATATGTATCCATGTATTCATAACTATGTTTTTACTTATACCTATCATCTTGTAAGCAATTGAGAAACCAAATAAAATAATAAATAAATAAAATAAACTCACCACAGTAAACTCGCCACAGCCAACTCACTGCAACCAACTCACCATGGCCAACTCACCACAGGACAACTTGCTGTGGGACAATTTAACAATTCAATTGAATTATTTAAAATAAATAAAAATATTTAAATTTTTGTTATTCACATTTCATTCGGTCTCTCCTTTTGCATCCTTTCTTTAATGATTCTATTCTACCATTCCTTTGATATTAGTGTTACTTCTCTCCACAGAAAGTTGGCTGTGGCGAATTGTCCTGTGGCAAATTAACCACAGCAAGTTGGCCGTGGCAAGTTAGCTATGGCAAGGTGGCCACAGCAAATGGTTATAGATCCATTCCAAACAGCGTAGCCCATAAAAAGCTATATAGGGAAACTTTAAGTAGCATAGATTCTTTTGAAGCAAACAAAATTACAGCCAAAAAGCCCATGGTTACTATTAATGTCTAAGGCTATCCACATAAAGAGGGACACTTTTCTTAAAATATGTTACTCTCCCAACAAGAAATCAATAGAAAAGCAGTCTCTCTTCTTAAAGGGAACATAATATTTTCAGGAAGGCAATGTGAAGTTTGGCATGGCTTAAATCAGAGGCAACAATGCATAAAGGCATTTGAAATATATATTGGAAATATCTAAAGGGACATTCTGTTATGCTTGCTGGACAAAAAAAGTTAAAACATTTTGAATTCAAATATATACACTGATATAGAGAGCTTTAAGAAAAGACTTTTTTTTTCCTTTTAGGACTGATGGATAGACAGAAAATAATCATGGAAGTTTATTTCCGCATATTATTACTTATTATTATTATTATATTTACAAAGTTGGAAAGGTTCTATGTTAACTACCCTGGTTATGAATCATTGACTGGAAACCCCTTACAAATTTTTTGTATAAAAAAGAATTTGAATTTGTGTGTTGCAGTTTGGATTTAAAAGAATAAGTTATAGAAAGAAGGGAAATAGGGCATAATTCTAAAGAAAGATTTTTAATTAAAAATGTACGTATAATCAGAACTTCTGGTTTGCAGGGCTTCGGTGGCAGCAGGAATCCGCGAACATGCACTGTTTCTGTCTGCGCTTGCCGCTGGAGTGCCCTGAGCCAGCTGGCTTCGGGGCTAAGCCACCCCCCTAGAGGTGATGAAGACAGGGGAGACCCAGAAGGGTTTGGGGGGAGCCTCCCCTCCCCTCCTCAGCTGGCTTAACTCCCTTTTCCAAAGGCGGTAAGAGTGGCGGTCAAAAATGGCCACCTCAAAGAAGCACTCATCCAAAAAAGAAAGTACAGGAGGAAGTTAAAAAGTGAAAGTTTTGGCTAACCAGGATAAGAAGCAACAATCAAGGTATCCTGGAATTTAAATTTTAAAAAAGATACATCGCTCCCAAATAAGATCTGGAAGCAGCGAATGAAAGTGAAAAGGGAAAGTTTGTTTTTTCTCACTCTCCTTCCTTACAGTGACAGCAGATGAATGAGAAATTGGAAAAAACCGCTTTAGCATCAGCAGGTAATTAAACTGGAAAAGAGGCTAATAAAGATTTCTGAACACTGAAAAAAAAAACTTTTTTTGCTGTAAGTGGGAAGGGAGAGGAAAAGAATAAGAGTAAGATTTGGCTGGAGGAGGCTGCTTGGAATTTAAAAGAATCTAAAGTTAAATTGTAACAAGACTTCTAAAAGATACATTTTAATTGGAACTTTGTAACTGAATTGTAACCCCCGGAAGAGAAAGTGAAAAAAGAAGAAAGTGTTAAATGAAACAGCTTGTGTGTATTTGGATTGCTTGGTGACTTTGGGACTTTTGGAAATTATATTTGACTGATTAAAAACACTTGGTGGTTGTTTAAAATTGTTTTTACAATGGCATCACTTGTGGATGAACTGAAAATGGAATTTAAAAAATATAAAGAAGAGGAACAAGAAGGGAAGGGCTCTTTTGGCTCCGTTTTTCATTTTTTAGAAATGGCGATCTGTACCTATGAGAAACTAACTGCGCAACAAGAAGATTGGGACAAAGAAGAAGCCGTCTTTAATGAACAAGTAACCTCATCTGGGGAAGAAAGGGGAAAGGGGGGAAAGAGAATGGAGAATTTAAGACCTAAAAAAACAACCAAAAAAGGGAAAAATAAGGTGAAAAGTGGATATAATGTCAGAAAGCAACAGAAAAGAGGAATACAGAAGAGGGAAATGGAGATGGAGAGACAAGGGGGTAAAAAGGGCAGAGTGAAGAAGCAAGGGAGGAAGAAAGGGAAAAGAAGCTACAAAGGTTTGAAACAAGATATAAAGAAACAGGACTTATTTAGAGATAATGGGTAAAAATATAACTGAAAAAGAGATTCTGCAAAGGTACATAAGACTGTATTGTTGTATTTGTATTAGAAATAATGTTAGAAGATTGGAATAACATATGATTATAAAATGGGATAAAATATTCAATGTAACTCAGTGAAACTTTTTTTAAAACAAAATAAATGAAATGAAATATGAGAGAATCGAATTAAGAAGGTATAGGAACATTTTAATTACATAATGTTTTAAAATATAAGTGAAATGGGGGGGGAAATAACTACGCAAAATTTATAAGTGCTCCCATAGAAGCATGACATCTATTTGAAAAGGAATGTGTAAAATGTTTAAGATTTAAATGAATATTAATTTTAATGATAGAGTTCAACTGGTATGGATTGCTGTTTTAATTATAATATATATTTATAATTTTTTCTTTTCTTAAAATATAGTGCGTAGCTTTAGAATGTACTAAGCAGAATCCGAATGAAAGTTATGTATTATATTAAGTGTTAAATTTAGGGGAAAGATATAATACTCCAATCAGTGATTACAGGAGAAATTTTGTGTTAATGAGAAAAGATAATAGACAGCTGAAACAGGACAGACAAAGGATATAAGTATAATGATTTAAATTGAGATGAAATAAATAAAATAGAATCAAGAAAGTGAAAAGAAGGGAGAAGCTATATAGAAAATATAGAATAGTAATAAGATATGGAATGGTATATAAAAGTGAGCATGAACTTGAATTTATGTCTGAACGAAAAGATGTAACCCGGGATCCAGCTGCTTTCAAAAAGATGTTTTATGTTTTCATGTTTTGTGTTTTGTTTGTATATGTTTGTTTTTTAAAAAATCAATAAAATTTTTGGAAAAAAAATGTACATATAATCGAAGAGAGGAAGATTGGAAGCCACTGCTATATTTCATGTTTTCTGTTCTTTTATATTACTTTTCTTTTTTTCTTCTGCCTCTGTTTTTCTTTGCTTTATCTTTTCCAAACCTTTTTCACATTTGTTGGATAGGTATTTTCTTTGAATGTGTTAAGTGTGGAGCATGGGTGCGAAGAATGGAGACGAGCCGGTGAAACAGTGAACTTCAACTCTTTATTTACATGGTGTGATAGCTCAAACTGGATGGCTATTATAGCCTTCCTTAAATAGACAACTTATTAACTATTCAACCAATGAAAACCTGAGAGCGCTAGCTCCGTTGACCAATGAGAACATCTTGTTAACGGCCAATCAGACTCTCCTGAATGGACCAATCTGATCTTGCCATTTAACAGCCAATCAGAAGTGCAGGGCCAGAACCCTGCACTTGACTTCAAGTTCTAGGTAACTTTATTACACATTTATTCATTCACAACACCCCTTCCCCCCGGGTTCTGTTTACGGGGTGCGGTCACGTAGTCCTTGAGGTAGGACGGTTGTTTTGTTAGTCTTTTTGATTTTTGTTGTGCACCCGGTATTTGGCTGCATTCTTGTTGAGGTAGGGCATTGTTTGGCGAAAGGGGTGTCTCTGATTCTGAGTTCGCGTTTTCGTTGTCACCAACATCTTCGGTATCACCCTGAAGTGAACTCACTCCCATCCCTGATTCCTGTTCTCGTGTTTCCATTCCGCTATCGTTCCCTTCAAAAAGGTTTTCTGCTAATTGAAGTTCATCTTCCTCTGTATCTCCCCCCCCCCTCAGTTTGGTTATTAGGGGACTCAGAGATCCCTGACTGCAGCCTTGATCGTAGTTGATCGATATGGAGCTTCCATAGTCTATCATCACGGCATTGTACAAGGTATGATCTCGGGCCGGTTACACAGACCACAGTCGCTTCTACCCACAACGGATCGCCCAATAAATTTTTAGCGAACACCAAGTCGCCTACCTGGAAGGTATGGCATCGGCCGCTGGATCCGAGTGGTTTCTCCGGTTCGTACGCTGGGTGTAACCGGTCGAGGTGGGAGTGGAGCTTTCATCCCATTAGCAGCTCGGCGGGAGTTTTGTTGGTGATGCTGTGCGGAGTGATATGCTGTAAAAAGAGGATTCGATTTATCTTTTCTTTGATGTTGTCATAGTTCACTTTTTGTAGCGTTTTCTTGACGAATTGTACCATGAGCTCGGCCCTTTCGTTGGCCGCAGGATGCGCAGGTGAAGTCAGCGCATGTTGAATACCGTGGTCAGCCAGGTACTGTTCAAAGGACAGTGCGGTAAATTGGGGCCCGTTGTCGGATACCAGAACTTCTGGTAATCCGTGGGTTGCAAACAGTCTTTCTAGTTTCTTAATGACCGCTTCGGTTGTTGTGTTCCTCATTCGGTGGATTTCAAGCCAGTTCGAATAGGCGTCCATGGTTAACAAGAAAGTGTGGCTTTTGTTCGGCCCAGCAAAATCCAGATGGATACGGGACCAGGGTCCCTGCGGTGTTTCCCATTCGGTTGGGATTGCCATTGGTGGGGCATTGCTTACTTCCTGGCATCTATGACAAGCTTTGACCCAAGTCTCGATTTGCGTGTCGATGCCTGGCCACCAAGCGTAGCTTCGTGCGAGGGCTTTCATGCGCATGATGCCGGGTGGCCATCGTGCAAGGTTCTCAGTACTGTTTGTTGGAGTCGTTCTGGGATAACGACTCTATCGCCCCAGATGATACAGCCCTTTTGAGAAAACAACTCTGTTTGTCAACTTTTGAATGGTGCAAAGTCGTCTGATACTTGGTCCAATGGCCATCCACATTCCACCCAAGTGATGACTCGTGCTAAGGCGGGGTCGCGTTTTGTTTCTCTTGCGATATCACGGGTGGTTAATGGCGGTGTACGAAGTACCTCGATCTGCAACATTGTCACTGTTGGCGCGGGGTCATCAATAGTCTCTGGAAGCGGTGCTCGGATCAATGTGTCAGCGTGGGGAATGGCTTTCCCGGGGCAGTATTGCAGCCGATAATTATAAGCAGCCAAGAATTCTGACCAGCGAGTCATTCTGGGAGATAATATATAGGGGGTTGGCTTATCCCCAGCTATTATTCCCAGCAAAGGTTTGTGGTCAGTCACTAGTAAAAGCCCGGCCGTACACATACTCATGAAATCTTTTGACACCAGACACAATTGCAAGAGCTTCTTTATCAATCTGGCTATAATTTCGCTCAGTTTTTGAAAGCGTCTTTGAAAAATAGACAACAGAGGCTTCGCTACCGTTAGGCAATACATGGCTCAAAATGGCGCCTACTCCGAAAGGCGATGTATCACACGTGATAGTTAACGGCAAGGTCTCATTGTACTGCATTAGTACAGCGTCAGAAGTCAGTAGTTTTTTCACATTACGAAACGCCTGCTCTTCTCTATGACCCCATACCCAAAGTGCTTTTTTGTCCAGTAAACAATGTAAAGGTTCAGCGACAGTCGCCTTGTGCGGCAGGAATACGTTATAAAAATTGATAAGGCCTAGAAACGCCTGGAGGTCGGCCTTATCCCGGGGTCTGGGAGCGTTTTTTATTGCTCTCAATTTGCTATCAGTAGGGTGAATGCCCTGACTGTCAATTAGATACCCTAAAAATTCAACATGATCTATACACAGTTTACACTTATTTTTCTTCACTTTAAGGCCTGCGTCTTTGAATTTCTGGAGAACCAATCTTAAACGATCCTGTAAAATTTTTGAAGTAGGGGCAGCAATTAACACATCGTCAAAGTAGGGGACGACGCCTTTAATCCCTTGTAATAGTCTTTCCATCAGGCTCTGAAAGATCCTCGGGGCTACACTCACTCCGAATTGGAGCCATGTACATTTAAAGGCACCTCGGTGCGTCACGATCGTCTGTGCCTGTGCCGTTTTTTCATCAACCAGCAGTTGCTGATATGCCGGAGCTAAGTCTAGTTTAGCGAAGACTTTCTGCCCCCCAGGGAATGGAGGAGGTGTTGCACCACCGGCACCGGATATGCGTTTTGCTGCAGGGGCGTGGTTCAGGGTGGCTCGGTAGTCCCCACAAATTCTAATCGAACCATCCGGCTTAAGGGGTGTCACAATTGGGGTCTCCCAGGGAGAGTGATCGGTTGGCTCTAACACTCCCTGGGCTATTAACTTATCAAGCTGTTCGTCGATTTTCGGTTTTAGGGCAAATGGAACTCGACGAGGCTTAAGGCGGATGGGAGCTATTTTTGGATTAAGGTTAAATGATATTGGGGTCCCCTTGTACTCACCTAGCTTTTCTGCGAAGACGTCCCTGAATTCATGGACGAAGTCCTCCTCCCAGTCACTGCTGCCGATTCGGTTAATGCCTTCCACTTCAATGCCGAGTGGCGCGAACCATTGGAGGCCTAACAGGCTAGGCCGGTCCTTGTCAATCACAGTCAGGGGTAAGTACGCTGTGCGGTTTTTGAACGAGACCCGGACTCGATTGGATCCTACGACTGGAATCCTATTCCCCTGATAGTCTTTAAGTATGAGTCTTTGGGAACGGAGGTCTTGGCGCTGGATAGTAGGGATGAGTTGCTTGAGGGTCTTCCAGGAAACCATCGAGAGAGATGATCCCGAGTCGACTTCCATTTGGCAGGGCTGATTTTTGATGGCCACTTTAATTCGGATGTTCTTGGCATCCAATGAAGAGGCGTGACCGATAGTGATAGTTTGGTGAGCCTCTTCTCACTTCATTGGGCGATTTATGGTTCGGTTTCTGTAGGAGTGGTTTACTGGTTCTCGCCTTACAGGACGGTTTCCTGTCGATTGGCGATAGTTAGCCCCCTTCGAGGTCTGGCTGGGTCCTAGGAGGCTTCTACAGACCCGTCCGATATGGCCTCATTTCCCACACTCATGGCAGAGCGCGTCGCAGAATTTGCATTCGGACCGGGAATGGTTGGCCCCACAGCCAGCGCATGGGTGTTGGGACTTCGGGTAATGGTCCTGATCAGACCGCAGTCAATGGACCTCTTCTTCGTCGCTGTCTGATGACGAAGAGAGATCCTCGTGGTGGGCCGTCAAAAGCTGTCCTTCTGACTTAGGTGAAATGTCGCCGGTCGGTTGGTGTACCGGAGCGTGGTTGTGGTGCAGTTGGGCAGCCGACTTCCTGGTTGCTTCTGCTGCAGTAGCATCAGCAATGGCATCGGCAAAGCTAATGTCGCCTTTCGCCATCAGCTTGCTCTGCACGTTGATCCCAGAACTATTCGGTCTTCCAAAGCCTCTTCCAGGTCGGCGACAGAGGCCCGCAGAGGCCTCCCAAGTTTCGGAGGTCCGCAACGAAATTGGCAACGCTCTCTCCTTTCCGCTGGTTTCTTTGGTAGAACTTGTGCCACCTTATGAGCATTGGTACGGTCAGTGCATAGTGGGCCCTCAGTAGGGGTTCGAGGACGTCCCAGTCCATAGCCTTCACTTCAGCCAGTTTTGCTAGTGCCTTGGCCATCTTGAATACGGTCGGCCCGCAATGCGTTAGGAATACCGCCTGTTTCTTCCCGGTTGTGGCATCCTTCAAATTATTGGTTTCCAAGAACATTTGGAAACGATCCATGTAAGACTCCCAGACTTCTTGCGCTGGGTCGAATGGAGCGGGTGGTATGACACCGCCGGACATCGTTCCACCGTTGTGCATTTTCAGCATTTTGTTGTTGTTCAGTCAGCTCTGACGTCTCCAAATCCCATCCTCGTTGCCAGTGTTAAGTGTGGAGCATGGGTGCAAAGAATGGAGACGAGCCGGTGAAACAGTAAACTTCAACTCTTTATTTACATGGTGTGACAGCTCAAACTGGATGGCTGCTATAGCCTTCCTTATATAGGCAACTTATTAACTATTCAACCAATGAAAACCTGGGAGCGCTAGCTCTGTTGACCAATGAGAACGGCTCGTTAACGGCCAATCAGACTCTCCTGAATGGACCAATCTGTTCTCACCATTTAACAGCCAATCAGAAGTGCAGGGCCAGAACCCTGCACTTGACTTCAAGCTCTAGATAACTTTATTACACATTTATTCATTTACAACAGAATGTATATATGATATATGTAAAATATTTGAATAAAAACTATTTACGCAAGAGGCAGCGAGAAAATAACAAGCATGTAATAATCCATATCTGTGGGGAAAGTTTAGAGATTCTCTGCCTTGTTGAAGCATCCACAATCAAATTTCATTTTTGAAAAACAGCGTATTTAAATTGAGTCAAGAATAGCAACAAATTTGTTGTGTATCTTTGTAGTACACAGGAAGGAAGAGAATACCATAAGGTGGCATCACCTTCACAAAAATATAGGACCCCCTCATTGAGTGGAGACAATGGTTTGCTCTTTCTGACTTTCCAAATAGGGTTTCCAGCATGAGTCACAAACTAACAAGCTATAGATAGCTACAGACATTTCTGCTGGATGTCTTTCATTACCAAAGAGACCTTTTCTGAACAATGGCTTTGGTGAAAAAAAATATCTGTCATCTTCTAGACTGCTTCTGTAATCAAGCCTCCTTTCTATTAAACAGCAGAGCAATGGGAAGAAGTTCCCTGGGGATAAATAACTAGGAACAGTTTATTATGATGGCACTATTAAACAAGAATATTGGGGACTAATTTGGATAGAAGACAGATTCTATTTGTTGCTTCTAATCATTCAGTTAAGGATCATAAAACCAACTGACTTCAGCCGCACAGCTGGAGTTTTTCCTCTGTTTGTTGCCCTTTAGGGATATTATCATAAATTTTCCTTGACTGCTACAGAGTGACCTATATCAGGAAAATGTGAGATAGTACCATGCATTCAAATGTTTGTCCTGTAAAGACTGGAATGAAAATGGAGTAGAAATGGTATTTCGTGCTTGCTGACAAACTTTCATAAGTGTGAAAGTCTAGGGGGAAAAAAAAAAAGCTAGTTACACATTACTCTTAACAAAGACAAAACACCAGGACTTGCTTCAATCAATATAGGATGATCATTCTACCCTTTTACTGCTATGTACATGCAGTCCAGCAAGTTGTCTTATCTTTCATCTTCAGCATCTCTATTGATTTCTAGATAGCCCTTTGGCATCAGGAGAACTTAACTGCAAGATAAAGGCTTCCAAAAAACTCATCTGTTATAGGCTACTGCATGCTGCTTGAAGTAACTTTCAGTTTGCTATTTTGTCCATTGACAAGCCTTGAGAACTCTTTAGAAAGGTGTAATGTGGACTTTTAATGAGCAATTGCGATGCTGAGTTCGACATTATGGGATATTATCCTTTAATCTTGAAGCAACTTTCTCTGATTTCTTAGTTTTTGCTAATAAAGCTCAATGTACAATGTACACTGGTACACTTGTACTCTGAATAAGGAGTATTATGAAGCTGAAAATGCAAGTAAGTGATTCAATTAATATTGTTCCTTGTCAGTGATATATAAAGTTAAGAGCCTTTAAAGCCGATCTATTTGTACTGGTATGTAGAATCATATCAAGTTACACTGAACATGGCACTCCCTCCACCGAGACATTTTCCTTCCTGCAGTAATGTTGATTTGTGTTCATCCCCTGAGTAGATCAACTGCTAAATTGTTCATCAGACTGTTCTGACCTATGCTTCCCCAGCAGCATGAAGCCGACTCCTTGTCCTGCTAAACCCCTTTTAGTTAGTTTACAATGAATTCCTCTCCAACATAGTCCCAGCCAACAGTCTTTCAAGGTATTTCACAATTTCAGACCTTTGTCAGGCTTGGAGAGTTGCCAGGTCGATATCTTTCAGATGCCACACTGTAGCAGACAATATTTGGCAAGAAAGCAGGAACAGATCTTCACCCAAATGAACTAATTGTCTCCTGCAAAACCCCACTCCTCTTCCGCTCCTCTTTTATTCCCTATGGAAGGAATCATTCACTGTCCATCTGTGGCTTTACTCCCAAGTCGATCCTTGTTCCTTAGCTGTTCCTTTCTTCTGGCAGCTCTGCACATGTGCACATTGGGAACAGACTCCAGCTGTTCTTCTGCCTCACTGATGTACAACTTTAAAAGCAGCTGATCTGTCAGACAGCCCAGGTCCCATCTCTGCCTCCGCTGCAGACCACTTATCAGAGCCTTCCCCAGACTCCAGCACTGGCCCATGTTCCTCCCGAACCTCCTCACTACCCGAATCTGCTGCCAGCTCTGCAGCAGACATGATGTTGAAAGAGTACCAGCCACTGCTTAAAAGGCAAATCTCAATACACTGTGGTGGCCTCCTAACGTTGCCTTATATTGTGTTTAAAGGTTTAAAGAAAGCTCTTTTAATCATAGCCATGAGTCATACTTATTATAGAGCTTCATATCCATCCTTAACCATTATGTTCTTAACCATTCTTAACCATTATGTTGTCTGTACCAGAGCTGAGAAAACCCTACAATAGGAATAATGGATTTTATCGAAAGATATGGGAAACCCATTGTCTATAGCAGTTTTTCTCAACCTCAGAGAGATGTGAGGACTTCAACTCCCAGAATCCCCTAGCCAGCATGGACTTGCAAGTCCACACATCTTAAAGTCACTGCGTTTGAGAAACACTGTCTACAATATAGCAAAGGTGAGTCAGCCCAAATGAGTCATGAATCAAGCCAGGAGTCACACTACCAGAATCAGATGGGCCAAAGTGCAAAAATGCATAGGACCAAAATAAGGGGAATCAAGAATAAAGTGGTAGGAGATTTACAAGGGGTAGATAGATCTTCATTTTATCAAATAACACCCTTGGCCTGGTCATAGTAATTTTTGAACATACAAAAATCGAAGTGGAATAGCTGATCACAGTCAACTAATTTATTTCTTACGGTTGGGGTAAACTCATGTACCTCTACAAATTAAAGGGTCTCGAGACAAAATAATATTCTCCATTAAACTGAGCGCTTAGTGCAATATGTACAACTTTAATAATTGCCACTATCACTACTGTTAGTCTTCTTTATCATCATTTTCTTCAACTTCTTAGCATTGGCGTTCATAGTATAATGATTATTTCTATTTCCAGTCTTACCATAACTCTTATAATAATCATGATTGACAGTTGATTTTCATAAATATCAGCTCTACTGACATCGTTAGTGTCTCTTTTTTTTAAACCTCACTTTGGAATCGTTTGCACTTTTTACATCTCCAACTATGTGCTTTGTTGAAAAGAAGCAAGGGGAAGTAATTTTGACATGAGATTATTTCTGTTTTAGGACATGTCCATTCACCTTTTTTCTCAGTGAATGATTTTGCTATTTTTGTGGGGAGCTTTATTTAAACATTCCATATTTGCCACAACGTGTAAGAGCATTTAAAACGATATGACTTGATGGTAGTTATAGAAGGGAATGTGGAAGCTACCCAAATGCCCCTGGGCCTGCCTGCATTCTGTAGTCTGAAAATCTAAAACAACTAAGTAAACAACAAGAAAGTAAACAATAAAGTCAAGCTGGCAGCCACAGGCTTGTCAATCCCGTCCCCCATTTTTTCAGGTTTTTGTGGCTGCAATGCACATAACAAACAATTGTACAGTTATGACAGACATCTTGACTTTATGGATTTCTCCACCCACAGACGTTCCTGAAAATGATACATCACTCCTGTGGCCTTTTCTGCTTTACTTTCCAACATTCATTTGGAAAATGTAAGGAAGCATGAATTAAAACTGAAAATCCCTGTAGAGTTTCTTTAAATAAATTTAGGGGAAAAGTGATACAATAGGTTCAGAGAATCAGGACAATTTTAGATTTAATTTTTCATTTGTGTTCAGTACTTCCAAGACAAAAGAACTTTTCATGGATGTTATTCATGATTATTTGTATTTCTAATGCAGTCTCACATTCTTCTTTTAATACCAATGGACAATAAATTAATAATTAAAATTAATTAAATTAATTTCTTTTTTTAATCCACAAATTTCTCTTCTTTTCCACTTCAGGATAACATTTCTAAATATTTGCTGTTCCTTTATGTTTTCCCATTTTAATTGCTTCAGTTACTCCATATAGAAACCTCCCCCATGCTTTTCAGATTATTATATTATAGTTCCAATAATAATTAGGGATGTTGCAATGAAATAAACATGAAGTGTCCAGATTACAAAATGCCACATAGATAATGGAATTTTAATTCAGATTTCTCCAGCTTTTCATTCTGAAAATATGATGGTAAAATGTTTCCAGATTTCCCAGATTATATGAAAAAGCCATCATGGCTAAGGATTTCAGAGCAAAGAACTTCTGGGAACAACTAAAGAGGGAAGCTGAGCTGTTAGTCCAATAAATATGAACTGTATATCATTTAAACCAAATTACCAGGGGTTTTCCTCTCTTTCACCTGGTTGTGTCAATGCAAGCAAATTTTGTACAGATTCCCTTATTGCAAGAAGATTCACAATTGGAACTGTAGTCACATGGAAGGCAGATCTTGAACCTCTACAACCTTGGTGTTGTGTCCGCTAGCAAAGGGCCAAAAGAAAGAAGTCTACACATTCTGTATGGTTTTGAGACCAGATCTCTCCACAGCTATTCAAGACATTAGGTTTGTGCTTACAAATCGTATCCCAAGAGGGCCCCAAATCAGATCCCTGGGGAAAGATTATGCATCCAGGAGAGAGGCTACCAAAGTACAATCTCTACAGTGGTGGGATACAAAGATTTTTACTTCCGGTTCTGTGGGTGTGGCTTGGTGGGCATGGCAGGGGAAAGATACTGTAAAATCTCCAGTCAGAGGTGGTATTTGCCGCTTCTCCAAACTACTCAAAATTTCTGCTACTGGTTCTCCAGAACTAGTCAGAACCTCCTGAATACCACCTCTGAATCTCTAGATCTGGCCTCTCTACCACATCAAAAATGTTAATTTACTAATAAAAATGATGGCCAAAATGTCGGTACTTTATAAGATTATAGTGACAAAGCCTTGCTAGTCAGTGTTTTCCCCCTCTTTATCTTCATGAGAACTAGGGGGGTGATGTTTGAGATGCTTTTCAAAGTACAGGACTCAGATTTCTTTTATCCGATCATTGTCTTGGTTTTGGCTCTTCCTCTGTACCTCAAGGTTATTTCTTCTTCCAGTTACATCCGAAGGGACTGTAAAGTTCTTGAATTTTTAGTGAATTTTTAGGGAGAAAAAAAACCCTGATGTTATAGAAGTCCAATAAACATAGATTGTTTCATTGAAATAAAAAGAAAAGATGATGAGAAAGAGATGTAGATTTCATAATAATACTATTTTGTCATCTGATTTCATTACAAACAAAAAACAATCCCCAAAGATATGCTGTGTAACAACAAAGAACCCAACTGTTTAAATTGTGAAAAACTATACAAACTC
The DNA here is from genome assembly GCA_033807585.1 of Hydrophis major. Classification (NCBI taxonomy): domain Eukaryota; kingdom Metazoa; phylum Chordata; class Lepidosauria; order Squamata; family Elapidae; genus Hydrophis; species Hydrophis major. Next base: position 141,547,095 of record CM066331.1, read on the forward strand.
CCAAGTTTTCAGGAAATCACAAGTGATGCTGTGACTGGCACAAAACAGTTGTTCCCATTAACCTCCAATGTCAACTTTTCCCATTGTTTTCTATTTAAAGGACCTAATTTAAACATGGATATCTGTTGCTATGAACTGCTATGAACTTGACAAATGTCACTCTACCTTTCCGTTTAATTGCATTAACTGAAACAAAAGCAGGAACAGAAATCAGTGAACTCTTTTTATTTTGTGAATCTTTATTCTTGAGCTATGATATATTTTCTTTGAGTCTTTAAAATCAAAGACATTCTGTCTCATGGGCATTTATCATGAAGAACTAGTAAAAAAAATAAAAGTAACCATTTATCTAAGCCCAGATTCTAATATGATAACCTCAGGGAAATAATTAAATACTTCATTGATTATGGAGAACAGAATAAAGAAGGACATGTTTGAAATGTGCTGCATTCAAAATGTCAACATAGGTTCCATTGGCATACATCTTTGCATCATTGCCTCATTGCATCATGAGCCACGATGGCACAGTGGTTATAGTGCAGTACTGCAGGCTACTTCTGCTGACTGCCGGCTGACTGCAATTTGGCAGTTCAAATCTCACCAGGCTCAAAGTTGACTCAGCTTTCCATCTTTTCAAGATGGGTAAAATGAGGGCCCAGATTGTTGGGGGCCATAAACTGACTCTGTAATCCACTTAGGGAGGGCTGTAAAGCACTGTAAAGCGGTATATAAGTCTGAGTGCTATTGGTAGTGCTATTTCCAAATTTTATAATTAAGTTGAGATAAAACAAAAGTGATAGAGCTTTGATTGAATGAAGCTTGTGGAAATTTAGGATAAATTTAGTCATTAGCGTTAATATTTCCCACTTGGTACTGAATGGTATACATCTCTAAAGTGGCAGAGTGGCACAGATCGCTCATGCCTGTTCTCTGAACTATTCAAAATTTCCACTACTGATTCTCCAGAATTGGTCAGAACCTGCTGAATACCACCTCCGATAATCCAATACTAGACAAATGTAGTGTAATAATTAAAAGCCTGTCCCAGAGAAATCCAGTTTTACATTTCAACACAGAAACTTATTAGGTGACTTTGGACAAATTATTCCATTTTAACCTAATCTATATCAGAGGGTTGTTGTTATGAAGAAAAACTGGATGAGACGCTGCTTCTCTCCTACTTCAGTTTTACTGACCTTTAAGAAAGCTTTTTCAGATGTGTATCTGCAGTAGGGAGAAAAGCCAGTTAGATAGCAGCATCTAACCAACTTTGGTTGATTTCGTGAAGTTACACGATGCCAAACCTGATTACTTGATTGGGTTTCTACTCTAACAGTCAAGGGCTGTGAATAGCCTAAGACAGTGTCAATATATCAGAAGCCCAACTGGTATTGAAGGATATTGAATCCTCTTTCCTATTCTTCAGTTTCAAGGTCTATAATAAATCTTATGACACTATACTCTCACTCTGTGTGTTTATGTATGTGTGAGACATAAGGGGGGAAACTCCAATTTAGCCACATCTGAAATATTCTTACATAATGCAGAATTTCAGGATTTGAGATGGATACTTTAATACTTTATATAGCTATTGATTATGATAGAGAACAATAAGTGGGTTCATTTACACTGTACATAGACACTCATCATCATCATACATGGTCTAACCAGATATCTATGCAGCCCTCTATTCCCAACACATTTTCAACACATTTTCAGTCCAAGCTGGACCTTCTGAAGGAAACCATGGAGATAAGCCTACTAAACACCTCAAACAAATCTGTTGAGTCCTAATAGCTATTTTTCATAGAATCACAGAGTTGAGGAAGGCCATGATTCAACCTTCTGTCTAGTTTAGAATCCAAAATAAAGCATAGCTCACAGATGGTTGCCCATTCTTTGCTGAACCCATCTAGTGAAGTCTCTCTAGGGAACTACTGTAGTTTTAGTATCAAACTGTTCTGGCTCTTAACAGATTTCCCCCCTAATATTTAATTGAAAACTTCTTCCTGTAACTTCAATCTACTAGTAAGTGTTTGAGGTTCACTTTGAGTAATAAAGAATTGATACTGATTTCTGTGTGGCCTCCTTGAAAAAGAAATATCGCATTTCTTTCCAAAGCAAAATATATCCAGCTTTTTGAATTGCTTTTCCCAAGGCTCAGTTCTAGTCTCCTGTCCTTCTCTGAAATGGTTCCAATTGTTTTTAACGTTTAGGTGTCCTGAGTATTTAAGGTGGGTTGACCAAAATAGAACAGATTAATTCATTCCCCTGATTAGAAACTATGTATCTGTTGATGTAGCCTGGAATTGATTTCCCTTTGTGTATGATAAAGGTTCCATGTGCTCATCATTTCTGGCTCTAGGGGGTGCTCTAGGGGGTGCTCGTCTCCATTACAAAGCCGAAGAGCCAGCGCTGGCCAAAGACGTCTCCGTGATCATGTGGCCAGCATGACTAAATGCCAAAGGTGCACAGAACGCTGTTGCCTTCCCACCAAAGGGGTCCCTATTTTTCTACTTGCATTTTTACATGCTTTGAACTGCTAGGTTGGGAGAAGCTGAGACAAGTAATGGGAGCTCACTCCATTACGCGGTGCTAAGGATTCAAACTGTCAAATTGCTGACCTTTCTGATCGACAAGCTCAGCGTCTTGGCCACTGAGCCACCATGTCCATTTGTGTAGCCATACTATTTTGCTATTCGAGATATGGTTCCAAGATTTTTCTTGCACATGCTTCTATGAGACTTTTTTTTCTTCTACTCAGTTCTCAGAAACTATCTGGAAAAATCCCTGTAGTGTTCTTGGCAAGATGTCTTTCAAAATGGCTTTCCATTATCTCCTTCCAGGACTGAAAGAAAGTGTCTGGCCCAAAGTCACCCAATTGGCTTTGTGCCTATGACAGGGCTAGAACTCATGGTCTACCATTTTCTAGCCTGATGATGTCTTAACCACTACACCAAGCCACTCTCATTTCAAGAATAGTATCTCTTTATCCTTTATAGATCTGTGCATTTGATTACATTGATTATATTGAATGATCAAAGATTAACAAGACTATTGCACAAAGTTTTTTTTTTTTTTAAAAATAGCATATATCTCTAACATTTGCCCTGAATTTCTTATTTGCTAGATTCATACCAAGATGATACAAGTTGTATCTGAGCAAACAAAATATGCTTCTAAGAATAGCCAGCATTATGCAGCCTTTTACTCTTCCTAATGCTTTTCCTTAAATGACATCAGGGAGAACAATTGATCAGTGGAATAATTTGCCTCCAGAAGTTGTGTGTGCTCCATCAAAGTAGAGATTGGATAGCCACTGGTGCAGAATGGTATAGGGTCTCCTACTCTCACTGAAGCAGTAGTTTTCTTTAGCACCTGCGTGTTCATGAAAAAAAAAAAACACTTTACTGTAAATGAGTAAAATAGCTAACAAAGTACTCAGATGCTGAAGAGAGAACATTGCCTCTTAATGTCCCCCTGGAATTTCCAGATTTTTATAATATTTCCTTTTACAATATATTAATGAGATATCATTGATCAAATTCAATATTATGTTCTTAATTACATTAGAAATACAGTGATTTTTTAATTATACAAATTATCCAAAGCATATTAAATATGCATCTTCCTTAGAAAAATTATGATCTTCCAGAACCTATTGACTTGTAATCAATGTTGCTTCCTTGTTTAGTATTCTGTTTGTTTATTATATTAAAATATCATGCAAATTTGATTTGTTACCCATTAAATTTATGTCCTTACTACACTGGATCTAATCAAAGCAGAAATGTCAAAGACGTAAAGTTCTAACTACGTTGCACAAAGTACAGAAAGATTTCCAGACATGTTTGTTTTACTGTAGCTGATGAATTATTATCTTTACCAAGATAGATCATGTCATACAATTATATCCAGAAGCTGAAAAGAAAGAGAGTCATAAGAATCAATCTTCCTAAAGAGAAGTAAGCCAAGAGAATGGGCTCAATTACATTAGTGATGGATGCAGTACTGGAAGATTTGAAGGGCCAGGCTGAGGGAAAATCATCCTGGAAAAAAACTTTAGGAGTCAATACCAACTTGATGGCACACAATTGATCAATCAATCACAAAGGAGAACTCAACCAGTATCTCTGTACATCTGCTGCTAAGCAGAGAGACAGCTTTGACTTTCTTGGGTAATTGCATTTCTAGAACAAGGACAGCTGTAGGTTGCATCCCCTGTTAATATAAGGATGGACAACATATAGATCTCAGGCTCATACTCATAGCCTTTGAGACTTGTTTAAAAAACAGGAAACAGAGACTTCTGCAATAGGTTTACATACAGTATATACAAATAGACAGACCCATCAAGCTATTTATTTTAGGGCAAGCAGTACGATGAAAAGTGTACAAAAGGAATCAGAAATAGGAAAGATAACTAAATAGATACCCTGTTTCTCCAACAATATGGTCTCTCCCAATAGGAAGTCCCAGCATGTTTTATAGGCATGAAATGAAATTAAGCCCCTCCCCCCAAATTAAGGGCTGTATTAAAACATGCAAAATGGGGGGAATGGTGGGGGGGGCTTGCCATTAGGAAGTACTTTTGTTGCACACCCGGATATGGTGCTGCCTGCGTTGACCCTGATACGAAGTGCCCCACCAACGCTGAGGTCAACATCCAAGCCGTCGCCGCCCGCCCGAACATGCAAGGGGGGGGGAATTAAGTCACCCCCGAAAAGATGGCCTAGCCATTTTTCAGGGCTCAAAAAAAAAGATAAGACCTGGCCTTATTATATGAGAAACACGGTAAGTATGGGAAATAGATAAGAAAAAGGCAAAATATACCCAATTTAATATACATTCCCATCCTAAGTCCTACCGTGCTGCTTTATTGTGGTAAATTGGATTTTGCATGTGTTTGTGTGCACGCGCACACAAATGTGTGTTTTTCTGAGTGGGATAAGTGAAATACTAGCTGGAGAGTATTCCAAGAGTATTGTATATAATCCCAGGACAGTTACCCCAAGGAGTGATGGTCATCCTAGCTGCTCAACTAAAGCAAGTAGTAGCAAGATAGGCATCAGTAATAGCAATAGCATGACTTAGACTTATATATCGCTTCACATGGCTTTACAACCCTCTCTAAGCAGTTTAGAGTCAGCATATTGACCCCAACAATCTGGTCCTCATTTTACTCACCTTGGAAGGATGGAAGGCTGAGTTAACTGGTGGTGAGATTCAAACTGCCAGATTGTAGGCAGCAGAAGTAACCTGCAGTACTACATTCTAACCACTGCACCACTGCGGCTCACAAAACTGGAATGGAAGCTATTTGTTCTGTACGGTCATTTGCATTCTCATAAACGCCGCTCTGTGATTGGTCAAAGCGCGCAGGGATCCGATTGGTCGAGCGAGCTACTCTGATTGGCCCACTAGGGATCTCCCGAGATTGGTGGAAACTAATCACGGGAGATTCAAAGTGGTACCATTGGCCACGGCCGCCGCGGCTTGAGAATAAAAAGCCGAAGTTTTTCCCTCGGAACCCAAGCCGTTCTCGGGACCAATAAATGAGCTGAACCAAGTCACTGAGTCCTGGTCTCCTTGCCACGCCGGACACAACACTATTAGTCAAAATATTATACTATTTACTACTTGGGACATGAAAAAGAAAGAAGGAATGGGATTGCTCCAACCACTGATGCAGAAGAAGAGAAAGTTGATGATTTTATGATCAAGTTCAATCTGTATTTCAGAGAATTTGCAAGCAAATGCACTGCCTGTGGTTGAAGATGGGAATGAAAGTGATGAAAATATAAAGGTAGAAAATGTAGTTGAATGAGACAGCCTAGGAAACCAAAATGAAGCAGGAGAATGACATTAATTTATAAGTATGAGCCTGCAAGTGTGCTGCAGTTGCCAAAAAAGCCAATGCAGTTCTGAGTCGCATCAACAGAGAAATAACATCAAGATCAAAAAATGATAATCCAGTTCTGGTCACTATGATATAACATAGATCTGAGGCCCTAGAAAGAGTGCAGAGAACAGCAACAAAGATGATAAGGAGTTTGGAGGCAAAATCATACGATGGATAGTTGAGGGAGCTAGGTATGTCTAGACTCTAGCCTATTGGAGAAAGGATGGGGAAATATAATAACATAGTTCTAGTACTTGAGGTGCTGTCACAGAGAAGATGGGGTTGACTTCCCTAAAGCATCAGAGGGAAGGACAAGAAGTAATTGGTGGAAACTTGTTAAAGAGAGACCCAACCTAGAACGAAGAGAAATCATCATGAAAAAAAAAAAAAAAGTCATCAGTGGAACAGCTTGTCTTCAAGAGCTGTGGGTGCCCAATCATTGGAAGTTTGAAAGAATCAATTGGATGTCCATTAGTCCAGGATCTCCTGCCTTGAGCAGGGGGGTGGACTAGAGCAGTGGTGGCTAACCTTTTGGGGTGCCAAAAATTATGCACATACTTGTATGCTCATGCTCGCATGCCCAGAAGGCAATGCGCCTTCCCCCACGTCTCCTACATATGTTTATACAATCTCCTCCTCCCACCCACCTCCCTTACCTATACTGCACCTCACAGCTGATTTTGGCTGGTTTGAGGCCTTTTTGGCTTCTCAAAGGCTTGAGGAAGGCTTCTGCAGGCTTCTACAAGGGCTGAAAATCTAGCCCAATTTCATCACTTCCTGTTTTTCTAAAAATACTGGAAGTGATGAAACAGGGCTAGATTTCGGCCTACAAAGCTTGTAGAAGCCTGCAGAAGACTTCGTCAAGCCTTTGGGAGGCTGAAAAAAGCCTCAAACTGGCCAAAAATCAGCTGTGAGGCATACACATGTGCAGTGAGGTAAGTTTGCCTGCACCTCTGCCGGCACAATTGGCTCTGCGTGTCACCTGTGGCACTCGTGCCATAGGTTCACCATCATGGGACTAGAGGGTGGGACCTCTGAGGTCTCTAATCCAGCCCTATGATTCTATCTATGGTGTATATTCTATACCATTTCAGTGATTTCTTTATTGTCTTCAAACTACTTTACTGTTGTACAAGAAGTCAATCTAAAGCATTGGACAAAGATATCCATTTTCCATAATACATCCATCACAGAGAACCAGAGGAAATGGAAATGGAATTTAAGAAGTTATTAAGGATAAATGTGAAAAAGGATGTTCAAAGAAGAAGAAACTGAATTTCGATGTCAGTACAAATAGTGAAAATTGAAGAGAAGTCAAAGACAGAAAGAAAAAAAGATCTCAGGAAGGAACTTGGGAAAGAATTTCAGATAAGAACCAGTGTTACAACCTCATATATAAAGAAAGTGAAAGGGAAAGTCAAAAGAACATTTCCGCACTGAATGCTTGTAGCAGATTTCACAACTGACAGTTGCTTGTATGCACTGCTAAAATTAGCCATTAGACAAGTTACAAAGTTAGCTCCCAAAACCCGGACTGTTCTACAGCAGGATAAGGTTGCCATTTTCCATTCCACCCTTCTGTACTTGCAGCCTTATCATTTATCCTCATTTTCCTTGTCAGAATATGTGACATATATTAAATAGTTCTTCCTGGACACCAACATTCATCTCAGTTCCACTCCTGGATGCCTCATTATCATTTCCACATATCTCTCTAAAATCCTCCTTCCAGAATTCCTTTTCTTCAGTATCTATCCAAATCATGCCATCATTTTTGCTTTTAATTTCATTCAATCAATAAAGTAATAAACTTTATTACTGACTCAAATCAGTATCAAAGACTCATTACATTGCTCCAGTTTATACAGAGGGATCAAATTATATAAAATTACATAACATTAATTAAAATATGATATTGGGAAATAACAAAACAGAAGACATTTGATTTTTATCTTCTTACAATTCCTCCTTCATAGGCAACAGCATCATAACCAGCAAGTTTGTCTCTACTACTTGCTACAAATTTTGAATCTTCATGCTCATCCAGAACACCTGAAAACATTTAAATAAGAGGGAGTACAGAAAAAATGTGGGTCACTGTTTCCATAATGCTTGCAAAGTCTTTAAGGGAGTGGAGTGTTCATACCCTTGAGAATTACTGAATGGAAAATGCTAAAACTCACAAGAGAGAATTCTTTGAAATACTTTGGGAAGTTCCTGACATATCATGTAACCTAAGGATTATATAACCAATTTCCAGCCCCTGCAGAGATCCCACTTTAATCTTTTTCCATATTCCTATTGATACATTTATGTGTCAATGTGTCCTCTTGCTTGATCATAGCTGATTCTCATCAGTATCTGGGAAGAAACATACACTATGTTATTTTTCATTCTACTTTCAGGATTTATTAAATTAAAAGGATTTATTAAATTAAAAGGAGCAGACCTTGTTTGGTTAAATTCAACTTTAACCAACAATTTCATAGCTTCAACCAGGCCCTAGATTCAACTTTTAGTGCAGTGTACTGCAATCAGAACACAACATGCTGTGTGAACCACATTCACTGGGAAATGGATCTGAAATGGATCTGAATTATAAACATATAATTCTAAACATAATTCATTCATTAGATGAACTGCAAAAATGGCCATTGTATAGAAGAAGAACAATATAGTTGTAATACTTATTTTAGTCTTCTGGATATAAAAGTGTGCTTTCTGATTACTAAATGAGTAGGAAATAGCCTTTTGATAACAGAGTAACAGACTTGGAAAGGACCATGGAGGCCATCTAGCCTAACCTCGTACTGAAGTACGAGACTCACACAAGTAACTATCCAGTCTCTTCTTAAAAGCTTCCAGTGATGGAACATAACTTCTGAACTTCCACTAGTTAATTGTTCTCACTGTTAGGAAAAAAAGTGATTATCCATTAGGACTCCAAGATCCCTCTCACCATTACTCCTTTAGAGTCACACTTAATCTGTACCAGTACATTTGGTTTTTCTAGCCAAAGTGTAAAATCGTACTTTTCTCTACACTGAATTTCATTTTGTTGGATAGGGCCCAGTGTTCGAGTCTGTCAAGATCCATCTGGATCTTGAGCCTATCATCTGGGGTATGGGCTATTCCTGCCAACTTAGTGCCATCTGCAATTTGATGAGTTCTCCTATTCCTTTATCTAAATCATTTATGAGGACATTGAAGAGTACTAGGCCTAAGATGAAAGTATCCCACTGGTTACTTCCCTCCATGTAAATGTAGATACATTAAGGACTACAAGTTGAGTGTGGTTTGTTAGCCAGTTAAAAGGCCACCTGTCTATGTCACATTTTTCTGACTTACCAATAAGTAGGTTGTGGTCTACTTTGTCAAATGCCTTACAGAAATCCAAGTATACCATGTCCACAGCATTTTACTGTTCCACTAATTTAACTGCAGCTGCTTCTACCTGAAGACAAATGAAGCCTGGCACCCTTTATCCCAAGGGTCTTCAAACTCGGCAAGTTTAAAACTTGTGGGCTTCAACTCCTAGAATTCCTGAACTAACATGACTGGAGAAGGAATTCTGGGAGTTGAAGTCCACAAGTCATTAAGCTGTCAAGTTTGAAGACCCCTGCTTTATCCTAATGGTGCTGGTGACAGGATTACTGCATCAATGTGCCTATCTGCTGTATTTAGTAGAAGAAATTCTATTTTAGTTAAATGGTTGACCATTAATTAATTAATGTAAACCTTAAAAAATGGTTGACCATTAATGCAGTTTCATTTAAGCTCTTATCTAATAGTGATCAACTTAAGAGGCCTGGCTGTCCAGCCCCAAAACCAAGAAAGACATGGTGATTCTCCCCAGGTCAGTTCTTTAATATTCTATGCTTACAGACAAAATCTTATCAAATGGAAGCGTTCTTCTATCTGCATCTACCATAGTTTCTGAGAACCATTAATATTAACTATTAGTCTTCACACTCTTTCTCTCATACAAAACATATGGCTTGAGCTGCCTCTAATTTTCTGGAATGCAGCCTCTCCCTCCTGGGAATTTAGCCAATAAATTTAGCCATCACAGAAGCTTAACACATTATACTACTACTTACCTTAAGATTGGAGTTCTCATACAACTTACAGACTAATCAGACAATTACTTTTGTGCCTTTAAACTGTTACCATTTCATTATAGAGACATGATCAAATGTCTGTTTCTAATCAATAAATGCAGCATACATGGCAGGGGTTGATTTTGGAATATACTGTAGTTCTCCATCAGAGACTCAGCAAAATCCATGTCATACTTCTGCCAGCTGTAAAACTCAACCTGTCTGAATGCATTAATATTTTCTAACTCCATCCCAGCTAAACATTTTCTAATATACCGTATATACTCGAGTATAAGCCGAGTTTTTCAGCACATTTTTTGTGCTGAAAAAATCCCCCTCGGCTTATACTCAAGTCAGATTCCCCTCTGAAAAAAAAATGGTGTGGAGCTCTGAAGCTGGGCAGCCGCTTCCCTGCTTCCGTGTTTCCTTTGCAACTTTTAAGCATGGGGTAATCGGAAGCAGAAAAGTTCTTGCTTGAGGATATATTGTTTTTTCTTTTTTTAACTGTTTTTAGGGGGGGGAAGACCCACCGCCATGTGAGAATGCTCAGACATGAAATCTATCCGACCGAAATAAGTGTGTGTGTGTGTGGGGGGGGATTTTAACAGAGGGAAGATGTAGGGAGAAGGCAAAAGCAATGGAAGATCCTTCAGGGGAAACTGAGGGGGAGACTCACCCTTGGTCCAGATGAGCCCCCTTCCCCTTTCTCTAGGCTGAGAAAACAACGTGAGCTGAGGTCGCTCCACTCAGCTTCGTTTCCTCAGCTCCAGTTGCTTTCAGTCCACTCGGGAGGAGGGGGAGGTGGTGGTGGCGGCTCGCGTTGTTTTCTGATAGTGAGATCATTTCCCAAATTAATTGATTCACTAATCCAAAAGAAGAAGATGTTGATGACAGTGGGAGGCAGGAGTCACTCTCTCCCTTGCAAGAAAAAAGCAAGAGCCGTTCTTATGATCTCTCCCTCTCCCTCTCTCTCCCCGTAATGCAGTCAAGCCCTTTCCAGCACGCAGGATCCGCCCCCACCGCTTTGCACCTTGCAAATGCAAAAACCCCAGGATTTTGCATTTGCAAGGAGCAAAGTGGCGAAGGCAGATCCCGCGTGCTGGAAAGGGCTTGACTGTATTATGGGGAGAGGGGGGGGGGAGAGATCATAAGAACGGCTCTTGCTTTTTTCTTGCAAGGGAGAGAGTGATTCCTGCCTCCCACTATCATCATCATCATCTTTTGGGTTAGTGAATCAATTAAACCTTTCATGATAGTGAGATCGTTTCCCAAATTTCCCTTAAATCAGGGAAGAAATCAGAAACAAACCTTTGGACTGAGAATAAGCCTGTTCCTATGATTCCATTTTTGTTCACTGCAGTGTGAAAAGTGTGAAAAAACACACTTCTTTTTCTTCACCTTCTTGTTCCCTATTTACTGGTCTCTTTCAAAGAGGAAATTGTGAACATCAAACTTATTTTCAACTGTCCTAGTGAAAGTTTTTATTGGTATCTATTTTTATTTTTGAAATTTACCAGGAGCTGCTGCATTTCCCACCCTCGGCTTATACTCGAGTCAATAAGTTTTCCCAGTTTTTTGTGGTTAAATTCGGTGCCTTGGCTTATATTCGGGTCAACTTATACTCGAGTATATATGGTAAGTACCTAACAACTAAGGTGAACTAAGCTTGTTAATAGACAAATTGGTCAATGATTCAGGAGGGCATTTCCTTCCTTGTTCAAGATCAGAGCAATTATTGCTGAACCCGTTTAGGACATCTGACAGTATTATCTAAGTATGTAGATCATGCAGTCAAAATTACCACTCTATTCTTTTTAATCAAGTCTGAGAAGATCAAATCCATTCCAGGTGTCTGTTCAGTTTTCTGCTGACTGATCAGTTTGCAAATGCTGATGCTGATGAAACAAAATGAGATCTATCATACCATCACTTTTTGTCAGAAACAGATGGAAAACATTAAACAAGCATATGCATTTCCAATGTCAAAAAATAAAAGTTTACTTAAAAGTCCTTGAATACCATTTGCAGAATAGTATAGGGGCTAATGGTGTATAAGACAATTAAATAATCATATTTATTTGTTTTATAGTTCTTAGCTGACAGAGACATCTTAGGGTAAATACATTGAAAAAATTCAACACCCAATGGCTGAGTTTAATTCTAGGACAATAGGAGAGCAGGTGGGTGAAGCAAGATTATGAGAAATATAAGAGAAATATTGCTGAGATTATATTGAGGAAAAAAACAGGAGGTTACTAAAAATATTAAAGAAAAAATACAGTGAAAGAAAGGAAAGAGTTACTTGCCCTTGGTAATTTCCACATTGGTGACATATCATCTTCATAGCATCATCCTGAGATTGTTGAATCTGTATTACTATTTCTTTTTTACCATGACAATGGTTGGATGGTTTCAGAAGATACAACACTGAAACTTCCTAGGGCAGAAATTACCTTTCTTTGCTAGCTTGGGTGTGATAAGAGTCAAAGCATCATAGAATCATGGAAGGGATCTTAGGGATATTCTATTCCAACCCCCTGCTCCAACAGGAGACCCTATATCTACGGTGTTCAAACTTAGCAAGTTTAAGATTTGTGGACTTCAACTCCCAAAATTCCCGAGCTAACATGACTGGAGGAGGAATTCTGGGAATTGAAGTCCACAAGTCTTAAAACTGTCAAGTTTGAAGACCCCTGCCCCATATCATACCAGATAAATGGCTGTCTGACCTCTTCTTGAAAACCTCCAGTGATGGAACATCCACAATTCCTGGAGGCCAAGATACTCAGTGATTAATTCATGGTAAAAGGTATAAGAACAGCGCTAGTCAGTTTTGGATATTTGTTACAATATGTTACAATGATAGTCTCAGGCTCCTACTATTTTTTGCAAAATAGAGTTACTAATTAGACATTGAAATACTGCCTGGTGAGCTGAATTGTTTATGGCTGAAAATGATACAGAGGGGATTTGCAAAGATATAATGGGGATTTGCAGAATTGCAGATACCTTCACTAGAAAAAACATAAAAGAGAACTTCGAAAAAAACCCATTCTTTGTAAGAAGCGTCCCACTGAAAGCTACAGAAAGACTAAAATTTCTTGCCCTGATATTTGCAGAAATGGGGTCATTTATTAAATTGAAATGGGCATTCTGGAGCAGAGGAAAAAATGGTAGTGGAGGGTGGGAATAGATTTTCTCCTGTTCACGTCACTAATGGGAGAAAGCTACCACTGGTGTTGTGACAAAATAAGTGTTGGGAAAAATTCCAGAACCATTCCTATAACCCAGGAAACACAGCACAATCATTCAGCTAATTTATCTGTTGACAAGCATAAATATCTTCCTCCTCTTTAGAAATGTATGGGATGAGATAATATGGGGCAATATAAATAATATAGCTTAATTCAGGGGGCGGGCTTCAAAAATTTTTAGCAAAGGGTTCTCTGCCTGGTTGCTCAGTGGGTGTGGCCATAGTGGCCATAGTCTAGTCAGCCTCCTGACACCATGGCAGGGCAGCGGCACGTTTTTGCCCTCCCCAGACTTTCCTCGAGCCTCCAGGAAGGTAAAAATGGCCTCCCTGGGCTCCAGATGCTCTTTGGAATCTGGAAACATTTCTGGCCTTCCTGAACTTCTGTGCTCACCCTGCACTTACCTACATCCAAAACGGGTTGCGTGGAGGCTCCTGGGAGAGGAGGGGAAGGGAGGGCGGGGGCAGCCAGGAATGGGATTTGGGGGTCCTCCCAACTGCACAGAATCTTAGTGTCAGTCGGTGCTCCATTCAAAATCCAAGAAAGAAATACTTAGACTCCATAAATTAGAGAAAAGAATTCTTTTACTGAAAAATGAAGTGGTAGCATCAAATAGGATTCTGAATCTGAGAATTTAGGCGTGCAGATCACATATACAAAGTGATGAAGTTGTTCCCACCCCCCACCCCCAGTTCAAAAGATTCTTCCAATTAAAAGTTCTGAATATGATCATGTGGACATCTTCAGGTGGTGATGAGGCCTCTGTCCGCTGACCTTGGCATATTTTGATAAAGGTTTGCAGCTGCGCAGAGAAAAAGCTAAGGGAGAAATAAAAACCTAAAAACAGGAATTTATACTCCCCCCCCCACTCCTCATTTAAACAACACAAGAATGTAACACCTGCAGCTCTCTTCCCAGACCATATCTCTCTCCTCCCCCTGTTACTTATTGCAGCCAAAAGATGCAAGGCAGTAGATCTTGAAGGCTGACACTTAGCAAGAGGCTCTCCTGAACCCCTGTGAACCCCCAGCAGCCCACCTGTAGCTTACTTCTTTTCTTCTTCTTCCTCCTACTGCATGCCTTTTTCCTGTTCCTGTTAAATCAGAGCCTGCATGCCACTTTTATCACTTGGAGAAGCGTGGTGGTTTGTGTATTGAAAGGCCCATTCCAAAATAGAGTAGAGATAAGGTATATTTGGGGACAGATCAGAAACCTGAATTGCAAAATTGGTATCCTGGGCTTGTACTGGTCTTTGACTATAACCAAGATTTTCAACAATATCCATTTTACCCTTTTAACTCCCATCCAAACATTAAAAATAACATGCAGTGAGACCAATCTTTTTAACTCTACTCACCTGTGGAAGGGGAAGCAATGGAAAGAATCTTAGTGGATTCTCTGCAGTCTTTAGGAGATTTCTATGGAAAATAGAACAAAGCAATCCTCCTGTTTTAATTCCAGGCAAAGCACAGCTGATGCTGCAGCCAAATATGAACTGGAACCTGAGTCTTGACTTATTGAAAAGACCATTGTTGTTACTAGGGGAGAAGTAGAACCTGAATGAACTTTCCCAGCTGAAAGAGTGAGCAAAGACTGATAGGGCCCACTTGTCTTCTTTCTTCAAAATAGTTGTCTGTGAACTTACTGTACTTATAAAATGTTGCCCTAAGGCAATGGTGTGGGGATTTATAATAATGAGCTTGTTCTTTCTTTCTTAGGTAAGATTTTTATCCATCCCGTTCTCTTAATAGTTGCTGCTTTTCCACCAGGGGATCCAAGCAGGCCCATCCACTTTTGAAGACAGAAGGCAGTTATGCATTTTAACTCCTTCATTAAGGTTCACAGGTGGGGAAAGGTGTGCATGCAAGAGGTTCCCTTGGGCAATTAATTTGATTTACTGTTCTATTAATTCAATATTTAATGGGTTGCTTCACACTAATTGATCTTGTTTTCAGCAAGACTCATACCATTTTCCTTTGTAATTAATAGCAATTGCTCTAACGGTTTTATAAATCTTTCCATCCTTTAAGTGACTTTCAGAGTTTGACAGATCACCTCAGTTTCCCAGCACTGCCCTGGAAGTGGGACAAGATTGCTTACTGGGAAAGCATATTCAGTCTGAACATTTAAAACAGTGACCTTGCCTTTGAGTTTTAGGATTATCCTTTTTGTTTCTCAATACAGGGCTTATGATACTTAATTTCTTCATAACTTCATGATCCAGATGAATGGGATTCCTAAAGCATATTGGGTTAGTTGGTCAATGTGATAGCTTTAGATTGTTTCCTTTTTGCTAACATCAAAAATGAAAAAAAGCACAACAAAGAATGTTCTTTCTGTACCAACTCAGAAAGCTCAAACTGCCCAAGGAGCTGCTGGTACAGTTCTACAGAGGAATTATTGAGTCCGCCATCTGCACCTCTGTAACTGTCTGGTTTGGTTCTGCAACCCAACAGGACAGACACAGACTTCAGAGGCTAATTACAACTGCAGAAAAAAAAATTGCTACCAACCTGCCTTCCAATAAGGACCTGTATACTGCACAAGACAAAAAGAGGGCTGTGAAAATATCTACAGACTCCTCATATCCTAGACAAAAATTGTTTCAACTTCTACCCTCAAAACAATGCAGTGCAACGTAGGGCACTGCACACCAGAACCAGACATAAGAACAGTTTTTCCCCACATGCTGTCACTCTGCTAAACAAATAATTCCTACAACACAGTCAAACCACCTAGTAGGGCTGTATTACTAGTCTTCTCATTTTTCCTATTACTTCTCTCCTTCTACTTATGACTATAACGTTGTTGCTTGTATCTTTATAATTTATATTGTTTTATTTAGTTTCCTAGTGTGATTTTGATTGCTTATTTAGTATCCTATGACTATCGCTAAGTGCTGTATCTTACTATCTTTGATGAATGTATTTGTCACATACACTGAGAGCTTATGCACCAAAGACAAATTCCTTGTGTGTCCAATCACACTTGCCAATAAAGAATTCTAAATCTAATTCTAATTCTAAAGTTTATTGTCTTTCCTCCCTTTCCCCAATCCAATCAAATTATCTATTTCCTGTAACAAGTCTTCACTTTCTTTGGATCTACTTTGTTGGAATGATGAAATTCCAGGTATTATGTAATATGTCTTCTGTTGTTACTTTCAAGCTTCCAAATGGGATAAGAAACCTCAGATCTTGGAAATTGGACTACATATTCCAAATTCTTTGCCGTTGGCTCTGTGGGATGGCACTAACAGGAGTTGATCTAAAGATCTAGAAGAGATCAATATCTCTATCCCTTGTTTAAACATTGGTTGCATTTGCAGTAGCTAAAACCATTTATGGGGGAAATAAAAAGAAAGCAGAAAGAAATAAGCACAAAATGAGGGGGGGGGTTTCAACACATTTTCCATTAAGAAGCCTGCAGTGGTGCACGAGTGACAATAAAACTGCAAAACTCCTTCTGAGTTAATAAACATAAAAATATTTTGCTTGTTTACATTTCTGAATTCCACTCGGATGTAATGGTGAGTCTGCACTGGTTGCAATCTGGAAGCATCCAGTTGAATAGGTGATCTGCAGCTTTTATCCCAATGAAAATCATAAAAGTAGCTTGGTAGGGGTTTTTTTCCCCTCCCCTGCTTCAAGCATTGCATCATGGTGAATTCATGGACCAGTTTACTGGGAAATAAACTCCACTGAGCGCTGGACAATGATTCATAGCATTCTAGAGCATAATTTAGCCATGGCTATGCTGATATATCAGAAATGAAGACAGGCTTTATATCATCATAGTGATGACTAGATGACACTATAAGATGCTATAAACCACTAGTACAAAAATGGCCCTGGTGAGGCTTTGATTTAAGTCTATGCCTCACTGCTGTTTTAATGCTACAGTTCTGTGTCCATTTATAAGGAACTAAACTCACTAAGATTTATTTCCAAGTAAACACATATAAGTTTGTGCTGTTAGCATTGAACAACATTAAGGAAGTTTCTTGAAAACTGCAATAACCTGAAGCAATGAAGGCATGCACTGCGATATGATTCATTTATGAAAGGGTGTCAAAAGTTCATAATTTTGGTTCTCTAATCAAAGATATAAACATTTCACTTACATAAAGCACAGTTGAAGTACCATGCTGGTGGTCTATGAAGACTTTAGCCAAATATAGGGAAATTTTTTGTCACTGGGTTTGGCTAAACCACTCAGAGCATTTCTGGAATTGTATACCATATAAATTGCAAAAATATATTAATTAAAATTGCCAGTATGCAACTTCATAAAAGTTGCATATTGATCAAAGTTTTGGAAAAACTATAATGTCTGAGCAGATGAGTTAAGCATTGGAAAACAAAGGGCAATGAAGGATTTCTCAGACTGTAATATTGGTGTGCTAATATTTTAGAACAACATTTGACATTTTAAGTCAACAAAAAATGTAAAGGCAGCCTATAGTTAAGTACGTGCATAGCTCTCCACATAACAAAGGAGGAACTGCAATTCCTTATAGTTGCCCTTTTAAAACCTTGGAATGATATTTTCTTGCAACCAATTTCTCATTTCTATTTCCTTACTTCCTGTCTTAAATCAGCTTAGTCTTTTCTGAAAGAGCAGATGTTATTAATTATGTAGTTGTAAATTTTCGACAGAATCTTTACAAAGTGCTACCAGATTTCTGTTAAAAAATCGTAGTGTTTGGGATGGTGTTACTGTCACTGCATTTTTAGTAGGCAAGCTGCTTGCAAGCTACTTAAAAGATTCAAGGAATGCAAGACTGATGGCTTTTCAGGAGAGCTTAATTCCTGGGTTTTTTAGTCAGCCTTGCCTGCTGCAAATCCTTTCTGTTCTGTCCTGAATTTGCATACTCGAAATCCCCGCGCCTTGATTGGCTAAGGCGCGGGGATTTCTGATTGGCCAGGCGAGCCGCGCTGATTGGCCCGATTGAAGTCTCCCGCGATTGGCTTGTTCCAAGAGCGGGAGACTTGAATCGCTGCCATTGGCCGCGGCCGCCGCAGCGAAAAGAATAAAAGCCGCGGGCTTTTTCCTTTTCGCCGGTTCGGTTCACAACTGTTTAATAAAGAGCTTGAATGATAGTCACCGACTCTGAGCATCTTTTTGCGGACACGACACTGGCGACGAGGGTGGGATCCCGACCCTGAACCGAACCCCGTGTCCAACAAGAGCCAGTTCCAGCGAAAGAGATGGCGAAGATCGCACCACCCGCCCCCTTCAACCCCGCCACCGAGGACTGGGAATCGTACTCAGACCGGTTCCGTATGTACCTGGAATGCGCCGGAATGAAGGACGCCCCAGGCCCGCTAAAACGCACCGTCTTCCTTACTCACTGCGGACCAGAGGTCTTCCAGATGGCCAAAGCATTGGCCAAGCCGG
Organism: Hydrophis major; assembly: GCA_033807585.1. Classification (NCBI taxonomy): domain Eukaryota; kingdom Metazoa; phylum Chordata; class Lepidosauria; order Squamata; family Elapidae; genus Hydrophis; species Hydrophis major. Next base: position 141,565,748 of record CM066331.1, read on the forward strand.
CAGACGCAACCGCCATGGACTGGGACGTCCTGCGGCGCCATTACGCCCCCGAGGTCCCCATCCTGATATGGCGCAACGAGTTTTACCGCCGAAATCAGAAACCAGACGAGAAATTGAGCGACTTCGTCGCCGAGTTGCGGCGCCTATGAGGACTCTGCGAGTTTGAAGGTCTGAACAGCCTCATAAGAGACCGGTTCGTGCTCGGCCTATGGGACCCTACACTCCAGAGCCGGCTGATGGCCAAGGGCGACATCAGCCTAGCAGACGCCCTCACCGCAGCCGCAGCCGCAGAAGCAACCCGCTCGTCTGCTGACAGCATGCGAAGATCTGACGCGAAGGGCGGAAACAACAACCCGGCAAGGTCGGCCGACCCTAGAAGCGAAGCAACCGCGCACTATGGAGAATTCCAGTCAGCCTCCAGCACGTCGGAAGACGAGGAGGACATACATTGCGTACAGACGGGACGCGGCGACCAACGAAATCGAAGAGGTCGTAGGTCGAGGACCAACTGTGCCGGGTGTGGCGGCGACCACCCCAGGTCAGAATGCCGATTCTTTGACTCTATTTGTAGGCATTGTGAACGACGGGGTCACATCGCTCGAGTTTGCCGCCAAAAGAAGACCCGCAGCCCGCCCAAATGGGAACAACACGACCGGAAGAAGGAAAGCCCCCCACCCAGGACCAGAGAGCGCCAACCGGACAGTCGGTGGGACCGTGCCCAACGATTTTCAAAAGGCGGCGACGGTCGACGAAAGGAAGAAACACACCAGACGGTGACCATCGGCCACGCCATCTCCGACGGCGCCAGAAAGGTACACGTCGAAGTCCATATTGAAGGCCAACCATGCAAGATGGAAGTGGACTCCGGGTCCTACCTCTCCATGATTGCATGGCGCGAGATTAAACGGCTAGTATCCACCCTCCATAAGAGGAACATTCATACTCAGAAAATCATTATAAAAGACTACCAAGGGAATCGCGTTCCGGTAGTGGGCACCAAGAGTTTTAATGTAACCTACAAGGGCCGCACCGAACAACTGCCACTCACTATCATCGATCGCGACCGCCCAAGCCTACTGGGTTTACAATGGTTCGCCCCGCTTGACATCGCGCTGACAGGAGTCAACCACGTCGCCGACGACGGTTGGGAACAGCGGCTAGTCCAGGAGTTCCAGGAAGTTTTCGATGGAAGCTTGGGCAAGTACCAGGGGCCCCTTATCTCATTTGATCTAGACCCTAGCGTCCCCCCCAAGCGGCTTAAACCTAAGAGGGTACCATTCGCCCTGAAGCCTAAAATTGACGAGCAGATCAACAAGCTCGTCGAACAGGGGGTGTTGCAGCCGATAGACCATGCCCGATGGGAGACCCCTATAGTGACCCCAGTCAAGCCGGACGGGTCCGTGAGAATTTGCGGGGACTATAAGGCCACCCTAAATGGCGCATTACAACAAAGCGCCTACCCAGTCCCAATCGTGCAACATCTGCTGCACTCACTGGGAGGGGGCAAGGTCTTTGCCAAGCTCGATCTCGCCCAGGCATATCAGCAGTTGCCAGTAGATGAGAAAACGGCGGAAGCCCAGACCATCGTGACCCATCGGGGGGCCTTTAAGTGCAACCGACTCCAATTCGGAGTCAGCGTGGCACCAGGCATCTTTCAAAGCCTGATGGAACGTTTGCTACAGGGCATCGAGGGGGTGGTGCCCTATTTTGATGACGTATTAGTGGCGGCACCAAACGAAGCCGAATTAGAAAACCGACTCAGACAGGTCTTAACAAAATTTAAAGTGACAGGACTTAAAGTTAAACGAGAAAATTGCCAACTATGCACAAAGCAAGTGGAATTCTTGGGCTACCTTCTAGACCGGCATGGCATTCACCCTACAATTAAAAAAGTGAAAGCCATCAAAGAAGCCCCCACCCCAAAGTCTAAAACGGAACTACAAGCGTTCCTAGGATTGCTGAATTTTTATAATGTTTTCCTACCCCAAAAGGCTACGGCGGCGGAGCCTTTGCATGGACTCCTGGATAAGGCGGCAACCTGGACTTGGGGGAGACGAGAGCAAGCCGCCTTTCAAAAAACAAAAGACCTCCTCACCTCCGACGCCGTCCTGATTCAATTCAGCGAAACCTTGCCTGTAGCTGTCACTTGCGACGCATCACCTTTCGGCGTCGGCGCTGTCCTCAGCCATACTCTCCCCGACAAAATAGAAGCACCCATCGCTTTTTTCTCCAGGACTCTGACTAAACCGGAGCGGAACTATAGCCAGCTGGACAAAGAAGCTTTGGCTATAGTTGCCGCCGTTAAGCGATTCCACGAATACCTGTATGGCCGCCCGTTCACCATCGTGACGGATCATAAGCCATTACTGGGAATCCTCGCCGGAAACCGAGCCACCCCGAACATTTTATCACCCCGGATGACAAGGTGGTCCGAATTCCTGGCAGCCTACAGCTACGAACTGTTACACAAGCCAGGTAAGAAAATTTCGCACGCGGACGCCTTAAGCCGTTCCCCCTTACCAGACTCTGATCCTGACCCAGCACCAACGACAAACACCCTTAGCATTGAGAACCTACCCATTACCGCATCGGACATTGCCAGGGAGACTATTAAGGATAAGCGTCTGGCGCGAATCCTACATTGGCTAGAAAAAGGGTGGCCTGAAAGGGACAATGACGAATCCATTAAAACATTCAGAAACCGCCAGACTGAACTCTCACTGCTTAAAGGATGCATTTTGTGGGGTGACAGGGTGGTCGTCCCGGACAGATTGCAAGAGAGGGTCCTAGAGATGCTGCATGAATGTCATCCTGGCATTGTCAGGACTAAAGCCCTGGCCAGGAGTTACGCTTGGTGGCCAGGGATGGACAAACAGATTGAGGCATGGGTCGCCAAATGCCATCGTTGCCAGGAGACCAGACCCAGCCCACCCGCAGCACCCATCCGAGACTCGGAAATACCAAGGGGGCCCTGGTCCAGAATCCATTTAGACTTTGCTGGTCCAACAAATGGGCATACTTTTTTGATCACAGTTGATGCTTACTCCAATTGGTTGGAAGTAAGCGACATGAAATCCACTACCACGGAGGCCGTCATCAAAGAACTGTGTAAACTGTTTTCCACGCACGGCCTCCCAGACGTCGTCGTCTCAGACAACGGGCCCCAGTTTACTTCCCTCGAGTTTGAGAGGTTTTTGGCGGAGAGGGGTATCCGCCACACATTAACAGCACCGGCGCATCCGGCGGCGAACGGTAGGGCGGAACGGATGGTTCAGTTTACCAAAAAAACCCTCCGGAAAATGGACCACGGGGAGATCAACGACAAAATCAATAAACTCCTATTCATACAACACATCACCCCGAACACCACTACCAACAAAAGCCCAGCCGAACTACTTATGGGCAGGAAGCTGAGGTCCCCACTCGACAGGCTGCACCCGACATACAACCCGGAGCAGCCCCCAGACTCTAGTTCCAAATACCGGACATTTGCCCCCGGTGACTTAGTCTACGCAAAAAATCTGACGGGGGACCCCCTATGGATCCCAGCCGTCATCACTCAAATCACAGGTCCACGGTCGTACCGGCTCCAAACCACCGACGGGCGAGCCTGGAAATGACACATCGACCAGCTCCGGTCACGAACTGCAACAGACCTCAACCCCCAAGACTCGAACCAAGGGGGGAGGGAATACCCGAATAAAATAGCGCAAGAAAAAATCCAAAAATACTCACCGGAACGCAGCCATCGCGAGTCCCCTCCGGAGAAGAACCACCTGGCCAGCTCAACCGACTCGGAGAAACCAAGCGGGAGCGGCGAAACCCGTAGCTCAACCGACCCGGTAGGCCCAGGCGGGAGCCACGGAGAACGAACCGGCCCGATCATCCAGCCGGTTCACACAGAGGGAGGAGCAGCCAAAAAGATGACCGCTCCGGCCGAGGTACAGCTTGCAACTGAGCTGCGCAGGTCAACTAGGGCTAGACGGAGCCCCGCCTACCTGCGTGACTACGCTACGTGATGGACTATACCAAGAGGGGAGGGGTGTTCTGTCCTGAATTTGCATACTCGAAATCCCCGCGCCTTGATTGGCTAAGGCGTGGGGATTTCTGATTGGCCAGGCGAGCCGCGCTGATTGGCCCGATTGAAGTCTCCCGCGATTGGCTCATTCCAAGAGCGGGAGACTTGAATCGCTGCCATTGGCCGCGGCCGCCGCAGCAAAAAGGATAAAAGCCGCGAGCTTTTTCCTTTTCGCCGGTTCGGTTCACAACTGTTTAATAAAGAGCTTGAATGATAGTCACCGACTCTGAGCGTCTTTTTGCGGACACGACACTTTCCAACTGCTTTACACCTCCAATATTGTACAAACAAAAGAACATGACAAAGAGAAACCGATCAAGAGCTTAGCTGTGTCTTTCTTTTAGAAATTAGTTGGTCAATTTTATAAGTGTAAAAAATAATAAATTCTACTTCTTCATGCCTACATTGTAAATCTATGACAGGACTTCATTTTTTCTCTCTCTTTCTTTCTTATCACGAAAACACATCTTAGAAATCCCTCCCTTTCTGAAGATTTTACTAAGTAAAGGTAAGAAAATAATGTTTTTGTCTTTTTGTACCTTCCTGGCAACTGTAGTAGACAAAATAAAAATTGGCATTTTAGCTCTCTAAATGCCAAAAATAGTTTAGGTGAAAAAATGGTGAAAGATGCAGGGCTATAATGTAAAATGTTGCACATGCCCTTACTTTCAGTTAGTTTTGACAACATCTATAAAAGTTTAGGAAGATTTTCTTTTGATTTGACTTGATCTGTTGACAGCAATAGTTACTACAGAACCAAATCTGATAGAAAGGAGGATGGAGAGAGACAGAGAGAGATAGAGACAGAGAGAAAGAGACAGAGACAGAGAGACAGAGACACACACAGACACACACACAGAGGGAGAGGGAGAGAGAGAGAAGACAAACACACACAGAGAGAGAGAAAGAGACAGAGACAGAGAATGAATCATGTTTCTTCACAGCCCATCTCCCTTAAGTGACTCCGTACAATCACCATTTGAATGGGAAAATCAGTATGACTGATCTAGAAAATATTTCTCTATACTCTGCAGGTCCAATGATTTACACAAATCTTTATTACTATCATATGTTTGGCTAAACTTCAAGACAGAAGAGATTAAATAATTCTTATTCAATTGGATTATAAAATCATAAGTGTTGTTATTTAATTCTTATTTTTTTAATTTGATGAAACATTGCTTGAGATATATATTTAACACTAGTTGGGGAAGGCAGAACATAAAATTACATAAATAAATAAGTAAAATGTAGGATAACAGGGACCTAAGATTAAATGGGATGAGGGTGAATATTTGGCCCTGGTATTCCGAGTTTAGTGTAAATTTGCAGGGAGAAATGTGTGATGACACTTATTATGCTGCTGATGTATTAAGGTCAGATGCTTTAATGCAAATCCATCCTGTGACACTTGTGTGTCATACTTGTCATTGCATAAGTATCATTATTCTGTCAATATGATTGCAGATCTGCTCATAGACATCTCCTTTGTTCATTATCAGATTCCCTGACTTGACATCCTTTTTGACTAATGTATCCTGCCAAGCATTTAGCAGTTATGCACAACTTCTTTCCCCATGATGGCCATGTCATTTAGGGGCTCATAAAGATAGACTTGGTCATTAGTGACTTGTGTTCCTCTTTATTCAAAACTTGCTGATATAGAGAAACAAATGAAGAATTACCTTTTTTATTGTCCACTTTCTAAAAGCTTTATTCTCTCATACATACAGTATACCTACTTATATAAAGGTAAAGGTTTCCCTGTCCAGTTGTGTCTGACTCTAGAGCATGGTGCTCATTTCCATTTCTTGGCCAAGGAATTGTCCAAAGATATTTTCAGCATTGCCTGAAGACATTTCCCATGGTTATATGGCCAGCATGGCTATATGCCAAAGGCTCACCGAATGCTGCTATCTTCCCACCAAGTGGTACCTATTAATCTACTTGCATTTGCATGTGTCAGGTTTCCAAGTAATGAAATCCATTTAAAAAGAAAAAACCAAAGTCCATCTTCCAAAATAATTTCTTTTATTTAGGAAAGCATCAATTTGGCAAAGTCTGTTTTAATTCCAGATCTGACACCACCCGGAATTACACCACATAATATTGGAAGTTAGAAACAGCTCCCAAAAGTCACATTCCCCAATCAAAGTAAATCAACGATTCCTGGTGTCATCAATTTCCACCTCCACCTCCAGGTCACAGCATGGTCAACTTTTGTCCCCATTGCCACCTAGCCTAAACAACTCTCTCTATCTCCACTCTTCCCACCTTAGGAATGTGGCAAGCCCGGAACCCTTCCCCCCATAACCAGCAAAGAGAAAGAAAGAAAGAAAAGGAATATATAATAAGGCTAAATAAAATGGCTACGCATATGTCAATTTCGGCCTTGACAGCATGCTTTCTAACTGCTAGGTGGGCAGGAGCTGGGAGAGGAATGGGAGCTCACTTTGTTGTGTGGTGCTCAGGTTTCGAACTCAAGCTCAGTTTCTTAAACTGCTAAGCCATCACACACCCTTACACACACACACACACACACACAAACACACACACATAGAAATCAAAGTCTAGCTTTCAAGACAAGGTTTGCTTACCAAACTATGTCTTGACAGGTAGGCCAAGCAAGGCAAAACACCCATCATCTACTGTGCCTAGACTTGCATAATGAATGTGAAATACTATAGTTCCCATTTATTTACATAACTTCTATCAAAACATGATTAGTCTCAAGCCCTGTCACATTTCTTGGCACTTTTCTGGTGGAGTGCCATCACCTTATCTACCTCATATGGATGAGAAGTACTGCATGGTGTGAAAATAATTTCTTCTTTTTTTTTTTTTTGAGAAAGTTTTTATTAATTTTCTACAAACAAACAAGACAAACAAAACATAAAAACATCAAATCTTATATGTACATCCAGTGTGTCAGTTGGTTCATCATTTTTGTGCATTCATTCTGTAGTCTCAATTACAATTATGTTACATAACAACTCATATTGTCAATCCAAAATTATATATCCTAATATCACTAAAAAAAGAAATTTTTGACTATATTTTTAATCATTTTTGCTTAATGAGCTAACAATACTTTAAACCAGTTTACTCTATAACAAATCATCTAATCATATCAAATCAATCCTAAAAAATCCTTCATAAATATAATAGCAAATAGCAAAATAATGACAAAATAAAGATAATCCTTACTCTCTAGCATTCTAAATATTCTATTATCGTATTTTATCATCTAGCCATTTATAAAAAAGATCCCAAATTTCGTAAAATTGTTTATCCTCTTGCTCTCTAATTTCAAATGTCAATCTGCTCATCTCAGCACATTCCAATATTTTCTTAATAATTTCTTCCTGTAATGGTATTTTCTCATTCTTCCAATTTTTAGCAAATACAATCCTGGCCGCTGTTAATACATTTACAATCAGGTATTTCAAATCTTTACTATATATATCAGGTAAAATTCCCAATAAGAAGATCTCTGGTTTCAAATCTATATGTTTCTTTGTCATTTTTTCCAACCACATGCGAATTATAGTCCAATATTTTCTAGCATCCTCACAAGTCCACCACATATGGTAATACGAGCCGGGTATCTGATGACATTTCCAACATTTTTCAGATTTGTTCTTAAACATTCTTGCTATTCTTGTCGGAGGAAAGTGCCACCTGTAAAACATCTTATACAAGTTTTCTTTATATGCTGTTGACATTGTCATTTTATAATTTTGAGACCACAATTTCTGCCATTTCTCCAAATCAATCCCATATCCAAAATTCTTCCCCCAAACAATCATAGTTTCTTTAACTTGTTCTTCCTCTAATTTCATTCCCAGTAAATAACCATATAATTTTTTAATCACCTTCTCATCAGTACCCATCAAGATCTTGTCTAAATCAGTCTGTTTATCATAAAATCCCTCCGTTTTAGAATCTTCATCATACCTTGAGTGTATTTGTGCATATGAAAACCAATTCATCCTTATTCCTTGTTCTTCTAAGTTTTGGATCGATTTAAGTTCACCCTTTTCATCCAAAAGTTCCCCATATCTAACTGTTTGTTCCTTCTTGTAAATTATAGGATAGGAAAATGCTTCAATGGTCGATAACCAAACTGGAATTTTCAAATAACATTGTCTTTTTATCTTCTCCCAATTTAACCACAAAGACTCCCGTACATAATGTCTTCTAAAATAACCCTGTGTTTTAGTTCCCTTATACCATAAAAAAGCATGCCAACCCAACAGCAAGTCATGCCCTTCTAGTGTCAACAACCTATGTTTCCTTAATGTTATCCATTCTTTGACCCACATCAAACTTGCAGCTTGATAATACAATTCCCAATTAGGCAGACCAAAACCTCCTCTAATTCTAGCATCTTGCAAAAGCTTTAACTTTATTCTCGCTTTTTTACCTTGCCATATAAACTTCAACATAATTTTATTTAGATCTTCAAAATAGTCTTTTCCAAGCCTAATTGGTATTGTTTGAAACAAAAATAAAATTCTAGGTAAGATATTCATCTTAATTGTTGAAATTCTCCCTATTAATGACAATTGCAAGTTTTCCCACTTCTTCAAATCTGTAGTTATCTGTTGTTTAAGTTTAATATAATTATTCTCCTTTAATGTGCTACATCTTGTTGTCAAATATATCCCCAAATACTTAACCTTATTTGTAACTTGAATTTTCAAAAGATCTGCCAATTCTTCTCTCTGTCTCAATAACATATTCTTTGTCAAAATCTTTGTTTTATCTTTGTTTATTTTCAAACCAGCCACCTCTCCATATGACTCTATCCTTTCCAGTAACTTTGGAGCTGTTTCAATCGGATCTTCCAAAATAAAAGCTAAATCATCAGCAAAAGCTTGTAGCTTAAATTCTTCCTTCTTAATTTTCATTCCTTTTATGCTTTTATCATCCCTAATATTTCTATTCAAGACTTCCAAGGTCAACACAAATAGCAAAGGAGATAGGGGGCATCCTTGTCTTGTGCCTTTCCTTATATTAATAAAATCTGTAAGTTCCCCCTCCATCATTACCCTTGCTGTCTGTTTATTGTATATAGCTTCTATTGCTTGAATAAATTTTTTAGCAAAACCCATCTGCTCCAATAATAATAACATAAATCTCCAGTTGACGTTATCAAATGCTTTTTGAGCATCTAGGAATATCAAAGCCATTTGCTTTTCAGGATGAGCCTCATAATATTCCAAAGTGTCCAAGATTACTCTCATATTGTCTCTAATTTGTCTCTTTGGCAGAAATCCATTTTGATCTGAGTGAATAAAATTATTTAAATATTTTTTAAGTCTTTCTGCTAAAATTGAAGCAAAAATTTTATAGTCTGCATTCAATAAAGAAATAGGTCTATAATTCTTAATTTGCAATGGGTCAGTCTCTTCCTTTGGTATAAGTGTGATATAGGCCTCTGACCATGTTTTAGGTATCATCTTTTTTAACATAACTTCATTCATAACTTCTAACAATGGGATGCTCAATAATTCTTGAAATGTTTTATAAAATTCTACTGGAAGCCCATCTGGGCCCGGAGCTTTCCCATTATTTTGTCTCTTAAATGCTTCATTTAATTCCATCATTGTTATATTGCTTTCTAGCATTTCTTCAGTCTCTTTAGGTATCTTTGGTAAATTAGCTTCCTGTAAATACTGTTTGACTTTTCCTTCATCAATATTCTCTTGTTTATATAATTGCCCATAAAAATCTCGGATAATTTCTTTTTTCTCCTTGTTCCCATAACAAACTTGGCCTTGTTCATCTATTAACTTCAATATTTTTCTTGATTCCTTCTCTTTTCTCAATTTATATGCTAGCCATCTACCTGGTTTATTTGCATCTTCAAAATAATTCTGTTTAGAGTTTCTAATTTTCTGTGCCAATTCTTCTTTCTCTATTAATTCCATTTTATGTTTGATTACATCCAGCTTCAATTTAATATCCTTTTTCTGTGGCATTTTCTGTAATTCTTTTTCAAGAGTTTTATACTCATTTTCCAAGGCCTTAGAAGCTTGCCTTTTCCTAATATTCTTTTTTCTTGTATAATCTATTATCAAACCTCTAGCGTATGCCTTCATAGTATCCCACACATTTTGCGTTGAAGTATCTTCTTTTTTATTTTCTCTCAAGAAAAAAGCCAATTCCTTCTCCATCCATTGTGTAAAATCTTTCTCCTTTAAAATAGTATTATTTAATGTCCATCTCGATCTTTTTTTTTGTCCCTTCCATTTAATTGTCATTGGGCTATGATCTGCCCAGGTACTTGTTTCAATGCTTGTTTCTTTAATATTAGATATTAGTTCTGTTGAGATCCAAATCATATCTAATCTGGACCATGATAAATGTCTATTTGAATAAAAAGTATATTGTTTAGCTTTAACGTTTCTTTCTCTCCAAATATCTTTTAAAGTTAATTCATCTGTCATTTTAAAAAAAGACCTTGGGAGAACCTTTCTATTTTGCTTTGTTGTTGTTGCTATATAGTCCAGTTTATTGTCCACAATTCCATTAAAATCTCCCATCATAATTATATTAACATAGTCCAGTCCAATTATTTTCATGTGCAGTTTTTTATAAAACTCTTCTTGTTTATCATTCGGAGCATAAATTGCAATCAAGAGTATTTTTATATTATTATCCATTATTTCTACCATTAATACTCTTCCATCATCATCCGAGTAAATCAATTTTGCTGGAATAGCCTCTTTAATGTATAAAACCACACCTCTTTTCTTACATTGGGTCAAAGAGGTAAATGTTTTCCCTAATTTTGGCTGTAATAACAATTGTTCATGTTGTTTTTTAATGTGAACTTCTTGTAAACAAATTATATCAAATTTTAATTTCTCTAATTTATGAAAAGTTTTCCTTCTTTTAACAGCTGAATTAAGTCCGTTTATATTCATTGTAATCAGTTTTTTTTCCTCCATGATTATGCTTTATATTTAGGTCTAACAGCTCTCGTGGATCTCACTTCACGCTGTTCTTTACTATCAATCTGTCCCCCTATTGCTCCTTTCTCTTTTTCAGTCTCCAGTTGTTCATCTTGAAACTCAATTAATGAAACCTCTTTCTCTGCTTCCTCTTTTCTTCCTCCAAAAAATTCTGCATGAAAAAGTTCTGCTTTCTCAATTGAGTCAATTCTATGTCTCTGCTCTTGCCACGTAAACATTAATCCTTCTGGAATCAGCCATCTATAATTCACTTCGTTTTCCAATAGTATTTTGGTCAGAAATCGATATTCTCTTCTCATCTCTCTCACTCTTCTAGGTATTTGTTTTAAAACCACAACCTCTTTACCCTTGTATTTCAGTGTTTTCTCTCTTGCTACTTGTAATATTTGCGTTTTAATGGATTTTTTGGTAAATCTAATATGGACTTCCCTGGGTAATTTATTTCTCATCGCATATCTTGTATAGACTCGATATATCTCATCTATTCCATCCATCATCTTTTCCTCTGTAATTTCCAAAGCATCTGCCAAAATTTCTATCATTACCACTGCCAAATTTTCTCCTTTTTCCTCCTCTATATTTTGAAATCTAAGGTAAAATTCTGACCTTTCCATCTCCCACCTCAACATCCCACCTTTTTCTTGTTCAACCGCTGTTAATCTGCTATCAATATTTCCAATCTTCTTCTCTCTTTGTTTTCCTTCTTCCTCAATTTTTTGGAATCTCTCCTCATACTTAACCATCATTTGTTTAATATTTTCCACTTTTTCATCAGTCTTCTCTATTCTTTGTTCAATATTTTCTGTTCTTTGTTCAATATTTTCTATTCTTTGTTCAATATTTTCTGTTCTTTGTTCAATATTTCCTGTTCTTTGTTCAATAATATCTGATTTTGTCTTAAGTTCTTGAATTCCTTGCATAATCATCTGTAACTGTAAAGTTATTTTTTCTTGTTCCTTATCTTGCTTCAACATTGTCTGAATTAAACGTTGTCCTCCAGCTGGTGGGGAAGCAGAGGTAGAAGCAGCAATGCTAGATGGTATTGATTTCTTGCTCATTTCAATGTTTCCAAAACTTCAAATTCTTCTTAACTTTTAACCCAACTGGTAGAGCAGCCAATTATAATCCAAAATGGAAAACTCCAATAGTAAAAAACACGAAACCAAAGAAGAAACAGAAAAAAAGGAAGAAGAAAGATCTTCAGGTTCTTCTAGACCCTAATCCAATTACGAAATAGTTCACCATAAAAATGGAAAAAATAGAAAGGAAAAAACCAACAAATCCAAAAGATAATAATATTAATTAAGAGCAAAAGAAAAAGCAAAAAGCAAAAAGAGAAAAAACAAAAACAAAAAACAAAAAGTTCCTTCAGGATCTTCACACCTTAATCCAATTAAAAAATCTCAATAATCCAAAAAATAATCCAAAAAAGGAAGAAGAAAAATTAAAAAAAAAAAAAAAAATCAACCACAACAACAGAATAATCCAAAAAGATAAATATGAAAAGCAAAAAAGTCCCAATAAAAAGGAAAAAAAAAAATAAAGAAGAAAAGAGAAAAGACTCTGAGGCTTTCCCTTTAAAGTAAAAGGCAAAAATAAAAATATTACTAGAAATTAAGATTTAAAAAAAAAAAGCTAGCGAATGGGGTACATATAAGAAAACACACTGCACTTTGTTATTTATCCAAGGCTCTTGTTATGACTCTCTTCTCCAGCAGCTTCAAAGCCAAACCTCAAGTGTTGATAACAGTCCAGGAAAGCACCTGCAATAATATTTCGCTGTGCTCTCCCTCTATCTTATCACGTTCCAAAGTCCTTGAGATGAGGTCTTTTTGCAATTCTCTCCAATTCAAATAGAATACTTTCAAGCCTCTAGTTGGCAGTGTTACAAAGTTTCTTAATGCTCTTTCTCAGCCCCAACCGGAAAAAAGAATTAATATATACAAAAAAAAAGGGAAAAAAAAAATAGCCAAAGGAAGCCTCTATCCTAAAAAAAATAAAAAAGTCAAAGGGAGTCTTAAAGTATATATAAAAGAAAATTCAGTCCGGTTACCTAAGTCACAATAAAATCTTTCCCATGGAATATAGAAAAAAAAAAAAAAAAAAAACACCCCAAGCCTCAATTTGACAGCACTTTAAAAACGCCGCTCAAACAATTTCAATCAAAAAAAAATCTCACAGCTTCCTCCTCTCTTCAGAATGAACTTTCCAACCTCAGCGAATTTTCAACACAAAGAGTTTTTCTCACCCAACCGACACACTTCAATCCAGTCACTTTCTTTTCGGAGCTGTCCCGACTTCAGCAGCTATGGAGGCTGCCTCTCCGCCGCCAGCAAAAGGGCTTCTTCCGAATCTAACCAGAGACTTTGCGATGTCTCTGGGATCCTGGAACAGTGCCCTTCACGATCACCGTCTCTCCGGGACGATTTAGGTCCGTTAGGACCGACCAGGGGCGAAAATATCAGCTGCGATCTCAGAGCCCCGAGATCGCAGCTGTAACGCCGGCACGAAGCTCCGCCTTCTCCTGAATATAATTTCTTCTTGTGTCTACTTAGAAATCTTCATTCTGCATTTTTTCCCCATGAGCTCCATTGATCAAATATGCCTGACTAAACCCTTTTGCCTCTATGGACTGCTTTGAGTCACACCCAGAAGTGGTTCTGGAGAACCGGTAGCGGAAATTTTGAGTAATTCAAAGAACCAGCAAATGCCACCTCTGACTGGCTCCACCCCCATCTATTCTCTGCCTCCTGAGTCCCAGCTGATTGTCTTCTTTTGTTGCCCTGCACAGGAGAACGGAGTTGGAAAGCAGGTTAGTGGGGTGGGGAGGGAATGGGGATTTTGCAGTATCCTTCCCCCGGAGAGAGGTGGGAATGGAAATTTTACAATATCTTTCGCATGCCACGCCCACGAAGCCATGCCACCAAGTCATGCCCACCAAGCCACACCCACAGAAACAGTAGTAAAAAAAATTTGAATTCCATCACTGGTCACACCAATACGTGGATGGATAGTTCTGCCAGTGGGCCTGGGGAGCCCAGAGTGGGATGGAGCCCATTAAAATGGCTTGTGTGCTGTCGCTGGGGTAGGGGGGTTATTATTTTATTTATTTTGTATGGTGTTTTTATATCCGTATAAGCCTCCTTGAGTCACCATGTGTGAGTAGGCGGCAATATACATTTTCTAAATAAATACAAATATTATATTGCTAGCTATAAAGCTACAGATTTGTATATGCAATGATTATATACCAATATAATGTACCAATGACAGCCAAAAAATTCACAAAGAAATTCTGGGTAAATTCTTCTCAGAAAGTTTCAGCTGATTGATGCATCCACTTTCCAAAGTAAATACTTAGTAAACAGAATTTAAAATGAACCTTTGAGATGTAACATTAACAAAATCAATGCATGAGAATACCAGGGACCTTGTCTTTCGCAGATAACTAAATTCCAGCATCTCATATTTTTTATAACCTACTAATACATAAAAATTCAGCAAACCTGTATTTTTCATGTAGATATTTGTTGTTGTTTTAATCCTTTGCTTGATCTGTTTCTTTAGCATTTGAGTACTTCTCTAATTTACACTTTCATACCTTTTTTTTTTTTTTTTTTACCTTGAAAGCTAAATAGAACAGAGGTGGAGTGGTCCCAAAATTGACAAGCTGTAGCCTCAAAACTCTTTCCACAAAAACATTAGTTTCCTCACACTTCAGTGACTTTTACAGCCCTTATTAAGAGAACCAAGAATTCAGTCTATTTGATTTATAATTGGAAATCATAAACTATAACATTCACCTGCTGTTCCCATACATAAGAAAAATGACACAATGTGGTTTTATCACTTACCGTTGTAAATGGCATGAACCCACAGCCCATGTTATTGTCTCATAAATCCAACCCAGTTGATGCAGTAAAAAGAACACCAAAAAGTTCAAAGCAGGCAAAACAGAACAAGACATTTGTACAAGGTTGTTGGATTGGTAACCTGCTTTGAAGCAGAGAGAGAGAAAAAAAAGAATGCAGTAAACATGGCTTTCTATGAATACCTCCATGGAAGACAGTTATACTCATTTCTATTTAGAACAATGGGATAATGGAAGAGAAGTCTTGGAGGTCTTCTAGTTCAATCCCTGCTCAAGCAGGAGAAATCTATATCATTTCAGACAAGTGGTTGTCCAATCTCTTCTTAAAAGCCACCACAGTTTTTAAAGGCAAGGCATTCCACTGGTTGATTTCTTCTTAGTTCTAGGTGGCTTCTCTCCTTGGTTAATTTCCACCATTTGTTTGCTGTCTTGCTTTCTGGTGCTTTGAAAAATGGGTTGACCCACTTATTTTTGTTGTGGCTCCTCAAATATTGGAACACTGTTATCAAGTCTCCCCAGTCCTTCTTTCCAATAGATTAGACATATCACAATTACTGCAACTCTTCATAGGTTTTAGCCTTCAGCCACCTAATCATCCTTGTTGGTTTTCTCTGTACTATTTCTAATGCCTTTTTTATATTGTGGTGACCAAAATTGGATCAATATCCCAAGTGTGGTCTTTACTTACTTTGTAAAGTGGCACTAATACTTGATGTGATTTTTAGTCTATCCCTCTATTAATGCAACCTAGGATTGCATTGGCTTTTTTGGCTGCCGCCGCACATTGTTGGTTCATATTTAAGTGATTGTCCAGTAGGACTCAAAGATCACTCTCACAGTTACATTTATTGAGCCAGGTTTCACCCAATCTATACCTGTATGAATAGTTTTCCTTGCCTACTTACTTTTATTCACACTGTATTTTATTTAGTTAGATAGGGCCCAGTGTTCAAGTCTGCCAAGATCCATCTGGATATTGAGCCAATCATCTGCAGTGTTGGCTATTCCTGCCAGCTTTGTGTCATTTACAAATTTGATGAGTTCCCCTTCTATTCCTTCATCTAAATCATTTATGAACATGAAGAGTAGTGGGCCTAAAACAGAATCCTGGAGTACCCCACTGCCCACCTCTCTCCATGTGGATTTAGTTCCAGTAAGGACTACATGTTGGGTACAGTTTGTCAGCCAGTTACAAATCCAATTGTTGGTGGTGCTGCCTATCCCACATTTTTCTTGCTTTCCAAAAAGTAGGTTGTTGTCTATTTTGTCAAATTCCTTGATGAAAGTATATTATGTCCACAACATTTCACTGATCCACTAATTTAGTCACTTGGTCAAAGAATGAAATAAGATTTGTTTGGCATGATCTACCCTTGAGGAAGCCATGTTGGCTTTTGGTCATACATCTGTTTACTTTTAGTGCTCACAGATTTGTTGCTTGATTATTTTTTCCAAGATCTTTTCAGATATTGATGTCAGGCTGATTGATTTCTTAGAGGTCTCCATTTCGTTTTCAGTTTCAAAGGCAAAAAGTACTTTGGAGAATGCAGACGTATTCCCATAGAACAGATCTGCAACCAATTAAAACAACAGTGTCATTCATCTGGAGTTCCTAGCCGTCTCCATATTTGCTCTGTGATCTTATACAAAAGTACACTTGGTTTAACAGCACATAAAGAGAATTTGTATAAGATGTTTTAAAGGTGGCATTTACCCCCGGCAAGAATAGCAAGAATGTTTAAGAACAAATTGGAGAAATGTTGGAAGTGTCATCAGATACCTGGATCATACTATCATATGTGGTGGACATGTGCAGAGGCTAAAAGATATTAGACTAAAAACCACATATGGCTGGAAAAAATGACAAAAAAGGACATAGATTTGAAACCAGAGATATTTTTATTGGGCATCATATCTGAAATATACAATAGAGAATTGATATATTTGATTGTGTATGTATTAACAGTAGCTAGAATTATATTTGTTAAAAACTGGAAAAATGAGAAAATTCCAATTGAAGATGAAGTTATTAAGAAAATAATGGAGTGTGCAGAAATGAGTAAATTGACATTTGAAATTAGAGAGCAAGAAGATAAACAATTTTATAAGATGTGGGATCAATGGTTAGATAAAAAACAGGGAAATTAAAATTTTTACAATACTTTATAATATAAATATAATAAAATTGTAGAAATAATGTAAGGATAGATTATTATTGAATAGATTGGCGACGATGAAATGAATGTTATAAAGTAGGCCAAGTAAAAATGAGGATTTGCTTGCATAAAATGATGGAATATTAGTAATAGTCTAATAAGCAATTAATAATGATAATAATATAAATACATTTAGCTGATTTATAATATGAGGATTAATTCCAATTAGAAGGGAAGGACTGCAGAGATTGTGCACAAGAGATTTGTACCAACCTTCACACTGTATGTAATTGAAAGATGGTTTTATGTTTTTTGTTTATGTTTTGTTTATGTTTGTCTAAAAAAAAAAAACTATTAAAAATACACTTGGTTTAAGGAGTTATAGACATGGTGTGCATGCTTTTTTTCCCTGAATCCAAAGCAAGAGGAGGAGGAGGAGGAGGAGGAGGAGGAGGAGGAGGAGGAGGAGGAGGAGGAGGAAGAAGAAGAAGAAAAGAAGAAGTGAAGAAGAGGAGGAGGAGAAGAAGAAGAAGAAGAAGAAGAAGAAGAAGAAGAAGAAGAAGAAGAAGAAGAAGAAGAAGAAGAAGAAGAAGAAGAAGAAGAAGAAGAAGAAGAAGAAGAAGAAGAAGAAGAAAGCAGTGAAAGAAAGTGGTAAGCTAGGATTATCAGTGCCTGCTTAATGTAAAACTCCAGTACATTTTATCTGTGATCATCTACTTTCCTTTCATCACAATGATATGAACATTGGAAAACTTGTACCTGCCAGAATTTTATTTCATGGAACTCTGAATAATATACACAGGCAGAATTGGGACTCTAAGCCTGCAAGCTATCAACCTTCAGAGCAATCTTGCATGACCATTTCTTTAAATCTGGCAGCAAACAGTTACTTCACATCTCCTTTCTTCAGATGAAGAAATTGTTGATGCTAGAACGTCTGTAAACAACAGGAAATAAAATCAGCAGCCTTTAGAAACTTCCTAGAATACAATAGAAGCAATTTTAGCACACATAAAAGAATACTGAGAACTCACATTCCACTCCATTTAGAGAGAGGATTTAAGTCCCATGGGTTGTGTATCTAGTTCTCCATTTGGATATTGGCAAGCTATTATTGTCACTTTAGTGTCACCTAGATGAAACATTGTGGGAACGTGAAGACAAAGAAAACATCAGCCTAAGTTCCCAATAATTTAAGATCAACCTCCTCCTCCATCAAGTCTTATCTGTCCTGCAACCATGTGCCAAAACTGCCAGTCAGTCTGCCATTATTATTATTATCTTCTTCAGAAACACTCAAATGAGGACCCAATTGTCAAACAATATCGCAGAGGCACCATGGCAATGAGAACAGTTGCCATGGTGATGATACAAATTACCTGTTGACAGTGGCATTTAATTATTGTGGAAGATAATATCAAAGATAGGAAATAATTTGGGAAAGCCCTGATGCTAAATTGCGACCCATGCCAGAAGCCCCTGCAAATAGAAATTAGTTTCTTGTTTCCTCTGGAGACTGACTTTAAATTGCTAAAACGTCTTTCTGATTTTATCTGGTGCCATTCCTTGAGAAGTGGAGCCAACACTGAATTAGAGAATTATTTGACCAAGAATTACTTTTTACAGACATAGTGTTGTGATTAGCCAGCAACAGTGAGGAAGAGGTTCCTGAGGAACCTATGCTAAGTGCGCGTGAGTGCCGGATGATTTATAGAAGAGAACAGCTGGAGTAACACAGGCGACTCAGGAGTAAGAATGCAATGTAATGGCCCCTCCCTTCGGGAATATAATCCTAGTTTCAAAGGATTTTTGCTTTTGCAGAAAGCAAAAACGTTCACAGGATCCAGTATTGTGTGTAGAGACTCCGGCTTATCTGAAGAATTCTGCCAAGGCTTTTCTGGTTGGACTAATTGGCTGCAAGCCATCTTTTATCTACAAAGAAATTTATTTGTAGATAAAGCTGTGAAGGTTTGAGTGGTTGCGTTTGAGATTTTCTTGCTGGTAACAGAGTTGGGTCGGAACACATAGCCACATTATATGTATTTCAATGCTACTTTGGTATCCATACACTCATCCTTTCTGCCCTCTGTTAAAATTGGCTTTTACAATACAGAAGAAATGCTATGGGGAGGATATACTATACTTCAATGGTAGGATTCCAAAAAATGTACTACCGGTTCTGTGGGCGTGGCTTGGTGGGCGTGGCAGGGGAAGGATACTGTAAAGTCTCCAATCAGAGGTGGTATTTGCCGGTTCTCCAAACTACTCAAAATGTCCGCTACCGGTTCTCCAGAACTAGTCAGAACCTGCTGAATACCATCTCTGCTGTATTTGCCAATATTCTACTTGGTTGGGCTCTTAAATAGTCTTTCTTACCCATGTATGGACAAATATACACTGTAATTGAATGCAATTTTAAAGAAAGGTGAGGTAGAGGAAGGTCACAGTAAGAAATTAAAAAGAAGTACCAAGATAGTTCATAGTAGACATGATGGATCCATAGAAACTCCAATGGTAGAACCAATATTCTACACCACTTGGGAAACAAATATGTCTTCTGGTCCTATTAAGGAGCATTTCATTGGCAGCCAGACAATGGAACGCTAAACTTCCTAGGTGTTTGGTTCCTCATTGGCACCAGTGGCTAAAGGTTCTAGGATTCAAAGAAAATACAAACTAAGAGAGTTAGGGCCAAAAGTTATTATATTTGAAACAAATGCCAAAAAAGTTTCTTTCAATATAGCAATAACAATAGCACTTAGACTTATATACCATTTTACAGTGCTTTACATCCCTCTCTAAGCAGTTTACAGAGTCAATGTCATGCCCTTGTTGGAGTCTGACTCTGAGGGGAATATTGAGGAGCTGACAGGGAGTGGGATTGGCTGTGGAAAAAAACGGGGGAAGAGCACAGTCCAGCTGAGCATTCAGAGGAAGACCAGGGCCATCCCCTCTTCATCCAAGGGCACGCAGGGAGGAACGGAGAAGGGAGAAACATGTTTTATGGGAGAGGAAAAGGCCCTGACCCCTTTCATTAGTTGCAGATGGGATATAAGTGGGACATTTTAAATAGTTCTTTGCTGGAAGCAAAGCGTGTTTTATCTTGGTTTGTATTGGGTTTTTTTTTAATTTCTGATTATTTTTTACTTTTGGTTCGGACTGCATTTATTCTCTTTGTAGACTGTTTCTTGAAAGAGTTTGCTGTCAAGTCAAGGATAATTGGACATTGAGGGCCAAATTGGAAGCATTAAAGGGAACTTATTCTACTTTTATGACTGTTATTTTTGTGTCATGCCCCGGATTATCACAGTCAGCATATTGTCCCCAACAATTTGGTTCCTCATTTTACTGATCTGGGAAGGATGGAAGTCAAACTTGAGCCTGATGAGATTTGAACTGCCAAAAATCAGTTAACCAGCAGTCAGCAGAAGTAGCCTGCAATACTGCACTCTAACCACTGCACCACCATGGCTCATACGTAAGAAACAAGGAAAAAAATCAAGGAAATGATGGGTCCACTAAATGGAAGCAGATGGGAAGAAGATGATGGCCACAGGGAGAAAGAAAAACTGCTTAATTTCTTCTTCTCATCTGTCTTCAAGCAAAAGGGAAAAAATAGCCCAATCTACCAAAAGCAGCACAGTGGGAAATAGAACAGGAATGAAAGTCAAGATAGCTAAGAAATTGGTAAGAAAATAACTATCCATTCGGGACGAATTCAAGCCACCAGGATCAGATGTCAGAAGATTACAAAAGATGATCATATGATCCCTGGACACTGTAACTGTCATAAATATTAGCCGGTTGCCCAGCATTTGAATTTTGATCATATGAACATGGGGGGTGCTGCAGTGCGCACAGTGTGAAAAATGCTTATAAGTCACTTCTTTCAATGCCGTTGTAACTTTGACCAGTCAAAAAGCAAACTGTTGGGGAGAAGGTGGAGCTTCGTTCCGGCAATACAGCTGCGATCTCGGGGCTCTGAGATCGTAGCCGATATTTTCGCCCCTGGTCGGTCCTAATGGACCTAAACCGTCCCGTAGAGATGGTGATCGTGAAGGGCACTGTTCCAGGATCCCAGAGATATCGCAAAATCTCTGGTTAGATCCGGAAGAAGCCCTTTTGCTGGCGGCGGAGAGGCAGCCTCCATAGCTGCTGAAGTCGGGACAGCTCCGGAAAGAAAGTGATTGGAGTGAAGTGTGTCGGCTGGGTGAGAAAAACTCTTTAGTGTTGTAAATTCGCTGAGGTTGGAAAGTTCATTCTGAAGAGAGAAGGAAGCTGTGAGATTTTTTTTTTGATTGAAATTGTTTGAGCGGCGTTATTTAAAGTGATGTCAAATTGAGGCTTGGGGTGTTTTTTTTTTTCTTTTCTCTATATTTTTCGGGAAAGATTTTATTGTGACTTTGTAGGTAACCGGATTGAATTTTCTTTTATATATATATTTTAGGCTCCCTTTGATTTTTTAATTTTCTTTAGGATAGAGGCTTCCTTTGGCTATTTTTTCTTTTTTTTCTCTGTATATATTATTCCTTTTTTCCGGTTGGGGGGGAGAAAGAGCATTAAGAAACTTTGTAACACTGCCAACTAGAGGCTTGAAAGTATTTTATTTGAACTGGAGAGAATTGCAAAAAGACCTCTTCTCAAGGACATTTTAACGTGATAAGATAGAGGGAGAGCACAGCAAAATATTATTGCAGGTGCTTTCCTGGACTGTTATCAATAATACTGGAAGCTGTTCTGAAGCTGCTTTGAAGCTGCTGGAGAAGAGAGTCATAACAAGAGCCTTGGATAAATAAACAAAGTGCAGTGTGCTTTCTTATATATACCCCATTCGCTAGCCTTTTTCTAAATTTCAATTCTAGTAATATTCTTATTTTTGCCTTTTATTTTAAAGGGAAAGCCTCAGAGTTTTTTTTCTTTTTTCTTCTTTATTTTTCTTTTCTTTTTTATTGGGACTTTTTTGCTTTTCCTATTTATGTTTTTGGACCACTTTGTTATTGTTTTTTTTTTTTTTGGATTATTGAGACTTTTTAATTGGATTAAGGTGTGAAGAATCTGAAGGAACTTTTTGTCCTTTCTCTTTTTGCTTTTTGCTTTTTCTTTTCTTTGCTCTCAATCAATATTATTATTTTTGGATTTGTTTGTTTTTGCCTTTTTATTTTTTCCTTTTTCATGGTGGACTATCTCGTAATTGGATTAGGGTTTAGAAGAACCTGAAGATCTTTCTTCTTCCTTTTTTCCTGTTTCTTTTTTGGTTTTGTGTTTTTTACTATTGGAGTTTTCCATTTTGGATTATAATTGGCTGCTCTAGCAGTTGGATTAAAAGTTAAGAAGAATTTGAAGCTTTGGAAGCATTGAAATGAGCAGGAAACCAATACCATCTGGCATTTCTGCTTCTACCTCTGCTTCCCCACCAGCTGGAGGACAACGTTTAATTCAGACAATGTTAAAGCAAGATAAAGAACAAGAAAAAGTAACTTTACAGATGATTATGCAAGGAATACAAGATTTCAAGATAAAATCAGACACCATTGAACAAAGGATAGAGAACATTGAACAAAGAACGGAGAAGACTGATGAAAAAGTGGAAAATATTAAACAAATGATGGTCAAGTATGAGGAGAGATTCCAAAAAATCGAGGAAGAAGGAAAACAAAGAGAGAAGAAGATTGGAAATATTGACAGTAGACTAACAGCGGTTGAACAAGAAAAAGGTGGGATGTTGAGGTGGGAGATGGAAAGGTCAGAATTTTACCTTAGATTTCAAAATATAGAAGAGGAAAAAGGAGAAAATTTGGCAGCGGTAATGATAGAAATTTTGGCAGATGCTTTGGAAATTACAGAGGAAAAGATGATGGATGGAATAGATGAGATATATCGAGTTTATACAAGATATGCGATGAGAAATAAATTACCCAAGGAAGTCCATATTAGATTTATCAAAAAATCCATTAAAACGCAAATATTACAAGTAGTAAGAGAGAAAATACTGAAATACAAAGGTAAAGAGGTTGTGGTTTTAAAACAAATACCCAGAAGAGTGAGAGAGATGAGAAGAGAATATCGATTCCTGACCAAAATACTATTGGAAAACGAAGTGAATTATAGATGGCTGATTCCAGAAGGACTAATGTTTAGGTGGCAAGAGCAGAGATATAGAATTGATTCAATTGAGAAAGCAGAACTTTTTCATGCAGAATTTTTTGGAGGAAGAAGAGAGGAAGCAGAGAAAGAGGTTTCATTAATTGAGTTTCAAGATGAACAACTGGAGACTGAAAAAGAGAAAGGAGCAGCAGGGGGACAGATGGATAGCAAAGAACAGCGTGAAGTGAGATCCACGAGAGCTGTTAGACCTAAATATAAAGCATAATTATGGAAGAAAAAAAACTGATTACAATGAACATAAATGGACTTAATTCAGCTGTTAAAAGAAGGAAAACTTTTCATAAATTAGAGAAATTAAAATTTGATATAATTTGTTTACAAGAAGTTTACATTAAAAAACAACATGAACAATTGTTATTACAGCCAAAATTGGGGAAAATATTTACTTCTTTGACTCAATGTAAGAAAAGAGGAGTGGTTTTATACATTAAAGAGGCTATCCCAGCAAAATTGATTTATACGGATGAAGATGGAAGAGTATTAATGGTAGAAATAATGGACAATAATATAAAAATACTCTTGATTGCAATTTATGCTCCGAACGATAAACAAGAAGAGTTTTATAAAAAGCTACACATGAAAATAATTGGACTGGACTATGTTAATATAATTATGATGGGAGATTTTAATGGAATTGTGGACAATAAATTGGACTATATAGCAACAACAACAAAACAAAATAGAAAGGCTCTCCCAAGGTCTTTTTTTAAAATGACAGATGAATTAACTTTAAAAGATATTTGGAGAGAAAGAAATGTTAAAGCTAAACAGTATACTTTTTATTCAAATAGACATTTATCATGGTCCAGATTAGATATGGTCTGGATCTCAACAGAATTAATATCCAATATTAAAGAAACAAATATTGAAACAAGTACTTGGGCAGATCATAGCCCAGTGACAATTAAATGGAAAGGACAAAAAAGAAGATCGAGATGGACATTAAATAATACCATTTTAAAGGAGAAAGATTTTATACAATGGATGGAGAAGGAATTGGCTTTTTTTTTCAGAGAAAATAAAAAAGAAGATACTTCAACGCAGAATGTGTGGGATACAATGAAGGCATACGCTAGAGGTTTGATAATAGATTATACAAGGAAAAAGAATATTAGGAAAAGGCAAGCTTCTAAGGCCTTGGAAGATGAGTATAAAATTCTTGAAAAAGAATTACAGAAAATGCCACAGAAAAAGGATATTAAATTGAAGCTGGATGTAATCAAACATAAAATGGAATTAATAGAGAAAGAAGAACTGGCACAGAAAATTAGAAACTCTAAACAGAATTATTTTGAAGATGCAAATAAACCAGGTAGATGGCTAGCATATAAATTGAGAAAAGAGAAGGAATCAAGAAAAATATTGAAGTTAATAGACGAACAAGGCCAAGTTTGTTATGGGAATAAGGAGAAAAAAGAAATTATTCGAGATTTTTAT
Source organism: Hydrophis major (assembly GCA_033807585.1). Lineage (NCBI taxonomy): Eukaryota > Metazoa > Chordata > Lepidosauria > Squamata > Elapidae > Hydrophis > Hydrophis major. The sequence goes on from CM066331.1 coordinate 141,590,438, forward strand.
GGACAACTATATAAACAAGAGAATATTGATGAAGAAAAAGTCAAACAGTATTTACAGGAAGCTAATTTACCAAAGGTACCTAAAGAGACTGAAGAAATGCTAGAAAGCAATATAACAATGATGGAACTAAATGAAGCATTTAAGAGACAAAATAATGGGAAAGCACCGGGTCCAGATGGGCTTCCAGCAGAATTTTATAAAACATTTCAAGAATCATTGAGCATCCCATTGTTAGAAGTTATGAATGAAGTTATGTTAAAAAAGATAATACCTAAAACATGGTCAGAGGCTTATATTACACTTATACCGAAGGAAGAGACTGACCCATTGCAAATTAAGAATTATAGACCTATTTCTTTATTGAATGCAGACTATAAAATTTTTGCTTCAATCTTAGCAGAAAGACTTAAAAAATATTTAAATAATTTTATTCACCCAGATCAAAATGGATTTCTGCCAAAGAGACAAATTAGAGACAATATGAGAGTAATCTTGGACACTTTGGAATACTATGAGGCTCATCCTGAAAAGCAAATGGCTTTGATATTCCTAGATGCTCAAAAAGCATTTGACAACGTGAACTGGAGATTCATGTTATTATTATTGGAGCAGATGGGTTTTGCTAAAAAATTTATTCAAGCAATAGAAGCCATATATAATAAACAGACAGCAAGGGTAATGATGGAGGGGGAACTTACAGATTTTATTAATATAAGGAAAGGCACAAGACAAGGATGCCCCCTATCTCCTTTGCTATTTGTGTTGACCTTGGAAGTGTTGAATAGAAATATTAGGGATGATAAAAGCATAAAAGGAATGAAAATTAAGAAGGAAGAATTTAAGCTACAAGCTTTTGCTGATGATTTAGCTTTTATTTTGGAAGATCCGCTAGAAACAGCTCCAAAGTTACTGGAAAGGATAGAGGCATATGGAGAGGTGGCTGGTTTGAAAATAAATAAAGACAAAACAAAGATTTTGACAAAGAATATGCTATTGAGACAGAGAGAAGAACTGGCAGACCTTTTGAAAATTCAAGTTACAAATAAGGTTAAGTATCTGGGAATATATTTGACAACAAGATGTAGCACATTAAAGGAGAATAATTATATTAAACTTAAACAACAGATAATTACAGATTTGAAGAAGTAGGAAAACTTGCAATTGTCATTAATAGGGAGAATTTCGACAATTAAGATGAATATCTTACCTAGAATTTTATTTTTGTTTCAAACAATACCAATTAGGCTTGGAAAAGACTATTTTGAAGATTTAAATAAAATTATGTTGAAGTTTATATGGCAAGGTAAAAAAGCGAGAATAAAGCTAAAGCTTCTGCAAGATGCTAGAATTAGAGGAGGTTTTGGCCTGCCTAATTGGGAATTGTATTATCAAGCTGCAAGTTTGATGTGGGTTAAAGAATGGATAACATTAAGGAAACATAGGTTGCTGACATTAGAAGGGCATGACTTGCTGCTGGGTTGGCATGCTTTTTTATGGTATAAGGGAACTAAAATACAGGGTTATTTTAGAAGACATTATGTACGGGAGTCTTTGTGGTTAAATTGGGAGAAGATAAAAAGACAATGTTATTTGAAAATTCCAGTTTGGTTATCGACCATTGAAGCATTTTCCTATCCTATAATTTATAAGAAGGAACAAACAGTAAGATATGGGGAACTTTTAGATGAAAAGGGTGAACTTAAATCGATCCAAAACTTAGAGGAACAAGGTATAAGGATGAATTGGTTTTCATATGCACAAATACATTCAAGGTATGATGAAGATTCCAAAACGGAGGGATTTTATGATAAACAGACTGATTTAGATAAGATTTTGATGGGTACTGTTGAGAAGGTGATTAAAAAACTATATGGTTATTTACTGGGAATTAAATTAGAGGAAGAACAAGTTAAAGAAACTATGATTGTTTGGGGGAAGAATTTTGGATATGGGATTGATTTAGAGAAATGGCAGAAATTGTGGTCTCAAAATTATAAAATAACAATGTCAACAGCATATAAAGAAAACTTGTATAAGATGTTTTACAGGTGGCACTTTCCTCCGACAAGAATAGCAAGAATGTTCAAGAATAAATCTGAAAAATGCTGGAAATGTCATCAGATACCCGGCTCGTATTACCATATGTGGTGGACTTGTGAGGATGCTAGAAAATATTGGACTATAATTCGCATGTGGTTGGAAAAAATGACAAAGAAACATATAGACTTGAAACCGGAGATCTTCTTATTGGGAATTTTACCTGATATATATAGTAAAGATTTGAAATACCTGATTGTAAATGTATTAACAGCGGCTAGGATTGTATTTTCTAAAAATTGGAAGAATGAGAAAATACCATTACAGGAAGAAATTATTAAGAAAATATTGGAATGTGCTGAGATGAGCAGATTGACATTTGAAATTAGAGAGCAAGAGGATAAACAATTTTATGAAATTTGGGATCTTTTTTATAAATGGCTAGATGATAAAATACGACAATAGAATATTTAGAATGTTAGAATGTTTTGCTATTATTTAGTTATTTGACATTATATTTATAAAGGGTTTTTTAAGGATTGATATGATATGATTATAGGATTTGTTATAGAGTAAATTGGTTTAAAATATTGTTAGCTCATAAAGCATGAATGATTAAAAATATAGTCAAAAATAATTTTTTTTTTAGTGATATTAGGATACATAAGTTTGGATTGACGATATGAGTTGTTATGTAACATAATTGTAATTGAGACTACAGAATGAATGCACAAAAATGATGAACCAACTGACACACTTGATGTACATTTGAGAGTTGATGTTTTTATGTTTTGTTTGTCTTGTTTGTCTGTAGAAAATTAATAAAATCTTTTTCAAAAAAAAAAAAAAGCAAACTGTTGTGAGATTTCCGGTTTGGGCTTCTTCGGCGATGGACTGAAATCGCGATAGTGCACAGTTTTGATCCCTGTTCGCTGCCCGAGCCACCCTGATTCAGAGCTGAGGCCACCCCGAAGAGGTAGTGAAGAAAGGAGAGCTGTCAGCAGGGTTGAGGAGAGCCACATCTCTCCTCCTCAGCTGGCCATTACTCCCTTTTCCAAAGGTGGTTGCAGCGGTGGTCAGAAATGGCCACCACAAAGAAGAACCCGACCGGACAAGATTGTGCAGAAGGAAGTTTAAAGGAGAAAGTTTGACTGACTGGGTTGAATGGAGAACATTTTTTTAAGGTACCTGGAACCTGAATTTTAAAGACTAATACTATTCCTGAAAAAGATCTTAAGCGGCAAAAGAGAAAGGGAAAGGAAACAGAATTGGCTTTTTTCCCTCTAACATCGACAGTTTTAACTGACTTGGAACATTAAGAAGAAGAGATTTTAACAAGAAATTGATACCAAACCGCTTTGACATTAACAAGCTATTTCTAGCTGAAAATAAAGTGTCAAAAGGATAAAGATTCTTGGATAATTTAAAAACTTTCTTTGAAAAAAAAGAAAGAAAGCAGTGGAGGGAAAAAGGAAAAAAGAGGGTGGAATCTGGAAAACGGAGGAGACCACCTGGAACTTAAAAAAAAAATTGATAGTGGAATTTTAACAAGACTTGCAAAAGATACATTGTAGCTGAAATTTTGCTACAAGAGAACATAGCCCCTGGAAAGAGAAAGTGAGAAAAGAAGCAAGAAACAGTTTGGGATTATTGGATGATTCCTGGAATTTTGGATTGAGGATCCAAATGAAATGAAATAAAATCAATTGGGGGTTGTTTAAATTTTTTTAAAATGGCATCACTCCTTAAAGAGTTAAAAATGAGACTTAAAGAACAAAAAGAAGAAGCACGAGACGGAAGAGGATTTTTTGGCTTCGTATTTCAATTTTTAGAAATGGAGATCTTGAACTATGAAAAACAACAAGAAACACTGGAAGAACAAGAAGGGCGGGACAACGAAGAAGCCATTTTTTATGACCAAGCAATTTTAAGTGGGGTAAAAAAGGGAAAGGGGGGAAAGGGAGTTAAAAATTTAAGCACTGAAGCAACAACCCCAAAAAAGAGTAATTTGAAAAGTAATCATAATATCAGGAAGAAGCAGAAGGGAGGATCACAGAAGGCAGAATCAGATAAAAAAGGGAATAAAAAGGGGAGGGAGAAGAAGAGAGGGAAGATGGAAAGGAAAAGAAGCTACAAAAGACTGAAACAAGATGTAGAGGTACAGGAAAAACGTACAAGAATTAAAGGTATAAACCTATTTAAAAGACACAGAGACAATGGTTAAAATTTAACTTAAGGAGAGGATTCTGCAAAAGTGCATGGGATAGCATTGTTATATAATATGTTAGGTGATTAAAGTGATATGAAAAATTTCTATTGATGTGTAGTGGAATATTTTTTTGTAAAGAGAATAAGGCTCTCAATGATTTAAAAAGAACGTTTAAAAAAAACTGAAAAGAAACATGGAAGATTTTTATCAGTTGATAAGATGAACTTCAATAAGAACTTTATTGACTACTGTTAATAACTATTGTTATTAAATAATAATAAATAAAATATGAAATATAGATGATTAAAGTGAAAGACAACTGATATTACTAGGTAATGTTTGTTAAAAGGAATGGAAATGTAAAAGATTGTTATTAATATTAATGGCAGAGCTGTATTTAAATAGAATAATTATTCCATTTACTATTGTTATACATATATACACAGATATATATACATATATACTTTTTTCTTTTAAGAATTTAATGTGTATTTTAAGGGAATGTACGAAGCAGAATTCGATTGAAAATAGGTATGTGTTATAAAATAGAGGTTAGAAAATGAATGTTATAACTATAAAGATGTAACTTAAATTTTTAAATAAGATTTGAAAAAAGATACAAAAGTGTTACACTCCAGTCTAGTAATTACAGGGGAAAATTTGTTTTATCAGAAAAGATAATATGAAATTGTAAACAGGACAGACACAGGTATAAAAACATTGATTAGAAAGATTTTAAAAATTAGAAAAAGATATGTAATTGAATTAAGAAAGGAACGAGATAATTTAAAATAAGGCTATAGGAAGTAAAGAAAGGGAAAAGCTATTGAAAAAATTGTGAAAATAGCTATAAGATATGGATTAGAATGTATAAGATAAATATGTATTGAGTTTATGTCTGTATGGAGAAGAGATAACCCGGGGCCACGCTGTTCTCAAAAAAAGATATTTTATTTGTATTTGTATGTTTTGTGAGAACTTAAATAAAACTTTTATTAACAATAAAAAGCAAACTGTTATGAGTTGAGGAGTACTTATATATCTCTTCAGCTTGTCAGGAACCTTAGAAATGGCAGTAAATGGACTCCCTGGTGCTGGCCTGTTTGTCTTAATAACTTCCCAGGTCTTCAGATCGGTGCCATGGCTTAAAATGATGATTAGGGGACCGGAGGCTAAAACATATAAAGAACGGTGACTGGATTTGGGTATGTCCAGTTTAATGAAAAGAAGGACTAGGGGAGACATGATAGCAGTGTTCCAATATCTATTTGGGTTGCCCCAAAGAAGAGGGAGTCAAGCTATTCTCCAAAGCACCTGAGGGAAGGACAAGAAGCAATGGGGGGAAGCTAATCAAGGAGAAAAGCAACCTAGAATTAAGAGGAAATTTCCTGACAGAACAATTAAATCAGTGGAACAACTTGCCTCCAGAAGTTGTAAATGCTCCAACACTGGAAGTTTTTAGAAAGAGATTGGATAACCATTTGTCTGAAATGGTATAGGGTTTCCTGCCTAAGCAGGGGGTTGGACTAGAAGACCTCCAAGGTCCCTTCCAACTCTGTAATTCTATTCTATTCTATTCTATTCTATTCTATTCTATTCTATTCTATTCTATTCTATTCCATTCTATTCCATTCTAAAACACAAAAGGATGTCTGGCCATTTTAATACTTTTTTCAGCATACAAGGGTTGTAAATAATTCTACACCTAGAAATGGTTGCATCTTATCAATAAGTTGGAGGAAAATCAGTAATTCCAGTAACTACCAGAGACATTCCAATTAATGTCATCCTTGGCATCCTTCTATTTATTCTCCTCTCTCTAGGTATGCATTAGAATAAAGGTTCTCCTCTGCTAATTGCTTTTAGGAGATGCATAGAGATACAGAGTTGAGAATATAATGCGGAGATGTAAGCGATCATAAGATCATTTTTTTAAAAAGATATAAATTCATAAGGCTTATTATATGTAATATTTTCTGAAATTTCTTATGTGCAAAGAAAAAAAGCAGACTTTACCACAATATCTTTTCACCATTTCTTACGCGCACACGGATAAGAAGATAATTACTATCCAAACAATTAAGCCATGTCTAATTTTACCAAGACCTGTTGAGGCTTCCTCATTCTGAGCAGAACCCAAATTTCAATTAAGGAAGGAAGAAAGAACAGTTTCTCATTCCCTCCTCTGTTCTGTACTTTGGGAAGAATTTTTTAAGTCCATTTCTTTGACCTTTCGGCTTTTAAGCTCGCCTTATCTCACTCCATTGTCATGGTGAATAGATGAACTTTTGATTGTAGTTAGTTTTGAACACCGCTTGACCTGTTTTTGTTTAATTTTGTTTAGGCTAAAGTGTTGGCATCCCTTGAAACTGCAAATTCCATTTCTTCCAGAAAACAGTATCAGAAAATGGATGCCTTACTTAGCTTTCCTCATTTATTTGCTGTCTGTTGTTATTTTGTTTCAAACAAATACAGTAAGTGTTAAGCCTGTGTTTCCCAACCAGGGTTAAGGAGACAAGCTAAACAGAATGTGCAGCGTAATCTGTGATAAATGAGATAGATAAGTTTGTATGTTTATTAACATACAGTAAAAATAACAGATACACTTGTGCTATCAAAATATATAGTTTATGCCATTTAGAATTATAGCATAGTCAAAATAACAGTCCATTAGTCATGTATCGTTTTAGTCAGTCCATTCAAGGATATTCAGTTAGCAAAGTCCATGGAGAATATCCTATGTCAGTTCACTTACAATAAATCAACAGTCCTTTCTCTCTCCCTTTCCAGTAGGAGAAAAACGCAGTCTTGAATCCATCCAGGAATTAGGGATCATAAAGCCAGAGAGAGCAAGCTGACTGTTCTGTCCTTAATTAACATACTTGAGATCCCCGCGCTTTGATTGGCCAAAGCGCGGCGCTCTCCGATTGGTCAGGCGAGCCGCGCCGATTGGCTCGTTAGGAATCTCCCGCGATTGGTCCATTCGGATTGCGGGAGATTCAAAGTGGTGCCATTGGCCGCCGCGGCGAAAGGAATAAAAGCCGCGGGCTTTTTTCCTTTCGCCAGTTCGGTTCCAACTTAGGAATAAAGAGCTTCCACTAAAGTCACCGACTCCTGGCATCATTTCGCGGACGCAACACTGGCGACGAGGGTGGGATCCAGACCCTGAACCGAACCACGTGTCCGACGGAAGCCAGACGAACCACCGAGATGGCGAAAATCACACCACCCGCACCCTTCAACCCCACCACCGAGGACTGGGAATCGTTCTCCGACCGATTCCGCATGTACCTTGAGTGCAGCGGCTTGAAGGACGTCACCGGCCCCATGAAGCGCGCCATCTTCCTGACCCACTGCGGGACCGAGGTCTTCCAGATGGCCAAGGCGCTCGCCAAACCCGCCGATGCGACCGCGATGGACTGGGATGTCCTCGAACCCATACTTCGGTGGCACTACGCTCCAGAGGTACCCATCCTGATCCGGCGCAACGAGTTCTACCGGCGGGACCAGAGGTCAGGGGAGAGTTTCAGCGACTTTGTCGCCGAGCTGCGGCGTCTAGGGGGGCTTTGCGAATTCGACAACCTAAACGACGCCCTGTGAGACCGGATCGTGCTCGGTTTGTGGGACCCCGTCCTCCAGAGCCGGCTGATGGCCAAGGGCAACATCAGCCTAGCAGACACCCTCACCGCAGCCGCAGCCGCCGAACCAACCCGAACTTCCGCCGACCGCATGCGCAGACCGAACACTGGGGACCGCAGTGGAAACAACAACCCGGCAAGGTCGACCGAGCCCCGACCCGAGACGACCACCCACCAGGGCGAGCTCCACTCGACATCGGGCACTTCCGATGACGAGGAGGACATCCATCGCCTCCAGACAGGCCACGACCCACGAAGCCGGCGAGGTCATAAGTCGAGGACCAACTGTGCCGGTTGCGGCGGCGACCACCCCAGGTCGGAATGCCGGTTTTTTGAATCGATCTGCCGGCATTGCGACAAGAAGGGACACATTGCCCGTGTCTGCCGCCTAAAGAAAAATCGCAGCCCGGCACGATGGGACCAGAATGACCGGAGGAGAGAAAGCACACCACCCCGGACCAGAGATCGCCCCTTGGACAACCGATGGGACCAGAACAGACGACCCTCGCGAGGCGGCGACAACTGGCAGAGAGAGGAGACCCACCAGACGGTCACCATCGGCCACGCCATCACCAACGACGCCCGGAAGGTCCACGTGGAGGTAGGCATCGAGGGCCAGCCATGCAAAATGGAGGTGGACTCTGGGTCCTATCTCTCCATAATTGCATGGCATGAAATAAAGCGCTTGGTGCCTACCCTCAAAAGGAGGAACGTAGACAGCCAGAGACACATTGTAAAAGACTACCAGGGAAACCGCATCCCGGTAGTCGGAACCAAACACTTCAACATCACTTATAAGGGGCACACCGAAAGACTCCCCCTGACAATCGTCGACCGCGACCGCCCAAGCCTACTGGGATTGCAATGGTTCGCCCCGCTCGACATCGCACTCACGGGAGTCGACCACATCACCGACGACAGCTGGGAGCAGCAACTGGCCCGGGAGTTCCAAGAGGTCTTCGATGGAAACCTAGGCAAGTACCGAGGGCCCCTTATATCTTTCGACCTAGACCCTAACGTCCCCCCAAAATGCCTGAAACCAAGGCGGGTGCCATTCGCACTGAAACCCAAGATAGACGAGCAAATTGACAAGCTCGTCAAACAAGGGGTTCTACAGCCCATAGACCAGGCCCGGTGGGAGACCCCCATAGTCACCCCGATCAAGCCCGATGGGTCGGTGAGGATCTGTGGGGACTATAAGGCCACCCTAAATGGCGCGCTGCAACAAAGCGCCTACCCCGTCCCAGTAGTGCAACACCTACTGCACTCACTGGGAGGGGGCAAGGTTTTCGCCAAGCTCGACCTCGCCCAGGCATACCAACAGTTGCCGGTCGACGAGCAAACGGCAGAAGAGCAGACCATAGTCACCCACCGGGGGCCATTCAAATGCAACCGACTCCAATTCGGAGTCAGCGTGGCACCGGGCATATTCCAAAGCCTAATGGAGAGACTATTGCAAGGCATCAAGGGGGTGGTACCTTACTTCAACGACGTCCTAGTGTCGGCAGCCAACCAAGCCGAACTAGAGGGTCGACTAAGGGAGGTCCTAACCAAATTTAAAGAGACGGGACTAAAAGTCAAGAGGGAGAAATGTCAGCTATGCACGGAACGAGTAGAATTCCTAGGCTACCTCCTAGACCGTCACGGCATTCACCCCACAAAAAAAAATATCAAGGCCATCAAAGAAGCCCCCACACCCAAGTCAAAGACGGAACTACAGGCGTTCTAGGGGTTACTGAACTTTTACAATGTTTTCCTGCCCCAAAAGGCGATGGCGGCAGAGCCCTTGCATAGGCTCCTGGACAAGGCGGCGACCTGGACTTGGGGGAAACACGAGCAAGCCGCCTTCCAAAGAACGAAGGACCTCCTCACCTCGGACGCCGTCCTTATACAATTCAACGAGACCCTACCTCTGGCCGTCACATGCGACGCATCACCCTTCGGCGTCGGCGCTGTCCTCAGCCATACCCTTCCCGACGGAAAAGAAGCGCCCATTGCATTCTTTTCAAGGACCCTCACCAAACCGGAGCGGAACTATAGCCAACTGGACAAAGAGGCTCTGGCTATCATTGCCGCCGTAAAACGATTCCATGAGTATCTCTACGGCTGGACTTTCACCATCATAACGGATCACAAGCCGCTGCTGGGAATCCTTGCAGGAAACCGGGCCACCCCGAACATTCTGTCTCACCGAATGACAAGGTGGTCCAAGTTCCTGGCAGCCTACAACTATGAACTCATACACAGACCGGGTAAGACGATCTCCCATGCAGACGCCTTAAGCCGCTCGCCGCTACCGGAACCCAACACCGACCCAGCAGCCACGACGACCACCCTCAGCATAGAGACTCTACCCAACCTGCCCATAACCGCGTCAGACATTGCCCGAGAGACTAATAAAGACAAACGTCTGGCGCGGGTGTTGCATTGGGTGGAGAAAGGGTGGCCGGAAAGGGACAACGACGAGTCCGTCAAAACGTTCCGGAACCGCCAAACGGAACTCTCCTTATTAAAAGGGTGCATACTATGGGGGGATAGGGTGGTCATTCCGGAGAAGCTACAGGGGAAGGTTCTGGAACTGCTACACGAGGGGCACCCTGGCATCGTTAGCACTAAAGCCCTGGCCAGAAGTTACGCTTGGTGGCCAGGGATGGACAAACAAATAGAGGCCTGGGTAGCTAGGTGCCAACGATGCCAGGAAACTAGGCCAAACCCACCCACAGCACCCGTCCTAGAGTGGGAAACCCCAAGGGGACCTTGGTCTAGGATCCATATAGACTTCGCCGGGTCCACAAAAGGACACACCTTCCTCATAACAGTTGACGCTTACTCCAACTGGCTGGAGGTAAGCAACATGAAGACGACAACCACGGTGGCCATGATCAAGGAACTCTGCAAACTCTTTGCAACACACGGCCTCCCAGACGTCGTCGTCTCCGACAACGGGCCCCAGTTCACTTCGCTGGAATTCGAAAAATTCCTTGCGGAAAGGGGCATCCGCCACGTGCTGACAGCACCGGCGCACCCGGCGGCGAACGGTAGGGTGGAACAGATGGTCCAATTCACTAAAAAGACCATCCGGAAAATAGACCACGGGGAGATCCAGGAGAAAATAAACAAACTACTCTTCACCCAACACATAACCCCAAATACCACAACCAATAAAAGCCCAGCCAAACTATTAATGGGCAGGAAACTAAGGTCCCCACTCGACAGATTACACCCCACGTATAACCCGGAGAGGCCCCCAGACTCAAACAGCAAACACCGAACCTTCGCACCCGGCGACCCCGCATACGCAAAAAACCTGACGGGAGACCCACTATGGATTCCAGCCGTCATCACACAAACAACAGGCCCACACTCGTACCGGCTACAAACAGCAGACGGACGAGCGTGGAAACGCCACATCGACCAACTAAGGTCGAGGACTACCAACCAACAAACCACCGACGCACAAACAGGTGAAACCAACCCCCACAACACAAACCAAGGGGGGAGGGAATACCCAGGGGACCAAAACCAAAGAAGAATAAACCAGCAGTACTCACCGGAAAGCAGCCATCACGACCCCTCGCCAGGAAGAGACAGCCAGGCCAGCTCGACCGACCCGGGAAGACCGAGTGGGAGCTGCGAAACCCGCAGCTCAACCAACCCGGAAGGCCCAGGAGGGAGCTACGGAGAGCGGCCCGGCCCGATCGACCAGCTGGTTCCCACGACGGCAGCAGGAGCAGCAGAGATCCTGACCGAACCGGCCGGGATCCAGCCTACAACTGAGTTGCGCAGGTCAAGTAGGCTCAGACGGAGCCCCGCCTACCTACATGACTACGCAACGTAAGGACTGAACCAAGAGGGGAGAGGTGTTCTGTCCTTAATTAACATACTCGAGATCCCTGCGCTTTGATTGGCCAAAGCGCGGGGCTCTCCGATTGGTCAGGCGAGCCGCGCCGATTGGCTCGCTAGGAATCTCCCGCGATTGGTCCATTCGGATCGCGGGAGATTCAAAGTGGTGCCATTGGCCGCGGCCGCCGCGGCGAAAGGAATAAAAGCCGCGGTCTTTTTTCCTTTCGCCAGTTCGGTTCCAACTTACGAATAAAGAGCTTGCACTAAAGTCACCGACTCCTGCCATCATTTCGCGGACGCAACACTGACGTTCCTTGCTTCTTTTATGTTGCTTTCACAACCACTCCCTTAATTACATTCCTACAGTTAAAGTTGCAGACACTTTAACTAACAAACTATGATAACATATTTATTATTTTACCTAAACCAGTTAGGGTAAACAATGTTATCCCTAACAGTACCACTGTACATTGTGTGGCAAACCTTAGAGGTTATTTTGATGCCAGTGCAGGAAAGGAAATGCATTGAGTGAAACTGTTTACTAAAGCAATTTTGTTTCGATTGAGTTGCTCCCGAAATAATTTTGACCCTTGATCCCTAAGAGGAATTGTGGGCAAACAATGTCCTTTGCTTTTGATGTCAGAATGAACACTAAGAGAAAAAATTAACCAAGATATGAGGACAACACAAGTTCTACCCTATTGTTATATCTGATAAATGTTAAGCTTATTTTAATGCATTGACAGACCTTACCATTTGATGGCTTTAGGAATATTACAGTTCCATTATGAAATAATCCTTATGAGTATTGCATTTTGATTTTTTACTTCCTCTGTTTTCAATCTTGCTCCTGAATTTCTCAGTTGGCTAAAAAAAAAAAGAGAGACATAAGAATGTAAAAGAAGACATAAGAGTGCAAAAAGAAAACTACATTCACAAACAATCAGTGGAAGAAGCTACCTCCTGGAGTTGTAAATACACCATCATAAGAGGTCTTCAAGAAAAGATTGAACAGTCATTTGTCCGGGTTCCAATGAAATCTCCAATAAAGTCCCTCTATGTGGCACATTAAACATAGCATCCTTTGAAGGCCTAGGAATTCAAAATAAAAACCAATAATTTCTACATTGAGTTATGTTTCTTTATATTGAGGATCTTCAAACTTGGCAAGTTTAAGACTTGTGGACTTCAACTCCCAGAATTCCTGAGCTAACATGACTGGAGGAGGAATTCTGAGAGTTGAAGTCCACAAGTCTTAAAGCTGCCAAGTTTGAATACCCCCGATTTGTATGAAAAATCTGCTTCCATCAGCTGGCATCAAGAACTAGCATCACTGGAGCTATAACAGAGTTGGAGAACTTGCCTACTGAGCATTCTAGATAATAAATTCTTAAACAGTGATCCAGTGAGAAAGTCTGGATGTAATATTGTGTGATTTCTGCTCTTGAAGTCTGTTGTTATCACTAGTAAATGCTAAAGGAACATGCAAAAATCTGCTGCTCATTTTATGGAAGAAAAAAAAACCTGTGAAATTGCTGGTTGAGTCCAAAATAACTTATCACATTTTCTCATTCATTTAAGAAAGGAAAGAACCTTCATACAGTGAATCTTCCACATGTGCACAAAGACATAAGCAGATGGATCTGTCTTTTTCATTGGGGTAAAAGCAGTGATGGGATACAAAACATTTTATTACCAATTCTGTATGCGTGGCTTAGTGGGCTTGATGAGTGTAGCAGGGGAAGGTTACTGCAAAATCCCCATTCCCTCCCCACCCCTCTAACCTGCTTTCCAGCTCCGTTCTCCTGTGCAGGGCAACAAAAAAAGACCCAGCTGATCAGCTGGGATTCAGGAGGCAGAGAATAGATGGGGGCAAGGCCAGTCAGAAGTGGTATCTGTCGGTTCTCTGAACTACTCAAAATTTCCGCTACTGGTTCTCCAGCACTGGTCAGAACCTGCTGAATGCCACCTCTGGATAAAAGTCCTCATAATGTTGCATAATATCTAACCAATGCTTGTTTTCTGGTGTCATTCTGTTTGATCACCAGATCCAGAATCAACTTTCTGAAACCAAATGTGTAGACTGACCAAAAACATATCTGGCTTTCTTTTCAAAGAGGTGAATTGTTTTACCAGACCATCTTTGTATAATGGTGAGCCCATTCCAATCTCCACATATTCGGGAAAAAAGTCTGCAAATGTTTACAGACACACATCTATATGTACAATCTTGTTCAATATAGTTGGTAAACCCATGTGGTCAAATATTGTAAGATGCAGATAACTTTAAATGTATAGTTTTCTTTTTTCCTGGCATTCAGTTTTATGTGCAGATGCTGAATACAAACACAATGGGCAACTTTTGTCTCTGGGCTAATATTTCATTAATGGTAACTTCACCACAAGATATTTTTTATGTCATTGTTATCTTCCTATGGAGTGGTATTCCAGCTGGATATATTTCTTTCCTCTGATGTTCAGTCATATTCTATATTTTGCCCACATTAAAAAAATAATCACCTGGCAAAATTATTCCTATGCATTCCTAATGTACTGTTGAGGTTCCACAGAACATTTGTCTGACATTCACTTCTAATATTCTAGGTTCTTTAGATTCTATTTGCTGTGGACAGACATAAAGACATATGCCTGTAGTCACAGGTACAATGTGATGTGCAAAATTCAAAGAATGTTCCATCTTACTATATTCTGCTCATATCCTAGCATAGAGATGTTGTTATGCAGCTGAAAAAGAGATGGTCAATCCAACAGTTTTTGTTTTGCATTTTGAAAGGCAAGGATTATCCTGGAACGTTTGGTAAAGCAACTACCTGGTTCCAGAAGAGATAGCAAAATCTGAAAGTAGAAGATTGTCAGGAACCAAAAGACAGCAGATGGCCACTGATTGGTCACATTTGATTATTACAACCCCCCCCCCCCCCAATAAATAGAAATAAGCTGTTTCCATCAGTAGTGGGATTCAAAAAAAATTGACCAGTTCTGTGGTTGTGGCTAGCGGGCATGTCTATGGGGGCATGGCCATGTGACTGGATGGGTGTGGTGGGGGTTTTTTGTTTTTGTTTTTTTGCTTTTTGCTTTTTGCAGTACACCCACATATTTGGGGTGTTCTGAGCCTCAGGGAAGTCTTCTGTGGGGCGTTTTTGCTCCCACAAAAGGAAGGCAGAAAACAGAGGATGAGGGGGCTGTATTCCCCTGCGCTCTGTTTTGGGGCCTCCCTGTGGCCCAGGAAGGCAAAAAAAATGGAGAGGTGGGGGGGGCATTTTTTGCCTTCCTGGGCCTCAGGATACCCTCCTGGGCAAAGCAGAAAATAAGCAAGTGGAATCACAGCACAGCAGATCTTAGGAACAGTTGATTGTCGGGAGGGGAAAAAAAAGAGAAATACCTTAAGGAGTTATTGGACAGGTGAGTGTCAGTCAGGCAGGGTGGGGTGAGTGAGCATCGGGAAGGCAGGGCAAGTGACCGAGTGGCGACCAGGCAACCGGATCGGGGGTGTGACCAGCCAGAAGTAACTACCGGTTTAGTGACCCATGCCAAATCCTTGCTACCAGTTTGCCTGAACTGGTGCGAACTGGCTCAACAATACCATCACTGGTTTTCATAAACTTGTAGATAGATATATGCAAATGTCTACCCCAGGAATAAATGTGCTTGTAAAATGCTCAACCAACAGTCTATAAATCCGATCCTGAAGAATTTCCATCTACAAAAGATTAATTAGATATAATGTTACCCACAACCATTAATACTGTCTTTGGTGATCAATACAAAGCTATTTTCATTCGACAGGATGGCTTTTGCTCATTTTGGCCAGTTGTGTTTGATACATAACTAACAGCCTTCCTGAGATTTCCATGTATTCTGCAAAATTAAACTACAGCAACTGATTAACAAAGGGAAGCCCAGTGGGGAGATCTGAATGTCCAGCTTGAAACTAAAAGTCTCTGTTAATAGTTAGTAAAAGCTCGATATTATTTAATAAAAGTAAACTCAAACTTAACATGTTGCTTTTCAGCATTGATTTCAGCAGAAATGGGGTACTTGCAAATAGCATCTCTAACCTGTTTCCCAGTCCAGATGCTTCCAAATAAGCTAGAATTTTCAAGAGATTTGTTGTATTTCAGTCACTGTTGAAGAAGCAGTTTTGCCATTGTTTAACATGTCCTGTGCTTACAAAGACATGGAGCTATTCCAAACTGATCCATGGAATCATATAAGATTATATGGAAACTTTGTCTCATCATCAAGTGTTTTAAGTCATCTGCTGATGTCTCCTGAATAATCAGGGGTAGGATTCTACCAGTTCACACCTATTCGCTAGAACCGGTTGTTAACATTCTAAGCAGTTTGGAGAACTACTTGTTAGAAGAAATTACTGGCCTAATCCTGTAAGGAAGGTAGGAAGGAAACATTCTGGTGTTGCTTACAGAAACTGCCTCTCCGTTAACCCTTATTACATTCTTGGCAGGATGAGACTTCCTGTCTCAGGAATGTCTCTAGAGTTTTTTTCCCCTCCTTTGCTGGTACTTTGCTTGTGTGGAGTGACCATTCAAAGTTACAATGGCACTGAAAAAAAGTGTCTTATGACCATTTTTCACACTTACGACTGCTGCAGCATCCCCAGAGTCATGAGAGGCCACGCAAGGAGATGCATGCCTCCACGTGAGTGATATTGAGTTGGCCACGCCCAACCAATAACATGACCACCAAGCCATGTCCACCCAGTCACATGACCACCAAGCCATGCCCACCAACTTAGCCACGCCCACAGAACCGGTTGTTAAAAAATTAGAATCCCACCCCTGTGAATAATGTCTCCTTTTCTGAAGTATAATCATCTTAGATTCGTTACACAGACAAGGGCAATGAGCATTTGCCTTGTTTCCTTTTCCTTGAAATCATGTTCCTGTTACAGAGAAGCAATTTAGGAAGTACTTTCCACTTTCTTCACAGATTCAGAAGGATTAATTCAAAAATGGACATGTGCGCAAGTGTTTATGCAAAATTACTCAATAGCATCACAATCTGACCCAGAATATACAGTGGATGTCTGAGATATTTCCACTGTGAGGATGAGCAACCTCTGCTCTTCCAAACATTGCTGAATCCCAGTAATTCCACCCAGTGTGGTTAGAAAGAAGTGCTAAGAATGGCAGTGGAATAGACAATGCTGACACTCAAATTTATTTGAATTAGAACAAATGACTTCTCAGCGATAATGCAATGCCCATGAAATACCTGTCTGAAATTGCTACGTCAAGAAGAAAATGTAGTGTTACTTGTCTCTAGAAATGCCAGCCTAATCATAGGAATAGCCAGCACTAGTACAGCAGTGAGTTCCATCACTGACAACAGCACTGCAAAATACCCCATTGTGTTGTTAATGGCTATTGGACTTGCCTGTTGATGATAATCTTGTTTCTTCTTTTTAACCTGGTTGCTTTAGGCTATAAGCAGCAATTGTAGATTCTCATACCATCCTGGAATGAAGCTGCTGTCAGCCTTGGAAGCCATGTTTTACTTCGAAGTTTTGAGGCTGACACATTTAGGGCCTGGGAATTTGGGAGGGGGGATTTCATAGAGTGGTAGAAGATTAGACTCAACACCATACTTTCTCAGACTTTCGCAGAAAGTCAAGGACGTGCACCTGGAGAGGAGTGTCTGGAGAAATGTCTCCAGTTGGGATGAGATTTGATTGGGCCATGTGATGGACTTGTGGGCATAGGGGGTGGATCTTTGATTTTCTTTTGGGAAGGGAAAACCTGGAACTCTCAGATTTGGGTTTTCCCAGATGTGCCAATATGACAACTCTAATAAAATGCACCTTTGAGGAAATCCTTGTCTCAGAGTTTATTGGTTTGGTGTTTGTTAGTTGGAATGCTTTCTGTCACCTTCTGATCCTTGCTAATGCTCTGGTAAGGAGCCCCAAAGTAAGTTTATTTAAAACCCGATGACCTTTTCCAAAAGTATCCAAGGATATTTTTCATAGGCAGACTTTTTAGATACCCTCATTCTGACATGTTTAGAATTAATTGTTAGAAAACAAGCTTATACACATTGTTTAGGATAAAAATAATAACTGTTCATCCTCATCCCAAAGTGGCAATCCTGCTCATTATATGCATTTTGCTTGGCACAATTTCTGTTTATCTGACTATTTAATAAACATAATATTGTTGGTGCTTTCGGTTGATATGGAAATCCCGTTCAGGTCTCAGGGGTAATTTGAACAAATCTGATTTAAGTTTGACCTGACTTTGTCACCTTTTACTGTCTGCAGTGAAATAACTTATGACTCCTGGGAGGAATGTTTGAATTTCTTCACTACCAGCAAAGTTCTATAAATCTGCATAGTAATTATCCCTACAGAGAGTGTAACCAAATATAGTTGCTGGAACTTATTAATTATATCCCCCAAAGGAATATTAGTAAGCTTTCCTGAATTACATAAAATCACTCTGCAGCAGAGAAAGAAACATGATTTGTTTAAATCTCTGGCAAATGTATCAATTGAAATACAAGCAATTGGGAGGTTAAATCTGACAAAGTACAACCTTTTAATTCTTCAGTCAACTCGACCTGATAAATTAACCTGACCATTTGCATTTGTGTTTCACTCTCATCCCACTCCACATTTGTAGTTTTCTTCCAATAAATTAGCAGACCTCAGCTTAGCTGTTTTATGTCCAGTACAGTGATGTATATATTTTTCCACCTGATTTTCACGGTGTTAGTAAATTGCCATTAGTCTTTTTTATTTACAAACCTGTGCAAGAATTAAGCAGAAATTAGCATCTTAGGCCAGAGAAGGACATTGTGTAAATAGACAACAACTGTTTTGCTTCAACGCCATTAGGTGGTGCATCCAGATTTTGTTAAAAATGGTAAAAATGATGATGATATAAAAGTCATTTGCACAATCTCAGGAAATATGGGAATTACAGTACTATTGTGTCTTGTTTGGGGCTACCTGATATATGGCATTGTTCAGAACAAATATTCACTAGAAATGGGTCACCAATAACATAACCAAAAACATAATATATAAAATCAAATATAGCAAAAAAAAAATCAAAAATACTTTAAAAGCACAACAGCAACAAAACTACAAAAATTATAAGAAAAATATCAATTAAGTGAAGAGGACATTTGAATAGCAACCCTTTAAGGGTCATTTAATTATAGTCCTTCATATTAATTGCACACAGGGAAAGGTCTGCTTCATATAACTTAATAGATCTTTCGATCAGGCTTCAAAGCATTACTTCTCAACCAATCTTAAAACTCGCAACAAATACTATCTGCAACCCAACAGGACAGACACAGAGGACAATTAGGACTGCAGAAAAAGCAATTACTACCAACCTCCCTTCCATCGAGGATCTGTACACTGCACGAGACAAAAAGAGGGCTGTGAAAATATTTACAGACTCCTCACAACCCAGACATAAACTGTTCCAACTCCTACCCTCAAAACGATGCTGTAGAGCACTGCACACCAGAACAACTAGACACAAAGACAGTTTTTTCCCGAAAGCCATCACTCTACTAAACAAATAATTCCCTCAACACTGTTCAACTATTACAAAGTCTGCACTACTATTACTATTAATCTTCTCATCATTCCTATCACCCATCCCCTCCCACTTGTGACTGCATGACTGTAACTTTGTCGCTTGTATCCTTACGATCTATATTGACTGTTTCCTAGTATGATTTGATTTCTTATTGTACCCTATGACTATTATTAAGTGTTGTACCTTATGACTCTTGACTCTTGATGAATGTATCTTTTCTCTTATATACATTGAGAGCATTTGCACTAAGACAAATTCCTTGTGTGTCCAATCACACTTGGACAATAAGGAATTATATTCTATTCTATTGGTATTTTTTGCACATGCTATTTTGTACTAAGTGTTTCAGAGACAAAACCTAATGATCAAATCGCATCAAAAATGAGAACTGACCTTGGGGGAAAGATCATAATGCTTTTCTTGGTCCTTAATCCAATCCAAGGGACTATTTCAGCAATTAACTTTCTTTGTTTTATGCCTCAGAACTAACAACTTTATAAATTTATGTCTATTAGGATTCAACCATCAGGGAAGGGGTTATCTAACTGATGGATCAATTGACAGCATTTCCCTGACTTGAGCGACTATATGAGAAAAAGTCACATCCAGAGTGGATTATTTCCCCATCGCTCTCCAAAGAGGAACAAGTCATTGAAGAATGTTTGCCAAGTTAGAATAAGGACAGAAAGAATTTTCCTTTGATTTAATAGTGTCATAAAGAAGCCAGATCTCACTGCACAGGAGCTGAATCAAAGCAAAGGCAGTTTTTTTATGACCTTACTCTCATTTGATTTTGAGCCATCATGAAGAAGCCAAATGAAATTCCTTAGTATCACATTGCAAATCTCAAGAGTCGTTAACTTTTTCTTCCATTTTCTTTGACTATGCATATGTTAATAAATGAACATAAACTAATTTTTTTTTATGCTGCTTAAATTGAATTCAGCATAAAGCCCTGTCACAGGTGCAAAATCAGCTGATACTAAGAAGCAGAAAAAGAGGTATGCACGGTACATGAAATACTGTTGGAGGCAATTATTTTAAAATATATGTATTTGACCATATGCAATATGCAAAACATTCATAGTGTTTTCTGTCAATCTCCAAGGTGTTTGCAAAATGATGTCTTGCACTGCAATTTGGCAGGGCAGAATTCTAAATAATAAACAGTCACTACCTGATTGCTTCAATATTTCTTTTAGATATGTATTAGTCATTAGCAACTGCAACTATACAGAACATGATCTGATATTAAACTTGTGATTTATCACCTAGGATGATGTTCTCTATATTATCAGTAGTCTGACAGTATGCAATTGATTGGAATAATCTCATTTTTAGTATCTATAAAACAGAATAGAAGAATAGAATAGAACAGAATAGAAACCAAGAACCAATGATTTCTGTGAATGCCAACATTCAGACTTACTTACTTATGCCACAGAGACAGTCTCATCCTGGACTTCAAATTAAGTCCTGCTGAAATAATGAAGCTTATTTTGAAATGAATCTATCACAGGTTTCAGACAAATACAAACTATCAAGGTTTTCCCACCTTCATCTTAGCAGTGTCCTGAATGGGCATCCTCAACGTTATGTGTTATGGCTCAAGTTCAGCTGGGATCTTTGTGCAAAGTTGGCAAAAAGTGGAGCTGTCTTCTCATGCAGAGGACTCTCTCTTGATCCCAAACAAGAACAACCATGATAAAATTATCTTATCAGTTACCATTTTCACTACAAGACACAAAACTTTACTCCTCCTCCTGCTCTTTTCCCGCATTGATACTGATCACAAAGAAGGAGGGGAAAACTCCACATTCTGCAGCAATGAACTTTATAGAATAATAGATGATCTTTCAGTTGGTAAATCTACTGATCAGGGCCAACGGAATACAATGATGCCATTGTTCTTGCATTCATCTTTCAAAACCTGTAGCTCATATTTTTTTCTTTCTTTCATAAACTAAGTGAATGTAAAGTTCCCTATATCGCCAAGTAATTATTGGAAAATATAATGAAGTCCCTCCTTCTTCATCTCCTTGTGACTGTGTTTCTTTCTTGGCTAAAGAAAGCCTTGACTTTGCTGACCCTTTGAACTTTTGCAGAAGAATGGGTGATCTTTCCTCTGATTGTTTGGTGTGTTTAAATAGCAGGATGACTGATTAGAGACCTGGACTCCAAGTGTCATTATATCTGCTACTCTTATAATTAGGACTGGGATGTCATTTGGAACTATTAAAGACTGGTATATTGAAAAGCTCGCATTAGACTGTGTCAGACAAGAGACTGGATAGAAAGGTTGTTTTTGTCTTTCCAAATAATGCTTGGGCTCATTGCTAGAGTGGTAGGGTCAGTTTTACATTGTTATTTCAGAATGCATCACATTGAAGAATCTCAGGAGGAAGCAGCTAGGAAATATATTAATATGACCAAAAGGGTTTTTTTTTGTTCGGCATAGAAATAATACAGTAATCTTGCTTTTTCAGATTTCTAACTGCTATTACTTTTTCCATTGTGATGCAAAATGAAGAGAGAAAAGATTTTTATCTGCTGAACTATCAAGGAGTCTTGAAGGAGCCCAGCGAAGTTCACCACTTTGACTCTATCAAGAACTAAAAAAAAGAAAGAAACACCCTCCACTCTAAAACTGTATTAATAATTACAATGAATATGAACTCCAGCTGAATGAGGTCATCTATTATAATATCCTTCCCATAGTTGAATCTAGATGAAACCAACCCACCGGTTGTTTATAGAGAGATTTTCAATGGATGAATATAACAAATTTGAATGACTCCATTTCTTGAGTAGGGGGAGAGCTGCTTTTATCATACTTTGTACCTTTGGTGATTATCTAAAAAAAAAAAAAGTAAAAATCCGCATCCATCCATTTAGGAAAAGTGTCATAAGTTGGTAGTAAAATTCTACCTGCAAGCATGAGGTCCCAATTCAACCTCCAACATTTTTGAAAAATTCCTCTGTGAAGACCTAATGGGCCACTATCAGTTTAGTATCATGGAGAAATTGATTAATGGTCTAATTCAGGTAACATTCAATGTTCCTAACCCATGTTTTAAAGGTTTGGGGTCTCTTATATCATCACTAATTTCTAGAGATATATGAAGAAATGTAAAGACTTAGAAAACTGCTACTGAATTTGGGCACGTAGATGGCCCACATTCAATCATATCTGCTATTTGTAGGAACCAACCAACACAGAATAAAGCCATCATTATTTTTGTATTTACAGCTGTTCAATATCATAAATTACAGTAGTTCCAGATGTATGAACTAGCAGTGTTGCATAATTAGTTTGATGAAATATCAAAACTATCAAAGAACTCTAATTCTTCAGCTAATAAGTACATGATACTGAAGATGCTAATTTCTCTCTTTCATAATTAGAAGTAGCTCGTAATAATCCATTTTATTAATTTCATTTTTTAATCATTCTAACAATGGGATGTTTTTTACACCGTTCCATGTCCTAGTGGAATAAATAATACAAAAGCAGATGAGAAATTAACTAAAGAAAGAAATGAAGTAGGAGAAGTGTATCAGTGCCGGCATGATGCCACAAGAATGGGTTTGAGGTCAGGTTTCTGATAGCAGGAAAGTTCTATGAATAGTATGCCAAACTCTGTGGGGACACTCTTCATTTTTCTTGGGCTGTACTTAATGGAGGAATCGAGCTGTGTGATTTAGTGGAAAGGAAAATTGAGGATTTGTAAACACTAAGGCTCCATTCAAAGTTTTATAACTGGCCTCCACATCCCTGTCATGTGTATGAATTGGCTTTGGGATGGAAGTTCTAAGACATTCTAACAAGCTTTGTAGATTAATTAGTGTAGAATTCTGTACTGTATTTAAGAATGGCTCTCTGTTATGAAGAAAGGGTTAAAAGTAGATTTAAAAGTATTAATCTTTGACACTGAATTATAAAATAAAATATAACCTCAAGTCAAGCTCATTTTTTTGTTTACACATGATCCAACCATGGCCACAGTGTGGAAAGAGTTTCTGTGTTTCAAGCCTATTGTATTACTTCCCAGGTATTGTTGGTGTTGCTGTTATTTACCTCTACAGCATAGATATTATCCTTTAATTTTCCCTTTCAATTACTCAATTGTCTTTCAGTTACTTTCAATATGGACTATCTATGGGGAATCTTTGAGAAGCAGGTACAGGGGACAGACATATTGATATTGTCAGTTAAACTGGAACTGTTTAGGTTCCATAGGAAAAATAATGAAAAATAGTTGATTTACATTTATTTACCTACCCACAAGGGGGAGTTGATGAGAAAGGGTACAAAAGTTCCTAATATTTATTTATTTGTTTATTTATTCTAAAAAAATTATTAACTGAGTTTTGTTGAACTGAAATCCAGGTTGCTAGATAAAGTCCCAGATTTTGTTTAATGAACAACCTGATTATCATATTTGCATCCTAAGTATACATGTTCCTTTTGTAAACATTCATTGGGAAAACTATTTTTGTAGATTAGTCCTTTTTAATTATAGCCACAGGTTGGCTGCAATATGATCAATCAAACCATTCAACGCTCACCATATTTCTTTACTGCACAGCATAATGTCTCCTTTTCTATCTTCCTCGACAGAATAGTCAAATGTTGCTTCTGGTCATAGATATTCTCCGCTTTCTCCATCACCACCAACAGCACCTTAACTCTATAAATTAGGAATGTTAAACGTTTCCTATTTTCAACAGTTAAGGCACTTGTTACCTGTTTACTGCTAAAGGATCAAGAGTTAGGTTAATTAACTACATGGAACTAACAATTAAAATGTCAGCCTTAATCAATAATTTCTATTCTAGCCACCTATTTCACCAATGGGATATCATTTAGGAGTTCCAGCTAGACAACAGCATCTATAAAGCATCTATAAACAGCTGATCTATAAAGCTAAGCAGGATTGCCACTGGGTAGTACTCAGGTGGAAGATTAGTAGGAATTTCCAGGGCTTTAGCCTAGATTGGAAAATTGAAGACAAAATCCTAGAATAGAGGTTGGGATCACAATCCACTAGTGGACCATGAACTCTTTGCAACTGGACCACAGAAACAACAGGCAAGTGTGCACACATGCACATCCTCACTTGTGTGAGCAACGGGCAAGTGCATGTACAATCTGCTCCATTTGCAAGAGTGGCAGGTGCACATGCATGCCACTCACACAAATGGAGTTGTGCACACATGTGTGCTTTCCAGTCACTCACATGGAAGCATCCCCTCTCCCCTCCCCCAGTCCGCAAAGCCAGAAAGGTTGGGGAAACTCTGTCCTAGAAGATGGCAGTAGTAAACCACTTCCATGTTGTTGCTAAAAAAACCACATGGATGTCTGGGAAACTGACTTGACTTCTGTTCTGACCAAGGCTTCCTAAGACACCAACAAACACACATAAAATCCAAAACCCTTTTATTTTAGTTCAACGGCTGTGAATTATCATCATTCACAGCCCGGAATAAATCTTAACCAGTTATAATTAGTCCCAGGGATGTTTGCCAAAGTTCTTCAAGAGACATCTGATGAGAACGCACCTTTATCTGACTTGAAGTGCTGCCAACGACTAAAGTCCCAATTAGTCTCTCAAAACCAAATTCACCATGGAACTTAAAGATTGCAAACAAAGCAAAGCAAATGACATTGCTTCCTGCAAAGGTTTCCCTACCTTTGCACTTCCTTTATACCTTATGGGAGGGCCAATCACCTCCAAACCTTATTCTCCAGTCGCCCCTTTTGTCTTGGCTGATCTTGCCTTCTAGCAGCTCTGCATACACGCACACTGGGAACAGGCTCCCGCTGCTGCCAGATTCTGGAGGCTCCGGAGTCAGCACATAATTCCCAGATAGTCCCCATCTCTATATCGGATGCAGGACCCTCATCCGAGTCCTCCCCAGACTCCCAGACTAGTCCCTGTTCTTGTCCACTGTCCAATTCTGCTGCCGTCTGCATAGGCTGCTGGCGAACCACAACACTTGATGGAGCAAATGCACAAGCCAAAAACCTCCCTAAGCATGCTTGTGATTGGAAAGTTATTCAGGGTAAAAATGTTATAGTTTGAAGTATACCCTCTAATGTAAATTCAAGAAGGACAATAGAGGCTTTCCTTCTAGAATCAAAAGTCTGACAAAATAATCAGAGACAGGATATGTTTTAACAGCCACACAATACTCAAAACAAGGACGACAGCCAACTGCTTTGACATTTAGGTGAAAGGAGGGCACAGATCTTCTTCACTAATTCAGTACATATTTAGGTGGTTCTCATTAGGAATTTGTTATCCAGTAAACCAATGGATTTTTTTTTTCTTCCATTGCATATCAGGAATTTTATCTTCCACGACTTGTTATTATTTTTATATTTGTCAGTTGGGATTAGGATTGAGCTATGAGTGCAGATTTCATAGGAGAAGGTGAAGAAGGATTGTTTTCTTCTTTTCTTCCACGTGGAAAAAGATGCTTCATTCTTAAGGACGTAAAGGAACTATCATTGCCTGCCTTCTGTGACACAAATTCCTTGCTTGGTGAAAGATAAGGCAATGTTTGATGCCTACTTTCTCCTCCATGCCAAGCCCGGATCATCTGGTAATGGTGTTATGAATCACCTTCAAGGTCACCAGGCTTCAAAGGAAAGTGAAAAGGGTTATGAAATAAATGTCATCCTTTCCCAAAGTGCTCTGAGCAGCCACCATTTTAAACATTTTTAGGTGGGCGAAGTGTAATGTTTGGGTGGGATTAGGATGAATGGACATCAACATGCATACAGACATTCTACTAATTGCCGTCATCCATTTTTTGGAGGGGAAAGGGGGAGGAGAGATGGTGGTATGCTAGAGAACAGTAAAGAGGGATACTAGAGACTCAGAGATCTTGTTTTATGTTCAAATTTAAGACTGTAGTCCATAGTTAGGCTCTAACTCCTTTTTCATAAAATGAGAGTTAGTATCATGCCTCTGTCGGAATCTGATTCTGAGGGAGAGGCCAAGCAGCTGACAGGGAGTGGGAGTGTGGCTCTGGTGGCCATGGAAGAAACTGAGGTAGGGCAAAGTCCAGCTGGGCAGACCAGGGGAGAGGTAAAGCAAAGCCGAGGGAATTCATAGGAAGATCCAGGCCCACCCCCTCTTCATCCTAGGGCATGCAGAGAGGAATGGAGAAGGGAGCAAGGTGAGTTATGTGATTTACATGGGAGGAAAGGGACCTGATTCTCTTCATTAGCTGCAGCTGGAAACACAAAGATTACAAAGGGAGTTTGTGCACAGCAACTTGTGGGAAGCAAATCGTGAGTTATCTTTTATGGTCGAGGATTATCTGGGTTCCTGGCATCTTCCCAACTGTGTATGTTTTGTTGGCCTTTGAAGTCTGCAATTTCTTATCCTGCCCTGTCCAATTAATTGCTGCAGCGTGGTCTGTGTGGATTTTTATTTAAAATTTATATGTATTTTGTTTTCGGACTGAATTTCCATCATTTAAAGATTGTTCTTGGGAGAGTTTTTTCCTCCAGCCGAAGGTAACTGGACATTGGGAGCAAAGCTTATCTTACTTATGTGACTGTATTGCTTTTGTGCCATGCCCCGGGTCATCACAGTTAGGCATGAAGTAAGATGATAGTACTCTGCTAGCTTCTATTAGAGAATGTTTCCTTTTCTCCCTTTTCTTGGGGTGAGGTGTAAGGGCCAACAGAATTATGTCGCTGGATTGGAAGCTAATCAGTTGTGAAAAATGATGCTCCACTGATGGATACTGGCTCCTTAATTGTGATTATTCCATTTTCTTTTCATCACCACTAGTTACTCTCCCATCTCCAAGCCTTCAGGGAAAGCTGTACTTACAGTTTAGGCAAATTGGCAATTTTCCTTGAATCTGCCAAATTACTCCTATTGCTTCAGGCTTTGAAAGGTACAGAAAGAATTCCCTCAGAAAGTAGAGAATAATCCCATTAGTTACAAGGCCATATCTGTTTTCTCAGATAATTGGAATACTTTCAAAGCGCATGGGATGTTACAACAAGGCTACAAATATTCTCCCTCTATGGCCTGAGATGTATATATTTGTTCCACAATTTTCCTCTCTCCCTTTTAAAAAATTCAAACAATTACCATATGCTCTAGAATGTTACAAGTTCATGGAGGAAGAGATATGGAACATTTCATTTTGAATAAATATATTTCAGAGAGGATTTTGATCTTACCACCTTGGAAAACGTAAACATGGAATGCTATGGGAGATACATCTATCTCCCACATCTATCTCCCTATTTAGATGTACATCTAAATTGATTTTAATGTTGTTTCAGGATATTTTAACTTTTTCAGGTTGACATCAGACTGTTCTATCCATTACACAAATGCATGATATTTCTTAAGGAATCTGACCCAAGGTATTCACATACGATTATTCACATATATGTAATATATCAATAGCAGTGCTAAATAACATTCTGTATCAGCAGTATAATGCATATTGATATTAAGATTTTGATCTTCATTAATGTATAATATAGAATAGAATGGAGAATCTGTGGCTCTTTAGAGGTTGTTGGTCCACAAAGACAAATTCTGTACAAGAAAATACAGGCTAGAATTACTAAGTAGTTGAGCCTAATTTGTTGTGAAGGCATAAATAGCAATAAAGTTATTACTGAGCTTGAAGTCTAGTGCAGGGTTCTGGCCCTGCACTTCTGATTGGCTGTTAATGGAACGATCGGATTGGCCCATTCAGGAACATCCGATTGGCCATTAACGGACCATTCCCATTGGTTAAACGGAGCTAGCGCTCCAGGTTCGCTATTGGTTAAGTAGTTAATGAGTTGCCTATATAAGTAAGGCTTGAGCAGCCTTGAGCTGAGCTGTCACAGTATGTAAATAAAGAGTTTGAAGTTCACTGTTTCTACTGGCTCGTCTCCATCTTTCGCACCCATGCTCCAGATATAACACTGGCGACGAAGGTGGGATTGGATGACATTGGAGCCAATTAAGCACATGACTGAAGCACACAACGATGGAACCATGTCCGGCGGCGCAATACCACCCGCTCCATTCGATCCAGCTCAAGAAGACTGGGAGTCTTACATGGATCGTTTTCAAATGTTTCTAGAAACCAATAATTTGAAGGATGCAACGGCCGGAAAGAAACGGGCGGTATTCCTGACGCACTGCGGCCCAACGGTTTTTAAGATGGCTAAGGCTTTAGCAAAACCGGCTGAGGTGAAGACCATGGACTGGGACGTCCTCGAACCGCTGCTCAGGGCCCACTATGCACCCACCGTTCCAACGCTCGTAAGACGACACGAGTTTTATCAACGGAACCAATGGAAGGGAGAAAGTGTCGCCAATTTCATTGCAGACCTCCGGAACTTAGGAGGCCTTTGCGATTTCGCCGACCTGGAGGAGGCTTTGAGAGACAGAGTAGTCCTCGGGCTCGACGCTCTAAATGTGCAGAGCAAAATAATGGCAATGGCAAAATAATGGCATCACCCTTAAGGACACCATAGCTGAAGCCACGGCAGCGGAGGCAACCAAGAAATCGGTTGCCCAACTACACCGAAATCACATTCACGCCCACCAACCGGCCAGTGAAATTTTACCTAACTCAGAAGGGTAGCTCTCCATGGCCCACCATGAGGACCTCTCTTCGTCGTCAGACAGCGACAAAGAAGAGGTCCATCGCCTGCGGACCGATCGGGAGCGACACCCAAAGTCCCAACAACCCTGCACTGGTTGTGGGGCCAACCATTCTCGCTCTGACTGCAAATTCCACGACGCACTCTGCTATGAGTGCGGGAAATGAGGCCACATCGGACGGGTCTGCAGAAGCCTCCTCGGACCCAGCCAGACCTCGAAAGGGACCAATCTCCACCAATCGACAGGGAATCGTCCTGTAAGGCGAGAACCAGTTAACCGCTCCTACAGAAACCGACCCGTGAATCGTCTAGCGAGACGAGAAGAGGCTCACCAAATGCTCACTATTGGCCATGCCTCTTCATTAGACGCTCAGAAAATTCGAGTCAATGTGAACATTGAAAATCGGCCCTGCCCAATGGAAGTAGACTCGGGATCGTCTCTCTTGATGGTCTCATGGAAGACCCTCAAGCAACTCATCCCCACTATCCGGCACCAAGACCTTCAATTCCAATGGCTCATCCTAAAAGACTACCAGGGGAACCGAATTCCAGTTGCAGGATCCAGTCGAGTCCGGGTTCCATTCAAGAATCGCACGGCATACTTACCCCTGACGGTGATCGATAAGGATTGGCCTAGCCTATTGGGCCTACAGTGGTTCGCACCACTCGGCATCGAAGTGGCAGGAATTAACCGAATCAATAGCTGTGACTGGGAGGAGGACCTCGCCCACGAATTCAAGGACATCTTCGAGGAAAAGCTAGGCGAGTACAAGGGGACCCCGATATCTTTTAGCCTTAACCCAAAGATAGCTCCCATCTGCCTTAAGCCTCGTCGAGTTCCGTTCGCTCTTAAACCGAAAATCGACGAACAGCTTGATAAATTGATTGCCCAGGGAGTTTTAAAGCCAACAGATCACTCCCCTTGGGAAACGCCGATTGTGACACCCATTAAGCCAGATGGCTCCATTAGAATTTGTGGGGACTACCAAGCCACCCTAAACCACGCCCTGCAACAGAACCCATATCCGGTGCTGGTGGTACAGCACCTCCTCCATTCCCTGGGAGGCAGAAAAGTCTTCGCTAAACTAGACTTAGCCCAGGCGTACCAGCAATTGCCGGCTGACGAAACAACTGCACAGGCACAGACTATCGTAACACATCGAGGTGCCTTTAAGTGTACGCAGCTTCAATTCGGAGTCAGTGTAGCCCCAGGGATCTTCCAGGGCCTAATGGAGAGACTATTACAGGGAATCAAAGGCGTTGTCCCCTATTTTGACGACGTGATTATTGCTGCCCCCACTCAAAAAATCTTGCAGGAGTGTTTAAAATCAGTATTACAAAAATTTCAGGAAGCAGGCCTGAAAGTTAAAAAAAATAAATGCAAAATGTGTACCGATCGTGTTGAATTCTTAGGGTACTTAATTGACAGTCAGGGTATTCACCCTACTGATAGTAAGTTAAGAGCAATAAAGAACGCTCCCAGACCCCAGAACAAATCTGACCTCCAGGCGTTCTTAGGCCTCATCAACTTTTATAATGTGTTCTTGCCACACAAAGCAACTGTTGCTGAACCATTACATCGTCTCTTAGACAAAAAAGCAAACTGGATATGGGGTCACAAAGAAGAACAGGCGTTCCATAATGTAAAAAAACTACTGACTTCGGACGCCGTGCTGATGCAGTACAATGAGACTTTGCCAATAAACATAACCTGTGATGCATCGCCTTTTGGAGTGGGCGCAATTTTGAGCCATGTGTTACCCAATGGTAACGAAGCCCCTGTTGCTTACTTCTCAAAGACGCTCTCAAAAACTGAGCGAAATTACAGTCAAATCGATAAGAAAGCCCTGGCGATTGTATCAGCAATTAAAAGGTTTCATGAGCACGTGTACGGCCGGAATTTCACCATTGTAACTGACCACAAGCCATTGCTGGGGATCAACCAACTCCCTACATACTGTCTCCCAGAATGACCCGCTGGTCAGAATTCTTGGCTGCCTACAATTATCAGCTACAATATCGTCTGGGAAAAGCCATTCCCCACGCCGACGCGCTGAGCCGTACACCGCTTCCTGAAACCATCAACGATCCTGCACCAACGATGACAGCATTGCAAATCAAGATGCTCCACACACCGCCATTGACTGCCCGTGACATTGCGAGAGAAACAAAACGCGACCCCATCTTGGCACGAGTCCTCACGTGGGTGGAACGCAGATGGCCATTGGACCAAGTACCAGACGACTTTGCACCATTCAAAAGTTGTCAAACAAAGTTATTCACTCAGAAGGGCTGTGTCATCTGGAATGATAGAGTCCTTATCCCAGAATGGCTCCAACAGATGCTGCTAAAAACCTTGCACGATGGCCACCCTGGCATCATGCGCATGAAGGGCCTCACACGAAGCTATGCATGGTGGCCAGGCATCGATAGACAAATCGAATCATGGGTCAAGACTTGCAAGAGATGCCAAGAAGTAAGCAACGCTCCACCAAAGGCAACCCCAACCGAATGGGAGACGCCGCGGGGACCCTGGTCCCGCATCCATCTAGATTTTGCTGGGCCGACCAAAGGCCACACATTCCTACTAACCGTCGACACCTACTCAAATTGGCTCGAGATTCACCGAATGAGCAGCACAACCACTGACGCAGTCATCAAGAGACTGGAAAGACTTTTTGCAACCCACGGATTACCAGACGTTCTGGTATCCGACAACGGGCCCCAATTTACCGTGCTACCTTTTGAGCAGTACTTGGCTGACTGGGGCATTCGACATGCGCTCACTTTGCCTGCGCACCCTGCTGCAAACGGTAGGGCTGAGCCCATGGTTCAATTCATCAAAAAGTCTCTTCAAAAGATCGATTACGACAACATCGACGAAAAAATCAACCGGATCCTTTTTCTGCAGCACATTACACCGCACAGTGGTGCAGTTCCCGCCGAACTGCTAATGGGATGAAAGCTCCGCTCCCACCTCGATTGGTTACACCCAGCCTATGAACCTGAAAAGCCACTCGGATCCAGCAGCCGATGCCATACCTTTCAGATAGGCGACTTAGTATTCGCTAAAAACTTTTCAGGCCATCCGCTGTGGGTTGAAGCGACCGTAATCCGCGTAACCGGCCCTAGATCATACCTCGTTCAGTGCCCTGACGATAGACCTTGGAAACGCCACATAGATTAGCTATGATCGCGGCTACCATCTCATAATTCTGAACCCTCTTTTGATCAAACTGAGGGGGGGGGAGATACAGAGGAAAGCAAATTACTTTTCGAAGAAAACCTTTTCGAAGAGACTGATAATGGAATGGAAACACAGGAACAGGAACCAGGGACTGGAGGGAATGCACCTCAAGAGATGGCCAGTGATATTGATGACAATGAGAATGCGGAACCAGAGGCAACCGTACCGCTAAACAACGATCTACTTCAGCAAGAGTGCAGCAAACCGCCAGGCACCTTGCGAAAATCCAAAAGACTAATTAAACAACCGTCCTACCTTAAGAACTATGTAACCGCGCCCCGTGGGCCGAAGCTGGGGGAAAGGGGTGTTGTGAATGCATAAATACCAATAAAGTTATTACTGAGCTTGAAGTCTAGTGCAGGGTTCTGGCCCTGCACTTCTGATTGGCTGTTAATGACACAATCGGATTGGCCCATTCAGGAGCATCCGATTGGCCATTAATGGACCATTCCCATTGGTTAAATGGAGAACAAAGTACATGTTGTTATATCCTTATTAAAGATGGAGTCATGCTTAACAGTGGGAGACAGAATCAAGAAGAACTCATATGGACCAGTCTTAAGATAAGTTAATGTAGTACAAAGCAGTGTATAGGCAGCAAAATAATGAGGAATGGCAGGTGTATTTATGCAAACATGCAAGTACAGTAATATCTGAACTCAGAGAAAAGAAATTTGAAATTATTTAATTGCATTTAGAAAAACAATTTGTAAAAACCAAGAGCAGCATTTGAGAATTATCATGATACTCAGGGGTAGGATTCAAATTTCTTAACAACTGGTTCTGTGGGCGTGGCCTAATTTGTGGGTGTGACTTGGTGGTCATGTGACTGGCTGGGCATGGCTTGTATATAAATATTGTAAATATATATGTAAAGATTGAATTTTTTTATTTAAAAAAAAGAGCAATCTTTTTTTTAATCAGGCAAAACAGGCCAGCAGATTGAGCTGCTTGCAGAATCACAGCTTCACTCCCAGATCTACCTTTCTGCAATCTGCTGCCTGAGTCTGCCCTGAAAAATAGAAGCTTCAATCCTAAGAAAGGTTCAGCTCTGCTCTCAAGCCACTTCTTCCTCCCCCAACCCCCTGAACGCCACCCCTGACTGGGCCTCAGGAAAGCCTCCTGGGCGGGGCAGGTGAGGAGGGGAGGAACCAGCCAGTGGTGAGATATGCCCATTTTCTGAACTAAGCAGAATTGTAACAACTGGTTCTATAGAACTGGTCCGAAGGGTAGAATCCCAACCTTGATGATACTCACATAAAACCTGCATATTACAGCTGGATTATTTCTCCCAGAAGATTTTTGGATTAATAAAGTCCAAATGATGAGAAATATTGTTCTCATTGCGATCCATAGCTTCTCTTGGTTGAGCTTCTTTGTTTTAGACAAAATTGTCTAAATAACTCTTACGATATAAGCCTGGGGTGATATAATAATTGTTGTTTTCACTTGATCTTAGATATTGAGTAAATGGATTGAGTTCAAGTATATTCAAAGAAACAGAAGTTTGCTTATATAAAATGGAGGTTGAACCTGAAAAAACAATTTTCTAAGGATTTGGACAAGACTTAAATATTCAAAATACAGTAAGACACCCATTCTGATTGATTTAATGCACCTAGAAGTCCAGCTAAATTAGTTTTTTTTTCCTTCCTTTCAGAAACATTCCTGGAGTGGGTTGTAGTTCCTTCTTTCTTCTTCATCTAGATCAGGGCTTTCAAACTCACAGCCAGCAGGCTGGATCTATCATGTGTCGGCCACACCAAGCCCAGTTCAGCAAAGGGGGAAAACAGCTGTGATACGTCATGTGGTGATGCCGTGATGATGCAAGTTAGACACCCCTGATCTACATCTACTCTGTTGTCATCCCAGAAAGGTTAAAAAAACCAAAAGCATTAAAACAAATACCTTCTTGTCTATTTAACTTCAAGGTGTGGTGTTTATCTGATGAGAGCTAGAGAGGATCAATGCAAGGGCCAGGTATGGTGTTAGTCTTATACAAACCTCAGCGTTTCACTATGGAATGCCAAACCTGGTATGCGATAGGAGTCCAGAAGGAGAACTGAGGAGCAGTGCATGGCCATGGTGCTCGTTCTAAGTTCCAACACCGACTGCTAAAGCCTGAGCAGAACCCTGCTATGAATATAAAGTGAAACCTCCGGTCATGACCATAATCCATTCCAGGACTTCGGTTGAAACCTGATTTGGTCATGACCGGAAGTGACTTTGACTGTGCATGTGTGCACACACAAAATGGCTCATCAGGGGAAATGGCCGTAGCTGTGTTTGATCTCCACCTGAGGATTTGTTCACAACCAGACATTTTGTGGATTTTTTGGAGGTCGGCACCTGATTTGGTTGTGTTCAGAAGCATTCGTGACCCGAGGTTCCACTGTACTGCAAATTGATGCACATACCTCAAAATGTTACCTTTAGTAACTGGTAAATGTTACACCCTCCCATTTCTGGGACACCACCATTTGAACTTAAAAAGTATGCTTTGTTTGAACTTAATGGGACAGAAAATTGGCACTTTGAGATTGCCCATGATTCCTGCTACAGCAATTGCTTTGCAGAAGCAATATTTCACATCATCCAAGAAATACAAATGCCAAAGTGTGCAAGATATGTGTTAAGTCTGGAGCATGGGTGCGAATAATGGAGACGAGCCGGTAGAAACAGTGAACTTCAAACTCTTTATTTACATGGTGTGACAGCTCAAACTGGAGGGCTGCTATAGCCTTCCTTATATAGGCAACTAATTAACTATTCAACCAATAGCAATCCGGGAGTGCTAGCTCCGTTAACCAATCGGAATGGCCTGTTAATGGCCAATCAGATGCTCCTGAACAGACCAATCCGATCTTGCCATTAACAGCCAATCAGAAGTGCAGGGCCAGAACCCTGCACTTGACTTCAAACTCAAGATAACTTTATTTAACATTTATTCATTCACAACAATATGATAAGAACATTTCACACTACGGGGGGAAAAAACCTACGGTATCTATACAACTGCTAATGAAATCAATCTGGCAATGTTCCTGTTAGGTGCGCGATGAATTAGCACTAAACCGATGTGATATACTTTTCAACATTGGCTGTTAGTTGCAAGAACATATTTATCTCTTAGGTGAGGATAATCTACACCTTCCTTCACTGAATGGCTTTCAGAATTGTGCTCTCAAATTCAGAATTGCTCTGAGTATATCTTGCCAATTGTACTGCTTCCTTATTAGTGGGCATTCTGACCCAGCTCTCCAAATACGACAAACTCTCCGATGTGAACTCAAAAGTTTCCTTTATTAGGAATGCTAGCAACCCTGGAAAAAAGTTACTTTTGCTGGCTAACAAGTCCGTCCACCCAGAAGATGAATAGTGCGCCACGTCTATTGATCTCCCGCCCTCTGCCTGTTATCTCTAGAGCTATGGTAAACCTCGCTAGGAGTGGTGGCTCTTCCTTCCCCAGGATTGGCACATGAGTTTCCACTGCTCTCCTCTTCTCTTCTCTGCCTTCTGTGCATCAGGCATTGTTCCTCCTCTTCCTCATCAGCCACCTCCAGACCTGGAGACTGTCGACTCTCCATCTGAAGGTTGACAGATGGCCCAGGCTCTGCTGCTCTCTCTCTCTCCCTCTCTCTTTCTCACTGCCAGCTCCATCCCCTCTTCCACCTCAGAGCTCCCTGATTGCCATGATGCTGACCATCACTCCCACGCTGTCTCCTCCTCCTCCTCCTCTGATTTGGCTGCTCAAGGGGCCAGTGGCTGACAGGGCACAACAGTGGGACTGAATTTTACTATGACTCGCTGTCCTTTGATCAACTGATATTCCCAGTTATCATCTGTCTTTACAGGCCATTGACAAAGCTTCTATTCCTTCCTCCTCCCTCCCTCTCAGTCTCTTTCAGTTGTAACTTCTCCATTCACTGCATTCTACCATTAGGATAAGTAAACTGCAATGAACTCTCCGTTTGAAGCTTTATCAACCTAAGAGCACTGCTAAAGTTAAAAATGGACTAGCCACTACCAATGGATTTTCAAAGCTTGCAATAAATGATAGTCTCTGCTGCTATGAATTTAACATTTTGTTGCAGAGGCTTTTTTTTTTTTTTTTTTTTAAAGAATAAATGTGAAGCTATCCTGCTGGTCTAGTACAGCAACTTCAAACTGATCATTTTTCTTTAATGCGCTGTCTAATATTCATGCTTATTGCAAGTCATATATCTGAAACAGCATGTTTTTTTTTTTTTAAAGCAAGTCAGCATGTCTGGTGAGCTGCAAAACCATCAGTCTTCGCTTTGAACAGCTTGGCTAAGTCAGTTGGGGATTCGACATGTGGATTTATTCCACACAAACAACTTCCTCTCCCCCCTCACCTGCATCCAATAAAAAGATATCAAAATTCATAATTCTTCATGAAGTCTGCAAAAAGAAGAAGAAACCAACAGGAAAAGAAATTAATCTGCTTAAGACTTTTAAAGGATTCCAAATTCATTTGGCTTTAATTGTAGGGAAAATGCAGGGCCTTTTTTGGTCTCTCCTTCCATCTGGTATTCACAAGAAAGACTGCTGTACATTTCTTTTGTTTTGAAGCAAAGAAATAAGCTAGAAGCAGATTTTGCCACGCAGAGTAGCTTCACACAAAGTGACCAAGAACAGACAACAAAATACAACACAGAGTGAATATTAATGTCATGATTATTATTATCTCTCTTTTATTCATTAAACATGAAACTCAGTCAACTGAACATTTAAAAATGTATCACAAATATAATTGATTGGTGCTAATGCTCGATACGGGTTCCTTCCACCATCCTAGGTATCAACCAAGTATTTTCTTAAGATGTACGATGTTCCAAATAGCGCAGTTTTTTGCAGTTCCATTGGTGTTATTGCAGAAAGCTGCAATTTCTTGATGTATTTTATAAAATTCTTGGACATGGTACCAAATGTCCCAATGACAATGGGTATCACTATTACATGTTTCATCCATAATTGTGCAGTTTCAATGGCCAGGTGGTGATATTTTGTGATTTTTTTTCCAGTTCTTTTTCTTCGACTCTGGCATCTCCTGGTACAGTGATATCAATGAATTGTATGCTTCGGTTTTCGACAGCTGTGATATCTGGTATGTTATGTTCCAAATGACGATCTGACTGTATTTGAAAGTCCCACAAGATCTTCACCTTCTCATTTTCAACAACTTTTTCCACTTTATGTTCCCATGACTTTTTGGATACAGGTAAGTCGTCTTTTTTACATAATGACTAGTGGATTAACTTAGCAACTCGATCATGTCTAGCTTTGTAATCAGTTTGCACGATTTTGCCACAGACACATCATTATTATTATTATTATTATTATTATTATTATTATTATTATTTGCTGATTGTTGTCTGGGTATTTAATTTGCTTAACAATACTGATTATATACTCAATCTCCACCCCTTTTTTCCAACCACTGGTAAAATATATTCCATACTTGATAGTATTCTGTGTCTTCTTTCTACTTAATTTTCAATGTCAATCTATCCATTTCTGCACCGTCTAGTATCTTCTTAATTATCTCTTTCTCTCGCGATATTCATTTTTCTAATGCTTTGAAAATATGATCCTTGCTGCTGATACAACATGTAATATTAAATACATACTTTTATTATCTTATTTTTCTGATACTATCTTGATTATTATCAAACCTAGCTTTCTAACATTTTAGAACCAATTTACATTTTTTTTTCAGTACATTGTTCTCTATGGCATCCTTTGCCTTTGCCTCAGTCTACAATCTCTGCTTGAGTTACATATTGTTATCTCCAGTCCTGCAAGTTAGGAGGAGTGTACAAAAGTTCTTGTGGGGGTGAGTTGGGAAGAAGCTAGTGGAGATTTTATTTTAAAAGTTTAGTGCCTTGGCTTATTAAGCTCAAGAGGATGAGTGGAAATCAGAATTCCTATCAATGGACAAATATCCAGCATCTGTGCTATAAAACTGTCTTTGGAGAAGTTTGTCAAGGTTCCAAGGAATACTCCCATAGCAAACAGAATTCCAAGGCAGGTAGGTTCCTCAAAGAATAGTTTTATTGGATATACCATATTGGCACAGCCTGGTGAAAACCAACTTTAAATGTTCCCATGGTTTTCATCTAATTAAAAGTAAAAGCTTTTCTCCTTTCCCCAAAGTAGTCAGTTACATGGTCCAATCAGAGTGAAACCTGGTTGCTTGGGTAACATCACTCCTCCTTTCTTTAGCCACCCGTAGAAATGCCCTTGGTTCACAAGGGAAACTATTTTGTTTTGTCTGCCAAACCCCAGCTATCACTATTTCCCCCGACCTAATCCTCATCTCCATTGTAGTGACCCTGGAACCTCAAAATGGCCCCAGTCAGGCCAGCTCCAGAGTTGACACAATTCTTCCTGGACTGCAACTGAGCTAGACATTAACTGTGATCAGCTGTGAAACAATGATATGGTGGAGCAATATAGGATTGTGACGCAGATCTCAGATTGGCACAAAGCAGCTAGCAATATGAGTGTGGGCGTGAAAAGAAACTAAGAAATTCAGTAATTGAAGGAAAGTTTAGGCCAAGTGTGATTAAACTGCTACGGCGTACTTGGATAGCAAAACAAATTCCTTTTTAAAGTTAAAGCTTTTCATTTTGGGGTTTTCCAAATGACTACTGCTGAATGGCCACTTTTAATAGCTAATGCATATTTTCATTATGAAGCTCATTATTGTTGGACAATAATGGATATTTTCCCCCTTGAAGCCTTATTTTCTAAAAGAAAGGTTTATCTGAAAGTCCTTAAGACAGTTGTCATCTCTGAAGAGTTTGTGAAGTCCTAAGCATTCCTACTAGAACAAAGAAGATCAAAGAAGGGCACACTGATATGGACCATATCTTTGTGCTCCATCCTTGTACCATCCAAGCATTTGCACAGATTAAAACCTCTTCTTTAACACTTTGAATTCAGAGGCTGTTCAGATAACATTCTCAGACTGAAGGGTAACCCATTTAAAAGACTCTCTAGATCTATATGTACAGACAGTAGTGCGAGTCAACCAGTTGAACAACTGGTTCAGTGAGCGCATGCTTCACGCATATGCTCTGCATTTTAAAAAGCCCATTTTCAACACAGTTACTGATGTTCCACTGCAGCTCTTGGGGCAAAAACAGCTGAGGCATGGCAAATCGCTCTGCCACATGAATCAGCTGTGCTAAAAAAAAAACAGGAAATAAAGCACAGGAAAGAGAAGGAGTGGGAGGCAGGGCCAAATGTTCAACGGAACTACCAGTGTGCCCGAACTGGTCTGAACCAGTAGAATCCCACCCCTGTGTACAGAAAAGAAGCATAGTAGGGCTGAATATTAGCTCCAACCTTGTTTAATTCCTATATTTTTAAATGTATCCTGATTTTTGAGTGTCATAATAAATTCGATCTGGTGTATCTCAGAAAGAACACATTTTGATCTCAAGTACTAGGATTATATTTACAGAAGCAGGGTAAAAATAATAATTTGTTTCTTCTGTAAAATTGTTTCTTCTTCTGTAAAATTTGGGGGAAACCCACCAACGGCTCCATGTACCCCATGTGCTTCAATGGGCACACAATCTACTCATGTAATCTATTACTGGTGAAGCTCAAACATTTGTTATTCCTTGCAGGATGGAGAATAAAGTTTGGATATATTCTGTGAAAAAGGTCTTTTAAAAGTTGATTCTCTCCTAAAATAAAATCCCCCCCCCCCAAATAAGTGTCCATAGTTTTTTTTTTTAATCTTATCATCACAGTAGCCATTATTCTCATGTAAATGCAGTGATGTTATTAATAGAAAGAAGGAGGGTATTATTCTAAGATTTGCCTAGTGACATTTTTATAATTTTCTGACAGATAGGTTGAATCTGAATTTGCACATCACTGTCACCACAACTACCACTCTTTCTAAGAGCCCTTTGGTTATTTTAACATTAATCCTGTTAAAAATCTGGTAGTCAATTGCCCACTCCAAATGTAGAACCCTCATGAATCATCTTGAAAATTCTACAATGTGAGATGTTAACTAGATATTAAAATCATTTTCTTCCTTCTATTATTCTGTCCTAAAATAAATACTTCTATGTCTCAAAAGGCAACTGGACTGGGGTTTTTTTCTTGTTGAGGAAGAAGAACAAAATGTTTCATTTCTCATTCAAGAAACTTCATCAGTTGTGATGGGGGGGTGGGAATCACAACTGAAGGAGTTTTTTTGATGAGAAACAAAATATTTTGTTCTTCTTCCTCAAGGATAAAAACAGTCTGTGGGAATAAACTTTGACTTCAGTATTGGGTAATGATTAGTCTAAGACCTTATACATACATGGCTGCCTAAAGGTCACTGAGATAAGGCAAGGAAATTAAAAGCAAACACCAGAAACATTTATGTAGCTCAGACAACTGTAAACAATTCTGTGTACTATATGTAATTATTTTAATTCACAAAGTGAATGCTTACTATGTAAAAAATTATCAATAAAAGGGAGCACTAGAATTTGCTCTGGGCTCCCATCCCGAGTACACCAGCCTGTGTCTCATTCTTTCCATGGGAGACCACCACAAGTGGTGACCCCAATGTGATCCACTGCAGGTGGTACATGTCCGGACCTCCGTGTTTCCTCGCCTGGAATAGGTAAAGTACGTACTTAACTATTGCTGGACAATAGGATTTTTTCATGGAACATGGGGGGGAAACTCTCTCAGCCACAGGAACGGCATGTTAGTGAGCTTCTGAAGTTAGTCAGGACAAACTTCTTTATCTTTAAACCCTCTGGGGGGGAGCAAATAGTTCTTTCAAAAGGTAATGTGAGAGAGCTGCTGCAAGAGATCTGGCAGCAATGTCCCTGGTATCCAGAGAAAGGCTCTTTAAAATTAGACACATGGAGGAGAATTGGAACTATCCTTCATGAAAAGCCATGGGCAACAGCTGAAATTTTGATATAATGGAAGGTTGTTATGACTGCAACAACCTCTTTTAAAAACTTTAGTAGAACCTCCTCCTTTTTTTTATATAACAAATTTTATTAATTTTACAAAAACAATACACAATCCAGGCATAACAACTTGAAAAATCTTTTCTAAAAAAAAAAAAAAATATTAAAGAAGAGAGCCAATAGAACATACAAAATAATTCCAAATTGTAATATCAATATTTACATTATCTATTTAACTTCATATCTTATCCAAACTTCTCCTTTTATCCAAATTATTTCTTGTTAATTAAAATTTTATTGCCTTTTATCAATATACAAAAAAAAAAAATAACAAAACCTTTATATATCCTTCCATATCTTATTACCATTTTCAATAACATTCTTTGTCTGTTCTATTTCCAACTATCCATTCATCTTTTTTCTTTTACTATACTTCTCCTATACACTAATTGGAGTGATGCCTTTAACTCATTACCCTAACTTAAAAGTACTTCATATAACACTTAATTTATCTTGGGATTCTGTTTAGTAAATTCTAAAATTACACAATAAATTTTATACTCTAAATACACATATAAAAACACAATCTTATGTGCCTTCCAGAATCCCCCTTTTATCTTTAATTAGGTTCATCCATTGTCTCTAAATAAACTTTTTTTCTTTAGATCTTGCTTCCCACCATTGAGGCTTCTCCTTCCCCCCTTTCTCTCTTGCTTATTCTTCTCCTTGCCCTTTTTACCCCTTTGTCTCTCCTCCTCCCTTTTCTTACTCCCTTTCCTTTGCTTTCTAACCTTGCATCCACCTTTCCTCTCATTTTTCTCTTTTTTGGTTGTTTTTTCAAACCTTAAAATCCCCTTTTTCTTATCCTCTTTCTCCTCCTCCCCAGAAAAAACCCATTGTTCATCAAAGATGGCTTCTTCTTCCTCTTCTTCTTTGTCCCAGTCATTCTGCTGCGTAATCAACTTTTCATAAGTACATAACGCCATTTCTAAAAATTGAAATAAAGTGCCCAAAGTATCTTTTCCATCTTGTTCTTCCTTTTTATATTTTTGATATTCAGTCTTTAGTTCATCCACAAACGATGCCATCCTGAAAAGAGAAAATTTCCCCAAAACAACCAACCAAGTATTTTTAATCAAAAATAATTCAAAAAAAGTTCCAAAAGTTAAGACTTTTCTTCCTTCTTCTATTTCTCTTTCTGGGGTTACTGTTTAATCAAAGAGGTCCAATTACCATATATATTTCTTTGAGATTCTAGGCAATCTCCTCCTTTTTCCACTTCTGCTCCAATTCTTTTCCTCTCCCTTCCCACTTGCAACATCAATTTTTAAATGAATCAGAAATCCATACCTCTAATAAGGGTTTTCCAATTTCTTAAATTTTTAAGTCCAATGTCCAAAAACTCTTTTGTCCCTTAACTTCAACTTTCAGAATAGTTCACCTTCAGTGCCCAAACAAATTTCAAATCTTCATCTGCTGTTTCCATGGGGTGGGAGAGTGAAGAAAAAAATGTTCCCCTTAACAGCTTCTCCGCCGCTTTCGATCTTCTTAGGGATACAATGTATCCTCCAGCAATTCAAACAGCTCAGTTCCAACAAATTTGAAAGATGTTGATTGACCCGGCTCAGACAGCACTTTCACTTTTCTTGCTTCCTCCAGCACAATCTACCTGGTTGCAGGCTTCTTTGTGGCGGCCATTGCTGACCGCCGCTCCACCACCTTGGGAAAAAGGGTTTTTTCTGGACGAGGAGGGGGGTCTGCGACACCCCCAACCCCCTGTCTGGCTCTCCTCTCTCTTCGGCTGTCCCTACAGGGCAGCCATATCCCCCTGACCCATTTGGATCGGGGGTACCTCGGCGGCAAGCGCAGCAGGAATCGTGAA
Source organism: Hydrophis major (assembly GCA_033807585.1). NCBI lineage: Eukaryota > Metazoa > Chordata > Lepidosauria > Squamata > Elapidae > Hydrophis > Hydrophis major. The sequence continues at coordinate 141,633,495 of CM066331.1, forward strand.
CTGTCGCAAATTCCTGCTGCCACCGAAGCCACGCGGAACCGGAAAACTAGAACCTCCTCCTTATAAAGGAATTGTATTGCACCCTCCTACCCCAAAACTGGAGTGTGCTTTATCATTTCCAACAGCGCCTATGTCTGTGGATGATAAAATCCAACCAAAAATGGGAAAAGTTCAAGCAATGATGCATCAGGCTTTCAATGAGGGGAAATTAGAGCCTGATGAAATTCCCCAGATGAATTTGTTTCCAGTCAATAGGCAAGTGGATGCTCAAGGCAATCTGCAGACTGAATGGGTTCCGATTCCTTTAGCAATTCTTAGGGAAATTAAAAAAGCAGTTAAAGATGATGGTATTCAAAGTCCTTTTACAAAGGGGCTCCTGACAAGTTTGGCTATCTGACACATGATTCCTAGTGACTGGAAAGATTTAATGAGAATGATATTGAGCTCTACTCAGTATGTGGTTTTTGACTCAGAATACCAAAGGGAAGCTATCACTAGGGGAAGGAATTCGGGGGGGCTGTGTATGCCTGACCAAATCTATGGGGCAGGCTTGTTTGAATCCACTGCTGATCAAGCTGCTAATTTGCCTGATCACGTATTTCCAGTGGTTATGGCAGCTGTCCTTGGGGCGTTGTCCCACATCCAGGATGTGGGAACCCCAGCACGGTCTTTTTCTCAAATTAAGCAAACAGCATCTGAGTCTTATAATGATTTTGTGGAAAGGCTACAATTGGCTATTACCCGGCAAATCTCTAATGAGGAAGCTGCAAAAGGACTTTTGTTGAAATTGGCAGTTGAAAATGCAAACACTGACTGCAAGCGTATCTTACAGCCCTTGGTGGCTAGAGGTGAGGTTACTCTGGCTGATCTGTTAAAGGCATGTGAGAACCCAGTGGTGGGTTCTCAGGCTTACAACATGGAGACTTTGGCTATGGCATTGCAAAAAGGCATGAAACCTACAGGGAATTGTTTTAATTGTGGAAAGCCTGGCCATTTTAAAGCCCAGTGCCGTGCCCCTGGGGGGGGATGGCATTTAACAAAAGCAAAATTAAGGACGTCCGTCCAAAACCAGTCTGTCCAAAATGCAAAAAAGGGTTTCATTGGGTAAATCAATGTCGCTCTGATCAGAACCAAAATCTGGGAAACTAAATTTGGGGCGTGCAGCTAGCCCCGCTCCCAAGGCTGTCACAAAAGCATCCCCTGCAATTACATGAAGTGCAGGTTTATATCATTGAATGGTTACATTTGCAAAATACTCCCCGAAAAACAGTTTCTACTATGGCTATGCTTCATAGTGAGTTAATCATCAAAGGGCGAAATCTCAGTATGCATTTATATGGCATAGATCTAGTTCAGTTATTTTTACCTATCTCCCTCACTCTGTGGGAAACTTGGTATAGTCAATCCATTGAATTGCAAATTGCTCTTGAAAATTGGCCAGGGAAGATTTCTTGCCACACCCCCAGTGACCCTCATTTCCAATTGCTTCGAAACGTATCTGTAAATTTTAATTCAGTTATTGCTAAGCAGCCAGTTGGGGGAGTGACCGTTTATGCAGACGGTGGTAAGACCTACGGCGCTTGTGCATGGAGACAGGAAGGGGTATGGAAAACAAAAATTACCCCTCCTCAGCAATCAGCACAAAGGGCTGAATTAGCTGCTGCTATTTTGGCCTTACAGGAATTTGCAAAAGAACCGCTAAATCTTATTGTGGATTCTCTTTACGTTTATCAATTGATACTTAACATTGAATTTGCTTATCTTTCTCCATCTGTTGATGCTAATCTTATGAGTTTGTTTCTAGCTCTGCAAAGCTGTCTTCATTCTCGCACACATTCTCTACATATCGCACACATTCGCAGCCACCAGCCACATCCTGGGGAGCTGCAGGAAGGGAATGACGTGGCTGACGCAGCGGCCTCGGCCATGTCCTGTCTCTCGCTTTCTCCTGTTACTCCATGGGACTCACATAGCTATTTTCATCAAAATGCCAAAGCTCTTTGTAAACAATTTGGTCTCACTGCTGCAGAAGCTGCAGCTATTATTCAACAATGTCCTAGTTGCAGTGCTCAATCCACTGCTCTTCCTCAAGGAGTAAATCCTCGGGGGACATCTGCTTGTCAACTATGGCAGATGGATGTCACACAACACCCTGCCTTCAAACCATGGCACCATCTGCATGTCACCGTTGATACCTATTCAGGATTTATTATCACAACACCTCAACGAGGAGAGGCTACAAAACATGTAGTCAACCATTGCCTCCGTACCTTCACACATGTGGGGCCACCAATGGAGATCAAAACTGATAATGGCCCTGCTTACATTAGCACCGGCTTTGCGGAATTTTGTCATCGATGGTCAATTATACATAAATTTGGCATTCCCTACAATTCAGGCCATTGTGGAATGAGCTCATCAGATGCTAAAACAAGCACTCCTTCACACAAAAACAAAAACGGGGGAAGTGGATGGATATGGCTTGCCTTACATACAAAACATTCTTAATATTACCTTATACACTTTAAATTTTTTAAACATGACAGGATCTCCCGCTGCTACAGCAGCCAGTAGGCATTTTGCTTCCTCCCCTTCTGCAGGTATGCCAAGATCGAAAGTTTGGTATAAGAGACTACCAGATCCAATGTGGAAAGGACCTGTCCTGCTGATAACTTGGGGCCGAGGATACGCTGCTGTTGAAGATGAGGTGACAGTTGTTTGGGTTCCTGCTCGCTGTGTACATCCTTATCATCAGCCAAAGGGGCAAGGGGATGGATTTGGGGGAATGGAAAAGAAACACGTTGATCCAGACATGGGGAAGCTAGCAAACCTTCATAATAAAACTGATTGTTGAATATGTATACACATGCCAACTCACAAAACATCAGGGCTTCCAATGGTTGCAGTACCTCTGGCCAAATGTGACTGGTATAAGGGACAATGCTATGGTTGTTCAGGAATGTGGTCTAACAGTTGGACTACAAGTAACATAAATACATTGCATCTTGGAAGCCGAATCCAAGAGGTGGCGGGTATCTGCTGGACCCACAATGAGACAGTAGAGAATATGACTTACTTGGGAACATATCCATTTTGTAACAAAACAATTATTATTGGCAATGGAAGTTGGGTTTATCCGGATGACATGAAAACTAAAAATCTCACTTACTTTGTACATAATATTTGATATTATATCTTTGATCAGTGAAAATGGGTGTCCATTTATCCTTGCCACATGTTGTCCCACCACGAGAGAAAACCAGCTGTCCAAATGTGCAAATGGGAAATACGCACCACTGCCCGCTTATTTGGCTATGTTAATGGAATCCTTTGCACAATTAATCTATGGTGAACCAAATATGGCTGGTCATCTCCTGGGAGCAAATCTATGGTTGCTGTGTAGACGGATGGCCTATGATCGCATGCCAGCATGATGGAAAGGAGTCTGCACCTTTGGGAAAGTATTCCCATCTCATGTCATTTTAAAATCTTTGGGGACTGCTCATATCCACAATGCACGTTCCGCAATGGAAGTAAACTCTGTTTTGAATCATGACTACTGGACACAGATATCAAGGGGAGTTATTCCTCCTTTAGGAGTCACGATGAACTATAGAGATTTGCATCATTTAAACAATTGGACAGTTACTATGTTTAAAGACACCATTAAAACGCTAAAGCTGCTTGAAGAAGAGCAAGGAAAAATCCTTGACTTTGTCCTGCAAACCAGATATGCGGTCGACACTATTTTGGCTGCGCAAGGGGGAGTTTGTGCTGTGATTCATACACATTGTTGCATGTATATCTCTGATTATTCTCCAAACATTACAGCTACTATACAGCATATGGAACAAACCCTGAATGAGAATCTATTACAATCGGAAGACGAGGGACTGGACGTGTGGTCTGCACTTTGGTCCTGGTTGCCAGATGGTTCATGGATTCGTCACCTAATTTTTGGAGTGATATTGCTTTTTATACTTTCTCTTTGTGTATGCTGTTGTATCCAATGTCTCCCTGGACTTTTAGGAATGTGTTGGGTGAAGCCTACGGAAGGAGAACTGTTGTTGCAGGTGGCGAAAAGCTACCGAGGCATCCGCGATCATCAAAAAACTAAAACAGGGGAGATGTGGGAATTAACTTTGACTTCAGTATTGGGTAATGATTAGTCTAAGACCTTATACATACATGTCTGCCTAAAGGTCACTGAGATAAGGCAAGGAAATTAAAAGCAAACACCAGAAACATTTAAGCAGCTCAGACAACTGTAAACAATTCTGTGTACTACATGTAATTATTTTAATCCACAATGTGAATGCTTACTATGTAAAAAATTATCAATAAAAGGGAGCACTAGAATTTGCTCTGGGCTCCCATCCCGAGTACACCAGCCTGTGTCTCATTCTTTCCATGGGAGACCATCACAACAGTCCAAATGCCTTTTGAAAAAGCATCTTTGAGATGACTATGACCTGGATGATTGAGATTCTCCATAGACAAGTGCTTCTATGTTATTTAATTTATATGTCTCTGAGTTCCTTACCAGACAATATAGAGTACATATAATGCATTTTGATAAGTGGGAAGAAAAAAATCAAACAAATAATTGAGGACAGGATCCTCAGACAAGGATTCTCTCATAGCCACTTCTTTGGTGGGAAGATTTTAATTGGAGCAGGTAAGTTAGCTTGGCCTCGAACAATACAGGTTGTGCTTGACTCGTTCATTCATTTAACAATCATCTGAAACTACAGTGACACCGAAAAATGTGATTTACAACTGCTTCTTCTACTAACAACAATTATAGGATCCCTGTGTGTGTCTGTGTCTGTGTGTCTGTGTCTCTGTGTGTGTCTCTGTGTGTGTCTGTGTATGTCTGTGTCTTATCTCTATCTATCTAAATGGATGGATGGATAGATAGAAAGATGGATGGATGGATGGACGGACAGACAGACAGACTGGGATAGAGATAGAGAGAGATAGAGAGGGAGGGAGGGAGAGAGAGGGAGGGGGGGAGAGAGAGAGATTGGCATTTCGTATCTTCCCAGGACTCTTCCAACCAGAAGAATTAATGGGAAAAATCTGGATTTACTTGGTGACTATGCCATTCATTAAATGACTATAGGGGTCACTACCCATCATTGGAGGTTTTCAAGGAGAGACTAGACAGCCATTTTTCCAGAATCGAATAGCATCTCCTGCTTCAGCAGGAGTTGGATTAGAAGACCTCCAAGGTCCCTTCTCACCCTATTATTCTATGTTCTATGATTCATGTAATGACTATGGCATAAGAGTTTATGACATTGGGTGCAAACTCACATAATGACCGCATTGACAACAATGAAAGCTGCAGTCCCAATTGTGGTTGTAAGTTGAGGAGGAACCAAGTAAGAATCATTGCTGCATCTTTCCAAAATTGTTCTCAAACCAACAACCAATTCAGTAAATATATAGGCCAGTGATGGCTAACCTTTTCATCGTTGCGTGCCGAAAGTGCATGCATGTGCAAGGGTGCCTGGCACCCATAATGCAATGCATGTGCAAACCCCCACCCTCTCACTGCCCCTCCATGTGTGTGGGACACCCCCCCCCCGCATGTGCCCTGCACCTCTGTGCATGTGTGTGTATCTTCCATGCATGCCTCACCTGCCTCTCTGTATGCTACGGTAAACAATAATAAAGAGACTGTGGTATCAGTACAAACAAATGTTAACTAAGACATACTTAGCCAATTTATGCAATCTACCAGGGAGCAGAACTAGAACACACTACTTGCAGAAAGCAAAAAGTGACAGTGTAGGGCAGCTTGATCTTAACCACTCAGCTATTTTCATGTCCTGATTATTGCTCACCCATACATATGCACCAACTGATTGACAGCTATTAGGATGGCAGGGAAGTTTTATCCAGATAACTCCTAGGGAGGCAATATGAAAATGCAACTCAGTGTCTCTCTCCCTGCCTACTTCCAAGTGCAAACATGTGGTATAGGCCTAGCTACTTACATCTAGAGATCCAGTTGGCGCCTATTTTACTGGGGTTTCTGAAGACCGTCAAGTTTTGGCTGTGTTTCCAGGTCTAGGTTAGTGTGTTTGGTGAGCCCCTGTCACATCTTCTATTGTGTTTTGTTTTTAATTGTTATAACTGTATTATTTAATACTGTAAACCCAGATTTTAAAGATTGAGACAATTGGGAAGAGATGGGATGGGATGGATACACTAAGGTAAGGAATGGCAAGTGAGAGGAAGGGAGGAAGGAAGGAAGGAAGGACACAGCAGATGATGATGTAAATGAATTGATAGGATATGTTGGACATAGTCTGGAACACTGGTGGCTAACCTTTTTAGGCTCCTATGCTTCCATGCACATGCTCATGTGCCAGCACACAGAAGGCAATGCATGCACTCCCCATGTCCCCTGCACATACATACACAATCTCCTGCCCCCTTACCTGCACTGCGCCTCCCAGCTGATTTTTGGCTGGTTTGAGGCCTTTTTCGGCCTTCCAGGCTTGAGGAAAGCGTTTGCAGCCTGAAAAAATACAGGAAGTGATGAAACGGGCCTATTTTTCAGGCTGCAGAGGCTTTCCTCAAGCCTGGGAGATCGAAAAAGACCTCAAACCAACTGGGAGGCATCCACATGTGCAGTGAGGTAAGTTTGCCTGCGACTGGTGTGCCAGCACAAATGGCTCTGCGTGCCACCTGTAGCATGCATGCCACAGGTTCGCCACCACAGTTCTAGAATAGTCACAGTTTCCCAATTGAAACTATGATTAAGTTTGGCCATATGTTGTGAAATTAAAGTGTTTTAATCATGTCATCTGACTGCTAGTTGTGTTCATAGATGTGCATTCTGCCAAGGAATCTCCTGTCCGGTGAAGGATTTCCCAGAATGTCCACTTTCAGTTTTAATTTTCCAGCTCCTTCCAGCCATTGGAGTTTTTTAATCACCATCTTTTTTTTAACGACCCCATAATCTCTTACGGGGTGGAGTCTAGGCAACCGAATGGAGCTGAGTGTTTAATGGCCAGATGCCCTTCCTGTTACCAATGTGGAGTTTTGTCCAGTAGATATATTCTCATTGTGCCCAGAGAGAGAAATATTTCCCTCAAACGCACATCTGATTGGATCAAATTCACATCTGATTGTGAGGCAAGAGCTCCGCCTTTAGGCTACCGCACCACTCCCATTGCAGTCTTTTAATCACTGAATTTAAATAAAGCATTGTTGCATTATTTCAATGGCTGGCATTGTAGTGAAAAGAAAGCAAAACCCCAAACTCCAAAACTCATAATAAAGCCATGTCTGGTCCACGAGCAACTACATTTAATTACCTTCAAGCCTTACCATATAACTCAAGAAAGACAAGTAAGGAAAAACTCAACAGAGGTCTGGACTGTGTTAGAATAGATTTTTATAGCCTTCAAGTTTCTATTCCTACACTCACACACGGATGTGCCATCTGATCAATACCCCCAGTTTTGTTCAGCAAAGCAGCTCAGTTTAGCTGAGATGACGTTCAACAGGTTAAACAAAAGTTTCTTGGAAGAGTTAAGTTTGAAAGCATAGCAAGTATGATAATGTATAAATCTTCTTGAAGGCAGATGACATAGTATGATGATTTTTATTATTATTTCTAAAGCACTTTCAGACATAAGACACTGCTACATGAGTTACTAATGAGACAATGAATTCAGTCTTATTATTTAGTCTGTCAATGTTCACTTTTATCATTGTTTGGTAGAAAATGCAAGGGATTAAATTTAGAAAATTTATGGGCAGCATATTTATAGCACATGTCAATGAGCAAGCATCAGGAAACATCAATTTTATTGGGGAATTAAATGAGGTGGTTACAGTCAAATTTATTGTTTAATCTTGAAAGCACCATCGACATCTAAAGGTTAGACCACCAAGTAATAAAAAAGAGCATTACAATCATCACTTCAATAAGCAGTATAACATAGCTGTAAAATATGAGAGGACAAGGATGGAAACCTCATGTACATGGGCTACTCTCAATTTACACTTTAAAAGACTTTGAGAACAAAAGATTAGCAAATTGTGAAGGGCAACACCCTCACACACACACATACACACCAGTAATGGGATTCAATTTTTTTACTACCAGTTCTGTGGGGGTGGCTTGTTGGGCATAGTGTAGCATGGCTTGTTGGGCATGGCAGGGGAAGGTTATTGCAAAATCCCACTCTCTCCCCACTCCACTAACCTGCTTTCCAGGTCCATTCTCCTGGGCAGGGCAACCAAAGAAGACCCAGCTGATCAGCTGGGACTTGGTAGGCAGAGAATAGATGAGGGCGGGGCCAGTCAGAGGTGGGATTTGCCATTTCTCTAAACTACTCAAACTTTCCGTTACCAGTTCTCCAGATCTGGTCAGAATCTGCTGAATACCATCTCTCTCTCTCTCTCTTTCTCTCTCTCTCTCTCTCTCTCTCTCTCTCTCTCTCTCTCTCACACACACACACACACACACACACACACACACACACGGGGGGGAGGGAGAGAGAATAGCCACATAATTTATGTATTTAACACTGGTTTATCAAGACTTTCCATGGTCTTGAAGATCTTTTTGTGGAAGATCTTTTATCTTTTAGATATCCCTCTGTAGATCCATTTGCAGAGAAACAATAATAGGAGAGGAACAAGGTGTTATGTTTGGGCAGTGGGTCCCAAGGAGAGACGAGACTCGACGTAATAACAACAGCTCTTTATTAGGAAGTCAGATACTGAGACAACAACCTTAGCTGCAGCATCCCTTTTTATAGAGCTGGCTGCGGCTAGGCAGCCTATGACATGCTTTTGAGCTTGCCACCCTTGGTTTTACCCAATCACGGCAGCCTGAATATGAACCAATCAGGATTGCTTATTTTGTCCAATCACGGCCCGGCTTTTCTGGACCAATAGGAACACAGGCCTTCAAGCCTGCTAGTATGGAACACAAGGTATAAAGATGAATTGGTTTTCATATGCGCAAATACATTCAAGGTATGATAATGATTCTAAGACAGAAGGTTTCTATGATAAACTGACTGATTTAGATAAGATTTTGACAGGTACTGATGAAAAGGTGATTAAAAAATTGTATGGATATTTATTAGAAATTAAACTAGAAGTAGAACAAGTTAAAGAAACAATGATTGCTTGGGGGAAGAATTTTGGATATGGGATCGATCTAGAGAAATGGCAAAAATTGTGGTCTCAAAATTATAAAATGATAATGTCAACAGCATATAAAGAAAATTTGTATAAGATGTTTTACAGGTGGCATTTCCCCCCGACAAGAATAGCAAGAATGTTCAAGAACAAATCTGAAAAATGTTGGAAATGTCATCGGACACCTCATATTACCATATGTAATGGACGTGTGCGGATGCAAAAATATATTGGACTAAAATCCACATGTGGTTGGAAAAAATGACAAAAAAGCATATAGACTTGAAACCAGAGATATTTTTATTGGGAATCTTACCTTAAATATATAGTAAAGAATTGAAATACCTGATTGTAAATGTATTAACAGTGGCTAGGATTCTATTTGCCAAAAACTGGAAAAATGAGAAAATACCATTACAGGAGGAAATCATTAAGAAAATATTGGAATTTGCTGAAATGAGTAGATTGACATTTGAAATCAGAGAACAAGATGATAAACAATTTTATAAAATTTGGGATCTATTCTATCAATGGTTAGACAATAAAACATGGGAATGAAATATGTAGATTCTTAGAAAATAATAAAGATATAAAGATATATTCTTTTCTTATTATATCTATAAATGATTGTAGGATAGATTTGAGATGATAATCTGAATTATCATAAAATAAATTAAGTAAAATAGGGATTATTTCATAAAACATGAATGAATAAAAGTATAGTCAAATGATTGATTAACAATGATATTAATGTATTTAATATTTGATTGAAAATATGAGAATATATACCATTTAATTATAATTGAAGACTACAAAATGGAACTACAGAACAATTTGTAAACCAACTGACACAGTGTATGTATATATATATGGAAGATGGCTTGATGTTGTTATGTTTTGTTTGTTTATGTTTGTCTTAAAAACCAATAAAAAATTTAAAAAAAAAAATAGGAGAGGACTAACCTTTAGCTGCATGGGCATCTCAGAGTTATCTCATGGAACATCTCAGAGTTATCTCATGGGCATCTCAGAGTTATCTCATGGAACATTTTGGGAAACAAGATGTTGCATTAGAATAGGCCTTAGCCTGATTCCTCAGAGATATTCTCAAGATTGGGTGAAAGTTACTGTCTTGACTTCTGCAAGGCAGTCTACCTAGGGCTGCCCTTTAAATGTATGCAGAGGTTACAATTGGTACAACATGCAGTCAGGATGAACTAATGGCGACATAAATATTTGTAATTTTCTGCCATGGTACACCCAGGCATTCAAAGTGAAAAATTCAGTAAAAATGAATTTCCCTGCCCAAATGACCAATATATATTAAGGCATTTATTGAGACATAAAATACTATATCTGGGGAAAAGAGTTTCCAAATGCATTGAAATAGCCCACCATTGACTTCCATAGTAGCAGATGTATTTGCCTATTCTTTTGTGTGGACAGCCTTGCTCCCTCTATTAAATTGAATTGGCACTCTCTTATGGATCAGTAAGGTTTTTCAATCAGCTACAATACAACATGATTATGAATTGATGTGTGTGGCTTTCAATTTGCAAATCACAATAAGAGGAGAAGAAGAAAGGAACAACATTTCAATCTATTATGTTGTACTTTGATTGTCAGATAGCTTAATTATTCTTATCCTTTTATGCTGACTTTCCTATCAAGAAAAGAATATAGTTATTCAAAAGAGATTAAATAAAGAAGGGTAAAAAAAAAAGATATTATAAAAAGAACAAAGAAAATGACTCTTGAAAGAAATCAGTCAAAATGATGGAAGTAGCAAAAAGGTAGAATGAAATCCAGAGTTGCTGTTCATCTCACAGAAAACAAGCCTTTCCTTCATTTCCATTCCATCACTAAAATAAATAAATCATTAAAGAACCAGCTAGTGCTCATAGGCCAGTTCATTACTGCACCTCACAACAAGAATGAACAATAGCAGCCATTTTCCAGATTCAGTGTCCTTCAGATCTGTAGATTTCAACTTCTAAAAATTTTCCTGCTCACTGCGTTATTGTGAGCAATAGCAGTTGAATTGTACAGTGTCAACTCTGAAGCAAACCTGGCTGGGACCATTTTGGAGGCTTCAGGGTTGCCACAGTGTGAAGAAGGGAGGGGGGCATAGATGGGGAGTTTGTAGTCAAAACAAAATAGTTTCTGTGAACCAAGGACATTTCAACAGGTGGATAGGGAGAGGAGGAATCCAGTTACCATGCAACCAGCCAGAAGCTTCAGCCAGCACCTTGATTGGACAATGTGACTGCTTGTCTGGGCGAAGGGGGATCTTTCACTTTTAATTAGGTGAAAACTGTGGGAACTTTCAGAACCGGTTTTCACCAGCTTGTGCCAATATGGTATCTCCAATAAAATTGTTCTTTGAGGAACTTACTGGTCTTGGAGTTCTGCTTTCTCTGGAATTATTACTTGGAACCCTAATATGCACATCTGTAGGATATCATTGGAAGGCTGAGCTACAGTCAGTATCGTATTTCCATTCTCCTTCAAGACCCTCTCTAGAGTGGGGAATTAGCAGATCCAAAACAAAATTAGATGAAGTACTATTAGGAACTGATGAGAAAATGATAAAAAAAAAAAATTATTGGAATGTAAATTGGAAGAAGAAAAAGTAAAGGAAACCATGGTGTATGGATGGAAAAAATAATAATTTTAATTTAATTTTAATGTAGACGGTTGGCAAATATTAGAGGAAAGAAACAAAAAAAATGACTTTGGCCACATCGTTCAAGGAAAATTTGTATAAATTATTTTACAGATGGCACATACCGACTTTTTCTTTTTTTTTGCACTTGCTATTCCTGACTCAAACCAATCTCCTCTTTGCTGTTTCGTCAATCTCTTCCATGATTTTCTTCCATTTCAGCCCTTTCTTAGATTTGTCAGCCCCAGAAGCATCACCTGAGAAGAGCCAAAGAGCTTGGGATCAGCAAGCGGTAACCCATCAGGTTATTCTCCCTGACTTTTTAATTGAGAAAATCAACATTTCTGTGTTGTCAGGTGTGTCTCTTGTTTCCAAATTCAAGGATGATCAGAGGTGGTCCGGCCTCCTCTTGTGGCCTCCTCTCCAGCTCCAAAAGCTCAAGCCAGGAAGGAGGAGGCAGCACCTGGAGCCACAGAGGACAAGCTGCACCAGCTGCCCAAGGCAGGAATGCAAACAAAACCTCCCTGGCAAACGGCTCTCTAGCCTCTGTCTGATTGGGCTCTGCACTTGCCATCACTCTCCTGGGTTCTTTGGAAAAATTCAATACACATTGAAGCCAACCGCAGCTGGGATTTTGCACATATGCACGCACTGTGTGTGCGTATATATATAAGAGGTACCACAGACAAAATCAGTAAGATCTAGACAGGCATCACATCAAGACTGCCTTCAAAACAGACAGAAAAATAGCAGCCATCCTAAGAAACCCCAAAGATAAAATTGACCCGGAAAACCAAGGCATATATGAAGTCCCCTGTGCATCATGCCTGGCCACATACATCGGACAGACCAATAGAAGAATAAGTACCCACCTGGATGAACACAAAAATGCAGTAAAAAGCCGGAACACACTTCTTCACTAGTCAAACACATGAAAGCCACAGGTCATAGCATCAACTTCAATGGCACCAAGACCCTAGCTACTATAGAAAATCCCAGATACAGAATTATCAGAGAAGCCATAGAGATTGAAAAAAGACCTGAAAGCATGAATAGAGAGATGACTCCACCAGACTGTCAATTATCTGGAAGCCTGCACTCACAAACAAAAAAATCTCCACACCACAAGCCAGGCAAACACCTGGGCACAAACAGATCCCCCCTGATACCTCCAGCTCAAACACACCCCAACCAGGCACCCAGATGAAACCGAGCTTCCTAATAAATGATAGCCATCCATTTACCCGAAGCCAAGCCACACTAAAAGCCTCCAATATAGGAAACACAATGTTGCCAGCCAATCAAGACAAAAAAACACTACAAAACAGACAGAAACACTAATCAAGCAGAACACAGCAAATTCCAAGACCAATAAACACAGACCAAGACTCCCAACCAATCAGGATGAAGAAAAAACCATTCTGGCACAGCAGTAGGCCAACACTAAATTTAAAACAGAAATGGCTGTGAAAGTCTGACTCACAGACGAACATAATACACAAGCCTGATAATGGCAGATGAGATTCTGCCAAAACATCACTACAACTTTAAAAGCACAACTATAATGACGTGGGAAAATACCTGAATAAAACTGAATACCATACATATAAATATCCGCAAAAACTTAAGAAAACAAATAAGTGTGTGTGTGTGTGTGTGTATGTATATGTAAATGTATATGTATATGTATATTATATAGAATGAAGGCATGTATTATTACTATGTTAGCAATGTAAGACAAAGATGTGTGTTAGGAGGATTGTACCATGCTCAATGTTTTTTAATGTATTTTGTGTGTGTGTATTTGTTTGCTTAATAAAGAATAAAAAAAAATTTAAAGCAAGGGAAAAAAAGACCTCCTCTAGAAAAGTTGCAAGGAGAATCAAAGATTTCTGCTTTTTGGCTGCACTTTAGATTTACATCCAATCCTAAACTGAATTTGAAGTACAGTTTGTTGAAACAGGAAAATCATTTATTCAGAGCTTGAAGTTGGCTTGATTCAAGCAATCCACGGTTAAGGTTAATTGTAGATTATTGGTTAAACAGCATGGGAAAAAAAACCCTCCAAATTTCTTCTCCATGAGCATGCTCAAGTCAGAGAAGACAGGAGAAACTAGGCAGGAAAGAATGCCTGCTTAGCTCCAGGCATGGTTTAGCAGAAAATGTGAGCCCTCGTGGTCTGCTTAGTCAGTGTATTTCCAGCCTTCTTCCCCAACTTGCATAACACAGCTTAGGAGTTTATTTGCACCCAGCTCCACTTACCTAGATGGGCTCAGTAATAGCCTTTTTCATAAGTCCTTTCAAATTACATTCTTTTCAGGATAATTTTTTTTTCTGGGAGAAAGTTATACTGAGTGATCAGGCATAGACTTTGCGTGCTAACAGCTCCCAGTTTCATCCGGTTAAAGCTGGATGTAAATCCACACTGAAAATTTTCCCCTAATTAACCCAGTCTCTCTGTCAGTCAGTCTAAACAGCACTGAAAAGTTGCATTCTTGTCACAGACCCAAAGGGTACATTATGAAATAAAAAAAAGGAAAGGAATGTCAGTAGTAGGAGAAGAAATCTCGCCAGGAAAATATCAAAATAGCACTCAGAATAACAGAGTTAGAAAGGACTTTGCAAGTCTTCTAGTCCAGGGGTCTCCAACAGTGGTGACATTCATCTGGTTCACACCGGATCACGGGAACCAGTAGCAAGGATTTGGCATGGGTCTCCGAACCAGTAGTAAATTATGGCTGGCCACGCCCCTGACCCAGTCTCTGGCTCACTTTCCCCGCCCGCCCAATGCTCACTCACCCGGCCCACCTGACTTAAGGTTATTTCTTTCTTTTTTTCCCTTCCCAATAATCAGCTGTTCATACGATCAGCGGTGCCAGGATTCCCCCTGCTGAGGCACAGGAAGGCAAAAAAATGGAGGCCTCCCCTCAAATGTTTTGCCTTCCTGAGCCTCAGAGGAGCCTTCTGGGACACCTCCCCCCAGAGGCTCTTCTGGGGTCCAGAAGCCCACCAAAATGGGTGGGGGGCAACTGCAAAAAAAGCAAACAAAAAAAGCCATGCCCAGTCACATGGCCATGACCTAGCCATGCCCACCAAGCCATGCCCACAGGTCGTAAAAATTTTTTGAACCCTACCACTGGTCTCCAACCTTGACAGCTTTAAGACTTGTGAACTCCCAGAGTTGAAGTTATTTTTCTTATATGTATCCATGTATTCATAACTATGTTTTTACTTATACCTATTATCTTGTAGGCAATTGACAAATAAAGATAAATAAACAAAAAATAAAAAGAGTTCCTCAGCCACCCTTGCTGGCTGAGGAATTCTGGGAGTTGAAGTCCACAAGTCTTAAAGTTGCTAAGATTGGGGACTCCTGTTCTAGTCCATCACCAGAAACCACTCATCTTTTGCTTTACTTCAGTGTAACTTCAAGAGGTTTTTCTTCCCTCGAATGTAGTTCTCTCAACCTTGAGCCCATCAGGATTGAATCCCAGGCTGTGGACAGAATTAGCTTGCAATATTGCATTCTAACCACTACATCATCGGAACAATGACCAGAACTTGATGCAGCGTGGCCTCACTAATGCAGCAGTACTATCACTTCTTGTGATCTTGATACTGTCTGCGGTATCTGCTATCCCGCATCAGATGGGCGCCTCATGAAAGGGAGCGAAGGAGAAAGAAACGACAGGAGACGAGGTTTCTCGGGATGAGTGCGCCCAGAATGTCTTGGTACGCGCTCTTTTATTATGCTTCTTCACAAGGGGGGTGAAATTTTGCAGAGCCCAAGTCAAACAGGATATGCAAGATTTACAATAGCTCAGGTCAGTTAGGATACCAGGTTAAACAGGATGTGCATGATTTACAACAGTTCAGGTCAGTTAGGATACCAGATTAAACAGGATGTGCGTGATTTATTGACAGATGTTTATCTCCCCATCCCTTGTTCGTGTCTTGCAAAGATCACTGAAGAGACAGAAGTCTAATGTTTACACGTGGATGATACAATGTTGCAAAACGCTTGAATGATACATAGTTGCAATGATACACAGTTGCAAATACATGAATGATACATAGTTACAACATCTCCTCTGTTTTTATTATTTATGACGAGTCTTCTTCCTTGTCCGAGAAAACAGGAACTATTTTTCTGAAATGTTCGCCGTCCCCGTCATCTAGGCAGGAGTGCGACCCGTCAGCGTCAGGGTTGTCCAAGGAGCGGTAACTCAGCAATGGCATTTTTTCGTCTGGTGTTAAGGACATAACATGAGCTTGCAATAACACATTAACATCAGCAGTTATGGAGGATAATTGATTTTTCAAAAATTGCAATATTCTATTAAAACAACAAGGTTCTATAATACATATCAATATAATGATTTTTTTTTTTTGAAACAAATTTTATTAATTTTAAAGACAAACAACACATCATTAACCATTAAGTACATAAAACCTCTTAACGTTATAAATTTTTACAAGTCGGATAAAACATTATTTTTATACAACATAATTCTAATTTATCCCATTTCCATATGGACACATAAATATCTTTCAGCAAATTTTTCATTATTTCTCTTTACTCCTATTCAATTTCATTTCTTTTCTATATTTATCCATTTTATAGTCATCATATTCATTTCTTTCTGACTTGTTTACAATTACATTCCTCCAAGGTTTTATTAATTCTTTTTTTTTTTAAAGATTTTTAACAATTTTACAGAAAACACAATACACAAACATACAAAACACAAAACATAAACAAAACTAAAAGATTTTTTCTGAAGATTGTCTGATCCCGGGTTAAAACTCTTCACACAGACACAAATTCAAATATCATATTCACCCCATATATCCTTCCATATCTTATTATCATTTTCTTTTTTTATATATATAAAAACCATTTTTATAAAAACAATGCACAAAGAATCAAGGCATAACAGCTTATAAATTCTTTTCTAGGAAAAAATAATAATAAAAAACCAATAGAGCATAACAATTCCAAATTATAGTATCAATACTTTATCTATTTAACTTCATATCTTATCCCTACTTCTCCTTTTCATCCAAATTATTTCTTGTTAATTAAAATTTTATTGCCTTTTATCAATATACAAAATCCAAAAAAAAAAAAAAAACCATAACAAAGCCTTTATATATCCTTCCATATCTTATTACCATTTTCAATAACATTCTTTGTCTGTTCTATTTCCAACTATCCATTCATCTTTTTTCTTTTACTATACTTCTCCTATACACCAATTGGAGTAACATCTATAACTCATTACCCTAACTTAAAAGTACTTCGTGTAACAATTTTTCTTGGGATTCTGTTTAAAAGATTCTAAAATTACATAATGAATTTTATACTCTAAATACACATATAAAAACACAAACTTTTGTACCCTCCAGAATCCCTCTTTTATCCTAAATTAAATTCACCCATTGTCTCTAAATAAACTTTTTTTCTTTAGATCTTGCTTCCCCCCATTAAGTCTTCTCCTCCCCCCCTTTCTCTCTTGCTTATTCTTCTCCTTGCCCTTTTTACCCCTTTGTTTTTTCTCCTCTCTTTTCTTACTCCTTTTCCTTTACTTTCTAACCTTGCATCCACTTTTTCGCTCATTTTTCTCTTTTTTGGTTGTTTTTATAATTCTTAAAATCCCCTTTTTCTTATCCTTTTTCTCCTCCTCTCCGGAAGGGACCCATTGTTCATCAAAGATGGCTTCTTCTTCCTCTTCTTCCTTGTCCCAGTCCTTCTGCTGCGTAATCAACTTTTCATAAGTACATAACGCCATTTCCAAGAATTGAAACAAAGCGCCCAAAGTATCTTCCTTTTTATATTTTTGATATTCAGTCTTTAGTTCATCCACAAACAATGCCATTATGAAAAGAGAAACTTTTCCCAAAACAACCATAAGTATTTTTAATCAAAAACAATTAAAAAAAAAATTCCAAAAGTTAATACTTTTCTTCCTTCTTCTCTTTCTCTTTCTGGGGTTAATGTTTAGTCAAAGAGGTCCAATTACCATATATCTTTCTTTGGGATTCTAGGCAATCTCCTCCTTTTTCAGCTTCTGCTCCAATTTTTTTTCCTCTCCCTTCCCACTTAAAATGTCAATTTTAAATAATCAGAAATCCATACCTCCAACAAGGGTTTTCCAATTTCTTAAATTTTTCAATGTCCAAAAATCCTTCTATTCCTTAGCTTCAACTCTCAAAACAATTCACTTTCGATGTCCAATATATCCAAACATTTCTGCTGTTTCCATGGGGTGGGAGAGTGAAGAAAAAACGAAAGTTCCCTTTAACAGCTTCTCCGCCGCTTTCGCTCTTCTTAGGGATACAATGTATCCTCCAGCAATTCAAACAGCTCAGTTCCAGGCAATTTAAAGGATGTTACTTGACCCGGCTCAGACAAAACTTTCACTCTTCACATTTCCTCCAGCGCAATCTTACCCGGTTGCTGGCTTCTTCGTGGCGGCCATTGCTGACCGCCGCTCCACTGCCTTGGGAAAAAGGGGTTTTTCCGGAGAAGGGGGGGGTCTGCGACACCCCCACCTCCCTGTCCGACTCCCCTCTTTCTTCAGCTGTCCCTACAGGGCAGCCATATCCCCCTGACCCATCTGGGTCGGGGGTACCTCGACGGCTAGCACAGCAGGAATCGCGAGCTGTCGCGAATTCCTGCTGCCCCGAAGCCACGCGAAACCGGAAACCCATATCAATATAATGATTATTAATGGTCCTGTCAATGCAGTTAAAAAGGTTGTAAGCCATGGTGAAATAGAAAACGAACCTTGATACCAATTATACATGTTTAACCTTTCTTTTTCTCTATCTTTTAAGCGTTTTTCTAATTCATTCATAGAATCCAACACGACCCCCCTGCTATCAGCATAAAAACAACATTCTTCTTTAAGCGCAGCACACAATCCCCCTTGTTTTAAAAATAACAGATCTAAGCCTCTACGATTTTGCAAGACTACTTCCGAGAGGGACGTCAAGGAGTTTTGCAAAGCTACAATTGATTTCTCAATTCGTAATATATCATCATCAATGGCTGAACCCAGAGCTGTAATTCTTTGGTCAGAGACAGCTAGTCCTGCAATGCCCGTGGCTGCGCCCGTGGCGCCCAGAGCAAGCAGTAGACCTAAAGTGAGAGTACTAATAATTTCCCGTTTTGCTCTGAGGGGGTATTCCATGGGTGCCTGTAGGGATATAAAATAATCAGAGCTATACACATTAATTTTTGGTACAAGCCATACTTGAATGCAAAATGATTTGGATTTAACAAGTTCATCCCCATGGACACATGCCGTGAGACCGGTGTTACAAGCCCAGACAGAATTTTTGCCAGGGATAAAATACATTCCTCTTAGGATTGATGTTAAATTTCCTCCTGAAGAGGTGTAGACTGCAGAATATCCCCCGATGGTGTGGTAGCGGCCAAGGCAGTTCTTAGGAAGATATAAATGACAATGATAGCCATTAGAAACATTATGACAATATTGTGAGTAATTGGATGGAATATTTCCCAAGCAACAACCAACCCCAGTGATGGAAGAAACAGTAATAGTGGAGTTCCTCCAACGGCAACGTTCATCTGATGTGGAATTAACAATGGGTTCTTGGGAAGCGATGGCTTCGTAAAAAGGTGGAGAGGCAGAAACACAAAGCCAACATGTGGAGGCAATTGATGAGTTTGAGGAGTTCAACAAAGCATAGGAAGCTTTGATCAATGGAATCAATGGGTTAACTTCCTGTGTTATGGGTTGCAAGAAAGGGGATTTAATAACCTTTTCATGTGGTCCCACCGGGTCAGAGCAAGGGAGTTCAATGTGACGTTGAATGTAAAAAATATTTCCATAATGCTTTCCTGGCCAGACTATTTTGGCACCCCATTTCAAGCCAGTGTCCCATAGGGTACTTTTCTTGCCTTGGTCCGTGAACCTTATGGTTACCGGGTTGCATTTGGGCAACTTTTTACCACCACATGGAATATCCCATGTGGTGCGAGTGGCAGTAATGAGATCACCCTTAGTGCCCGGATCCCAATAAATATGTCCAGTTGAAACACACGACCAGTCTTTGCAAAAGTAATCCAACAACCCCCCGCAGTCGAGAAGTCGTTGGGCAGGGGACTGAGTGTCGGAAACGGGTTGTCCGGGGCATACATAAAACCTATGTTCATTTACAAATCTATGATTAGGCTCCGTTGGATGAGAAGGCGAGTTGTAGGCGGTGGAGCCTACAAGCATTTCTGCCAAATCGAATTGAAGTGGTGGGTAGAAGTCTTCTATGCGAGAAAAATTGGTTGTAGAGTTTAAACGAATGCCTTGAAAGTCAGTTATAGTCCAAGTAATATTATATCTTCTATGAGGCTTCTGCGGATCGTCATGGGCAGTTCTTTTGAAGCGTCGTTTGTTGACAGGATCAGAGTTTGGGTATATAAAAGCATCACAAGTAGGAGAGAGGGCTATGGACAAGTTAGTTGTAGAACATTTACGAGATGAGGAGGGAATACAATTAGTAGAAAAAGGATAATAATTACAATAATGACAATGAAGATTAATTTGGTCATTCATCAAGGATGTTAGTTGGGGTGGGGGAACCCATGATACAATAGAAGGACATTTAGGTCCCCCTATATCTAACTTGAATAGAGGAAAAGATTTTAAGGTTCCTTTCCATAGGAAGAGTAAAGAAGGAACAAAAGAGCGAGTGGTAGAGTGTTCTGTAAACAAAACAGAAGTGACAGAGTGAAAGCTACGGGTAGCGTTTTCATGACGTACCCTCATGGAACAAGTATAATAGCCTTCTGTTAATGAAGTGGCTTTAACACGAATAATCTTTTGACAGGAAGTATAGGTTTTGTTGAAGTATGTGTGAATATAAGGAGATAGATTTATGGGAAGATTATCATGCCAACAAACAATAGGACAGCCACTATCATAATTAATAAAGCGAAATTCTAATGTGGTCCAATGACCATGTTGAACAAAGGTATAAGTGGGATATGAATAAGGTAGAAATTGCAAAGAGGATATAGGCAAGAATATCAGGAAGAGTTTAAGATGCAGATGTAGCAGAGGAATTCCCATGATAGGGTCTTACCGCCCGACCAGGGATCCAGCAAGTGGTTTTGTCTGGCAGTAGGATCGCAGCGTAGCCTCGTCCCCAAGTGAGAAGCTCAGCGGGACCCTGCCAGGCAGGATCTGGCAATCTGCGATAATATACCAGAGGTCTGTTAGGTGGGGGTGAGGGGGAGGAAAAATGACGTGAAGCAGCAGAAGTGGGAGGAATGCCAGTCAGATTGAGAAAGTTTAAAGTGTAAAGACAAATGTTAAGAGAATTTTGCAATGCTGGGAGGTTCGGGGTTTTTTCCTGCAACGAATATCGATCAAGAGCACTTTTCAGAGACAAGTGTGCCCGTTCCACAATAGCCTGCCCCTGGCTGTTGTAGGGAATCCCAAACTTGTGAGTTACTTCCCATCTGTTACAGAAGTCCTGAAAAGCAGAACTTGTATAGGCAGGTCCATTGTCTGTTTTTATTTCTTTTGGACGTCCCAGCGAGGCAAAGGTACGAATCGAATGATTGATGACATGTTTTACAGTTTCTCCCCTTTGAGGAGTAGCCAGAATAAACCCTGAATATGTATCGATGGAAACGTGCAAATATTTCCAAGGGGCAAAAGGTGGATACTGAGTTACATCCATTTGCCAAATTTCACAAGCTTTTAACCCTCTAGGATTTACTCCTATGGGAATGGAATGTCCTTGCTTACTACATGTGGGGCATTGTTGAATAATGGCAGCAGCTTCTGCCTGAGTTAGAGAAAATTGTTTTTGTAATGCTTTTCTATTTTGATGAAAATAGTCATGGCTTTGGGCTGCTGTCAGATTACAAATTGATTTACCTGATGCAGCTGCTGCAGCTGCATCTGCCACCTTGTTTCCCTCCTGTAATATACCAGGAAGAGGTTGATGGCTCCTGATATGTGCTACAAAAAATGGATGTGTGCGGTTGTTGATACATTGCTGTAGAGGAAGCAATAACTTTAACAAAGAAACAGATATGCTAGGAGATAAATAGGCTTGATATATATTTTTCAAAATCTGAGAAACGTATAAGGAATCTACTATTAAATTAAAAGGAGCTTTTTGAAACTGTTGAAACGCAATAAGAGATGCAGCAAGTTCTGCCTGTTGAGCAGAAGATTGCGGAGGGGTAATTTTAGTTTTCCACTCTCCCTCCTGGTACCATGCACAAGCACCATACATTTTCCTCCCATCTGCATAAAGCGTAGGTGCATCTACTAATGGAGATATTGAGAGGGGGGATTGCCATTCAAAAGGGAGAGTTTTAAGAAAAGTGAAATGTGGGTCTGCAGGTAAATGGCAAGAAGTTTGCCCTGGCCACTCTTCTAAAGCGTATTGCAGTTCTTCTGAATTACACCATAGCATTTCCCAAGTAGTCAATGAACAAGGAGTGAATATTAAAACAGGCTCACATCCCATAAGTTGTTTACATCTTTGTTGACCTTTAAAGATCAACTGGGAATATGCAGAGGCTTTACTAGTAATTGTGGTCTGTGGGGTGTGAGACAAATGCAGCCATTCTAAAATCAGAACCTGTGTCTGATGAAATTGCATAATGACAGCTGTTGGTCTCTGAACAGTATTTAGTGAAGCAATTGATAAAGGACAATTTTCGATCCACCCATCTAGTAGCTATTAAATGGGAAATGTCTTTCAATGCCTGCAACTGCTCTTTATTTAGAATGATAACATCGGACGGGGCTTTACCTTGCATGAGAGCATTAAAGAGAGGAGCTAATGTAGCTGTAGTCAAACCCAAATAAGGACGTGCCCAATTTAAGGTTCCCAGGAACTGTTGTAAAATCACAAGTGTTGGTTTCGGGGGAAGTGTTGGGAGGGGAAGGGAAGGAACAGCAGCCGAAGCAAGTAACTTGTGACCTAAGTAGAAAAAGGGTGGTTTGGATTGTACCTTTTCTGGGGCTATTGTGAGACCTGCTTTACCTAAAATGGAGGTCAGGCACGGCAGAGTTTTTAATACCGTGCCCTTTGGGCCAGGTGCAGATACCAATATATCATCCATGTAATGATAGACTAAAAAATGAGGATATTTGTCCCTGTATGGTTGCAAGGCTAAATCCACAAAAAAATGACACATAGGTGGACTGTTTAACATGCCTTGTGGTAAGACTTTCCATTGATATCGTTTGGTAGGTCTCTGATTATTTAAGGTTGGTACTGTAAAAGCAAATAATTTTCTATCTAACTGGTGTAATGGAATGGAGAAAAAACAGTCTTTTAGATCGATAATGATAATTCCTCTTGAGGAATTATGTTAGGATTTGGAAGACCACATTGCAGGGGTCCCATTGGAAGGAGGACCGAATTCACAGCCCTTAAATCCTGAAGGAGGCGCCAAGCGCCATTTTTCTTTTTGATAACAAAAACTGGGGTATTATATGGACTCAATGAGGGTTCTAGATGACCTCTATCTAATTGTTCTTGAACAAGAGAATGTAAGACTTCAAGCTTTATAGAAGGGAGAGGCCACTGATCAATCCACACAGGGTTATTGTGAGTCAAATGCAAGCGAAGCATGGTTAGTGGAGGGTAAGTTGTGCATTAAACTGTGACATAAGGTCTCTTCCCCACAAATTAGTATACAGATGAATTACAGCTGGTTTAATATAAGCAACACACTGAGACTCAGGGGAATGGGCTTTTACCCAGTTTCTGCTAATGCGAGTCTCCTGGAGTCCCCCCACTCCTCTCACCGCTGGTGCCACATCTGCAGGCCAGGTGTTCGGCCACTCAGCAGTTCGGATGACGGAAATATCCGCTCCAGTATCTAAAAGACCAAGAAAGGATCGACCATTCAATAAGAATGTTACCGTAGGTTTTGGTTGACTAATTGGTCTTTCAATTGCATAGAGTTGCTCTTGTTGTTGGTCTAAGAGCACAATCATTTTTGCCACAACATCCCCCTCATTTATAGTAACTTCTGTATTAGCTAGCACAGACAGACAGACATCAGTGGGGTCATGCAGAAAAGGAGAGGCAAGAATACCTTGTTCAGCTAAATCCCTTACAGGAAAGACTAGCACTGGAATATCGGGGGGCATATGAAAAGGCTGAACAGGATGTACAAAGAGAAAGTCAGCAACACCAGGAAGATAAGTAACAGTTTCATTAGCAACAAGATCGTAAGCGAAAGAAGAAAAGTTGCAAGTTTCAGCAGCCTTTGTTGTGGGGCTGGCTGCCTGCCCCGTTTCTAGTTTCCCTGATTCAAAAAAGGTTTTTGAATGATTGCAAGGTTATTCTGCTGTTCATTCTTTTGGACTCTGCACTGATTAGCCCAGTGATAGCCCTTTTGGCATCGAGGGCATAGCTTTTTTGGGCGAGCTACCTGGTTTCTTGACATATTTGCTCCCCTGCCCGGGGCCCTGCATTGGCTCTTAAAGTGGCCTGGCTTGCCACAATTAAAACAATTGCCCATTTTGCGAGTATTTTGTTGGGAAATGGGAAGAAGAGAGCCCATATTCTGCTGCATGCCTTCAGTAATGGCTGTAGCCAGAGTAGACATGGAATGGGATGTGGTTCCTATGATTCGGCAGGCTGTAAGATAATCTGCCAAGGTAACATTTTTCTTATTAATTAATGGTTGCAAAACTTTCTGACAATCAGCGTTTGCGTTTTCAAAGGCAAGTTTTAAACTTAATTCCTTACAAGCCTCCTCATTATCAATTTGTCTCTCTAAGGCTTCTGTGAGACGGTTTATAAAGGAGGAAAAAGGCTCAGAAGGTCCTTGAATAACTTTAGAGAAAGATTTGGGCACGCATCCCGCATTATCAACCTTTTGAGCAGCGGCCAAAGCACAATCCTGTAATATAGGGAAAGCAGCTGGGTCTGTGGCAATCTGCTGGGCAATGGTAAACATGGTGCCAGTACCGTTAAGCATATCTAAAGTGACAGTTGCCGGCAAGCCTCTAGCGGCTGCGGCTGCGGTACATTTGTGAAATTCTGACTCCCAGACCAAAAATTGTGAAGGCGTGAGGATCATGGCAAATAATGTACGCCAATCAGCATTTATCAAGTCAGCGCCTGATTGGGTTATTGATCCTAAAAGACCCTGTACATAACGAGATTGAATACCATTTTCCTTGCAAGCTGCTTTTAAATCCTTAATTATTTTATACGGCATTGGGGTATACTGAGGAGCTGGGAGATTGCCGACTTGTATGACAGGATAAAGGGAGGCAGCTGCAAGGGTGCCCCCATCCATTTCTCCTTCATAAAAGGCTTGTTGAATGGCTTTTACAACACACACCCCACCTCGGGAGGGTGGTGGAGGACACGGGGGCTCTACATTTAAGGAAGTGGATTGAATGGAGGGAGGCTCCCGTAATGACTTATGATCATTGGGAGTGGAGGGTTGAAGGACAGAAAAGTTATCATAACTTGGTGGGGGAGATTCAAACACACTCCCTGCTTCTATTTTATAATGGACTTTTAAAGCCTCCATAATTTTCTTCCAAGTGACCAAAATGCCAATAGGTGCACGAGGAGGATTATGGAGATATTCACCAATTTTTTGCCAATTGGAAATTTTTAAGGACCCTTTCTCTGGATAATTGGGACAATGTTGCCACACATAAGCCAATAATGTAGCAATAGGTTTCTTTTTTATAGGAGAGCCCTTTAAATTAGCAGAGTATTTAGAAGAAGAAGCGACTAACTCCCTCAACTCCTTCAGATGCTGCGTCTGCTGTTGAGAAAAGTTTCCACCCATACTTACGAAAGTCGAGACCGTGTTTCAGATCCGATGATGTGCAATTCGCTTCAGGCCTGGCGATGCACAGCTCCCATCGAGCTGATAAGATATAGGCAAGTCGCTGCTTATCCCCCTTAGGGAATCATGTCGGGGTCACCAGAATGCGGTATCTGCTATCCCACATCAGATGGGCGCCTCATGAAAGGGAGCGAAGGAGAAAGAAACGACAGGAGACGAGGTTTCTCGGGATGAGTGCGCCCAGAATGTCTTGGTACGCGCTCTTTTATTATGCTTCTTCACAAGGGGGGTGAAATTTTTCAGAGCCCAAGTCAAACAGGATATGCAAGATTTACAATAGCTCAGGTCAGTTAGGATACCAGGTTAAACAGGATGTGCGTGATTTACAACAGTTCAGGTCAGTTAGGATACCAGGTTAAACAGGATGTGCGTGATTTATTGACAGATGTTTATCTCCCCATCCCTTGTTCGTGTCTTGCAAAGATCACTGAAGAGACAGAAGTCTAATGTTTACACGTGAATGATACAATGTTGCAAAATGCTTGAATGATACATAGTTGCAATGATACACAGTTGCAAATACATGAATGATACATAGTTACAACAACTGTCCATCTGTTAAAGCAGCCTAGGACTGCATTGGCATTTTTGGCAGCTGCAGCCCACTAAGACACCTAGATACCTCTCTTAGCTTCTACTGTTGAGCCAGGCACCATTTATTCTACACTTGTGCATTTTGTTCTTCTGTTGATTAGTACTGGGCTTTAAGACAGAACCTTGATGTACCACATTACATGTTTCCCTCCATGTAGATGTAGTTCCATAAAGGACTACTTGCTGAGTGTGGTTTTTCAGCCAATTGTGAATCTTTCTGATGGCGGTACTGTCTATCCCACATTGTTCTATCTTACCAAGAAGTAAGCTGTGGTCTACTTTGTCAAATGTGGTCTAAGTAAACTATGTTCACAATATTTCCATGATCCACTAATTTAGTCCTTTATTAAAGCAGGCAATAAGGTTTTGTCAGTGTAGAATGGCACTGCCCCATATTTCATAATGCATGTCAAAAGTAGGGGACAGTAAAATGTTTCAGATTAGAGGGTTTTCAAGCTCAAACATGATAACCTGCTTGTAATACTTTTTAAAAAAAAAACAATCAAGCTTGAAACAGCTGTTCAAACCATTCCAGAAATGTTCTGAGTTTGGAATTCTTCCAAAATAGCTGGAACAGCATCAGAATGCTGCATATAAAGTTGGAACAGCTGTTTTAAATTCCAAATAGGTCATTCTAAGTGTGAAACTTTCAGAATGTGGAATATTTGTGCCACTGCTAATCAAAAGTTCATTTATAGTAAGGTGACTTTTGCAGTATTGATTTATAGGGGTTCATTCAATCATTATGTCAAAATAACAATGGACAGTTGATCGTATGAAGAAGTTCAACATCACTGTGCAGATATTTGCCTACAAGCAGGGGTGTCCAACTCAATTTCATTGAGGGCTGTGGTTGACATTGAGAGGGCTGGGAGGGCATAGCCAACTGGGTGGGTGTGGTCAGCTGAGTGGGCGTGGACTGCTTGACACCACTCCCCAAACTGCTGGCATGTGTTGTAGTCTGCCGACAGCCTGTGGAGATGGCAGCAGAGTTGGACAGTGGGGAAGAACAAGGGCCAGTCTGGGAGTCTGGGGAGGACTCAGACGAGGGTTCTGCGTCTGATACAGAGATAGGACCAGTGCCATTTGAGAGTTATGTGCTGACTCCAGAGCCGCCAGAATCTGACAAAAGCGAGGCAGAGGAACAGGGGGAGCCTATTACCAGTGCACACATGTGCAGAGCTGCCAGAAGGCAAGAACAGTTAAGACAAAAAGGGCAACTTGGGAGTAAGGCTTGGAGGTGATTGGCCCTCCCATAAGACATAAAGGAGGAACACATGAATCTTTGCCGGAAGCAACTTTACTGGTCGGTTTGAAACCTGAAGCTCCGTGTTGAATTTGTGCTCCGTTTGGTCTTGTACAACTAATTGGCAATTTAGTCATTGGCAGCATTTTAAGAAAGATAAAGGTGTGTGCTTATCAGACTTATCCTGAAGGACTTTGGCAGACTTCTGTGGGACTATTTATAAACTGTTTGAGACTCATTATGGGATATGAATAACTATAATTCATAGCTGTTGAAATAAAATGAAAGGTTTTGGGGACGAACGTGTGTTTGTTAATGTCTCAGGAAGCCTTGATCAGAACAGCAGTTTTCCTTTTCGACTGAGTAGACCGGGCTAAAGCTATGATGGCCTGATCTTTCCTCTTCGCAGTAGATAAACCAGGACAGCCCTGTGGGCCAGGTCCGACCACATCGCTGGCCGGATGTGGTCTGTAGGCCTTGAGTTTGACACCCTTGATTTACAGGCAACAGTAAGTTAATAATAGAATAGAATAAAATAAAATAAAATAGAATAGAATAGAATTCTTTATTGGCTAAGTGTGATTGGTCACACAAGGAATTTGTCTTGGTGTCTCAGTGTACATAAAAAGGAAAGATACATTTGTCAAGAGTCAAGAATCATCAGGTACAACACTTAATAATAGTCATAGGGTACAATAAGCAATCAAATCATACTAGGAAACAGTCAACATAAATCGACAAAGTTATAGTCATACAGTCACAAGTGGAAGGGGATGGCTGATAAGGAATGATGAAAAGATTAATAGTACTAGTAGTGCAGACTTTGTAAATATTTGGACAATGTTGAGGGAATTATTTGTTTAGCAGAGTGATGGCATTTGAGAAAAAACTGTCCTTGTGTCTAATTGATCTGGTCTGCAGTGCTCTGTAGCATCGTTTTGAGGGTAGGAGTTGAAACAGTTTATATCCAGGATGTGAGGGGTCTGTAAATATTTTCACAGGTTTCCTCTTTTTGACTTGTGCAGTATACAGGGCCTCGATTGAAGGCAGGTTGATAGCAATTGTTTTTCTGCAGTCGAATAGAAATCCAGTTTATAAACAGCATTCCATTATCAATTACTTTCACAGCCGAAGATCGAAGATCAAACTGGATTCAGATAATAAGCCTTCCTAAGGTCCCGTTATACTGACTTAATAAATCATTCACCCCATAAACAATGGAAGTCATTTCCATATTTGTAAAATACAAATGAATACAAAATGCAAAAGAATGGGGTGAAATTGGAAAGAGAATAGCAATAGTAATAGTACTTATTAACCACTTCATAATGTTTTACAGAAATAGTGTCTAGTGACCTTTAAAGAAAAAAAAAAGGAGTTATTTGAAAAGATGTTTACATGCACAGCTCACCCTGAAAGAATCAAGCAATTCAATGTATGAATTGCTGTGTAATTCTTCTCAATCCAACTTCAGCGAGAACTCTGCTTATTTCCCCAGAGGTTACTAAACAGTTGATCAGTGTCAATTTCATCAGAGCTTTCCAGTTGTTTATAGACATGGAGATGGAGACAGATATTATTTTTGATAGTTTTACTAATTTTCAGAAAATTATTGGATTTCTATGAGGCAATTCTATCTGGAAAAGAACCCAGGGGGTGGAACTCCTTTTGAGTACTACAATATCTCTCCTGATTTGTTGCCGTGATGCTTTTTGAAAATGCTAGAAGAACATTAGAACAATAGCCCTGGGAATCATATTCACAAAGGGAGAATTCAATTTCCAGTGTTCAGTATGCAGAATTGGCTAATAACCTCCACCTTTCCCATATCACAATGCTGATATATCATAGCGTCTTGATATCAGCTCCATTTAGGGCTTACTCTCAGCACTAATTTGCAGAGCATGGGGTTCTGCAAAGAGATATGTATGACATCATCCATGTCATGAAAATTACATCATTTCCATAAACATACATTATGCATCTGCACCATATATCTATGGTTATAAGAAATCATTAATAGAGCAATATTTCTACTTGGGGGAGACTAGTGATATGGAAAAGCCAGAGGCTCATGATCTTTTACCCTATCTCTTTTATTAAAATATTCAAGGAACTAATCCTTTTGGGAAACTTCCAAGCAAATAATCCAAATATTTGATCTGATAATCAAAGTTAATCGATTTATTACTAAGTGCTGTACATATTACCTTCTGGCTAGCATGATTTAAAGTACCCAACCTCTCCTATGAATCATTTATTTGTGGAGAAGTAACTTTGTTTTTTAGGAATAATTCCAGTTGTCTTAAACTGTTGGATATTCTTTCATTGGTTGGATATTCTATACTCCGATATCCCAACTGTCATATCAAACAAAGTAAACCAGAAAAGTACTAAACTGGTGTTTTAGTTCCCATATTTACTTGGGAACACAAAGGAGATAAACATTGTCAAAGAATTATCTTATATTCTACAAAAAAGCTCTTTGAAGATGCCAATATTTTAATTGGCTTTTTTGTTTTACTTTTTGTAGAAAGTTGGAAGAAGCTATTTCACCCATCAACTCTAACCCCCATTCAATGCAGGAATTCAAAATAAGGCTTCTAGCATCTGTTTAATCACGTTCTAGGAAAGGGAGCTTATGTCTCCTATCTCATGTCTATATATTTGAACTGTACTCTTTTCCCACTGTTAAGTTAGGTGATCTATCCATCCCTGCCTTAGCCCAAAATTTATATGTAATTTGCTGCCCAATTACCAATCCCTCCCTGCCTCTTCTGACAAACTTTCAAGATCATACAGGGATCAAAACTTTATATTCTTGGAGGATGTATTTAAAAAAAAAAAAATGCCAGAGTATAAGGAAAACAAGCTCTTTATGTACAGTATATCTTGACACAATGAAAACTGTTTCTTGGCAGTTTAGATGGTATATAGACAAAATGAAGAATCCACATTATGATATTAAATCAATATACATCAACTGCTAATTCTACATTATAAATGCTCTATGAAAATGTTTGATTTTTAGCATTATCCTAAATCCAATTATGGAGGAGGAGGTTAGTCCAATTTCCAATGGATGATTGTTTCCAAAGGTCAGCAATGCTGATGTGAAGCTTTATCTCCCTTCCTGAAAGTGAGGAATATCAGCTGCTTCTAACCTGGGGACCTTCTAGGTCAAGCCAATTCAATTTGGTGTAAGCGGTTCTGGAGGTATTGTCAATAGGAACCAAAACATAAAGGGTTTTATAGGTCAAAACCCGCCCTTGGAAACCCTCTAGAAACTACAAATAACAACTTCACCAATTACAATAAAGGCAGTTTAGGAAAAAAAATAAAGACATACACTCATGCACATGAAGGATATTTTGATTTTTTTAAAGCGGGGATTAGTTTGGTTGCCAGAATGGCTGCAATCTCATGCTTCACACACATATGCACACCCGTCAATCTCATTAAAGAGATTCTCGAGAGCCCATTTGGTGCAGGGGGTTAAGATGTTGGATCAGAAGCCAGAAGACTCTGAGGTCTAAGCTTGTTTTAGTTTTAGAGGTCAGTTGGGTGACTTGGGTCCAGTTATTCTCCTTCAGCTTTGAAAAGAATGCAAAAGCAACCACTTCTGAAATTGTGGTCAAGAAAACTGTGGATTTGTTTATGCAATCGCCAAGAGTCAAGTTCTGAATACAAAAATGAGAGGGAGAGAGAGAGAAGGAGGGAGGGAGATAGAGAGGGAGGGAGGGAGGGTGAGGGAGGAAGAGAGAGAGAGAGAGAGGCTTTTTGATGCTTATTCGTGGAAAAGAAATGCCTTCCATTCGGCAAATTCCAAAGAGCCCAACATTACATTGTTAAATGAGTTAAACTTGTCCTATTCATAAGCTGGGAACACAAATAAGAGAAACTCATAGGAACACTAAGAAACAGTGGCTTCCACTGGGAAGGGAAAATCAATCTGCAAGAAGGGCATCATACATCTGGCCATGTTATTTTTGGACATGTGTTGATCTTGCACAGATGGACAAACCAGATTCCAGCACTTGCCCTGCAGAGGTTCCTGTTCAGTAAAATAGGTGTTGTGTGTGTGCTGTGGTTGAATGCAAATGGGAATGCAGCTATTATCAGATTTGGATTTATAACTACAAAATTTAGGGTTTGGTTTCAAGTGTCCTAGCTCTGAAATAGACGGCATTTTGCAAGAGTGTGGATGACACCTTCATCATTCGCAGTCCAGTCCAGAAAGGTTTTTACTTTGATCCTATGCATAATAAACATCTCCAGCCAAAGTTGTTTTGGGTTGCACCTTGTAAGGTTTTTTTTTTTTTTTTTTGAGATTCCAGCCAACTGAAAAGAATGAATATAAATACTGGTGTTACGCAGAATATCACGCTCCTCCAGAAATCAGATTGGCTCTGACAATTATTGATCTTCCAGAAGCTCTTGAGAATTTAGTTCTGTACTTGAACCTGAGTCCTTGAGTGTGTGGTGGAACCTGTTTCCTGGTTGTATTGATTGTATGATATTTCTAAACTTTTTCCTCTTGGCTGTGATGGGTATTTATGTGATTATTTTTGTATTTTTAATGACATTAGATATGTAGAATCATGAAGTGGGCAGGCCATATAGATCCCGTGAATAAGTGTATTCTAATGGAGTTACACGCTTCTACTGACTTATTTTATATTTGAAATGATTTGTTGAGTTCTGCTCAGGGGTGGGCCTCAAAATTTTTACAAGGGAATCTCTGCCCAGTTGGTGGATGGGAGTGACCATGGCGGGCATGGCCTAGTCAGCCTCCTGCACCATGGCGGCAGAGGGGTTGCCTTCACCGGGCTCCAGAAGCTTTCCTTGAGCCTCCAGGAGGGCGAAAATGGCTTCCCCAGGCTCCAGAGGCTCTCTGGAAGCTAGAAACAGGCCCGTTTCTGGCTTTCCCCAAACTTTTGGGAGGCCCGTTTTTCACCCTCCCCGAGCCTCTGTGCATGCCCTGCACTTACCCGCGTCCAAAATGGGTCATGTGGGGACTTCTGGGAGGGGCAGGTGGGGCCAGCCAGGAGTTGGATTTGGGGGTTCTTGGAAGTGTTCAGAATCTTAGTTAGGGGTTCTTTCAAACCCCCAAATCCCAGCAGCCCACCTCTGGTTCTGCTGCAGTAGGAAGAATGACCTTAAGAAGGAGATATTCTCTCTTCCTTTACCCTTTCCCTTTTAAGAGAGGGTACAATAACCAGGAAAACCATTTTTACTGGAGGCTTCGACTTTGTGAAAGTACCTTTATTTCAGCCCAGATTTTAACATATTCAACATTACACAAGTTCACCTTTAACATTCATTGAAAGAGGTTATCTACTTCTTAGATTCCAAGCCTGAATGAGCATTGTTTGTGACACAAAAAAATAAATACCCTCTTCAAAAAAATTTGTTTAAAAAGAAACTAATCATTAGATAATTATATCAAATCATTTAAAACAGTTGGAAGTCCAAGTAAGTAAACAAGCTTTTCCCCGAGAATAATTTTAAAAGGACCAGCCTTTCTTCAATGGAGAAGGGTATCGATTTTCTTTTAATTACAAAAATTGATTACTCATTTTTCATTAGAGTCTGTTCTTTTCAACACAGGTTTCAAGAGGGAACAATAATGAAAGTGCAATTAACGTGAGAAGAGGAGGAAAAAAGGAGTGTAGTACTTTTTAAAAAGTTATGGTGGACAAAGTCTGATTCAGCACTAAACTGAATACTTACAAAACATTAGGATGATAGGTTATTTATTCTTAAGGGGAAAAAAACCATCTATACAGCTGCTCACCTATCAACCAATTCTGGGTGGCTCCCAACCAAAAATTCAAAGTCCTATAAATCATATTAAAACTATTTTTAAAAAAACCCATTAAAATATTAAAAATAAAAATCTTCTATACTTCTATACTTCTATACTTCTATAGTACTGTAGAGCACAAAGCAGATGAATTCCTCAGCCAATTATTTGTTAGATCCACTGGTAGGAACAACCAATTAACCATTTTTCTGAGGAATTCTGCAAAAGAGAACAATTTTTTTGTTATTTTATACTAAGGAAATGTTCACTGTCCCATTGCAACTCAACCTAATAAGGGCTGCAAGCACTATCCATGCTTTACACCACAGATGTCAAACTTGCGGTGTCACTTTGCCATCACGTGACATTCCATTATGTTTTTCCCCATTTGCGAAGCTGGGGTGGGCGTGGCCTGTATGTGACTCATCTGGTCCGCGGATCGCCAGTTTGATACCCCTGAATTCCAAGGAGCTCTAAAGCTTCTTATAAAATGATTTCAGAGAATGCAGGTTGTTGTACAAAGCCAGAATGATGGTTAAGTGACAATCAGGTTATCAATTCAGTCAAGAACTCAGCTGAAATGTCATTTGATATGCTGATTTTTATGTTGCAGGCATGGCATTAAAATCCCGAATCTCGACCAGTATTCAAGATAAGCAAAAGTGGAATATTTGTTATTTAGATAATGGAATGTTGTGCCCTTTGGTCAGAAGGACAAGGCTACTTAAAGGAAAGATTTAGCATTGATAGAATAGAATAGAACAGAACAGAACAGAACAGAACATAATATAGAATAGAATAGAATGAATAGAATAGAATAGAATAGAAACAGAATAGAAACAGAACAGAACTAGAACAAGAATAGAATAGAATAGAATAGAATAGAATAGAATAGAATAGAATAGAATAGAATAGAATTCTTTATTGGCCAAGTGTGATTGGACACACATGGAATTTGTCTTGGTGCAAATGCTCTCAGAGTACATAAGAGAAAAGATACATTCATGAAGAGTCAAGATTCATAAGGTACAACACTTAATAATAGTCATAGGGTATAGTAAGAAATCAAATCATACTGCTTCCGGTTTGAAGTCTCTTTGGAAACAGACAGAAATCCGTGATCGTGCACGGTTTCGGTCTGGGCTCGCCGCTGGAGCACCTCGAGCCGGCTGGTTTCGAGGCTAAGCTACCCTGTAGAGGTGGTGAAGAGGGGGGAGACCACCAGCAGGGTTGAGGAGAGCCACATCTCTCCTCCTCAGCTGGCCATTACTCCCTTTCCCGAAGGTGGTTGCAGCAGTGGTCAGAAATGGCCACCACAAAGATGAACTCGACTGGAAAAGAATGTGCAGGAGGAAGATAAGAAGTGAAAGTTTTGACTGACCAGGTTACATTGTGAAAGCAACAACTAAGGAACCCTGGAATTTAAACTTACAAAAAAATAATGTCACTCCCAAAGAAGAGTCAGAAACAGCAAAGAAAAGGGAAAAGGGAAAGGTTTGGCTTTTTTTCTTCTTCTCTCTCCTTCCCTATACTGACAACTAAGAGACTTAAATAAGAAATAGGAAAAATCCGCTTTGACATCAATAGGCAATTAAGCTGAAAATAAAATAAAATGCCAAAGGGATAATAAAGATTTCTGGACACTAATTTTTTTTTCATAAGCAGGAAGGGAGAGAAAAAAACAAGGGCAGGATCTGGAAGAGGGAGGAGACTGCCTGGAATTAAAAAGTATCTACAGTAAAACTTCAACAAGACTTCTAAAAGATACATTTTAACTGAAACTTTGTAACTAAACAGTAACCCCAAGAAGAGAAATTGAAAAAAAGAGCAAAAAGAAACAGCTTGCATGTATTTGGATTATTTGGTGATCTTTGGATTCTTGGTTATTACATTTGAATGACTAAAATCAATCGGGTGGTTGTTTAAAAATTTATATAATGGCACCATTTCTGGATGAATTGAAAATGGAACTTAAAAAGTACAAAGAAGATGCACAAAAAGGGAAGGGTTCTTTTGGCTTCGTTTTTCAATTCTTAGAAATGGAGATTTAGAACCATGAGAAACAACAAGAAACATCTGTAAAACAAGAAGACTGGGACAAAGAAGAAGCCATCTTTAATGAACAAGCAATTTTATGTGGGGAAGAAAAAGGAAAGTGGGGAAAGAGAATGGAGAATTTAAGACTTAAAAAAACAACCAAAAAAAGAGAAAAATAATTCAAAAAATAAGTATAATACTGGAAAGCAACAGAAAAGGGGAATACAGAAGAGAGAAATAGAGGTAGAGAGACAAGGGGGTAAAAAGGGGAGAGAGAAGAAGAGAGGGAAGAAGGAAAGGAAAAGAAGTTAAAAAGGACGGGAACAAGATATAGAGAAACAGGACTTATTTAGAGATAATGGGTGAAAATCTAACGGAAAAAGGGTTTCTGTAAAGTTACATAAGATTGTATTGTTATATTAATAATAGAAATAACTTTAGAAAATTGGAAACAATGTATGATTAAAATGAGGGATAAAATAGTGTAATTTAGTGAAATGTTTGTGAATAAAATAAGTGAAATAAAATAAATGAGAAAATTGAATTAGGAAGGAACGGGAACATTTTTATTAGTTAATGTTTTATAAAATATAAGTGAAGGGGGGGAATTAATTATGGAAAGCTTATAATTGTTTCCATAGAAGTATGATGTTTAATTGAAAAGTAATGTTAGAGAAGTTGAGACTTTAATGAATATTAATATTAATGATAGAATTGAATTGGAATGGAATGTGTTGTTTTAATGACATACATTTATATTTTTTTCTTTTTTTAAGAATATAGTGTGTATTTTAAGAATGTACCAAGCAGAATCCGAATGGAAGTTATGTATTATATTGAATGTTATAACTTTAGGGAAAAGATATAAAGGCGTCATACTCCAATCAGTAACTACAGGAGAAATTTTGTTTAATGAGAAAAGATAATAGATAATTGAAACAGGACAGACAAAAAATACAAATATAATGATTTGAATTGAGATGAGATAATTAAAATAAAATTGAGAAAATTAAAAGAGGGGAGAAGCTATGTAGAAAATGTAAAATAGTAATAAGATATGGAATAGAATATAAAAATGAGCATGAACTTGAATTTGTATCTGTATGAAGAAATGTAACCCGGGATTACGCTACTTTCAAAAAAGATGTTTTATTTGTATTTTTTTTCTTCTTGTGAAAACTCAAATAAAATTTACAAAAAAAAAAAAGCAATCAAATCATACGAGGAAGCAGTCAATATAGATTGTAAGGATACAAGCGACAAAGTTATAGTCATACAGTCACAAGTGGGAGGGGATGGGCGATAAGGAGTGATGAGACGATTAATAGTAATAGTAGTGTAGACTTTGTGAATGGTTGGACAGTGTTGAGGGAATTATTTGTTTAGCAGAGTAATGGCTTTCGGGGGGAAACTGTTCTCGTGTCTAGTTGTACTGGTGTGCAGTGCCCTATAGCATCGTTTTGAGGGAAGGAGTTGAAACAGTTTATGTCCGGGATGTGAAGGGTCTGTAAATATTTTCACAGCCCTCTTTTTGACTTGTGCAGTGTACAGGTCCTCGATTGAAGGCAGGTGGGTAGTAATTGTTTTTTCTGCAGTCCTAATTATCCTCTGAAGTCTGTGTCTGTCCTGTTGGGTTGCAGAACCAAACTAGACAGTTATAGAGGTGCAGATGACAGACTCAATTCCTAATAATCTATCATTTCTCTATATGGTTCTTCAAAGCATAAAGCAGCAAGGATTATGACCATATGGTGTCTACAAATCCATATCTTCCAGTGGGACAGGCTTCCTAGACCAATGTTTCTCAACTTGGCAGCTTGAGGATGAATGGACTTCAGCTCCCAGAAATCCCAAGCTAGCCTTAGACCATCAATAAAGTGAACACAGCAGCTGATTTTAATAAGAGCAGGCATCCTCTTCCACTCCCATGTGATAACATAGGAGTTCCCTTGAGGCATATTGTTTCAATGTTGTTTCCAGCTAACTGGTATTTCAGGTAATTGAGGTTTTAATTTTGTACCCCATCCTTCAATTGTGCAACGAACCTGGATTTTGTAGCACCTTGAGCATTTCTATTTTGACTTTGGGTAGCTCTGGATATTCACTTGAGTAATCATCCATATGTGTTTTATGTACCCATTCCTGACCCTTTGAAAGAGTTTTCTTCTTGTACTTGCAGGAGCTCAAACACATTCTAGTAAGTATACTTTAGGGCAGGCCATAAATTTAAAACAAACAGGTAAGAATAGCAT
The DNA here is from genome assembly GCA_033807585.1 of Hydrophis major. Lineage (NCBI taxonomy): Eukaryota > Metazoa > Chordata > Lepidosauria > Squamata > Elapidae > Hydrophis > Hydrophis major. The sequence continues at coordinate 141,671,151 of CM066331.1, forward strand.
TACCTTTCTGCTTCTTTCTATTGTATTTTATTCTATTAAGGTTCCATGAATATATGACAGGAAATGCGAAGGAAAATGAAAGTTTGGGTGTTAGAAAAGTTTGCAAGTTTAAATAGAATAAGGATGAGATGAAATTCTGGCTGGGAAATATGAGTAAACTTAATAATAATTAATCTGACTTTATACTGAGATGGTGGCACAAGCTACTAATAGCTGCCATGGACTCTGTTCTGATATTGAAGCCACAATATATATTGAAACAATGCTAATCATAGATGCTGGAGATTCATTAATGGAGACATGATTCCGATAATAATTATCATTGTCAAAGACAGTTCAAATGGAGCAGTTTTATTATACTGCCAGAAGGATTTTTAAAAACAATTTTACAAGGTTTACACCAGGAAAACTCTATCATAAGAAATACCACTCTAGTTTATAGAGTAAGAAAAAGTTATTAAACTTGAAAGATGGCTTATTAGTAGTATATATTATTTCTACAGTAGTAATAAGAAATATTTTGTCCTTCATAAAGCTGCAATTTAGCTGGAGGTGAGGAGACACTTTAATAAATAGCAGTTTCATAAATATATTTTGGTTAATTCATTCTAGTTTCAGTCAAAGCGTTAAAGTAGAAGTGGACTAGTTCAATTCCTATAACATTTAGATGTTATAATAGAAATTTGAAAAGCAAGAAACTTTCCACTGTAGGTTAGCCAAATTTTTTTTGTTATGAAGATTGCTGTATAATATACTGAGATATGCAAATGTTCCAGTTGCTTGTCTGCTTTTTATATGAATAATATAGGCTGAAACTGGAAAATGACTGCAGAAACAAACATACAAGATTCTCTGGTGCCACAATTTAGTAGGAGGGATTATACCTAATGTTATCTCTATACTTCTCCAGTACTATGGTGGTGGAGACTGCAAGGCAATCAAACCGGTCACTCTTAGAGATGGTCTTAGAGAAGCCTGACTGGTCTTTAGAAGGCCAGATCCTGAAGATGAAACACAAATACTTTGGCAACCTAATAAGAAGGAAGGACTCCCTGGAGAAAAGCCTGATGCTGGGAACGATTGAGGGCAATAGAAGAAGGGGACAATGGAGAATGAGGTGGCTGGATAGAGTCACGGAAGCAGTAGCCATGTGCTTAAATGGACTCCAGAAGGACAGAAAGGCCTGACAAACATTGTTCATGGGGTCATGATAGATCAGACATGACTTCACAACTAACAACAACAATCTCTACACAGGCATTGTGAGCAAACAGTTGTGTGAGTAAGGGCATGGTATGTCTATCCTCTTGATATTTTTACTATTAAAAATATTCATAAACTGATTGTACAGATGGACCATTGGATTAATATGCATACTTTCACCATCTATACAAGAACAAAATTTGTTCAGGCAATAGTTGTGGGTGGAATTTGTTCAGGCAATAGTTGTATCTTTAGTAAAGACATAGCCACCTAGCTGCTTTCAGTTTCGAGAATGCCCTCAGAAACATCTAATATGTGAAAATAGGATTTCATTTCAGATGAAAAAAAAAAAAGATTTCATTTGTATTTATAAAAGCCAAGAAAAGGTAGGAGGGAAAAGATTCAAAGCCCGTGCTTAATATGGTTATAAAATAAGCGCTCTCTAAACAGTACTGAAAATAGTCTTTTAGGATATTATAGAGATCAATAATCTTTACAGAACTTCTACTATAACTATATGACCAGTTTTAAATGGCTGCTGTGGGGATAGAGAGAGTTGCCAAATATGCTGCTCAGTGGTGGCATTCAAATTTTTTACTAGCAGTTCTGTGGACGTGGCTTGATGGCCGTGGTGTGGCTTGGTGGGCGTGGCAGGGTAAGGATACTGCAAAATCCCAATTCCCTCCCCACACCCTAACCTGCTTTCCAGCTCCATTCTCCTGTTGCAGGGCAGCAAAAGAAAACCTAGTTGATCAACTGGGACTCCAACCAGCAGGGACTCGGAAGGCAATGAATAGATGCGGGCAGGGCCAACTAGAGGCGGTATTTACTGGCTCCCTGAACTATTCAAAATTTCTGCTACCGGTTCTCCAGAACCTGTCAGAATTGGCTGACTACCACCTCTGATGCTGCTCCAATTGTTTCCTAGAAAACTGTGAGGTTGAAAGCCAGTAACTTCCATTGCCATAGTTAGATACAGGAGTAGAAGCTCAGTCTAAGACACAGATCCCAAACTACAGATATGTCATAACACAATGACACACAAAAAGCTCTCTCTCTCTCTCTCTCTCTCTTTTTTTTTTCTCTCTCTCTCTCTTTCTCTCTCTCTCTCTCTCGCTCGCTCTCTCTCACACACACACACACATTCTGTAAGTTGTGTGAGCTTACACACAGGGTCACAATTCTGATGAATGCATGTGCACACTTGATTCAAGAGTGCTCTCTTCCTTGTTGGTATCTTCACAACACTACACACACAATCCTTGCTACTTTTATCTTATGTATATCTCCTAGCAAGAAGGAGAATAAAAAAACAAGGAATGGTCAGAAGCAACAGGAAAAAGAGGAGCGGTAAAAGGAACAGCAAAAAAGAAGAGTCCTGAAGTAGAAGAGGAAATATAAAAAATATATACACTACCTCTAATGCAGTGTTTCTCAATACAACCTTACCATGCATGAACTTCACCTCTCAGAATTCTCCAGCCACCAAATTGTTGAGAAACCCTGCTCTAACACTCTTCATTTCAACAGGGCCACTCATTTCTCTTTGGCCCTCCACAATTAGAAATGTTCTCCTTCCTTTCGAAACAAATTGCAATTGTTCCATCACCTCCTACCATTTTCTCCAGCAGGAGCATCTATCCCAATTGAGATCCAATCAAAATTAACTTGGGACTTGGACAGTGATGGTATTCAAAAAATTTTACTACCAGTTCTGTGGGCATGGCTTGATGGGCGTGGTGTCACTTGGTGGGTGTGGTGTGGCTTGGTAGGCATGGCAGGGGAAGGTTACTGTAAAATCCCCATTTCCACCCCATCCAGGGGAAGGATACTGTAAAATCTCCATTCCCTCCCCTCCTCACTAACCTGCTTTCCAGCTGCGTTCTCCTGTGCAGGGCAACAAAAGACAACCCAGCTGGGACTCGGGAGGCAGTGAATAAATGGGGATGGGGCCAACTAGAGGTGGTATTTGCCGGTTCTCCGAACTGCTCAAAATTTCCACTACCGGTTCTCCAGACCTGTCAGAACCGGCTGAATACCACCTCTGGACTTAGAAAAAGAGAGCCATCAAGAAGTAATTTGGAGCAAAATTGCTGGGATGCTAGCTTTCCCTCAAGAAACAAAAGACTTTGAAAACCAGCAAGGTGGGAGCATATAGATTTGCAGCAGTGGTGGGATTCAAATTTTTTTACTACCAGTTCTGTGGGTGTGGCTTGGTGGAAGTGGCAGAGGAAGGGGTCAAGCTATTTTCTAAAGCATCTGAAGGCCAGACAAGGAATAATGGATGGAAACTGAACAAGGAGAGATTCAAGGAGAAATAAGGAAAAGCTTTCTGACAGTAAGAACAATCAACCCATGGAACAGCTTGCCTTCGGAAGTTGTGGGAGCGCCATCACTTGAGACTTTCAAAAAGAGATTGGACTGCCATTTGTCAGAAATGGTGTAGGTCTCCTACTTGGATGGGGGGGTTGGACTAGATGACCTACAAGGTCCCTTCCAACTCTGATTATCTGTTATCTGTGTGGGGAGCAGGCCCAAGACTCAGTGGGATCGAATGGGGGACAGAGGCAATGCAGCAAATGGCCACAAGGTTACAGCAGCCATTGTAACTTTAAAACAAAGTCATATGTAACTTTGGGGTATGTGTTTGAGGATTTATTAAAAAGCTGCCTTTATTTCACATCTAAATTGCAGCAAATAATTTGTTCCCTGAAAAACATATACAGTATTACTATGCAATGATCATTTCTTCTAAAGGCACATGCTTATGTTTTTCATTGTGCTTGTTCTTTTTCCTACAAACTTTTTAATATTGTCTAAACATGCATTTAAAAAAAAAATCAAAGAGATGTTCAGTTTCATTTGCAATCTGTGTTCTGCAACATAAAAACAACTGAAAAAGTCGAAATTCTTTTAAATTATTTTTATGTGAATGTTTACAGGTTTGGGCATTTATTAGTTAATTGAATAGCTATGTCAAAATAGCAGAAGCAGGAAAGCAGAAAATTAAATGTCTGCTAGTTGGTGTTCTGTCCTTATGAGCATTCTTGAGATCCCCGCGCTTTGATTGGCCAAAGCGCGGGGCACTCTGATTGGTCAGGCGAGCCACGCCGATTGGCTTGCTAAGAATCTCCCGCAATTGGTCCATCCGGATCACGGGATTTTCAAAGCGGTGCCATTGGCCATGGCTGCCGCAGCTAAAAGAATAAAAGCCGCAATCTTTTTCCCTTTGCCCCAGTTCGGTTCCAACCTCAAATAAAGAACATGATTTGAAGTCACCGACTCCTGGCATCATTTCGCGGACACAACACTGGCGACGAGGATGGGATCCAGGCCCTGAACCGAACCACGTGTCCGACGGAAGCCAGACGAACCACCGCGATGGCGAAAATCGCACACCCAGCACCCTTCAACCCCGCCACCGAGGACTGGGAATCGTACTCCGACCAATTCCGCATGTTCCTCGAGTGCAGCGACCTGAAGGATGCCACCGGCCACATGAAGCGCGCCATCTTCCTGACCCACTGCAGGACCGAGGTCTTCAAGATGGCCAAGGTGCTTGCCAAACCCGCCGATGCGACCGCGATGGACTGGGACGTCCTCGAACCCATATTTCGGCGGCACTATGCTCCAGAAATACTCATCCTGATCTGACGCAACGAATTCTACCGTCAGGACCAGAGGTCGGGTGAGAGCTTCAGCGACTTCGTCACCAAGCTGCGGCGCCTAGGGGAGCTCTGCGAATTTGACAACCTGAACGACGCCCTGCGAGACCGAATCGTGCTCGGTTTGTGGGACCCCGTCCTCCAGAGCCGGCTGATGGCCAAGGGCAACATTAGCCTAGCAGACACCCTCACCGCAGCTGCAGCCGCCGAAGCAACCCGAACTTCCGCCGACCGCATGCGCAGACCGAACACTGGGGACCGCAGCGGAAACAACAACCCGGCAAGGTCGACCGAGGCCCAACCCAAGACGACCACCCACCAGGGCGACTTCCACTCGGCATCGGGCACTTCAGATGACGAGGAGGACATCCATCGCCTCCAGACAGGCCGCGACCCACGGAACCGGTGGGGTCATAAGTCGAGGACCAACTGTGCTGGTTGCGGCGGCGACCACCCCAGGTCGGAATGCCAGTTTTTCGAATCGATCTACCGGCATTGCGACAAGAAGGGACACATCACCCGTGTCTGCCGCCTAAAGAAGAATCGCAGCCCGGCACGATGGGACCAGAACGACCGGAGGAGAGAGAGCACACCACCCCGGACCAGAGATCGCCCCTTGGACAACAGATGGGACCGGAACGGACGATCCCTGCAAGGCGGCGATAACCGGCGAAGAGAGGAGACCCATCAGACGGTCACCATTGGCCACGCCATCACCAATGACGCTCGGAAGGTCCACGTGGAGATAGGCATCGAGGGCCAGCCATGCAAAATGGAGGTGGACTCCGGGTCCTACCTCTCCATGATTGCATGGCATGAAATAAAGCGCTTGGTGCCTACCCTCCAAAGGAGGAACATAGACAGCTAGAGACTCATTGTAAAGGACTACCAGGGAAACCGCATCCCGGTAGTCAGAACCAAACACTTCAACATCACATATAAAGGGCACACCGAAAGACTTCCCCTGACAATCGTCGACCGCGACCGCCCAAGCCTACTGGGACTGCAATGGTTCGCCCCGCTTGACATCGCACTCATGGGAGTCGACCACGTCACGGACGACAGCTGGGAGCAGCAACTGGCCCGGGAATTCCAAGAGGTCTTCGATGGAAACCTAGGCAAGTACCGAGGGCCCCTTATATCTTTCAACCTAGACCCAAACGTCCCCCAAAATGCCTGAAACCAAGGCGGGTGCCATTCGCACTTAAACCCAAGATAGACGAGCAAATTGACAAGCTCGTCAAGCAAGGGGTCCTACAGCCCATAGACCACGCCCGGTGGGAGACCCCCATAGTCACCCCGATCAAGCCCGATGGGTCGGTGAGGATCTGTGGGGACTATAAGGCCACCCTAAATGGCGCGCTACAACAAAGCGCCTACCCCATCCCAGTAGTGCAATACCTACTGCACTCACTGGAAGGGGGCAAGGTTTTCGCCAAGCTCGACCTCGCCCAGGCTTACCAACAGTTGCCAGTCGACGAGCAAACGGCAGAAGCGCAAACCATAGTCACCCACCGGGGGGCATTCAAATGCAACCGACTCCAATTCAGAGTCAGCGTGGCACCGGGAATATTCCAAAGCCTAATGGAAAGACTACTGCAGGGCATCAAGGGGGTGGTACCTTACTTCGACGACGTCCTAGTGTTGGCAGCCAACCAAGCCGAACTAGAGGGTCGCCTAAGGGAGGTCCTAACCAAATTTAAAGAGACCGGGCTAAAGGTCAAGAGGGAGAAATGCCAGCTATGCACGGAACGGGTCGAATTCCTAGGATACCTCCTAGACCGTCACGACATTCACCCCACAAACAAAAAAATCAAGGCCATCAAAGAAGCCCCCACATCCAAGTCCAAGACAGAACTACAGGCATTCCTGGGGCTACTGAACTTTTACAATGTTTTCCTGCCCCAAAAGGCGATGGCGGTGGAGCCCTTGCATAGGCTCCTGGACAAGGCGGCGACCTGGACTTGGGGGAAACGCAAGCAAGCCGCCTTCCAAAGAACAAAGGACCTCCTCACTTCGGACGCCATCCTCATACAATATAACGAGACCCTACCTCTGGCCGTCACATGCGACGCATCACCCTTCGGCATTGGCGCTGTCCTCAGCCATCCCCTCCCCGATGGAAAAGAAGCACCCATCGCGTTCTTTTCAAGGACCCTCACCAAACCGGAGTGGAACTATAGCCAGCTGGACAAAGAGGCTCTGGCTATCGTTGCCGCCGTAAAACGATTCCACGAGTATCTCTACGGCCGGACTTTCACCATCATAACCGACCACAAGCCGCTGCTGGGAATCCTTGCAGGAAACCGGGCCACCCCGAACATTCTGTCTCCCCGAATGACAAGGTGGTCTGAGTTCCTGGCAGCCTACAACTACAGACTCATACACAGACCGGGTAAGACGATCTCCCATGCAGACGCCTTAAGCCGCTCGCCGCTACCAGAACCTGACACCGACCCAGCACCCACAACGACCACCCTCAGCATAGAGACTCTACCCAACCTGCCCATAACCGCGTCAGACATTGCCCGAGAGACTAATAAAGACAAACGTCTGACGCGGGTGTTGCATTGGGTAGAGAAAAGGTGGCCGGAAAGGGACAACGACGAGTCCGTCAATACGTTCCGAAACCGCCAAACGGAACTCTCGCTATTAAAAGGGTGCATATTATGGGGGGATAGGGTGGTCATTCCAGAAAAGCTACAAGGGAAGGTTCTGGAACTGCTACACGAGGGGCATCCTGGAATCGTTAGGACTAAAGCCCTGGCCAGAAGTTACGCTTGGTGGCCAGGGATGGACAAACAAGTTGAGGCCTGGGTAGCAAGGTGCCAACGATGCCAGGAAACTAGGCCAAGCCCACCCTCAGCACCCGTCCTAGAGTGGGAAACCCCAAGGGGACCTTGGTCTAGGATTCACATAGACTTTGCCGGGCCCACAAAAGGACATACCTTCCTCATAACAGTTGATGCTTACTCCAACTGGCTGGAGGTAAGCAACATGAAGACGACAACCACGGAGGCCATGATCAAGGAACTCTGCAAACTCTTTGCAACACACGGCCTCCCAGACGTCGTCGTTTCCGACAACGGGCCCCAATTCACCTCGCTGGAATTCGAAAAATTCCTAGAGGAAAGGGGCATCCGCCACGCACTGACAGCACCGGCGCACCCGGCGGCAAATGGTAGGGCGGAATGGATGGTCCAATTCACTAAGAAGACCATCCGGAAAATAGACCACGAGGAGATCCAGGAGAAAATTAACAAACTACTCTTCACCCAACACATAACCCCAAATACCACAACCAATAAGAGCCCAGCCGAACTATTAATGGGCAGGAAACTAAGGTCCCCACTCGACAGGTTACACCCCACTTATAACCCGGAGAAGCCCCCAGACTCAAACAGCAAACACCGAACCTTCGCACCCGGCGACCCCGTATACGCGAGAAACCTGATGGGAGACCCACTATAGATACCAGCCGTCATCACACAAATAACAGGCCCACACTCGTACCGGCTACAAACAGCAGACGGACGAGTGTGGAAACGCCACATCGACCAACTAAGGTCAAGGACGACCAACCAAGAGACCGCCAACGCACAGACAGCCGAAACCAACCCCCACAACACAAACCAAGGGGGGAGGGAATACCCAGGGAACCAAAACCAAAGAAAAATAAACCAGCCGTACTTACCAGAAAGCAGCCATCACGACCCCTCGCCAGGAAGAGACAGCCAGGCCAGCTTGACTGACCCGGGAAGACCGAGCGGGAGCGGCGAAACCCGCAGCTCAACCAACCCGGGAGGCCTAGGAGGGAGCTACGGAGAGTGGCCCGGCCCGATCGACCAGCCGGTTCCCACGATGGCAGCAGGAGCAGCAGAGATCCCGACCGAACCGGCCGGGATCCAACCTACGACTGAGCTGCGCAGGTCAAGTAGGCTCAGACGGAGCCCCGCCTACCTACGTGACCACGCGACGTAAGGACTGAACCAAGAGGGGAGGGGTGTTCTGTCCTTCATTAACATACTTGAGATCCCCGCGCTTTGATTGGCCAAAGCGCGGGGCACTCTGATTGGTCAGGCGAGCCGCGCCGATTGGCTCGCTAAGAATCTCCCGCGATTGGTCCATTCGGATCGCGGGAGATTCAAAGCGGTGCCATTGGCCGCGGCCGCCGCGGCTAAAAGAATAAAAGCCGCGATCTTTTTCCCTTTGCCCCAGTTCGGTTCCAACCTCAAATAAAGAGCATGATTTGAAGTCACCGACTCCTGGCATCATTTCGCGGACACAACAGTTAGCTTACTAAAACTTCAGTTCTTCAGATTTTATTGCAGAAAACGTGGCAGAAATTTCAACACAGCATTATGATCCGGGGATTTCTTTATAGTGTTTCTCTGCCCAATAACTGAAAGACGAAATTATTTCAATAAAACTGCAGGAGGAGATGCCAATATATCTTTTAAGTCCATGTCCCAAAAGGGACTTGAAGGTAAATACATTTGGAGGACACCAGGATGTCTGCTCCTGCTTTATCATAATATCTCCTGCTTTAACTGATCAGCAGCCACACATTACGCTTCCTTTAGTGTTATGCTCCAGCTAGGCAGCCTAATTTGCACTTGCTGCAGTATTAGTACAAGTGTGGTCACACATCTGCAGATTGAACAAAAGAGATTTCTCTGTCAGTGCTGATCTGGACAAGCAGTGTATTCTGATAACCTGTAGATATTGACCTGTAGATACTTACAGGAAGCAAAGGAATATGTCAGTATCATGATTGGACAGTTCATCACCTTACCTGATTTATCACATATTTGAGATCTGTTCTATTGAGACCCGGTCTAAAGAGGTTCTCCAGTATATTCAAACATGCCAAGAAATGCTACAGCCACACTAGGATGGCATAGGAACAAGGCAATCTTGGCAGAGGTGGTATTCAGCAGGTTCTGACCAGTTCTGGAGAACCGGTAGTGGAAATTTTGAGTAGTTTGGAGAACCGGCAAATACCACCTCTGACTGGCCCCGCCCCCATCTATTCTCCTCCCGAGTCCCACCTGATTGGCTGGGTTTTCTTTTGTTGCCCTGCACAGGAGAACAGATCTGGAAAGCAGGTTACTGGAGTGGGGAGGGAATAGGGATTTTGCAGTATCCTTCCCCTGCCACGCCCACCAAGCTATGCCCACAGAACTGGTAGTAAAAAAATTTGTATCCCAGCACTGAACTTTGGAGACAGAGGGGCAGGCATCATGTTCTTGGGGAAAGGGAGATGAGAAAAATTAGAATTCAAAACATAGCTGAAAAGTCACCTTACGTTATAGAGAAAAAAGAGGCTGTGTCAAGAGAAAAGGGTGGCATGATAAGCAGTGGGGATCTGAGGCTGAGATGAGGAGAAATGCAATTTAAGGGATGAGAACTGTGGTTGGAAAAATCAAGCAGATTAGTTGGTCAAAGAGATGTAAATTGAATTAAGCAGTTTAATTTTTGCAAGATGATTAAGGATAGGATTGTGATTATAGTATTCATGACTCTGCTGGAAAAACGCAGTGCTTTCTCAAAAAATATGCTTAGGAAGTAGTTGTTTTACAAAGTTTAAAATAACTTCTTAACCAAAGCTGATGGACTAATAAACACCATGATCTCAGTTTATTAATTACAACTTTTAAAATAGCTGGGTTACTCATGTGACTGACTCAAGATGCTGGTGCTCTAAACTGGATTATAGAGGCCAGCATCATGTTGTTAAATTTCAATTGTTCCGTAGCTCCGTGATATTCATTATATAGTACATGATTAACATCCGTATGACAAATTAAATCGTATAAAACCATTGTGAAGAAGAGAATGGCCAAACCTTAGCAGTTAGAGGAATGATTGGCAGCAAACAGAATTAAGAAAATGAGAATATTATAAGACTAGTATTTATGCAATGGTGCAGTTCCAAGTTGAACTTGAGAAGTATGACGAAACCTTTTTTTTTTTTTTTAGAAACATTGATATGCATAGATCCTGCAGACTGAAACAGAAGAAAATCTGCAGAGTTACTCTTTAAGCAAAGTTGGCATGTTATGATGAACTTTTGTCATCTGAAATAGATAACACAACATCAACATGGTCAAAAGAAGAAAAGTATAATTGTTCCCTTTGTTTTCTTACAAAAACTATAGTTATTAAGCAGTGCTTTACTGCATTTTCAGATTTTAAAAACCTTGCACTTGTTAATTCTGTGTTACTCCAGGTACAGTATTTCAAATAACAGAATTTTAAAACTAGAAAGAGTCATTTAGCACATCAGTCATCCCTTTTCTGCTAGAATACAGATTAAGGAATCCCTGCCAGATGATTATTTCATCTTTGCTTCAACAAAACAAGTGAAGTAGTCTTCCCTCAGTAATTGGTTCCTTTAGCTTTTAAAGCTAGGAATTTTTGTTCTAGTATTGAAATAACTTTTGGCTTCCTTAGATCCATTATTCCTTATGCTGAACTCTGAATGATAGAGTTACTGACTGCCTTCTGTGTAACAAACATTTCTAGTATATGAAGAGTGCTATTATTCAGAATTTTCTAAGGCTAAATATTCTGTTTCTTCCACCCCTTTTTTCCCCCATGAGAACCTTTGAACAACTTAATTACCTTATGTTCAACCTGTTCCAGTTTATCTAGATCCAGAATTAGACACAATATTTGAGATGTGGTAAAAGGTGAAAGATTTATACAATATAAAGAAAAAATAGAGTATACTTGAGATGTGGTGTGATCAATGCAAAATAAAATAGAACTAGTCCTCCAAAACCAATTTTTATGTTGGTATAAGATGGAATTCACTTGTTGTACAATCACATCACATTGCTGACTTACATTCAGTGCTCAGCTACAATTCCAAAAATGTTTTTACTAATTCTATTTCCAAACCAGGTTTGCTTTATCCTAGCTATCCAATTAATCTGTTTGCAAGTATAGAACTTTACATCCATCTACTTGCATATTTAATATACCTCAAGCTTATTCAAGTTTGTTGAGAAAAAATTTATGACCAGTCAAGTATAATTTTCAAACCAGTACAGTATCCACTTAATTACCATCCATCTAGTCAATACTTTGTTAGTTGTTTATCAGAATATCCTGAAATATTTTGGAAAATGATTTGTTTAAAGATATGGTAAGTTTCCAGAATCCCCACAATCTTTGAAGCTGTTGTAGAATCTTTTTAGGTATCAGTGTCAAACTGATCTGCAATTGTCTAAAGATGTCTATGGAGATTCTTAGTCATCCAGGTCATAATTATCCCAAAGGGGCTTTTCGGGGGACTTTCTGGGTTTTTTTTTTTAAAAGATATTTTATTTCTCATCGAAGAAGTTTCTTCAGCTCTGACTGAATGGTAGGGAATGGAAGGATTTATACACCTTGCAGACAGCTGATCATTTGCATCCTTTTAGACAGTCGTTGAGGCCATCTGGAGGTTTATCTGTGTCATCAGAGTAGTATCGCCTGAGTAGTACAAATGAGAGTGGAGACTTCTTGGAACTATTGAAAGGATTGTGTTGTGGACTGTAGATAGATGATGTCATATGCCGCCCCCCTCTGTTAAGGGAGGGCTGTTCAGTTTTGACATAGATGACCTATTTGACCCCTCTTTCAAATCAGCAGTCCTCTCTGTCCAAAATGTGGTCTAAAAATGTCCGTCCTCACGTTTTGGAAAATAGGGAAAATATTTATCTGCCTCAAATTTATGCACTTTATCACTTCCTAAAGATTTTGAAAAAAGTAATACAAACGGTTTCCACCCGGACCCTCATCAAATTCCTTCTGTATGATTAATGTATATTTCATGGAATTTATTTTATTGGTTTGGTCATTGCATTTATCTTTTACTGCAGTTAGAACCAAGTCCTCTGATACAATATGGGTGTTAATAAAGTATAGATAAGCAGAGCTAAGGAAGATTCAGGAAAGACCTGTCTCTATCAAAAATTGTTACGAAACTCTGATGTCCCAATAAACAGCAAAAAGGCCAGGGGAGTTCCAGAGGTGTCTTAACAAAGATGGAGAGAGGAAGAACATGAATTCTAAGAGCAGGAGACAATCATTTATCTATGTCAAAATATAGTCCCCTTTTAGTAGCTTTCAAAACCCTCTGCGTGTAATTGCAAGTCACTTACTTTCAACAACACAATTTTTCACATTCAAAAAAACAATGACTTTAAAAATAATTAAAACTAAAGAAAATATTTGAAAGGGCCAACTTTCAACCCCATTGCTCTGAGAATGCCACCCATTCTTCCCTATGATCTTGAGAAGAAGAAAAAATGCGTGAAGGAAGGCTCCAGCTCACAAAGGCATTTTCATCCTTTGATCTACTTAGGAGCGACAGCTTTGATTTTATTTTGTTTTCAAAAAATGTAGGGCAGTTGTGTCCACAGGAAAGTCCAAATGGACAAGATGATTGCTATGGTGTTGCAACTGAAGCCTCTTTATACAAATATTAGGTCACTGCATGTACAAAACAGGATGTCCTTGTATGTTTTCCCCACAAATAGCAATGGGCTACTTAGGTGGAACATATTCCTGCTATGCTCAAAATAGTTGTGTGAAATATTATCAGATCATCCATTGAACTTTGGTTCTAAGCTTTCCTCTAGGGCAGTGTTTCTCAATCTTGCCAATTTGAAGATGTGTGAACCAACTTAATTCTTGGAGTTGAAGTCCATACACTTTCAAGTTTCCAAGGTTAAGAAATTCTTTACTAGTTTTCCTCAAAAATATCCCTGCTAGATAAGTGGAATCCTGGTTTCCAAGATGGTGAACTGGCTCACGGAATGCAAGACCAAGAAAAACTGGATTGGGCAGTGAAAAAATGCTGAACCCCAACAAAGCAAGATTAAAAGTAATGTAACCAGCAGCATTATGTTCACACTTCTATTTGAGTATTTTAGCAGGGTTACTGCACACACTATTTTATTTGCAGATTCCATGCTGTTCTCCTGCTGCACAATTATAGCTTTCAAGCTGCTTTATGATGAGTGGCATACTGTTGAATTTTCCTATACTAACAGGTCGTAAGTCACACATAGAGCTATTAAAATCTAAAATATTTTAAATGAACAGAATCAATTATAAAGACAATGAGTTCCTTTGTTCCAATTGGATTAATTGGTTTTATTTAAAACTGAGATCATCAAATATTTTCAGGGAATGATTTCATAACAGAGATTATCTATTGGAGAGACTAATATAAAATTGTACGAAGACCAAATTTGGAATTGATTTTTTTTGTATCCACATGTATTTAAAATTATTGCTATTTGGAACAACTAAAGTGAAGCATCACAGTATTATAGAGTTGGAAAAGACTTTAAAGTTTATCTGGTTAAATCCCTGTTCAGTGTAGGATCTGTTAGAAGACTTCTGACAGACTCTGAAGAATCCCAGCTAAGGAGAACTCATCACATCTTGTGATAATCTGCTTGATTGACATTCAGAAGTTCCTGCTTGAAGACTAGTCTGAACTAGTCTTGTAGTTTTAATATGTTGGAACTGTTGCTGCACTCTAGTCCAAGACAGGATCAATCCATTCCATTTTCTGTGTGACCATCCTTGATATACTATATTCCAAGACTCCTGTTATTATATTAGTATCTCTTTAATCTTTTCTGTAAGCTAAGATCCTATTCCTCTTAGACTTGACATCCAGACACCTCAGTGACAGTGCTCTGACCTCACTCCAGAATGTCATTGGGAATACTACTATCATTCAGTAGCATACTGGAGTGAGTTCAGAGGACCATCATCAAGAGATTGAGATGTCTGGATGTCAAGTATATGAGAAATAGTTGGCACAGACCCCAAAATCTAGATGGTCTCCACTGTTTAAAAAAGCCTTAAAAGTTCTTCACTCGGGCCTTCAGCAAGGCAGAGATCTCTTGCTTTGTCATCTTTTATCTTTATGTTTTACTAGTTTGATACCAGTGCTTCACTACAAAACTATGTGGTTAGGCTTAGTTTTTGGAGAGGAAAATAAGGGAGGAAAATTCTGCCTCTCCCTACCAGCATCTAACAGTATTAATCTGTCTAGCGTCCTGTCAGTGTGTGAGAGAGTTGAGGCCTGTTTGGAAACTGAAACAGTATTTGGTGTGTGAGCAAGAAGGAGACAGCAAGGAGCCTGGGCATGGCTTAGCTCAACTATTCTGTACTAAAGCTGTTTGGTGCTGTGAAATTGAAACTGAACCTCCTCTGCTTGTGTTTTGCATTTGGAACAGATTTCTTTTCAGGTGGGGAAGGGGGAGTAAAACTCCTTAGCATCAGAGCATGTTAATAATAATATGCAAAATACAAAAAATTATATGGTTATTTACTGGGAATTAAATTAGAGGAAGAACAAGTCAAAGAAACTATGATTGTTTGGGGGAAGAATTTTGGATATGGGATTGATCTAGAGAAATGGCAAAAATTGTGGTCTCAAAATTATAAAATGACAATGTCAACAGCATATAAAGAAAACTTGTATAAGATGTTTTACAGGTGGCACTTTCCCCCGACAAGAATAGCAAGAATGTTTAAGAACAAATCTGAAAAATGCTGGAAATGTCATCAGATACCCGGCTCGTATTACCATATGTGGTGGACTTGTGAGGACGCTAGAAAATATTGGACTAAAATTCGCATGTGGTTGGAAAAAATGACAAAGAAACACATAGACTTGAAACCAGAGATCTTCTTATTGGGAATTTTACCTGATATATATAGTAAAGATTTGAAACACCTGATTGTAAATGTATTAACAGCGGCTAGGATTGTATTTGCTAAAAATTGGAAGAATTAGAAAATACCATTACAGGAAGAAATTATTAAGAAATTATTGGAATGTGCTGAGATGAGTAGATTGACATTTGAAATTAGAGAGCAAGAGGATAAACAATTTTATGAAGTTTGGGATCTTTTTTATCAATGGCTAGATGATAAGATAATAGAATATTTAGAATGCTAGACAGTAAGGAATATCTTTATTTTGCTATTTTGTTATTACTTTGTTATTTGATGCTATATTTATAAAGGGTTTTTTAGGATTTATTTGGTATGATTATATGATTTGTTACAGAATAAACTGGTTAAAGTATTGTTATCTCATAAAGCATGAATGATTAAAAGTATAGTCAAAAATTTTTCTCTTTTTTGGTGATATTAGGATATATAAGTTTGGATTGACAATATGAGTTGTTATGTAACATAATTGTAATTGAGACGACAAAATGAATGCACAAAACTGATGAACCAACTGACACACTGGATGTACATATGAGAGTTGATGTTTTAATGTTTTGTTTGTCTTGTTTGTTTGTAGAAAATTAATAAAATCTTTTTTTAAAAAAATAATAATAATATGCAAAATACTAATGCTCTGATGGTCATTTCAAAAAATCCTTTCTTAGTGAGCATCTAGAAGCCAAGAGGAACATAGTGCCAAATTTCAAGTTTGTAGGCTTTAGGGTTCCGGAGATTTTGTGATATATATTGTGTTAGTCATATATATCCTATAACTAACAACTATAACTAACCATTCTCAGCTATACAGTTGAACTAATATTCTTCTCATTCAGCTTTCCAATTGCTGTTTTGTGTTCATTCATTTCTTTTTGGTTGCATTGGGGAAATGTCAGAGGAAAAGCGCCTGAGAAGGTCATATGTAAATGTATTAATTTCGTGGAATAAATAACAAGTGACTTGTTCTCTTCTCAGCCAAAGGCTGAGATGCAACTGAAAGAGTAACATTTTTCAGTTCCATAAAAGGCACATTCAAAAAACAGTTATCCATTGTAATGGGTTTTGGAAAATGCAAGTTGCAATCCAACACTTTATTTTGCCTATAACAAATTAGTGCATCGTGTGGGTTTTCCATAAATTAATTTCATCTTTGTGCTCTTTTGTTGATGGCTCAGAATGAGCATCTTAAAACTTTTGTGCTTTGTGTTGTATAAAACACATACCACTTAAAACAACAAAAGACAATGCAGTATACTTGCATTAATTATTAAGACTAAGCTACAGTTATGGAAATAAATCAAAACAAATCAAGACTAAGCAACAGTTATGGAAATAAATCAAAACAGTGCTTTTTAAAAGATGAAACAATTGCTCCATTCTGTTGGCTGGCAAGAGCCATTCAGTTCTCAAAAGCTGCTATTGTTCTTGAAAACAAATCAGTGTCTTTTCTGTATGTCTTTCATAATTATATGAATATCTTTCATCTATACCTATCTATAACAAGGAAACAAGGCTATCCTTCATATCTCTAGTCTTTTCCACTGTAGGCTAAACAAACCCGGGATACTCCCAAAGCTGAAGAAACAGTTGATCAAGCTAGTGCAAGAAAAGTATAAACTACAGCATGAAAAAGTAGCAAAAATGGTGCATTGGAAGATTTGCAAGAAATACCAGTTGCCTGCAAGCAAGAACTTGTGAGACCATAAAGCAGACTAAATGATAGAAAATGAAGAAGCTAAAGTGTTCTGGAACTCTAGAATTCAAACAGACAAGGATCTGTATTCTGTACACATACAGATAGATAAACTCAACAAAACATCCATAACAAAGTACTTTTATTGGTTCATCAGGGATCCTTATAACTCACATTTGTGATGAAGTTCTTCTTTAATGACCAATCCTTTGCATATCTGTCTTGTAGGTAAAAAGATGGTTATCTTCTATCCTTTTTCCCTCATTTTGTAGCGATAGAAGTAGAACAGTTACCACAAGTCCATGAGTTCAGCCAAGAGTGAGGAAAAGACCCCCAACCCCACGAGGGTCAATTTAGTGATCAATCAGGATTACAGATGTGGTCATGTGATATGGACTACATTTCCAAGGATACCTTAACTACATTTATCATGATGCATTCCCTTAAGTGGACAGCTCACAATTGCTACCTAACTATCCAATTCCCAACAGTGGCTGGACAGCACACTCCCCGCCTGGAATTGTAAATTCCACTAATAAAAGAAGAAAAAAAAATTAACTATAAACTAAGATAAGTAGTAGACAGTAATACTAACTAAATAGCAGATAACTATATAACTAAGAGAAACAGTTAGCTATATAACTAAGAGAAACAGTAAACATTAATAAAGCATCAAACAAAGCAAAGCATGCAAAGCTTGAAGTTCAATCTTCAAGTTCAGCCTCTTGGTACAAGTCTGCTGGTCACCTCTGGCAGCCTTTTAGGGTATACAGGTACTCTTGGTGGCAAAGATGAAAGTCTGGTGGTTGCTTCTGGCTTAGGGAATCAATTATTAACCAATACATCATCAAATAAACAATTTGGTTTCAGGAAAAAAATATCATGTAATCTGCAACTCTTACACTGCAAAAACATATGGACTACACAACTTGATCAGGGCAAAACAATAGACACAATCTACATAGATTTCTGTAAAGCTTTTGATTTAGTGGTACACGACGAACTACTCCTAAAACTAAAATCTTACGGTATCTCTGGACTCCTGCATAACTGGATAGAAGCATTCCTGTCAAACAGACAACAAATGGTCAAAATTAGGGAGCATCCTATCAAATACTGTACCTGTCAACAGTGGTGTCCCCCAAGACAGAGTCTAGGACCAACTCTTTTCATACTCTACATAAATGACCTCTGTGATCATATCAAGAGCAACTGCGTTCTCTTCGCTGATGATGTAAAGCTATTCAACACCACAGACAATACTGCTACCCTTCAAAAAGATCTTGACTATGTATCAGAATGGTCAATCAAATGACAACTTCCAATCTCGACAAATAAACGCTCTGTCCTACATATTGGCAAAAAAAATCAGAAAATAAAATACAGACTGAATAGTCAAGACCTTGTTGATGATCCAAACTCTGTCAAGGATATTGGAGTACTCATCTCTTAATGATCTAAGTGCTAGAGCCCATGGTAACTACATAGCCAAAAAGGCGTTAAGAGTTGTTAACCTAATCTTACGTAGCTTTTTCTCTGATAATATTAAACTACAAACTGGAGCATACAAAACATTTGCTAGACCAATACTTGAATATAGCTCATCAGTCTGGAACCCACATTACGTATCTGATATTAACACAGTTGAGAAAGTCCAGAAATATTTCACAAGAAGAGTTCTCCACTCCTCTACTCGTTGTAGAATACCTTATGCTGCCAGACTTGAAATTCTAGACCTAGAAAACCTAGAACTATGCTGCCTTCGGTCTGATCTAAGTATGGTATATAAAATCATACATTGCAATGTCCTACCTGTCAATGAATACTTCAGCTTCAACCATAACAATACAAGAGCAAACAATAGATACAAACTTAATTTGTTAATCGCACCAAACTTGATTGCAGGAAATACGACTTCAGCAACAAAGTGGTCAATGTCTGGAATATTCTACCTGATTCTGTGGTTTCTTCCCCAAACCCCCCAAAAACTTTAACCTTAGACTGTCTACTATTGACCTCACCCCTTTCCTAAGAGGTCTGTAGGGGGCATGCATAAGCGCTCCAACGTGCCTACCATCCCTGTCCTATTGTTTCTTTTATTTTTTTTATTTTTCTTATATGTATCCATGTATTCATAACTATGTTTTTACTTATACCTATTATCTTGTAAGCAATTGTCAAAAATAAATAAATAAATAAAAAATCTGCAACATAACACCAGAGGTGGTATTTGCCGGTTCTCCAAATTACTCAAAATTTCCTCTACCAGTTCTCCAGAACCTGCTGAATGCCACCTCTGGTCCATACTACTTTTAGACCAGAACATTGGAATCATTCAGAATGAATCTTCCTCAAAAACTTAGCCTTAAAACAAATGGAACAAAATGTGCATCTAAATGTGGTTACTTGAAAAAATTACAACTGTAAGAAAAGATGCCAGCAAAAATGCAAATTATAGAGAAAAATGCATGTATAACATATAGGCTAAATAAAGCTCTGTGTGAAAACTATTTAAGAGAAGAGAAGAGAAGAGAAGAGAAGAGAAGAGAAGAGAAGAGAAGAGAAGAGAAGAGAAGAGAAGAGAAGAGAAGAGAAGAGAAGAGAATTCTTTATTGGCCAAGTGTGGATGGACACACAAGGAATTTGTCTTGGTGCAAACACTCTCAGTATACATAAAAGAAAAGATACATTTGTCAAGAGTCAAGGATCATAAGGTACAACACTTAATAACAGTCATAGGAGACAATAAGCAATCAAATTATACTAGGAAACAGTCAATATAAATCGTTAGGATACAAGCGATAAAGTTACAGTCATACAGTCACAAGTGGGAGGGGATGGATGATAAGGAGTGATGAGAAGATTAATAGTAATAGTAGTGCAGACTTTGTAAATAGTTGGACAGTGTTGAGGGAATTATTTGTTTAGCAGAGTGATGGCTTTTGGGAAAAAACTGTTCTTGTGTCTAGTTGCTCTGGTGTGCAGTGCTCTGTAGCATCATTTTGAGGGAAGGAGTTGAAACAGTTTATGTCCAGGATGTGAGGGGATTGTAAATATTTTCACATATTTCCTCTTTTTGACTTATTCAGTATACAGGCCTTGATTTCTGCAGTCCTAATTAACCTCTGAAGTCTATGCCTGTCCTGTTGGGTTGCAGAACCAAACCAGATGATAGACTCAATAATTCCTGTAGAACTGTATCAGCAGCTCCTTGGGCAGTTTGAGCTTTCTGAGTTGGCACAGTAAGAACATTCTTTGTTGTGCTCTTTTGATGACATTTTTGATGTTAGGTGTCCATTTTAGGTCATGTGATATAGTAGAACCTAGAAATTTGAAGGTCTCTACTGTTGATACTGAATTGTCTAGTATTGTAAGAGGTGGTAGTATGGGAAGATTACTTCTAAAGTCTACCACCAATTCTACAGTTTTGAGTGTGTTCAGTTCCAGATTGTTCCGGTTACACCACAAGGCAAGTTGTACCTCCTGTCTGTATGCAGATCTGTCATTGTCTCGAATGAGACCAATCACTGTTGTGTCATAAGCAAACTTCAGTATTTTAATAGATGGATCATTTGAGATGCAGTCATTGGTATATAGGGAGAAGAGAAGTAGAGAAAGCACAAACCTTGGAAGGTCCCTGTGCTAATTGTACAGGTATTGGATGTGATTCCACCTAGCTTCACCTGCTGCTTTCTGTCTGTTAGGAAGCTTATGATCCACTTACAAGTGTGTTCAGTACCACTAGTTGATTTAATTTACTTAGAAGAATGTCTGGAATGATGGTATTGAATGCTGAACTGAAGTCTACAAAGAGGACCCTTGCGTAGGTATTTGGAGATTCAAGGTGTTGTAGAATGCAATGCAGAGCAGCCTTTTAAAAAAAGTGAGCATTGTTAATGAAACATATCTAACTGAATGTATGTAAAAATAAGGTGATCCATATATAGAGGATATAATGTTTTTAGAAAACATTCCTATCCATGTTGATATAAAAATATCTATGAGCTACATCTGTGTCAACTTTTTCTCATATTATCCCACCACAGCTTTGTTTCTTAACAGCTAGAGAATTCTTATTCATTTTCCTCTAAATCTTTCCCTAAGACAAATTTTGTGTACCATGCTCCTTAATAAATACATACCTTCAGTATGGATGAAATATTTATTTAAATGTAGCTATCCTTAGATCCAATTTTGTATGCTATTATCACAGAGGTATGCCTGTTAATACAATTAACTGCATTATTCCTGAATTTTTTTTCACTAGTGGAAATGGGAATAATTTAAGATATCCATGCAAAGATTAATTTTGGAGGGTGTTTGAAAATAGACTGTGTTTTTGTTTGTGTGTGTATGACAGAAAAATAATATGTGTAAGGATATATGCATGTGTGTGTAGACACACACACACACAGTTAATATATACATGTACATGTATATGTACATATACATAAATAAAAAATACATATAATATAACACATACTAAGCATTTATAAGAACAATATGCTGGATAGGCAAAGAGAAGATTAACTGAATGTAGGAAAGCAATGAACAATTAAGATCATAAAAGTTAAGGTCATTTAAGTGGCAATGTATGGCTATTAAAGTTATACCCAGAGTAAAAGAAAAAGAAGATAGATATTTTAAGAAAGAATTTTTAAGGGGAACCAACAAATCAAACCTGGACCAGATAAAGGTTGAACTACTCCCTTAAAAGATGATCAACAAGCAGAAGAATTTAAAAGAATGAATAATAAACTATAAAAATATTTTGATAAGGTTGAGCATGCAGAAGAAATAGAAAACAAGAAATAACTTATTTGGGCATCAGGTAATATATACATTTAATAAATATTGTGATTGTTATTATAATAGGTGGCCAAAGAGATTACTGGAAGTTTGCTAGTGAGATAGCTCATTATGTAGAGAAATTGTCCAAACAGTCACTATCAGATTGTTTTGATGGTACCTAATTCTATTTATATGTAGGTCCATCCATTGACATATGTGTGCACAATCTAATATATGTATATATAGGTGCATGTGTACACGCATCTATAATCTTTTTTGAGGTACCAGTTAAGAGAGATATTTTTCCTCTTGAATTTCTGACAATAGCTGGTATATTCCCACCCAACTCATCAAGAGTTGTTTATTATAAAATGAGTAAGTTTAGACCCGTACATTTCACAGAATAGGAAGGACGTGAATAACGATAAGGAAGCTATCACTCTTTCTTGCCTTGAGCAAAATGCATAATGGGGGACATCAGAAATGTAAAAACACATACAGTTAAATAAAGCCCTTTAGCTGGTAAACATAAGAGTGAACATTAGTGGAAAGACAACTAGTTGCTCAAAAAGAAAAACGAATAACCCTGTCCGTCACTCCATCTGCCTCTGGGTTCAATCATGGTTGGAGCTTTTGTGAAAGGCAGCTGGACACAAAAGCACAGCCATGCTATTTTTCCAGATCACAACTCAGAGAGGCATTTTAATCAAACCAAAGGCATCCTGCTTTGTGGCTTCCTCATATAGCAGCTGCTCTATTTTCCTTTCTGCAAAGGGTCAAGCAGAATACACAGCATGAATGCGTAAAGAAATGCTAGCAATTTATTTTCCTTTTTAATATTAAATGGGGGTGAAGCAGTGGTGGGATTTAAATTTTTTTACTACAGGTTCTGCGGGCGTGACTTGGTGGATGTGGCAGCCAGAGATGGTATTTATATCTCCGAAATACTCAAAATTTCCGCTACCGGTTCTCCAGAACTGGTCAGAACCTGCTGAATATCACCTCTGGTGAAGTCTCTCTTTTTTTTTTCTAGGAGCTATTGTGATTCAGAGAAGCATTTACCCTTTGAATCCCATCTTTTAAAAATTCTGAAATGGATTAGCTGGAAGGGAAATCAGCTGGCTCATGGTATTCCCTGCCTGTTAGTGAAGATTATTATTTTAAGCTGGTTTGAAGGATTGGTGATTGGAAATACAGTGAAACCTGAGGTCATATGGAAGCACTCCAGCATAGAGATACCCAATCTTGGAAACTTTAAGATATGTGGACTTGCTGGTTGGGCAATTCTGAGTGCTGAAGTCTTGTTATTATTGGGGTTATGGTTGTTAGTTTCGAAGTCGTGTCTGACCCATTGCAACCCCATGGACAACGACCTTCCTGTCCTCTACCATCTTCTGGAGTCCATTTAAACTCATGTCTACTGCTTCAGTGACAGCCACCTCATTCTCCCTTTTGCTATTGCTCTCAATCATTCCCAGCATTAGGCTCTTCTCCAGTGAGTCCTTCCTTCTCACTAGGTGGCCAAAGTATTTGAGTTTCATCTTCAGGATCTGGACTTCTAAAGAGTAGTCTCCTCTAGGACTGACTGGTTTGATTGCCTTGCAATCCAAGGGATTCCCAAGAGTCTGCTGCAGCACCATACTTCAAAGGCCTCGATTCTTTCAGCCTTCCTAATGGTCCAACTTTGACAGCCATTCATTGCAACTGGGGAAACTATAACATGTAGTTGAAGTCTACATGTCTTAAAATTGGGAATTCCTGCTCTAGAGCAAAATAAGAAATGTAAAGGAGGATGAAAGCTATAATCTGCATCACTTTCAAGGAAGGTTCTAAAGTGGACCTTCCAAATCAATAGAAGAAGCCATCGCTATTTTCTAAAACAGTAATGGGAGAGGACAAATGTTCCAATCTTCAAAAAGATGAACAAAAGGGTCTAGAGCAGTGTTTCTCAACCTGACGACCTATCAGATATATGGACTCAAAGTGGCTGAGGAATTCTGGGAGTTGGAGTTCATACATCTTAAATGTATGAACATTTATGTATATATATGCATGTACATAACACTGACCGAGGGTACTATAGAGCAATAATTCTGATGAATACCTAGGAGAAGAGATTGATCTAGAAGCCTATTGAAAGGAATGTGGAAATTACAATGGGTTGCCCACAAAGCCCAAATTACCAACTTACCTTGGCATTTTTAGTCTTTAAAGCAGCAGAATCTAATTATCTTTCCAGCTTAGCACATTCCTAGACTAGTCATCATTCTGTCCTATTTTACTTTTTTTTCTCCTCTCCAAGAATTTCATTTAAGCCTCAGATTGGAATTAATAAATCAATAACAAGCATCTGTTCCATTTCTACTACTTTTTAATCAGAGCTGTCTTTGAAAGTCAAACACTTTTGGAAATTGCTCCAACAAGCTCTTAAAAACATTGCTCTGAAAGCTCTATCTCCCCACTCCCCAGTTGTTAAGCAAAGTTATCATTAGCTATTATAATAAACCTACAGTGAGGGTTATGGAATTGAATTCAGCAATTTATTATAATTAATGATTTTGTTACTATTACTGACCCCAAATCCCACAATCTATTTATAGAGAGCACCATGTTATTCACATCAGGACTGTGTGATATACGTGACACATCTTATTTCTACAATGCTGGAGGGGGTGGAATCTTCACTGATTAAACAAACTCTCATGCAAACTGCAAATGTCACACTCACTCTTTATTATACCCAGGAACAAGAAGCTATTTCAGCCATGTATAGTTTCTGCCTGTATATTCTTCCAAGAAGACAATGATGTAGATCAGGAATATCAAACTCAAGATCTTAGGGCTCAGAATCAGCCTCTGGGCTGCTTAGATCTGGCCACCTTGGAAAAAAAAAATCAAAGGATCAACTCAGGGTGCCTCTGCCAGCAAAAATGGAGGTTGGGAGGGCCATGGGTGGTCCTTCCAAGCTCTATTTTTGTTGGCAGAAGGTTGCAGGAGGCTGTTGCAGCTGAAAACTCATTTTCACTGGCAGCCCATTTTCACTGGCAGCCCATTTTCACTGGCAGAGTGCTCAGGCAGCCCCAGGTGCTCCCAACACAAGTGACATCGAGCTGGTCATGTCCACCCTGGCCACGGACCCCTTCCCCCCCAAGTCAAAGACAACTCTGATGAGACCCTCAATTAAATCAAGTTGGACATTCCTGATTTAGATGTTGTTTTAAAATATTTTTTTTTAATGGGGAGAAAACAGGGAAAGGAAATCGCACATTGGGGCAGTTGAAGTGCTAGTTTGACTATCCCAAAATAGGACCAGTCTGCTGTTATGGATTGCTTGGTGTGTTGTGATCAGTCTCGCATCCCCATTTAGAAGAGATGGCTATTTTAATTCTCCCAACACATCTCACAGTATGTGAACAAGATACATGAAGGAATTTGAACAAATGTCTGCATTCTTTATTAATCATAGTAATTTGCATCAATTGTTTTGGAAGATCTAAAATGATTTAGGTCTTTTATTAAAATGATAAAAAATAAGCTACATAGAAATTGATAAAGGAAACAAAAGTGATTTTTTTTCAACAAGATATGCAAGGACATATGACATCATCTTCAAATACTCTTGAAGAAAGTAGCTAACTTAGATCAATTTTGATCTCAGTTCATATTTTGCATACGTTTTGGTTACCTGGTTGAAAGTGTTCACTAAAAGAAAGCTATGATTTTCTTTAAAAAAATATACATGAAATATTGAGTCGGTGAATATGTTACATTGTTGATAACCCAGAGGACCACAAGCTTCAATGCATTCACAAAGCTTGCTCTTTCTAGATTGGAATGGTTAATTAATCAAGTTTTGCAGTGGTGGGATTCAAAAAAAATTACTATCAGGTCTGTGGGTGTGGCAGGGGAAGGTTACTGCAAAATCCCCATTTCCTCCCCACCCCACTAATTTGCTTTCCAACTCCATTCTCCTGTGCAGGGCAACCAAAGAAGAGCCAGCTGATCATCTGGGACTCGGGAGGCAGAGAATAGATGGGGGCGGGGCCAGTCAGAGGTGCCAGTTCTCCACTACCAGTTCTCCAGAACTGGTCAGAACCTGCCAAATGCCACCTTTGATGTTTTGAGAGTTTTGTTCTTTTGCTGCAGCCAGTATTTTTGGTGCAGTTTTATTTCTCAAGATAGAGAATAGGTTCAACTTTTTTCCCCCTCTAGAACAATTAATAGTAACTCAACTCTCTAAAATTCCTAACTTTCTTAGTAGAAATGTATAACTTTTTTTTTATTACAACCAGTATGGCGGCAAGAGGTGGCAAAGAGAAAACAAGATATATTTTATTAAGAAAACAATCAATCCAATCATTTCTAGGGTAGCAAAACTCTTGGTTTCACATTGAGCCTTTGATTGTCCCCATGTAGGAAGGAATAAAGTAGTGGATATACAGCTCATTTCTTAATTATGGACTTTAGTCAATGTTTCAGTCAATAATAAGAGCCCCTACAGCTGACCGGTGCCAACAGTCTAAGAAATAAAAGTGCTTCTGTTAGTCTGATACTAGTTAAAATAAACCAAAAACATGTTTCTCATAAGGAAATGAAACTTAAGCCAGCTTCATGAGTAATAGGTAAGGAAGGAAGAGGGCAGAAATCAATATAATGCATAAACCTTTTCATCTTGTACAGAAAACTTTTCAATGAAGAAAAACATCTCTGCAGTTCTGTAGCCCGCAAAAGTAGGTTTTTGTAATCTGATTCATTTATGCAGCTAAAACAAGGTCCTATCCAGGATGGATGACAGCAACTTTGAAAAATGGCATTTCCCACTGATCGTCACCACTGGTGGGTAAGCAGATGCGGTAGAATGATACAGCTTTGCAAAATGGGGAAAAAATAACTTAGTGGCCATCAGATATGAGCACTGATGCATGTTGCAGTTCCATATCCATAATCGCTACCAGAGCGTTTAAAAATAAATAAATAAAAGCATGGAAAACAAACCCCTGAGTACTAGAATGAAAGAAATGCAAATGAACCAAACAGATACAAATAATGGAATGTAAAACAAACTAAACTTTGACCAGTAAATTCAAATTGAATTCTAATGCCAAAGCAAAGAAAATCTTGCATGCCTATAATAATAATTTTTAAAATGTTTGCTTGAAATAAGCATTACTTGCTTATGCCTTTTTTGCTTTGCCTTGTTTTTTTACAGTGTGGTCTAAAAGGAGATTACAAATACTATACAACCATATATGAAGGGGCACAGTGTTATTTGGTGGGCTGGGATTATTTTTTGTTTTGTTATAAATTTGTTAAATAGTATCCTTTTTTTATATAAATAAATGAGATGGAAAGGACTGGAAATTTCCAAAACAAACACATAATAGATTGCTAAATTAACAGATTTATCTAGCAATAACGGGACATGAATAAATAAATGGCAAAATCTGTCATGAACTCAGGATAAGATATACTTGAATTTTGATGGAAAATTACCATTTTTTGCAACATATGTTATCATAAGGAGCTATCCATTCCACTTTCACTAAACCCGAGTCACAATTGATTGATACTCTAAGCACCGCTTCAGGCATTTATATGCAGTAGCCAATTGTTTAATACCATGGACCAAAGAAGAAGTTGGCACAAGCTTTTCATACCTTAATTTGATCTATCCTTTCCTATCCATGTGAATTGATTTTTTTTTTCTGTGAGGGCACCCATATCAAAAACTAATTCATATGCTTTATAGAAGAAAGTAACTCCAATTTCTCCAACTTGAACAGGATTGACAGGTACAGGGGCTCACAAATTATAATGCAGCAAATAGAACTGAAATGGACTGAAATGGAGCTTTAAACATTTATTTATTTGTCAAGCTTGTATTAGATAACAGATATAATTAGAACATGAATATGATTACATGAAAATGGGCACACCCCTTACAGACCTCTTAGCAAAGGGGTGAAGTCAATGGTAGACAGTCTAAGGTTAACGGTTTGGAGAAGAAACCACAGAATCAGGTAGAGTATTTCAGGCGTTGACCACTTTCCTGCTGAAGTTGTATTTCCTTCAATCAAGTTTGGAGCGATTTAACTTGAGTTTGTATCTATTGTCTGCTCGTGTATTGTTGTGTTTGAAGCTGAAGTATTCATTGACAGGTAGGACATCAACTCAGGCAGCTCCTGTGAGTATAGCAGGGGCAGTGCGGAACTTAGCTTGGCAGCGTGGGTGTGGGGAACAAGCCAAAAATTAGTTATCAATGGAAAGGATAGCACAAAGGCCAGTAGGCAAGCCCAGCCAATGATCACAACTGTGGGTTCGCCCGAACCCATGCAACCATGCAGCAGCCCACCACAGATTCAAATGCAAACATTAAAATCTATCCTCCTCCTGTTCCAGTCTGGCTCCAAATAAGTGAATAAAGTTCAATTGAAAAGATTGAAGATACACCTGATTATTTTTTTAGATGAAAATTTGAGATTGAGATTCTTTCAGTTGCTGAGTTTTCACAGCTATAATTTAGGGTCTCTCTCTCCCTCCCTCTCTCTCTCTCCCTCCCTCTCTCCCTCTCCCTCTCTCTCTCTCCCTCCCTCCCTCCCTCTCTCTCCCTCCCTCCGTCCCTCCCTCTCTCTCTCCCTCCCTCTCTCTCTCCCTCCCTCCCTCTCTCTCTCTCCCTCTCTCCCTCCCTCCCTCCCTCTCTCTCCCTCTCTCTCTCTCTCTCCCTCCCTCCCTCTCTCTTTCTCCCTCCCTCCCTCTCTCTCTCCCTCCCTCCCTCTCCCTTTCTCTCTCTCTCTCCCTCCCTGCCCCCCCTCTCTCTCTGTCTTCCTTTAAAATTTGAATGATGGTCTTGAAATCTTGGTTTTAGACCTTCTTGTTTGGCTCTTAAATAGAACCAAACTCCTGTGCTTCAAGATTTCTAGACTAGCTGAAATGACAAGATTCTTTGTTTTTGTTTTTTTATGCTGTGTATTGTTTAATAGATTTAATTAATTACAATATCTGGTTTATTTGTCATTTTTATTGTAAACAAAGACAATTTGGTTGAAGAGATCCAATGATATCAGAAGAACATGTATTTTTCTCATATGTAGATACCACTTGTCCATTCCACACTGAGACCTCATTTGTCTGAAAGGACATAAAAAATGTTTCCTTCTATTGCCTCTCTCTTCTCCTGCCCCATAAACCAAAATATTTTTCTTTCAGACAGATGACAAGGTGCAGCCCCATTGTGAAGCATCTGCCTGGGAGATTATGGGAACTGAACTTCGCACATTTTAAAATTGCTGAGGTTGAGAAATACTGACCAAGACTGTCAAATCACTCCCAGATATGGTGGCAATCTAATCCCGCCAGACACTATCTTCTTATTCAGGAACTAGATTTTCTACAATTACTTAGCTTATTGAAAATTGGAATGATCTTCTTACCGAAGTTCATGGCAACCAACACACACACACACACACACACACACACACACTGAATCTTAATCATCTTTCTAGGAAATACTGCCCAGCAGTACCCTGATATAATGTTTCACCTGCAACCTCCATCCAGTTTGACAGTTTTGGAACTTATGGTCCTAATACATCTGCAGGATCTATGATGCTATGCATTGATTTTAAATAAATAAAACACATGGCATATGCTTATGAGAGGTAAGATGCTCCAGTGGTTAAAATGTTGGACTGACATGGGGAAACCCGTTCGACTCCCCTTCAGCCATGAAAGCCCAGTGAGTGACTTTGGGCTGGTCATCCTTAACCCAACTAGTCTACAGGGTTGCTGCTGTGGGGTAAAATGGGAGGAGAAGAAAGAGCTATGAATGCTATCTTGAGCTGCTGAAAAGGTAGGATATACACTGAACAAATAAATGCATTAGATTAAGACAATGTACATAAGGATGCATGTAAAAATAATATGCAAAATATCTTTATATTTGTGGATATTCCTTGCAGACAAGTGTTTTTAAAGCAAAAAATATATATTAAAATGCCTTCACTAGAACAAATGTACAAAATAGCCCCATGTAAGTATTGTTTTATGGTTTGTACAGTATGATGTTGTATCTCTTTTACTCTTTCTTAGATATTATAAATTAATTGTTCTAAAGTAATTAATTTTTCTTTCTTATCCTAATTGTGATTTTCTTGTTTCATTTGCTGGTCCATGACCAAATTAAAATTATTGATGGCTCTATGTAGTGTTGTCTAGAGATTTAAAATAATATTACATATTGCCCAAAATACTGTATGTGATGGGCAACCCATTCCTAGCTATTGCATCAGAAGTGTTCCTAATGCTATCGCAACTACATCAGATTTGCAGGAATGGAAATCTCTGTTGCATAATAAATTTAAAAAATCGAAATAAAAAACAAGAATGGGTTTTCTGTTGTTACTCTTGTTTATGTTTATTCAGTGGTACAAAGTAGCATTTTTATCTATATTACTTCAACTTATTGAAAAAGAATTCATTCTTTGTTTCAGTTGAATAATTTTATATTCCAGTTTATTGGTTTAATCAACAGTCAACCCACTCTTGTGTTCAAGGTTAAAAGTTTCAGTTTTATGAGCCCAGTCATGATGAGCAGGGTCCAGTTTAAGTTCTCAAGAAAAAGAATAAATGTAATTTGAAATAAAATCCCATGTGATAATTCAGAATGTGGCACCCAAAATGAGCAATTAAATTTAATTTCGAATATAAAAGCACTAGGACCAAGAACTGCAAATCATGCTTCAGAACCCTTCCTGGTGTATCTGATTATGGTTCCTTCAGCCACATGGTCAATAATGAACAACAGATGAAGATGGAGATTCTGAGTATTTTAGGGCAAAACAGCTGGAACAGCTCATTTAATTCCAAGTTCAGAAAGGTAACCTAATTCCACCCTTGTACTGAACCAGTCTAGCACTTCCATGCCAGTACATGACCATTCATTTTCTTTTTATATATATGTAAAAAATTCATTTGGGTTTTCACAAAACATAATACAAGTAAATTTTCTTTTTTTGGAAATAGCATTGGTCCCGGGTTATCACTTCTCCATACAGACACAAATTTAATTTCATATTCATCTTTGTGTTCTATTCCATATCTTATTACTATTTGAACATTTTCTCAATAATTTTTCCCTTCCCTTAGCTTATTAATTATTTCATTCCTTTCTAAATTCAATTATATATATCTTTTTCTAGGTTTCAATACCTTTCCAGTCATCATATGTATACTTTTGTCTGTCCTGTTTCAACTTCATATTCTCTTTTCTCATTAAACAATATTTTCCCCTGTAGTTACTAATTGGAGTATGACACCTTTGTATCTTTTAATTTTTATCCATTCAACTGTTATTTAAACTACAATTTATGCCTTTACAATTATAACATTCAATATAACACATAACTTCCAGTCGAATTCTGCTTGTACATTCTTAAAATACGCACTAAGTTCTTAAAGAGAAAATATACATATAACAATAATAAATAAAATACTTATTCTATTCCAATTCAGCTGTACCATTAATGTTAGTTATAATCTTTGACATCTTTAAAATTTCTTTTCAGTAGGATATCATACTTCTAAGAACACTTATAATATTTCCATAATTTTTTCATGTTTCTTTCATATTCCTCTTTACTTAAATTTTTATAACACATTTATAATAATTAAAATGTTCCCCTCCTTTCCTAATTTCATTCTCTCATTCTCTTTATTTCATTTATTTATTAAACATTCTATTACATTACAATGAGTATTTTATCTATCATTTTAATCACACCTGTTTCATATTTTCAAAGTAAATTTCTATTTCTAATGTAACAATACTATCTTATGTACCCTTGCAGAATCCCCCTTTCAATTAAGTTTTCACCCATTATCTTTGTGTCTTGTACATTTTCCCTGTTTCTCTATATCCTGATTCTGCCATTTATAATTTCTTTTCCTTTCCCTCTTCTCCCTCTTCTTCTCCCTTCCCTTTTTGACCCCTTCTCTCTCTAATTCTGATTCTCTCTTCTGTAGTCCTCTCTTCTGTTTCTTCCTAATGTTGTAATTACTTTTCAAACTATTCTTTTTGTTAGTTGTTTTTTCAAATCTTAAATTTTTCACTCTCTTTCCCCCCTTCCCTTTCTTTTCCCCACCTAGAAATACTTGGTCATTGAAAATGGCTTCTTCTTTGTCCCGCCCTTCTTGTTCTACAGGCATTTCTTGTTGTTTCTCATAGTTCAGGATCTCCATTTCTAAACATTGAAATACGAAGCTGAAAGAATCTCTTCCTTCTTGTGCATCTTCTTTCTGTTTTTTAAGTTCCATTCTCAATTCTTCCAAAAGTGATACCATTTTAAAAACTTTTAAACAACCACCCAATTAATTTTAGTCCTTTAGATCCAATAGCCAAAAATCCAAAAATCACCAAGTAATCCAAATAATCCAAAACTGTTTCTTCTTGCTTCTTTTTCTACTTTTTCTTCCTGGGGTTCTCTTATCTTGTTACAATGTTTCAGTTAAAATGTATCTTTTAGGAATCTTGTTAAAGTTTCACTGTTAATTCATTTCACTTCCAGGTGGTATCCTCCATTTTTCTAAATCCCACCATTTTGTTTTTTTCCTTCTTTTAAAAGTTTTTGAGAATCCAGAAATCTTTATTATCCCTTTGACATTTTATTTTCAGCTTAAATACCTGTTAATGTTAAAGTGGATTTTTGCCGGTTTCTTGCTTAAATCTCTTAATTGTCAATATGGGGAAGAAAAGAAAAAAACCAAATCCTTTCCCTTCCCTCTCTTATTTGCAGCTTCAAAGTCTTCTTTGGGAACAATGTTGTTCTTTATAATTCAAATTCCAGGGTAGCTTATATTGTTGCTTTTCGACCCATGACCATTCATTTTCCATGACTACTCAACCATTCTATTTCATGGCTTGCTTATCTAAAAGATTTCTTTAACTTTCTGAACTATGGTAATTGTCATGGATAGATGGATGAATCCTTGAACAGGAATTAGTTCAACCTATTGCACTCTGTTGGCACATTCCTAAAGTCAGATACATGTTGTTTCAACTTTTTGAAATTGAACACAATCACTGCCCACGTGTTTCTACTATTGATTAAAAAGATATGTACAGATAAAATTACAGAGTTTAGTACCCCAAATATGCCCAAATATGTAGCAGGGAGAAAGGACAGGGGAAAGTATGAAAAATATACTTACCAAAACACATTTTCAAGAAACATTTTAATAAAACCACAACAAAGCACTTCTGCTGATAAGGGATTTCATGTGGTCACATACAGTATATTACTGTTTAATGGGGTAACATATTCTTTTATCTGTTCTTATGACATTTTTAACTACTTCTAGGCTAATTCTGAAAGCTGCTGCTAGTCATTTGATTCTAATCCTGCCATTCCATTATATATTTTATATACTCCAATGAGATGGAGCTCACTTGTTATTGATGACTTTGACTTCATCTTGTTTCTTCTATATGGCTGTGATCTGACAGTTGTTTGTATCTTTTAGGACACAGGTTCAATGCTCCGTAAAAACAGCATGAAACCCATGTTAATGAATAGCCCAAGCTTTAGGAGTACAACCTCTTACTCAGATAGTATGACAGCTAGATAGCTAGATCTTCATAAATGATTTAGATGAGGGGAACTTACCAAATTTGCAGATGACATTAAGCTGGGGGGAATTTCCAACAACTTTAGAAGTCAGACACAAGATTCATAAGCCTTGAGCATTGGGTCCTATCCAACAAAATGGGACCCAATAGGAGTTCAGCAGTGAGAAATAATGTCCTGCACTTAGGCAGGAAACATCAAATGCAGATGTGTAAAATATTGTAGACCGTACCTGGCTCAACAATAGTAACTATGAGAAGGATCAAAGTGTCCTAGTGGACTACCACTTGGGTATGATCGAGAATTGTGCTGCAGCTGCTAAAAATGCCAATACAGTCCTAGGATGGTCAACAGAGGAATAGGTCATAAGAAATAATAGTACTATTCTATACTACTCTAATGAGGCCACACTTGGAATACCACATGCAGTTCTGGTTGTCATAATACAAAAAAGATGCTGAGGTCCTAGAAAGAATACAAAGAGCAACAAAGATGATAAGGGGTCTGGAGGTTAAACAATATGAAGAATAGTTAACGGAATTCAAAGCAAAGCTGAGGAATTCTGGGAGTTGAAGTCCACAAGTCTTAAAGTTGCCAAGGTTGGACACCCCTAGTCTAGCTTATTGAAGACAAAAATTAGGGGTGACATGGCAGCTATCTTCCACTACTTATGGGGCTGTTACAGAGAAGAGGGAGTTGACTTATTCTCCAAAACATCTGAAGGCATAAGAAGAACTAATGGGTGGAAGATCATTATAGAGAGAAATCCAAATTAGAACTAAGGAGAAATTTCCTGACAGTCAGAACAACTAATCAGTGGGCTAGCTTGCCACCAGAAGTTGTGGGTGCTCTTATCACGGGAGATTTTAAAGAAGAGATTGGACAATCATTTGTCTGGAATAGTGTAGGCTTTCCTGCTTGAGTAAGGGATTAGACTAGCAGGCCTCCTTTCAAACTCTGTTATTCTATGTTCTATGTTGTAACCTAAATGAGGTATGGTGCCACAGTGGTTAGAATGCAGTACTGCAGGCTACTTCTGCTGACTGTTGGCTGCCAGAAGTTTGGCAGTTCGAATCTCATTGGCTCAAGGTTGACTCAATCTTCCTGTCAACTCATAAGCATTCCTGGCCTGCTCTCAAGTTGCCATATGCGGGGGGCAGGGGGCTGATAAAGCAGAACGGCAGCCACAACCAGAAGCACTTTCCATGCATACCTTCTTCAAAGCTGTATTCCAGGCTACTGGAATCAACTGGAGATGCATGATCTCCACAGTGCTCAAATGTACTCCGTTGGAGAATGTGATTTATGACACACCCTGGTGGGAGGGAGGAAACAGGGTCATAGGTGGGCCAAAAATTATGTCAGGCAGAGCTGACTTCATTTGGGTATGTACCGACATGTTGCTCCTAATAAATATCTGGATTTCTTTTGAAACTTGGCTCGAGGCTCATGGTTTAATTAGGGCATCCATTGGAACCCTGACACTTCCATTCTTCCAGTAAAATAAGGACCCAGATTGGGTCCTTGTTTGGGCCAATATGCTGACTCTGTAAACTGCTTAGAGAAGGCTGTAAAGCACTGTGAAGTAGTGTATAAGTCTAAGTGCTATTGCTAAATAGCTACCTAAATTTGCCTGTTCAACCATATGTTAGGAAAACTGATTGTTAGTTGTTTTTTCCATAGCTATGAGTGCTGAGAAGAACAGGAAAGGCAGCTGGTATTAGGCCACTCACCGCTTGTAAATCGTTCAGCACTGAAACAATAAGACAATACCTTTGCTGGGTTTGTTATTCTGGAAGAATAACAGCAAAGCCCTCAGCAAAGAGGGCAGTGCAACTATGTCAGAATACTTTTCTGC
Organism: Hydrophis major; assembly: GCA_033807585.1. Lineage (NCBI taxonomy): Eukaryota > Metazoa > Chordata > Lepidosauria > Squamata > Elapidae > Hydrophis > Hydrophis major. The sequence continues at coordinate 141,706,734 of CM066331.1, forward strand.
TAGCTCATAGACTGAAAGAAATAACTCACTCATTTGCCTGTCTTCTTGGTGAAAAAAAATGAAGAAATCTGAAAATCACCATAGTGATTTGATAATCTTTGTCAAAGCTACCAAGCAGTATAATTTTGCTTTGATAAAGTCCTTTGCGTTGCCTTTCAGCTTCTCCCCATCACTTAAGAGGTTTCTGAAGAGGCAATGAATTATTGCAAAACCCTCTTCTGGCTTCTGGAGGACATAGTGAAGGAGGCATCTGATATGTTCTCTAGCATTACTCACTAAATCTTGAGTAGTGCCAAAGGAGGCAGAGCATGTCTCTACCAGCAGCGCTCTCCGAAGCTTGACTAATGCAGCTAGAGAAGCCACAAAAATCTGCAAAGCATTGCAAAATGAAGCAAGAAAGTCTCTTTGCTTCAATCTTAAATGGAAGGGACACCATTGACTTCCATAAGAGCTGCAGCCCCTATTCCACCAATGTTTTGGGCACCTTTTTCTCTCTCTGTCCCAGTCTTATCAGTGAGTGGAAATCAAGGGGAAATGCTTGAAAATTTCCGTTCCTCTTAGAGATCTTTTTCGATGGCCTGTTTCCAGTAAAGATTGTCAGTAGCTTATTCTTGGCCGATTTGATTTTCTTCTCTTGCCAAGGGCTTTCACACCAGAATTCAAGCAGCATTTGAAGACTTTCTGAAGACACTGACATTGAGAACATTTTTAAAGATGGCTAATAGCACCCGTTTTCAGAATAAACAAATAGGATCCCACCCCAATCCTAGTGCTCAAATATTCCATGAACTTTTTCAAAATTCAGAACACATTAGTTTGTTTGTTTTTTTAAAAGTTGATCTCTGAATCAACACAGAGATTTTAGTGACTCCCTGCTGGTAGTAAATTCAGAAAGATCTGAATTTACTCCTCATGAATAAAGTAATAGAACAAAGGGAGGGGAGGGAGGGGAGGGAGGGAGGGAGGGAGGGAGGGAGGGAGGGAGGAAGGAAGGAAGGAAGGAAGGAAGGAAGGAAGGAAGGAAGGAAGGAAGGAAGGAAGGAAGGAAGGAAGGAAGGAAGGAAGGAAGGAAGGAAGGAAGGAAGGAAGGAAGACAGTTTCTTTTCCTTATCCATTTATAACTATATCGAGTTTGCCAGATAGTTTTTTCTTCTTCTACAAACAAACATACTCAACCATCTCTCTGGAAATGTGAAATAATATTGCAATGTACAATATATTCCTCACACACATGGATTTAGTATCAGTTCCACCAGTGTTATTGAGTTGACTTTCATATGAGGATGAGTGTTATAACCATTAATTTAAGCCTCAATGAACTGAAATAAACTATATCTGAGCAGGCAGGAATAGTGTTGTAGCAGTATATAGTTCAGTCAGTTCCATTAGTGTAAATCAGCTTTCAATTCTCATTATGTTACAGGATGTTCCTAATCTAGAACTTTTAACAGAATTGCATCAGTTTTATTAGTCTGGTTTGAAACTAGCACTAGAATAATGATAAATAAGCCACAGGTACTTAGTAACTGATTGCTATCTTCCAATCTAGCATTTTAATCTGGATACCACTGGTGGTATTTACTTGACTATAAAATCAAAGATATTTCCCCTCTATGCATATCATTTATATTTTATTTATTTGTATCCCAAGTTTATTATTCTTACAAATAACAGAACACAGCAAACATATCCAGCACATCTCCCTCCTCCTAATATTCCCCATAACAACAACCCTGTGAGGTGAGATGAGCTGAGAAAGAGTAACTGGGTCAAGGTGATCCAACTGGCCATTTGGAATGACATCATATTTTAAAAATTTGTTTAGGGATGTAAATAAGTGTACTATAACTGAAAAATCGATAAAGCTGATTTTGGTATGTCTGCATTGTTTTGAAATTTAGTATAGTTACATTGATTCCAATTTCTCAAAAATATTCCACTGCGTTCAGATGTTATATTCTTAAAATTCTTCATTAGCTTTAGAATCAATGTAGTCTTAATTAGCTTCAAAAAAAGAAAGAAAGAAAAGAAAACCACATATCCTACAAAGAAAAGCATCCAACAAAAATGTCTGTACATTTTTCATGCAGATCTTTTGAAATTTGCAAACTGGAAAAATAAAGAGAGATCGAACTTGTCAGATTCCTCTGATGTTGGCTCCCTAGAGAAAAGGAATCCAGGTTTGTCTCTTCTATTTCCTTTCCATTCACAAACTATTTTGACATTTGATTCACAGATATAAACTTACACACTAGTTTCATGAATAATAGACTGAGTCTAGCTAGAGTTAGATAACTACTGTATATACTTACAATTAGGTTAATTACAGTACGGCTGTTCAACTATTTTAAGAAAGTACTCAAGTATATTGGATATGTCTATATTTGTCTTAGTTATGACAATACATCAATCAACCGGATTGCATGATGATAGTAGTTTTATAAAATTTCTTGATATTATCTAATCAGTAGTGTTTCATCTACTGTAATTAAAGGAACCTGGATATACAACCTCCACTTGTTTGATCTCTAGTATAGAGTGCCTTTAAATAGATATATAGATACAGGTAAGTAGGTAGTTAGGTAGATGATAGATAGATAGATAGATAGATAGATAGATAGATAGATAGATAGATAGATAGAAAGACAGATAGATAGATGATAGAGACACAGAGAGAAGTAGAGAGATAGGAATGGATGGATGGATGGACAGATAGATAAGAGAGAGAGAGAGATGATGGAGACAGAGAGATAAAGAAAGAGAGAGAGATAGGGATGGATGGATGGATGGATATCCAGTTAGATAGATTCAATATTTCCAGAGAAGAAGTTTTATAAGATTAGATTGATAACTCTTAATACCTTTTTGGCAATGCTGTTACAGTGAGCTCTGGTGCTTAGGTCATTCAATATGAGAACTCCAAGGTCCTTGACAGAGTGAGGTCATCAACGAGGTCATGCCCACCTAGCTTGTATTTGGTATACTGATTTTTTTTTTTTACCAATGTGTAGGACAGAGCTTTTTTTTTTTGAAAAAGATTTTATTAATTTTCTACAAACAAGACAAACAAAACATAAAAACATCAACTCTCATATGTACATCCAGTGTGTCAGTTGGTTCATCATATTTGTGCATTCATTCTGTAGTCTCAATTACAATTATGTTACATAACAACTCATATTGTCAATCCAAACTTATATATCCTAATATCACTAAAAAAAGAAGTTTTTGACTATATTTTTAATCATTCATGCTTTATGAGCTAACAATACTTTAAACCAGTTTACTCTATAACAAATCATATAATCATATCAAATCAATCCTAAAAAACCCTTTATAAATATAATGTCAAATAACAAAATAATAGCAAAATAAAGATATTCCTTACTGTCTAGCATTCTAAATATTCTATTATCGTATTTTATCATCTAGCCATTGATAAAAATGATCCCAAATTTCATAAAATTGTTTATCCTCTTGCTCTCTAATTTCAAATGTCAATCTACTCATCTCAGCACATTCCAATATTTTCTTAATAATTTCTTCCTGTAATGGTATTTTCTCATTCTTCCAATTTTTAGCAAATACAATCCTAGTCACTGTTAATACATTTACAATCAGGTACTTCAAATCTTTACTATATATATCAGGTAAAATTCCCAATAAGAAGATCTCTGGTTTCAAGTCTATGTGTTTCTTTGTCATTTTTTCCAACCACATGCGAATTATAGTCCAATATTTTCTAGCATCCTCACAAGTCCACCACATATGGTAATACGAGCCGGGTATCTGATGACATTTCCAGCATTTTTCAGATTTGTTCTTAAACATTCTTGCTATTCTTGTCGGGGGAAAGTGCCACCTGTAAAACATCTTATACAAGTTTTCTTTATATGCTGTTGACATTGTCATTTTATAATTTTGAGACCACAATGTCTGCCATTTCTCTAGATCAATCCCATATCCAAAATTCTTCCCCCAAACAATCATAGTTTCTTTGACTTGTTCTTCCTCTAATTTCATAAAATAACCATATAATTTTTTAATCATCTTCTCATCAGTACCCATCAAGATCTTATCTAAATCAGTCTGCTTATCATAGAATCCCTCCGTTTTAGAATCTTCATCATGCCTTGAATGTATTTGCGCATATGAAAACCAATTCATCCTTATACCTTGTTCCTCTAAGTTTTGGATCGTTTTAAGTTCACCCTTTTCATCCAAGAGTTCCCCATATCTAACTGTTTGTTCCTTCTTATAGATTATAGGATAGGAAAATGCTTCAATAGTCAATAACCAAACTGGAATTTTCAAATAACATTGTCTTTTTATCTTCTCCCAGTTTAACCACAAAGACTCCCGCATATAATGTCTTCTAAAATAACCCTGTGTTTTAGTTCCCTTATACTATAAAAAAGCATGCCAGCCCAACAGCAAATCATGCCCTTCTAATGTCAACAATTTATGCTTTCTTAATGTTATCCATTCTTTAACCCACATCAAATTTGCAGCTTGATAATACAATTCCCAATTAGGCAGGCCAAAACCTCCTCTAATTCTAGCGTCTTGCAAAAGCTTTAGCTAACATGATTTTATTTAAATCTTCAAAATAGTCTTTTCCAAGCCTAATTGGTATTGTTTGGAACAAAAATAAAATTCTAGGTAGAATATTCATCTTGATTGTTGAAATTCTCCCTATTAATGACAATTGCAAGTTTTCCCACTTCTTCAAATCTGTAGCTATCTGTTGTTTGAGTTTAATATAATTATTCTCTTTTAATGTGCTACATCTTGCTGTCAAATATATCCCCAGATAGTTAACCTTATTTGTAGTTTGGATTTTCAAAAGATCTGCCAGTTCTTCTCTTTGTCTCAATAGCATGTTCTTTGTCAAAATCTTTATTTTATCTTTATTTATTTTCAAACCAGCCATCTCACCATATGTCTCTATCTTTTCCAATAACCTTGGAGCTGTTTCTAACAGGTCTTCCAGAATAAAAGCTAAATCATCAGCAAAAGCTTGTAGTTTAAATTCTTCCTTCTTAATTTTCATTCCTTTTATACTTTTATCATCCCTAATATTTCTATTCAACACTTCCAAGGTCAACACAAATAGCAAAGGAGATAGGGGACACCCTTGTCTTGTGCCTTTTCTTATATTAATAAAATCTGTAAGTTCCCCCTCCATCATTCCCTTTGCTGTCTGTTTATTATATATGGCTTCGATTGCTTGAATAAATTTTTTAACAAAACCCATCTGTTCCAATAGTTATAACATAAATCTCCAGTTCATGTTGTCAAATGCCTTTTGAGCATCTAAAAATATCAAAGCCATTTGTTTTTCAGGATGAGCCTCATAGTATTCCAAAGTATCCAAGATTATTCTCATATTGTCTCTGATTTGTCTCTTTGGCAGAAATCCATTTTGATCTGGGTGAATAAAATTATTTAAATATTTTTTAAGTCTTTCTGCTAAAATTGAAGCAAAGATTTTATAGTCTGCATTCAATAAGGAGATGGGTCTATAGTTCTTAATTTGCAGTGGGTCAGCCTCTTCTTTTGGAATAAGTGTGATATAAGCCTCTGACCATGTTTTGGGTATCATCTTCTTTAACATAACTTCATTCATGACTTCTAACAATGGGATACTCAATGATTCTTGAAATGTTTTATAAAATTCTACCGGGAACCCATCTGGACCCGGTGCTTTCCCATTGTTATGTCTCTTAAATGCTTCATTTAATTCCATCATTGTTATATTGCTTTCTAACATTTCTTCAGTCTCTTTAGGTATCTTCGGTAAATTAGCATTCTGTAAATATTGTTTGACTTTTTCCTCATCAATATTCTCTTGTTTATATAGTTGCCCATAAAAATCTCGAATAATTTCCTTTTTCTCCTTATTTCCATAACAAACTTGGCCTTGATCATCTATTAACTTCAATATTTTTCTTGATTCCTTCTCCTTTCTCAATTTATATGCTAGCCATCTATCTGGTTTATTCGCATCTTCAAAGTAATTCTGTTTAGAATTTCTGATTTTCTGTGCCAATTCTTCTTTCTCTATTAATTCCATTTTATGTTTAATTACATCCAGCTTCAATTTAATATCTTTTTTCTGTGGCATTTTCTGTAATTCTTTTTCAAGTCTTTTATACTCATCTTCCAAGGCCTTAGAAGCTTGCCTTTTTCTAATATTCTTTTTTCTTGTATAATCTATTATCAGACCTCTAGCATATGCCTTCATTGTATCCCAAACATTCTTCGTTGAAGTATCTTCTTTTTTATTTTCTCTGAAAAAAAAAGCCAATTCCTTCTCCATCCATTGTATAAAATCTTTCTCCTTTAAAATAGTATTATTTAGTGTCCATCTTGATCTTTTTTTTTGTCCCTTCCATTTAATTGTCATTGGGCTATGATCTGCCCAAGTACTTGTTTCGATATTTGTTTCTTGAATATTGGATATTAATTCTGTTGAGATCCAAATCATATCTAATCTGGACCATAATAATTGTCTATTTGAATAAAAAGTATATTGTTTGGCTTTAACATTTCTTTCTCTCCAAATATCTTTTAAAGATAGTTCGTCTGTTATTTTAAAAAAAGATTTAGGGAGAGCCTTTCTATTTTGCTTGGTTGTTGTTGCTATATAGTGTAGGACAGAGCATTTGTTGGTCGAGATTTGGAGTTGCCAAATGTTTGACCATTCAGCCACATAATCAAGGTCACTTTGAAGAACAGTAGCATTATCGGTGGTATTGAATAGTTTTACATCATCCACAAAGAGGACGCAGTTGCTTATAAGGTGATAGCAAAAGTCATTTATATAGAGTATAAAGAGTGTGGGTCCTAAAACGCTGCCTTGGGGACACCGCTGTTATCTGGAGCAGGGTTTGATATTGCGCTCCCTATTTTTGCTATTTGTTGCCTGTTTGACAGGAACGCAGTAATCCACTTATGAAGGGCTCTGGAAATGCTGTAAGAGTTTGGTTTTAACAGTAGTTTGTCATGTACCACTGAATCAAAAGCTTTGCAGAAGTCTATGTAAATTGTGTCTATTGCTTTACCCTGGTTGAGTTGAGTAGTCCATATGTTTTTGCAGTGTAGGAGTTGTAGGTTGCAATTTTTTCCTGAAACCAAATTGTTTTTGGGAGAGTAGGTTGTTTGACTCTAAGTGGAGAGTGATTAATTGTTAATGATTGATTCCATGACTTTGCATGTGACACAACACAGTGAGATTGGTCTGTAGTTTTCAACCAGGTTGGGGTCACCTTTTTTAAAGATAGGGTTGACCATAACTAAGGACCATAGGTTTGGAAAGGAGCTGATTCTGAATGATATATCATATATAATGCTTAGGGGTTCCGCTATGGCAGAGGAAAGCTTTTATAAGAAGTATGCACATAATCCATCAGGGCCAATAGATAGAGATAGTTTTAGGTTACGTAGTACCTTTTCTATGTTATTTTCTGTAAAGTCAATATGTAGGAAATCACTACAGTTAGTTGTGGTATGAATAGGAAATGCGGAGTATGAGCCAAGACTGAGCTGAAGAATGTGTTGAAGAGATTGGCTTTAACAGCTTCGTCGTTGCAGTCTTTCCCATTTGGTCCCTTTAGAGGAGAGATGGTTCTTGAGTCTTAAGTTTGGTGTTTACAAAATTGTAGAAGGCGCGGGTAGATTTTATATGTAGGAGGTTTTCCTCCTGTTTGCCATAATAATTTGTGCATTCTGCCTTTATCTGTCAGCATAAGGTTTTTGTATCAGTTTTTAAAGTTTGCTAGTGTTTTTTTTACACCATAGAAATCTTTTTTTTAATTGAAGTTTCCTTATTGTTATGGGTAATTTGGTTTTTTTGTTTTGTTTTTGGGGGTTACTAATGGTACATATAGTTTAATGACTCTTTCAAGTTCAAACAAGAATGCATTATAATGGTCTTCTGTAGTATTACAGCTAGAGAACAGAATGTGCCAATCAAGAGATGATAGGTCAGTATCTATGAGATCAGAGTTGGCTTTTTTGAAGTTGTATTTTGGGGATCCATCATTATGATCTTGTTTGTGAGGGTGTAAATTGAGACAAAAGTCAATCATACTGTGGTCACTGTTTGAAAAGGGGTTGGTATTTGTAGGCCATAAATTGAGTTTGAGCTGTTGCAGAAGATGAGGTCGAGGCAATTGTTGAGTCTAGTGTTACTAATTGATCCAGTCCCACTGTAGTAACGGCATAGATAGATGATAGATAGATAGATAGATAGATAGATAGATAGATAGATAGATAGTCTGATTAGTGGGATTTAAAGTGAGAAATGAGAAGTAATAGTATATATCATCATGTCTTCTGACACAGTAGATAAGAGGATTGGCAGAATGAAAAGCCAATAAGCCCAAGGGACTTTAAAAAAAAAAAATGTCCGCCTTCGCTTTTCAGCACAATTTCAGAGTCGGTCCACATGATCACTCACTCTGAGTGACCATGAGGACTGATTTAAAGTGATCCTTGAAAATAAATATTTGTGACTTGTTGTACAAGAAGTTAGCAGTCCTGCCAATTTTCCCCCCCCCAAAGCTGGCAGGACTGTGCCTATTACCTTAACTGGCTGCTGATTTCAGCGAAACTCAGCAATCACAAGCACATTTAGATGTCTGTTTATTACTGTAATCCTATTTCTTCAGAGCAAAGCACTGAGAAAGATTATTATGTTTTGCTTCCATTGTATTGTGTGGATATTACCAAAAAAATTGCTTTGCTTTGAAACTGCTCTTTAGCTTGAAAGAAAAGAAACCCTCTACTTCCTCTCTAATATATTTCTAACACTGTGCAGTTATCCAAAGGTGATATCTTATCAAGTCATGCAATTCTCTGCTTTAAGAAAAGAAACATCTGGGCTTCTGGTTTTGCAAGACGGCGGCGGCGGCAGGAATTCGCGATCCTGCGCGATTCCTGCTGCGCTCGCCGTCGAGGTTCCTCCAATCCGAACGGATCCGGAGGATAGGGCTGTCCCGTAGAGGCAGCCGAAGAGAGAGGGGATCTGGATTTGGGTTTGGGGGTATCGCAAACCCCCTCCTCAGCCGGCAAAACCCCTTTTTCCCAAGGCGGTGGAGCAGCGGTCAGCAACGGCCGCCACAAAGAAGCCTGCAGCCGGGTAAGATTTGTGCTGGAGGAAGCAGGTGAAGGTGAAAGTTTTGGCTGAACCGGGACTACAAGAAACCTCTAAATACCCTGAAAACTGAAACGTTCAAAGGATACATTGTCTCCCAAGGAACATCGTAAAAGCAGTGAAAAAAAAAAAGCTGAAAGGGAAAGTTACTTTCTTTTACTCTCCCTTCCCACAGAAACAGCAGTTTGAAATCTGGAAAACCTGCTTGGGCATAGAAGCCAAGGTGATAAAGGATTTCTGGACATTGGAATTAAAAACTTAAAAAAATATTATTTGTTATAAGTGGAAGGAAAGAGGTAAAGATTTATTTTAAGACTGTATTTAAGGAGACTGCTTTGAGCTTATAAGATCAAAAATAAAAGATATTATGGACTTCTGGAAGATTACTTTGAACTGTGTTATTTGAATCCTACCCTAAGAAGAGAAAATATAGAAAGAAGAAAGTGCTAAATGGAACTGTTTGTTTTGATTTGGTTTGCTTTGTGACTTTGGGATCTTTGTGAACTACTTCTTGAAAGATTAAAGATATTTGGGTTTTTTTTTTTAAAAAAAGGGGGAAAATGGCATTTTCTTTTGAAGATTTACAAATGGAATTTCAAAAATTGAAAGAAGAGGAACAGGAAGGCATGGGCTCTTCTGGATCTATTTTCCACTTTTTAGAAATGGCGATTTCTACCTATCATGAAATACAACAGCGACAGGAAGACTGGGACCAAGAAGAAGAAGAAGAAGCCATCTTTAATGGACAGATACTTTTAGTGGAGGAAGAAAAGTGTAAAGGGGGGGTGAAGAAATGGTGAATTCAGGACTTAAAAAAGCAACCAAGGAAAAGAAAATTAAGATGAAAAATCGATATGATGTCAGAAAGCAACCGAAAAGAGAAATACAACAGAGAGGGAAGATTAAGAGAGTGAAACTTGAGAGATGGGTGGGTCAAAAAGCCAGAATAGATAAGAAAGGAAGGGAAAAAGGAAAGAGAAGTCATAAAAGCTTTAAACAAGATGCCAAAAAACAAATGTTTTTTAGAGATAAGGGGTAAGATATAATTTTATAAAAATGTACATAAGTACATAAGATTGTATGGTAGATAGTATTTGAAATTGAATTAGAAAATTAAAATATTACATGAATTAATAATGCATTAAAGAGAATCTTGAAAATGTTTAAGATTTGATAACAGAGTTTAACTTACTATGAAATATTGCTTTTATTATATTATAAACCCAATATTCCTTTTTTTGGTGTTACTATTACTTACTAAATTTAATATTATGTGTTTGTCTTATTATTTTGAAATGTAGTACTTAGAATGTACGAAGCAGAATCAGTATGGAAAGTATGTATTATTTTAAGTGTAAAATTTAGGGTAAAGATAAAAAGTTGTCATACTTCAACCAGTGGTTACAGGGAAAATATTGTACTAGAAAGGAAGGAAAAATAGATGATTGAAAGAGAACGGACAAAAGATGCAAGCATAATTATTTGAATTGAGATGAAATAAATAAAATAGAATTAAAAGAATGAATAGAAGAGAGAAAATATATAGAAATGTAGAATGTTAATTAAGATATGAAATAGTATATTATGTGAGCACGAATTTGATTTACATCTGCACAAAAAGATCTAACCCGGGGTAAGCCACTTCCCAAAAAGAAGTTTTATGTATTTATGTTTTGTGTAATGTTTGTTTATGTTTGAAAGGATGTTGGAAGAGAACTAATGAAATTATATATAATGAATATACATGATTTAAGATAAAAGAAATACAATTAAACAGAATGAAAGGGAGCAGTAAAGAGAAGTTGGGAAAGGATATGAAGTTGAACAGATAAGATAAATATATATATTAAATTGTGCCTGTATAGAAATGGGATAAGTTGGAATTATCTTGCTCGTTAAATAAGATATTCTATGTGTTTTCTAGAAAAAGATATTTTATGTTACTACATCCTATGTTTTGTTTGCTGGTTTATGTGTTTTAAAAAAAAATTAATAAAATTTGTTAAAAAAAAAAAGAAGAAAAGAAACATCTGTTCTATAGTTAAAAAAAAAAGAATAAAATAGAAATAAATTGAGGGGAGGGCCATGAAGAAAAATATGCCATCAGATCTATAATATGTTTATAGCCTTTTTAAACAAGCATTCCAGATACAATAGTTCCTTGTGCGAGACTAGGCAAAATATAATTAGGAATTCATAAGTTACTTTGACACTGCAAGTAAAAACTTCTTACATCTGAACACAGGATTCAAAACAATAAAATCCAAAATGAAGATTTTATGCATAGATGCAATACTGTTTGAAGAGGATGTCAGTACAGCTGGCAACCAATTTTATAAATAATTGCTTTCAGTGGAAACTACAGAAGAATTTCAATGTCTGATGAATTAAACAAACCACATTAAAAAAAAACTCTGTAAAGCAATATTTTTAAAACATTATTTATTTGCTGATCCTATCGACAGTGAATCCTGATCATGATTCTCAGTATCTCATACAGTTTCAGATCATTGATTCTGGTTAAAACCGGGGTTTGATTCAACCCAAATTTTAATAACGCTAAGCATTAAATACAAATTACAATGAAAGGGTCCTTTTTCTCTAACTCAAAATAAGGAAACCATGTTATGACTTAGCATGAAAAGTCAGTCAATGCTGGAAAGGAGAAAATTAGTTGATAGATGTATGAGCCACAGCATGGTTTGGGCACAGAGTTGTCTGCCTGTCAATCCCATTACATCTAAACTGGAGAAACTTGGTTCAATTAGTTTAAGCAGGATTTAAAAAAACAGAATGTGATCAGTGTTGTGTATGCATAAAGATTAATAAAGTGTGAGCTTGGAGTAAATGCAGGGTTCTGGCCCTGTACTTCTGATTGGCTGTTAAGCGGCCGGACCGGATTGGCCCGTTCCGGGGAATCTGATTGGCCCTTAACAGAGAGTTCCTATTGGTTACAAGAGCTAGCGCTCCTAGCTCGTTATTGGTTAAAAGTTACAGGGTTTGCCTATATAAGGCGGGTTTAACTGCTATTGAATGGAGGAAGTCACAATGTAAATAAAGAGCTGAAGTTCACCGTTCAGAGGCTTGTTTCCATTCTTTCTCGCCCATGCTTAAAACGTAACAATCATGCTTTGTTTGAACTCATTAGAGCAGGGCTGTCAAACTCCCGGATGCATCATGCGCTGGCCATGCCCATGCTTGGTTTGGCAAAGGGAAAAAAATGTCCTGATTCATCACATGATGCTGCCAAGACGACCAGAGCTTGACACCCCTGCATTGGAGTTTAAAACAAGTTCCCATGTCTATGAGTTGGATGCACAAGGGACCTGTGGTTAATTTCAAATTGAAAGCAGTGGCTTTCAAATAGCAGCAAACGTGTTGCTAAATCTTTGTTTCCTGCTTTGATGATGTCATTGAGCAAACAATATTTTGTTGCAAGGAATGGAGACTACTTTGGAAGAGAGCTTTTTTCCTGAATTTTATTCCATATAGTTTTCTGGCAACAACAACAAAAATTGCTTACTTTGGGTTTTCTTTTAAATCCAAGTCCAGCCTAAAATTACATTTCATGGTCTTCCATCCATCCACTAACTACCACTTTTGTTGTGCTTCAGACTTGATGAACAGATGGAAGAAAGATACAAACACTGTGATTTATTGGCTGATGAGGCTTTCAATTTCTCTTTTGCAGTCCTTAGAGCCCTACCCTAATAGATGGAGCCCAACATAACCCTTTTTGGATTGTGGAGATGTTTTGGGGTTTTAAGAAACAATGGTGGTATATATAAAGGGGCATTTCATCATACCTGCTGAACATGTAAAAAAGCTAAAACAATTTGGATATAAATACATATATTAATTCTGACCAATTGTTCATGATTAATTTTCCCATGTTCTTCTTTTGTTGTATTTGTGTTTTGGTCTGTGACCGCAAATAAAGTATTATTATTATTGGAAAAACATATATTAATTCAAAAGTTTTTAAGGTTAAAGTACAATTGAAAGCAGAGACCTTTTTTTTTTTTTTTTTTTTGAGACTAATGGATAAACAACTGGGAAAAAAGGTCATGGGACTTTGTTTTTATACAAAGTTGTGTTCAAAACTGGAAAAGTTTAATAACGCCCACAGCAGAGTGGTGATGGAACTTAAAGAGATGTTTAAATTAACTTCTTTGGTTCGAAAGAAAACAATATCTGCATTTACGACTGACTAGAAAATGTAATGTAAATATATGATTATGATATATATGACTTGTGGTTTTGATGATTAGAAAAATAACTCTTCTATGGCTCTTAAGACAAGACCATTATTGCAATGTTTGCTCAAGTTTTAGTAAGCTATTGTGATAATCAGCTCTGAATTTTCTATCTGGATGATTCTAATATTACTGAGGAAGTGGTTGAGTTTCTAAATGTTATCATTAGCACAAGTGGCAGCTTCTTATTAATGGTTTTAATTATATTCGCTTAGCTTGTACAGTCAGTCAACTAATAAGCACTGATTGATTGACTGAATGGGAAGAAGAACAAAAGAAGAAGAAAAAGACACATTTCCAATCGGGGGAAAATGTGAATGTGTGACTTGGAGAACCAGTATAAGCTCTCTCAGAACTTCCTTAGTTTTTACTAATGAAAAGTTCAACGCAGCCTGTTCCGAACTAGCAGGCTTGTAAGCCTGCAAACCTGACTGGCCCTTTACACAGCAGGCTCGTAATCCTGCATATTTGATTGGTCCGTGAACAGCAAGTCATGATTGGTCATTCTGGACTAATCTGATTGGCTAGTTAACAGGCTGCCGTGATTGGATGCTCCAAGTGCGGCAAACTTAAACCATTGGATGCTATGACAGCAGCCAGCTCTATAAAAGGAGCTGCTGCTGTCAGGCTCTTTGCTCTGTTTTCCTGAAGTCACAATAAAGAGTTGAAGTCACTATTTGATGTCTCGTCTCCGTTATTGCGCCCACTCTCCAGAACAGAACACTGACAACGAAGGTGGGATGTGGAGACAATAGAGCTGATTGAGCACTCGCAAAGCATTAACAGAGCACATGGCAGACATCGCGCAGATATCGGCAGAATGGCCAGCAGCGCTATACCACCCGTTCCATTTGATCCAGCAAACGAAGATTGGGATTCGTATATGGACAGGTTTCAAATGTTCCTGGAAACCAACAATCTGAAGGATGCTACGCCCGGCAAGAAACGCGTGGTTTTCCTAATGCATTGCGGACCCGCCATTTTCAAAATGGCTAAAGCGCTAGCAAAACCGTCTGAAGTCAAAACCATGGATTGGGACACCCTTGCTCTCATCCTCAGGGCTCATTATGCCCCAGCAGTCCCAACCCTCATCAGAAGACACGAGTTTTACCAGAGGGACCAACGGGAAAGCGAGAGCGTCGGGGACTTTGTAGCTGACCTAAGGAATTTGGATGGATTATGTGGTTTTGCAAATCTGGAAGAAGCCATGAGGGATCGGATTGTCCTTGGTCTAAGAGACCCCACCACCCAAAGTAAGATTATGGCGAAGGGAGACATCGCCCTCGCAGATGCCATAGCGGATGCTACTGCAGCAGAAGCAACCAGGGAGTCAGCAGCCAGAATGCGCTGAGCGAATGGGGCCATCCGCCAACTCACCAGCGACACTATAATACCCACAGAAAGACACACAACAACAGCCCATCATGAAGACATCGAGTCCTCATCAGAAAGTGAAGAGGAAGAAGTCAACAGACTCAGATCAGAGCGTGATCTGCGAGACCAGTGAGGTCGTAAAACCAATTTTAAATGCACTGGATGCGAGGGAAACCACCCACGAGCAGACTGCAGGGTCCTAGATGCCATCTGTCATTCCTGTGATAAAAGGGGCCACATCGCCAAAGTGTGCAGGAGCAAACGAGGATCCAGCCCCAAGAGAAACGAAAATAGCTTCCAGCAGACAGCAGGCAACCAAACATCAAACAGGGACCACCCAAATCACCCCTGGAGCCAGTACAACAGAAACCGAATGTTTGCTACCACTACCAGACAAGAGGAGATACACCAGACCATCACCATTGGCCACGCTTCATCAGTGGATGCAAAAAAAATCCAGGTAAAGGTCACCATTGAAAATAAACCGTGCATCATGGAAGTCGACTTCGGGTCTTCCCTATCGATGGTCTCCTGGAAAACCCTCAAGCAGCTGATCCCTGACATCTGCCGCCAGGATCTCAGCACTCAGAGACTCATATTAAAGGACTACCAAGGCAATCGAATTCCGGTTGCTGGTTCCAGCCACGTTCAGGTCTCATTTAAAGACCACACCGCAACTCTACCTCTCACCGTCGTCGACAAAGACTGACCCAGTTTATTGGGATTGCAGTGGTTCGCTCTGTTAGGAATCGAATTGGCAGGCATCAACCAGACCATAAGCGAAGACTGGGAGGCAGCCCTCATCCAGGACTTTCAAGAAGTTTTCACTGAGCAACTAGGCAAGTACAAGGCCCCCCCCCCATTTCATTTAATCTCTGCCCTGATATCGCACCCATTCGTTTAAAGCCACACTGAGTTCCCTTTGCCCTCAAACCAAAAATTGATGAGCAATTGGACAAATTAATAGCACAAGGCATGTTAGAACCCATCGACCATGCCCGATGGGAGACCCCAATAGTAACCCCCATAAACCTGTCCGTTCTTTGAGAATCTGTGGGGATTACAAGGCCACCCTGAATCACGCACTTCAACAGAGCGCCTATCCAGTTCCTATGGTCCAACAACTTCTTCACTTGCTTGGGGGCGGAAAAGTATTCACGAAGCTTGGCCTGGCCCAAGCATATCAGCAGCTGCCAGTAGACGCAAAGACCGCAGAAGCCCAAACCATAGTCATGCACAGGGGTGCGTTCAAATGTAATAGACTCCAGTTCGGAGTAAGCATAGCACCTGGCATTTTTCAAAGTTTGATGGAAAGGTTGTTGCAGGGTATAAAGGGAGTTGTACCCTACTTCGATGATGTGTTGATAGCCGCCCCTACAAGAAGTCAGTTAGAAAAGTGCCTAAGAACTGTCCTAAAAAAATTCCAGGATGCAAGACTCAAAGTCAAGAAGGAAAAGTGCCAATTATGCACTGAGAGCGTTGAGTTTCTTGGCTACCTTCTTGACAAATAAGGAATTCACCCCACCGAAAAGAAATTGGCTGCTATTAAAAACACCCCAAGACCTAAAAATAAGACAGACCTCCAAGCCTTCCTGGGTCTCATTAATTTTTATAACATCTTCCTACCCCAGAAGGTGACTGTTGCTGAACCCCTACATAGGCTCCTCGACAAGAAGGCTTCCTGGTTTTGGGGACGTCGAGAGGAGCAGGCTTTCCAGCAAGTCAAAGACCTTTTAACATCAGATGCAGTGTTAATCCAATATAACGAAACACTACTCTTGACTGTAACTTGTGACGCCTCACCTTTTGGGGTAGGAGCTATCCTGAGCCACGTTTTACCAAATGGTATGGAGGCGCCTATTGCATTCTTTTCAAGAACTTTATTTAAAACTGAAAGGAACTATAGTCAGTTAGATAAAGAAGCTCTTGCTATTGTATCCGCAATTAAAAGGTTCCACGAATACGTGTATGGAAGATCCTTTTCCACAATCACAGACCACAAGCCATTGCTCGGCATTTTGGCAGGGGATAAACCAACTCCCCACATCCTATCGCCAAGAATGACACGATGGTTGGAGTTCCTAGCTGCCTACAACTACCAGTTAAGACATCAACCGTGGAAAGCCATTCCCCATGCTGACGCCTTAAGCTGTTCGCCATTACCGGAGTTCCTAGACGACAGTAGATGCCTACTCGAAATGGCTCGAGGTGAACGAGATGAAGACCACCACCACAAATGCGGTCATCAAAAAATTGAACAGACTATTTGCAACACACGGATTCCCAGATGTCTTGGTTTCCGACAATGGCCCGCAATTTACTGCCTTGGCGTTTGAACAATACCTAGTAGACTGAGGGATACACCATGTCTTGACATCACCTGCCCACCCGGCGGCCAATGGCAGGGCTGAACAAATGGTTCAGTTCACTAAAACAACCTTACACAAAATGGACCAAGGGAACATCCACGACAAAGTCACCAGGATGCTCCTCCTCCAACATATTACACCGAACAGCACCACAAACAAAAGCCCAGCCAAACTCCTGATGGACAGGAAACTCAGATCACACTTGGACCGTCTACACCCTGCCTACACCCCAGAAAAGCCCCTGGGTTCCAGCAGCAGACATTGCACATTTCAGGTAGGAGACATCGTATTTGCAAAGAACTTTACTGGTGACCCATTGTGGGTCCCCGCCAAAATAACACAAATTACAGGTCCCCGTTCCTACCGATTAGAAACCACAGATGGAAAATTGTGGAAACTCCACATAGACCAGCTGCATTCCAGGCTGACAACTACCCCCTCCACAAACTTTGAACTCAGAACCAGAGGGGGAAGGGAAACCGAGGATTTTGAAAACGAACTAACATCTGGTCCTAGACACGCAAACCCACAGTCCGCACAATCAAGCCCAGCATATTCACCAGCTGAAGAGGAGCCATGGCAGACGATTGTCTCTCCAGGCAGCAGCATCCGGGCGGGGTCAGCGAGTCCAGAGGATCCAGATGACAGGAGTGAAGGAAACGTTGAAGGTATCCCCGAGTCATCTTCGAGGTTACCCAGCACAGAAGCCAAGTCACCTTTACAGAGGGACACGGCAGGCAGTCCACCAGAGCCAGCAGACAAGAAAGAACAGGTGGAACAACGCAAATCAGGTAGACAGGTGCGAAGACCTCCTACCTGCGTGAATACATCACCCCATCCCTGAGATGGAAATAGAGGGGAGGGGTGTTCCGAACTAGCAGGCTTGTAAGCCTGCAAACCTGACTGGCTCTTTACACAGCAGGCTCGTAATCCTGCATATTTGATTGGTCCGTGAACAGCGAGTCATGATTGGTCATTCCGGACTAATCTGATTGGCTAGTTAATGGGCTGCCGCGATTGGATGCTCCAAGCACGGCAAACTTAAACCATTGGATGCTATGACAGCAGCCAGCTCTATAAAAGGAGCTGCTGCTATCAGGCTCTTTGCTCTGTTTTCCTGAAGTCACAATAAAGAGTTGAAGTCACTATTCGATGTCTCGTCTCCATTATTGCGCCCACTCTCCAGAACAGAACACAGCCCATCTTAAGAACATATGGCTAGGCAAAAGTCCGATGCTTCAACATTTTAGCATGCCATTGAAGGTGGGCATTGCAGTGCTGTGCAGAAATGGAGACTAAGCAATCAAAACCTAGCCTAATAAGCTGTGATCAACATATTGTCTTTCTTAGCAATGTCAGAGGAGGAGAGCTCAGCTGGCTTATTCTATCATCCCATGCTCAAAGGGATTGAATTAATCACTCCAGATGCCCCACCCAGCCTTCCAGAAATATTCTTTTTACAAAACATAAGCTTGCCTGGGAACTTCAGAGTGCCTGGAAAATCAGTATTTAGTTAAAGCTGGGCCTTAAAGCTTATTACGAAAGCTTGTAGGGCTAATGGCAGTGATAAGCATGGATTTGCTACCAAACATGTCTGGCACTATGTAGCTTGGGAACACTTCATTCAGTAGAATGCATCTGTTTAGCTCACTTGTTTTTGTCTTGAAATGCATCGCAATTAACAGGGTAGATGTGCATTTTATCTGAGTGCTTTTCCATACTGGTAGCATCACCATCATCATCTGCATTTTATACAACCAGCCTGGGTCTGTGTCATTTTGAATTGTATCTGTTGGCTGGCTGGCAGGCTAGTTGGGTTCCCAACTAGGCTTTTAGGAGATAAAAGCCTTTTTTATACTCTTTCTAAAGTCTCCTTCCTTCTGCCAATTCTGAGCCTCCATCAGGAAGCCATTCTTTAAAAACTGCACCTGTCAATTGTGCTCCGACACAACTCCCTTTCTTTTTCTTACATTAGTCTATTGTTCTTTACACTGAGTTGAAAGTGTTCCTTATATCAAATTGTTTTCCTATCTTTTGTTGTTGTTATCTTTTGTTCTTTGTTCTAGCTCCATTATTGAGCACGGCACATTTGAGAATGCACACAACTTTCCCTTATTTCAAATCTCTTAGATAAGGAAAATAGAAAGAAGAAAGAAGTTTAGAGATTCTGTTGATTCACTGGTTCACTAAATTGCTCTTGATTTATTTTCTGGATTCTTCCTGACCATGAGATATTGTTACATGATCCAGGGGTGGGATTCAAAAATTTTTTTACTACCAGTCCTGTGGGTGTGGCTTGGTGGTCATGGCAGGACAAGGATGCTGTAAAATATCCATTTCCTCCTCACTCCTGGAGGGGGGGAAGGACACAGCAAAAACCCATTCCCTCCCCACCCAACTAACCTGTTTTCCAGCTCCGTTCTCCTGTGCAGGGCAACAAAAGAAGGCCCAGCCAATCAGCTTGGACTCAGGAGGCAGAGAATAGATGGGGGCGGGGCCAGTCAGAGGTGGTATTTGCCAGTTCTCTGAACTGCTCAAAATTTCTACCACTGGTTCTCCAGAACTGGTCAGAACCTACTGAATACCACCTCCGGACAAAACTCGCTTAACAACTTCTTGAAATTTTGGGCTCAATTGTGGTGGTATCTCAAGGACTACCTTAATCATATATATTCATTGGTAATGAATCTCAAGTCACTAATGAACGCACATTTGTGGATAATACTATAAACAAGTGAGTTCCAGATTACTTCAGGGTGTCTGTTTTCCACCAGACAGTCAAAGGCAACAAAGCAATAAAATATTAAAACAGGAAGGGAAACATCTCCCATGAATCAAGAAGAAGGTTTAGGAAAGCCAGCAACAAAAAGAAAAACATTACCCATTGCAATTCTATGGCATGAGGTAACAGAATTTGACATTGTATATCAACTTGCTTGAATCAATTCCACTCATATAAGAACTCATTTCCCTTGTACAACAATAGGATCACTTTTTCGTATCCCACATGGTCTCCCACATCAGGAAATTAAGCAAGTGGTATTAGAATTGTCATGGTGTCTTGTCTCTCAGAGCATCATGGCCTCATGTGTCTATGGATTTGTGATCTTCTACATGTGATGGGCTTCTTCCACATCACAGGTGTCAAACTTGTGGCATCACATTGCCATCCCATGATATTTTGTGATGTTTTTCCCATTTGCAGAGTTGGAGTGAGTGTGGCCTGTACATCACACATCCGGCCGGTGGGCTGCCAGTCCACCCCCCTTTCCATATCCACTACTGCCAACATATAAATTGATTAAAAATGCAGTAGCATCTGAAGAATCACAATTTTTCACCATCACTACCATTCAAGGATTAAAATTTCACTATTTAATCCTTCCATTTAAGGTGAACGAGTGTAATATTTGGCCAAATTAAACTCTAATTTCTTCAGAATGTTTTTATGCTAATTTTCTTTGTGTTCAATGTTGCAAGATAGTAATTATTTATTTTAGCAACTTTAATTTCTTTAGTAATTCCATTGAAATTTCTTTCTTTTCTTTTCTTTCTTTCTTTTTTTGCAAATTTTGTTTGTTTTCAGGGACTTTTGCTCTATTAGCAAAGACATGATTGAAACAACACACATGATTGATCTAGGGGAAACTAAAACAATTTCTTCAAATCTTTTTACATTCTCTGATATATCTAGTCCAGTATTTCCCAACCTCAACAAAGAGCTTAAGATGTGCAGAGTTCAACTCCAAAAATTCCCTATAGAATCATATTACAATTGACTTGAGAGATGTTGATATTTTAATCCAACTGTTGGAAGAATTATCCTTCTGGGTTCAGTTCCAAGTGGGGAAAAAAGACACTGGAAACATGGTGGCTGCTTGGAAAGATGGTTTAATGGTGGACAGGACCACATGGCTTGGAGCTCCAAAATGAAAAGGATGATCACATGCTTCAAGGTAAGGGAAAAGAGAAGGGCCAAGATGCTTAGACACCCTTATATACCTTCTGTTGGGCCCCACCTTAGTGTTTCCTGTTCCCGTGCAAGAAATGTATGCCATTGGTTGTCAGACTCCCAGGCGTGGGGGTCTTAACTAACTTTGTAGGCTTTTTCTGGACCAAATGGCTTCACCTGAGTGTTGGCTGATACAATCTTCCCAGGCCAGATGGTGAGATGAGTAGAGGCCTTTATTATGTAGAATACTCTGGCCTAGGCCTTAATGGCCCATTAGCAAAGGTGAGGGAATGAATTTCTGCCTCTCTGAGTTTCTACTTTACTCTTTTTAGGGGAAATATTCTGCCTTTTTAATATTTCCTAGGATATTTCATTTTTCTAGGAGAGGGGTGGGTTTTAAGTTCCAACACAACCCACCTCTTGAGCAGGAGACCTCTCAATTACAAATGGTTGTCCAATCTCTTCTTGAAAACCTCCAGTGATGCAGTAGTCACAACTTCTGTTCCACTGATTAATTGTTCTCACTGTCAGGAAATTTCTTCTTAATTCTAGATTAGATGTCTCTTTAATAATCTTCCATGCATTACTTCTTGTCCCACACTCAGGTACTTTGGACAATAGATCAACCCCTCTCTTCTCTGTAAGTATTGGAAGACTGAAGTATTGGAAGACTGTCATCATGCCATCTCTAATGCTCACCCTGTAGTGCTCATTAGACTAAATATATCTAGTTCTTGCAACCTTTCATCATACGGTTTACCCCCAATGTTTTTCTCTGCACTCTTTCTAGAGCACAATGTCTTTTTTTGTATCATGATGACCAGAACTGGGATTCAATATTCCAAGTATACCTTCCAGTTTGAAAATTGAAACCACATCAGCTGTTTTCCAGTCCTATGGTAGTTCCCCTATGCTACAAGAGCTTTGGAAGATTTTGCTCAGTGGTTCCCAGAGGATGTCTGGGCCAATCATTTCCTTAATTTTTTTTTGTTTTTTACATATTGGAAGAAGCTTTTTTGTTATTTTCGACATTTGTTGCAAGTTTTAGTTTAATACTAGCCTTAGTCTTTTGGACCCCCACCCTCCAAATCTGGGATTTGCTGGTATTCTAGTTATGTGACCCTTTTTTTCATTTTTTATACTAGTCCTTGTCTTTCAGTTTATCAGACAGTTCTTTATGCAACCATGCTGGTTTCATCTGAAGTCTCTTATTTTTCTTTCTTATAGTGGTACTGTGTTTCTCTTTGAGAGCTGTATGCAGTGAAATTTCATTTTAATGTATGCCAATTAGTGTACATTCAAAGTGACTGTAAAGTTATTCTAAGTCTAAATTCTAAGTCTTCTAAGTTAGATTGGGCTTTTATAATCTAATTCTTTCTAGTTTCCCTAGTTGAGTTGTTTTCACTTTTAAGATTTCCATCCATGGAATCTTTCCTAAGCTCTCTCTAAGCTTGTTGAAGTCAGCTTTCGTAAGGTCTAAGGCACTTGTTTGACTTGTATCATTAAGAACAAAGATCAAAGACAAAAGAACACCATCTTGACCTTTTCAATTTCATCTAAATATAGTGTAGGGAAAGATCAGAGTGAACTAGAAGGTGAAGTTAAACATGTCACCAGTTTGGAGTTATTGCATTGCCACGAGAGACCCTAGTCCAGCTCCCCTATGATTTACACTGACCCTCAGTTTTTTTTTTAAAAAAAAGAATTTTTATTTTTAAAAACAAACATACACATACAAAACACAAAAAACATAAAACCATCTTCCATTTTATATACATACAGTGTGTCAGTTGGTTACAAATCTTTTGTGCTATTCTTTTGTAGTCATTTACTCACAATTTATATCAATTTTCATATTGTCGAACTAACATATGCTTGTATACTTATCAGTTATTAATCATCCATGATTAAACTATTTAATCCATCATTTTATATGAGATGTTCCAAGTTTTATCTTAAAATGTATGTTATACTTTCAACCAATGGTTATATATGTCTATATTATGTCTTATATCAATCTATTAAATTTCTATCACAAAATTATCTAGTCTATTACATTACCATGTCTTTTTGTCCAACCATTGATAAAACAAATCCCACATCATATAAAATTGTTTATCTTCTTGTTCTCTAATTTCAAATGTCAATTTACTCATTTCAGCACAGTCCATAATTTTCTTAATAACTTCCTCCTGCATAGGTATTTTATCATTTTCCCAATTCTTAGCAAATACAATCCTAGCCGCTGTTGGTACATTTACAATCAAATATTTCAACTCTTTGTTGTATATTTCCATTAAGATTCCCAATAAAAAGATCTCTGGTTTAAAGTTTATATGTTGTTTTATCATTTTTTCCAACCATGTGTGGATTTTAGTCCAATATTTCTTTGCGTCCGAGTATGTCCATCACATATGGTAATATGAACCAGGTATCTGATGACACTTCCAACATTTATCATTTATTCTTAAACATTCTTGCAAGTCTTGTCAGGGGTAGATCATCTTATACAAATTTTCTTTATATGCAGTTGACATTGTCATTTATAATTTTGAGACCACAATTTTTGCCATTTTTCTAAATCAATCCCATATCCAAAATTTTTCCCCCAAGCAATCATCATTTCTTTAACTTGTTCCTCCTCCAATTTAAATTCTAATAAGTGTCCATAAAGTTTTTTAATTACCTTTTCATCAGTATCCATCAAAATCTCATCTAAATCAGTCAATTTATCATAAATACCTTCTGCTTTAACATCTTTGTCAAATCTAGATTGTATTTCCAAACATGAAAACCAATTCATTTTTATACCTTGTTCTTCCAACACTTGCATAGATTTAAGTTCACCCTTTTCATTCAATATCTCACCATATCTAACTGTTTGTTCCTTTTTATATATTATTGGATAAGAAAAAGCTTCAATGGTAGATATCCACAGTGGAATTTTTAAATAATATTGTCTTTTTATCTTCTCCCAATTCAAAACAATGCCTCTCGAATGTAATGTCTTCTAAAATACCCCTGTGTTTTAGTTCCCTTGTACCAAAGGAAGGCATGCCATCCCAACAGCAAGTCATCTCCTTCTAAGGTCAATAGTCTATTGTTCCTTAATGTTATCTGTTAGGTATACACCCTAGCAGAATCTGCATGGCAGGCAGGCAGGCAAATATGTGAGGTAAACGTTTTTGTAGCTTACACTCAGTAAAACAGATACACTGTGCTAGTTAAATAATTTATTCCAGTAAGAGTTTTAGCATAGTCAGTACAGTCCATATATCATTCACTAGTTCAGTCCATCCAGGAATTATTCAGTTGCAAAGTCCAGTATCAAAAAAGAGGTCAGTAAACTTACAAATATCAGTCCAGTAATATATCTCTTCGCAGTAGAGATATAAAGAAATCAAACCTCTTTTCTTTCTTCAGCAACAGCAGCAGGGAACACGCAGTTATCAAACCATCAATCCATAATCGTCAGCAAGCAATTCAGTAAGCCAGCCAGTCAATCAAGTTCTCTTGCTCCCTCTTATGACGGTTTTACAGCCGCACCCAAAATTACATGCTTTGCAGTTAAAGTGACACACACTTAAATTTATTATCATAGTTTATATATATTATTTTACCCAAACTACGTTAGGTAATCTTGTTATTCCTAACATACTCCCCTTTTGGGTAATATAATAATATATATATATATATATATATATATATATATATATATATGTATATGTATATGTATATGTATATGTATATGTATATGTATATGTATATGTATATGTATATGTATATGTATATGTATATGTATATGTATGTATGTATATATATATATATATATATATATATATATATATATATATGTATATATATATATATATATATATATATATATATATATATATATATATGTCTGGCATTCAGCTTTGTTCGGGTATTTTCCCACGTCATAATAGGGGTGCTTTTAAAGTTGTAGCAACTGTATACAGAAGCCTGATGATGGCAGATGAGATTCTGCTGAAACGTTGCTACAACTTTAAAAGCACCCCTATTATGACGTGGGAAAATACCTGAACAAAGCTGAATGCCAGACATGTAAGTACCCGCGAAAACTTAAGAAAACAAATATATATATATATATATATATATATATATATATATATATATATATATATTTACAACCTTAAACCATAGTTATCACAACTTTCTTTGTGTTTGACTGAACCTTGGGCTTTTGTAAATTGATCAGCAATATTTTCTTCAGTCATACAATATTCCAGTCTTATCAAACCATTTTTTACAGATTACCTTACATTCAGATATCTAAGATCTGTATGCTTAGTGTTTTGCTTTTGCTTTCATTTTCCAGCCATTAGCTAACGATATCTGTTGTGAATTCGTGGACATCTTAACAAATCTTTTCTTATCTTTCATTGTCCAGTGCGATGCTCAACTATCTACAACCCATAAATTATTATTCACAGTTTCGTTGCTATACATGGCTAACTCTAAGCATTTTTCATCCTTTTGATGCCTTTTAGCATTCTGGCTGGCATTGTGGCATTTTCCTTTCTTGCAGAATCTAGCCAAATGTCCTTTTCCTCCACAATTAAAACATTTTCTAATTGCATAGGCTGTCGTAGATTCTTTTTGTGGTTCCCTTCTCAGTTGATCCCTTTCAAGCCTTCTTCTGGCTTCTTCAATTAATCTGCCAGTAATGTCAGTTAATGTGAGGTTATCTTTTGGCAGTACTTCCAGTGAAGTTACATAGTCATCATAGCTCTCATCTGACGAAGACAAAATTATATAAACCTGATGTAGTTCTGTGAAGATAAGTTCTTTTTCATGCAGTTCCTGAAAAATTCTCTTCATAGTGTTTAAATGAGTCAACATGTCTCCATTCTTTTGAAGATGTGTTCTGAACAGTTTCTGTGTAAAATTTATATGTGCTCCTACACTGTCTCGAACATAAATCTTCTTTAAATTCTCCCAACATTTTGCAGCTGTTTCTTCTCCACGAATATGGACAAGCTGCTGGTCACAGAGTGTCAGTCCTATTATACAGAGAGCTTGCTCATTCTTCAGTTGATATTTTTGTATTTTCTGGGCATCATCCTCATCCTCCGGATCCCAAGCATCTACCTCTTATTTTTTTCTTTAACATAACTTCGTTCATAACTTCTAATAGGTGAAGATTCAGTATTTCCTGAAAGGTCTTGTGTAATTCCACTGGTAAACCATCTGGACCTGGTGCTTTTACAACATTCAGGTTTTTTAAAGCTTCTGTTAATTCCATCATTGCTATATTCCCTTCTAGCATTGTTTCAATATCTTTAGATATCTGAGGTAAGTTCGCTTTCTGTAAATATTGCTTAACTTTTTCTTCTTGAATATTCTCTTGAAAATACAATTTCCCATCTTGTATAATTTTTTTTCTTCTCCTCATTTCCATAACATGTATGTCCTTCTTCATTTTTTAGTTGGCTAATCCTTCTTGATTCTCTCTCCTTTCTCAATTTATAGGCAAGCCAACTGCCTGGTTTATATGCATCTTCAAAGTAATTCTGTTTAGCATTTTTAATTTTTTGTGCTGGTTCCTCTTTTTTCCATTAGTCCCATTTTATGTTTAATTATATCCATTTTATTTTTAATGTCTTTTTTTGTGGGGACTTCTGTAAGTCTTTTTCAGGTTTTTTATAATCATCCTCTAATATTTTGAAAGTCTTTTTCTGTTTTATATTTCTTTTCCTTGTATAGTCTATGATCAAGCCTCTTGTGTAGGCCTTCATCGTGTCCCAGAGGTTCTGTAGAAATGTATCCTCTTTTCTATTTTCTTTAAAGAAGAAAGCAAGTTCTTTCTCTATTTTCTGTTTAAAGTCTTTTTCTTTTAATATCGTATTATTTAAGGTCCATCTGGATCTCCTCTTGTATCCTTTCCAAGTAACTGTCACTGGATTATGATCTGCTCAAGTGCTTGTTTCTATTTCCATCTCTCGTATGTTAGCCAGTAGTTCTGCTGACATCCATATCATGTCTATTCTATACCATGAAGCATGTCTGTTTGAGTAAAAGGTGTATTGCTTACTCTCCATGTTTCTCTCTCTCCAAGCATCTTTTAAGTTGAATTATTCTGTTATTTGAAAGAAGGATTTTGGTAATATCTTTTGACCCTTAGTTTTGACCATTAGTTAACTAGATTTTTGCATATAGGTAGCTATAATAAACTCTTCTGTGCTCTAAACTCAATGAATTTTACTGGCTATTTGTACCTGACATATAGCTATAATATATCATTTTTTATTTTGCAAGTTTGCAGTCCACAAAGACTCCTAAGAGTCTCCTATCCAGACACTAATTGTACATCTTCCACCATGTTAATTGACAGTTTCTTCCAACTGTTTGCTGGGCCAATCAAATAAATCATCATAATCAAGGGATAACTAGGACCAAGTGTATCCTGCACACAGATCTGCCAATTGCACAGATGTCACATTTAATGCTTATGACACAAACCTTAATAACTCTCAAAAGAAGCCATCTGTCACATCCCACACATTCAAGTGCACAAGTCCACTCATTCAAATGAATTATGCCTCAGTTATTTCTTTCCTATTTCCTTCTTTTTGGACAGCATGTTGATGTTTACAGGAGCATGTGTAAACTACCCTTGCAGTGACACTTAGAGTGCCCCAAATATATAACAGGTAATTGTTTCTTGATAAACACTTGAACTCTTTACTGGCTTACTGTTTAAATCAAGGTACAGAGAAAGCAGAAGGACATATCCTGTGGCTCCCATCCTAAGTATACAAGTTGTTCAGATGCTTTGATCCAAGCACAAGCCTATCTTGTTTGCAGACAAAGGCTGCTTTAAGCAAAATCTGATCATAATACTGATTGGCTCTTTTTTCCTAGTCTGAGATGGCAGATTTTTAAAAAGTTATTGTTTCAATATGCACTCTATCTTTCCTGTGCAAAGGCAGCCAGCCAAAGAAACAAAACCTATAAAACAGTTAAAACCCACTTAAAGCCATCCTTCACCCAGCTTTAAAGTCTAACTGGGGAGAACTCTTTTGGCTGATTTTCCTAAAGACAGAATGAAATCCTGGCTCATTGCAAAACTTTAGGAAAAAGATATTTACTACCTGAAACTAAGACTAACTTTTTAGGGAACTTCATCAAAAGATGGGGCATCTAAATTATTTGTTATTCCACATACTAAAGGGTAAGAGAAAAGGAAGTCTCTATTACCACTTTTCCCCACTAATTTATAATATTATTACAAGTTAATTCATATCAGTCCATGCTCACCAGGTCTCCTCTTTTGATTCAACCATCTTTCCCTTTCTTCTCCACCCATATCAGGGGTGTCAAACTTGCGTTGTTACTATGACACCATGTGACATATCACAACTTTTCCCCCTCTGTTAAACTGGGGATGGGCATGGCCAGTGTGTGACACATCTGGCCCATGGGCCACTAGTTCGATAGTCCTGATCCAGAGGTAGTATTCAGCAGGTTCTGACCAGTTCTGGAGAACCAATGGCAGAAATTTTGAGTAGTTCGGAGAACCGACAAACACCACCTCTGACTGGCCCTGCCCCCATCTTTTCTTTGCCTCCCATTTGGTCCCAGCTGATTGGCTGGGTCTTCTTTTGTTGCCCTACACAGGAGAATGGAGCTGGAAAGCAGGTTAGTGGAGTGGGGAGGAAATGGGATTTTGCAGTAACTTTTCCTCAGGAGTGGGGCGGGAATGGAATTTTACGGTATCTTTCCCCTGCCAGGCCCATCAAGCTACACATCATGCCCACCAAGCCGTGCCCACAGAACCAGTAGTAAAAAAAATTGAATCCCACCACTACCCTGATCTATATAACAGATTGTGGGTCCCTGGTGCTCTGTGAGCCTGGTGATTTACTTGCAGACATTTCATTACCTAAATAGGTAACATCATCAGTGTGAGTAAGAGTGAGGTTTGGATTTGCTCTCTGTTTATGTGCAGTATTTTGTCTTGCCAGGTTGGTGGAAGTACGCTTTTTTCCTTGCTAATTTCTTGATTAGGGTATTGTAAATGCTACACTTACTTACAATATTACATAACTGAGCAATGAAACATCTGCAAGTAAACAACTAAGTTCATAGAGCACCAAAAATTCCACAATTCAAGCCCGAACTACATATATTCTCTTCTATTAAATTGTGAGGGTGAAGGGAAAGCTCCCGCCTTCTTAAGATTAAGCTTCATAATAGAACTAGCATTTTCAGACTTGGGGCCTGCAGGAGGTTAAAGTAAAAGTAAAAGGAAGCATTGTGATCACCAGATCCAATTTCCTGATCGATGCAGGAATTCAAACTAATGATTCCCAAGTATTTCTGCTACATAAAAGGGAATCCATTACTAATTAACTGGGAAATGTAAACTTTATTTTAAAAAGTGCTGGGAAAGTACCGTCTATCTGCAGAATGGATTGGACTGTTTTACATACCCATTTGTTAAATAGATACATTTTAAAAATCATGCTACATGTCACAAACTGTAGTCTGGTACATTTATGTTGTGGGGGATCACTGAGTACCATGCGGATTAATACATTACTGTCTTTTTAATTTATGGGCATTTTTCCTCCTACCATCAACTAAACACTAATATCTAATATGCCCCCAAAAGGGAAGAGGGCAGAGGTGGTATTCAATCACCTCTGACATGTTCTGAAGAACCGGTAGTGGAAATTTTGAGTAGTTTAGAGAACTGGTACATATCACCTCTGGTTGGCCCTACCCCCATCTATTTGCCTCCCAAATCCCAGCTGATCAGCTGGGTCTTCTTTTATTGCCCAGCACAGGAGAATGGAGCTGGAAAGCAGGTTAAGGGGTGGGGAGGAAATTGAGATTTTACAGTATCCTTCCCCTGAAGTGGGGTGGAATATCCTTTCCTTAGAGTAGGGTAGAAATGAAGATTTTGCAGAATACCCTTCCCTTGGAGTGGAGTGGAAATGGAGATTTTGCAGTATCCTTCACCTGCCATGCCCACTAAGCCACGCCCACAGAACTGGTAGTAAAAAAATTTGAATACCATCACTGGAAGAGGGTAATATATTGCATTATATGGAATAAGAGGAGATTTGTGCTTCTAAACTACCAATACTTTCCTATGATTCCAAGACTGAAGGCACTCAACTTTATTTTTTTAATTGTGACACAAGGGAGATAACAGATTCAAACATTTTAAAAATTATTTTTATTATAGCAAAACTTAATACAAGCTACAGTTTAAGAAAAAAAAATAGCCTACCGAAAAGGAGTAATTCTTCAAATGAACGTCAGCTCTAGTAATTACTTCTTCCAGTCGTTCTTTTACATCTGTGTTGATCTACTGCAGGGGTGTCTAACTCAAGGCCCATGGGCCACATCCGGCACACAGGGTGTTTACATCTGGCCTGCAGAGCCACCTTAGAAACAGCAAAGGACTGGCCCGTGGTGCCTCTGCCAATGAAAATGGAATTCTGTTTTCTCAAACAGAAGGTTGCAGGAAGCCATCGCAGCTGAAAACGGAGCTCAGGAGCCCATTTTCACTCGCACAATGCTTGAGCCACCACATGAGTAAAGTTGAGCTGGTCATGCCCACCCCAGCCCTCCGAGGTCAAACACAACCCTGATACGGCTCTCAATGAAATCAAGTTTGCCCACCAGTTCCAACTTATCTACAGAACTTCCTTCACTTGCTTCAGCTTTACTCTGTAAAATCTACCAGCAAATATTCTCCAAAATGCACATTTTCCTGATGGGTGGCCAGGTTCAGTACATTATTATTTTTCCTTCAGCAAAATGCAGGGCATAAATGTTGTTAGATAAAGAAATCCGCAGGCCCAATCAGATTATCCTTCTTCATGTATTCAATCATTTCCCTCTTTGGTCATGAGTTATAATTTGTCAGAACTTCCAAAAGAGTTCTGGCTGCTGGATCTTGAGCTTTGGAAAGGGCCCAGGTGGCAATTAGTTTAAGGGGAAAAATTTTCTAGGGATAACATTGAAAAAAAAGTATTGGAAAAGCAAAAAAAAAAAAAGTGTTGGAAGAGATCATGATGAATATGCCAGTCATGATGAACAATAAACAAGAAACACAAATATGATCTGTCTGAACCATCTGTTCATTTCATTTGTTGAAAAAGATTGAAAAATTGGAGTATTTCTTACTCAGCAAGGGAAACGCCATCTCCTTATTTGTACTCTTATGGAAGTACAGATAAAGTAGCTTTAAAGAGGGCAAATATTATTTGTTTTCCATATAACAAGCATATGTAACTTCCTATCCTTGCAAAGGATTTGAATTCTTCTTTTGCTCCACCTTATTGCTAAATAAAGTAACCCCAGCAAAGGCCATTTGTCTGTGCAATCTGTAAAGGTATTATGATTTGTATCTGCAGATGCTTTACAAATGCTAAATGGCCTGCTTGCATTTTGAAATAGATGTAACCATATTGGGCTTTTGTTTGTGTGTTTATTTATTTTCTGCATCTAAGCTATAAATAAATTTAAAAAATCTTGGACAGCAATCCATAAACTATACTGGAGAAACCTTAAATCAACTCTCATATTTCTCTGCCAGCTGCCTTTGTTCCTGCCAAATGACAAAACTGCACAGCCCTGCAGCTCTTCACTTCGAAAGAGAGAAGCCAGTGGTGACCTGCTGCCCATTCACACCGGTTCTAACGAACTGGTAGTGTCATGCCCTGGTGGAGACTGACTCTGAGGGAGAGGAGGAACAGCTGACAAGGAGTGGAAGAGTGGCTCTGGAGGTTGTGGAGGAGGCTGGAGAAGGGCAGAGGCCAGCTGAGCAGTCAGAGGAGGACCCAGGCCCATCCCTGATCCACACAGGATTGAGAGGATAAGGGAGAGATGTGGTCTAGTTGGGAGGAGAGAGCCTTGATCTTCTTCATGGGCTGCAGGTGTGAGAACTGAATAAGAGGTTGGACTTGCATACTGACAAACGCTGGAAACGAAGCGTGTTTTATTTTGGTCTGAAGTTATCTTGGTTGGCATCCTTCCAACAGACTGTGTCTTGTTATCTCCTTGAATTTGGTAAATACTTATCCTGTTCCGTTGTGGAAATTTCATCATTGTAGTTTGTTTGGTTTTTTATTTCACCTTTATCTGCTCATTAAGTTCAGACTGTATTGTTTTCTTTTGAAGACTATTTTTGAGTATGTTTTATCTCCACCTAAGTATTATTGAACAGTGGGGCCAGGTTGAAGGCATTAAAAGATATTTATTTATGTTTTGGATTTTGTTACATTTGTGTTACATTCTGGGTCATCACAGATAGTTCTGACCATCTGCTCCCGCCCTTTCCTGTCCTATATTTCCTTCTTTCTGGCTCAGCTGATTCACACAGCACAGCTGATTTCCATGCCTCAGATGTTCTACTTATTTGGGCTGCCCTAGAAGGTAAGCAATTGAGCTTCAAATTGCTATATTTTGAACATGAAGCATACACTCACAGAACCGGTTGCTAAACCAGTTGCAGCCCACCACTGAGGGAAGCAGAACTGTCTCAATCTGTAGACACCATTGGAATAATGTGAAGGGCTCAATGCCTACTGCGCAATGCCTCAGCAAACAATTTGCAAGTATCTTATCCAGCCCAGCCTAACCCAGGTGTTTGCCTGCTTGTTTATTTGTTTGACAGGACCTGTAACTTACTTGAGTCCCAAAGAATTCTGGACACCATCAAAGAAAAAGAAAGATGTTCTAATGAATATCTAAATCCAAATCAAGGTCAAAATCTAAAAAAAAAATTCTCAGAGATGAAATGCAGGATAGATGCCCACTTGCAGCTGGAACACTTCAAAATCATTTTGATGTAGCTTTAATTTGTTTATATAATTGCAGCAGGAGGTGGATACATATTGCATTACATATTGCATTATAGTCCGGTTTGAAAACATTACCGCTTCAGTCAGGAATGGAACAGAGAAAAATGGTGATGGCAGAAAAGATTATTTGCAGTTCACTCCCTTCTATCATATAAGCATATAAGCGATGCTTGTGCAGAGTTCACAGGATTGTCTGGGATGCTACACATCCTCTTCACGACCTATTTTCCTTCTGTGAGGAGACTTTGTGGTATCTGAAGCAGAATCATCCAGATTCAGTTACAATTTTGTTCCATATCACGGCAACCTTGTGAACATTCAAGTTTCCTCTTTCCACTACCTGTTCAAAATGGACAGTGGTTAACATTTATATGTATGGGTATAGGTATACATATGTATGTATATAGCATGTCTATATGTGTGTATGTGTACATTTTTGAGAGCAGGCGTGTGCCAGTGTGCCCACAGTAAACAATGACAATCAAGGTTATCTTCTATGCTTTGGGGGAAGGAGCTATCATAAAGAGCAGCTATCTGACCCGCATCATAAGGGACAAGAACTTTTAGCAAGTCTTCTCTTGATGACCAAAGTAGACCAGACAAATTCTATTCCAGCACAGTATTCATTCATTCATATATTATTTATTTATTTGATTTATATAGATGCCCAACGTTTTATGATTGAGGAGCACTGTTCCATTGTGTGCCACAAGATCCAGACTTTTCACTCTTCAGTATCTTTTCTTAATGACATCATTGAAAATATGGAAGGAACGTTTATTAGGCTTGCAGGTGGAGATATCTAATATCTTAGAACCCAGTTATCTAAAATCCAAACAGATTTTGATAGTTTAGAGCAGAGGTTTCAAACTCAAGGCCTGGGGACCGTATCTGGCCTGTGAGGTGCTTAGATCCAGCCCATGGGGCTGACCTGCAAACAGCAAAGGACCAGCCCGTGGTGCCTCTGCCAATGAAAATGGCTCATGTGACCCTCCCGAGCTCCATTTCACTGGCAGAGGATTACAGGAAGCAGTATCAGATGAAAATGGAGCTTGGGAGCTTGTTTTTGCTGGCCGAGTGCTCTGGCCACCGTAGGTGCCCCCAACATGAGTGAGGTTGAGTTGTTATGCCCACCCTGGCCATGCCCATCCCAGCCCCCCAAGGTCATATGCAACCCTGATGCGGCCCTCATTGAAATCAAGTTTGATACCCCGGTTTAGAGAAATGGACTTAATGTAACAGAATAACATCTAATTGAAACAAATGAAAACTTCTTGACTTAGAAAACAGAAATCAAATGTGTATGTATAAATAGTATTTGTTATATTCAGGTCTGCTGAATATAAGTCAGCAGCGTGATATGATTGCAAAAAAAAAAAAAAAAGGCAATATAAATTTAATTTGCAAAAATATAGTTTCTATAGAATGGGAAATAATCCACTTTATTCCACACTGGTCAGACTCAGTCTATCAATTGTGAAGCTGACCAGTGACAGGGAGCTGCAACAGAGGAATGAAAGAGCCATATGTGGCTCCAGAGCCACAGGTTGCTGAATCCCAATCTAGATCATGAGACTGTGATAATCATGCCCATACACAGCATAGTTGCTGGGGGACAACAGCTCTGATAAAAGACATTTGAAAGGATTGTGTTTACTAATTCCTTTTTAGAAGATATTTCTGCTTATTCAAAACTATTTTGGTTAGCTAGTTTCTTTTTTGTATATAATTTATTATGGCTCTTAAAAATGAAGGGATTCACTAAGTGGACTGTCTACAATATCTGAAAAACCAAAATGTTGGTTTGCAATTTTGAAAAGTCTGTTGCATTGCCATCACTTTGTGTACTGTTCGAGCAGTCCTCTTGCCTCCAGCTAATAAAAAATTGCTGAACAGTCACTTCCAAGGGAAGATAGAAAGGTAGTAATTGAAGAAAATAAGTTACAATTATTTTGTTTTGTTTTTTAAAGTTAGAGCTAACTTTTAATTGTGGTGTACTGCACAGCATGAAATTCCCAGTGACACTCTAGGGAGGCAAAACATGAACTTTAAACAAGCAAGACAGGAAGAGTTTGAACTCTTTGAACTCTGGTATTGGAGAAAACTCTTGAGAATACTGTGGATCAGAGGTGGTATTCAGCAGGTTCTGACCAGTTCTGGAGAACCAATAGTGGAAAGTTTGAGTAGTTTGGAGAATCAGCAAATACCACCTCCAACTGGACCTGCCCCCATCTATTCTCTGCCTCCCAATGATCGGCTGGGTCTTCTGTTGCCCTATACAGGAGAACGGAGCTGGAAAGCAGGTTAGTGGGGTGGGGAGATAATGCAATTTTTGCCATGCCCACCAAGCCATGCCCACAGAACCGGTAGTTAAAAAAAATTAAATCCCACCACTGTTGTGGATGGTTAAGAAAACAAGCAGAAAGACCATCGACCTATTGATGGAGAATTCTTATTCAAGGCACAAATGATCAGGATCAAAGTATCCCATCAGACTCATTATATGGAGACCCAGCTTATTGGAAAATGTTGTAATTCTGGGAAAGGCAGAAGGAAAGAGAAGAGGATGACCAACTGCACGGTGGATTGACTCAGTTTGAGTGGCAATATAAATGCACCATTGGAAGATTTCAAAGAACAGGATTGTCAATGAAAAAAGTTTACCTGGTCGCTAGCAGTCAGGAACAAGTTGATGGTGCATCATTCATCAACTTTTTAATATAGTCCCAATTCAGTTCTTCTCATGTGCTACTTTGAAATTTACAGGCATTTGAAAAGTCATATTTCTATGAGTTTTAAAAAAGACTTGACATCTGCCCTCTAAAATAGTCAATTTAATTCCATCCCATTATTGCAAGATTTTTTTTTCATATTATCACAAACAGACCCTGTAACACAGGGGGCCTTTCCAGAGAGCATTGACCTGAGCACAGCAGCCTTTGTGTCTTCAAAGTATTAAAACAGCTGCATCCTCCAGAAATCAAGCTTTGCTGCTTCAAAAGCTGTCCTTGGTTGCCTCTGTATCAAAAATCCTAATGCTTCACCTGCTCCAACCTGTTTTCCTTTTTGCACAGCCTCCTTCTAGCCAAAGGGGTTATGTTGCCCTTCTCTATATGTGCATAAAAGCCTGTGAAAAGCTTTGGAGCTTAAAGACAGCATTCAACATACATTTTTATCTTTCCTCTTTCAAGCCAGTCAGCAGTTGTTAAGGCCAAGAATTTATCACTCACTTCACAAGTGTCAGATGGCCTCAATATTGGGAGAAACACTGGGCTCATTTTTAAAGTGTGTTCTAAAATTTCTACAGATTCTGTAGAACTTTTCAGAATAAGTTTTAGTTTGCAACATGACATCTCTACCTTTTCATGCCTTCATTTCCCTGTATGAGATGACTGAAAGAAAAAGTTACTGCCAATTCAGTGGGTTTTTTTTCTTTCAAGACTTTACCTCTCTCAAAACTCAACCCAGTTTAAGCAATATTATCATATGCACATGAAATCAGTCGCAGTCTGATTTGTGTATGAACATTATTTTTTGCCACTGCACATTTCCTGTCTTCTACAATAATTCATATTGATGCAATTAGAAGAAGAAAATTATGCATTTTATTCACTGTTACTCTTCATCTAAACCAACAGAATGCAAGTTATGAGCTGAAGTGGACACCAGATTAAATTCCAAAAATTAATTTTATACTTTACTTATTCCAGCTAAAGAAATAAAAATAAAATACTGTTATGCTGATAGTTCCCAAACCTTTGACTCATGGCCATTTTATGTTGTGGGGCTGGAGGTAGAGAGAGATTTCTTTCTCAGCTACAAAAAAGTCAATTCAAATTTGTCTGCACTTTTTTGAGTGCTTTGGGTGTTGATCTGAATCTGTGTCTTTCCCACAAATGTAAATGATCAAGGATATTACTGTATCCCACATTTTATCTCTTTGGCTCAAGACCAGCTGGTTTCAAATAGAAGTATTTAATAGGCTTATATTGCATCACAGTGATCTCATCTGAGCAGTATACATCTGACTTCATTTTATGATTACATTTATTACTTCATAGTAAAGTGTCCATCAGTATAGGAGCTGAAATGAGAACAAGAACCAGCAAAAACAGGGTTTGTCCTCTTATTCACTTGAAATCCATATGTTGTATTTATTCATTTTCCTGTAGCAATGAATGAAGAGCCATACGAATAAATCCTTTGCAGATACCCCATCCTTTGCAGATACTTTCCTTATGAAAGGAAGAGGGAGAGTATCAGTTGTGGGATTGAAATTTTTTTACTAATGGTTCTGTGGGCATGGCTTGGTGGGAATGGCTTGGTGGGCATGGCAAGGGGGAAAGATACTGTAAAATCTCCATTCCCTCATCACCCCACTAACCTACTTTCCAGCTCCGTTCTCCTGTGCAGGGCAACAAAAGAAGACGCAGCTGATCAGCTGGGACTCAGGAGGCAGAGAATAGATGGGGGTGGGGCCAGTCAGAGGTGGTATTTGCCGGTTCTCTGAACTACTCAAACTTTCCACTACCAATTCTCCAGAACTGGTCAGAACCCTGCTGAATGCCCAGGTCAAATATGTATCATGTATCTCAGTAATATTTATACCTGGGTCTTCTAAACATGGCAACTTGCTTAAATGTAGACTACTTTCCAGAATTCTTAAATCAATATTCCAATGTTGGGATTTCTGAGTGTTAAAATCCACAGATCTGAAAGATGTTTGCTTTGGGAAACATGGACTAGCAGTGACTCCTAGAATTTTCAAGCATAAAACTTTATTATCTGTCACCTGACTGTTTAGCTTCCTTTCAGCTTTTGCCTAATTACAGAGTTCTTTGCTACTTGGCGGGGGGGGGAGTGAGAAAGAGCAAGGGCCAAGCAAATTGTTAATAGGATGCTCCAACTCTCTTTTGCTTCATTATATGGTATCCAAGAGGTATTACTTGATCAATGTAATCCATTGTCCATGACTCTGTTACAAAGCCAAAAACTGGAAACTTTTGGGTGCAAAATGTTTATATGCCACATGCCATGCCAAAGAATACTATAGGAAGGCCCCACCTCCCTAGATTAAAATATTCTTTATTCTTAATATTAAAAAGAGACAGGATAGAATATTTCCCTAAAGGAGAAATGGAGAAAAATCTTAACAAAGGCAGAAAGCATCCCCAGTCTTCCTGCTATAGGAAAATAGCCTCAAGATGAAACTTAAAGAGGCTAGTCTTTTGGAATGCAGAAAGACTGGGCCTATCTATTATAAGTGAAAAGTGAACAGAGACTCCTAATAAGCAACACAATTAGGCAAGCCAAAGTTGACAAAATTAGCTTAAACAAAATCCTGTGACCTTTTGCCTGTAGAGCCAGCCATGACCCCTACATGACCTCTATATGAATCTGACAACAGCCATTAGAATATCAAAGGACATGATCTTGCATAGGAACAGGTATCTCAATCATTAGGCCCCAAATAATGTATAAAAGTCCACTTATGTCAGTCCCATTTTGTCAGCCACCCCAGAAATATGCTGCTGTCACTGAAATTTCCGGCTACTAAATAACCAGAGACCTCCTTTTCCAAAATGGTGTCTGCCTCCATTTTACTTTTAGTGTCTTCCTCCTGGCTTGGAACCAAACCAGATTTTTTTTCTAACAATACGTATATTCTTTTCTCCTAACTTAAAGATAATTATTTCTGTAAGGTCTGTAGGCCATCTCCAAGATTCAGTATTAACATTAAATTCCATACTGAATAAGGCATAATTTAGTTTCTATGGGATTTAAGTGCATATATTATACTAAATGGGAATCCATGAGGCATTTAAAAAAAAACCTCTTACACTCTAATATTTCTTGAAAATCTATTCAAGAGCCTTTTCCCAAGACAACAGATAAAATATTATTTTGAACCTTAAAATTTAACTAATTACAATTTGATTAGTATTTTGATAGATAAAGTGCCTTTGCTTTGTAAAAGAAATCATTTTACATGTTTTCAATTTCTCTGATTACTAGTGAACCAGAGAGGCCTATAAATCACCAAGAGGCTTTTAATAGCAAATAAATGTTTATTTATAGTGTAGCAGTTGTCTCAACTACACAACTGCCATCAATATTGCATTGGCAACTCAATCTACCATTTTAAATGTTTCTCATTTGCATCATTCACCATTGATACAAATGAACCACATTAATCAGATGTGCACTATTTACGTCTGCCTGAAGACTTGAAAACCCCATTGTTATCTCCATTCAGCCCCACACTTAAAATCTAGAATTATGTTATCCCTTGTTTTTAGCCCAGATTCTACATTTGATAGACACTATGTAGAAATGCAGTATTCATTTACATGGACAAAACAAAAACAAAAAACAGGCATTCAGATAAGGTTAAACATTTTTCTCAGTTTTCATGCTGCTTAGGTTTTATCTCTTGTGGGATATGCGAACAGAATGAAATCCACTCCAT
Source organism: Hydrophis major (assembly GCA_033807585.1). Lineage (NCBI taxonomy): Eukaryota > Metazoa > Chordata > Lepidosauria > Squamata > Elapidae > Hydrophis > Hydrophis major. The sequence continues at coordinate 141,746,178 of CM066331.1, forward strand.
GAATATACATTCATATATCCCATTGGTTTTCTGATTTACTGTATGTAAATACCAGCAAAATGTATCTATAATTTGAATATGTGCAGTTCATAGTAAATAAACAGAAAGGAGGAACTTAAATCGAAAGTATTAATTTGCTACCCAATCCCTTTTATTATTGCTCCTATAAGATGTGGGCATTTTGAGAAATAGACTTTCCCTAAACTCTTAAGAAGATTGTGACTCTAGAAAGTATCTGATCAACTTCAAAATTGTTTTGTTTTTGTTTTGTTTTTTGCTTAAGTCTTAAGTCAACTTTCATCATTTTGATAGTTGTCCTTCTGCTGGAACTGGGTAGAAAGTGTAGCTCTATTTAATTTGTCAGAAGTTTTTACTTCCTAATTCCAATGACATCACCAATATTGTGGACAAATTATCTGTTGCAGCTGAGAGACACATCAATAAATACTGTATCCCTGATTACCATCTGTTAATTTGCTTTTATAAGCTTCTCGATCTGATTGGGTATGGATTGCAATCAATGTTGTATAGACAGAAAGCCTTTAAGACCATAATATCCTGCAGACAAACTTTTCTATTGCTATTGGTTTCAAGTAACAAAGAAATGCTCAATATTTTTGATTTTTTCCAAAGTCTGAATGAAGGTAAATAAACTGAGATTAAATTTTAAAAAGACTGGAATATTATCTGAAGGGGGAGAGTTAGTCTTACTTAAACTGCTTCTAAATTTTTAGTCCCATCATGGAATACAAAAGGATTAACAGATTTACATTAATCTTTCCTATGACATTCAGGTACTTCACCCTGTTAGCCCTCATGGTTAAGCAGGACCTGCCTGATTAGGACTTAGATAGGGAATCACCTGGACATTCCAGGCCCACTAGCTAGATTGAAAAGTTGAAACAAACAAACAAAAACTAGAAGAAGACAATAGTCAACCATTTCTGTAAAGTTGGATTCAGGAACACCTCCATGAAGTCACCAAGAATCAACTTTCAGTCAAAAGAATCATTATAGACCACAGGTTAACTGCAACAGGAGTCGCCAACCTTTTGGAACTCAGGGATCACCAAACTCATCATTTTAAATCCTGTGGACCAGAGACCCTGGGAAACTCTCATAAACCTCTACAGGAAAATTCCCCAGCCTGTTTTCCTACTGATCAATCATTCTTTATTTGGGATTGCAGGATACCAGCTCCAGCTCCATTCTCGGGGGGGGGGGGGGGAGGGGGAGGACTTTTGGATTCATGCAAGGAAAGTAGCAGAAGCAGCAGAAGTCTTTCTTTCTCTCCCCCAAATTCCGCCAGAAATGAGTCTTTTTGAGACTTGTCACACTGGTGCAGCCTCTTGCAGCAGGATGCATTGCAGGGTCCCAAAGACTCATTTCTGGCAGAGTTTGGGGGAGAGAAAAAAAGAATTTCGCTGCTTTCCTTGCATGCATCCAAAAGCAAAAGAAGAAAGAAGCAGCCCACTGGCCAGACGAGATGCATGGGACGAGTGGAGCAAGTTCCCTCCCTCCATTCTTTCTCCCCTCCCCTTACTACCTCATGTTGTTTGCAATGCAAGCAACGCAAGCCTTGTGTTCCTGCGCAACCTGGATTAATTGCTTTGGAGGGTGCTTTGGGGGTGACATTTCTCTACGGATCACCAACATTTTCTCGCAGACCACCAGTAGTCCCTGGCCCACTGATTGGCAACCACTGAACTAGAAAATCCTCCCTGCTAATTCCTAAATCCTCCCTACTTGCTCACCACAATGTAAGAAAGTGGTTGAGACTCTAGAAAGAGTACAGAGAAGAGCAACAAATATGATTAGGGGATTGGAGGCTAAAACAGATGAAGAACGGTTGCTGGAACTGGATAGCTCCAGTTTAGTTTAGTTCCAGTCTAGTTTAATGAAAAGGACTAAGGGTAGAACATGATAGCAGTGTTCCAATATCTCAGGGGCTGCCACAAAGAAGAGGGGGTCAAGCTATTCTCCAAAGCACATGAGGGCAGGACAAGTAGCAACGGGTGGAAACTAATCAAGGAGAGAAGCAACTTAGAACTAAGGAGGAATTTCCTGACAGTTAGAACAATTAATCAGTGGAACAACTTGACTCCAGAAGTTGTGAATGCTCCAACACTGGACGTTTTTAAGAAGAAATTGGATAACCCTTTGTCTGAAGTGGTGTAGGGTTTCCTGCCTAAGTACAGGCTTGGAGTAGAAGACCTCCAAGGTTCCTTTCAGCTCTGTTATTCTAATTCAATTATTCAAAATAATTTAGTCATATAGTTCATGCAGCTAGTTCAAACTAAATTACCTATTATGGTATTCATTAAAATGATTAATAATTGAACATCCATTCATTTGTTTATTCAGATGCAGAAATCATCTATTTTCTAAGATTCTGTGTATTATTACAATTTTAGAGGCAGGATTTCTTGCATCATAAGATAAAGTATAATCTTTGTCATAAAGAAGGAGCCCACACTGATAGCAATTGATGTAGCTCAGCTATTTGTATTATGTGGATAAATGTGGATAATAGTGCTGTGTACACATATTTGCTTTCCCTAATCCAACTGAATCAATTTATTTTCCACTTCTCATCATTCATCATCATTTTGCTTCCATTGCCATGTAAAATCCTCAAATTCCATAAGTATCCAATGCAGGGGTGGGATTCAATTTTTTTAACAACTGGTTCTGTGGGCGTGGCTTAGTTGGTGAGTATGGCTTGGTGGTCATGTGACTGGCTGAGCATGGCCAATTCAATATCACTCACATCGAGGCACGTATCTCCTCGCCTGGCCTCTCATGACTGTGGGGATGTTGCAACAGTTGTAAGTGTGAAAAATGGTCATAAGTCACTTTTTTCAGTGCCATTGTAACTTTGAATGGTCACTCCACACAAGCAAAGTACCAGCAAAGGAGAGAGAAAAAAACTCCAGAGAAGTTCCTGAGACAGAATGTAATAAGTCCTGTTGTTATGTAACATAATTGTAACTGGGACTACAAAATGAATGCACAAAAATGATGAACCAACTGACACACTGTATGTAAATATGAGAGTTGTATGTTTTGATGTTTTGTTTGTCTTGTCTGTTTGTAGAAAATTAATAAAAAAAAATTTTCAAAAAAAAAAAAAAAGAATGTAATAAGGGTTAACAGAGAGGCAGTTTCTGTAAGCAACACCAGAATGTTTCCTTCCTGCCTTCCTTACAGGATTAGGCCAGTAATTTCTTCTAACAACCAGTTCACCAAACTACTTAGAATGTTAACAACTGGTTCGAGCGAATAGGTGTGAACTGGTAGAATGCCACCCCGATCCAATGCAAGAGTTAGACTGAGAAAGAATACCAGGAACATAATTACTAGAGATATTTGATTCTGTGGGAAAGTGACAAGAGGAAAATATTGAAATAATATTAGTCTTTTTATATCCTGTGATTTGCTCACATAGTTTGTGGGGGGAAGGGACAGCTGCTCTGCTCTAAAAGCAATCCTCATTAAAGTTTAGCTTGTTAATATAAGAACATTCTGGAAATCTGACATGAATAAGTATGCTACCACATAAGCAGAAATCCAACTTCAGGAAAACTTGAAGAGGCTGTATGCACATTACTAATATGAGATGTATAGACATTCTCAGCAGTTGGATTGATCTTCTGATCAGTGGTGGGATTCAAAAAAATTTACTACTGGTTCTGTGGGCATGGCTTGTTGGACATGGCTTAGTGGGCATGGCAGGGGAAGGATATTGTAAAATCTCCATTCCCTCCCCACTCCTGGGGGATGGTTACAGCAAAATCCTATTCCCTCCCACCCCACTTTGGTCACTAACCTGCTTTCCAGCTCCATTCTCCTGTGCAGGGCAACAAAAGAAAACCCAGCTGAACTTCCAGTTTGAAGGGCTTCGGTGACAGACAGAAATCCGCGATCGTGCACGGTTTCTGTCTGGACTTGCCGCTGGAGCGCCCCGAGCTGGCTGGTTTTGGGGCTAAGCCACCCCGTAGAGGTGGTGAAGAGAGGGGAGACTGCCAGCAGGGTTGAGAAGAGCCACATCTCTCCTCCTCAGCTGGCCATTACTCCCTTTCCCAAAGGCGGTTGCAGTGGTGGTCAGAAATGGCCACCACAAAGAAGAACTCAACCGGAAAAGAACATGCAGGAGGAAGATAAGAAGTGAAAGTTTTGGCTGACTGGGTTAAATTGTAAAAGCAACAACCAAGGTACCCTGGAATTTAAATTTACAAAAAATAACATTGCTCCCAAAGAAGAGTCAGAAGCAGCGAAGGAAAGTGAAAAGGGAAAGGTTTGGCTTTTTTTTTTCCTTCTCTCTCTTTCCCTATACTGACAACTAAGAGACTTAAATAAGAAATCAGAAAAATCTGCTTTAACATCAATAGGCAATTAAGCTGAAAATAACTCAAAATGCCAAAGGGACAATAAAGATTTCTGGACATTAAAAACTTTCTTTTTCATAAGCAGGAAGGGAGAGAAAAAGAATAAGGGCAGGATCTGGAAGAGGGAGGAGACTGCCTGGAACTAAAAAAAATCTAAAGTAAAACTTCAACAAGACTTATAAAAGATACATTTTAACTGAAACTTTGCAACTAAATAGTAACCCCAGGAAGAGAAAGTGGAAAAAAAAAGAGCAAAAAAGAAACAGCTTGCATGTATTTGGATTATTTGGTGATTTTTGGATTTTTGGTTATTATATTTAAATGACTAAAATCAGTCGGGTGGTTGTTTGAAAATTTATACAATGGCACCACTTCTGGATGAATTGAAAATGGAACTTAAAGAAGATGCACAAGAAGGGAAGGTTTTGGCTTCGTTTTTCAATTCTTAGAAATGGAGATTTTGAACTATGAGAAACAACAAGAAACGTCTGCAAAACAAGAAGACTGGGACAAAGAAGAAGCCATCTTTAATGAACAAGTAATTCTATGTGGGGAAGAAAAAGGAAAGGGGGAAAAGAGAATGGAGAATTTAAGACTTAAAAAAACAACCAAAGAAAAGAAAAATAATTCAAAAAATAAGTATAATACTGGAAAGCAACAGAAAAGGGGAATAAAGAAGAGAGAAATAGAGGTAGAAAGACAAGGGGGTAAAGTGGGGAGAGAGAAGAAGAGAGGGAAGAAGGAAAGGAAAAGAAGTTACAAAGGACCAGAGCAAGATATAGAGAAACAGGACCTATTTAGAGATAATGGGTGAAAATCTAACTGAAAAAGGGATTCTGTAAAGGTACATAAGATTGTATTGTTATATTAATAATAGAAATAACTTTCTATTAATATAAATAATTAATATTAATATAAATAATGTATGATTAAAATGAGGGATAAAATAGTTAGTGTAATTTAGTGAAATGTTTGTGAATAAAATAAGTGAAATAAAATAAATGAGAAAATTGAATTAGGAAGGAATGGGAACATTTTAATTAGTTAATGTTTTATAAAATATAAGTGAATGGGGGGGGGGATTAACTATGGAAAATTTATAATTGTTCCCATAGAAGTATGATATTTAATTGAAAAGTAATGTTAAAGATGGTAAGACTTTAATGAATATTAATATTAATGATAGAATTGAATTGGAATGGAATGTTGTTTTAATTATATACATTTATATTTTTTTCTTTTTTTAAGAATACAGTGTGTATTTTAAGTATGTACCAAGCAGAATCTGAATGGAAGTTATGTATTATATTGAATGTTACAACTTTAGGGAAAAGATATAAAGGCATCATACTCCAATCACTAACTACAGGAGAAATTTTGTTTAATGAGAAAAGATAATAGATAATTGAAACAGGACAGACAAAAAATATAAATATAATGATTTGAATTGAGATGAGATAATTAAAATAAAACTGAGAAAATTAAAAGAGGGGAGAAGCTATGCAGAAAATGTAAAATAGTAATAAGATATGGAATAGAATATAAAAATGAGCCTGAACCTGGAACTTCCGGTTGCAGGGCTTCGGTGGCGGCAGGAATCCGCTTCTCTGTGGGTCCCTGCTATGCTCGCTGCTGAGGTACCCCTGATCCAACTGGATTTGGGGGTTGTTGCTGCCCTGAAGAGGCAGCGGAAGACAGAGGAGATCCGGGCAGAGGTCTGGGGATATCGCACCCCCCTTCCCCAGCCGGCCAGACTCCTTTTTCCTGAGGCGGTGGAGTGGCTGTCAGAAATGGCAGCCATAAAGAAATCTTCAACCGGATAAGACTGTGCAGGAGGAAGACAGAGGAGAAGTTTTCTTGGCTGAACCGGGACATTAAGTTACTTTTAAAACACCCTGGAAACCTGACTTTTGGATTGATACATTTGTTTCCAAAAGAAGTTGCTACAGCAGCAAAAGTGCTGAAGGAAAGTTCACTCCCCTTCCTTATGAAGAAAGCAATGAGCACAGAAAAACCTGCTTCTTTAAGGTAAAAACAAGCTCTTTGTTATAAGTGGGAAGGAGAGGACTAAAAAAAATCTTTCAAAACTGATTGGAGGAGACACTTTGAAGATTATAAGACCAACAACTAATTGCAATACGGTTTTAAAATATATTTGGGATTTTGCCCCAGGAGGAAAAGTTGCAAAGAGAAGAAGAGGAAATAATCTCTGGCTATTTGGATTGTTTGATAACTTTGACATTTGCAAATTACTTTAAGACTAAAAACATCTGGGTTGTTCTTAAAAATTTACAATGGCACCATCTGTGGATCAACTAAAAATGGAATATGAAAAATTAAGAGAACAAAATGGCAAGAATTCATTGGGAGCCGTCTTCCACTTTTTAGAAATGGCAGTTTCTATGTACCAGCAAATACTTGACGAAGAAGGAGAAGAAGAAGAAGAAGAAAAAAAAGGAAGCCATTTTTAATGGACAAAAAAGTTTGATTAAGAAAGAAAATAGGAAGAGAGGAAGGAAAAATGAGAATTTAAGATTCAATAAAACAACCAAGAAAAAGAAAAATAAGGTGGAAAAAAGGTACAATGTTAGAAAGCAATTGAAAAGAGAATTACAACAGAGAGGGGAAGCTAAAAAGGTGGAGGTTAGAAGAGGGGGGGGGCAAAAGGATCAGACTGGAGAAGAAAGGGAGGGAAAAAGGGGGAAAAAGCCATGGTCTGAAACAAGATATCTTTTTTATAGATAAAGGATAAAGGACAGTGTATAATTTAAGAAAGATTCTGCAAGAGTACATAAGATAGTATTGTAGTATTTGCATTTGAAATAGTCTATTGGAATATTATAAGATTTAACAAAATATTAAAATGTTTTATAATGATAGATTTCAATATTTAATAAAATATTAAAGAGAATGTGTAAAATGATTAATGCTTAGTTATACTATTAAATAGAATGAGAATTAGAATAGAAATTATATACTTAACTATATTATAAGTTTATTATTCTTTTTTTTTTTCCAAAATGCAACATGTAGAGTGTACTAAGCAGAATCAGGATAGAAATTATGTATTATTTTAAGTGTTACTTTAGGGAAAGGCGTCATACCTTAAAAGTGATTACAGGGGAAATTCTTTGCTAAAGAGAAGAGATAAATAGATGATTGGAAAAGAACAGACAAAAGATACAAACATAATGATTTTGAAATAAGATAAAATAAACAAAATATAATTAAGAGAGTGAAAAGAAGGGAGCAGTTATATAGAAAATATAGAATGGTTAATAAAACATGAATGGTATATAAGGTGAGCATGAACTTGATTTAGGTCTGTAAAAAAAGATGTAACCCGGGGCTAAGCCACTTTTCAAAAGAAGTTTTATGTTTTATGTCTTGTGTTTTGGTTAGCTATGTTTTGATTGTGAATTAACAAAACCTTGGAGGAATAAAATTAAAGGGAGAGAAATTTGGAAAAGACATGTATAAATAATAATTAAGAAGGTTTTATCTTTTTATGTCTTGTTTTATGCTCTGTATTTTGTGTATTTATGCTTGATGGAGAATTAATAAAACCTTGGTAGAAATAAATATAATTGAATAAAAGTGAAGGGAGAAACAATGAGAAATTTGGAAAAATATATATGTGTTTAAATGGAAATGTGATAATGTGGAACTATGCTTTAAAAAATAATGCTTTATTTGCCTTGTTAAAACTTATAAGTAATTTTTGAGAAAGGAGGTTTTATACTTTGATGTCTTATGTTTTGTTTGTTTTTAAAATCAATAAAAAATTTGTTTAAAAAAAAATGAGCATGAACCTGAATTTGTGTCTGTACAAAGAAATGTAACCCAGGATTATGCTGTTTTCAAAAAAGATGTTTTATTTGTATTTTTTTTCTCTTTGTGAAAACTCAAATAAAATTTACAAAAAGAAAAAAGAAGAAGAAGAAGACCCAGCCGATCTGGGACTTGGGAGGCAGAGAATAATACGTGGGGGTGGGCCCAGTCAGAGGTGATCTTTGCCAGTTCTCCAAACTACTTAAACTTTCCATTACCAGTTCTCCAGAAATGGTCAGAACCTGCTGAATACCACCTCTGCTTAAAGGTAAATGTGCTGCCCCACTCTCTTTCACACACACGTTACTGTGGTTTACTGAGTGTATTAATATTCCCAGGCAATTATCTTCACCAAAGAATCCAGAACTGTTAAGTCCAGTCCAAGCATACCAATGTTAGTCCAAACAGCAATGGTCAAAGTGTCCACAAAGCACTTGAAAGTTTCTCAAACAAAATAAATTCACCAGGCAAGCTTACATCCACAACACAAGAGAGCTCACAAATCAAGAAAAGTCCACAGTTTCCAAGGCACAATTCAAGTGCAGACACAGTGTCAATCCACAGCAAGGCAAGAACTACAATGACCAGAAAACACACAGTTAAGAAACAAACATATTGTTCCCGGCAATGCCTCCCTCCATCTGCTGTGCGAAATAGCCAAATTCCGGTGCAGCCTATCAAGAAGGGTGAGACTTTCTCCTCTTGAATAGTCTGGCTGACGTTTTCTGTTCCTGCCTTTTCTCTGCACTATATTTGGATCAGCTACAGAAGGCAGTTCCTCCTCCTCCTCCTCCTCACTGACCATCTACATGTGTATGCTTTTCCCAGCTGTAGCCTCAGACAAGTCCCTTCCGATCACTCCTTGTACCCAGTCAGCTTCTGACATGCCAAGAATTTGTTCATCCTCTCCTCCCACAAGCTGATATATATAGAGGTATCATCTGGGGGAGTCCTCACAGTAAAAAAGCCACGATGGTGCAATGGTTAGGATACAGTATTGCAGGCTAATTTTGCTGACTGCCAGCAGTTTGATTCTGAATGGCTCAACATTAACTCAGCGTTCTTTCCTTCTGAAGTCAGTAAAATGATGACCCAAATTGTTGAGAGCAATATGCTAACTCCGTAAACTGCTTGGACAGGGCTGAAAAGCACTGTGAAGTGATATATAAGTTTAAGTGTGATTACTATTACTAAAACCCTTGTATATTCATTTTCTTTTAAAAATTATCTTTACAACTAAAATCAATTAATTCTAATGCATGTATTTTAGGGTACTTTTAACATACATATTTTCATTTTCAATAATTCTTTTCAAACTTTAGAAATTACTCAAGCATTATAAAAAAGAAAAAAAATGATACATTTTCAAATCCACTTTATATGCACAAAACAATGCATTGGAACAATGCATTTATTTTAATTACATAATATCAAAGTAGAAAATCTATCCTAACTCAAATTAATTTAGTAAATTTAAGCCACACCCACCTGTTTATCCTTATAAAATAAAATCTTGTTCTTCTTCAGAATGTCTATTAAATAAGTATAAATTTCTCTTTTTTTCAAGACATTCTCCAATATGATTTTTTAAAGCAAATATATCAATATTGTCAATTTCCATTTCAATTTTCAAGTAGAGATCCCAAACTGTTCTCTTGAGAATTGTAAATTTACTTGCAATTCTTCTCCTTTCAGTTGCACTGGGAGACTTGCAATTAAACCATCTTTATATCAGGCACTGTTGATATCAGATTTATATTCCAAAATTACAGTTGAGTACTGTAATTTATCAAATACTTATGCATTAACCTCAGTGGTTTGATAACTTTCTGCACTTGGTTGAATCTCTGGATTACTCATCTTTCTTCCATTTACTTGAGTAATTTGTTCCTCTTCTCTTCTTTCATGACATAGTTGATCTATAAAGTGAATTATTTGTTTAAATATCTGTGGAGATTCTCAGTCATTCAAGGTCATGGTTGTTCCAAAGGTGCTTTCTTTCAAAAGGCAGCTGGACTTTCTTGTTTTGCTTGAAGAGCTTCTTCAATTCTGACTGAATGGTGGGGAATGGAAGGATTTATATCCCTTGCAGTCATCTGGTCATTAGCCTCTTTCTGAGAGTCATTGAAGCCATTTAGATGCTTATCTATACCCTTGTGGGCACCTGAATCTTGCAGTCTGCATTTTTTTTTTCTGGAAATCATTTCCAGAAAATTTCCAGAAAAATAATAATCAATGCATGGCTGTTGAACTCTTAAGAAAGGGTATGCTCAGTATTTGCTTTCAAGTTCAAATTTCTGTACCATCATTATATAAAGTCCATTTGTATAAAATTAATAACAATATGTGATAATAAGATTTTCTCCTTTCTATTTTGGCTGTTTTACATATTTTTTTATGCGTGACAATAACTTACTGTATTTCTGAAAAAAAAAATCAGAATTAGAGCATCCAGATGCTATTGTAGAGCATCCAGAGTACTGCAAAATATTAGCTTTAGATGCATTGTTTTATGATGCACATATTTTACATAAAAATATATATTTTGTAAGTTGGTAATATTTTATTTGTGCCCTGGTAATTGACACATATTAAACAAATAAGGAATTGGAATCCCCAGCATCCTGCCCATCCATCATACTTTGTAAAAATCAGGAAATTAAAAAGAAAATAAAAGAACAAGAGAAAATGTCTAATAGACTAGTTTAACTTCAGAAACACTATTGACCAAATCATCCTTCTTAGAGTCATTTGGATGACACACTGCTCCTTCATCTTTTGGTTAAAATCAAGTGTGTGTGTAGAAATTATTATTAAAACCTTCATCCTTGAAACCTTTAAGGACTTATAACATCCAAGAAGTATTTATTTCACCTTTGAGGTCTTTGAAGAAGCAAGATAAAAGGAGCATTGGTGGTTTTGATCTTTGGTGTTGGATAAAAATCCTGAGAAAATCATTGACAAATGGATTATTGAATAAAACCGAGTTCTCGTTTGAGGCACCAATGATTAAATCTTCAGAGTTGGACACATTGTACAAAGGCCTAGGGCTCTGGAGAATCCTATACTGCTAGAAAGGGTGGAAAGAAGGAGAAGAGGGCAATTGGCATCAAGGTGGATCAACTCAATTATAGTGGCAATGAGTGCATCTATGGAAGACTTAAAGGAGTAGGTTTGGAACAGGTCATAATGTAAAAAAAAAAAAAAACAGTCGCTAAGAGTAAATACTGAACTGATAGTTCTAAATCAATCAATGAATCAATTCTCATATCTTTGACCTAATTCTGCCCATGTTTTACAGTTTAATGCCATCATATTATCTCAAAGACTGCATCCAAGAATTTCTGCATTAAATCACAGGGATTCTCTGGCATCTCTACATTCTTTAAAATATTTAAGAAATGGGGCATTAAAACAAGCTAGAAAATCCTACTATTGTTCTCTTTCAAGTCTTCTTTTTCTTTATGCAAATAGAATTAAGAATATCAGTTTTTTTAATCTCAGTTCTATGCTTGGGAAGTCCATGTGAAATAGCAATAACACTTAGAATTATATACCACTTTGTAGTGCTTTACAACATTCTCTGAATAGTTTACAAAGTCAGCACTTTGCACGTTTTACCAACCTTGGAAGCAGTTGTGGGATTAAAAAAAAATTACTACTGGTACTGTGGGCAGGCTTGGTGGGCATGGCATGGCTTGGTGGGCATGGCAGGGGAAGGATACTGTAAAATCTCCGTTCCCTCCCCACCCCACTTTCCAGCTCTGTTCTCCTGTGCAGGGCAACAAAAGAAGATCCAGCCGATCAGCTAGGAATCAGGAGGCAGAGAATAGATGGGAGCGAGGCCAGTCAGAGATGGTATTTGCCAGTTCTCTGAACTACTCAAAATTTCCACTAGTAGTTCTCCAGAACTGGTCAGAACCTGCTGAATACCACCTCTGCTTGGAAGGATGGAAGGCTGAGTCAACCTTGAGCCAATCAGGATTGAATTACTGGCAGTAGGCAGAGTTAGTCTGCAATGATGTATTCTAACCACTGTACTCCTGTGGCTCTCTTTATAAAAAGAGAATGAAACCCATAGATGATTAAATTAATATGTATAATATTCTATGATCTGAACAATAAAAAAATCATTTTAAAAATCTTAAATCTTATCACAAATTCAATGCAAGTTTCCTTAAATGTGGAATAATTACTATACTTTAGTCCTAACCTATAGTGAAGTTCTTCAAAGTTCTACCTCAAAATACCGTGGAAAATCACTAATATTCTGGTACAAAATACACAAGCATAATTGTTTATTTACTCTGTATCTCCTCCCAACTTAATTTGAAATTAGTACAAAACATACACATGACATAAAAATTCCAATTTCAATTCCCAATATTTCCAAATTGCAATCATGAATAAATGCTACTGATGACATTCTACTTCTTCCATTTTTTTCTATCACATAGTCACAAGACACTAGTAGATTGTTCAGTAAAAGGGCCAAACAGGGGAGTTGTTTTGTTTCATTTGCTTCTTATTCATTCATTCATTTATTTATTTATTTTGTCAAGCAATTATAAGATAACAGGTATAAGTATAAACATAGTTCTGGATACATGAAATGGATACATATAAGAAAAATAAAAGAAATAACAATAGAAAAGAAACAATAGGACAGGGACGGTAGGCACGTTGGTGCTCTTATGCATGCCCCCTACAGACCTCTTAAAAAAGGGGTGAGGTCAATAGTAGACAGTCAAAGTTTTTGTGGTTTGGGGAAGAAACCACAGAATCAGGTAGAGTATTCCAGACATTTACCACTCTATTACTGAATTCATATTTCCTGCAATCAAGTTTGGTGCAGTTTACCTTGAGTTTGTATCTATTGTTCATTCTTGTATTGTTATGGTTGAAGCTGAAGTATTCATTGACAGGTAGGACATTGTAATGTATAATTTTATGTACTATACTTAGATCAGACCGAAGATGGCCTAGTTCTAGGTTTTCTAGGTCTAGAATTTCAAGTCTGGTGGCATAAGGTATTCTGCAATGAGTAGAGGAGTGGAGAACTCTTCTTGTGAAATATTTCTGGACTTTCTCAATTGTGTTAATATCAGATACGTAATGCAGGTTCCAGACTGATGAGCTGTATTCAAGTATTGGTCTAGCAAATGTTTTGTATGCTTTCGTTAGTAGTGTGATATTACCAGAGAAAAAGCTATGTAGGATTAGGTTAACAACTCTTAATGCCTTTATGGCCATGTAGGTACAGTGGGCTCTAGCACTTAGATCATTAGAGATGAGAACTCCAGGGTCCTTGACAGAGTTTGGATCCTCAACAAGGTCTTGACTATTCAGCTTGTATTTTATTTTCTGTTGGGTTTTTTTTTTGCCAATATGTAAGACAGAGCATTTATTTGTTAAGATTTGAAGTTGACATTTGTTTTACCATTCTGATACATAGTCAAGATCTTTTTGAAGGGTAGCAGTATTGTCTGTGGTGTTGAATAGCTTTATATCATCAGTGAAGAGAACACAGTTGCTCTTAATATGATCACAGAGATCATTTATGTGGTGTGTGAAGAGAGTTGGTCCTGGAACACTGCCCTGAGGAACACCACTGTTGACAGGTACAGAATTTGATAGGACACTCCCAATTTTGACCATTTGTTGTCTGTTTGACAGGAATGCTTCTATCCAATTATGCAGGTGTCCAGAGATACCATAAGATTTTAGTTTTAGGAGTAGTGTGTCATGTACCACTGAATCAAAGGCTTTACAGAAGTCTATCTAGATTGCATCCATTGCTTTGCCCTGATCAAGTTTTGTAGTCCATATGTTTCTGCAGTATAAGAGTTGCAGATTACAGGATAGTTTTTTTCTGAAACCAAATTGTTTATTAGAGAGTAGGTTGTTTGTCTCTAAGTGGAAGATAATGGATTGGTTAATAATTGATTCCATGACTTTACAGGTGACGCAGCATAAGGAGATTGGTCTGTTATTTCCAACTAGGCTGGGGTCTCCCTTTTTGAAGATGGGGATGACCGTGGCTTGTGACCATAGGTTAGGCAAGGAGTTGGTCCTGAAAGATTTTTCAAAGATTATGCTTAGAGGTTCAACTATGGCAGTAGGCACATATTCCGTCTAGTCCAATAGATAGAGATGGTTTTAGATTGCATAGTGCTTTTTCAATATTGTCTTCTGTGAAATCGATATGTCTTAGATCATTGTAGTTGTTTGTGCTCCTTTTGTAATATCTTTCTCAACCAAACATTCACAACTTTTCATAAACATTTATTTTCAAGCAAAGACCAAAGCAGGTGTCTTGCCCTTGGTAGAGTCAGACTTTGAGGGAGAGGAGGAACAGCCAACAGGGAATGGAGTGTGGCTCCAGAGATTGTGGAGGAGGCTGGGAAAGGGCAGAGGCTGGCTGGGCAGTTAGAGGAAGAACCTAGTCCATCCCCTCTTCATCATAGGACACAGAGGGAGGAATGGAGGAGGAAACAACTTAGCTTACGAGAGAGGAAGTGGCCATGATCCCCCTCATTGGTTGCAGCTGGGGAGAATAGTATATAAGAGAGACGGTTAAAACACAGCGTTGCCAGAAGCAAAGCATGTTTTATTTTGCGCTTAAGTTATCCAACAGACTGTGCCTTGTTATCTCCTTGAAGTTGGTAATTATTTATCCTGGTCTGTTGTGGAATTTCCTTCATTGTAGTTTGTTTTGGGTTTTTTATTTCACCTCTATCTGCTCATTAAGATCGGACTGTATTGCTTTCTTTTGAAGACTATTTTTGAGGAAGTTTTATCTCTAACTGAGAATTATTAGGGCCAAGTTGGAGGCATGAAAGGACATTTATTTACATTTTGGATTTTGTTACATTTGTGTTACACTCCAGGTCATCACAGCAGGAAATATTCATCCTCCCAAGTGAAAACTTCAAAAAGATTTAAGAGCTACTACATTGCCAAGGCATGTTAAAACTGCTTATTATAGGAAGGTGGTGTTGAATGAGGGGAATGATGGATCACTCTATTACCACCCTGTGACTTCTTATTCATGTCTTCTGAAGTTTCCAATATTGGCCACCATCAGAGGTGGTATAAGGAGCTGGATAGACTATTGAGCTCACCCAGAATGGCAGTATTTTTAAGTATCTTCTTAATCAATCTAACACAAGGTTCCCTACTGTATACCACCATCAGAGGTGGTATAAGGAGCTGGATAGACTATTGAGCTCACCCAGAATGGCAGTATTTTTAAGTATCTTCTTAATCAATCTAACACAAGGTTCCCTACTGTACTTTAAGGGTAACTTAATAGGAAATATTGCTTTAGTTTGGGTGAAAGCACATTCCCATTCCACAAGTTAATTGTCAACTTAACTAAGCCTGACTCTAGTTCGCAACCTTTTCTAGTAAAAGCCACAAATTAAAGGAATTATGAATGGCCACCATACCCAGATGTCACTGAATGAGGAAGGTGATTATAACTTCTGTTAAGTTAACTATGAACCATGAACATAAGGATAACATGTTTTTAATTCATTTGAAAATTATAGAAAGATGAGAAAAGCATGAAAGTTGGAGACATAGCTTCAAAAACATTGATAATTTTTTGCATCTTATATTTTTGGAACGATTTGAAGAAACAATGGCAAACAAGAAATTCCTTCTTTCTTCTTCTCTTCAGTCATTAGATCCAAATTTCAGCTCATGAGCACAAGACTTAAGTGTCAAAATGTCAAGACAAGCCAAACCAGTTCCTTCAGCTCAGAGATTGCCGTGCTTTCACTCCATTTTCATTCATCTCAGGTGAATTAAATGTTGATTTAATTTGAACTATTCAGATCCGACTATGCTACATGGCTTTTTGCAGGCCATCTGCAATACTCTATACTCAGAGGAAAAAGACAATATTAGTTTTAACAGCCACTGATTTCTGTAGCACTGAAGCTTCCTTCTGTGAAAAAATGAATACAGAGCATCTAATTTTGATTTGGCTTCTTCATGGCTGAGGAGAGTAACTCAAACAAAGTTATTTCTTCTTTGGTAAGAGGGAGAGTATGGCAAAGGATCATTTTTAAAAAGAAATAATCAGAATATTAACTCTTTGTATTATTGGAACTGCTCTGTAATTTTTTATTATTAGATTTTAGGAATTTATACAATGTAGTTCCCTGCCATTCTTTCTATGCTTCTTGATGGCTTTTTCTTAGTATGTATTTATCAGGATTTCATCCATAGGAAAAGATTCTCAGACCAAGAATGCAGTGAATATAAACAAGCAATATGCAAAAATTATTAATGGTTTAGCATGACAAAATCAGAGGGTAAGAATTCTATTACATGGAAGAAGTGCAAAAAATCGAGGATACTATATTTGACCTAGAAGAGGACATGTCATGCCACAGCGTATAACTTTGTATACTGCTGTTGCTCTCTAACCCCATCTAGTGGCCGGAGAGACAAATATGCTCTAACATACAATTTTTATATACTGTTGTTGCCCTCTAGCCCCATCTAGTGGCCAGAGGGACAAAATACAAAGTACATTGTTTGAAATGACCCAACCCAGTTACCTATCAGCCTGCACTTTCAAATCAAGTGCATGCTGAGAAGCCACACTCAATTTCTCCTTTAGCATTTGAAGAAAGCAGAAGCACAAAGAAGAATCCATCTTAATCTATGGCACATGGTCATCCAAGCACAAACCCACTCCACACACAGAGCATCACTGATGAGATTTAAATTTCTTGTATTTTTTAAATTGTTATGTTCAGCAGTAACCCAATACTGTCTATCTTGTATTTGGTTCTTATTGTATGTATCCCTATTTTCCCTAGTTTTGCCATATCCTGTTCTTCCAATAAAGCATCCAGATCTATGTACATGGTCTGTTTTACTGGAGGATAGGTGGGTTTAGCTGTATGTCAAGCTACACACAGACAGAACACATAACATTGCACCAGCTTCATATTACTCAGTGACTGTTTACTGCTTCTGAATTTTCTGATTTTAGATGTAGTTCTTATCTTGTTAAAGTCCCTGGGAAGTTTCCATCCATTTGTATTTGCAGTGAGAGACAAGGGAGAGGCGACTGATAAAAGGAGCATTGCAGCGAGTCACTGTCCTTTTGTGCACACACACTGCAATGTCAATGAACACCCCAAGGGGAGAATCAGATAACACACCATAACTCTTGCTTTTGTCATTCAGCAGAATCAATGAGATTCTTAGGATGCCTCGTCCAGTTTGACAAATCTAATATTATTCTTTTGGCATCTACCCTGTATCTCAAGGAAAACACTATACTGAAGTTTCAGAGAAAGTCCTAGGCAATTTGATAACATCCCTAAATAGTAGTTGTGAGATCCATGAAGGCCATAGGCCTTTGCGGTTGACATTAGAGGAAAACTTTTCATAGCAATTTCTGAAAGTGCAATTTCCCTGCAATGCGGTAGATGAAATAACTCATGGACAGGGAGTCAAATGAATGTTTCTTCCCATCCATTTGTGTCAAGCTTAAATGAATTGGTCTTAAATGATCGGACATAATAGATAAATCAATGGATGGATAACTTCGCTGTGTTTATTTATTGAATGCTTTCACAAGCTGTAAAGAATCTTGCATGCTACTTTTTGACTTTGCAGTAACTTTTTGACACATTGCCCGATTCCATCATTATTTCATCAATGAAATAGACTGATACCTGAAATTGGCATACTTACTTCTTCAGCAGAAAGGCACAGGATTATCCTGGGGATACAGTGAAAGTATGATAGTAACTGTGTAGTAGTAGAGTAGAAAGTAAAAATGTGTCAATCATCTCCAGTTGAATTTACATCTAACACACTCCCAATCAATCGTTATATCAGATCAGACCAAGCAGACATACCACTCAGAACAGCTAGCTGCTACCATAATATTTGCTTGGTTTGCAAATATTAAAACCAATTTATTATTAAAATGGAGAAATAGGTCAGAGAAAAGCAAGAAGTGAAAGATATGAACAAGAAGACATAAATAATATTTGTCACCTATCTCAAAAGAACAGAATTTTCAAGAACTACTGGAAACAATACTGAGAATAATTAGCGTGGACGGTCCCAAAGAAAGTGGCCTTTAGTTATTCCAGCCTTAACCCTTTTTTTGTACCTAGCAACAAAAGCAAGTGGGAAATTGGATACCAATTAATTGTTCCTCAATTCTTCACATTAAGAAACAATGTCACAGGTAGGAATAATATCTGCAGCAAAAAGGATAGTTTTCCTTTCCAGAGGTTTCAAAAAATATGAGCTATAGATGCTGGCACTGCAGATATTTTCTTTTTAGTGAAAGTGATGGCAAGCTTTTGAACCAAGGAAAGGTCAAATCATAGATTACAAGATACAAATACCTATTAAATTTGGAGTTAACTTCCTGGGCAATCCCCTGTTGGAAATGGATCATATAAATACTGACTCAATTGTTTATCTGCCTTAAAAAGTGTTTTTTGCAGAATTCCCTGTTCACTGAGAATAAAAAAAGTGCTTTTGTGAGACATAGATGTTTTTTGATGTCCAGAATAAACATGATAATATTCAGTAATATTTTACTGAAATTATTATTCTTGTTAAGTGAATAGTTACCTTCATAGATTTAATTAATAGCAGCAGCAGCCGAATATTTGTGGTTCAAGCACCATGGGACAAATTGCTAATCAGAACTACATGGCCACTGGAGAGAATGGAAAGCACAGAAAATGACAAGAGCTTTTTCTTCAATGTGCAAAGAGCGAGCTTCATTAACTAATTTCATAAGTAATCAATTTGCAAATAAGCTACAACTTTGAAGCCACGAGGGCTAGCACCTCAATACTCACCATTACAGGATGGCGAGTGAGTTATTGAAAATATTGCAGCCATAATTATTTTATCCATGATTGTGAGGAAAAACATATAAAAAGAATTTCCACTGGTCAAGGTCACAGGCCGGGAATATAGCCTCTGCAATCAACAATGAACCGGAAGCCAGCATAAATTAACCATTTTAACATTCAATCAAAGATAAGAGCTAGGAAGGTTTGACATATGCTTATCATTTGTTTAGTTTTATTAAAGGTTTTGCCCTTTCTTTATGAGGCTTCATACCAGAGGTGGTATTCAGCAGGTTCTGACCAGTTCTGGAGAACCGGTAGCGGAAATTTTGAGTAGTTTGGAGAACCGGCAAATACTATTTCTGACTGGCCCCACCTACATCTATTCTCTGCCTACCAAGTCCCAGCTGATCAGCTGGGTCTTCTTTTGTTGCCCTGCACAGGAGAACGGAGCTGGAAAGCAGGTTAGTGGGTTGGGGAAGGGAGGGGGATTTTGCAATATCCTTCCCCCAGGAGTGGAGAGGGAATAAGGATTTTACAGTATCCTTCCCCGGGAGTGGGGTGAGAATGGCGATTTTGCAGTATCCTTCCTCTGCCACGCCCATCAAGCCAAGCCACGCCCACCAAGCCATGCCACGCCCACTAAGCCACACCCACAGAACCAGTAGTAAAAAAAAAAATGAATCTCACCACTGCTTCGTATTATAGCAGGGCAAGCACTGGTTGTCTGGTCGAGGAGATCCCAGTTGATAAAAGTTGGAATTTGGCAACTTAAAGATTAATCAGTCAACATTATATCTTATTTTGGGACATAGTAATATATAATAAATAAAATATTGTATATGTGCATTGAGCTTCACAAGACCTATACTATAATGATTAGGCCTAAAACTTAGGTTTTCAGAGATGATTCCATACTATGTTACAAGGGTGGGATTCTACCAGTTCGGACCAGTTCTATAGAACTGGTTGTTATGATTTTGTGCAGTTCGGAGAACTGGCAAATTATGCCACTGGTTGGCCCTGGCCCTCTCCATCTGCCCCTCTCCTCCTTGCCCAGTTAGTCCTTATCACCCACGTGCCACATCGTGCATATGCCCAACTGACTCCCCCGCCCAGTCACTCGTTAAGGAATTCCTTTTTTTGTTTTTCTCCCAATGATCAGCTGTTCTGATGATCAGCTATGCTGGGATCCCCCTTGCTGTCTTACTGCTTCATCCAGGAGGCTTTCTGGAGGCCCAGGAGGCAAAAGGGGACATGTGGAGGGAGTGTATTGTGTGCCCCCCCTGCTCTCCATTTTGGGGGGGGGCTTTTGGGCCTCAGGGAGACTTCCTGGGTGCAAAAACCCAGGAGGCTTCCCTGAGGCCCAGGAGACCCAAAAACAGAGGGAGGGTTGCTGCAAAAAAAATCCACACTCACCAAGCCATGCCCACAGAGCCGGTTGTTAAAAAATTTGAATCCCACCCCTGCTATGTTATTAAGATGATACATTGGGCTGTGACAAGGTTTGAAGGAGATCTTTAGTTCAACAAGCTTTCAATCAAATCATCCCACCTAAATTTCTATCGAAGTAGATTGGAAGAAATCTATTCCAAGTAGGGCCAACCTTGCCAACCATCTATTGCAGGGGTTGTCAAACTCAAGGCCCACAGGCTGGATCCGGCCTACGAGATGCTTAGATAGGGTCCGCCGGCCCCACCCTGGAAACAGCAAAGGACCAGCCTGCAGTGCCTCTGACAGCAAAACCAGAGCTTGTGATGGCTTCCTGCAACCCTCTGACTCCCCAAGCTCTGGTTTTGCTGGCAAAAGGTGACAGGAAGCCATCATGGCTGAAAATGGAGCCTTGATGTGAGACGTTGAGCTAGACATACTCCCCCATGGCCAAGCCCCCCCTCCCCCCATCTCCCCAGGGTCAAATACAACCCTGATACATCCCTCAGTGAAATCAAGTTTGACACTCCTGATCTACTGGATGTTCATCCTTCTGGTATCTCCAAACACCCAGTGGTGAGAGGCCGCCATTCTTATCAGTTCACTAGAGCAAGTCAGTGCTCCTTAGTGTCATCCAAAACAGCACGTAGAAAAATAATGTTTACATTTTGATTTTTTTTAAAAAAAAGTTGGGTAGGACACCTTGAATATCAGTTCTGCACAATCTGGGTTGTTTTGCTGGACAATTTGAAAATTGATTTCTATTACTTTCTGTTATTTCTTTCTGTTACTCCTTAGAGATACAAAGGCAACATATTTTTTTTAAAGTACTGTGAAATCCTTGAAAATAATTAGAATAAACAAGGCCAATGTAATCTAAAGCAGTGGTCGCCAACCAGTGGGCCAGGGACCACTGATGATCCACGAGAAAATTTTGGTGGTCTGCAGAGAAATGTCACCCCCAAAGCACCCCCCAAAGCAATTAATCCAGGCTGCGGGGGAACACAAAGCTGTGCTGCCCACATGGCCTGCAGGAACACAAGGCTTACGTCGCTTCCATTGTGAACATAAGGTAGTGAGGGGAGGGGGGAAAGGGCGGAGGGGGACAACTTGACCCACTCCCCCCACGTGCTTGGCCTGGCCACCAGGCTGCTGCTTTCCGCTATATCTGCTTTTGGCTGCATGCAAGGAAAGCAGCCAAAGTCTTTCTTTCTCTCCCCCAAACGCTGCCAGAAATGAGTCTTGGGGAGCCTAAAAGGCATCCTGCTCCAAGAGGCTGCAGCTGCACAATAAATCTCACAAAGTCTCATTCCTGGTGGAGTTTGGTGGGGGAGAAAGAAAGACTTCTGCTGCTTCTGCTGCTTTCCTTGCATGAAACCAAAAGTCTCTTTCTCCCCCATAAGAACGGAGCTGGAGACGGTATCCTGCGATCCCAAATAAAGAATGATCAATCAGTAGGAAAATGGGATGGGGAATTTTCCTGCAGACTTTTGGGGGGATTTTCCCAGGGTCTCTTGGGTCCACGGGATTTAAAAGTATGAGTTTGGTGGTCCCTGAGGTCCAAAAGGTTGGCGACCCCTGATCTAAAGGATCTACCATCTCTGCTGTGTTAGATCCAATCTGACCCAATGTGAAATAGTTACAAGGATTTTGATAGTTTGTCACTATAACCTATAGACAAAGGGAGGGTTTTCCCCCAAATCAAATCTTAGAATACTTTGAATAAAACCAACTAGTTATCAAATTGTAAACCTCAATGAAATATTTCTATCCTTAAATCTGATGTCTGCAATTTAGATCAAATCACAGTTTTTTCAATTATAATCTGTTACAAAAAAATGAGAAGCATTTAGAATATGATATTTTCATAAGTATTATAAACCCATAGATGGCATAACCCATTGAAAAACTAGATTCTAATTATGCTTAGATTGCCATCAAAAAGTAAGAAGGTTAAATAGAATTCAGGTGAAATTGCCGCATTTTTTCTCAGCAACACTTACATAGAAGTATTTGGCTGTTGTGACTGGATAGCCAGATGGACACACCTGAACTATCTATCAAGTTAGCTCTGGAAAGGAGCACAAGATGGTTCCTGGGAAAATAGGGGACCAAGTGTTATTTAACCTTTGCTTTAACCAAGGGAATATTTAGATTGCTTCAATCTTGCTTGACAACCAACATCTCATCTGGGGACTTTTGGTTATTAAGAAGGTTAGCAAAGAAACATGTAAATAATTTTTAAAAGCAGAAGACTCTGAACTTGTCCTGTCTCCAATTTGCATGTGCCAAGTGATGGATGGATGGATGGCAGTGGTGGGATTCAATTTTTTTTACTACTGGTTCTATGGGCGTGGCTTGGTGGGCGTGGCAGAGGAAGGATACTGTAAAATCTCCAGCCAGAGGTGGTATATTTGCCGGTTCTCTGAACTACTCAAAATTTCTGCTACCGGTTCTCCAGAACTGGTCAGAACCTGCTGGATACCACCTCTGATGGGTGGGTGGATGGATGGATGGATGGATGGATGGATGGATGGATGGATGGATGGATGGAACGCATTCTCTGCTTTCTATATGGTATTTGAAAGCAATTTGAAACCAATCATTTGCAGGTGATAGAATCTCCATGAAAGCTCTGAATACCTTAAAGACCTTCATGGCATGGGTCCAGGTTACTTGATGGACCATCTCACTCCATTGAGATTGGTTCACTCATGCCACTCGTGCCGGCAGAGGAGCCATGCTGAGGGTCCAGTTCGCCTGATTATTCCAGCTGGTGGGGTCCAGAAGGAGGTCCTCCTCTGCTGTTGCTCCTGTCCTCTGGAACATCTTGCTCCCCAATGTGAAGTTGACCCCAAACTTCCTATCTTTTTTGTAAGGCCCTAAAGATATGGCTCTGCCAGTTGGCTTGGGGCCCCATTGCAGGAACAGTGTAATGGAAGAGCTTGGTTGAGTAATAACAGAACCCACCTCTCCCCCATCCTCCCCATGTGATTTTGGTTTTAATGTTTGGTTTTAACTTTTTATAATTTAGCTTAAACTGTAACTGTAAAAGTTACCTTATGGTAAAATGGGTGGCCAATAAATTTTATAAATAAATAAAATAAGGTAATAAAAAGCTCTGAAATAACTGCAAAACTACACTGGTGTTGTAAATGCTTAATATTTTTTGGGAAGTAGGCAGAGGAGGGAGACACAATATATTTTGATCACTGGAAATAGAATAGAAAGGAAATGATTAAACAGAAGCTTAATTGCAGTGCAAAGGTGCTAATGCTCCTTTCAATTAAATTTACAAGTAGCAAAACTTCATGTTACTGCATTCTTTAATGAAGTTAGCTTGAAGAAAGTTTGTGTTGAGAGCAGAGATGTCAAACTCAATTTCATTGAGGGTCACATCAGGGTTCTGGTTGACTTCAGGGGGCGTGGTCATCTGGGTGGATGTGGCCAGCTTGACGCCAGTCCCCAAACTGCTGGCATATTTGCTCTTTGCATTGGGTAGACTGGGCCGAAGCAATGTGACACACCTGATTCAGAGAAACAAAGTGTCAGGATTCTAGTAGTTATTCCAATTAAATCATGAGCCTTGAGTCACACTCCCAAAACTAAAAAGGATTTATTTGAAGTTAACATTCTGCATCCAGCATTTGCCTGGGCGTAGCCAACTCTGAGATATATAATTCAATGTCACCCTTGATCTTGCTTTTCCCCCCACCCCTCTGGGTGTATCATTCAACAAAAAACATCCATGCCAAAAGTCATCAATCATGCTCTCCACTTAGGTTTTTGCTTGGGAGAAGCTTCAGTCATCTAATCAGTCTCTGAAGAAAATATGAATGGAATGTACTTTCGATTCCACACTGCTGCCTGCTCTTTGAAACTCCCCATCTTCTTTCTGTTATCAACTATAAAACACGTATACAAAATGTTTTATGAGTTGAAACAAAGAGGTTGTTGTGTCCATCGCGGAGAGGAGACTCGGAGTCAGTGACTAAGTTTCAGCTCTTTATTGGATCCCGAGATAGGCTCGGCTTCAAGGGAAAAACAGCAGCTTTTATTCTTTGGCCGCGGCCGCCGCAGCCAATGGCACTGCTTTGAATCTCCCGCGATTAGTTTCCACCAATCGCGGGGGATTTGCAGCAGGCCAATCAGTGCGGCTCACTTGGCCAATCAGATCACCATGCGCTTTGGCCAATCACAGTGCGGCGCTTGCAAGTATGCTAATGACCGTACAGAACACCCCTCCCCTCTTGGTATGGTCCTACATAACGTAGTCCCGTAAATAGGCGGGGCTTCGTACTTGCCTACTTGACCTGCGCAGGTTAGTTGGTGCTTGGCTCCTGGCCGGTTCAGTCAGGTTCTATGTTGCTCTCTGCCTCGTCGGTGGAACTACCTGGAAGGCTTCGCCGGGCCTTTCGTCGCAGCTCCCTCCCAGTCTACCCGGGCTGGTTGAGCTGCAGTTGTTGCCACTCCCGCCTGGTCTTTCTGAGCTGGTTGAGCCGGCCTGGCTGCTTCTCCCTGGTGAGGCTTCGAGCTGGCTGCTTGTCGGTGAGTATTGCTGGTTTCTCTCTGTTGGGGGTTGATACCCAAGGTCTTCCCTCCCCCCTTGGTTTGTGTTATGGGGGCTGTCTGTGTCTGTTTGCGTGTCAGTTGTGTTTCCAGTGGTTGTTCTCGATCTTATTTGATCGATGTGTCATTTCTATGCTCGTCCATCGGTTGTTTGTAGCCGGTACGAGTGGGGGCCTGTCAGCTGGGTTATGGTTGCCGGTACCCAAAGTGGATCTCCAGTAAGGTTCTTCGCATAGACTGCGTTGCCTGGTGTAAATGTTCGGTGTTTGCTTGAGGAGTTTGGGGGGTTTTCTGGGTTGTATGTGGGGTGCAGCCTGTCGAGTGGGGACCTTAATTTCCTCCCCATTAATAGTTCTGCTGGGCTTTTGTTGGTTGTCGTGTTTGGGGTTATGTGTTGTATAAAAAGCATTTTGTTTATTTTTTCTTGGATTTCCCCGTGTTCAATTTTTTGGATTGTTTTTTTTGTAAATTGAACCATCCGTTCCGCCCTCCCGTTCGCCACCGGATGTACCGGCGCTGTCAGTGCGTGTCATGTTCCCCGTTCCGCTAGGAATTTTTCGAATTCCAGCGAGGTAAATTGGGGCCTGTTATCCGACACGATGACATCTGGGAGGCTGTGGGTTGCGAACAGCTTGCTGAGTTCCTTGGTCACGGCCTCCATGGTGGAGGTTTTCATGTTGCTTACCTCCAACCAATTGGAGTAAGCATCTACCGTGATAAGGAATATGTGTCCTTTCGTGGGCCTGGCAAAATCTATGTGAATCCTGGACCATGGTCCCCTGGGGGTTTTCCACTCCAGGATTAGTGTGGCGGGAGGGCTCGGCCTGGTTTCTTGGCAACGTTTGCATGCTGCCACCCAAGTCTCGATCTGTTTGTCCATCCCTGGCCACCAGGCATAACTCCTCGCCAGGGCTTTTGTTCTAACTATGCCCAGGTGCCCCTCGTGTAATAGCTCCAATACCTTCCCTTGTAACTTTTCCGGAATAACAACCCTATCCCCCCAAAGCACACAACCTTTTTGTAATGAGAGTTCTGTTTGCCGGTTCCGGAATGTCCTGAATGATTCGTTGTCATCTTTTTCCAGCCACCCCCTCTCTACCCAATGTAACACCCGCGCCAGGCGCTTGTCTTTATTAGTCTCACGGGCAATGTCTGACGCGGTTATGGGTAGATCGGGCAGAGTCTCTATGCTGAGGGTGGCCGTCGAGGGTGCTGGGTCGGTGTTTAGGTCAGGTAGCGGCGTGTGGCTCAGGGCGTCTGCATGAGTGATCGTCTTACCGAGTCGGTGTGTGAGCCGGTAGCTGTAGGCGGCAAGGAATTCAGACCACCTTGTCATTCTAGGAGATAGAATGTTTGGGGTGGCCCTGTTCCCTGCCAGGATTCCCAGCAGCAGCTTGTGGTCAGTGATGATGGTGAACATCCGGCCGTAGAGGTACTCGTGGAACCTCTTCACTGCGGTGACGATAGCCAGGGCCTCTTTGTCCAGCTGACTGTAGTTTCTCTCCGGTTTGGTGAGGGTCGTTGAAAAGAAGGCGATGGGTGCTTCTTTTCCATTGGGGAGCGTGTGGCTGAGGACGACGCCGACGCCGAAAGGTGAGGCATCGCATGTGACTGCAAGTTGTAGGGTCTCGTTGTATTGGATGAGGACGGCATCCGAGGTGAGCAGGTCCTTGGTTTTGTTGAAGGCGGTTTCCTCACGTTTCCCCCAAGTCCATGTGGCCACCTTGTCCAAAAGCCTATGCAGAGGCTCCGCCGCGGTCACCTTTTGGGGCAGGAAAACATTATAGAAATTAAGCAGTCCTAGAAATGCCTACAGTTCCATTTTATTCTTTGGTGTGGGGGCTTCTTTTATGGCTCTGATTTTTTTTGCGGTTGGATGGATGCCGTGCCGGTCTAGGAGGTATCCTAGGAACTCGACCCACTCTGTGTACAGCTGGCATTTTTCTTTTTTCACCTTTAGCCTGGCCTCTTTGAATTTGGCTAGTACCTCCCTTAGATGACCTTCTAGTTCTTGTTGGTTGGCTGCTGACACCAGTACATCGTCGAAGTAGGGCACCACCCCCTTAATTCCTTGCAAGAGTCTCTCCATGAGGCTCTGGAAAATTCCCGGAGCCACGCTGACTCCAAACTGGAGTTTCTTACAGCGAAAAGCTCCTCGGTGGGTTACTACGGTCTGCGCCTCTGCGGTTTCTGTGTTGACCGGCAGCTGTTGATAGGCTTGCACCAGGTCGAGCTTCGCAGAAACCTTGCCTCCCCCCAGTGAGTGTAGAAGGTGCTGCACTACTGGGACGGGGTAGGCGCTTTGTTGTATGGCGCAATTTAGGGTGGCCTTATAGTCCCCGCATATTCTCACCAACCTATCGGGTTTGACTGGGGTGACTATGGGGGTCTCCCACCGGGCGTGATCGATTGGCTCTAGGACCCCTTGTTTGATGAGCTTGTCAATTTGCTCATCGATCTTGGGCCGGAGTGCAAAAGATACCCACCCTGGTTTTAGGCGTATCAGGGGAGTGCTGGGGTCTAGGCTGAAGGAAATAGGGGGCCCTCAGTACTTGCCTAGGGTGCCATCGAACACTTCCTGGAAGTCCCGTGCAAGTTGCTCTTCCCAGTCGGCATCTGCGATGTGGTCGACGCCCGTGACTTTGATCCCGAGTGGTGCGAACTACTGTAGTCCCAAAAGGCTGGGGTGGTCTCGGTCCACAATTGTCAGGGGAAACTTTGCTGTGCGCCCCTTGAAAATCACTTCGAAATGTCCGGTTCCGACTATCAGGATGCGGTTCCCCTGGTAGTCTTTAAGGATTAATTTCTGGGCTTCCAGCCCCCTTTTGTGGATCGCGGGCACCAAACACTTGATTTCCTGCCAGGCAACCATGGAGAGGTAGGACCCGGCGTCCACCTCCATCTTGCATGGTACGCCCTCGATGCCCACTTCCACGTATACCTTTCGGGCGTCTGCACTTGATGAGTGGCCGATGACGACCGTCTGGTGGGTTTCCTCTCTCTGATGGTTTTCGCCGCTTCGTCGGCCCCGTCCGTCTCGGTTCCAGCGATTTTCGGCTTGGCGGTCTCTGGCCCTGGGGGGGGGGATGCTGTCTCATCTCCGGTTGCTGTGATCTTGCTGTCGGGGGCTGTAGGCTTTCTTAAGTCGGCAGACTTGGGCGATGTGACCTTTTTTATCGCAGTGTCGGCAGATCACATTGAAAAACTGGCACTCCGATCAAAGGTGGTCGCCTCTGCACCTGGCACATTGGGGTCCCAACTTATGACTCCGCCGATCGCGCCAGTCTTGTCCCGTCTGGAGTCGATGGATGTCCTCTTCCTCATCCGTGGTGTCGGAGGTGGAGTGGAAGTCGCCATGGTGGGCAGTGGTCTCTCGGCAGCTTGCTTCTGGGCGGGCCTCGGTCTCTGTGCCCGTCTCGGTGGTTGCGGTGCATTCCCCAGTGTCTGGTCTCCGCATTCGAGCTGCCGATTTTCAGGTTGCCTTGGCTGCGGTGGCCTTGGCGAGGGCATCGGCGAGGGCAATGTCGCCTTTTGCCATCAGTTGGCTTTGTAGGACTGGGTCTCTGAGCCCGAGGATGACACAGTCCCGCAGAGCCTTGTCCATGTCCGAGAACCCGCACATGCCCCCTAGGCTCCGTAGATCAGCCACAGTCTCTGATGCTCTCACCCGATCTCTGGTCCCACCGGTAGAAATTGTGCCGCCTGATGAGGGTGGGAACGGCGGGGGCATAGTGGTTTCGGAGCAACGGCTTGAGATCGGCCCAGTCCATCACCTTCACATCCTCGGGTTTTGCAAGAGTTTTGCCATCTTGAACACTGCGGGCCCGCAGTATCTTAAAAAGACGGCTCTTTTCTTCTGCCTGGGTGCATCCTTTAAGTGGCTACTTTCGAGGAACATTAGGAATCAGTCTGTGTACGATTCCCAATCCTCGGTAGCTAGGTTAAAGGGTGCGGGCAGTGCGATGCTGGCCATCTTGTCGGTCTCGCTTCCTCAGGACATGTGCTTGATGGGGATTAGTCTTGAGATCCCACCTTTGTCGCCAGTGTTGTGTCCGTCACGGAAAGGAGACTCGGAGTCAGTGACTTAGTTTCAGCTCTTTATTGGATCCCGAGATCGGCTTGGCTTCAAGGGAAAAACAGCGGCTTTTATTCTTTGGCCACAGCCGCGGCGGCCAATGTCACTGCTTTGAATCTCCCGCGATTAGTTTCCACCAATCGCGGGGTGTTCGCAGTGGGCCAATCAGTGCGGCTCGCTTGACCAATCAGATCACCGTGCGCTTTGGCCAATCACAGCACGGCGCTTGCAAGTATGCTAATGACCGTACAGAACAGAGGTTAAAGCTCTAAATAGAGTCATGGTTTCGCCTACATATATTCTTTTCATTCTACAGAGTCCCATTTAAAAATAAAAATAAAATTTCAGCACAGTCAGTATCACAGTCATAATTACAAATGACCATTCTCTAAAACTGAATTGTTAACTAAATTGTTTCTTTCAAATCAAAAGATTAAATAGACCCATCCCTAACTCAGGAGTTGATTCTGATGAATTGTCCATACAGATGTGAATTATGGGGGAAGATTGGATGAAAGAAAAAGCATTCTTAATGTTTTCTCTGCCCTGCTGAACCTAACTGCCAGATACTATTCACTACTAAGGATTATATGGGGGAAAGGAGAGGTGAGAAAACAGCTATACTGATATTGGCTGAAACGTGCTTCTATTTGAGACTTCACCTTTCTTATCTGCCTCCAGACCTTCAGACGGTATGAGTTAGAAGCCTAAATTATACTTCAACATTATGGAATTAGATTATAGTAAGCTGACTGTTTTCTGTGATCAACAATAATAGAAAAGCTCAGCGAAATCTGAATGGGTGATAAAGGTTAGGTTTTGTGCTGTTGCGTGACAGGGTGCTAGAAAAGAGAAAAGATTGACACACACACACACACACACACCTGGAGAATTGTCACTCCTGGATAAGCAAGCAATGCTCAGATGGAAAGACTGGCTCCTAGGCAGACTTCAGACTTCCACTTTTCACCTGTATGGGGCATGGTTATGCTGCAACAGATGGAAGTGAAGCAGAAGGAGGATGGGAAGGAAGCATTTTCCCAAGCTGCATCATTGTGCTTTGACATGCTTTTCTAGACCACTAAATAATGCTTCATCCCTACAATAGAGAGGGACTTCTAAAAAAACATTGTCCATCATACTTCCAAGAAAAAAAATCAAACTGAAGAGACAAAAATCCTGAGAACGTTGCCGTGAACAATGTGAAAACAACACCCTCAATGATTTAATAAATTGATAGCACAACAATAAAACATGCCATCAAACATTTGTCAAGTTAAAAGTATTACATCAGCCATATCTTTCATTCTTTTGCATGTTTCCAAAAGGGTAACTCTCTGTTTCTCTCATTATGTGCAGAAAGTAAGAAAATGTGAAGAAGAATCAAATCATAAAAGATGGAGAAACAAATATTTTCATTAACTTGACTAAAAATATCAAGAAGGGGTGCACTGCATCAAAGGAAGTTTTGAATGACACCTAAGCCAAATATTTAATCCAGGACTGCAACTGGCATTACTCCTGACTATGGTCAATACTAGCTGAGTCAACTGCCAAATAACTCCTGAGAATCTATTTAGATTACATTGTGGTAGAAATCTGGCAAATTGATACTTCTCATCTGGCTTTCTTTCTCATAAGTAGTGAAGAAGAATTCTTGAATATTTCTGTCAAGCTTGAAGCACGCTTATGGCGTTGCAACTATTATAGCTTCTCAACTTACCAAAGAACCAGGCTGAAGGGGAGGGGGAGATGGAATTCAGGCCTCAGACTTCAAGAAGAAGAGCCATGAGAACCAAAGACACATCAGCAGGTGCTTGCCAAGACCAGAGACTTCTTCTCATAACAAAATAATGACACTCAATTGGATAATGTAACCTGCACTAATAAGGGGAAGGGGGAATCCATATTGTACCTATATGGGTTCCCATGGGAATTAGGTAGAGCTGGTTTTGACCTCTGAGGATTTTGAAAGTGCTTGCTTTGGTTGGATTTGTCAGTTGGAACACTTACATTAAACCAGGTCTATCTAATTATATTATAACTGTATATCGGACATTCATACAGTTGAGCGAGTCCAGAAGTATTTCACAAGAAGAGTACTACACTCCTCTTCCCACAACAGAATACCCTAGATCACCAGACTTGAAATTTTGGGCTTGGACAATCTTGAACTATGCCACCTATGGTTGGAGTTAAGCGTAGTACACAAAATTATCTGCCACAATGTCCTACCAGTCAATGACTACTTCAGCTTCAACCACAACAATACAAGAGCACACAACAGACACAAATTCAATGTTAACTGCTCTAAACTTAATTGCATAAAGTATGACTTCAGCAACTGAATGGTCAATGCCTGGAATGCATTACCTGACTCTGTTTTTACATCCTCTAACCCCCCCCCCATTCCTTTAACCTTAAACTATCCACTATTGATCTCACCCCATTCCTAAGAGGTCTGTAAGGGGCGTGCATAAGTGCACCATCGTGCCTCCCGTCCCTGTCCTAGTGTCCCCATTTATTCGTACCTATTTCCTGTATTCTTACTCATGTTTATACTTATATCTATTATCTTGTAAGTGATTGACAAATCAAATCAAATAAATAAAAATAAATAAATAAATTCCTGCACAAACCCACATGGTTAAAATATGGATGCAATTTGAGGATTTCATTCTGTTGATCCTTTCAAGCAAATCTTCCTGACTTATTTTTCCTAGATCCAAATGTAAATTTCAATGAACTTAATGGAGCCAAATGAACATACAACTGTATCCACAGGGAGGGGAACATAAAAATCAAAGGGGCAGCCATAGTCTTTTGGTCAAAGCTTCCCCTCTTTTTAAAGTGCCTCACAACATGCATAGAAAGGGTGAGTCTTTGATCAAGTGGTGGTGGCTGCCATCTTGACTTTTTCGATACTCTTGCAGATTCCCCACATACATATGAACGTAGCTATTTTTCAAATTGCATATGTTTCTGGGTATGTTATGATTAATTCTCAAACAAAAAAATATTATTGATCAGTTGATTTATTGGGCTGAGAGAGTAACTAATCCAATGTGGATGAGGGTGAATTTTATCCCGGATCCCTCAAATATTAGGGGAAAATCTTCATATTTTTAATGGAATACAAGTAGATGTATTTCAGGAAACAAAACTGGGTAATGGATGAATTATTATTAAATAATAATTATTTAATATTATATTATTAAATTTTTATATTATTAAATTTATAATTTTTATATTATTAAATTTTTTTGAAAAAAAATCCAAAACTTTTCCTAAACTTTTGTGCAGATAAATAAGAATGAAATAAGCGATACAGCATATTTGTCATGCCCCTAGTGGAGACTAACTCTGAGGAAAAGGAGGAACAGCCAACAGGGAGTGGAAGTGTGGCTCCAGAGGTGGTGGAGGACGCTGGGGAAGGGCAGAGGCTGGCTGAACAGTCAGAGGAGGACCCAGGCCCATCCCCTGTCCAACCTAGGGCACGCAGGGAGGAGAGGATCAGGGTAAAATGTGGTCTACTTGGGAGGAGAGGGCCATGATCCTCTTCATAGGTTGCAGGTGAGATCTGCATAAAAGGTTGGACCTGCGTAATAACAGACGCTGGAGACAAAATAGTGTTTTATTCCTAAAGAAGATTTATCTTGGTTGGTATTCTTCTAATGGACTGTCCCTGGTTATCTTCCTGAAGTTGGCAATTATCTATCCTGGTCTGTCATGGAACTTTATTCAGTGCAGTTTGTTTTTGGTTTTTGCTTCATTATCGGCTCTTTGAATTTGAACTGTGTTTCTTTCCTTTGAAATGTTATTTTGAAAATAGTTTACTCCTCCACTGTGAACAATTAAACAATGAAGCCAAGTTGAAGTCATTAAAGACTTTTAGTTACGTTTTGGGTTTTGTTATATTTCTGAGATACTCTGGGTCATCACATTATTATATTGTAGCCATTATATGTGGCAGACATATTTGACATATTACTACTTTAGCAGGTCTAACATTTGGAATGTATGATCCTGTGGCAGGGTTTTGGTTGAGAACTGAATTCTCATGGTCCTGCAGTCATTTTATAATACAGATACTTTCCTCAGTATCCTCTTTCCATATTTTGCTTACAGGCAGTCTTTGACTTACAATCAAAATTGAGACCAGAATCTCTGTTGCTAAGTATGGTGGTAATTGAATCACACAGTTGATAACAAATCAAGTTTCACACATTGATTTTGCTTGTTTGTACCCATCTGGGAAGGTCATAAATGATGATCACATGACCTCAGGATCATCGTAAAGATATGCAGGTTGCCAAGTGCCTGAATTTTGATCACGTGACTGTGAAGGCATATGGACAATCATAAGTGTGAAGACAATTATAACACACTTTTTAAAGAACTGTCATAACTTCCAACAGCTATTAAACAAATCATTGTAAATGAAGAACTTTCTGTATTTTTGTATCCTGTACTCTAATACTTTATCTTATTTAGTGATTATTTTTTATTGTTTTTATATTGCACATTTGGAATTATTTTAAAAAAATAGATTATAATGGTCAGGTATGGTAAACTACCCTAGGAAAACTCTTGTTTTTAGGGGAAGTACTATATATATATTTATAGGCAATACGTAGATTGTCTTCCAAAAGAAGATTGCAGCTGAACAAATACACTATTACTGTTCTGTCAAAGATTGTTATTACTGTTCTGTCAAAGATTGTGGAATTTCTCAACACCTGTTAAAATATATGAGCAGCTATTATATGGGTACCTGGAGGTATCCACTGTATAGTTCCCTCACAGTTCCATTGAGCACTTCCTGTTGAATGAGATTGATCAGCCAACTATAAATCAATCTGATGGTGGCACTGCCTATCCCATATTGTTCTATCTTACCAAGAAGTAGGTTGTGGTCTGCTTTGTCAAATACCTTACTGAAATCCAGGTATACTATAGTCACAGCATTTTTCTGGTCCACTAATTTAGTCACTTTATTTTTTTAAAAAGGCAATGAAAGGCATGATCTGTCTTTAAGAAATACATGCTGGCTTCTGGTAATCACCTTGTTTGTTTCTAAATACTCACAGATCCTCCACTTGATTATTTTTCCCAGGTATTGATGTCAACCCGATTGACCTACAATTTCCTGCATCCATTTTCCCCCTTTTTGTAGATTGGAACCACATCAGCTCTTTTCCAGTCCTATGGTATTTCGTCTGTGCTACGTGAGCTTTGAAAGATTACATTCCGAGGCTCTGAAATTACATCTGCCAGCTTCTTCAAAACCCTGCAATACAAACCATCTGGCCCAGGTGGTTTGTACTCATCCAGGGTGAATAGGTATTCTTTTACTAATTCCTTGTTTATTTTGACTCGTACACCTGTTCTATGTCCCTCCCTGCTGTTTTTGATATATTGGGCTGTTTATTCCTTTTGTATAAAAAACAGATACAAAGGAATTAATCTGTTCTTCTTTCTCGCTATTGCCAAAGAACTTTGCATTCTTGTATGAGAAATATGGCACTGCCAGAACCTCTTTGTTTGTTTGTTTGTTTTTACAAATCACGTATGTTTTACTGATTTAAGGGACAACGATCTGCAGGTTGAGTTTTAACTAAATTGTTGCTTATTTCTATTACTTTTATCTTATGAATCGTTTTCTTCTATAAACCACCTTGATTTTAAAAAATGTTGTTAAAAAAAAAAACTGTAGAAACATTTTCAGATGTATTCAGTCACCTTCTGTGATACTACTTTGAAATGGAACAAGACCACTGGGAATCTCTTTTGTCCTTGGGGACAAGGCAGGCATTGAAACTTCAGCAACCATCATTACTTCTTCTAACCTTGCCATCATCCAAGCCCTAGTGATGCTACAATATTTCTCAGCAGTGGACCCATATCAGTCATCCATGCATATATATGAATCCATTTAGGAGATTACAGCTGTGTTTTAATAGATTTAGAACCAATTTAAAACCAATGGAGAGTTAGTTGGAGTAAAGCAAAAATACTATAACATCTCCATAAACTTGAGGAACTGATACTCAGAGGTACTAACAGCACCACATTATGCATTTTTAATCAAATGTAATCCCCATGGAGTTCAGTTGGACTTACTCCCAGATAATTGTGTGGGAGGTAATTGCAATTCCTCCACAGCTAATTACATTCTAAATATCCAACAGGTAAATATCAGAATTAAGGTAAACAGCTTTGAGTTATCTTGCATTTTTCAATCCAAATTTGCTCATTGTAGGTGAACATTTATTATTGCCAGGAAGATCTAACATGAGTCTCACAGCAATCTACAAAAATAATTCTTTTCTCACTTAATCAGTGCATACCATTAGTAGCTTTAAGCCAAGAAACTCTATACATAAGCATGGAGCCTGTATGTATATTTTAAAGGTGTCTCCTTAAGAGGCATAGGAGTTTCATTCAAGGTTATTTCAGTGACAGCTAGATAAAATAAACAAGTCTGAATGTAGTGGAGTGTTGTATTTGCTGCCCAGTAAAATCTTATAGCTTCTAGCTCTTTATACAACTAAGATTTATAGTATCTATTCTCACCATGCAGAGTCCCAAGATAATGTTAATAGATGGCTAGTTTCACAAATAAATCCCTCAGGAAGGCAAAAAGAAATATCTATTTCAGATGAATTGTTCAGAACTAAATCCACATCCCAATTGGTACACAGTACTTAGACTTAAAATTGCCCAGATTTAAGAATGTGGAGGCATTTCTCTTGATTTCTAGCTAAAGGAAACACCAAGAAGAAAAAGAGAGTCATGAGCTTTTGGTGTTTTGGATAGTATTCTCCTTTCTTCCATGGCATGGCATTGCTTTGTGTAAAGTAACCCAGCATTTTTTTCCAGGCTTTTTGCAGGCAGGAAACTACCAAAATGTAGAAGAAGGACCCTTAGTTGTACAAGAAGACAAAAATTTGATCTGTGAAAACCATTAGTAACATAACAGTAGTTTCTTATGTACCAGCATGGATTTGCTGGCTTCTGAAAAACATAGTGTTCTGTCCTTAATTAGCATTCTTGAGATCCCCGCGCTTTGAGAAACTTATTTTTTTTCAAATAGAATAGAATAGAATAGAATAGAATAGAATAGAATAGAATAGAATAGAATAGAATTCTTTATTGGCCAGGTGTGATTGGACACACAAGGAATTTGTCTCCAGTGCAAAAGCTCTCAATGTACATATAAGCAACAAGTGATAAATCATGATCATACTCATAAAATACAATCATCATAAATCATAAAGTACAAACGCAGTGATAGTCATAGGATATTAAATAAGCAAACAAGATAAATCATAACAGGACACAAAATAAAACAATCCACATAAATCATAAGATATAAACCGTGAAGTTGTTTCAAAGGTGCTTTTTTTCAAGAGGCAACTGGACTTTCTGGGTTTTCTTTGAAAACATTTCACTTCTCATCCAAGAAGCTTCTTCAGCTCTGACTGGATAGTAGGGAATGGAAGGATTTATACTCCTTGCAGACAGCTGGTCATTTGCATTCTTTTAGCAAGTATAAATCCTTCCATTTTGCTTCTTGGAGAAGAAGTGAAATGTCTTGAAAGAAAACCCAGAAAGTCCAGTTGCCTCTTGAAAAAAGCACCTTTGGGACAACCAAGACCTGGATGACTGAGAATCTCCATAAACAAACAAAGTTATAGTCACAAGAAGCTAAGGAAATAGGTAAGAGGAAAAATGAGAAGGATAGTAGTAATACAATCCCACTAGG
The DNA here is from genome assembly GCA_033807585.1 of Hydrophis major. NCBI lineage: Eukaryota > Metazoa > Chordata > Lepidosauria > Squamata > Elapidae > Hydrophis > Hydrophis major. The sequence continues at coordinate 141,783,090 of CM066331.1, forward strand.
TTATTTGCCATCCGAGGCAGGGGTGGGATTCAATTTTTTTAACAACCAGCTCTTTGGGAGTGGCTTAGTTGGTGAGTGTGGTTTGGTGGTCATGTGACTAGGTGGGCATGGGCAACTCTACGTCACTCACGTCAAGGGGCGCTTCTCTTCACCTGTCCTCTCATGACATGGGCATGCTGCAATGGTCATAAGTGTGAAAAATGGTCATAAGTCACTTTTTCAGTGTCATTGTAACTTTGAATGGTCACTAAATGAACTGTTGTAAGTCAAGAATTACCTGTACAAAAATACAAAAAGCTTCTTTGATTGCAAAAAGCTGCCCTAAATACCAATCATTAGATTAAAAATACCTGCAAGTCGGAGTTACAAATCAGACAGGGTGCCGGAGCACTTTGAGGAATTAAAATCATTAAAATGCAATGATAACTATCAGCAGCCAAGTCTTGCTCATAGAGTGAAACCCTTTAGCAGAGAGGTCATTTAAGCTCGCCGGAAAGAGCACACCCAGGAGAAGCAATCCTTAGATCCATTTGCACCACTTAAAGATACCAGCTGGTTTTACTCACCTCACAAGATATCCTAAGGAAATCATTCGGATTTAAGGAAAGGTCACATGCCCCCAGAAAGGCAGTAAAAAAATAAGTGCCAAGCTTGCATCCTGCCTCTTGGAAGTACACTCCAAAAGGACAGTACCAGATACTGCTAGAGCAGTGAAGGAAGACCCCCCTCCCCAGATAGAAAAAAAACACGAGGCAGAAAAAGAATCAAACATAATACAAATAATTACATCACAACAGTAGCTGTTGCTTGTTAAACCAATTACCAGAACAAATAGACGCAGGAACTAGCCAGATTTCTCAACCCAGTTTCTCTTCAGGAACAGAGATTAACCTTTTTCCTTCCAAACAAAGCTGAATAGGGAAAATTATCCCATGAATAAAAACAGGACTAGACATCACCAAGGACAAAATTAAACTTCACTAAAAACCAGTTTCAGACCAAAACTCAGAAAGGGTTTGAATGTCAATCTTTCTAGCTAGCCAAGAAGCCTTGCTGAATGTCACCCATCTTGGTTCCTTGTCATTTCTGCAGCTCTGCTTCGTTATTCAATTATTTCATCCAACAGGGGAGTATTTCCTTCCAACAGCAGTGTAAAAAGTTTAAAACAACCCTTCCCCTTTAAGAAAGTACCAGGAAAGAAAGAAAAAACTTCAGAGACAGTAAGTCTAGGCATATTGCCAGGAATGTAATAAGGGTGGAAAAAAAACAAAAGGAGATTTCTTCTAACAATGTTCTCCGAACTGCTTAGAAAGTTAACAAGGGGTTCTATAGAACCGGTCAGAACTGGTAGAATCCCACCCCTGATCCCAGGACATAAGAAGTGTTGTGGGAATTAGTTATTTAGCACAGTGATGGTATGGGGAAAAAAATGTCTTTAAACCAAATAAGACTATTGATTTATCAATGTATAGCCTCAGCCAAGTTTCCCCCAATTTAGTTTCCCCAATCTTTCTACCACAGAAATCATCCTCTTTAACTAGTTAGTTGGGACTGATGAGGACTACAGAATGAAACAAGTGGGATTACTTTCAAATTTGTGACCTGAGTCTTGTGGAATTCTGAAGACTCAGAAAATTAAGATCCACTCCTAGAATTTCACACCAAGAATGAAGCATGGGGAAAAAATACAAGCCAGTCCCGAATTTCTAGTCCGATATATTATGGCTTCATTCTATATTTAATTCATTCTGCATGCCCCAACTGCATCGTTATTATGACTTCTTAAACAGATGGCTCTCTCAAAAGCATCTGTCTTAGTATTTGCTCAAAACAAAGAGATAAAAGAAAAAAGAGGACTAGCCAAATTCCTTGTGCAGATGGATAGATAATACTCACTAATATTTCAAAGTTCAGTTTAAACATAAAACAATAACGAACTTGTTAAACTTTTCATAATGATAGTCTTTACTGGGAGTTTTTTATTATTATTATTATGCTTCTACTCTTCTGCAGTGAAATTATTTTCAGCAGCTTACAGGTTACATAAACAAAACTTAGGTATTTAAAGGGAGGTATTTAAAACCAATCAAAACATTCCTAAAATTTTTTCATATAAACTGGAAAAAAAACCTGAATGAATTATGTCAGCCTACACGTAGAAATGTAAGGACAAATAATGACAAGAATGAAGAATGAAATTAAGCTTGTTGAGATCTTGAAACTAGACTAGATGGTCACTGCATTGCAACTTACCTATTCCTCTGCCCACCCACAAAGTCCACATTGTCCAGTTAAGGTTATAGATAGTATATCAGTCTAATCTTGTAAAATGCTCCAGAGCCTTGCTTAAGTCATCAAGAACATCTCCCTTTGACTGATCTCAGCTAGACTCACACAGTTCATCCAATTGTCTGCACTGAAGCAGCCTACATACAGTAGATAAAACTGTGTATGGTAGGTCATAAAAAGTCGCTGTAGAAATACAGTTGTAGACATTGCAAAAGTAACCTTGGTGAGATTGTATGCAAAGTTTGACTGGAACTTAAAGAATTTTTAAATCAGATCCAAGGAAAAATCCAACTATATCTTTAACTCATTGGCAAAGTTTGATCCCTGTTTAAATAGTTGGAAACATTGGTTCACAATTGTATTTTCCCTTTATCCATGGAACTTCTCCCTTGCTGGGAGAGAAGCCAAAATGGCAGCTTATGAAAATAAGTTCTCAGGTTCTAATAGGCCTCACCACTTCTGGCTTAACCTCTAATGCCCCTGAAACTGCCCCCTCTCTCTCAAGGGCTGGAAAAAAAAAACTGGACCAATTCTAGCAAGATTACTGGAACCTATAAATCTAACAAGGCAGAAAAGCAGATGAGGATCACCTACCTCCCCAACACAAAGGCAACTAAAAATAAAAGTAATAGATCCATGGGCTTTCACCTCCAAAGACTGTAATAATATAGGGCCAAGGAAGGACACTGGCCAACTCTTCAACTCTCCAATATGATACTGCCCAATCATCCCCCCAAAGCAAGGAGCAAAATTCTGGAGAAAGCTCCTGGTGCCCCCCCCCCCCCCAAAATAAAAACAACTATATCACTAAATCTTTCCAGAAGGCTTGCGTTCTGTCTACAGAAACTTTGATTTTTATATTGCTATCATTAAATGAAATTGCAGCCAAGGTGGACAGGTTCCAACAAGCCCTGGACCTACAAATCACCCACAGCAATCAGGGAGTTAATATGACAGTAGAGGTCAGCCATATCAGCAATTCAGCAGCTGGTCTACTCAGGCATCGGGAAGCAGTTAATTTAGCCAACCAACACTATGTCCTCCAGAAAAACCAACTCCTCCTGCAAATCCATTGGAATGGAATGGAATAGAATAGAATAGAATAGAATAGAATAGAATAGAATAGAATAGAATAGAATAGAATAGAATAGAATAGAATAACAGAATTGGAAGGGACCTTGGAGGTCTTCTAGTCCAACCCCCTGCTTAGACAGGAAACCCTATACATTTTAATCAAATGGTTATCCAATCTCTTCTTTAAAACTTCCACTGTTAGAGTATTTACAACTTCTGGAGGCAAGCTGTTCCACTGATTAATTTTCTAACTGTCAGGAAATTTCTCCTTAGTTCTAAGGAGAAATCTTCTCTCCTTGATTAGTTGCTTCTCTCCTTGATCAGTTTTCACCCATTGCTTCTTATTCTGCCTTCTGGTGCTTTGGAGAATAGCTTGACTCTCTCTTCTTTGTGGCAGCCCCTGAGATATTGGAACACTGCTATCATGCTCCCCTAGTCCTTCTTTTCATTAAACTAGGCATATCCAGTTCCTGCAGCCGTTCTTTATATGTTTTAGCCTCCGGTCCCCTAATCAGCTTTGTTGCTCTTCTCTGCACTCTTTTTAGAGTCTCAACATCTTTTTTACATCATGGTGACCAGAACTGTATCAGTATTCCAAGTGTGGCCTTACCAAGGCATTATAAAGTGGTATGAACACTTCACATGATCTTGATTCTATCCATCTGTTTATGCAGCCCAGAACTGTGTTGTCAAAAGCCTTTGAAAAATCAAAGACTTATAGCGATCTGTAGATTCAGCTAAACTTGCATGTAAATATCCAACTTTTTTTTTAAAGCAGCAGATGGAAATGAGACATGAACGTGAAATTGCTCTGTATAGGGATGTCCCTATAGACTACATCTCAGATAACTTCCAGTTAAAAAGCTCTTGGTTCATTCATGGACAGTGAATTATGTGTAAGGGTGTTAGGCTTGTAGGGTTTTACTGAAGATTTAAGAGGAGTTCCTCAGAGTACCAAAACAATGGCATCTTCTGAAAGATTTGCACAGCAGCTTCAAAGATGAGCCATTCTGTCTGTGCACAAGTTCAAATGCAGACAGTATTTCTACTAGGAACCCCTCAAGAAAAGTACACCGCCTGAGATAATCTTCAAAGTGTTTCTCCAAATAACTACCATTTGTGGCTGCTTTCATGTGTTGAGGAAAGAGATCGTTTGCCCTCATTAAATGACTTTGCAAAGCATCTCTTTTGAATACTCTAAAGAATCCTAAACATTGTTCCACAACATACCCCCGTTGCATCCATGCAGAGTAATTGTGTAACAATAATAATAATAATAATAAAAGAATGGTGTTGCTTTCCAAAATGATTATGGGTTTACCTGCTGTGTTATTTCTTTTCTGTTTTTATCATTCAGTGCTTTATTTAGCTCTGGAGTGGGAGATCCACAGCTTGCAGCCACTATCAGAACTTAGTCCAATCCCAGTGAGCCCTTTCCCTTCCTTTGTATGGGATTGCAAAGTGCCAGAGAATGGAAGAGGGGATGGAAAACCCACAGAGAGAGAAAACAGCAATGAAGCATGGAAAGAGAAGGTGCTATGGGATCAAGTTGGATATCTTTGCATTCTTACCAAGCTGTATGGTAAATATTTTCACCTGAGTTTCTGCCTTTGCTCACTGTTGACTGGGACCCTTTGAACAGCTATTCCCTTGGGTCCATTCTCTCTTACGAGTGCAAACGGTCAACACAAAATTCACTGGGAATGGTGAAAGAGTAAGACCAAGCAAATGATGTGACCAACAGTAGACATTCAAATGTAAAGTGAACAAAATAGAACATATCATTTTTTTAAAAATGCAGCCCAGATTATATGTAGCAATTATCTCCCCCAATCCATGAGTACAGTTCACAGAAAGCAACACATAAAGGGTTATAATAATTTCATTGGAAACCACCTAAATAATAAGTCATTTGACCTGTTGATGTTAGAAGGAGTGAAACAGATAATTAGTGTCACAGGATTGAGCTAATAGACTCCATCTGGGAGAAACATGCAAAACCAAATCAGTGACTCTAAAGGGAAATAGGAGAGGGAAGCTAAGGATGCTAATAGCTGAGACTGTAAGGGCAAGAAGAGACATTTTGGCAATAGGGTAGGCTACAATCTAAATGATTTTTTTTTTTAAAAAAAATGAAAAATATTGCAGAATGCCCATATAAAGGAAACTTGAAGGATGAGCGTGAAAGCTTGTTAAAGAGAGATCCAATCTAGAAGTGAGGAGACATTTTATGGCAGTGAGAACAATTAATTGGTGCAATAGTTTGTCTCCCAAAATTCTAGTGCTCCATCACTGGAGGTTTTCATAAATAGACTGGACAATCATTGTTACAAGATCTCCTGCCCTGAGCAAGGTGTTTGGACTAAAAGTCCTCTGAGGTCCCTTCAAGCCTTATGATTCAATGTTCTCATTATGCAAAAAATATTTTTTAGTCATGGATATGTGCAGAATTAAATTTGTTCCGCACTTTGTCTCTTTGAAAGTCATTTTTGCCATGTTGGTTGTTTGAGATGGATACAAAGATGACCTTGTGAAAAAATCAGACTGCGTTCCCTTGTATTGCTGCCATGGTAAGAAATTGGAGGAAAGGAAAGGCTTCGCAAAACCCATATTTCCTGTATGTCAGAAAGGTCAGGAAAGATTTGTAGTAAAGTATTTCATTTATTATCCTTTTAGTAACAACACAAAAACATAGGCATCTAAATCAGAGGTGGGCTTCAAACATTTTAGCATATGGTTCTCTGCCCGGTTTCTGGGTGGGCGTGGCCTCCTCCGCCACAGGGGGGGAGAGTTTTCCCACCCCGGGCTCCAGAGGCTTTCCTTGAGCCCCCAGGAAAGTGAAAACGGCTTCCCTGGGCTCCGGAGGCTCTCTGGAAGCTGGAAACTGACCTATTTCCAGCCTTCCTGAACTTCTGGGAGGCCCATTTTTTACCCTCCTGAGCCTCCACGCGCGCCCTGCACTCACTTGCATCCACGTGGGAACTCCTGCCAGGAGTGGGGTTTGGGGATTCTCCAATCTGCACAGAATTTTAGCTAGGGGCTCTCCCAAACCCCTGCAGTCCAACCCTGATCTAAATGTTGACCTTAGTCATTCATTGTATAACCGATGAGCAGTTAACACTTCAAACAAGTTTACTGTAAGCTTTGCTTGCCAATTTCCCATTACAGAAAAAATCTGGACAGTGCTGATTCAGATTCATGGTCACCAATCCATATGAAAACCTTGTGAAGCATATCTAGTTAATTTTGTTTCATTATTGACCATAGGATGGAAACTACAGCTTGCTTAAAGCCACCCAGAGAATTCATTGCTCATGTAAGGCTTGAACTACATATGTCCACTTCAGGCTATATATACCTAACTGCAGCACCCGATGTGCCATATAGTCAAGTTTGCTTTACATAAACACCATCATAAAATAATGTTTAGCTTCCTTGAATCAAGCACAACTTTTAATTTCATGGATACAGCAACAGTAAAGAATTGGCTGTTTATTTATCATTGACTTACTGGTCAAATTTTGAAGTCACCCATCTCCCTTGTAGAGGAATTCTGGGCAGTGTAGAAATGTTACAAATAAAAAAAAACATATTATGGTGTAAAAGTATAAAGAACAAATCACTATCCTTGCCTCTTCCCATTTTTTCTTTTTCACATTTTAGCCTAGGAAAGTAAATTTTTTTAAAAAAAAATTCATGGTCTTCCATCCAAATAATCACAAGATCCAACCTTGTTCATTCTCCGAGCTCATTATATATCAGCTAGGTGCTGCTATCTAGGTGAGTTACCACTTCATACATTATTCTGTGTGATCATTCCATGATCAAGAATGAAGAGAGATTTATGTGGATAGAAAAAAGAAAATTCTATCACAAATAATTAAAATCAATCATTCCAGTCAGGGTAGGGAACAGGTAAAAAAAATATGTCTAGTATGAGAGAAGCAAGGACCAGAAATTAGTTATTGGATAATTTACACAAAAGTATCTTCTTTTCTTTCCCCAAACTTCAATGATAAGTGCATTTTTTTTAAAGGGGTTATTGCACATTCCCTAGAAGTCAACTCCGAAACTCTTTAAATTGCACAGAAATGTCATAGAAACCATTTCAACTCTCATGGGCTAGCAAAGAATGCAAGTTATTTATACCTGTATAGAGAACAAACCATTGCAAGTTATTATTTTTACAAAGGACAAAGCACTGGTTTTGCATTTAACCAAGTGCAGAGGGTCTGATCTTTTTACAGCTGAGTCGCTGCATGGTTCATTATTCTAAATGAGATCCACAAGGCTCCTTTTATTCTTAGAAAACAGAATCATGGGGTTGGAAGGGGCCTCAGAGGTCTTTTAGCCCAACCTCCTGATCAAGGCAGGAAACCTTATACCAGAGGTCCCCAACCACCGGTCCCCAGACCGGTACCAGGCCGTGGATCATTTTTTACCGGGCCGCAAAGCTTGGGCGCCGCCATCTTGTTTTGACGGCGCTTCCGGGTTTTCGGTTGCTTCAGGTTTTTGGTTGGAAAGTGGCATTTGGGTGCTCGCGCCTTAGTTTCGTTGAAGGGGGGGGCAGCTTCGAACGAAGAGCCATCCCGATGATGGTGGAGTCTCGCGTTACTCAGGTACCGGTCCATGGAAGAATAAATAATCATGAAACCGGTCCCTGGTTCAAAAAAGGTTGGGGGCCACTGCCTTATACCATCCATGGTCAAATAGTTACTTTTGAAATCCTCCAATGATGGACCCTCCACAACTCCGGGAAGCAAGTGATTCCATTGATTAATTATTCTCACACTCAGAAAACCTCTCCTTACTTCTGGTTAGATCTCTCTGTAAACAAGCTTGCACCCAATACTTCTGGTCCTGCCCTTAAGTGCTTTGGAGAATAAGACAATCCTCTCTTGTCTGACAGCCCTTCAAGTACTGGAAGATATTTATCATGTCCCCCCCCCCCAATCATTTCCTTTGATAAGCTAGATCAGAGATCTCCACATTTGGAAACTTTAAGAGTTGTGGACTTCAACTCCCAGAATTCTCCAGCCAGATTTCAGCCACAAGTCTTAAAGTTGCCAAGTTTGTGGACCCCTGAGCTAAATATACCTAGCTCTATCGATTGTTCATCATATGATTTAACTTCCAGACCTGTTATCATTTCTGTTGTTCTCTGCGTTCCAGGGTCTCAAAATCTTTTTTTGTATTTATTTCTTTTTTTTTCTTTTTTTGGCTGTCTTAACCTATGTTCTTTGGCATATATTTCTGGAGCAGGAGGAAAATCCCAAGAGTATAAAATCCATTGTAGGCTCCTCTTCTCTGATCAGAAAAATATTGTGTCTGAATTATCTATGGATTATGCTGTGTATGTACCATAGTTAATAAAGTATGAGCTTGAGGTAAAGTGCAGGGTTCTGGCCCTGCACTTCTGATTGGCTGTTAGGCGGCCAGATCGGATTGGTCAGTTCTTAGGAATCTGATTGGCCCTTAACAGAGGATTATTATTGGTTAAAAGAGCTAGCGTTCATAGCTCACTATTGGACAACTCTCACAAGGGTTGCCTATATAAGGCAGAGTTCACTGTTGTTGTTTTGAGAAGTCACTATGCAATAAAGAGCTGAAAGTTCACACTCAGAGGCTGTCTCCATTTACTCCGACCCATGTTCAAGTACTTAACACTGGCGACAAGGATAGGATATGGAGACGTCTGAACCTAAGAAGCCAGGAACTAATACTGAGCACGTGATAAGACGACGCCAACAACAGAACCATGTCCGGCGGCATCGTACCACCTGCTCCGTTCAATCCAAACCAAGAGGATTGGGAATTCTACATGGATCGCTTCCAAATGTTTCTTGAGATGAATAATTTGAAGGATGCCATACCAGCAAAGAAGCGGGCACTGTTCCTGACGCATTGCGGCCCAGCTGTATTTAAGATGGCTAAAGCACTCGCCAAACCTTGAGAATTGAAAGCCATGAGCTGGGACGACTTCGAACCCATCCTGAGAGACCATTATGCGCCAACCGGGCCTACACTCGTGAGACGCCACGAGTTTTATCAGAGAAACCAACGAAAAGGAGAGAGCGTGGCCGATTTTGTGGCGGACCTCAGAAATTTAGGGGGCCTCTGCGGGTTCGCCGATTGAGAAGAAGCACTAAGAGATCGAGTAATTCTGGGATTAGATGCGCTAGGCGTGCAAAGCAAGCTGATGGCGAAAGGCGACATCAGCCTTGCTGGCGCCATCGCCAAAGCCACGGCTGCGGAGGTGACCAAAAAGTCGGCTGCACAATTACGGCAAAGCCGCACTCCGGCAACACCACCGACCGGCGAAATCTTACCCAACTCAGAAGGGCAGCTCTCAACAACGCACCACAAGGACCTCTCTTCTTTGTCAGACAGCGACGAAGAAGGGGTCCATCGACTGTGGTCTGACCAGGACCCTCATCCTAAGCCCTTACGCCCTTGCGCTGGCTGTGGAGCAAACCATGCCAGGGCCGAATGCAAATTCCGCGATGCACTCTGCCATGAGTGCGGGAAACGAGGCCACATCAGCCGGGTGCCGCAGCTTACCAGGACCCAGCCAGGCCTCAAAAGGGGCCAACTATCGCCAATCGACAGGAAACCATCCTGTAAGGCGAGAGCCAGTAAACCACTCCTACAGAAATCGAGTTTTGCAAAAAGAAGAGGCTCACCACACTATCACTATAGGTCACGCCTCAGTTTTGGACACAAAGAAAATTCGAGTCACGGTAGCCATCGAGAACCAGCCTTGCCACATGGAGGTCGACTCGGGATCATCCCTCTCGATGGTGTCTTGGAAGACACTCAAGCAACTTATCCCCACAATCCAACACCAAGACCTCCAATTTCAACGCCTCATCCTCAAGGACTACCAAGGAAATCGAATCCCCGTTGTCGGGTCCTGCCGAGTCCGAGTCTCCTTCAAAAAGCATACAGCGTACTTACCTCTAACAATCATCGATAGAGATAGGCCTAGTCTATTAGGCCTCCAATGGTTCACGCCACTCGGCATCGAAGTGGCCGGTGTGAACCGAGTCGGTGGTTGTGAGTGGGAGGAAGACCTTATTTCTGAGTTCAGCGACGTCTTCGTGGACTGCTTAGGCGAGTATAAAGGGACCCCAATCTCATTTAGTCTAGATCCAAAAGTAGCCCCTATTCGCTTGAAGCCCCATCGAGTTCCATTCGCTCTTAAAGCAAAGATCGACGAACAACTCGACAAGCTAATTGCTCAAGGGGTGTTGAAGCCCATCGATCCCTCTCCATGGGAAACCCCTATTGTAACACCCATTAAGCCAGACGGGTCAATCCGAATTTGTGGGGACTACCGGGCCACCTTAAACCACGCCCTACAGCAGAATGCGTATCCAGTTCCGGTGGTGCAGAACCTCCTTCATTCCTTGGGAGGCGAAAAGGTTTTCGCTAAATTAGATTTAGCTCAAGCTTATCAACAACTACCAGTGGATGAAAAGACGGCCCAAGCCCAAACAATTGTAATGCACAGAGGTGCCTTTCAATGTACCCGATTGCAATTTGGGGTTAGTGTAGCCCCGGGGATATTCCAAAGCCTCATGGAAAGGTTGTTACAGGGAATCAAGGGCGTGGTTCCGTATTTTGATGACATATTAATTGCAGCCCCTACCAAAAAAATCTTGCAGGATCGTTTGAAATGTGTTCTTAAAAAATTCCAAGAGGCAGGACTTAAGGTGAAAAAAAATAAATGTCACTTATATACTGACAGTATTGAGTTTCTAGGGTATCGGATTGATAGCCAGGGCATTCATCCTACCGAAAGTAAATTAAAGGTGATAAAAAACGCTCCCAGGCCATGAAACAAGGCCGATCTCCAGGCGTTCTTAGGCCTCATTAATTTCTATAATGTATTTTTACCGCACAAGGCGACTGTTGCTGAACCGTTACACTGGTTATTAGATAAAAAAGCATTGTGGGTATGGGGTTACTGGGAAGAACAAACGTTCCGGAATGTTAAAAAACTGCTCACATCTGACTCTGTACTTATGCAGTATAACGAGACTTTACCATTAGTTATAACCTGCGATGCATCGCCCTTCGGGGTGGGCGCTATTTTGAGTCATGTACTGCCTAATGGGAACGAAGCCCCTGTTGCATACTTTTCGAAGAGTCTTTCAAAAGCAGAGCGGAACTTTGGACAAATTGATAAAGAAGCCCTTGCAATCGTTTCAGCTGTAAAGAAATTTCATGAATATGTGTATGGAAGGACATTTACCATTATAACTGACCACAAACTGTTGCTACGGATAATAGCCGGGGACAAGCCAACCCCCTACATATTATCCCCTAGAATGACCCGATGGTCAGAATTCCTAGCTGCTTATAATTATCGCCTACAATATCGCCCAGGGAAAGCCATTCCCCACGCCGACGCATTAAGCCGAGCACCGCTTCCAGAGACTCTCGACGATCCGGCACCAACGGCAACCATGTTGCAGATCGAAACACTCAACTTGCCGCCTATGACCGCCCGAGACATCGCGAGAGAAACCAAACCAGACCACACCCTAGCTTGAGTCCTAGGCTGAGTAGAACACAGATGGCCATTGGACCAAGTACCAGATGACTTCGCGCCATTCAAATCTCGACAGACTAAACTTTTTTCCCAAAAAGGCTGTATCATTTGGGGCGACAGAGTCCTTGTCCCAGAACGACTCTGGAAGATGCTGCTACAAATTCTGCACGAGGGCCACCCCGGCATCGTGCGGATGAAAGCACTTGCACGAAGCTACGCATGGTGGCCAGGCATGGACCGGCAAATCGAGCAGTGGGTCAAAGTGTGTACCAATTGCCAACAAGCCAGCAACGCCCCACCAAAAGCCATGCCTACTGAATGGGAGACGCCACGTGGACCCTGGTCCAGAATCCACCTGGATTTCGTGGGGCCAACCAAAGGATATACCTTCCTGCTGACAGTCGAGGCATACTCCAATTGGTTAGAAATTCATCGTATGACGGCTACAACTTCCGAGGCAGTGATCAAGATCCTAAATAGACTCTTTGCAACCCACGGATTGCCTGACGTCCTGGTGTCCGATAACAGGCCACAGTTTACGGCACTAATGTTCCAGCAGTACCTCGATGACCGCGGCATTCGCCACGCGCTCACCTTGCCTGTGCACCCTGCGACCAATGGCCGAGCGGAACGCATGGTCCAATTTGTTAAAAAGACTTTGCAAAAAATGGACTATGACAATATCGATGACAAGGTCAACCAAATTCTCTTTTTGCAACACATAACTCCACATAGCGTCACCGGCAGAACTCCCGCCGAACTACTGATGGGACGAAGACTCCATTCTCACCTCAACCAGTTGCACCCTGCTTATGAACCGGAAAAGCCAATAGGATCCAGTGGCCGCTATCGCACCTTCCAGGTAGGAGACCACGTTTATGCACGAAACTTATCAGGCGATCTGTTATGGATAGAGGCAACGGTAGTGCGAGTGACCGGCCCCAAATCCTACGTAGTGAAATGCTGTGACAATAGACTGTGGAAACAGCATATCGACCAATTACGGTCACGACTCACAACGGCCAGTCAACAACTCCCCCATGACCAAACCCAGGGGGGGGAGGTACAGAAGAAGATGACGTTCCAGGGAACCTGCTCGAAGGGAGCGACAAATTAAGTGAGACTCAGGAAATGGAGCAGGAAGGAGAATTGTTTGCACCGCAAGAAATTGCACCTGAGCAAGAAGCAGATCCACTGCCAAACAACAATCTACCTCAACAGGATTGCAATCAACCAGTCCAACGAAAATCCGAAAGACTTAAAAGACAACCGTCCTATTTAAAGGACTATATAACTACACCGTAATTAAGAAGCCAGGGGGAAGGGGTGTTGTGTATGTACCATAGTCAATAAAGTATGAGCTTGAGGTAAAGTGCAGGGTTCTGGCCCTGCACTTCTGATTGGCTGTTAGGTGGCCAGATCAGATTGGTTAGTTCTTAGGAATCCGATTGGCCCTTAACAGAGGATTATTATAAGAGCTAGCGTTTATAGTTCGCTATTGGACAATTCTCACAAAGGTTGCCTATTTTAGGCAGAGTTCACTGTTATTGTTTTGAGAAGTCATTATGCAATAAAGAGCTGAAAGTTCACACTCAGAGGCTGTCTCCATTTACTCCGACCCATGTCCAAGTCCTTAACAGATTACTTTATTCTGCACAAAATATCCCATTACGACTGGCCTAAACCCATTTTCTAAGTGTGTGTAATGTTAAATTGGATGAATACATACCCTGAAGAAACCGTAATTTCAAAAGAGATAGTTATATTATTGCTTGGAAATTAGATGGCAAAAAAGAGCACATATCCCTGGGGTGCACCCAAACACAAAGACCATTCAAGCTGGAGGCAGTAAACTCCATCTACACTTTGTCTGAATTATCTTGTCAACAGAAAAATATTCTCCCTCTAATGTAAGCTAACTTAATCAACTTGATCTGAAGCTGCTCGGTTCCAGGCTAAATGTTTGGAACTTTATTTCCTCAAGTTTTGGGCATCAATCTGCAGCTTCTTTTCATTATTGGAGAGAATTTAACCTATAAACATGTAGAGAGGGAGCACCCACCTATTTCCAATTGAATGCAGATTCCTGAGAAAATGTAGGAAGAGAATTACTTGAAGATATTCTCTTTTTTTTTAGCCAAGCAGAGCTGGGATTTGAATTGGGAATAAAGTAATCATCTAAACCTCTTTCCCCACAAGGCCCATTAGAGATAAAGTGAAATAGATAGAAGGTACTGGAATGAGAGCTGCACAGACACAGCTATAAAGTTTGGGTTTTATTTTGCAGGCATGGAGTCCTGGATGTTCCCAAAGAGGGAAGGGATTCTACTGGTTCAGACCAGTTCAGGTGAACCCCTTGCTCCGAAGTTCAGCTGACAGTGAACCGATTCGTTGCAATGAGCATGTGAGCCCACCTGCCTGCCCCTGCTCTTCCATGTGCTTTATTTCCTTTGTTTAGAGCACAGCTGATTCATGTGGCAGAGTGGTTTGCCGCGCCTCAGCTGTTTTATTCACAGGGACTGCTGTAGAAGGTAAGTATTAGAGTGTTGTGGTTAGCTGGCAACAGGTGCGGGCGGCTGAGGAGAGCGAGGACTCAAATGGCCAGGACCATTAGGGAGTGGACTGCGGCCCTCAGAGATTTTGGAGGCTGGCAGCAGTAATGGGAAGGTTCCCAAGGAGCCTATGCCAAGTGCGCATGCACGCAGGATTGCTTGTAGGAAAGAGCAGTTACAACAGTATGGGCGACTCGGGAGTAAGGCTGCAAGGTAATGGCTCCTCCTTCTTTCAGCTGTGAAAGAAACGTACTTTGCAGGAGGCAAAGACATTTTGAAACACCAACCTCGTGGACATTCCAGTATCCTGAGTTTGTATTTGAAGATTCTTGTATTGCAAATTATTTCCCGTCTGTTATGTTTTGGCAAGTTTGGCAAGGCTTGTGCTTATCACAGCTAATTATTTTGTAAAAGCATTACAAGGTTTCTGTTCCTTTTGGATTGTGTTTGATTTGTTGGAAAAAGGCGTGGGTCAGAACATACAGCTTTTCTAAACACAGAGCACACATTTGGTGCATGCAAAGCACACGATCACCAAATTGGTTGTTATACTGGTGTGAACCCCTGTTCACAAGCATAGGTTTTTGAATGAGACATCATCAAAAGATCGCTAAATAGCCTTTTTTTTGAGGGGTGGAGGAAGCTTCTCTTTCTTTGTAAAAGTGTCTAGAGACATAATTGAATATTATATCATTATAATCATTCTCGTGTTTATTTTAGGTTTGTTTTTTTTTCAGCATCTTAAGATGACATGTGGGAATCTTATAAATTGTATTAAGTACATTGGGTTGAAAGTGACTGACTGGCTGAAAGTCACACCAAAAAAAAGTCATTCAAAAAGAAGGGTGGGAGTTGATTGCAACCACCATCTCCACCATTTTGACCTTCCCTCTGGACATTCCTAAATTATCCAGTGAATTTCCATGTCTGAGGATAGATCATGGGTTCCCTCAGTCTGGGTCTATGTGAGTTAGCTGTGATGAGTTGGCTGGAGTGAGTTGTCCCATTTCACTCCAGTCCTAGGCCAACATTGTAAACACCATCCCAACTGGCAAACTATCTCTGTAGTTCCCACATATTCAGTAATGAATAGAAGAGGAAGTAAAAGGGAATATCCTATTGATAGTACAAAACCATTGGAATGATTTTCAGATTCCAGAGCTAACCTGCAAAGGGTATTGTTTTATGCCTACAGCCACAGCCTGAACTCATGAACAAATTAACTTTTAAACTTTAAGACATATGGAACAATGGTGGGGTTCAAATTTTTTTACTACCGGTTCTGTGGGTGTGGCTTAGTGGGCATGGTAGGGGAAGGATACTGTAAAATCTCCAGTCAGAGGTGGGATTTGCCGGTTTTCCAAACTACTCAAAATTTCCATTACCGGTTCTCCAGAACTGGTCAGAAGCTGCTGAATCCCACCTCTCATATGGGAAATAATACATTTACTTTAGATTTTTTTTTAATGGATAAAATTGAAGGACAGGTTGCCATTGCTATCAACAAACATGAACACAAAAGTCAAGGAAATGGGTTAACCTTCACATCCAGTTCTTTGATAATTTTTGGAAGATAACATTAAGAATGCAATTTTCTCTTCAACTATTGTAAACATTTTTCTTCCAGAAAATTATCCAGGAGTGCCATGTCAACAATGTCGGTCGCGCACTTTGCATGCATATCATCTTCAATGTACTTGAAGTATTACTCAGGTTATGACAAACTGCCACATCAAATACACTGGGCTTCCTGCTGACGACTCATTCTGATATTTTCAGGGCATAGCAAGAAGCAGAAAAGTGTCAAGGAGATATTGTAGCTTTGCAATGTTTATTTTAGGATCTCATTACAAATCTGCTTTAATGCCTGTGTTTGTTGACTAAATGTCACCAGAAATTACACAAGTCTTGCATCTTGCAATAGCTTCTATTATAATTTCCAATACATCGATAACAAAATGCAATCTTTTGATGAATGGATTTTGCAAGCTGTTCTGCAACCTTGAAAAATAATTATGGGCTGCTAACTTGATCACAGGTTCAGTTGTACACTATTAGACAAAACTAACTGCTATTCAGGTTGTTATCAATATATCATGGAATCATGGACTTGGAAGGAACCATAGAGGTCATCTCAGTGCAAGATCTACTAAACCCACCTGTGATAGATGACCATCCAGTAGAAGTCTTCTAATGTAGGGATACCCATTATGTGCCTGGTTCTTCTTCAGACTAACAGCTCATATAGTCAAGAACTCCAAGGAACCCAAATATATCAATGCATCTATCTATATGTGTGTGTGCATTCATTCCAGCATAACTATAGAACATTAACCAAACTTGACTTACCTTCTGGAAACAAATATTGTGGGGGTAAGACACCCCTAACACTCCTAGTGCCGTTTTGGGTGTGAGTGTATGCCTTAAAATGTCTTCTACTGTACAGCACATTGGACTTGCCATGGTAATGGCTTCACAATACTCCATAAGGGGGCTCCCTGTCAGTCTTCCAAGGAAATGTCAGACGATTGGCCAAGTGCAATCAAAACAATGAAACACCAGGGTAGACAAGAAGCTCCCAAGGAGAGGAATAGATGACTTGCGATGCTGCACGAGAGACAATACAACAGCTTGAGTCCCGACTAGAGAATTTTCCTGTCTAATACAAGATTGGGATAAATAAATACCTGAACAACACCAGGCTATCGCCTAGTTATAAATAATGAATGAAATAGAAACATTAAGTTTTCCCATCCTCTGTATAACCTAGATATATTGGGTCATACGTTACTGGATCATATTGATTATAACATTAAGAAAGTTTCAGTCCCTAAGACATTAATTTGAAACATTACTGCTGAAAAATTAGAACACTTAAAAAAAAATTTTTTTAAAAAAAGACTGGTATACAATACATGAACTAAGCAATATACTGTATTTATACAAACACAACAGAATTCCTATTACCAGGGGGGTTATTGATTACATGTCATATAAAAAGAACTAACAAGGAAAAATGACTACAGATGAGTCAGTTGTTCAGATTTGCCTTTGGAAAAACATTTGATTAATTGCCTAGGAAAAAAAGACAAAGAAATATGCCAAGAATTCCATTTTCACAATAGTGTAACAGTAAATCAAGTGGTCATTTCAAATAATCCAAAATCTAATATGATGCTATTTCAAATAGATGGATCTGGGTAATTTTATAGCACATTTCTATATTATTTTCAGATGCTACCACACATTTCCCTATTTCTCATGTAATTTTTAAAAAACAATTCACTATATCTTCTAAAACAAGAGAGAATCAAGAATGGAAGGAAGCTACAACACAAAATCATATTGTATTATTCAAATGAGACACTACTAAGAAAACAACCAACCACTTGAATGATTCAAACATTCATATAGAACAGAACAGAATTCTTTATTGGCCAAGTGTGATTAGACACACAAGGAATTTGTTTCCAGTGTGTAAGTTCTCAGTATACATACAACATTAGTGATAGATTATTATCATAGTTATTGTAAAAAATATATTCATCATAAAACATTAGATGAAACACTTAGTGATAGTCATGGATGCTAAATAAGCAATTAACATAAATCATACTGGGATACTAATTAAACAATTAAAATTGTAACATACATGCAACAAGTTATAGTCATAAGAAGATAATAGGGAAGATAGGAAAGATGAGAATAATGATGGTAATAATACCTTTCTAGAATAGAATATGCATTATTACCAGAAGCAGCAGGTGAAGTAAGGCAGAGTCACATCTGATACCTGTACAATTAGCACAGGGGGGTCCCAAGGCTATGTGCTTTCTCCACTTCTCCCTATATACTAATGACTGCATCTCAAACAATCCATTGGTTAAAATAGTAAAGTTTTCAAATGAAACAACAGTGATTGGTCTCATTCAAGACAATGATGAATCCGCATATCCAGAGGTTGTACAACTTGCCTTGTGGTATAACCAGAACAATCTGGACACACTCAAAACCATAGAAATGGTGGTAGACTTTAGAAGTAACCTACCACCTCTTACAATACTAGACAACACATATCAACAGTAGAAACCTTCAAATCTCTAGGTTCTATCATATCTCAAGACCTAAAATGGACACCTACCATCAAAAACATCATTAAAAAAGCACAACAAAGAATGTTATTTCTGCGCCAACTCAGAAAACTCAAACTGCCCAAGGAGCTGCTGATCCAGTTCTACAGAGGAATTATTGAGTCCGCCATCTGCACCTCTGTAACTGTCTGGTTTGGTTCTGCAACCCAAGAAGACAGACACAGACTTCAGAGGATAATTAGGATTGCAGAAAAAACAATTACTACCAACCTGCCTTCAGTTGAGGACTTGTATACTGCACGAGTCAAAAAGAGGGCTGTGAAAATATTTACAAACCTCTCACATCTTGAACATGAACTGTTTCAACTCCTACCCTCAAAACAATGCTATGGAGCATTGCACATTAGAACAACTAGACACAAAGACAGTTTTTCCCTGAATGCCATCACTCTGCTAAACAAATAATTCCTTCAACACTGTCCAACTATTTACAAAATGTGCATTACTATCTTCTCATCACTCCTTATCACCTTATCACTCCCTCCCACTTTTGACTTTATGACTGCAATTTTGTTGCTTTATATTGACTGTTTCCTATTATGATTTGATTGCTTATTGTAACCTATGACTATTATTAAGTGCTGTACCTTACGATTCTTGACTCTTGACAAATGTATCTTTTCTTTTATATACACTGAGAACATTTGCACCAAGAAAAATCCCTTATGTATCCAATCACACTTGGCCAATAAATTATTCTATTCTATTCTATTCTATTCTATTCTATTCTATTCTATTCTATTCTGTTCTGTTCTGTTCTGTTCTGTTCTGTTCTGTTCTATTCTATTCTATTCTATTCTAATGCCTTTCTAGATAGTTTAACAGTGTTGTGGGAATTAGTTGTTTAGCAGAATGATGGCATGGGAGGGGAAATTGTCCTTGTGTCTAGTTGTTCTGACTTATAGTGCCAATAGCATCATTTTGAGGGTAAAAGTTGAAACTGTTTATGTCCAGGATGCATGGGGTCTGTATATATTTTCACAGCCCTCTTTCTGGCTCATGCAGTATACAGGTCCTTAATGGAAGGCAGATATGGGGAATTTCTAGAGGTAAATTGGATTTTTGGGTGGTCATCTTGATGTTGCTTCTTATGCAATTCAAGTTGCTAACTTTTCTTAAGTTTGAGGGTCTTTTTTGCTTCTTTTGGTACCAAAACTTCATGGGAAAATAATATTGATGGAATTTGTGAAGTGCAAATCTATTAAAAAGGTCATGTGGATGCAGAGATGGGAATAGAGGCACTGAGCCCTTGGCCCACAGCCCTGCTCTCATTCCAACAGATGCTCTGCCTTATCATTAAAATTCTCAAGAGTGAATTTTTCATATTCCTTGCAAAATAAACATTCAGAATGTCACCAGCTTCATTATAAGTAATCCTCAACTGTCTTCAGTGTAACAGAGAGATTTAAAGCCATCATAGTCAAAAAATTGAGGATAATCACCCATCAAAGTTGAATGGGTATTTAGTCATCCACTTTTATATTTCACCATCCAAATATTTTTTTTCTATTGGGCTCCAAGGACCTTAAATGAATCTGCTATGGAGCTTAGACAACTGTCATTGTAGGAGTTTTGTTCCTGCCACAATAAGCTGCAATGCAAGGGAATTTTATCTTCATTTGCTTGACAGTTAAAACTGTGCTACTATAGATTATTAATTGAAATGAGTGCAAAATTGCATCAGTTATTACATAAATATGTCTGCTCTTCCAACAAAGGGTAGGGTAGACATCAGACAATGAAACGCCACACGGTTTTATTTAATTTATAGCCAAATAATCTGCTTTGGCTTACTCCTGAGTAGGATAATTAGACCAAATGGGCTTTGTGAATTAGGTAACTTCTTAGGAAGCTTCTGAGCTAAGTTGTTAATACATAGTTTGTTAATATCAATGCATTGAGATGAGTAAAGAAGTAACTGTTCTACTGCCTTATATTCTACGTTGTGGGGAAACACATAGTGACACACACATAGATTTATTCACAGGATCTAATGGTTTTATCAGAATTATTGTACAAGCATCATCATGGTGGCACAGTGGTTAGAGTGCAGTACTGCAGGCTACTTCTGCTGACTGCCGGCTGCCTGCAATTTGACAGTTCAAATGTCATCAGGAATGAAATAATAGCAGTGCATGTGTTATAATGTCAGAGATATTGTCATGTATGCAAATGGACTACTCGAAATCCCCGTGCCTTGATTGGCTAAGGCGCGGGGATTTCTGATTGGCCAGGCAAGCCGCGCCTGATTGGCCCGATTGAAGTCTCCCGCGATTGGTTAAAGCCAAGAGCGGGAGACTTGAATCGCTGCCATTGGCCGCGGCCGCCGAAGCAAAAGATATAAAAGCCGCAAGCTTTTTGTCTTTTGCGGTTCGGTTCCACCAGTGTTAATAAAGAGCTTGAATTGAAAGTCACTGACTACGAGCCTTATTTACGGATACGACACTGGCGACGAGGATGGGATCTCGCCATTGAACCGAACCCCGTATCCGTTTAAGAACCAGCGACAGCGAAGATGGCGAAAATAGCACCGCCCGCTCCCTTCAACCCCGCCGCCGAGGACTGGGAATCATACTCGGATCGATTCCGGATGTACCTGGAATGCGCCGGCATGAAGGACGCCCCGGGCCCGCTAAAACGCGCCGTCTTTCTCACACACTGCGGACCAGAGGTCTTCCAGATGGCCAAGGCATTGGCCAAACCTGCAGACGCAACCGCCATCGACTGGGACGTCCTCGAGCCCATACTGAGACGCCATTACGCCCCCGAGGTCCCCATCCTGATACGGCGAAACGAGTTTTACCGCAGAAACCAGAAGCCGAACGAAAAATTAAGCGACTTTGTCGCTGAATTACGGCGCCTGGGAGGACTCTGTGAGTTTGAAGGGCTTAATAGTCTCATCAGAGACCGCTTCGTGCTCGGGCTATGGGATCCGACACTCCAGAGCCGACTCATGGCCAAAGGCGACATCAGCCTAGCCGATGCCCTCACTGCGGCCGCAGCAGCAGAAGCCACCCGCACGTCAGCAGACACCATGCGAAGATCTGACGCGAAGGGCGGGAACAACAACCCCGCGAGGTCGGCCGACACCAGAAGCGAAGCGACCGCACACTACGGCGAATACCAATCAACCTCCAGCGCGTCAGATGACAAGGAGGACATACACCGTGTACAAATGGGACGAGGCGAACAGAGAAGTCAAAGAGGTCGCAGGTCGAGGACCAACTGCGCCGGTTGCGGCGGCGACCACCCCAGGTCAGAATGCCGATTCTTCGACGCTATCTGCAGGCATTGTGACCGACGAGGCCACATCGCCCGAGTTTGCCGCCAGAAAAAACCCCGCAGCCCGCCCAAACGTGAACAACTTGACAGGAAAAGAGAAAGCTCCCCGCCCAGAGCCAGAGAGCGCCAGCCAACGGGTCGATGGGACCAGAGACAACGATCGCAAAGAAGCAGTGACAGCCGACGTAAAGAGGAAACCCACCAGACGGTGACCATTGGCCACGCCATTTCCGACGGAGCTAGAAAGGTTCACGTAGAAGTTCACATAGAGGGTCGACCATGTAAGATGGAAGTGGACTCCGGTTCCTACCTTTCTATGATTGCTTGGCGCGAAATCAAGCAACTAGTGCCTACACTACAAAGAAGAAACGTACCTGCCCAAAAAATCATCATAAAAGATTATCAAGGTAATCGCGTTCCGGTAGTGGGCACCAAGAACTTTAACATAACCTACAAAGGCCACACAGAACAACTTCCACTCACAATAGTCGACCGCGACCGCCCTAGCCTGCTGGGGTTACAATGGTTTGCTCCGCTTAACATCGCGCTGACAGGTGTCAACCACGTATCCATTGAAGCTTGGGAACAGCGGCTAACCCAAGAATTCCAGGAGGTCTTCAATGGAGAATTGGGCAAGTACCAGGGGCCCCTTATTTCATTTGATTTAGACCCAAGGGTTCCCCCGAAGCGGCTTAAGCCTAGAAGGGTACCCTTTGCATTAAAGCCCAAAATCGACGAGCAGCTAGACAAGCTCGTCAGACAAGGGGTGTTACAACCGACAGATCACGCCAGATGGGAAACCCCTATAGTGACCCCAGTAAAACTAGACGGGTCCGTGAGAATCTGCGGGGACTATAAGGCCACCCTAAATGGCGCGTTGCAACAAAGCGCCTACCCAGTCCCGGTAGTGCAACATTTACTGCACTCACTGGGAGGGGGCAAGGTTTTTGCTAAGCTCGACCTCGCACAAGCCTATCAACAACTACCTGTGGACGAGGAAACGGCAGAGGCCCAAACAATAGTGACCCACCGGGGGGCTTTTAAATGTAACAGACTTCAATTTGGGGTCAGCGTGGCACCAGGCATCTTCCAGAGCCTGATGGAACGCTTGCTGCAAGGCATCAAGGGGGTGGTGCCCTACTTCGATGACGTATTAGTGGCGGCGCCAAATGAAGCCGAACTAGAAAACCGTTTAAGACAAGTCTTAACGAAATTTAAAGAAACAGGACTTAAAGTCAAACGCGAAAAATGCCAACTTTGTACAAAGCAAGTAGAGTTTCTGGGCTACCTCCTAGACCAGCAGGGCATCCACCCCACAACAAAAAAAGTAAAGGCCATCAAAGAAGCCCCCACCCCAAAGTCCAAATTAGAGCTGCAAGCATTCTTAGGTTTACTAAACTTCTATAATGTCTTCCTACCTCAAAAGGCTACGGCGGCGGAACCTTTACATAGACTCCTGGACAAGAAGGCAGCCTGGACTTGGGGGAGACGGGAACAAACAGCTTTTCAAAAGACCAAAGACCTCCTCACCTCTGATGCCGTCCTAATGCAATTCTGCGAAACCCTGCCTGTAGCTGTCACTTGCGACGCATCACCCTTCGGCGTCGGCGCTGTCCTCAGCCATACCCTCCCAGACCAGAGAGAAGCACCTATCGCATTTTTCTCGAGAACTCTGACTAAACCAGAGCGGAACTATAGCCAGCTGGACAAAGAAGCTTTGGCTATAGTGGCCGCCGTTAAGCGTTTTCACGAGTACCTTTACGGCCCCCCATTCAAAATAGTGACTGACCATAAACCGTTGCTGGGCATTCTCGCGGGAAACCGTCCCACACCAAACATCTTGTCACCCCGGATGACAAGATGGTCGGAATTCCTGGCAGCCTACAACTATGAACTGCTACACAAGCCAGGTAAGAAGATATCGCACGCGGACGCTTTAAGCCGTTCCCCCTTACCTGACTCTGACCCTGACCCTGCACCAACAACAAATACCCTGTCCATCGAGTGTTTACCCATTACCGCATCGGACATAGCGAGGGAAACGGTTAAGGACAAACACTTAGCGCCAATCTTACATTGGCTACAAAAAGGCTGGCCGGAAAAAGACGATAACGAGACTTTTAAACCTTTCCGCCAGCGCCAGACGGAACTTTCACTACTGAGAGGATGTATCCTTTGGGGAGACCGGGTGGTAATTCCGACTAAATTACAGAACAGGGTCCTAGAGATGTTGCACGAGGGTCATCCTGGCATCGTCAGGACCAAAGCCCTGGCCAGGAGTTACGCTTGGTGGCCTGGCATGGACAAACAAATTGAAACATGGGTCGCCAAATGCCACCGGTGCCAGGAGACCAGATCCAGCCCACCCACGGCACCTATCCGGGACTGGGAGACACCTCGGGGACCCTGGTCCAGAATACATTTAGACTTTGCCGGCCCCACAAATGGGCACACCTTTTTAATCACAGTTGACGCATACTCAAACTGGCTAGAGGTGGCCGACATGAAATCCACCACCACAGAGGCCGTCATTAAAGAACTGTGTAAGCTGTTTGCCACCCACGGCCTCCCAGACGTCGTTGTCTCGGACAACGGACCACAGTTTACATCCATCGACTTTGAACGGTTCCTGGCAGAAAAAGGCATCCGCCACGCGTTAACGGCACCGGCGCATCCGGCGGCGAACGGTAGGGCGGAACGGATGGTCCAGTTTACAAAAAAGACCCTCCGGAAAATGGACCACGGGGAGATCAACGACAAGATCAACAGGCTGCTCTTCATACAGCACATCACGCCAAACACAACCACCAACAAGAGCCCTGCAGAGCTCCTGATGGGCAGGAAGCTGCGATCCCCACTCGACCGCTTACACCCAACCTACAACCCGGAGCAGCCCCCAGACTCCAGCTCCAGGTATCGGACATTTGAACCAGGCGACCTAGTATACGCCAAAAACATGACGGGGGACCCCCTATGGATCCCAGCCGTCATAACTCAGATCACTGGTCCAAAGTCGTACCGGCTCCAAACCACCGACGGGCGAGCCTGGAAACGACATATCGACCAGCTCCGGTCACGAACATTGACTAACCTCAACCCCCAAGACACGAACCAAGGGGGGAGGGAACACCCGGTTAAACAACCGCAAGAACAAATAAAAATTAAAAACTCACCAGAACGCAGCCTTCGCGAATCACAGCCGGAGAAGAACCGTCTGGCCAGCTCTACCGACCCGGAGAAGCCAAGCGGGAGCGGCGGAATCCGCGACTCAACCGACCCGGTAGACCCAGGCGGGAGCCGCGGCGAAGGAACCGGCCCGATCATCCAGCCGGTTCGCTCAGAGGTAGGAGCAGCCAAAAAGATGACCGCTCCTGCCGAGATACAACAGGAAAATGAGTTGCGCAGGTCAACTAGGACTCGACGGAGCCCCGCCTACCTGCGTGACTACACCACGTGAGAAGACCATACCAAGAGGGGAGGGGTGTCATGTATGCAAATGGACTACTCGAAATCCCCGTGCCTTGATTGGCTAAGGCGCGGGGATTTCTGATTGGCCAGGCGAGCCGCGCCTGATTGGCCCGATTGAAGTCTCCCGCGATTGGTTAAAGCCAAGAGCGGGAGACTTGAATCGCTGCCATTGGCCGCGGCCGCCGAAGCAAAAGATATAAAAGCCGCAAGCTTTTTGTCTTTTGCGGTTCGGTTCCACCAGTGTTAATAAAGAGCTTGAATTGAAAGTCACTGATTACGAGCCTTATTTACGGATACGACAGATATAACCTGTCATGGCCAGTTTTGACAATGCATACCTCTGCTATCACTGCACTCAATCAGGTGCCACTTACCAACTTATCAACTTTATGAGCCATGGTGGTGCAATGGTTAGAGTGCAGTACTGCAAGCTACTACTGCTGACTGCTGGCTGCCTGCAGTTCAGCAGTTTGATTCTCACTGGATCAAGGTTGACTCAGCCTTCCATCCTTCCAAGGTGGGTAAAATGAGGGCCCAGATTGTTGGGGGGCAATAGGCTGTCTCCGTAAACTACTTAGAGAGAGATGTAAAACACTGTAAAGTGGTATATAAGTTTAAATGCAATGGCTATTGCTATATTGCAGTGCAAGCTCCACCCCTTTTGTATGCATATATATGGATGACCTGAGGGAACAGAAATAAGGAGAGATGTATTAAAATGCAAAGGAGGTTATTTACATATTTGCCTCCATGTTATGATCCATGAAAAGCAGATGCTTTACTGTACATACCTGCATACTAGCCTTCTCATGACACAAATTCTAATTCAAATCCTTTATCCTATGGCATCATGATGCCCTTGTCCTTTTGCTCTCATTGCAGTTTGTTATGAACACCAGAGCCTGAGAACAGAATTAAAATGATGCAACCTTTCCAGAAATAGTAAACCCAGTCCAGAGGTTTAGCTAAACTAAACTATAATATAAGCTGCTCTGTGGTAATAGAGGGAGGTATATAGGGGAGGTATATAATGAGTGCAGAGAGCAGCCAATGAAAGATTCTAAAGTAACAGTGCAGCTGTTTTAAAAAGTTGCAGACAAAATTATATTCTTATCTCCATTGCTTCAAATCACCTTTTTGCAAATATATCCAAAGTACTAAATAGCTCTAGCAGCTACCAATTCAGCACACATTTGTCCAGAAATAAGTTTACTTTAAATCAAGAAGGTTGACATTGAGTAAATGTACATAGATTAGTACAAATTAGGTCAACTTGATTAGAATTGGTTTTTAGACATGCTCAAGATTGGTTCTTTTTAAATACAGAATTTTAAAAAATATCCATTCCTTTCTTAACTATCTGTGATCGATCTGTTGATATCACCAAGCAAAGGCAGACACATGCATCTGATTGAATCTGATATTAAAACCTACCAAAGTCAGCTCTAGAAATGGCCTAATTATGGTATTCCAAGAAGAGTCAAAAATTTGCAAGATGGTGGGTGCAGTGCCACAATTGAGGCACCTGCCCTTTGTTGTTCTGTGGCTGCCATGCTGAAAGTTTTGACATCTGCACCTACAAAAACTCATGAGGTTTTCACTATTGTGAAAAAAAAATACATTTGGACTTTTATTAAAATCCATAAATCTGTCCTTTGCATCAGAAAATACATCTGTTTATTAATGTCCTGTACCAAAACAATTCCAAAATCAAGTCAAGAAAGGCTTACGATGTACTGACAACTAAATATAGATCTACCTGGGCATTAATTTAATTTTTTTTCTCCAGTATGGATAATATCATCATGCAAAAACAAAAATGAGTATAAAGCAGAGGATTTTCTTGAAATGAAAATGAAATGAAAGATAGCATCTTATTAATGAAGACTGTTGCAACTAACTTCATTGAGGCTCTACAGTTGGTGTCCTGCAAAATTCAATCCAGGCTTCACAGTCTCTGCCTCTTTATATTTATTGTCATGCTACATTATCCTAGAATTAGTGACAAATCAAATTGATGGCACCACACATCAAACTCCACAGTCTTTGCCAGCTTTCATGCCAGTGTTCATGCCAATTCAGATAACAAGCTAGGATAAGCTCCCAGCATTGAGCTGTAGGAATGAAATAATAGCATTGTTAGGGCTGAAGACATAACCTGTCATGGCCAGTTTTGACAGTGGTGGCACAATTCATACCTCTGCTAGCACTCCACTCAATCAGGTGCCACTTACCAACTTATCAGCTTTATGAGCCACAATGGTGCAGTGGTTAGAGTGCAGCATTGTAGGCTGCTTCTGCTGATTGCCGACTGCCAGCCGTTCAGCAGTTCGATTCTTACTGGCTCAAGGCTGACACAGCTTTCCATCCTTCCGAGGTGAGTAAAATAAGGACCTAGATTACAGGAGGCAATATGCTGACTCTGTAGATTGTTTAGAGAGGGCTGTAAAGCACTGTGAAGCAGTATATCAATCTAAGTACTGTGAAGCAGTATATCAATCTAAGTGCTATTGCTATTGTTATTATCAGTCCTTATGGATGGCACCAAGCAGGTGCCAACAGGAATCCTCTAACACGACCTTCTAAGATTTTTGCCAAATGATGGGTATCATAGACAACAACCTGCAAAATAGCAACTAGTGAGCTAAATTGACATTCAGCCTTTCAGTAGGTTCTTTAAGAAAACAGTTTTGAGCTTAATTTTTAATTTTAATGGTAGGCATCCATCTCAAAAATGTTATGAATATATTCCATGTTCAGATCTTTATAAATGATTTTGACAATAACACAAAATTGCTTCCCTGGCAGAATTAATTCCAATAATTTAATTAGATATTACAGTTTTCCAAGGAGCATTAACCTTCAAGCTGTTAAGACTCTGCTACTTTCTGACAAAAACTTAGTGTCGGGTAAAGAATAACTTTAACTGAACATTTATGTACCTCATGATGTCTCACACAACCCTTTCTAATATATTTAATTTCTCAAATGATAGACTGTAATTGAAACCTGCATCTATCCTATGATCTGAAGGCTTTCTTCTTGAAGAGACAGGAATAGAACTATGCCAAGGCTGAGTTTAAAACATAACAATAACCAAATTCAAGGTAAAATCCATTAAAATATGGCTACTCTTTGGTTTGTGGTCCCAGCACTCAGTTGAAGCTATCCAACGGAATAAAAAAAAACCTAAATATATATTATTTATTCATTTGTTTAATATCAACTAGAAGCCAAAACTCTCCAAGAAGTTTACAATAGAACATACTAAACAAAACCAGTCAAAATAACAACATATAATAAAAAGCAAAAGAACAACATTATATAAACTAGGCATTTGTAAAGCAACCACTCAAAGATTAAAACAATATAAATTAAAATACAATTTAAAAGAAAAAAGAAAATAGAAAGGCTTTTTTCATCTGGCACTGAAACAAAGCTAGTGTAGTTACCAGTCAAACTCTCTGGAGAAAGAATTACAGAGTACCAACCACTACAGAAAAAGTTCTCCTCCTTGTTGCATTAATATTAATATATTGATATTAATCTTCTTAATAAACCCAAAAGTATCTATACAGCCTCCTGGGAAAGCCATCAAAAGCCATCAATACCATAAAAATGTGTTTCTGATATGTGATGCAACACTTGGGAAAATACAGCATACTTCACTTAATCCTCCAGGGAAAGATTGAAGGTAAACGAGATCCAGGCAGAAGAATATCATGGCTTCAAAATGTAAGGGACTGGCTTGGATAAAACTCAACAGCATTTTTTTCGTGCAGTTGTTGATAAAAATAGGATAGCCAACATGATCACCATCATCCAATGAGGATATGGCATAAAAAGAAGAAATTAAATATTACATATTGGTAATTTCTTGAACTTGCATTGAAAAATGAGCTGAGAAATCATATATTTCCCATAAAATTCCATTGTTTTCTCTAAGCTCACTATCTATATATATGAAAGGACTTGTTAGAAGTGAGATTTCCCAAAACACCCATTTAAATAGTGTAGTTTTAATGGCTCTTTCAAATATATTTCATTTCAAACTGATGATTAATTCTACTGGGTGAGGAGGAGCAACAGTCTAACTAAATGTACATTATAGCTTTTCACTAAAATAATATGAGATTGATGCCCTTTAGTGTAAATAACATAGCAGTATTTTTTTCTTTTTCAAATGTATTTGTCAAAGAAGAAAGAAAGAAAGCATTTGAAAAACAAATTGCAAGCTCATAATCTTTGTAAGTATTCTACACGTACTTCAAATGAAAAGTATTTTTTCTAATTATTGTAATACGAATTCTCAACTCAGGAGTAGATCCATACCAGCATCTTGTATCTGTGAAAAGAAAAGTTTTATGATTTGAATTTTATGAGGTAAAAATTTCTTTACACTCTGTTACGGATGAGCTTTGAACACTCCATGCTTGAATAATAGCAACGCAAGAATACTCTTCATACCAAAAAGAGAGAGAGCTAACTTTCCATTGTAAGCTGTCAGTTTCTCACTGAACCAAGATCACATCTCGTCTCTCAGTTGTGTACCTTACAACATACATACATATATTTTTTTAAGGAAAGTCAAGATGGCAGCTCGGAGCACATGATTGAAGGTCCACCCTTCTTCATCCATGTTCAGAGCTAGTTGTAAGATTGTAGACACTGTGAGACTGTAAGGAATGTATCTGAACATACATAATTCTATGGAGATTGATTATCTCCCCCACTTTCCTATTACAAGTACTGTATATGTTTTACATTAAGCCTGTGATGTACATGCAAAGGATTACAAGTTATTTTAGATGATAGTATTCGAAATTTGACGATTCCTGAGCTATTCATACAATGTGTCAGGGCTCCAGCATCCACCCCCATTTAAAGCATGAGTCTCTAGCCACATCTCTCAGAGTAAAAAGAAGATTTACTAGGAGTGAACATGCCAGTGCTACCTGGGTGTAGCTGACTCTGAGACACATGATTCATTTCACTTTTGACCCGAGTCTTCCCCCCCACCCCCGGGATGTATATTCTCCAATGGGACACATCCATAGCCAAGAGTCATCCATCATGCTTTCCAATAATAATCTTGCGCATGCCAGAAGCTTTGGTCGCCTAGCAATAATCTATGAAGCATTTAAGGAATGCAGTACTCTCCCCACTCTTTTTCTGCTGGCAACTCTAAAATATTTTTGAGTTGACACAATGAGGAACTCAAGCTATTTCTGCTTTTGGGGCAACATTTGAGGCTCATATTAGCATTCCCTGATAATAGCTTACTTAGCCTTCCCTAATTCCTAGATGTTTTTGATTGGGACACTGTGGCTTCCTTGCTCTAAATTCATCCAGTTTGTTGATGTAATTCAAAATAGGATGACTCTAAACCTAATATTAATAAAACCAAGTGAGAAAAAAATGCATCTGCCATATAATTTACTATTACGGATTTAAACTTGGAGAACACATTTGAAGAACAATGGTTTGGACATCAGAATATAATTGGTCATCTTAGAAGATGATTTGCACTGAGGGCAGCAGTCTGAAGTGTTGTTTCTCTGGACCTGTGGCTTTTTTATTTTAAATTTATTGTTTTATGATGGAAAATCAAATATGAAACAGTAAAACAAGCAAACAAGATGAAACAAAACAGAAACATACATTCAACCCTAACAATCACAAAAAAGGGAAAAATAGTGTACAAAAGAGAAGGTAAAACTGGTGTGAGATTTTATATGTGTGAGTGAGTGTGTGTGTCTGTGTGTGTGTGTGTCTGTATGTCTGTGTGTGTATAGGTGAAACTTGAAAAATTAGAATATCATGCAAAAGTTCATTTATTTCAGTAATGCAACTTAAAAGGTGAAACCAATATATGAGATAGACTCATTACATGCAAAGCAAGATAGTTCAAGCTGTGATTTGTCATAATTGTAATGATTATGGTTTTCAGCTCATGAAAACCCCAAATCCACAATCTCAGAAAATTAGAATATTGTGAAAAGGTTCAATATTCTAGGCTCAAAGTGTCCCACTCTAATCAGCTAATTAAGCCACAACACCTGCAAAGGGTTCCTGAGCCTTTAAATGGTCTCTCAGTCTGGTTCAAGAGGAATCACAATCATGGGAAAGACTGCGGACCTGACAGTTGTGCAGAAAACCATCACTGATACCCTCCATGAGGAGGGAAAGCCTCAAAAGGTAATTGCAAAAGAAGTTGGATGTTCCCAAAGTGCTATATCAAAGCACATTAATAGAATGTTATGTGAAAGGGAGAAGTGTGGAAGAAAAAGGTGCACAAGCAGCAGGGATGACCGCAGCCTGGAGAGGATTGTCAGGAAAAGGCCATTCAAAAGTGTTGGGGACTTTCACAAGGAGTGGACTGAGGCTGGAGTCAGTGCATCAAGAGCCACCACACACAGACGGATCCCAGACATGTCGTATTCCTCTTGTCAAGCTGCTCCTAAACAACAAGCAACATCAGAAGCGTCTTACCTGGGCTAAAGAAAAACAGAATTGGTCTGTTGCTCAGTGGTCCAAAGTCAGTGGTCCAAAATCCTCTTTTCTGATGAGAGCAACTTTTGCATCTCATTTGGAAACCAAAGTCCCAGAGCTGGAGGAAGAATGGAGAGGCACACACTGCAAAATGCTTGAAGTCCAGTGTGAAGTTTCCATAGTCTGTGTTGATTTGGGGAGCCATGTCATCTGCTGGTGTTGGTCCACTGTGCTTCATTAAGTCCAGGGTCAATGCAGCCGTCTACCAGAAGATTTTGGAGCGCTTCATGCTTCCTTCTGCAGTCAAGCTTTATGGGGATGCTGACTTCATTTTCCAGCAGGACTTGGCACCTGCCCACACTGCCAAAAGCACCAAAACCTGGTTCAATGACCATGGGATTACTGTGCTTGATTGGCCAGCAAACTCACCTGACCTGAACCCCACAGAGAATCTAAGGGGCATTGCCAAGAGAAAGATGAGAGATATGAGACCGAACAATGCAGAAGAGCTGAAGGCAATTATTGAAGCATCCTGGTCTTCCATAACACCTCAGCAGTGCCACAGGCTGATAGCTTCCATGCCATGCCGCATTGAGGCAGTAATTGCTGCAAAAGGGGCCCAAACCAAGTACTGAGTACATGTGCATGATTATACTTTTCAGTGATCCAATGTTGTTCTATGTACAATCCTTGTTTTATTGATTGCATGTAATATTCTAATTTTCTGAGATTGTGGATTTGGGGTTTTCATGAGCTATGAGCCATAATCATCACAATTATGACAAATCATGGGTTGAACTATCTTGCTTTGCATGTAATAAGTATTTCATATATTAGTTTCACCTTTTAAGTTGCATTACTAAAATAAATGAACTTTTGCATGATATTCTAATTTTTCAAGTTTCACCTGTGTATGTATGGTATTTCTTCAGAAGGATACCATACATATACATTTTATTATGCATACATACAGGTACATATATACATACATATGGTACATAATGAATGTATCCTTCAGAGATACACACACACGTGTGTGTGTGTTTGTGAAGGAAGGAAGGAAGTATGCTTATATATGAAAACCTAGCCAACAGGTTGAGTTAAATATTGTTTGTGGTTTTTAATGCCACCAATGTTAAGTCCTGAGCAAGGGCACAAGGAACGGAGACGAGACATTGAACTGTGACTTCAACTCTTTATTGTGACTTCAGAACAGAGCAAATACCTGGGCAGCAGCAGCTCTTTTATAGAGCTGGCTGCTGTCAAAACAACCAATGATTTGAGTTTACCGCTCTAACAAGCGTCCAATCAGAGAGACCCGCTAACAGCCAATCGGACTGGCCAGAAACGACCAATCACGACTTGCTATTTGTGGGCCAATGAGAAGTGCAGGATTATGAGCCTGCTGTAAAAGTAAAGCTATTAGGGTTGTTACTGATGCGTTGGCTTAGTCCATAACACCCCTCCCCCCTAGGTTCCATCTGAGGGATGGGGTGACGTATTCTCATAAGTAGGCAGGTCGCTTCACCTGTCTGCTTGATCTGCGCTGTTCCACCGGTTTCTGTCCTGGCTCTGGTTCCTGTGGGCTGCTTGCTGAGCTGGGTGGCAAAAATGGTCCCGCTGTTTTGTCGAATGGCTCAGGGCTGCTTTCTCTGCTCTCACCAATGCTGTCCTTGGAGGTTCCCTGGATCTGTTTCCATCGCGGTGCTGTCACAAGGCAAGGCCACTCCCTGGCTTGGTTCTCCTTCTGGCGGTGAGTATCCCATGGTTGGTTGTGTAGACTGCTGGGTTTCAATTGTTAAATCATCTGTTATTTCTTTTTCGGCCCCCTCAATGTCCCTCCCCCCCCCAGTTGGAGATTCAGGGGATGAGATGGGAGTAGGTGCTAGTCTGGAACGAAGTTGGTCTATGTGGCGCTTCCACATTTTACCATCTGCAGTTTGTAGCCAATAGGATCGGGGTCCCGTAAGTTGTGTTATGGTAGCGCGGACCCACACTGGGTCGCCCGAGAAGTTTTTTGCAAAAACGGGGTCACCTTCCTGGAATGATTGACACTTGCTGCTGGATCCCAGGGGCTGTTCAGGCGTGTAAGCAGGGTGGAGGCGATCGAGATGCGAGCGAAGTTTCTGGCCCATCAGGAGTTCAGCTGGGGTTCTGTTTGTGGTGTTGCTTGGAGTAATATGTTGGAGGAGAAGCATCCGGTTTATTTTGTCATCAATGTCACCATGGTCCATTTTGTGTAAAGTATTCTTTACAAATTGAACCATTCACTCAGCCCTACCATTGGCCGCAGGGTGAGCTGGCGATGTTAAGGCGTGGCGGATGCCCTGGTCTGCTAAGTACTGTTCGAATGCCAGGGGAGTGAATTGGGGGCCATTATCGGAGACCAGGACATCCAGCAATCCGTGGGTAGCAAATAGCTTATTCAGTTTTTTAATGACTGCCTCTGTGGTGGCGCTTTTCATCTTGGGGACCTCGAGCCAGTTAGAATAGGCATCCATGGTTAGAAGGAAAGTGTGTCCTCTTGTGGGTCCCACAAAATTGATGTGGATACGGGATCAGGAACCTCGAGGTGTTTCCCACTGAGTTGGGGGTGTTTTTGGAGGAGCAGAGCGAGTCTCCTGGCATTTGCTGCACGTCGCTACCCAGGTCTCTATCTGCTTGTCTAAACCAGGCCACCATGCATAACTCCTGGCCAATGCCTTCATCCACACGATGCCTGGATGTCCATCGTGCAACATTTTTAAAACTTTATGTTGCAATTTCTCCAGGATTACAACTCTGTCTCCCCACAAGATGCAGCCCTTTTGGGAGAATAGTTCTGTCTATTGATTTCTGAATGGCTTGAAAGTGTTGTTGGGTGCGCTGTCCAGCCAACCCTGTTCCACCCAGCTGAGGACTCGTGCCAAAACAGGGTCCTTTTTCATTTCTGAGGTGATGTCTCGAGCGGTCAGCGGCGGCGATTTAAGAGTTTCGATTTGCAATACGGCCAGGGTTGGAGCTGGGTCCTCTATGATGTCTGGTAGTGGAGAGCGACTCAAAGCGTCAGCATGGGGAAAGGCTTTCCCTGGGCGGTGTTGCAGTTGGTAATCGTAGGCGGCTAAAAATTCCAGCCAACATTTCATTCTTGGTGATAAGATGTGGGGAGTTGGTTTGTTTCCTGCTAAAATACCAAGTAGTGGCTTGTGGTCTGTAATTATGGTAAAGGGTCTCCCATACACATATTCATGGAAACTTTTAATTGCGGATACAATGACGAGAGCCTCTTTATCAAGTTGGCTATAGTTCCTTTCAGTTTTAGACAAAGTTCTCGAAAAGAACGCAATAGGTGCTTCATTACCATTTGGCAGGACATGGCTTAAAATGGCTCCCACTCTGAATGGTGAGGCGTCACAGGTAACCATTAAAGGTAGAGTCTCGTTGTATTGTATCAATACAGCATCAGAAGTTAAGAGGTCTTTTACTTGTTGAAATGCTCGTTCATCACACCGTCCCCAGACTCAGGAAGCCTTTTTGTCGAGAAGTCTATGTAGGGGCTCGGCTACAGTTGCCTTCTGGGGCAAGAAGATGTTATAAAAGTTAATGAGTCCCAGGAAGGCTTGGAGGTCTGTCTTATTTCTAGGTCTTGGGGCATTTTTGATTGCAGTTAGTTTTTTTTTGGTGGGGTGGATTCCTTGTCTGTCGAGAAGGTATCCCAGGAACTCCACTCTCTCTGTACAAAGTTGACACTTGTCCCTTTTTACTTTCAGGCCAGCGTCTTTAAATTTTTGAAGAACCTTTCTGAGTTGTTGTACTAATAACTGTTTAGTAGGGTCAGCTATTAAGACGTCATCAAAATAAGGCATGACGCCTTTTATGCCTTGTAATAGTCTCTCCATCAAACTTTGGAAAATGCCCGGCACCACGCTTACTCCGAATTGGAGTCTATTGCACTTGAAGGCACCTCTATGTGTAACTATTGTCTGGGCTTCTGCAGTCATCGCGTCTACGGGTAGCTGTTGGTATGCCTGAGCTAAGTCCAATTTCGCAAATATTTTTCCGCCACCCAGGGAGTGAAAAAGGTGTTGGACCACCGGTACTAGGTAAGCGCTCTGTTGAAGGGCATGATTTAGGGTGGCCTGGTAATTCCCACAAATTCTTAACGAGCAATCTGGCTTCATGGGCGTTACTATTGGAGTTTCCCAATGGGCATGGTCAATCGGTTCCAACACACCCTGGGCTATTAATTTATCTAGCTGCTCGTCGATCTTTGGCTTGAGGGCAAAAGGCACCCGACGAGGCTTAAGACGAATGGGGACTACATCAGGGCTGAGATTAAATGATATAGGGGTCCCCTTGTACTTGCCTAATGTTCCTGTGAACGCATCCTGGAATTCCTGGATGAGGGCCTCTTCCCAGTCATCGCTTCCGGTTTGGTGTATGCCAGCTAGTTCAATTCCGAGTGGGGCGAACCACTGTAATCCTAACAAACTGGGCTGGTCACGATTGACGACAGTCAGGGGAAGCATCGCGGTGCGGTCCTTGAAGAATACTTGGACGTGGCTGGAACCAACAACCGGAATTCTGTTTCCCTGGTAGTCTTTTAGGATGATTCTTTGAGTGCTGAGGTCCTGGAGACAGATGGCAGGGATCAGCTGTTTGAGGGTTTTCCAGGAGACCATCGATAGGGATGACCCCAAGTCGACTTCCATCACGCATGGTCGATTCTCAATAGTAACCTTTTCGTGGACCTTTCTTGCATCTTGCGATGAAGCATGGCCGATAATAATAGTTTGGTGCACCTCTTCTCATCTCGTTGAAGCAGCAGGTGCTCAATTTCTGTAGTAGTAGTGGTTGTTCCATTGGTGGTTCAGGCGGTCCCAATTTCCAGATGGTTTGCCTGTCTCCCGACAGAGGTTGTTCTCCCTTCGACTTGGACTGGACTCTCGCTTGCTTCTGCAGATCTTTGCGATGTGGCCTCTTTTCCCACAGGCACGGCAGAGTGCGTTGAGGAATTTGCAGTCTAATCACGGGTGGTTTGCCCCGCAACCAGCACATTGACGCAGGAGTCTCTGGTTCCTTTGTTTTCGTTCCGAGCGGAGCCAGTTGACCTCCTCTTCCTCACTGTCTGAGGATGATTCGAGGTCTTTGTGATGGGCAGTAATAGTGTGCCTCTCAGAGGAGAGCGGACTATCATTAGCGAGTTGGCGGTGCGGTACGTTCACTCGGTGCATTCGAGCGACTGACTTCCTGGTTGCTTCTGCGGCAGTAGCGTCGGTGATGACATCTGCAAGGCTGATGTCTCCTTTCGCCATGAGTTTACTCTGCGCTGTGTGGTCATCTAAACCCAGAACTAGGCGGTCTCTCAGGGCTTCCTCGAGGTTTGCAAAACCACAAAGGCCTCCTAGGTTCCGGAGGTCAGCTACGAAATCCCCAACATTCTCCTTCTTCCATTGGTCCCTCTGGTAAAACTCGTGTCTTCATATCAGTGTAGGTACTACGGGTGCGTAATGGGCCCGGAGGATTGGTGCGAGGTTATCCCAATCCATGGTCTTCACTTCCGCCGGTTTGGCAAGTGCTTTAGCCATTTTGAAAATGGCGGGGCCGCAGTGGGTCAGAAACACCGCTCATTTCTTGCCAGGTGTAGCATCCTTCAGATTGTTGGTCTCTAGGAACATCTGGAAATGGTCTATATACGAGTCCCAGTCTTCGTTTGCCAGGTCAAATGGAGCGGGTGGTATGGCGCCGCTGGTCATTCTGCCATTTGTTGTGTGCACTCTTCAGCCACGTGCTCTGTCTTGTTCGATGAGTACTTAGTCAGCTCTATCATCTCCGCATCCCACCCTTGTCGCCAGTGTTAAGTCCTGAGCATGGGGGCAAGGAACGGAGATGAGACATTGAACTGTGACTTCAACTCTTTATTCGTGACTTCAGAACAGAGCAAATACTTGGGCAGCAGCAGCTCTTTTATAGAGCTGGCTGCTGTCAAAACAACCAATGATTTGAGTTTACCACTCTAACAAGCATCCAATCAGAGAGACCCGCTAACAGCCAATCGGACTCGCCAGAAACAACCAATCACGACTTGCTATTCGCGGGCCAATGAGAAGTGCACGATTACGAGCCTGTTGTTAAAGTAAAGCTATTAGGGTTGTTACTGATGCGTTGGCTTAGTCCATAACAACCAATATGATATCCTTCTGAAGAAATGGTATTGAAAGATACTGACACTTTTTAATTATTTGTCCTCTGGTTCCTGCTCCTGTTATCCTCATAATGCACAAAAGGTTTCTATATATGTTCACAGTTTTACATACCTAAGCCCCTCCATACGGCTCTTGATTACATAAGTGTTCTTTCTATATAACCCCAGAAAGCTGGTGCTTTCCTATCTTCTCTTCCTTTTCCCTTGAGTCAATGCAGTTTAGTGGCCGGTGCAAAAGATAGTGACAGTCTCACTAAAGTGATTTATATATGTAGCCATATTTCTCTCATGAAATTATATAAATGGATACACAAGTCTCTAATTTTTTCCTTTCCCCTAAAATTATGATTTTTCTCAAAAGTGGGGGAGGGTTTTCCAATGTCCATCACAAACAGTATTTTCTTTCTTTTAAAACAAAACACTGTCAATTCAGTGGTAGAAATATAATAGTGTATCAAGAAGTAGAAAATTGACCATACACATATTTCTGTCTCTTCAATATTTTTTTCTCAGATGTGTAGTGTTTTTTTTTTTTCCTTCTTGGTGCAATTTGCAAAACTTTCATGTGGTAATCAAATAAAACAAGAATGATGGTAATAGCATAAAACATTCTAACAAAAATGCTATTTTACCATGTTGAGATTGACATTATATAGTCTTGGCTGTTAGCAACTGTCAAATAAAGATTTGGGTGAATAATTCCTGGTTAACAAAGGTTTAGGCTTAGATGGGAAAGAACAAAGGGAATCTGTTTCAAACCTAAATAAGATTAATGTTATCATATCACTCTGTAAATGATTGAAATGACTTACTTTATCCTATTTACGGTTACCGTCACTTAGAATTAGTTCTCTTTGGCTTCAGTTTCTCCATTTAAAGATTTATATTGAACACAATCATTTCACTATTATCTGACTTAGTCTACATACTGATTTAAATAAAAATTTAGTCTTACTTCCAGAAAAAGCAGCAGAAGGTGCAAAGAACTATGTATTTTTTAAAGAAGGAGGAAAAAAAATGATGTTAAATGTGACCAAGGAATGAAATTGTATTTTTTAATTGAATAAATTTATTTTATGAGGTATACAAAGGATGTAAGTTAAGTATGACAGAAGTTTTGTGTAAAAAGAAAAATGCCTTGTTAACTCTAAATATGTTTTGTTGAGTGCAAGTGGTGAGGTTTTTTTTAAAGTTTGGGCAAGAATTTTTAAAAATGTAAGTTCTGTACTAATAAGTGACAAGAAATATTCCTTCATGTGTTTACTGTTGAAGATCACTTTTTTGGTGGTAATGGATTTAGTATGGTTCACTATATGTGGAATTGGTGTCATATATGTGAAATGAGAAGATGGATAGATATTTTTACACAGAGAGAGAAGGGGGAGGGAGTGAAGGAAGGAGGGAGGGGGAGGGAGAGGGAGAGAGGGAGAGAGAGGGGAGGTGGTACTCAGCAGGTTCTGACCAGTTCTGGAGAACCAGTAGCAGAAATTTTGAGTAGTTCGGAGAATCGGCAAATACCACCTCTGACTGGAGATTTTACAGTATCCTACCCTGCCATGCCCACCAAGTCACGCCCACAGAATCAGTAGTAAAAAAATGTGAATCCCACCACTGGAGAGAGAATATACAAGATATGGGTATCATACCAACAGAAGGCATCATCTAATTGAAGTTGGATTATCACAAAATGCAATACTCTAGGTGTGGTCTTACTAAGGCTTTATAGAGTGGTATTAGTGCTTCCCTTGATCTTGACTATATCCCTCTGTTAATACACTTAGGATTGCATTAGCTTTTTTGGCTGCTGCTGCACACTGCTGGCTCATATTTAGCTGGTTGTCCACTAAGACTCCAAGACTCTCACAGTTACTGCTATTGAGCCTGGTTTCACCCAGTCTATATGTGTACTTTTGGTTTTTCTTGCCTAAGTGTAGGACTTTACTTTTCTCTACATTGAATTTCATTTTGTTAGATATGGCTCAGTGTTCTCAGTGGTCTACTAATTTAATCACTGTGTTGAAGAATGAAATAAGATTGGTTTGGCATGATCTGTTTTGAACAAACCCGTGCTGACTGCTAGTTATTACTTTACTTATTTCTAGATGTTGGCAGATCTGTTTTTTTTAATTATCATTTCCAGTAACTTCCCGGGTATTGATGTTAGGCTGATTGGTCTATAGTTTCCTGGGTCTGGTTTTTTTCCCTTTTTTGAAGATGGGAACCACATCAACTCTTTTCCAGTCCTCTGGTACTTCCCCGGTGCTCCAGGATTTTTGAAAGATATGGTGCAGTGGTTCTAAAATGACCTCTGCCAGCTCCTTTAAAACTCTGGGATGTATTCCATCAGGCCCTGATAATTTGTGTTCATCAAGATCAGACAGATGTTCTCTTACTATTTTTTTGCTTATTTTAACTTTTATTTCTGGTCTGTCTTTTACAGTTATGTTTTTGGTGGGCTGAGCTATAGTTTCTTCTTGGGTGAAGACAGAGGCAAAGAATGAGTTAAGCAGTTCTGCTTTCTCTCTGTTGTTACTTCCTTGCCAACTTCTCTCTTTAGTGGACCGACTGTTTCCTTGATTTTTTTCTTGTTATTTATATGTGGAAAGAAACTTTTTTTATTATCTTTGACTTTTGTTGCAAGTCTTTGTTCGTTCTGAGCCTTTGCTATCCTGACTTTGTATTTGCAGATTCTGGCTGCTATCATGTGTCACCTGGTCCTTCTCTTCACTAGACTAACCATGCCCACATTCTTCAGATGTTTTAGTCTCCAGGCCCTTAATCCTCTTTGTTGCTCTTCTCTGCACTCTTTCTAGAGTCTCAAAGTATCTTTTATAGTGTGGTGACCACGACTGCATGCAATATTCCAAATGTGACTTACTAAGGCTTTATAGAGTGGTATGGCAGTACCTCTCGTTAAGATTGAGTTTGCTAAGGTTGTTTGAAAGCCACTAATTTAAGGCTGTTTTTCCATTGTACAAATTATATGGCAATGGTCTAATTTTGCCCCAGTGTTTCACCTTCAGAAACAATTGTGATGAATTTAGAGACTGCAGATGAGAAGATTGCATCAGCAGCACTAGAAAATAATAAATGGGAAAAACAATGGGTAGAAACAATTTAATGAATCCATTGAAAATTACCTCAGCATAGTACTGTTGAATACATTAGTTTTGCCACTTATATTTAGCCATGCATTTGGAAAAGCATGTAACTGAGCTTTTGATTAGGTAACAATGCAGAGTAGTTCAAACTTTGGATTTATTTTTATTTTTACCATTAGAGTTTGAAAGTCACAGGAAAAAAATGCAAATGTGCTACCTAGCCCAAAGTGAAGCACATTTCTCTCTAAAATGAGTTTCAACTATTTCAATAAGGTTTGTTACAAGGAAATATGCTTAAAGTAGCAGTCTGAGGGCTGTGCTCTTTAAACAACATTTTTCTCTGAGATAATCCTATTGAAAAATAATGATTTAAGCCACACAGCCTAAATCTTCTCCTTTTGAAGGTTATCAGAGAAGAGGGAAGGAAGCAGAGGTGGTATTCAACAGGTTCTGACCAGTTCTGGAGAACTGGTAGCAGAAATTTTGAGCAGTTCAGAGAACCAGCAAATCCCACCTCTGACTGGCCCTGTCTGTTAAGTTCTGCGCATGGGCGCAAGAATGGAGACGAGTCAGTGAACAGTGAACTTCAACTCTTTATTTAACATGGTATAACAGCTCAGCTCTATGACCACAACGGCCCCTTTATATAGGCAAGCTCTTAAGTACTTAGCCAATGAAAACACAGGGAGTGCTAGCTCCTTTAACCAATGGGAAAGGCTCGTTAATAGCCAATCAGATTCTCCTGAATGGACCAATCCAATATCGCTATTATCAGCCAATCAGAAGTGCAGGGCCAGAACCCTGCACTTTACTTTAAGCTTTTAATAATCTTTATTCAAGCACTTTTATTAATTCAGACCCCTTCCCCCCGGGTTCTGTTTAAGGGGTGCAGAAACGTAGTCTTTGAGGTAGGCAGGTTGTTTTGATTGTCTATTTGATTTACGTTGTCCTCCCGTTGTCCTCCCGGTATTTGGCTATAGTCTTGTTGGGGTAGGATGTTATCCGGTGAACAGGGTGCCTCCGGTTCTGTATCTAAATTTTCGTTGCCACTAATGTCCTTGGTATCTCCTTGAGGCGAGCTTACCCCTATCCCCGATCCTTCTTCACGTGTTGCCTCTGAGCAGTCATCTCTTCCGCTTGTGCTTTCTGCCGTTTCAAATTCAGCCTCCTCGGCGTCTCCTCCCCCCTCACTTTGGAAATCAGGGGACTCGGAGATCCCTGATTGCAGCCTTGAATGCAGCTGATCAATATGGCACTTCCATATTCTATCGTCACAACATTTCACTCGGTACGATCTGGGTCCGGTTATTTGGATTACAGTTGCCTCGACCCACAACGGATCACCCGAAAAGTTTCTAGCAAAAACCAAGTTGCCTACCTGGAAATTACGGCATTTCCTGCTGGATCCGTGTGGTTTTTCCGGTTCATATGATGGGTGAAGACGGTCGAGGTGGGAGCGGAGCTTCCGTCCCATCAATAACTCAGCCGGAGTTTTGTTGGTGACGCTGTGCAGAGTGATATGCTGCAAAAGGAGCATCCAGTTAATCTTGTCTTCAATATCGCCATAGTCCATTTTATGCAGAGTTTTTTTGACGAATTGTACTTGGCCCTTCCGTTGGCTGCAGGATGTGCCGGGGAAGTTAGCGCATGGCGAATACCGCGGTCCGCCAGATACTGTTCAAAAGACAGCGCAGTAAATTGGGGCCTGTTGTCGGATACCAGAACATCTGGTAGTCCGTGTGTTGCAAATAATCTGTCTAATTTCCTGATGACTGATTCGGTTGTTGTATTTCTCATTTCATGGATTTCAAGCCAGTTCGAGTAGGCATCCACCGTTAATAAAAATGTGTGCCCTTTAGTAAGTCCCGCAAAGTCCAGATGAATACGGGACCATGGTCCCCTAGGTGTTTCCCATTCTGTCAGGGTTGCTTTCGGTGGGACATTGCTAACTTTCTGGCATTTGTGACAAGCCTTTACCCAGGCTTCGATCTGCTTGTCGATACCCGGCCACCATGTGTAGCTTCGTCCGAGGGCTTTCATGCACACGATGCCGGGGTGGCCATCGT
This sequence comes from Hydrophis major, assembly GCA_033807585.1. Taxonomy (NCBI): domain Eukaryota; kingdom Metazoa; phylum Chordata; class Lepidosauria; order Squamata; family Elapidae; genus Hydrophis; species Hydrophis major. The sequence goes on from CM066331.1 coordinate 141,826,306, forward strand.
GCAAGGTTCTCAGTACTGCCCGCTGTAACCGCTCTGAGACAATGACTCTATCTCCCCAAATAATGCAGTCCTTCGGGGAAAACAGTTCCGTTTGTCAATTTTTGAAGGGGACGTAGTCATCAGGTATTTGGTCCAATGGCCATCTGCGCTCAACCCAGCTGAGGACTCATGCCAAAATGGGGTCGCATTTCATTTCTATCGCGATATCTTGGGCTGTCAGTGGTGGTGTTTGAAGTGTCTTGATCTGAAGTGTTGTGACGGTTGGAGCGGGGTCATCAACGGTTTCCGGAAGTGGTGCACGGCTCAATGCGTCAGCGTGGGGAATGGCTTTCCCCGGGCGGTGTTGCAACTTATAATTATATGCAGCCAAGAATTCTGACCAGCGAGTCATTCTGGGAGATAATATATAAGGGGTTGGCCTATCTCCTGCTATTATTCCCAGCAAAGGTTTGTGGTCAGTCACTATAGTAAAGGCTCGGCCATACACATATTCATGAAATCTTTTAACAGCGGAAACAATAGCAAGGGCCTCTTTATCAATTTGACTGTAATTGCGTTCTGCTTTTGATAGCATCTTTGAAAAATAGGCAAAAGGGGCTTCACTACCATTTGGTAAAAGGTGGCTCAAAATGGCGCCCACTCTGAATGGTGATGCATCACATGTAATCGTTAAAGGCAAAGTCTCGTTATACTGCATCAAAACAGCATCAGAAGTCAATAAATTTTTTACTTGTCGAAACGCCTGCTCTTCTCTGTGTCCCCAAACCCAGGTTGCTTTTTTGTCCAACAAATGATGTAGGGGTTCTGCTACGGTTGCTTTGTGAGGCAGGAAAACTTTATAAAAATTGATAAGGCCTAGAAAAGCCTGGAGTTCGGCCTTATTTCAGGGTTTGGGGGCATTTTTGATTGCCCTAAGCTTGCTATCGGTGGGGTGAATGCCTTGTTTATCAATTAAGTACCCTAAAAATTCTACTCAATCCGTACATAGTTGACACTTGTTTTTTTTAACTTTGAGACCCGAGTCTTTAAATCTCTGGAGAACCAACCCCAGGCACTCCCTTAGTATTTCTCGAGTCGGGGCAGCAATTAACACGTCATCAAAATATGGGACAATGCCTTTTATCCCTTGTAATAGTCTTTCCATCAAACTTTGAACGATTCCCGGGGCCACGCTTACTCCGAATTGGAGTCGGTTACATTTAAACGCACCTCGGTGCGTAACGATCGTTTGGGCCTCTGCCATTTTTTTGTCTACAGGCAGTTGTTGGTATGCCTGGGCTAAGTCTGTTTAGCGAAGATTTTTCCACCCCCCAAGGAATGGAGAAGGTGTTGCACCACCGGTACCAGGTAAGCGTTTTGTTGAAGGGCGTGGTTCAGGGTGGCTCGGTAGTCCCCACAAATTCTTATTGATCTATCCGGCTTGATGGGTGTCACGATTGGGGTTTCCCAAGGACAGTGGTTGGTTGGTTCTAACACACCCTGGGCTATTAATTTATCAAGCTACTCGTCAATCTTTGGTTTAAGGGCAAATGGAACTCAACGAGGCTTAAGGCAGATGGAACTATTTCGGGTTTGAGGTTAAATGATATCGGGGTCCCCTTGTACTCACCTAGTTTATCTGCAAAGATGTCCTGGAATTCTTGGACGAGAGCCTCCTCCCAGTCATTGCTGCAGGTTCGGTGAATGCCGGCTACTTCAATTCTGAGTGGAGTGAACCATTGGAGGCCTAACAGGCTAGGCCGATCCCTGTCAACTACAGTCAGGGGTAGGGACGCTGTATGATTCTTAAATGAGACACGAACTTGGCTGGATCCAACAACTGGAATTCGATTCCTTTGATAGTCTTTGAGTATGACTCTTTGGAATCTAAGGTCTTGCCTCTGGACAGTAGGGATGAGCTGCTTGAGGGTCTTCCAGGAAACCATCGAGAGGGATGATCCTGAATCGACTTCCATCATGCAAAGTTGGTTTTTGATGGCCACTTTCACTCGGATCTTCTTGGCATCTAGAGATGAGGCGTGACCAATCGTAATAGTTTGGTGAGCCTCTTCTCGCTTCGTTGAGTGGTTTAGGGGTTTGTTTCTGTAGGAGTGGTTATTCCATTGGTGGTTCAAGGGTTCTCGCTTTACAGGACAGCTTACTGTGATAGTTAGCCCCCCTCAGGGGCTGGCTGGGTCCTAGTTTGCTTCTATAGACCCTTCCAATGTGGCCTCTTTTCCCGCACACATGGCAGAGCGCGTCGAGGAATTTGCAGTCTGATCGGGGGTGGCCTGCCCCGCAACCAGCGCATTGGTACTGCGATCTCTGGCGTTGGTCTCGTTCAGACCGGAGCCGGTTGACCTCTTCTTCATCGCTTTCTGATGACAATTCGAGGTCCTCGTGGTGGGCTGTCGTTGCCTGTTCTTCTAAGTGAGGTGAAGCTTCGCTGGCAAGTTGGCGAAGCAGGGCATGGGTGCGGCGCATTCGGGCAGCCGACTTCCTGTTTGCTTCTGCTGCAGTAGCGTCAGCGATGGCATCTGTAAGGCTAATGTCGCCTTTCGCCATCAGCTTACTCTGCGTGCCTGGTGCATCTAGTCCCAGAACTATTCGGTCTCTCAGGGCTTCTTTGAGGTCGGCAAACCTGCACAGGCCTCCCAGATTTTGGAGATCCGCTATGAAATCAGCAACACTTTCGTCCTTTCACTGATCTCTCTGGTAAAATTCATGCCTTCGAACTAGTGTTGGTACGGTTGGTGCATAGTGGGCCTTAGCAGGGGTTTGAGGATGTCCCAGTCCATAGGCTTCACTTCTGCCGGTTTCGCTAGTGGCTTGGCCATCTTGAATACAGTCGGTCTGCAATGAGTTAGGAATACCGCCCGTTTCTTTCCGGTAGTGGCATCCTTCAAATTGTTGGTCTCCAGAAACATCTGGAAGCGATCCATATATGAGTCCCAGTCTTCTTGTGCCGGGTCGAATGGAGGGGTGGTATGACACCGCCGGACATGGTTCCACCGTTGGTGCGTTTCAGCCATGTGCTCTGTTATCGCTCTTCGTTGTTCAGTCAGCTCTTACATTTCCACATCCCATCCTCGTCGCCAGTGTTAAGTTCTGCACATGGGCGCAAGAATGGAGACGAGTCAGTGAACAGTGAACTTCAACTCTTTATTTAACATGGTATAACAGCTCAGCTCTACAACCACAACAGCCCCTTTATATAGGCAAGCTCTTAAGTACTTAGCCAATGAAAACACAGGGAGCGCTAGCTCCTTTAACCAATGGGAAAGGCTCGTTAATAGCCAATCAGATTCTCCTGAACGGACCAATCCGATGTCGCTATTATTGGCCAATCAGAAGTGCAGGGCCAGAACCCTGTACTTTACTTTAAGCTTTTAATAATCTTTATTCAAGTACTTTTATTAATTCACAACACTGCTCCCATCTATTCTCTGCCTCCTGAGTCCCAGCTGATCGGCTGGGACTTCTTTGGTTGCCCTGTACAGGAAAATGGAGCTGGAGAGCAGGTTAGTAGGATGGGGAGGGAATGGGATTTTACAGTATCCTTCAACTGCCACACCTACCAAGCCACGCCTATAGAACTGGTAATAAAAAAATTTGAATTCCCCCACTGGAAGGAAGACTGATGCTTCAAAAACCTACAGATTAAAGTATAGATTATTTTTAAAGGAGAAGCAATAACTGGAAGAAGTTTTAACTGGAAGAAGTTGTGTTTTAATTAGTTACGTTGTAGGAGTAGTGATTTGAAATTCTGATTTCTCTTTTGATCTGTGCCAAGGTTTCTTTATGAACTTCAATCACTCTGAATTTTACACCTTCCTTTTGAGGTGCTTTCTGAATTTTTTTTTTATCACTAATGTGAGAATGAAGCAGTTCTCTCTTTGAACTTCAATTTAGGATCTGATCCAGATCTTTCTGAAGCTGATAATATGTTCACAGAGGGTGAATTTGATCTAAATCAACTTGATTAAAATTGTTCATCAGGAATACATTGAATTGTTTGCCAGTTTTTTTTACAGTTCTGCAGAAATGCTATAATCATTTCTAGATTTCAATGATTTTCATTATTTCATTAGTTGTCCTGTGTATTCTTCAACATGTAGAAAACAATGTGGGTTTTTTGCTGAAAAATTATACTTGCCATATAAAACAATCATTTAATCAGAATTGTTGTTCAGATTAATATTCACGAAAAAAGAGAGAATATAATTATATCAATGCCAAGAAACCAGCTACGAAATTGTGAAACCATTAGGAGTTGAACCTGTTCCCATTCAATTAATAGATGTGAATATTTGGAGGAATTTTACCATAAACTGCTAAGTGAAGAGACATTAGTAACATTAATATTTTTAAAAGAGTTTTATTTTTTAATAACAAACATAAATAAATACAAACATAAACACAAAACATAAAACTATCTTTCCATTGTATATTGTGTCGGTTGGTACATATCTTCTTATGCACAATATCAACAGTCGTTCCTTTCTAGATACATTATTAAAATTTATATTATATAGATCAACTATGCATATTATATTACACTGCTCAAAAAAATAAAGGTAACACAAAAATAAGACATCCTAGATCTGAATGAATGAAATATTCTTATGAAATACTTTGTTCATTACATAGTTGAATGTGCTGACAACAAAATCACACAAAAAATATCAATGGAAATCAAATTTAGCAATCCATGGAGGTTTGGATTTGGAGTTACACTCAAAATTAAAGTGGAGAAAAACACTACAGGCTGATCCAATTTTGATGTAATGTCCTTAAAACAAGTCAAAATGAGACTCAGTAATGTGTGTGGCCTCCATGTGCCTGTATGACCCCCTCCCCCCCCAACGCCTGGGCATGCTTCTGATGAGGTGGCGGATAGCCTCCTGAGGGATCTCCTCCCACACTTGGACTAAAGCATCCCCCAACTCCTGGACAGTCTGCGGTGCAATGTGGCATTGGTGGATGGAGAGAGACATGATGTCCCAGATGTGCTCAATTGGATTCAGGTCTGGGGAACGAGTGGGCCAGTCCATAGCATCATTGCCTTCGTCTTGCAGGAACTGCTGCCACACTTCAGCCACATGAGGTCTAGCATTGTCTTGCATTAGGAGGAACCCCGGGGCCAACCGCACCAGCATATGGTCTCACAAGGGGTCTGAGGATCTCATCTCGGTACCTAATGGCAGTCAGACTACCTCTGGCGAGCACATGGAGGGCTGTGTGGCCCCCTAAAGAAATGCCACCCCACACCATTACTGACTCATTGCCAAACCGGTCATGCTGGAGGAGGTTGCAGGCAGAAGAACGTTCTCCATGGCATCTCCAGACCTGTCATGTCTGTCACATGTGCTCAGTGTGAACCTGCTTTCATCTGTGAAGAGCACAGGGTGCCAGTGGCAAATTTGCCAATCTTAGTGTTCTCTGGAAAATGCCAAACGTCTTGCACAATGTTGGGCTGTAAGCACAACCCCCACCTGTGGACATCGGACCCTCATACCACTCTCATGGAGTCTGTTTCTGACTGTTTGAGCAGCCACATGCACATTTGTGGCCCGGTGGAGGTCTTTTTGCAGGGCTCTGGCAGTGCTACTCCTGTCCCTCCTTGCACAAAGGCGAAGGTAGCAGTCCTGATGCTGGGTTGTTGCCCTCCTACAGCCTCCTTCACGTCTCCTGATGTACTGGCCTGTCTCCTGGTAGCACCTCCATGCTCCAGACACTACGCTGACAGACACAGCAAACCTTCTTGCCACAGCTCACATTGATGTGCCATCCTGGATGAGCTGCACTACCTGAGCCACTTGTGTGGGTTGTAGACTCCGTCTCATGCTACCACTGGAATGAAAGCACCACCAGCATTCAAAAGTGACCAAACCATCAGCCAGAAAGCATAGGAACTGAGAAGTGGTCTGTGGTCACCACCTGCAGTACCACTCCTTTATTGGGGATGTCTTGCTAACTGCCTATGCTTTCCACCTGTTGTCTATTCCATTTGCACAACAGCATGTGAAATTGATTGTCAATCAGTGTTGCCACCTAAGTGGACAGTTTGATTTCACAGAAGTGTGATTGACTTAGAGTTCCATTGTGTTGTTTAAGTGTTCCCTTTATTTATTTATTTTGAGCAGTGTATATTATTGTTAACTCCTTATTGGATTTTAATTGTAAGTTCACATCATCCTTTTCTAGCAAATTTCAACTTTTATAAAACCTAATTCATAATATCATTCATTTCATCATAGTCAATTATAACATATCATTACATTGTCTTATCTTTATTATAATATTGTATTTATATTGTATTATATTTTATTTCCCTATTTTTTGTTTAACCATTTATAAAATAAATCCCAAGCTTTATGAAACTCTTTATCTTCTTGCTCTCTAATTGGTAATGCCAATTTACTCATTTCTGCACATTCCATTATTTTCTTAATCACCTCCTCTTCTATCGGAATTTTTTTCAATTTTTCATTTTTTGGCAAATACAATTCTAGCTGCTGTTAAAACATTTACAATCAAATACGTCAGTTCTTTACTGTATCCTTCAGATAAGATACCAATAAAAATATATCTGGTTTCAAGTCTATATGCTGTTTTGTCTTTTTTTTTTCCAGCCATGTATGAATTTTAGTCCAGTATCTCAGTAACATTAATATTTTATCCAGAGTCCTGTTCTGCCTAACTTTTTCCTCCCAATAATAAATAGATTATCTTTTTAAAAAAATTAACAACTCTATTTGTTGCATAATATAGGCATAATATAGATAAATTGTTTTATTCATAACATCTTTTAAAGTAGGCAATTCTAGCTAGGTCAACTAACACAAAAAAATGGTAGGCCCTAAATTCCATCTTTATTTGTACTTTCCTCCACATTCAGATATTAGAAGAAAAATTAAGCCTTCCTGCTGTTTCAATTTCAAAATTGCCTCTCTGCATTGAATAAATTAATTTAAAGAGAGGGGGAAAAACACTTTTTCTATACCAGCAACAAAGCTGATTTCTACTCTAGTGATCGTTGAATCTAAACAATTGAGTGAGTTTTTAATCAGATTACCTGTGTGACTTTGATTAAATATCAAAACAATTTAGAAAATATCATTAGCAAATGTATTTCATGAATACATTTGACCAGAAATTAATCACAACTGGGAACTATATAAAGATAATTATATCAGGGTGCAAGAGAGGGAATGCTCGTGTCTGCAGTTTATCTCTGGCATTGCCTATTCTTCTTTTGAAGCTGAAACTCAATTCTTTCCAAAATTCAACAAGTTGCTTCTGATGGGACTGTTAAGTCCTGGGCATGGGCACAAGGAACGGAGACGAAGCATCGAACGGTGACTTCAACTCTTTATTGAACAGAAAGAACAGAGCAACTACTTGGGCAGCAGCAGCTCTTTTATAGAGCTGGCTGCTGTCAAAACAACCAATGATTCGAGCTTTCACAAGTGTCCAATCAGGGGGCCCCGTTAACAGCCAATCAGACTGGCCAAAAATGACCAATCACGACTCGCTATTCATGGGCCAATGAGAAGTGCAGGATTACAAGCCTGCTGTGAAGTAAAGCTGTTTAGGGTTGTATCGCTGCGTTGGCTTAGTCCATAACAGGGATAATCACAGCAAACAACTACACATTCGTTTAGGTTTTTGCTCCAGCCATTGTGATTCTGAGTAATGATTTCTCTTTCAAATAGTTGCATATTTCTCAGTTTCCTCCTTATATACTTTATCCATAAATTTCCTGTCCACGTCATCTCCATTAGATGGACTGTATCTTAGCTCAAGTTTTGGCAACAACAGAACTTGTACAAAAGTAGAATCTTGGAAATTCATTTGGGAGGATGAATCAATTATTAATACTTTTGGGAGGATAAATCCAAAATTAATACTCCATTTCCCTTGAATAATAAATATAAAATTCTTGTATTGACATTTGAACTGATGTTGATGTTGTCATTTCTTTTACTTCATACTGTAACAGATAATCCTAGTATCTATGTGCAGAGGCGAATGGGAAAGAGTCACAGAGAAGGTATATATTCTGTCTTCTGTCTACACAAAACTATTGTATCATAATCAGTTAAACTTTAATAATAGTAGTTTATCAACAGGCATATTTTTATGTATTAGCCATTTTATATCTTACCACACTTTCCGTTCTTCCTGATATCTAGTAATTTAAAATATTACGAAAACATAAAGAAACAAATAGCATCTACCATCTCTACCTAGCATCCATAATCACCAGTAACAATTCTCACAAATTAAAAACTGAAAAATATTTCCACATTATGGTCCTCCTGCATCAAGAAGAGAGAACATCATCCAAATTTCCAAGAAGTTGTTCCAAAAAATAAAGTAACAATGCAGTCCTAGGCTCAGCTGAGGCTGAACTCCAAGAAACCTTACTCTCCCACAAAAAGAGATCAAATTTTCCAGGGACACTGGAAACAGTTGGGAGGATAATTAGCATGGACAGTCCCAAAGGAAATGGGTTATGATTATTCCATCTTTAACCATTTTATGTATATTTTATGTACCAGACAGAGATGGAAAGTAAAATCTAGGCTGATCCCTCTTCTAATCTACACCATGAAAGAAGCAATGTTATGAACAGGGATGCTCTCTCCAACAGTGATAAAATTATCTGATGAACAATTATGTCAATAGGCTTTGCCAAGTGAGTCCAGTAGGGCAGGTTTAGAACAAATATCAAAAGATTTAAATTGAATACCCTTTATAAATTAAAACCACAGCACATGAACCACATACATCCTGTATACAAGTAATTTATTTTGCTACAAATGTGCACGTACACAAATAATACAAAGTAATACAAAATTGACTTGAATAATGTATTAAAAAGAAGGGTTCAAATATTCTTCTGGTTCATCAAGAAGTTGCCCATTTTTTATTCTTCTCTAAATACTATAATTCCAACACTGGATAAAATGCACATGGAAGAGATGCTCCTATAGGGTCAATAAAATATGACAAATGTCAGAAATATAAAAACGGAATCCTTATTTCTTTTGAAGTCATAGGGATTTGAGTTAGTTAATTCAAAGCCTGCGAGCATAATTTTGCCCTTTCTCAAGAATTTACAGCATTACTGTGTTCATTTAAGAGTTATACAAAGAAATATAAAATCACTTAGGATAAATCATTTGATTGCTAAATATAATTTCTAAAACAAAGACCAATTAACAATAATTGTGTAAACTACCAAGATGCTATTTTGTTCCTAAAAGGCACACAATTAAAATTATAGCACATTATGGCTAAATTGAATGTTGACTGTTTCATATTTCATCTAAAAACCTTTTGCTTGTGTTGTGCATATTTTAACATTTTATGACTTTTCATTTAGTTATTTTAATTATAATGTATCTGTAGTCAACTTCTTTTTCCAAATTCACATTCCATTGATGTAACAACAGAATACCAATAATTTACCCAGGGGTAATAATAGATTGGAATAGCTGAACTATGTACACACACGTCTCTATTTCATTTTCAGACAATGTTTCCTAATATTTTTATTATTACAAACATTATTTAAATGTTTGTTTATTGATTCTCATTGGTTTAAGCCCTATATGATGTAAAACATTAAAATTTAAAATAAGTGCTTTATCAACTGTATAGCCATTCAAATATTTGATAATTCTCACATCAACTTTTGTATCATATGCCTGGCTAAACATATTTAGATTTTTCAAATGCAATATCTTTATTACAATCCTTCATCAGCCTTTGCAATAGGAAAAGGGAAATAGTTGTTGCAGCAATTTATTATCAGGGAACAGAAGAAAACAATAAAACAACACATCTATTTAATTTTGGGGACAATTGTATGACTGGATGACTATATTTAACCATATGGCATGTGGTTAGAGTTAGCATCCCTTAAAAAATAATAAACAAAAAATTCATCAGTATGAAACTCAAATTTAGAAATGGCTGGGGAGATCAAAGCAGATCTTGGGGTATCATAAAAAGGATACTATATGAGGCCATGAGCAAGAATTTCTCTATTTCCCTGGATGTTCAAAGACAAAGCTTGAATAAATAAGGAATTCCGTGCAATCTTCTCACCAACAATGCTGAAGAGAAGTCATCAGCGGGTTCTGGAAAAGGACCACCTATATTTGCTGAGGGTTAAATTCAGTGATGGAATTCAAAAAATGTTTACTATTGATTATGTGGACATGGCATGGCTTGGTGGGCATGGCAGGGGAAGGATACTGCAAAATCCCCATTCCCTCCCCACTCCACTAACCTGCTTTCCAGCTCCGTTCCCCTGTGCAGGGCAACAAAAGAAGACCCAGCCAATCAGCTGGGACTCAGGAGGCAGAGAATAGACCAGTCAGAGGTGGTATTTGCTGGTTCTCCAAACTACTCAAAATTTCCACTACTGGTTCTCCAGAAGTTGTCAGAACTGGCTGAATACAACCGCTGCCACAGACATGCCTGGAGGGCTCCTGTGAGGATTTCTGTAGGTTAGCCCCATTCTCAAACAACCGGATAAGGGTTCCCATTGTCCTCCATCACTGGAGGCTTTTAAGAAGAGACTGGACAGCCACTTATGTGGAATGATATAGGATCTCCCGCTTGTGCTGTTATTCTGTTCTATTATTCTGATACTTTTTCTATGACCACATGTATTGATCCTGTTAGGAATAACAAGGTTACCTAACATAGTTTGGATAAAATAATATATATAAACTATGATAGTAGGTTTAAGTGTGTGTCACTTTAAACAGCAAAGCATGTAATTTTGGGTGCGGCTGTAAAACCGCCATAAGAGGGAGCAAGAGAACTTGATTGATTGCTGGCTTACTGAATTGCTTGCTGACGATGATGGATTGATGGTTTGCTAACTGTGTGTTCCCTGTTGCTGAAGGAAGAAAGGAGGTTTGATTTCTTCATATCTCTACTGCAAGGAGATATATTACTGGACTGATATTTGTAAGTTTACTGACCTCTTTTTCGACACTGGACTTTGCAACTGAATAATCTCCAAATGGACTGAACTAGTGAATGATATATGGACTGTTTTGACTATGTTAAAACTCTTACTGGAATAAACTATTTAACTAGCACAGTGTATCTGTTTTACTGAGTGTAAGCTACAAAAACGTTTATTTTACATATTTGCCTGCCTGCCTGCCTGCCGTGCAGATTCTGCTAGGGTGTATCCCTAACAGATCCCATAGTCCAAAGAAAATCTGGAATGATGTAGGATCATGGGCAGGGGATTAAACTAGAGGACTTCCCAGGTCCATTTAAATCCTGTTCTTTTATGTTCTATGTTCTCTAGGTTTAATTACCTAAATTAATATTTAGGTATCCTAAACACTAAGGGGAGAGGCCAAAGCTGCAAAGTACGTTAATTTTCATTTTTATCTCATCTTAAACTATTTTTATAAATAACTCAGGGCAGCAAGTATATCAAATACTCCTTCCTATTTTCCACACAACTACCCTGTGAGGTGAGATGGGCCGACAGAGAGTGACTGGCCCAGTTAGTTATAGTGCCAATGCAGTGGTGGGATTCCAATTTTTTTACTACCGGTTCTGTGGGTGTGGCATGGTGGGTGTGGCTTGGTGGGCATGGCAGGGGAAAGGATACTGCAAAATCTCCATTCCCTCCCCACCCCACTAACCTGCTTTCCAGCTCCGTTCTCCTGTGCAGGGCAACAAAAGAAGACCCAGCTGATCAGCTGGGACTCGGGAGGCAGAGAATAGATGGGGGCAGGGCCAGTCGGAGGTGGTATTTGCCGGTTCTCTGAACTACTCCAAATTTCCACTACCAGTTCTCCACAAATGGTCAGAACCTGCTGAATGCCACCTAGGATTCATATGGCTTTTAAAAAATAGTTATAGAGCTTCCCAGTTTCCAAGTGTTTGAATTTCAACTCCCTGTAAGTCATAGCCATCAGGGCTATGGGTCAGGATTATGAGACTTGAAATCCACAGACCTGGAAATTGTAACAACTGGAAAGCAGAATTTATGGCATGGCTCATATCGAATCCAGCAAGGAAACTCGGGAATAAGGGAATCTATGAGCCAGATAGAAGATACAGCGATATGGAAGATCCTCCCCATTCAGGGATTTTCACATATGTCCCAAAGGAGGCCTTTACAGAAGGAGTATTATATTAAAATACAAATATGAAGTAATTTTAGTCGCATTAAGTACTTCCACACTGGGATTCCCTTATGAAGGAAATGTGTGGTGATTACTATCAATTTCTCTCTCTTGTTTTCAGTCACTCGTCACCACCATCCCAATCTCCATATAAAAAAACCTTACATCAGGAGCTTGGAAATCATACAGAATTGTCTACAATAGAAGTCTGGAAACTTTTCAGACTTTTAGTGTCATGGAATAATTCCATGAAGTAGCATGAGTGCCAAAACTCAGTACATTAATAAGTATATATCTTTTAAAATGGAAAAAAAGTGTCCCAAAACTTGCCAGAAGCAGGATCCTGTGAGAATGCCAACATCGTGCCAGGAGTGTCACAGATTTCCTGGCCTCAGGGCAGAGGTGGGATTCAGCAGCTTTTGACCAGTTCTGGAGAACCAGCAACAAAAATTTTGAGTAGCTTGGAGAACTGGCAAATACCACCTTTGACTGGCCCCTCCCCCATCTATTATCTGCCTCTCCAGTCCCAGCTGATTGGCTGGGTCTTCTTTGGTTGTCCTGCACAGGAGAATGGAGCTGAAAAGCAGGTTGGTGGGTGGAGGCAGAATGGGATTTTGCAGTAAACTTCCCCTGCTATGTCCACTAAGCCCCGCCCACCAAGCCACATATTCCACTCAGTATCAAGGATGCAGCTGTGGAAGTGGTCATCAGAATTGAGTATCTGGGGATTCAGATAACTAACAGTCTGACTTGGTCTCTTCATACATTATCTTTAGTGAAGCATCCAAACCAGCATCAGATGAGGAGAGCACATCTTTCTCCTTCTGTCCTAGCCACTTTTTACAGGGGCACAATTGAGAGAGTTTTAACAAACTGCATCATTGTTTGGTTTGGTTGAAGCAGTGACTCAGATAAATGTTCCATACAGAGAGTGGTAAGGACAGCCAAGAAGGTAATTGGAAGTTGACTTCCCATCATTCAGGATACAGTTTATAAGCACTGTTGTGAATGAATAATACCAATAAAGTTATTTTGAGCTTGAAGTCAAGTGCAGGGTTCTGGCCCTGCACTTCTAAATGGCTGTTAATGGCAGGATCGGATTGGTCCATTCAGGAGCATCTGATTGGCCATTAACAGGCCATTCCCATTGGTTAACGGAGCTAGCGCTCCAGGTTTGCTATTGGTTGAATAGTTAATAAGTTGCCTATATAAGGAAGGCTATAGCAGCCCTCCAGTTGAGCTGTCACAATATGTAAATAAAGAGTTTGGAGTTCATTGTTCTACCGGCTCGTCTCCATCATTCGCACCCATGCTCCAGACCTAACACTGGCGACGAGGATGGGATTGGATGACATCCGAGCCAACTAAGACAACTAAGCACGTGGCTGAAGTGCACAACGGCGGAACCATGTCTGGTGGCATAGTACCACCCGCTCCGTTCGATCCAGCTCAAGAGGACTGGGAGTCCTACATGGATCGTTTTCAAATGTTTTTGGAAATGAATAATCTGAAGGATGCCACAACCGGGAAGAAACGGGTGGTATTCCAAACGCACTGCAACCTAACGGTATTCAAAATGGCCAAGGCATTAGCGAAACTGGCTGAAGTGAAGGCCATGGACTGGGACATCCTCGAACCGTTGCTAAGAGCCCACTATGCACCAACCGTTCCAATGCTCGTGAGACGACACGAGTTCTATCAACGGAACCAGCGGAAAGGAGAATGCGTCGCCGATTTCATTGCAGACCTCCGGAACTTGGGAGGTCTTTGGGATTTCACTGACCTAGAAGAGGCCTTGAGAGACCGAGTAGTCCTCGGGCTAGACGCTCTAAACGGACAGAGCAAAATAATGGCAAAGGGTGACATCACCCTTAAAGATGCCATAGCTGAAGATACAGCAGCAGAGGCGACCAAGAAGTCGGCTGCCCAACTATGCGAAACCGCGCTCCAGCACACCCACTGGCTGGCGAAGTTTCACCTAACACAGAAGGGCAGCTTAAGACGGCCCATCATGAGGATCTCTCTTCGTCGTCAGACAGCGACGAAGAAGAGGTCCATCGCCTGTGGTCCGATCGAGACCGATACCCGAAGTCCCAGCAACCATGCGCTGGCTGCGGGGCCAACCATTACCGCTCTGATTGCAAATTCCGCGACGCACTCTGCCACAAGTGTGGGAAATGAGGCCACATCGGACGGGTCTGCCGAAGCCTCCTCGGACCCTGCCAGACCTCGAAAGGAACCAATCTCTGCCAATCAACAGGGAATCACCCTGTAAGGCGAGAACCAGTAAACCACTCCTACAGAAACTGACCCATGAGTCATCTAGCAAGATGGGAAGAGGCCCACCAAACACTCACTATTGGCCATGCCTCTTCGCTAGACGCTAAGAAAATTCGAGTCAACGTGAACATTGAAAATCGGCCTTGCCAAATGGAAGTTGACTCAGGATCGTCTCTGTCAATGGTCTCATGGAAGACCCTCAACTCATCCCCACTATCCGGTGCCAAGACCTTCAATTCCAACGGCTCGTGTTAAAGGACTACCAGGGGAACCGAATTCCAGTCGTAGGATCCAGTCAAGTCCAGGTTGCATTCAAGAACCGCACGGCATACTTAACCCTGACGATAATCGATAAGGACCGACCTAGTCTGTTAGGCCTGCAATGGTTTGCACCACTCGGCATTGAAGTGGCAGGCATTAACTGAATCGGCGGCAGTGACTGGGAGGAAGACCTCGCCCATGAATTCAGGGACGTCTTTGAGGAAAAGCTAGGCGAGTACAAGGGGACCCCGATATCCTTTAGCCTTAATCCAAAGATAGCTTCCATCCGCCTTAAGCCTCATCACGTTCCATTCACTCTAAAACCGAAAATCGACGAGCAGCTTGATAAGTTGATTGCCCAGGGAGTCTTAAAGCCAACTGACCACTCCCCATGGGAAACGCCGATTGTGACACCAATTAAGCCGGATGGCTCAATTAGAATTTGTGGGGACTACCGAGCCACCCTAAACCACGCCCTGCAACAGAACCGATATCCAGTGCTGGTGGTACAACACCTCCTCCATTCCCTGGGGGGCGGAAAAGTCTTCGCTAAACTAGATTAGCTCAGGCTTATCAGCAACTGCCAGTTGATGAAAAAACGGCACAGGCACAGACTATCATAACACACCGAGTTGCCTTTAAGTGCATGCGGCTCCAATTCGGAGTCAGTGTAGCCCCAGGGATCTTTCAGAGCCTAATGGAGAGACTATTGCAGGGGATCAAGGGCGTTGTCCCCTATTTTGATGATGTGCTCATTGCTGCCCCCACTCCAAAAATCTTACGGGAGCGTTTAAGACTGGTATTACGAAAATTCCAGGAAGCAGGCTTGAAAGTAAAAAAAAATAAGTGCAAACTGTGTACCAATCATGTTGAATTCTTAGGGTACTTAATTGACAGTCAGGGTATTCACCCTACCAATAGCAAATTGAGAACAATAAAAAAACGCTCCCAGACCGCAGAACAAGACCGACCTCCAGGTGTTCTTAGGCCTCATCAATTTCTATAATGTATTCTTGCCGCACAAAGTAACTGTTGCTGAACCTTTACATCGTCTATTAGATAAAAAAGCAATTTGGGTATGGGGTCACAAAGAAGAGCAGGCGTTCCGTAATGTGAAAAAACTACTGATTTCGGACGCCGTACTAATGCAGTACAATGAGACTTTGCCAATAAACATTACATATGATACATTGCCTTTTGGAGTGGGTGCCATTTTGAGCCATGTGTTACCTAACGGTAACAAAGCCCCTGTTGCTTACTTCTCAAAGACGCTCTCGAAAACCGAGCGAAATTACAGCCAGATCGATAAAGAAGCCCTGGCGATTGTATCAGCTGTTAAAAGATTTCAAGAGTACATGTACGGCCGGGTTTTCACCATTGTAACTGACCACAAACCATTGCTGGGGATCATTGCTGGGGACAAGCCAACTCCCTACATACTTTCTCCCAGAATGACCCGCTGGTCAGAATTCTTGGCTGCCTACAATTATCGGCTACAATATCGTCCGGGTAAAGCCATTCCCCACGCCGATGTGCTAAGCTGTACACCGCTCCCTGAAACTATAAATGATCCTGCACCAACGATGACAGCATTGCAGATCGAGACACTCCACACACCACCATTAACTGCCCGTGACATCGCGAGAGAAACAAAACACGACCCCATCTTGGTGCGAGTCCTCACCTGGGTGGAACGCGGATGGCCATTGGACCAAGTACCAGATGACTTTGCACCATTCAAAAGTCATCAAACAGAGTTGTTCTCACAGAAGGGCTGTGTCATCTGGGGCGATAGAGTTGTTATCCCAGAATGACTCCAACAGACACTGCTAAAAACCTTGCACGATGGCCACCTGGCATCGTGCGCATGAAGGGCCTCGCACGAAGCTACGCGTGGTGGCCAGGCATCGACAGACAAATCGAA
The DNA here is from genome assembly GCA_033807585.1 of Hydrophis major. Lineage (NCBI taxonomy): Eukaryota > Metazoa > Chordata > Lepidosauria > Squamata > Elapidae > Hydrophis > Hydrophis major. The sequence goes on from CM066331.1 coordinate 141,842,929, forward strand.
TTGTGGTTTAAAACTTGCAAGAGATGTCAAGAAGTAAGCAACACTCCACCAAAGGCAACCCCAACCGAATGGGAGACGCCGTGGGGCCCCTGGTCCCGCATTCATCTGGATTTTGCTGGGCCAACCAAAGGCCACACGTTTTTGCTAACCGTCGACGCCTACTTGAATTGGCTCGAGATTCACCAAATGAGCAACACGACCACTGACACGGTCATCAAAAGACTGGAAAGACTTTTTGCAACCCACGGATTACCAGACGTTCTGGTATCTGACAACGGGCCCCAATTTACCGTACTGTCTTTTGAGCAGTACCTGGCTGACCAGGGTATTCGACATGCACTCACTTCGCCTGTGCACCCAGCTGCCAACGGTAGAGCTGAGCGCATGGTATAATTCGTCAAAAAGACTCTCCAAAAGATAGACTACGACAACATCGATGAGAAAATCAACCGGATCCTTTTCCTGCAGCACATCACACCTCACAGCATCACCAACAAAACTCCCGCTGAGCTGCTAATGGGACAAAAGCTCTGTTCCCACCTTGATCGGTTACACCCAGCCTACGAACCGGAAAAGCCACTCGGATCCAGCGGCCGATGCCATACCTTCCAGGTAGGCAATTTAGTATTCGCTAAAAACTTATCGGGTGATCCGCTGTGGGTAGAGGCGACTGTAATCCGCGTAACTGGCCCAAGATCATACCTTGTTCAGTGCCCTGATGACAGACTTTGGAAGCGCCACATAGATCAACTACGATCACGGCTACCGTCTCGCCTTTCCGAACTCCCTTATGACCAAACTGAGGGGGGGAGATACAGAGGAAAGCGAATTACAATTAGAGGGAAACCTTTTCGAAGAGACTGATAATGGAACTGAAACGCAGGAACAGGAACCAGGGACCGGAGCGAGTTCACCTCAGGGAGTGGCCATTGATATTGGTGACGACGGGAACGCGAACTCGGAACCAGAGGCACCCCTACCGATAAACAACGATCTACCTCAGAAGAAGTGCAGCCAACGACCAGGCACTTTGCGAAAATCGAAAAGACTAATAAAACAGCCGTCCTACCTGAAGGATTATGTAACTGCGCCCCGTGGGCAGAAGCCGGGGGAAAGGGGTGTTGTGAATGAATAATACCAATAAAGTTATTTTGAGCTTGAAGTCAAGTGTAGGGTTCTGGCCCTGCACTTCTGATTGGCTGTTAATGGCAAGATCGGATTGGTCCGTTCAGGAGCATCTGATTGGCCATTAACAGGCCATTTCCATTGGTTAACGGAGCTAGAGCTCCAGGTTTGCTATTGGTTGAATAGTTAATAAGTTGCCTATATAAGGAAGGCTATAGCAGCCCTCCAGTTGAGCTGTCACAATATGTAAATAAAGAGTTTGAAGTTCACTGTTTCTACCAGCTCGTCTCCATCATTTGCACCCATGCTCCAGACTTAACAAGCACTATGTGCTTATGCTAACAATGCTCTAAACATTGTTAGAGGCCCCACACACCCACTTCACAGTCTGTTTCTGTTGCTCCCCTCTGGGAGGAGGTTTTGAAGTATTTATAGCAGGACTACTACATTCTGTAACAGCTTTGTTCCTTAGGCCATCTGTCTTGTAAATTTACAAGATTCTTTTTTCCCCACCATGTATAGGTAGGCATGTGGACTAGACTGTGATGTTTCTCTGTGTCATAAATGTCTATGTATGCATAACGGTTATCCACTGAGAGCTGAATGCAACAAAATTTAATTTTAATGTATGCTGATTAGTGTACATTTAGAGAGACAAGAATGTTCTGTTCTATTCTATTCTATTTTCTATTCTATTTTCTATTCTATTTTCTATTCTATTCTCTATTCTATTCTCCTATTCTATTCACATTCTGTTTCATTTCTATTCTATTCTATTCCTTATTCTATTGTATTCCTTATTCTATTCTATTCATATGACACAGCTTCTACAGAGATTGAGCCAAATACCTTTGCATCTGAATTGTATCACATCTTTAGAAAACATGAAAAGGACTCCTGGGCTTCCACCACCTGGGAAATGCTGAATGCAACAAAATTTAATTATAATGTATGATGATTAGTGTACATTTAAAGTGACAAAAATCTTCTGATCTATTCTATTTTCTATTCTATTCTCTATTTTATTCTATTCTCTATTCTATTTTCCTATTCTATTCTATTCTATTCTATTCTATTCTATTCTATTTTCTATTCTATTCTATTCTCTATTCTATTCTATTCGCATGGCACAGCTTTTACAGAGATTGAGGCAAACATCTTTGCATCTGAATTGTATCACATCTGCATCTAGGTTCCCAGCCTCACTGGAAATCAGAATCAAATCCAGCTGGTTATTTTCAAGGGAGGAATATCATGTCAATCCCCCATTCCTGCTGCACCACTTTCCCAGAGGATGAACCTCTTTAGAAAACCTGAAAAGGACTTCTGGGCTTCCACCACCTGGGAAACTCATGGCTTATTACTTTTTAGTTACCTGCCCATTAAGCACATGGCTTTCTGTTATTTATTTATCAGAAGTGCCACAGCATGTTGCTTATGCTGGCTGATGTATTATATATTATGCAGCGCCTCCATTTAGAAATAGACTTTAGCCTGTCAGAATAATCCCACTTGCTTGAACTCAAATAAAACTGCACCAACCTTGGATCAAGGTGGCTGAAGGAACTTATATGGTTTTAATGCCTCTGCCGTGTCCTATTTATATTTATTGAGCCATTCGCATGAGAAACTGGTGGGAATCTGTTCTTTGTATGGATTCATAATTCCTTCTATTGTCAACATAATAAAAGAAATATAAAGGAAGACTTTTTTCTGCAAATATTTGATTCTATTTTTGTTCTTTCTTCCAGTTCTTCTCCTATGCAATGCTTTTAGAATGAGTTCAGTCTTTTTAATCTATAATGGCTTTCCTGCCATTTTCACTTCAGTGGTTGTCCCTCTGTTTGATACTGGATATGTTTATCAATTATTTACAAACTGATTCATCAATTGGCCTGGACTACCTGGATTACTCGAACTGTATCTTGGAGTTCCCATTGATGACTCCATTCAGTGGTGGATTTAAATACTTTTACTAGTGGTTTGGTGGGCGTGGCTTGGTGGGTGTGGCTCGATGGGCGTGGCAGGGGAAGGATACTGCAAAATCTCCATTCCCACCCCACTCCAGGGGAAGGATACTGGAAAATCTCCATTTCAGAGGTGGGTATTCAACAGGTTCTGGCCAATTCTGGCAAACTGGTAGTAGAAATTTTGAGTAGTTCGGAGAACCAGCAAATACCACCTTTGACTGCAGATTTTACAGTATCCTTCCCCTGCCACGTCCAACAAGCCACACCCACAGAATCGGTAGTAAAAAAAAAAAATTGAGTCCCACCACTGCCTTGTACCATTACCTAGATAGAATAAATAAGGATCTGAGTCTCAAACTTTTTGGGGCAAGGAAACCATCCAGCCCCAGTTAGGAATATAACTCATTGGAGGTTTTTAATAAGAGATTGGATAACCATTTGTCCGAAATGATATAGGGTATATTCCTTGAGGAAGGGCTTGAATTAGAAGATTTCTAAGGTCTCTTCCAACTCAATTATTCTGTTATTCATAAAGGTTAGAGGTTTTTTTTTGCCTCAAGAGCAAGGCCCGATTGTACGGGTTACACTTTTTAAAGCCAGCTGCTATGGTTATTAGTGCCTTCATCTAGTATACCAGCTTTTCTTTGGTATATAATAGTCTGCTTGATATATTATATAAACTGTATCATCTGAGATATGGGTACTCTCTCCTCTCTCTCCCCCACTGTTGTTGCTGTGGCTCTTCATCTAGGCCTTTAGCAAGGGGGAGTGAGACTCTTCACTTCATTCCATGTGGTCTGTCACACTTGTCCTCTTTTATGTATTATTGGTTTTATTGTAATCTCTTTGATTATTTTGAGCCATTCAGTCTCATTGGGCTTTGGGTGGCATACACATTAATACTGCAAATTGATGTTGTTATGTAATTATTTTTTCGTATTACAATAACACAACCTAACTGAGACTTCTCTTGAGAAATGTTCATAAGATTAACTAATATAAACATGGCAATCATCCTCTTGTCTAAAATGTGTTTTGTGAATCATAACACTGGGCAATGTTGACAACTACTTTGGCTTCCCACTGACTTCCAGGGACAATGCAGAGGTGGCATTCAGCAGCTTCTGACCAGTTCTGGAGAACTGGTAGCAGAAATTTTGAGTAGTTCGGGGAACTGGCAAATACCCCCTCGGACTGGCCCCATCCCCATCTATTCTCTGCCTCCCATTGAGTCTCAACTGATCAGCTGGGTCTTCTTTTGTTGCCCTGCACAGGAGAACGGTGCTGGAAAGCAGGTTAGTGGGGTGGGGAGGGAATGGAGATTTTGCAGTAACCTTCCCCTGCAATGCCTACCAAGCCATGCCACACCCACCAACCCACGCTGACAGAACTGGTCGTAAAAAAAATTGAATCCTACCTTCCCCACTCCTGGGGGAAAGTTACCACTGGCTCTCCTAATTACTCAAAATTTCTGCTACCAGTTCTCCAGAACTGGTCAGAACCTGCTGAATACCAACTCTGACAACATTAGTTCCAACCTTCTATGAAATGAGGTTTTATTTCTCTCAATTCTCCAATCATGTCAAAGTCTTAAGAGAGAAGATTTAAGAGAAGAATTAGTGGAAACCACAAATTATGATATTTTGTAAGACAAAATTAATTTGGGAATTCCTGTCTTGAAATATATGCCTAATATTTTTTCAATATAGGAAAACATTCTAGCAAAATAATTGTCAACCGAGTTTAGAACGCCACAGAGAATCAAAAGATAATCAATATAATCTAAGCCAAATAAGTTTAAATTACAAAGCAAGTAAAATATACATATGTATGTTATTCTCATGAAACTAACATTATTATTATTATTATTATTATTATTATTATTATTATTATTATTATTATTATTATTATTATTTAAAAATATGATCTAATAATTTAAATCAGCTAAAATTCTGAAAAGTGAACAATGGAATGTGCTGATCTGTACTGTGGTCCAAACTACAATTAGATTGAATTAGAAATCCTGACACTGAATTATAGCAATCCTCTTCTTGTGAGGAAATCTATTGACAAGAAACACATCTGAAAAATCTAAGAGCAGAGATATATTTGTAAGTATGTTCCAAAGGCCTCCGTCTCAGTTTCTTAGTAGAACCACTCAAATGGACATGATAATAAAAAAAAAGTTTCTTCCAACATATAAATAACAAGAAAAAAATCAAGGAAACAGTGGGTCCACTAACGAGAGAAGACGTCAAGGAAGTAACAGGCAACAGAGAGAAAGCAGAACTGCTTAACTCATTCTTTGCATCTGTTTTCACACAAAAAGAAACTATAGCTCAACCCATCAAAAACATCTGTAAAAGACAGACCAGAAATAAAAGTTAAAATAAGCAAAAAAATAGTAAGAGAACACCTTTCTGATCTTGATGAACACATATCACCAGGGACTGATGGATTACATCCCACAGTTTTAAAGGAACTGGCAGAGGTCATCTCAGCACCACTGCACCAGAGATGGTATTCAGCAGGTTCTGACCAGGTCTGGAGAACCGGTAGCGGAAATTTTGAGTAGTTCGGAGAATCAGAAATACTACCCTTGACTGGAGATTTTACAATATCCTTCCCTGCCATGCCCACCAAGACATGCCCAGAGTAGTAAAAAAAAATTGAATCCTACCACTGCACTGCACCCTATCTTTCAAAAATCCTGGAGCACCGGGGAAGTACCAAAGGACTAGAAAAGAGCTGATGTAGTTCCCATCTTCAAAAAAGGGAAAAAAACACCCAGGAAAATATAGACCAATCAGTCTAATATCAATACCCAGGAAGATACTGGAAAAGATAATAAAAAAACAGATCTGCCAACATCTAGAAACAAGTAAAGTAATAACTAGCAGTCAGCATGGGTTTGTTCAAAACAGATCATGCCAAACCAATCTTATTTCATTCTTCAACATATTGACTAAATTAGTAGACCAGTGAAATACTGTGGACATAATATATTTAGATTTCAGCAAGGCATTTGACAAAGTAGACCACAACCTACTTCTTAGCAAGCTAGAAAAAAAGTGGAATAGATAGCACCACCATTAGATGGACTTGCAATTGGCTGACAAACCATACTCAATGAGTAATCCTTACTGGGTCTAAGTCTACATGGAGGGAAGTAAGCAGTGGGACGCCAGAAGTTTCTGTCTTAGGCCCAGTACTCTTCAAATCTTCATTAACGACTTAGATGTGGGAATAGAAGGGGAACTTACCAAATTTGTAGATGATACAAAGCTGGCAGGAATAGCTAACACCCAAGAAGATAGGCTCAAGTTCCAGATGGATCTTGACAGACTAGAACCCTGTGCCCTATCTAAGAAAATGAAATTCAATGTAGAGAAAAGTAAAGTCCTACATTTAGGTAAGAAAAACCAAAAAGTATATATATAGACTGGGTGAAACCAGGCTCAATAGCAGTAACTGTGAGAGGGATCTTGGAGTCTTAGTGGACAACCAGCTAAATATGAGCCAGCAGTGTGCAGCAGCAGCCAAAAAAGCTAATGCAATCCTAAATTGCATTAACAGAAGGATACAATCGAGATCAAGTGAGGTACTAATACCACTGTATAAAGCCTTAGTAAGACTACACCTAGAGTAATGCATTTTTGCAGTACTCCAGTTTTGTTCACCACATTATAAAAAAGATGTTGAGACTCTAGAAAAAGTACAGAGAAGAGCAACCAGGATGATTTGGGGACTGGAGGCTAAAACATACAACGAACGATTGCAGGAATTGGGCTTGGCTAGTCTAGTAAAAAGAAGGACCAGGGGAGACATGATAGCGGTCTTCCAATATTTGAGGGGCTGCCACAGAGAGGAGAAAGTGGGTCAAGCTATTTTCTAAAGCCCCTGAAGGCCAGACAAGGAATAATGGATGGAAACTGGACAAGGAGAGATTTAACCTGGAAATAAGGAGAAACTTTCTGACAGTGAGAACAATCAACCAATGGAACAGAAGTTGCCCTCGGAAGTTGTGGGAGCGCCATCACTTGAGACTTTCAAGAAGAGATTGGACTGTCATCTGTCAGCAATGGTGTAAGGATCTCTGCTTGTGTTGGGGGTTGGGCCTACAAGATCCCTTCCAACTCTGTTAATATCTTAAACAATGAAATCTACTGTTGGTGGAAACCTGACTTAAAAATTATTTCTTGGCGCATTTTTTTGGTCCTAGTTGATCCTTTGTATTAGAGTAAAGTTAGTCCTCAATTTATAACAGTTCATTTAGTGTTTGTTCAAAGTTATGTCACTGAAAAAAGTGACTTGTGACCGTTTTGCACAGTTACAACCATTGTAGCATCTCCGACATTGACCACTTTGTTGCTGAAGTCGTATTTCCTGCAATCAAGTTTGGTGCGATTAACAAATTAAGTTTGTATTTATTGTTTGCTCTTGTATTGTTATGGTTGAAGCTGAAGTATTCATTGACAGGTAGGACATTGCAATGTATGATTTTATATACTATACTTAGATCGGACTGAAGGCAGCATAGTTCTAGGTTTTCTGGGTCTAGAATTTCAAGTCTGGTGGCATAAGATATTCTGCAACGAGTAGAGGAGTGGAGAACTCTTCTTGTGAAATATTTCTGGACTTTCTCAACTGTGTTAATATCAGATACGGAATGCAGGTTCCAGACTGATGAACTGTATTCGATTATTGGTCTAGCAAATGTTTTGTATGCTCTAGTTATTAGTGTAATATTACCAGAGAAAAAACTATGTAAGATGAAATCTATGTGCTTCCTTATAGTTATGATCTTTCTATAATAATCAGTGGAGTTAATTGTACCTCAAAAAGATATGTATTAGTGTATTATGCATTTACTGTGTTAGACATGATATATTATTAATATATTAAGCCTCTTAAGACTATAGATATTTCTACATTTGGTGGCACACCCATTCAGCTTGCTCGGGTGTTAATTTTTTCTCATGATCGACATCCCCAAAATTATCAGAAAAAATGCATGTTTCCGTATTAATTAAATATTTACTCGGTAAAGTAAATTAGCATGGCCCTGTTTCAGCAGACACTGACATCAGTTAATGCAATATATAATTAGAAGGGGTTTTAATGCACAATATTGTCTAATCCTTTAATAATATAATTATGGAGTTTGAAATATAGGTTCTTGCTGCTGCTGACTTATAAATGATCAGAAATAAATTACCTTACTGTTCCCTAGCTCCATGCATTCCCACTGAACCATCTAAGGTTTAAAAGGTGAGTTATCCCAAATATTAATTGGTAATTCACATTAAAAGAGTACAACAGCAGATGGAATTAAGCAAGAAGGTCATCCAGAGCAGTATTTTGACCAGCTGGAGGAAGTAAAATTGCTTGGAATTGCAACATTAGAAATATCCATAGTCCATAAGTAAGGATAATGTAGTGAATCCAATTAAAATACTTATTCTTCTTCTGGTGTTTTCCCACAGGGGCAGGGTCTGCTTTTTGGATTAACAAATACCATTTTACATGATTGAATCCAGCAATTATAGATATATGTATTATATAGAATGTAGTATATGATATACACAGTACAATATACACCACTTTAATAAATTGTATATTAAAAGCCGGTTTCAAAGAAACAAGAGTTTTATAGACAACCTAGGCTACTTCGTCATTCAATCAGGCACAAAAATATTCTTTAAAATGAGCTTTTGATCCATTTGTTCTCAAGATGTCATCTGTTTACCAGCCATCTGTTGCGTTAATTGGTTTTTTCATTCTGTTCGTGATTCTTGGAAACCATGTCACAGATCTACTGAACTCTCTCTTCTTTCTACATTGTAATATGTCAGATTTTATATATCTTCTTTTCTCTCTTTCCCCTACAAAGATTCAGCTGTCCCGTTCCTGCAGCTTCTGTTGTCTCCTTGTGTGAAAAGTGTTTCATGTAGTGGTGGGATTCAAAATTTTTTATTACCAGTTCTGTGGGCGTGGCTTGGTGGGCGTGGCAGGGGAAGGATATTGCAAAATCCCCATTCCCTCCCCACCTCACTAACCTGCTTTCCAGCTCCGTTCCCCTGTGCTGGGCAACAAAAGAAGACTCCAGTTTTTCTTTGCTTTACAGACCTGCAAAAGTTGTAAATGCAAGGATTGCTTACACATTTATTTTTTCTTTATATAGAAAAACAGAGATGGATAGATGGATAGATGGATGGATGGATGGATGGGTGGATGGGTGGGTGGGTGGGTAGGTGGATGGATAGATGGATGGATGGATAGATAGATGGATAGATGGATAGATGATAGATGATAGATGATAGATGATAGATGATAGATGATAGATGGATGGATGGATGGATGGATGGATGGATGGATAGATAGACAGAGAGACAGACAGAGAGACAGACAGATATAGATGATAGATGGGTGGATGATAGATGGATAGAGAGATAGAGAGGTAGAGAGATAGAGAGATAGATCATAGATGGATAGATAGAGATAGATAGATAGATAGATAGATAGATAGATAGATAGATAGATAGATAGATAGATAGATAGATGATAGATGATAGATGATAGATGATAGATGGATAGATGATAGATGATAGATGGATGGATAGATGGATGGATAGATGGCTGGATAGATAATAGATAGATAGATGATAGACAGATGATAGATAGATGGTAGATAGAGAGATAGATAGATAGATAGATAGATAGATAGATAGATAGATAGAGAGATGATAGATGGATAGATAGATAGATAGATAGATAGATAGATAGATAGATGATAGAGATAGATGATAGATAGAGATAGATAGATGATAGATGGATAGATGATAGATGGATGGATAGATGGATGGATAGATAATAGATAGATAGATGATAGATAGATGATAGAGAGATAGATAGATAGATAGAGAGATGATAGATGGATAGATAGATAGATAGATAGATAGATAGAGATAGATGATAGATGATAGATGATAGATGATAGATGATAGATGATAGATGATAGATGGATAGATGATAGATGGATGGATAGATGGATGGATAGATGGATGGATAGATAATAGATAGATAGATGATAGACAGATGATAGATAGATGGTAGATAGAGAGATAGATAGATAGATAGATAGATAGAAAGAAAGAGAGATGATAGATGGATAGATAGATAGATAGATAGATAGATAGATAGATAGATAGATAGATAGATGATAGAGATAGATGATAGATAGAGATAGATAGATGATAGATGGATAGATGATAGATGGATGGATAGATGGATGGATAGATGGATGGATAGATGGATGGATAGATAATAGATAGATGATAGATAGATGATAGATAGAGAGATAGAGAGATAGAGAGATGATAGATGGATAGATAGATAGATAGATAGATAGATAGATAGATAGATAGATAGATATTCTTTGCATACAATATGTGCTCAAAGAACAGTGTACTATCTGGGTCAATTCATTTACATCTCAAGCTCCTAATTTCTACCTTTATTGTCCAATCATTGATAAAATAAGTCCCAAGTTTGAAATTTTTCTGTGCCTTCTTTTTCTTTTATCTTCATTGTTAATCTGTCCATTTCTGCACAATCCAGTATTTTTTTTAATTACATCTTCTGTAGATGTTTCCTCACTTTTCCAGTGTTGTATAAATACATTTCTTACTGCTGTTAAAATGTGTAATATCAAATATACAATCTCTTTCCCATATTTTTCTGGTATTATGCCTAGCAAAAATAGTTCTGGCTTAAAATATATAAGCTGCTGTCTTTACATTTTTTCTAACTGCATATGCATTTTCATCCAAAATCTTTTTGCTTTTGGGCATGTCCACCACAGGTGGTAGTTTGTGCCCATTTTTTTATTACATTCCCAATATTTGGTGGGCATATTTTTAAACATTTTTGCTAGTTTCACCAGTGGTAAGTGCCACCTATAACAAAGTTACTTTTTCATCACTGTTGTAACTTCAAGCAATCATTATACGAGATAGTCACTAAACAAGGACTTGCAGTTAAGATACATTGGAGAATTCATGTCTAAGATGCCCTGAGGATTGATTAGAACAAACAAAAAGCTAGTCTGGTAATTACCCAGTTCCATCCACACATCCATGCTCATCTACATCCACATTTCTTCTAATGTAATATATGTTTTTATTGCCAATCAAAAAAAATTACTTTCTAAAAAGAATTTGCAAATCAGTGTCTGTGCAAATTCCTACATGAACACAAAAGTAGTATTTGAAATATATAAAAGAATTACTGGAGAACTTTCTCATTGTTGTCTTCATCAAGGTGGAGAAGAAAAAGATGGCATTCAAATATTTCCAACAATTGGACTGTCTCCCGTTTAGAATCAATATCTTATCTATATAAGTTAAGTTAGGGAACTTTCACATTTTTTTCTATAAATGAAATGTGAAGATGAGTTTTTTTCATGATGATAATAGATAAGTGTGCAGTTGGTTTCCTGAATCTTTATCAGTTTAGGAACCCTCTCACCAATCACATTCTTGAACAAAACCACCTCTAAGATATAATTCAATGTATAACGATTGAATTACTGTACTTCCAAACACCATATAAGGCATGGATAGTGAAGTTGGCTGCACATTTGCAATTTAATAAGATTCTTTCATCAGTGAAATGTGAGAATTGATGAGTAGGCAGCATGCAAATTGGTATAAATAAATAAGTTACACATTTGTATGAGTTCATAAACCAGCAGCACATCACAGACAGTATTGGATTTAAAAAAAAAAATCAGGCAATGCCACTACATTTTCCAGAGACAGCTTACAGTATAATTACAAATGGAGGCCTTTTTTTTTACAAATATTCTGTGCCACTGCCTAATTTTTCACTGTCTCCTTCATCTATCCTGCTGTTACCAGGATTTCTTTTCAACTAATACAGCTCATTAAAAAGAGTTTACTTAAAATATTTTAATTGGGATTCAAGGATCAAACATTCCATTCAACATAGGCAAGTTTATCTTTCCTTAATAGCATATTCAGCAACCACCTCTTCTTAAAAAATTTCCAGTGATGGAGCACTCCCAACTTCCAAAGGCAAGATGTTCCATTGATGAATTGTTCTTACTGCCTGGAAATTTCTCTTAATTCTAGGTTGGATCTCTCTTTGATAAGTTTCCATACATTTCTTCTTCTGTTGTGCTCAGGTGCTTTGGAAGATATCTTGTCCCCCTCTTCTTTCTGACATCCTCTCAAGTATTGGAAGACTGCTATCATGTCACCTTTCCAGAGTTTCAACACCTCTTTTGTATCATAGTGATTCAAGAATCCAATTTAAATTCAATTAATTTTATTGCTAAGATCAGGGCCAACTCTTGCATTTCTCTGTATATTTTCCATCTCTATAATATCACCAAAACATCTGCATAAGTAGAGTTACCAAGAAAGTGATTCTGGATGTGGGCAGGCACAAGATCCCTTTATGTGGTCATTTGGAATAACTTTGTAAGTGTAATAAACCACACACACAACAAAATGAACAACATTCCATGACACTACAAAGTTTCTGAAGACATTTCATTTAACGATAAGCAGCACAACCTTTCAATAAATAGCAATTTCTCAGTTCCAGAAGAATTCAACCAGCAGCTTTGATCATGAGAAAATGGGGTATGTTTTGACCAAGCTGAGTCATGTTTCAAGTAGTTTTGTCGAAATCAATGGGTGCTAAATTATTTTGGATAGCTTGTTTCATTGATTTTAATTGCCCTGCTGTAAGCACAATTAAACCTCATCCATTCCATTTAGCAGAATTTTCTTTATGTTCCACATCCATTTATAATAAGGCAATGAATAGGTCAGGGCTTGTTCACACATGAAAGTTCGTAATCTGGTTACAGTACAGTTTCCTAGTGAAATGGTGTGTGAATGTGCCTTCAGAAATCTAAAGTAATAGCCATTGATCCTTCAAATATAACAGTGTTCAGTTGTTTAAACATTGTTTGCCACATTGTTCGGCCAGATTCAGTTACTTGACTGAACCAAAAACTGTTACTATTATGTGTGAATGCAATGAGGCACCATCAGATTTCCCCCTTCCCAATAATCCTTATCATTTGAGGGAGTCTGCAGACAAGTCTATTGTGCCAAAAAAAAGTTGTAATGAATAAAACCATAAATCCTGATGTGCATTTGTGCCCATATTTCTAGACTACCCTCAAATCCAAGTAGCTTCCTCCCTCACACACCAATTCAGTGCAGTGAGCATTGATTTTTTGATTTGGAATGTCTATCACTGGAAACTAGAGAACTCTCTGCTTATGATTTGTTTAACTTGTAGCAGGCTTTACTCAGTGGTGGGATTCAAAAAATTTTACGACTGGTTCTGTGGGCGTGGCTTGGTGGTCATTTCCTCCCCACCCCACTAACCTGCTTTCCTCCACCATTCTCCTGTGCAGGGCAACCAAAGAAGACCCAGCCAATCAGCTGGGATTTGGGAAGCAGAGAGTAGATGAGATGGGCAGGGCCAGTCAGAGCTGGGATTTGCCGGTTCTCCAAACTACTCACAATTTCTGCTACCGGTTCTCCAGAACTGGTCAGAATCTGCTGAATATCACCTCTGCCTCGCAGACAGCTGGTCAAAAAGCTGGAATGTGGTATTCTAATACTATATTCCAGCTTTTTATGGCTTTCTGGAAGGCTAGTAAGGAGGGAAGGGTTTTCCACAGAGCAAGGCTACTAGTAAGAATACATGCTTCCTAGATCTTGCTAGGTGATATTTGAAAGAATGGAGCTGGAGGCTCTAGGCACCCCAACCTGCCCTGCCTCATACATCAGGCGGATACCCTCAGGCTAATGTTGATGACATAAGGGGTGACATTTAGTCACCTTCTCTTCTATTGGCCTAATTTTTTTTTTCAATTGTCCTCATTTGTTCCAAGCATCGAAATCTCCTTCAGTGATTTTTGCCTTCCCATTATGCTCCCAAAGTGTTTAAGCATTAGCTTCATTATTAATACTTCCAGTGAACTGTCTGAACTATTTCATCTAGTATCATCTTTTTTTTTCTCGTTTATTTTTTAATAATCCAAGGTAGTCTCAAAAGTTTGCTCAACCACTACACTTCAGGGTTTTGTTTTTTTTAATTTGACCCTTCTAATGATGTAACTTTTATAGGTTTGATGATAGATAAATAGACAAGAGGGGGGAAGGGGGGGATGGGAGGAGGGAAATATGAAGATGGATGGATGGATGGATGGACATACAGATAGATAGATAGATAGATAGATAGATAGATAGATAGATAGATAGATAGATAGATAGATAGATGCTCCATGAACCTATGGCATGTCAGCAACTAAACTAAACAACAAATCTGCATACAGACAGGAGGTTGTACAATTTGCTTCATGGTGTGATTGGAACAATCTGGAACTGAACACACTCAAAACCGTAGAAATGGTGGTAGACTTTTGAAGAAACCCTCCCATACTACCACCTCTTACAATACTAGACAACACATATCAACGGTAGAGACCTTCAAATTTCTAGGTTCTACTATATCACATGGCCTAAAATGGACACCTACCATCAAAAACGTCATCAAAAAAGCACATCAAAGAATGTTCTTTCTGTGCCAACTCAGAAAGCTCACACTGCCCAAGGAGCTGCTGATACAGAGGAATTATTGAGTCTATCATCTGCACCACTATAACTGCCTGGTTTGGTTCTGCAACCCAACAAGACAGACACAGACTTCAGAGGATAATTAGTACTGCAGAAAAATAATTACTACCAACCTCCCTTTCATCGAGGACCTGTATCACTCCTTATCACCCATCCCTCCCACTTGTGACTGTATGACTTTAATTTTGTCACTTGTATCCTTATGATTTATATTGACTGTTTCCTAGTAAGACTTGATTGCTTATTGTACCCTATGACTATTATTAAGTGTGGTACCTGATGATTCTTGACTCTTAACAAATGTATCTTTTCTTTTATATACACTGAGAACATTTGCACCAAGAAAAATTCCTTGTGTATCCAATAACACTTGGCCAATAAAGAATTCTATTCTGTTCCATTCTAAACTATTTTTCAGCTTATAACCAAGATATCACTGTGTGCATTATTTCAGAGAGTTCCTTTCTAATCCAGCAAAGAGGTGAGTGGTTCTCATCAGTAAGAGGTAAACTTGCAGCTGAAATGATCTCCAAGCATTTATTTATCTGGAAACCAATTTTTAGACTTACATTCCTAACAATGTTGCTATAAATCTCTTTAAAAGAAGGCCCAGTTCATTTTTAGGTAGTAGATATGAGGATCCCTTAAAGAATACTGGGATGCCAATTCTTTCAAATTCATACTGAATCAACCTGGCTATTTTCCTTCTTATCTTCCATACATTCATATAGGGATATAGGAATAAATTGTGAACATCTTTGTGAATACGTCTTCCTTTCTGATCCAGGAACCTGGTTTTTTTAAAGGTTTGTAATCAGAAC
The DNA here is from genome assembly GCA_033807585.1 of Hydrophis major. Classification (NCBI taxonomy): domain Eukaryota; kingdom Metazoa; phylum Chordata; class Lepidosauria; order Squamata; family Elapidae; genus Hydrophis; species Hydrophis major. Next base: position 141,858,532 of record CM066331.1, read on the forward strand.
GTCTTTTTCTTATAGAAATAGGACAATTCACATAGTTTGCTATTTGCAAATGTTCTAATTAAATTTTAAAAATTCACTAACCAATCCATTTTATATGTCATATACACATGGAAGATTCAGAATTACTCATCTTCTGTTAGCGACGTCTTTAAAAAATGAAATGATTGAGTTTGCCTTAAAATGGTACAAATACTGAACACTGTTGCCCTAGCTTTAAAAGAAAGACTGAACTAGAAAAACTTGATTCATACTTCCATACAGTTTTCTTTGTCAACAATACAAAAATGATTTGCCATTGCCTTTTGCCAGAAGGTTTAACACAGAGAGTAGGAATTCCCTGTTGATTTCACAATCCCAATAATAACCAGGCCTAACTCACTTTTCTCAAGAACAGCCAAAAACATCTTGTTCAGGATTTTTCAAACTACATTCCATAGAACGGTATGATTCTGTGTGAACTTGATGGGTTTCCATGAGAAAACCAAAGGAGGAAATGCAAAGGTGTCCATGAGGAATGAATGAAAGAAAAAAAGAAAGAAAGAGAGAGAGAGAGAGAGAAGAGAAGAGAAGAGAAGAGAAGAGAAGAGAAGAGAAGAGAAGAGAAGAGAAGAGAAGAGAAGAGAAGAGAAGAGAAGAGCAGGAATTATTAGCTGACCATTTAAAACACTCCCCTTCCAAGATGCTTGGATTCTGGATTTTCCTTAATTAGCAGATTCCATCTGCTTTATTAGCAGATTCCAGATTCCAGCAAATTCCAACTTGATTTCATACTACTAAACAGTGGCTGAATTTTGGAGTACATCCCCCCACTTTACAATAATGCCTACGTATAGAAAAACTAGAATGATAGAAAGCACACCTTTCCATTTTGTTAGATATACATAAAGTGCAGTGAATACCTTGTTCACTGACATACCTGCAAACTGATAGTCTATGGAGATTCTCAGTCATCCAGGTCATGGTTGTCCCAAAGGTGCTTTTTCAGGAGGAATCTGGACTTTTCTTGAAACCAAGCGGTTCAGAGTTGTTGATGTTCTGTGACTAAAATTCTGTGGTTATCTAAATGCGGTAATCTAGGCAGCCTAAGAAAAACAGACCATTTCCATCCAACAGAACTGATAAATCTATTCAAACTAACATTAATTGAAGTAGTGATATGGTGTCTCTCTTCTCCCCCCGCACCCCTTCCTCTGTCTTCTTGTCTTACTGATTTCTCCAAAGGACAAACCTCACAATGGTAGGAAGTGTTTCTAAAGCAGTTTCAAGGATGCAAAATATAATGATAGAAGATGTGGTATATAAACCTTAAATGAAAGCTCCCTGTAATTCTGATTTCTTTATTAGCATTTTTCTAATTCCCCTGAAAAATATATTGAGCATCTTCAGAAAGGCTGATCTAAAACCTTAACAAGCTTCCATTGTTTCTCTTTTAAAGCTTCAGCAGAGCTCATCAAACCAAGGTATTTTGAATTGCAGAAATAAAAACATAATCATAATAACACAACCATAATGCACTATAATAACAAACTGAAAGTGCCAATCTTAGATTGCAAAATGTGTCAATGTAACACTATGCTATCAAAACAAACTTTGGTGTATCCTCACAGAACCTGTACTGAGTAAATGTTAAATAATATTTCTCACAATGTTGTTCAGGTAGCAGGAAGGGACAAGGTGTTGTCAAGATAGATTTGAGTTTCAGTTTAGAACAAATAGGCTTAGACTGAAGCTAACTTTAATGAACAAACCTAATTATGTTGGCCAAGTTTTTGTTCAGGAATTGAAAGAGATGAGAGTTGCAACTTTTGCCCCTAGGATTAGCAAGCATTCGGAAGTCCCTATATTGGCCAGGTCTAAATCTGAGAAGTTGGGAAGGCTGTGAGGAAGAAAGATATTGCTACTCTTTTGCTCGGCCAACATATCAATACTGCTGTTTCTCCTGCATCAGGTCCTAGCATTCTGCAGCTTCTCACTTAAGTCAGTTACCTCAAAGGTCCTGACAAATACATAACAAAATAAAGCTGGTTTGGTCCCAATGTTGACTGTCACTCTGCAGCATAAAAATCAAAATAGAATCAGAATAGAGCTGGAAGGGACCTTTGAGGTCTTCTAGTCCAACCCTTTACTCAAGCAGGAGACCCTATACCATTTGACACAGTTGGCTGTCCAGTCTTTTCTTAAAAACCTCCAGTGATGAAGCCCTCACAACTTCTGAAGACAAGCTATTCCCCTGATTAATTGTTCTCACTATTAAGAAGTTTCTCCTCAATTGCTTCTCTCCTGGAGGAGTTTCTATCCATTGTTTCTTGTCTTGCCTTCTGGTGCTTTGGAAAGTAAGTTGACCCCCCCCTCTTTGTGGCAGCCCCTCAAGTATCAGAATGCTGCTATCATGTCACCCTTCATCCTTCTTTTCTGTAGACTAGCCATACCCAATTCCTGCCACCATTCTTCATGTTTTTGTCACCAGGCCTTTAATCATCTTAGTTGCTCTTCCTTGCACTTTTTCCAAAGTCTCAACAACTTTTTAGTAATGTGGTGACCAAAACTGGATGCAGTATTCCAGGTGTAGTCTTACTAAGGATTCATAAAGCGGTACTAATACTTCACGTGGTTTTGATTCTATGCCTTTGATTATACAACCAAGGATTGTATTAGCTTTTTTGGCTGCTATCACACACCGCTGTCTCATGTTTAAGTGTCCACTAGGACTCCAAGTAGAGAATGTGAATATCCACAGTCCCCATACTCTGGATTTTAGCTCTTTTTTTTTTTTTGCTCCTTAAAATGTCTCATCTGTGCCTGTCTCACTTTCAATAGGTTGTAAGTTGTACACTATATTACTTATATTATTTTTTTTAATTTTCAGCCAGATTCATGATTATAAGTGCTTTTTAAAATCAACAGTGTAGTTGATAATCTCTATAGAAAACCAAAAATGCACTTTTAGGATGTTATAATATTATTAATAAACAATATGCTTCCTTAGTGCAGAAATATTGTTTTCTATTAATTGTGAACATAAAGCAGGGGGGGGGGAGCACTATAATGTCTCATCTGCGCATGGATTTAGGAAATAAGAGTGCTAAATTACTCCTGTGAATTATTTTATTTAACAATAAACAAAACTGGGTTTTGCAGCAAGTGATATATAGAATTAATACATTTCTGCAGGCCTGGAATCTGAATCAGCAAGGTATATTTTATTGCCAGAAAGCAACAAAAAAGACAGTCAGCTCCTGATCACACTGTTGATTAATAACCATCTTTTTACTTTATTCCAGAAGATGAGTGTGGCATATGTAAACAAGTATATTTTTATATCATGAGAACAGCTTTGCTTCTAAGCATAAAATGTTTTAAGAATGGTTTGAATATTAACGTGAACTCGGAGCCCTTTGGAAAGATGACCAGAGAGTTGAAATTCAACATCTCCAGAGAAAACCAGCTTGGACCTGATATAATATTCTCTCCAGGGGTGGGATTCAAAAATCCCAGCAACCGGTTTGCTGTCCAGTTGCTGGGTAGGTATGACCATAATGAGTGTGGCCTACTGGAACTTCCGGGAGGGGCGTTTTTTTGCCTTCCCAAAGGTCCAGAGGCTTCCCCCTGGCTTTTCAGGCCCTCCGGAAGCCTGAAACAGCTCCATTTCCAGACTTCCAGTACTTCTGAAAGGCCCGTTTCCATACACACCCCATCCCAGAGCCTCTGCGCAGATCCTGCACTTACCTGCATCAAAAATGGGTCATGTGGGGGTCTTCCTGGGAGGGGACAGGAGGAGTGGACGGGCCAGCTAATCGGTTCAAATACTGGTTTGGCGAACCAGATGCAAATTTAACATCCGGTTCACATGAACTGGACTGAACTGATCTGAACTGGTAGAATTCCACCTCTGGTTCTCTCCCCGGTTTACATGAAGCACATTCCCAAGCCAAAAATAAATGTTTCAAAAGCAGTATGTCCCCAAACAGAAAGCTTTTCTCCTCAGAATCCCCCAAAGGTGCTTTTCCAAAAGGCAACTGGACTTTCTCGATTTTTGAAAAAAAAAAATCAGTTCTTCAGTTCTGAACTGAAGAAGCTTCTTGGATGAGAAGCAAAACATTTTCAAAAAAAAAAAAAAGTCCAGCTGCCTTTTAGAAAGCACCTTTGGGACAACCATAACCTGGATGATTGAGAATGTCCATAGATCCTTAGGACCACCTGAACAAGATGGAAGTCATTTGCCATTGCATTGATCTAGGACTTCAAATTCCTAAGCTTTTCTATATTCCTGGGAGTTTCCTGTCTTGTGATTAACCTCAGTTTTTAGAAATTCAACAGTATCACTTAGATGTCACAATTCTTGCATAAGTGCCATTTCCAAGATATAGTATTCAATAAAGGCAGGATTTTTGAAACTGGCAGCATTTCAAAGAAAGCAGCAACAAATATCTTTAATTAATATATTGATTAAAACAGAAAAAGCTGAAAGGAAGGAAGAGAGAAAACATAGTGTACACTCTAGGGAACTATAAGTATGGTTGTGAGCAGGATTATATACCACAGCTATATCCTACATACTTTTATACCATGTTTCTCTGACAATAAGCTCCCCCATAGGAAGGCCCAGCATGTTTTCTAGGTATAAGGTGAAATTAAGCCCCTCCCCCAAAATTTAGGCCTATTTAAACCATGCGCTCCCCATCATTTCTCACATTGCTTGAACTATACGAGGTAAAAAGAAATGTGGGGGAAGGGCGGGGGGAACTTGCCTTTAGGAGCCCCCCACAGGTAGCCTTGGCTACAGCACCCCAAAGGCAGACTTGCCTCTATTGGCTGATAGAAGCTCCCTGAGGGCAGAGTCACCAGCCGCTTCTATCGGCCAATAGAAGGGGCCTTGTGATGAGGCGTGGCTGCACATGGGGTGCTCCATGAGGCCACTTCTATCGGCCAATAGAAGCGTCTGGTAACTCAGCCCTCAGGGCCATTCTATCAGCTGATAGAAGCAGCCTCGTGGCGAGGTGTGGCTACCTGCAGGGTGCTCCGTGAGGCCACTTCTATCAGCCGATAGAAGCGGCTGGTGACTCTGACCTCGAGGAGCTTCTATCGGCCAATAGAAGCAGCCTCATGGTGAGGGGTGGCTGCCCGCGGGGCATTCCACAAGGCCGCTTCTATCGGCTGATAGAAGTAGCTGGTGACTCAGCCCTCAGGGCCCTCCTATCAGCCGATAGAAGCAGCCTCGTGGCAAGGCGTGGCTACCTGCAGGGTGCTTCATGAGGCCACTTCTATCTGCCGATAGAAGCGGCTGGTGACTCTGCCCTCAGGGAGCTTCTATCAGCCAATAGAAGCGGCCTCATGGTGAGGTGTGGCTGTCCACGGGGCTCTCCACAAGGCCGCTTCTATCAGCCGATAGAAGTAGCTGGTGACTCTGCCCTCAGGGCGCTTCTATCAGCCAATAGAAGTGACCTCATGGCGAGGTGAGTGCACGTGAGATGTTCTAGGTGTGGGGGGGGGGAGGAAATTAAGTCACCCCAAAAAGACAGCCATTTTTTCAGGGCTCCAAAAAAAAAAAAAAGACCCGGCCTTATTTTGTGAGAAACACGGTATCTGATTGTACCATAAAGTTCTGATTTCTTCTATATGTCTTTGGAAACTGATAAACAAACACACCCACAATAAGTTGAAAGACAGTTTGGGAGCATGGTGGATAAAAAAAACAATTAACAGAAAGGGAGTAAAGCATTTTACAGTATTCTATTTCTGACATGCTATTATTGCCTCTCAGCAAAGGAAGAGGGACCATTAACTCTCCATATTGCCTTAAATACTCCAGGCATGGCAGAACAGTAGCATAGCATTATTAGAGAGCAAAGAAAAGCAATTTTCAGTTTTCTTAGCGAATAATCTCAGTGTACCTTACTGAGTGGTTGAGAGCCACAAGTGAAATGCAATTTACAAATTAAAAGGGCTATTAAAATGGCAGTCATTATAAGATTCAGCTTAGCCTGCAATTTGCTAGATAGAGTTAATTTTTGTGCCTTCCCCTTATACCGCTGTAACACACACACACACACACACACACACATACACACACACATACACACACACACACACACGGAAAGCTTCATGTACATACATCATAAACCAGGCTGAAACTTCATTAAAATCCCAAGAAAAAGTCTGTTCCAGAACCGGAAGTGAATCAAACCTACTGTGTTATCTTTTTAAACATCTGGTTGGACTTCAGCACAGATGGGTAATTCTCCACCTAATGCATCTAAGAGGGCCCCTGTTGGACCTGGTTTTCTAATATTTACTAGGCCCAAGCCAACCCTTGGCTGAGGAGTAAAGCTTAATTAGACTATTAGTTAGGATTCACAGTCTCCAAAGCTATCTTCATCCTCAGAGAGGTTTGGAAGAAAATCTGTTTTTTAAGGTAACAGCAACAGATGTGACCATTGATGTGGGTATTATTTAACGGTGTGAAGGACTTCAATGGAAGAGAATTAACACAAATTGTTAAGTTTTGCGCATGGGTGCAAGGAACGGAGACGAGGCAGTGAACAGTGAACTTCAACTCTTTATTAATCATCGTGAACAGAGCGAAAACCCTAGGGCAGCAGCAGCCCTTTTATAGGGCAGGCTGCTGACCTATTAACCAATGAGAAACATGGAAGTGTTAAACCCTTGAACCAATGAGAGTGGCTCGTTAACAGCCAATCAGATTCCCCAGAATGGACCAATCTGATATCGCTATTATTGGCCAATCAGAAGTGCAGGATTAGAACCCTGCTTCTTCTTTAAGGTTTGTTAAAACTTTATTTAAGTGTTTTTATTAGTTCATAACACAAATAGGCAGGCATAAACAGAGTCCAGGAAGCTTCCACTCAAACTTTTATGAAACAAAACATATCCAGCATTTGAAACAAGCACAGGAGAAAGCAAAACTCCTGTGCTGGAAACCTCTGCAAGTAAATCAGTGGTAGGATTCAAAGTGAATTTCTTGGTCATTTGAATTTTATTCCATGCATTGATATCAACCAAATGGAGTATTTTTTTTTTTAAATGATGATATTAGTCATCGACTAGATGTAGTTTGAGCCTCACATCTCTAACAGGGTTGGGCAAAGCTTTTAAATAATCAAATATCAAAGCTTTATTGTTGACCATATTTCAAAGCTCCATAGAAGTGATTTGAAAAACAGATCATTTTGCTTTTGAAGGACAAATTCACTCTGTTCTCAGCTCTACTTCCTCTCCAGAGATAGTCCAGGATTATGAAACTGAAATGGCTGGAGATGAGCCATTGGTCATCATGGCAAAATGCAGATACTTTTCACAGGTGTAATTCCTGGTTTTAACTTATTAACAATCCAAATCTAATAAGCAAAGAATTTTCCACAGGTTTTTCCAGACATTTTTTTTTCTCAAACCTCAAGAAATAGATGCCGGCCTCTAATTCTGAAATTAGTTCTCCCTTCCCCCAGATTTTACAATGCTCCTAATCCCAGGCGTTTTTGTCCATGTGATTTCAAAATAAATGTGTTTTACAAGGTGAGATAATCAGTGGTAGGATTCAAAAAAATTTTACTACCGGTTCTGTGGGCATAGCTTGGTAGGTGTGGTAGGGGAAGGTTACTGCAAAATCCCCATTCCCTCCCCACCCCACTAACCTGCTTTCCAGCTCCATTCTCCTGTGCAGAGCAACAAAAGAAGACCCAGGGGACTCAATGGGAGGCAGAGAATAGATGGGGGCGGAGCCAGTCAGAGGCGGTGTTTGTTGGTTCTCCGAACTACTCAAAATTTCCACTACCGGTTCTCCAGAACTGGTCAGAACCTGCTGAATACCACCTCTGGATATAATACATGTATTGTGGTCTTCAAAAAAGCACCAAAGGTTTTTGTCAATGCATTTTGGAAAATTAACAAACTTTTAGGTGGTCCTCGACTTATTGTATGACCATGATTGAGACCAAAATTTCTGTTGCTAAGCGAGTTATTCGTTAGGTGAGTTTTGCCCCATTTTATCACCTTTTGTGCCGCAGGGATTAAGTGAATCACTGCAGCTGTTAAATTAGTAAATTGCCTTCCTCATTGACTTTGCTTGCTTATCAGAAGGTTGCAAAGTTCTTTCACAGACCCCCTGGACAACGCAATTGTCATAAATATGAGAGTTGCCGAGCATCTGACTCTTGATCATTTGACCCTGGGGATGCTGTAAGGGTTGTAAGTATGAAAAATGGCTGTAAGCAGAGGTGGGCTTCAAAAATGTTGGTAATGGGTTCTCTGCCCGGTTGCTGGGTGGGCATTCCATGGTGGGTGTGGCCTAGCTGGCCTCCTGCACCATGGTGGGAGGGGCATTTTCTCCCACCCCGGGCTCCAGAGGCTTTCCTCAAACCTCCCGGACTCCGGAGGCTCTTTGGAAGTCGGAAATGGGCCCCTAAACTTCTGGCCTTTCTGAACTTCTGGGGGGACTGATTTTCATCCTCCCAAGCCTCTGCATGCACAGCCTGCATTTACCTGCATCCCAAACGGGCCACATGGGGACTCCGGGAAGAAGGGGCAGATGGGGTGGATGGGGCCAGCCAGGAATGGGATTTGGGAATTTTCTGAACTGTGCAGAATCTTAGCTAGAGGATCTCCTGAACCCCTGCAAACCCCCAACAGCCCATCCCTGGTCTTAAATCACGTATTTTTAGTGCCACTGTAACCGTGAAAAGTCATGAAACGAACTATTGTAAGATGAGGGCCCCCTGTATTAGTTTGTTTGTTTTTGTGTCTTCAAGTTATTCTTGACTCCTGGTGACTCCCTGACAAGCCCCTGAAGTTTTCTTGGCAAGATTTCAAAAGTGGTTTTTCCATTGTCTGCTTTCTAAGGCTCCGAGAGAGAGTGGCTGGCCCAAAATCACCCAGCTGGCTTTGTGCCTAAGGCAGGATTAGAACTCACAGTCTCCTATTTCTAGCTCAGGGCTTTTAGCCACTCCAGCAAACTGATTCTCAGTCAACACTATTACGAAAGGAGAATATTTGTAGCTCAGGGTTGACATGAAGGCTCCTTGGTGCTCTCTGAACTGGCTTGTTTTTTTTTGCAGATGTTTCATTACCCAAACTAGGTAACATCATCAGTGCAAGTAAGGAATGGACTTTGCTCTCTGTTAAGTTCTGCGCATGGGCGCAAGGAACGGAAATGAGACGGTGAAAAGTGAACTTCAAACTCTTTATTAAACATTCTGAACAGAGCAAAACCCTAGGGCAACAGCAGCCCTTTTGTAGGCAAGCTGCTGCTCTAGTAACCAATAGGAAATGTGGAGTGTTAACCCACTTAACCAATGAGAGTGGCTCGTTAACAGCCAATCAGATTCTCCTGAACGGACCAATCCGATATCGCTATTATCGGCCAATCAGAAGTGCAGGGCTAGAACCCTGCTATTTTCTGAAGCTTTTGATAAACTTTATTTAAGTGTTTTATTAGTTCATAACACCCCTTCCCCCCGGGTTCCGTTTGGGGGGTGCGGTGATGTAATCTCTGAGGTAGGAAGGTTGCTTCGACTGTCTATTGGATTTATGCTGTCCCACCAGTTCTTGTCCGTAAGCCTGTTTTGGCGGGGCATTTTCAGGCAAGTCGGGTACTAGTGGTTCTTCATTGGACGACTCGGTGCCGCTAGCGTTCTCATCATTGTCTACTGGCCCTTGCGGGCTTGCCTCTGTTGGGTTGTTCCTCTGTGGTGAGGCCACCCCTGTCCTTGATCCTTCTTCACTTGTTACGCCCAATGGCTGACTTCTTTCGTTCCTGCTTTCCGCCATCTCGAATTCGGTTTCTTTGACATCCCCTCTCCCCTCAGTTTGGGAGTCACAGGAGTCGCAGGAACTGGGTTGTAACCTAGAGCGAAGCTGATCTATATGGCGTTTCCATATTTTTCCATCGCAGGTTTTCACCCGGTATGACCTGGGTCCAGTGGCTTGAATAACAGTGGCCTCGATCCACAACGGTTCGCCAGAAAGGTTTCTGGTGAAAACTAAGTCACCTATCTTGAACTCGCGGCATTTTCCGCTAGATCCACAGGGTTTCTCTGGCTCATAAGACGGGTGAAGCTGGTCGAGGTGGGAACGGAGTTTGCGTCCCATCAATAGTTCCGCTGGAGTCTTGTTGGTGACGCTGTGCGGAGTGATGTGTTGGAGAAGGAGTATTCTATTTATCTTATCTTCAATGTCCCCATAGTCCATTTTGTAGAGGGTTTTTTTTAACAAACTGTACCATGCACTCTGCTCTTCCGTTAGCCGCAGGGTGCACTGGTGAAGTTAGCGCATGGCGAATACCGCGGTCCACTAAGTATTGTTCAAAAGGAAGCACGGTAAACTGGGGTCTGTTGTCGGATACCAGAACGTCTGGCAGTCCATGCGTCGCAAATAATCTATTCAACTTCTGGATGACGGACTCGGTTGTAGTACTTTTCATTTCGTGGATCTCGAGCCAGTTTGAGTAGGCATCCATCGTTAATAGGAACATATGTCCCTTAGTAGGTCCCACAAAGTCAATATGAATGCGGGACCACGGTCCCTGAGGTGTTTCCCAATCTGTCGGAGTTGCTTTTGGTGGGGCATTGCTAACCTCCTGGCACTTATAACAAGTCTTTACCCAGGCTTCGATTTGTTTGTCGATGCCCAGCCACCACGCGTAGCTTCGTGCGAGCGCTTTCATACGCACAATGCCAGGGTGGCCCTCATGTAGTGTCTTTAGTACCGCTCGTTGTAACCGCTCTGGGACGACGACTCTATCCCCCCACAGGATGCAGCCCTTTTGCAAAAAAAGTTCCGTTTGTCGATTCTTGAAGGGAATGAAATCGTCAGGGGTTTGATCTACTGGCCATCCTCGTTCGACCCAGCTAAGAACCCGCTAGGATTGCATTTTGTTTCGATCGCGATATCTCTAGCGGTTAGCGGCGGTGAATGCAGCGTTTCAATCTGGAGCATTGTAAGGGTTGGAGCTGGGTCATTGACGGTTTCTGGAAGTGGTGCACAGCTCAATGTGTCAGCGTGGGGAATGGCTTTCCCCGGGCGGTGCTGCAGCTAGTAATTGTACGCAGCCAAAAACTCCGACCAGCGAGTCATTCTAGGTGATAATATATAGGGGGTTGGCTTGTCTCCTGCTATAATCCCCAGCAAAGGTTTGTGGTCGGTAACAATTGTAAAAACTCGTTCATAAACATATTCATGAAACCGTTTCATAGCAGATACAACAGCAAGAGCCTCTTTATCGATTTGACTATAGTTACGTTCAGCCTTTGATAGAGTTCTTGAAAAATAGGCAACAGGGGCTTCACTACCGTTTGGTAACACATGGCTCAAAATGGCTTCTACTCCAAGGGGTGACACGTCACATGTGATTGTTAAAGGCAAAGTCTTGTTATACTGCATTAAAACAGCATCTGAAGTTAATAGGTTTTTCACTTGTCGGAACGCGTGCTCCTCTCGGTGCCCCCAAACCCAGGTTGCTTTTTTGTCGAGAAGCCGATGTAGGGGCTCAGCTACGGTCGCTTTGTGGGGCAGGAAGATGTTGTAAAAATTAATAAGCCCCAGGAAAGCTTGGAGGTCAGTCTTGTTCCTGGGTCTTGGGGCGTTCTTGATTGCTCTTAACTTGCTACTGGTGGGGTGAATGCCTTGTTTATCGATTAGGTACCCCAGGAACTCTACTTTATCTGTACACAGTTGACATTTATTTTTTTTAACTTTAAGGCCAGAGTCTTTAAATTTCTGGAGAACCAGTCTAAGACACTCCTTTAGTATTTCTCTATTCGGGGCAGCAATTAAAACGTCATCAAAGTATGGTACGACCCCTTTTATACCCTGTAATATTCTCTCTATCAAGCTCTGAAAGATCCCTGGGGCCACGCTAACTCCGAATTGGAGTCGGTTGCACTTAAAGGCACCTCGGTGCGTAACGATCGTTTGCGTCTCTGCTGTTTTTTTATCTACAGGCAGTTGTTGGTACACCTGTGCTAAATCCAATTTAGCGAAGACTTTTCCGCCCCCCAGGGAATGGAGGAGGTGTTGTACCACAGGTACCGGGTAAGCGTTCTGTTGAAGGGCATGATTCAGGGTGGCACGGTAGTCCCCACAAATCCTTAATGATCCATCCGGTTTGATGGGTGTTACGATTGGGGTTTCCCAAGGAGCGTGGTCAGTTGGTTCTAATACACTCTGGGCTGTTAATTTATCAAACTGCTCATCAATCTTTGGTTTAAGGGCAAAAGGGACTCGATGAAGCTTAAGGCGATGGGGGCTACTTCAGGGTTAAGGTTAAATGATATCGGGGTCCCTTTGTACTCGCCTAGTTTATCTGCAAAGACATCCTGGAATTCCTGGACGAGGGCCTCCTCCCAGTCGTCGCTGCTGGTTTGCTTAATGCCGGCTACCTCAATCCCATGTGGAGCAAACCATTGAAGGCCTAATAAGCTAGGCCAATCACAGTCGACGATGGTCAATGGTAAAGATGCAGTACGATTTTTGAATGAGACCTGGACTAGGCTGGATCCAACGACCGGAATTCAGTTTCCTTGATAGTTCTTCAGAATGATTCTTTGGGTTCTGAGGTCTTGACGCCGGACAGCAGGGATCAATTGTTTAAGGGTCTTCCAGGAAACCATCGAGAGGGATGATCCTGAATCGACTTCCATCATGCAGGGCTGATTTTTGATGGCAACCTTCACTCGGATCTTCTTTGCATCTAATGATGAAGCGTGACCAATCGTGATGGTTTGGTGTGCCTCTTCTCGTTTTGTTGAATGGGCTAGTGCTTTATTTCTGTAGGAGTGGTTGTTCCATTGGTGGTTTGAATGTTCCCGATTCACAGGACGACTTCCTATGGGTTGGCGGTAGTTGGTCCCCCTCTGAAATGGGCTGGATCCTAGCTTGCTTCAACAGACCTTTCCGATGTGACCTCTCTTCCCACAAATATGGCAGAGCGCGTCGAGGAATTTGCAGTCTGATCGTGGGTGGTTTGCCCCACAACCTGCACATTGGTACTGCAGTCTCTGGTTACGCTGGTGGCATTGGTCTCATTCAGACTGGAGCCGGTTGACTTCTTCCTCATCACTTTCTGATGACGATTCGAGGTCCTCGTGGTGGGTTGCCATTGCATGTCCCTCAAGGCGAGGTGAGGTTTCGCCGGTGAGCTGGCGGAGCAGGGCATTGGTGCGGCGCATTCGGGCAGCCGACTTCCTGGTTGCTTCTGCTGCAATAGCATCAGCGATGGTATCTGCAAGGTTGATGTCACCTTTCGCCATCAGCTAACTTTGCACTGTGGTTCATCTAAACCCAGAACTATTCGGTCTCTTAGAGCTTCTTCGAGGTCGGCGAACCCACAGAGGCCTCCCAGGTTCCGGAGATCCACGATGAAATCTGCAACGCTTTCTTCTTTCCGCTGGTCTCTCTGGTAAAATTCATGTCTTCGGACAAGCGTTGGTACGGTAGGTGCATAGTGGGCCCATAGGAGGGGCTCGAGGACGTCCCAGTCCATGGATTTCACCTCAGCCGGTTTCGCCAGTGCCTTAGCCATCTTAAAAATGGCAGGTCCGCAGTGAGTCAGGAATACTGCTCTCTTTTTCTCAGTAGTGGCATCCTTCAAGTTGTTGGTCTCCAGAAACATCTGGAACCGGTCCATGTATGAGTCCCAGTCTTCTTGTGCCGGGTCGAATGGAGCGGATGGTATGGTGCCGCCGGTCATGGTTTCTGCCGTTGATGCGCCTTCAGCCACGTGCTCTGTTTAGTGCTCTGTGGTGTTCAGTCAGCTCTGACGTCTCCGCATCCCATCCTCGTCGCCAGTGTTAAGTTCTGTGCATGGGCGCAAGGAACGGAGACGAGACGGTGAAAAGTGAACTTCAAACTCTTTATTAAACATTCTGAACAGAGCAAAACCCTAGTCCTTTTATAGGTAAGCTGCTGCTCTAGTAACCAATAGGAAACGTGGAGTGTTAACCCCCTTAACCAATGATAGTGTCTCGTTAACAGCCAATCAGATTCTCCTGAATGGACAATCCGATATCGCTATTATCGGCCAATCAGAAGTGCAGGGCTAGAACCCTGCTATTTTCTAAAGCTTTTGATAAACTTTATTTAAGTGTTTTATTAGTTCATAACACTCTCAGTATTTATTCTGGTGGCTTGCCTGTCAGTATTGGTGGGAGAGGTTCTTTGGTTGAGTGTTTGCCGTTGGCTTCTTTGGCAGTTTCTTGATTTGGGATATTTTTTACTTGATTGTTGGTCTGATGTTAACTTTGGAGTTAATCTGGATGCTGATCACTGGTGGAGATGTGCTTTTGGTTCCTTTTTGGGTTGGGTGATAGTCTTTTTTGCATTGTCTGTAGATGTTGTTAATGCCCATGTGTCTATTGATGGCTGATTTGTCAGAGTGCCAGGTTTCTAAACATTCCTGGATAGTGGTGGGATTCAACATCTTTTTACTACCGGTTCTGTGGGTGTGGATTGATGGGTGTGGCTTGGTAGGCGTGGCAGGGGAAGGATACCATAAAATCCCCATTCCCTCTCAACTCCTGTGGGAAGGTTACTGCAAAATCCCCATTCCCTCCCCACCCCACTAACCTGATTTCCAGTTCCGTTCTCCTGTGCAGGGCAATCAAAGAAGACCCATCCGATTAGCTGGACCTCGGGAGGCAGAGAATAGATGGGGGCAGGGCCAGTCAGAGGTGGTATTTGCCGGTTCTCTGAACTCCTCAAAATTTCCGCTACTGTTTCTCCAGAACTGGCCAGAACCTGCTGAATATCACCTCTGTTCCTGGGCATTTTGGCTTGGTCTAGGATGGTCACATTTTCCCAATTGAATCTGTCTATATGTTGTGAAATTAAAGACTATTATTGTTGCAATGCTAAGGGCACTGACATGTGATTATTTTGATCCTATTCAGAATCAGTTCCAGACCAGTAGTATTCTCATGTCTTTGTCGAATTATTATTCATTCTCCCTGAACTTTTCTTTTGCAATTTATAGCACTGTAGAACTTGTGGGGGATTTATTTCCCCAATGGCAAGGACTCTTGGTTTCCTACCATTGAGTTTTTGTGCCTATCTGGAAGCAACATTTAAATGTATTTTCCCCACCCTTTGCATCTCAGCCACTGTAGCTGTGTGAACAGTTAGAAGTATTAAAAATGCCTCACTGCAAAACTATTGACATGCTATTTTTTCCATCTCCATCACACATTTTCCATAGCAACAACAGTCTTCTTTTCTTTTTTCCTGCAAATAACTAGGCAAATGTAGTGTAAACTCAGGGGTTGGATAGCGATTAAGTTTATTTCCCTTTTGGGAAAAGAGAGGAGGGTGTTTTGTTTGGGCTGTGATAGAAGTCCAGGATCTATGGTAACTCAGAGGGGCAAATTCTAATTAGTGAACATTTATGGAGAGTCAGTTGAACATAAGCACCAAATGCTTTATGCTGTTCTTTTTGTGTTGACTTCAGCAGCAATGAAAACAAATGGAGATGAGCTTCAGACTATATTAGCCAAAATAAAGGTGGTATGGAAATTCTTCATATTGCCATTGCTTTAAGCTGTTTAGCATCCAAGGATTTTCATTTGGAAAAATTAAACATGAATATATTGCAGATTTTGAGAAAAGCTAGATATGTGGATTCTAAGGGAACATTTAACTATTCTTCTGTGATACATATAGACATTGAAATCATATGCTTATTGAACCAAAAGAGGTAGCTAAACTGAAAAGTAAAATCAGAGAGCGAGTATATTGGACTTGGCTTTGAAATTAGGCAAAAGAATCTTCTTAAATTCTCCTGAAATAACTGATTTCATTATGGAACAAATGGTATAGGTCCAATTTACATATTTAATGCAGCCAGGAGAAAGTGGGAAGAAATATAGTGGGCATATTATAAATTAAATACAGAAATAGAAGACAAATGAGACAGAACCAAAAGCTCATCACACTGACTTCCCCTACCACAGCACCATCTTTACCATGAGATGAAAGTGGGGACACCTGTGAAAATTCCAAGCTGCAAATACTGTTTGCTTTGCATTATCTTTTTAAAGCTATCTTCATGAGCTCAATTGAATAGCTTAATTGATAGCAGTTAGATAAGAGACAGTATAGACTGTAGCTGGATGACAGATTGGGAAGAGGCTCCTTAGTTTTGCAAACTATAAAAGAGAGAGAATTGTATTTTCAGACTTGAAAGATTCTGTTAGTATAGCTTTACAATAAAGTAGAATTAACTTATATTCCTGTCTGGTTTATCTGGTAGAGTTGGCAATGAGTCATCTCCAGAAATGACCTCCTATCCAAACAGAAAGGATCTATGAACTTCTCTCCTCAGTGGAATCATGCTGTCAGCTGTCAGCAATCATTGGTCACCCTGTATTTGATGAGATTGTTGCTAGTATTTTAAGCAAGTTTGTGCGTTCCAGCAGGTCCAAGAGATCAAGCTAGATTGCTAAATATAGTAACAACCAACATTGGAGTCACATAGAGCATTTTCAAGGAAGTTGATATTTATCTTAGATTTTCCTTAAAATGAGTTGTTTCATTTCTATTACTGTACAGCATCCAACTTCAGAAAGCCCACGTCCAAAGATGATTCAGTGAAATCCAATCAAGTCCAATTCTTTATTTGGTTACACCTAATGGGTAGAATATTGCCAAACTAAAGCTAAAACTTTCTACCCTGATAGATAAATCCTGAGAGATTCTAGGGCAGAGGTATCAAACTCAAGGCCCATGGGCCAGATATGGCCCATGGGGTGCTTAAATCTGGCCTGTGGGCCCACCCTAGAAATAGAAGTGGCCCATGGTGCCTCTGCCAACAAAAATGGAGCTCAGGAGGTTGTGTGTGGTCTCCCCAAGCTCCATTTTTACTGACAGAGACTGCAGGAGGCCATCATGGCTGAAAATGGAGTCAGGGAGGGCTGAAAATGGAACCTCAATGAGTGAAGTCAAGCTAGCCACACCCACCATGACCATGCTTCCCCATCCCCTGAGGTCAAATACTGATGTGGCCCTCAGTGAAATTGAGTTTGACACCCTTGTCCAGGGCATGGCTATCCTGGTATTCTCTCTGGTGGAAGGCACTGCCTCTTCCTGGAACAACTCTGTGCTGCCAAGACTCTCCTCCACTACTTCTCCAGGTGCAGATTCTATCACAGTCTTATCTTTACTAAACTCAGGGTGGCAAGTTGGAGAGCTGCCTTGCTTGACTTGTTGGTACAATAACCAAGGAAAGGAGAAATGCTGTGATCGCTGTTGCTTGAAATAGGCGTGTTTGAAATGTGAGGATTTGAAGTACATAGAATGCTCTCCCCACCCATTTGAAACCACTTTGTTTCTCTAAAATGCAGTCGAGTTTGCTACATAGAAGTGAGGGCCTTTTATTTATTCGTTAAGTTTATATTCTTTCTGCTAAGAGTTCAAAACCATGTACATAGCACTCGCTCCTCCTAGTTTCCCTCACAACAACAAGGTAGGTTGAGCTAAAGTAACTGGTCTACACTCCAGTAAGTTTCCATGAATGAATTTGGACTGGAACCAGGATGTCAACTGTCCAGTTGGCAAATCCAGAAAAAGAAACTCCTGGGACATTATTTTACCAAGGGTATAAAATTGTACTGAAAAAAAAAAAACATATTGACACAGAGGAAGTGAAACCAACTCTGGGTTTCCCACACAAAAGCAAGCATAATTAATTCCTCCCCTTTCCCTACAGGCCACCACACAGTACAATATGTCCACCAATCACTTTGGTTCATTTTGTTTGGGAAACACGCTGGGACATCTCCTTGGTGTGTCCTTGAAATGCCAGCAATGCCTCACGAAAGCCAATGGTTGCTTTGGTACCATTCCCCCACTGTTGTGTCCTGTTCTCACTCTGGTCTGTTTCCCCAACGGAAACAGAGAAATGCTCTGATTGGTTAAAGGCTCTGAAGCTGAGTATAAAAGGCCTGTCAGAGGGGATGATCAGCTGCTGTTGTTGTGAGCCAAGCAGCCATGGTTAGCAAGCTCTGTTAGCACAATAAATGGTTAGTGTTTATTTCCAAACAGCGATTCAGTCTGTTTACCACTGTTCTTGGTGCTGAACAATTGGTGACAAAGGTGGGGTTCCACTGAGACTGGGGCATTTTGGCATGAGCTAGTCACTGTTTCAAAGACCTGTCACTATCTGAGCTGAAGTCAAAGGTGATGAGAGGTCGTGTGTGGAAACACTGTTGAGGGGAATGGCTGTGATACCCATTTTTGCGGCTTTTAGCCCCTTGCATTTCATCCTCCACCACCCGTTGTTGTCAAGCTGGAAGTGAAGCAAAATGTAGAAGAAAGTGTGAATTAGTCTTCACCCAGGGTTGCCTTGCTACCAATTCAACAGCTCGACCGCTATAATGCACTGCCTCTTGGTCTGAGTCAGAGCAACTAGACTAGAATTATCCAGTGTCAGCCCCACAATGTAGACCAGATTAAGGAGGTAGGCCCTGCTCTTCAAGGCTATTCCTTATACCTACCCAAAGCCAGACAGCTTGTATGGTTGAGGATGAGTTGCAATCCTGGTCTCCCCATTTCTAGTTCAAGACCTTAACATTGCTTCGAAAACCTGAGTGGAGCAGATCGATCAGCGTTAACGTTATCTGCTAATTGATGTTATTAATTTCAGCATTTTGTCTTTTTGCCTTATACCAGTCTAAGTAATGTTGTGATTTGCTAAATTTAAGCTAGCTGGTTGCCTTTTTATATTCTATATTTTTATTACTCTTGGAAATGTAGCTTGTTAAATTTTACTTTTATGTTATTGCATTTAATGTAATCTTGTTTTTTTTTTAACTGTGTTCTGGTTTTACAATGTTTTGTCCAGTTTTATTTTAAAGCTAAGTTTCTCCTTGTTGAATTGGTTGCAAGTTTTGTTATATACTAGTTTTTGCTAGAGTGTGACTGGTAAAAACACCTATTCAGCATGTTAACTGTTACAGTACACAGAAGCTCATGCATACTTGCACATGTGCATGTGTGTGCAATCCCCTCCCCTGCTGCCTCTTTACGTGCACTGTACCTCCCAGCTGAATTTCGGCCCATTTGAGGCCTTTTTTCGGCCTCCCAGAGGCTTGAGGAAAGCCTCTGCAGCCCGAAAAATAGGCCCGTTTCAACACTTCCAGTATTTCCAGAAATACAGGAAGTGACAACAGGCTTAATTTTCAGGTCGCAGAGGCTTTCCTCAAGCCTCTGGGAGGCCAAAAATGGCCTCAAACAAGCTGAAAATCAGCTGGGAGACATGCACATGCACAATGTGGTAAGTTGGCCTGCGGCTCCTGTGCCGGCACAAATGGCTCTGCGTGCCACCTGTGGCACATGTGCCATCGGTTCGCCATCACGGTCCTATATCATTCTGGACAATTGCTCAATTTCTTCTTGAAAACCTCCAGTGATAGAGCATTCACAACTTTTGGAGGCAAGCTGTTCCACTGATTGATTGTTCTCACTTTTAGGAAATTTCTCCTTAGACCTTGGTTAGAGCGTTCTTTAACAAGCTTCTATCCTTTATTTCTTGTCCTGTCCTCAGGTGTTTTGGGGAATAAGTCAACTCCATTCTTCTCTGTAACATCCCCTTGAGTATTGGAAGACATCTATCATGTCACCCATAATCTGTCTCTTTGATAGGCTATATCAAAGCTCCCTCAACTGTTCATCAAACAATTTAGCCTCCAGATCTCTTATTATCATTGCTGCTCTTCCCTGTATACTTTCTAGCATCTTTTTTGTATTGTGATGAACAGAACTGAACACTTTATTCTAAGTGTGGCCTCACTAGTGCAATAGTTGAATGGTAGTACTTCTTCTTGTGATCTTGGTGCTATCCATCTACTAATGCATCCTAGGATTGCATTGGTTGTTTTAGCAGCTGCAAGTACAACAAATATCTGAAGCATCAGGATGTGAATTGTTAATTGTTGTCTTTTCTTTATGGCCTTGGACACATTTAAGAAGGATTTAAAACCTACTAGATAACCTAACCCTTGGGAGTCCTGGTTTCCAGATTTTGGATGTATTTTGTAAGTTAGGTCATTTGAGGTCCCTTAATTCAAAACTTGTTCTATAATGCCACCATTTTGTCTCTTTAAAGGTCATGACAACAGAAGATTTAGTACAATACAGATTTTTCCAGGAAAGCAGAATGTGTGCAGAGATGCTTATGAGAAAATGCTGAAAATACAATAGATCTAAGAAGTAAAGGTGGATAAGCTTTTTTACAATTATCTAAACATATAATTTCAATTTCCTTTCCTACAATTTTAATGGGTGCTTTATTCTTGTTCATTTTTTTAAAAAAATTATGTTGCACTATAACCTGAGGGATATATTATAAATAACATGTTTGTTTTGTATTGTTGGAAAATTAGGGTAATTTCCAGTTTAGTTTTCACCCAGTCAGTCCCTCTATCCAGTTCAGCTAGCAAAAATTATAGCTTGAGGTTTATTTATTAAACAGCAGCAAACATTAAAAGCAGTTAACTGGCAAAATGGGACAAAAAAGCAGGGAAACAGAAGAAGAGAAAGATACAGGAACAAGGAAATAATAAGGCAGAAGAAAACTCAATAACAAGAATTTATTATCTATCTGTCTATCTTTGTATCAAAAGGCACAGAAATTTCCAGAGCAGTTGGAAACAATCCTGTGGATAATTAGCATGGACACTCTCAAAAGGAGAGGCCTTTGCTTATTCTAATCTTAACCTTTTTATGTACAAAAGAGTAGTAGAAAAGCAATAGAAAGTACTAATACACCATGTGATCCATCCTCTACTCTGCAACATAACAATTTTGTGGGTGAGAGTGACACATCCAATGTGTTAAATGGTTGGTAATCACATTTTCTTTACAATGTCCTCAAAACTAAGGCAGGTAAGAATTAGAGAAAGGGTTATAGAGATAGGAATTAGAAATATGATTCTTATATTTCTTTGTGGCGTGCGTGTGTGTTGTGTATATATACATATACACATACACAGATACATATACATTCACAGATAATTTTAGCACTGTTTCAAATTTATGCTGAAAGAGGAATAGACATTTTTTAAAAAAGAAATCATAAATGACAAATACAACATGTTGCCTTTGATTGCAATACTGCTTATAGTCCTGTACAGCTCTCACTAAGCAGTTTAACAGAGTCAGCCTACTTCATTTTACCAACCTCAGAAGGATGGATGGCTGAATCAACCTTGAGCTGGTCAGAATCAAACTTCTGACAGTCAACAGAATTAGCCTGTAATACAGTATTCTAACCACTGCGCCACCATGGCTCCACTGATACCACATAAATCTCCAGAACTGCTGGATGCTTTGTAAGATAGATGTTCTTCTTCTCTATCTAGGAAGAATATCTCGGTAATTTCTAATTTTTCAATCAAATCCTTTAGAGAAGGGGTGTCAAACTTAAGACCCATGGGGTGCTTAGATCTGGGCCACCTTGGAAACTATTCTGTACAGTCATTTACATTCTTGTAAATGCCGCACTGTGATTGGTCAAAGCGCACAGCGATCCGATTGGTCGAGCGAGCCGCACTGATTGGCCCGCTGCGGATCTCCCACGATTGGTGGAAACTAATCGTGGGAGATTCAAAGCGGTGCCATTGGTTGCGGCTGCCGCGGCTTGGAAATAAAAAGCCGCTGTTTTCTCCCCGGAACCCGAGCCGTTCTCAGGACCAATAAAGAGCTGAACCAAGTCACTGACTCCTGGTCTCCTTGCCGCGATGGACACAACACTGGCGGCAAGGGTGGGATTCTGAGGCTAATCCCCCACCAAACACATGTCCGGAGGAAGCGAGACCGACGAGATGGCCAGCATCGCACCGCCCGCGCCCTTTAATCCCGCTACTGAGGACTGGGAATCATACACAGACAGATTCCTCATGTTCCTCAAGTGTAGCTACATGAAGGACGCTGCTGGGCCAAAGAAAAGAGCCGTCTTCCTGACACACTGCGGGCCCACAGTGTTCAAGATGGCAAAAGCTCTAGCGAAACCTGCGGACGTCAAGGAGATGGACTGGGCCAACCTCGAACCATTGCTCTGGAACCAATATGTCCCTGCCATGCCCACCCTCATCAGGCAGCACGATTTCTACTGGCGGGACCAGAGATCGGGTGAGAGCATCAGCGATTTTGTGGCTGAGCTACGAAGCCTAGGGAGCATGTGCGGGTTCTCGGACATGGATGAGGCGTTACGGGACCGTATCATGCTTGGACTCCGAGACCCAGTCCTACAAAGCCGACTGATGGCCAAAGGCGACATCGCCCTCGCCGACGCCATCACTGAAGCCACCGCAGCCGAGGCAACCCGGAAATCGGCGAACCGCATGCGGAGACCAGACACCGGAGAGCGCACCGCAACCGCCGACCCAGGATGGGTGACCGAGGCCCACCCAGAAGCAAGTCACTGCGAGACCACCACCCATCATGGCGAATTCCACTCCACCTCCGACACCACGGAAGACGAGGAGGAAATCCACCAGCTCCAGATGGGATGTGACCGGCGCGATCGGCGGAGTCGTAAGTCGGGGACCGCATGTGCCGGGGGCGTGGGCGACCACCCTCGATCAGAGTGCCGCTTCTTCGATGCAGTCTGCCGGCACTGTGACAAAAAGGGTCACATCGCCCAAGTCTGCCGATTGAGGAAGGCTTACAGCCCCAGATGGTGGGACCACAGCGACCGGAGACGTGACGGTACACCCCCCAGGGCCAGAGATCGCCAAGCCGAAAGCCAATGGGACCAGGGCGGACGGAATTGATGAGGTGGCAAAACCTGGCAGAAAGAGAAAACCCACCAGACGGTCATCATCGGCCACGCATCAACCACCGATGCCTGAAAAGTCTACATGGAGGTAGGCATAGAAGGCGAGCCATGCAAAATGGAGGTGGACTCTGGGTCCTACCACTCCATGGTCGCCTGGCAAGAAATCAAACGCTTGGTGCCTATCATCCACAAGAAGGGACTGGAAAACTTTTTCATCAGTCATCTCTATTCTTTGTTCAATATTTTCTGTTCTTTGTTCAATATTTCCTGTTCTTTGTTCAATGATATCTGATTTTGTCTTGAGTTCTTGGATTCCTTGCATAATCATCTGTAACTGTAAAGTTATTTTTTCTTGTTCCTTATCTTGCTTCAACATTGTCTGAATTAAACGTTGTCCTCCAGCTGGTGGGGAAGCAGAGGTAGAAGCAGAAATGCCAGATGGTATTGGTTTCTTGCTCATTTCAATATTTCCAAAACTTCAAGTTCTTCTTAACTTTTAATCCAACTGGTAGAGCAGCCAATTATAATCCAAAATGGAGAACTCCAATAGTAAAAAACACGAGACCAAAGAAGAAACAAAAAAAAAAGGAAGAAGAAAGATCTTCAGGTTCTTCTAGACCCTAATCCAATTACGAGATAGTCCACCATAAAAAAGGAAAAAATAGAAAGGAAAAAACAAACAAATCCAAAAATAATAATATTGATTAAGAGCAAAGAAAAAGGAAAAAGCAAAAAGAGAAAAAAGAAAAACAAAAAAACAAAAAGTTCCTTCAGATTCTTCACACCTTAATCCAATTAAAAAATCTCAATAATCCAAAAAAAAAAAAAAAAAATTCAACCACAACAACAAAATAGTCCAAAAAGATAAATATGAAAAGCAAAAAAGTCCCAATAGAAAAGAAAAGAAAAATAAAGAAGAAAAGAGAAAAAACTCTGAGGCTTTCCCTTTAAAGTAAAAGGCAAAAATAAAAATATTACTAAAATTAAGATTTAGAAAAAGGCTGGCGAATGGGGTATATATAAGAAGACACACTGCACTTTGTTATTTATCCAAGGCTCTTGTTATGACTCTCTTCTCCAGCAGCTTCAAAGCCAAACCTCAAGTGTTGATAACAGTCTAGGAAAGCACCTGCAATAATATTTTACTGTGCTCTCCCTCTATCTTATCAGGTTAAAAAGTCCTTGAGATGAGGTCTTTTTGCAATTCTTTCCAATTCGAATAAAGATACTTTCAAGCCTCTAGTTGGCAGTGTTACAAAGTTTCTTAATGCTCTTTCTCCCCCCCCGCCAGAGAAAGGGAATAATATATGCAGAAAAAAAAGGAAAAAATAGCCAAAGGGAGCCTCTATCCTAAAGAAAGTTAAAAAATCAAAGGAAGCATAAAACTATATATAAAAGAAAATTCAATCCGGTTATCTACAAAGTCACAGTAAAATCTTTCCCAAAAAGTATAAAGAAAAGAAAAAAAAAAAAAACCAAGCCTCAATTTGACATCACTTTAAAAAACGCCGCTCAAAACAATTTCAGTCAAAAAAAAAATCTCACAGCTTTCTTCTTTATATTGAATGAACTTTCCAACCTTAGCGAATTTACAGCACAAAAGAGTTTTTCTCACCCAGCCGACACACTTCACTTCAATCACTTTCCTTCCGGAGCTGTCCCGACTTCAGCAGCTATGGAGGCTGCCTCTCCGCCGCCAGCAAAAGGGCTTCTTCCGGATCTAACCAGAGATTTTGCGATATCTCTGGGATCCTGGAACAATGCCCTTCACGATCACAGTCTCTACGGGACGGTTTAGGTCCGTTAGGACCGACCAGGGGCGAAAATATCGGCTGCGATCTCAGAGCCCTGAGATCGCAGCTGTATCGCCGGAACGAAGCTCCGCCTTTATTGGGAGATTCAAAGCAGTGCCATTGGTTGCGGCTGCCATGGCTTGGAAATAAAAAGCCGCTGTTTTCCCCCCAGAACCCAAGCCGTTCTCGGGACCAATAAAGAGCTGAACCAAGTCACTAACTCCTGGTCTCCTTGCCGCGACGGACACAACAGAAACAGTGAAGGACCAGCTAGCAGTGTCTCTGCCAATTAAAACAGAGTTCAGGAGGGCCACACGGTACTTCCAAGCTTCATTTTCACTGGGAGAGGGCTGCAGGAGGCTGTTGTGTCTCCCCAGGCCACCACAGGTGCCCCTGAAACAAGTGACTTTTTTTACATTTTTTATTTTTTGTTTCTATATACATATCCTTGTGTGAACAGTGTGGTTCCAGGTCATTTTACATTTTAAAACAAACATGACAATGGTTTCACATTGATATTATTAACTTTCTTACATAGTTTGTAATTAATACATATTATCGATCTTAATTATTCAATATTCTCATGTATTGTTTTTGTGTCAGTCTATATTCTTAACATCACTTCTTTTATTATAAATTCTATATTAGTAGTCATATTTGCAGTATTTAACAAATTATAGCCATTCATAAATTCATGTTAATTATATTTTCTATTATTTATCCCCTTTTTAGTTCTTGGTTGTTCTGCCATGACATTTAAAACAAAATTTCTTTCTACTCCCAATTGTAATAAAACAAACAATATTCATCCTGTTAACATTTAACATATTATACCATTCTAGTAATACTATACTCCCCTTTATCTGTTAGCATATTTCACTATTTTATTTTTAAATCTGTCAGGTTCCACATGTTATTTCTTTTCCTACCTCATAATATTAATTTCCATATTTATTGCAGTTTAATTCTATATCTTTAATGCTTATCCTCTAATAGCATATCAATTTCATCCTTATTACAATTAACAATTATACATCTTAAATAATAATACACACATTCGTGTGGAACCCTTATCTTTTCTTTTTTCAGCCATCATCTCTTATTCTCATTAAAGCATTGATTGTTGCTTCCTAGCTTGTCTCCCTTTTTCTTACTCATTCCTCCTTTCTCTGTTGAATTCCATTGTCTGTTTTTCCAAATATCTAGTTTTACCCCTACCCTCTCAGCATATTTTCTCTGAGATTCCATGATGTTGAGCTGGCCACACACACCCCTGATCTCACTGAAGTCAAACACAACCTTGATACAGCCCTCAAAGAAATCAAGTTTGACACCCCCACTTTAGAGAAAATGTACCATAATTAATTCCTCATCATTTAAATTGTTAAGTCTGGAGCATGGGTGCATATTGTTTACATATTGTGACTGCTTTATTTACATATTGTGACTGCTCAGTTCAAAGGCTGCTCAAGCCTTACTTATATAGGCAATTCATTAACTACTTAACCAATAGCGAACCTGGAGCGCTAGCTCCGTTAACCAATGGGAATGGTCTGTTAATGGCCAATCGGATGCTTCTGAATGGGCCAATCCGATCGGGCCATCAACAGCCAATCAGAAGTGCAGGGCCAGAACCCTGCACTAGACTTCAAGCTCAATGATAACTTTATTGGTATTATGCATTCACAACATAAATAACTAATAATCAAGTATGAGAAAAAAAGTATTCATTTAGTGCAACCAAAACAAAATATACTGCAGATCTAAAGAGATTTTTTTAAAAAAAAAATCCTGTATAGATACTTTAAAATCACTCAGAAGCAATAGAGCAGGGCGTCATAAATGCACTGAGATTTAAAGTGCACAAAAATAAACAGTATTAAAATGCCAACAGTCTTGTGACTTTCTAGCCTGCAATCATTCTGTTTTTCTAGAAATTAGCACAAAGCTTGAGACATCTCAATTTGTTTTTAATTTTAAAGCTTGAGACATCCTAACTTGCTTTTAATTCAGTAAATGATGGGAACAGGAAATTACTAAGTGCTTTCTTTACAGGCATAATGTCTGAATTGGGTAATTAACAGCTCTTTTGGGAGATCTTTAGGAAATCCCTCTAAATCTTATGGAAATGGATGGCCCAAGCCACCTTCTCTTCCAAATCCATGCTCTTCTCTATCCAGGACAGCTGACAGTTAATTATGAAAGTCTACCTACCAGACACAGAGCCAGTATATTTGGTCAATTTTATCTATATATTCCTGCACAAAGCAAGGGTTGAGCTTAACCTGATGATTCCATGAAATATAATGTTTCATTTAACATCCAAAGAAACTGTGATCTTTCTCTAGATGTGGTTAAATTTCATGGAACATTATTTTGCTCTCAAAATGTGGCTATGAGCAGCTGTGTATGTCTGTTCCTGTGTGGGTCACATGACACTTTTATCTTGTCTTCTATGCTAAGCTTTCCATCAAATCTTTTTCAGGAACTGATAACTATGACAATCAAACTCCTAAGAACTGAATTATTGCCCCTGACTGTTTCACCAAGTTAGTATCTTCCGCTGAATATGAGATTCACCTGATATGAGAAAAGAGAAAGAAATCTGATCAATGAGGAAGCAAATCACAATCATACGAGGGAGGCAAAATAAGCAAATTCCTCTCAGAAATGCCTCTTTTTTTCTCCAAAATCCTTACATGTTTCCTGTCGTGTCTTCGGAAATGATGCCAGGAGTCGGTGACTTTGTATCAAGCTCTTTTATAAATGTGGGAACCGAACTGGGGCTATTGAGAAACTTCGCGGCTTTTATTTCTTTAGCCGCGGCGGCCGCGGCCAATGGCACCACTTTGAATCTCCCGCGATTCGAATAGACCAATCGCGGGAGATTCCTAGTGAGCCAATCGGCGCAGCTCGCCTAGCCAATCAGAGTGCCCCACGCTTTGGCCAATCAAAGCGCAGGGATCTCAAGAATACTAATGAGGGGACAGAACACCCCTCCCCTCTTGGTTTAGTCCTTACGTTGCGTAGTCCCGTAGGTAGGCGGGGCTCCGTCTTAGCCTACTGGACCTGCGCAGCTCAGTCGTAGGTTGGATCCCGGCCAGTTCGGTCGGGGTCTCTGCTTCTCCGGATGCCGTCGTGGGAACCGGCTGGTCGGTCAGGCCGGGCTGCTCTCCGTAGCTCCCTCCTGGGCTTCCCGGGTTGGTTGAGCTGCGGGTTTCGCCACTCCCGCTCGGTCTCCCCGGGTCGGTCGAGCTGGCCTGGCTGTCTCTTCCTGGCGAGGTTTCGTGCTGGCTGCTTTCCGGTAAGTATGGTTGGTTTATTCTTCTTTGGTTTTGGTCCCCTGGGTATTCCCTCCCCTCTTGGTTTGTGTTGTGGGGGTTGGTTTTGCCTGCTTGTGCATCGGTGGTCTGTTGGGTGGTCGTCCTCGATCTTATTTGGTCAATGTGGCGTTTCCACGCTCGTCCGTCTGTTGTTTGTAGCCAGTACGAGTGTGGGCCTATTATTTGTGTGATGACGGCTGGTACCCATAACGGGTCTCCCGTTAGGTTTTTTGCGTACACGGGGTCGCCTGGTGCGAAGGTTCGGTGTTTGCTGGTTGAGTCTGGGGGCTTCTCTGGGTTATACGTGGGGTGTAATCTGTCGAGTGGGGACCTTAATTTCCTCCCCATTAACAGTTCGGCTGGGCTCTTATTCGTTGTGGTATTTGGGGTAATGTGTTGGGTGAAGAGTAATTTATTTATTTTATCCTGGATCTCCCCGTGGTCTATTTTCCGGATGGTTTTCTTTGTGAATTGCACTATCCGTTCCGCCCTACCGTTCGCCACCGGATGCGCTGGTGTTGTCAGTGCGTGTCGGATGCCCCTTTCCGCTTGGAATTTTTCGAATTCTAGCGAGGTGAATTGGGGCCCGTTGTCAGAAACGACGACGTCTGGGAGGCCGTGTGTTGCAAAAAGTTTGCCGAGTTCCTTGGTCACGGCCTCCGTGGTTGTTATTCTCATGTTGCTTACCTCCAGCCAGTTGGAGTAAGCGTCTACTGTTATAAGGAAAGTGTGTCCTTTTGTGGGCCCGGCGAAATCTATGTGGATCCTAGACCAAGGTCCCCTTGGGGTTTCCCACTCTAGGACGGGTGCTGTGGGTGGGCTTTGCCTAGTTTCCTGGCATCGTTGGCACCTTGCTACCCAGGTCTCAATCTGTTTGTCCATCCCTGGCCACCAAGCGTAACTTCTGGCCAGGGCTTTAGTCCTAACGATGCCCGGGTGCCCCTCGTGTAGTAGTTCCAGAACCTTCCCTTGTAGTTTTTCTGGAATGACCACCCTATCCCCCCATAATATGCACCCTTTTAATAACGAGAGTTCCGTTTGCCGGTTCCAGAATGTCTTAACGGACTCGTCGTTGTCCCTTTCCGGCCACCCTTTCTCTACCCAATGCAGCACCCGCACCAGACGTTTGTCTTTATTAGTTTCTCGGGCAATGTCTGACGCAGTTATGGGTAGGTTGGGTAGAGTCTCTATACTGAGGGTGGTCGTCGTGGGTGCTGGGTCGGTGTCAGGTTCCGGTAGCGGCGAGCGGCTTAAGGCGTCCGCATGGGAGATCGTCTTACCCGGTCTGTGTATGAGTCCGTAATTGTAGGCCGCCAGGAACTCGGACCACCTTGTCATTCGGGAAGACAGAATGTTGAGGGTGGCCCGGTTCCCTGCAAGGATTCCCAGCAGCGGTTTGTGGTCGGTTATGATGGTGAATGTCCGGCCGTAGAGATACTCGTGGAATCTTTTTACTGCAGTGACGATAGCCAGAGCCTCTTTGTCCAGCTGGCTGTAGTTCCGCTCTGGTTTGGTGAGGGTCCTTGAAAAGAACGCGATGGGTGCTTCTTTTCCGTCAGGGAGAGTATGGCTGAGGACAGCGCCGACGCCAAAGGGTGATGCGTCGCATGTGACGGCCAGAGGTAGAGTCTTGTTGTACTGTATAAGGATGGCATCCGAAGTGAGGAGGTCCTTTGTTCTCTGGAAGGCGGCTTGCTCGCGTTTCCCCCAAGTCCAGGTCGCTGCCTTGTCCAAGAGCCTATGCAAAGGCTCCGCCGCCGTCGCCTTTTGGGGCAGGAAAACATTATAGAAGTTAAGTAGCCCCAGGAATGCCTGCAGCTCCGTCTTCAACTTGGGTGTGGGGGCTTCTTTGATGGCTTTGATTTTTTGGTTTGTGGGGTGAATGCCATGACGGTCTAGGAGATATCCTAGGAATTCAACCCGTTCTGTGTATAATTGGCATTTCTCCCTCTTTACCTTGAGCCCGGTCTCTTTGAATTTGGTTAGGACCTCCCTTAGGCGACCCTCAAGTTCGGCTTGGTTGGTTGCTGACACTAAGACGTCATCGAAGTAAGGTACCACCCCCTTGATGCCTTGTAATAGCCTTTCCATTAGGCTTTGGAATATTCCAGGCACCACGCTGACTCCGAATTGGAGCCAGTTGCATTTAAATGCTCCCCGGTGGGTGACTATGGTTTGCGCTTCTGCCGTTTCCTCGTCGACTGGCAACTGTTGGTATGCCTGGGCGAGGTCGAGTTTGGCGAAAACCTTGCCCCCTCCCAGTGAATGCAGTAGGTGTTGCACTACTGGGATGGGGTAGGCGCTTTGTTACAATGCGCCATTTAGGGTGGCCTTATAGTCCCCACAGATTCTCACCGACCCATCGGGCTTGATCGGGGTGACTATGGGGGTCTCCCACCGGGCGTGGTCTATGGGTTGTAGGACCCCTTGCTTGATGAGCTTGTCAATTTGCTCGTCTATCTTGGGTTTAAGTGCGAATGGCACCCGCCTTGGTTTCAGGCATTTTGGGGGAACGTTTGGGTCTAGGCTGAATGATATAAGGGGCCCTCGGTACTTGCCTAGGTTTCCGTCAAAGACCTCTTGGAATTCTCGGGCTAGTTGTTGCTCCCAGCTGTCGTCGGTGATGTGGTCGATTCCCGTGACTGCGATGCTGAGCGGGGCGAACCATTGCAGTCCCAGTAGGCTTGGGCGGTCGCGATCGACGATGGTCAGGGGAAGCCTTTCGGTGCGCCCTTTGTATGTTACGTTGAACTGTCCGGTTCTGACTACAGGGATGCGGTTTCCCTGGTAGTCTTTTACGATTAGTCTCTGGCTGTTTAGGCCCTTTCTTTGGATGGTAGGCACCAAGCGCTTTATTTCATGCCATGCTATCATGGAAAGGTAGGACCCGGAGTCCACCTCCATTTTACATTGCTCGCCTTCGATGCCTACCTCCACGTAGACCTTCCGGGCGTCATTGGTTGTGGCGTGGCCGATGGTGACCGTCTGATGGGTCTCCTCTCTTCGCCGGGTCTTGCCGCCTCGCAGGGATCGTCCGTTCCGGTCCCATCTGTTGTCAGAAGGGCGATCTCTGGTCCGGGGTGGTGTGCTCTCTCGCCTCCGTTCGCTCTGGTCCCATCGTGGCGGGCTGCGGTTCTTTTTGAGACAGCAGACACGGGCGATGTGTCCCTTCTTGTTGCAATGCTGGCAGATTGACTCGAAAAACCGGCATTCGGACCTGGGGTGGTCGCCTCCGCAACCGGCACAGGTGGTCCTTGACTTACGACCCCGCCGGTTCCGTGGGTCGCGGCCTGCCTGGAGATGGTGAATTTCCTCCTCCTCGTCGGAAGTGCCTGATGCCGAGTGGAAGTCGCCCTGGTGGGTGGTCGTCTCAGGTTGGGCCTCGGCCGACCTTGCAGGGTGGTTGTTCCCACTGCAGTCCACAGCGTTCGGCCGGCGCATGTGGTCGGCAGATGTTCGGGTCGCTTTGGCGGCTGTGGCTTCGGTGAGGGTATCTGCAAGGGTGATGTTGCACTTGGCCATCAGCCGACTCTGGAGGACGGGGTCCCACAGGCCGAGCATGATTCGGTCTCGCAGGGCGTCGTTCAGGTTTTCGAATTCGCACAGCCCCCCTAGGCGCCGTAGTTCAGCAACGAAGTCACTGAAACTCTCACCCGACCGTTGGTCCCGATGGTAGAACTCATGTCGTCGGATGAGGATGGGCACCTCTGGGGCGTAGTGTCGCCGAAGTATTGGCTCGAGGACGTCCCAGTCCATCGCAGTCACGTCGGCGGGTTTGGCAAGTGCTTTGGCCATCTTAAATACCTCAGTCCAGCAGTGGGTCAGGAAGACGGCTCGCTTCATGTGGCCGGTGGCGTCCTTCAGGTCGCTGCACTCGAGGAACATGCAGAATCTGTCGGAGTACGATTCCCAGTCCTCGCTGGCGGGGTTGAAGGGTGCGGGGGGTGCGATTTTCGCCATTGTGGAGTTTCGTCTGCCTTCCGTCAGACACGTGCTTCGGTTCAGGATCAGAATCCCACCCTCGTCGCCAGTGTCGTGTCTTCAGAAATGATGCCAGGAGTCGGTGACTTTGTATCAAGCTCTTTTATTGATGTGGGAACCAAACTGGGGCTATTGAGAAACTTCGCGGCTTTTATTTCTTTAGCCGCGGCGGCCACGCCAAATGGCACCACTTTGAATCTCCCGCGATTCGAATAGACCAATCGCGGGAGATTCCTAGCGAGCCAATCGGCGCGGCTCGCCTAGCCAATCAGAGTGCCCTGTGCTTTGGCCAATCAAAGCACGGGGATCTCAAGAATGCTAATGAGGGGACAGAACATTTCCCTCTTTGGGTTAGTGTTTGCATGTTCCCCCCCCCCATTCTAAACTAAACCACTCAGAGGTGGACATTTTGAGTAGTTCGGAGAACTGGCAAATACCAACTCTGACTGGGCCCACCTCCATCTATCTGAATGTAGATCTGAAGGATTTCATAGCTCTTCAGCCCACAGTAAAACTGTGGCAGTTTTTCTGCAGGGATTCCAGAGACCCAGTGATCTGGGGTCCCACCCTCCAAAGGCATTAGTGCTGCACAAACAATACTGTAAGTTATTCATGTGTTCTTGATATAGACAGAGCATTCTTTCAGAATAGCACTAGACATGTATATAAAGGGTATCTACCCAGAGGTGGTATTCAGCAGGTTCTGACCAGTTCTGGAGAACCAGTCATGGAAATATCGAGTAGTTTGGAGAACCGGCAAATACCACCTCTGACTGGCCCCGCCCCCATCCATTCTCTGCCTCCAAAGTCCCAGCTGATCGGCTGGGTCTTCTTTTATTGCCCTGTACAGGAGAATGGAGCTGGAAAGCAGGTTAGTGGGGTAGAGAGGGAATGGGATTTTGCAGTAACCTTCCCCCAGGAGTGGGGAGGGAATGGAGATTTTATAGTATCCCTCCCCTGCCACCAACCATGCCCACAGAACCGGTGGTAAAAAAAATGTGAATCCCACCACTTATATCTGCCCAAAGAACTCCAGTGTAAAACCACAAGGAAGCATTTAAAAATGTGTTCAAGTTTCGATGCAGGTATAATTTCTATATAAATATCAGTGCCCTGCTTACAAATATCCAATGTACCATGGCTTCGGGGAAAATACCAGTGCCATCATTAGATCTGGGCATTAACATGTATATAACCACTAGAAGCATTTAGTCAAGGCTGCAGAAAAATAAAACATTAGTCACTGTTTCTCTGAATATCATATATTATCTTATAACTTGGTATGGAACATTTCATATTATATTTATGTTAAGCATAGAATTTTAGTGCAGATTACCTGTTCCTCTTGATGTTGTTATATTAAGAGCAAACCAGAGAATCCCAGGAAAATGTGATAATTGAAAATATTTCCACTTGGCTGTAATTTTGTAAATCAATCATTCCTCGCTCTCTTTTTTTTTTAATCAAGGCTTCACTTTTTATTACATTGATCCCTTTTGCCATTTGTTTTCCAAAGTAACACCTGGAACCTTATATCTGACATGTGGGTCTTCCTAAAGAAAATAAAAGCTTCACTGTACTACCCCAATAGCAAAGAAATTCATGATAAAACCTTGGGTTGCAATCTTGCATACAGGATGCCAAAATCTTGCTGATTGCAGCTTTAGAAAACTGCAAAAAAAAAAAAAAAAGATTCTGGTGCATTGCTAGATATCACAACTGCAGGTGTCATGCCCCTGGTGGAGACTGACTCTAAGGGAGAGTAGGAATAGCTGACAGGGAGTGGAAGTGTGGCTCGGGAGGTTGTGGAGGAGGCTGGGGAAGGGCAGAGGCCGGCTGAGCAGTCAGAGGAGGACCCAGGCCCATCCCCTATCCTAGGGCACGCAGGGAGGAGACGATAAGGGAAAGATGTTGTCTACTTGGGAGGAGAGGGCCTTGATCCTCTTCATGGGCTGCAGCTGTGACAACTGAATAAGAGGACGGACTTGCGTATGGGTGAATGCTGGAAACAAAGTGTGGAAATATCTCTAGTTTATGGTTCCTTTCTGAGTTTGGCATCCTTCCCAGTGTGTGTTATCTGTGGAGGTCCTCCAGCCCTTATCTTGCCTGGTTTGTGTTGCTTTTTTCCTTCTTCTTGGAACTGTGTGGGAGTTTTTTGTCTTCCGTCAAGAATATTTGAAGCAAAGTGAAGGAATAAAAGGGGCTTCACCTGTTTTCTGTGATTGTGTTTGTTTTGTATCCCACCCTGGGTCATCACAGCAAAGCTCTTGGAAGACAAGCAAGCAGCTTTTTAGAAATGCATTTTAAAACAACAACAACAACCTCTCCTTTTAAAAACTATTTAACTTCAATTTCTACAAAATTACGGGAGCACCGCAATTAACACCCACTCAATTATTGGGATCTTGGACTGGCAGTTTGTAGCCATTGTGTTTCCTTTTGCTGCTTGCAAAGTGTGCATTTGTTGCTTGTGTGCTAAACTTACTGAGGATTTCCCAATACATCCTCAAAAATTTATATTGTATTGTATTATTATTATATTAACTTTATAGTATACTATATTATATTTATTATATTATCATAACATTCAGGGACATATTAATAACACAGTATTTTACCTATACTGAGTGTCAGCCCTGGGATTCCACAGCTGCCGAAGGAATGTTGTGTGAAGCATGAAGGAGGTGAGGGGGTTGAACAGTTCAAGGTTATTTAGTATGTCGCATTAGTAATTGGTTCTCATGATTAATGAAGTGTAGTAAGTGGGAGGAGATAGGGTGGAATTTGTGAGACTCTTTGGGAATGAATTTCAGTTTTGGAAATTCATTAACGTAACCAGTGTTGTTCCTAATAAATCAATTGGAGATTATGCCTGTCTCTGAGTTACTGATTACAGTGGACAATGTCTGGATGCCTAACAGTGAGAATCTGGATGAAATGAGACTTGAATTGGAAGCTTATGCTTTAAGACAGGGGGTCAAACTTGATTTCATTGAGGGCCACATCAGGGTTATGTTTGACACAACCCTAATGCGAGAGGCATGCCCATGGTGGGCATGGCCATTGTTGTGTATACAATATAATTAATAAAGTGTGAGCTTGGAGTAAGTGCAGGGTTCTGGCCCTGCACTTCTGATTGGCTGTTAAGCGGTCGGACCAGATTGGCCCGTTCCGGGGAATCCGATTTGCCCTTAACAGAGAGTTCTAATTGGTTATAAAAGCTAACGTTCCTAGCTTGTTATTGGTTAAACGTTACAAGGTTTGCCTATATAAGGCGGGTTTTACTGATGTTTAATGAGCAAGTCACGATGTAAATAAAGAGCTGAAGTTCACCATTCAGAAACTTGTCTCCATTCTTTCTCGCCCATGCTCAAACTTAACACTGGCGACGAAGGTGGGATGTGGAGACATCTGAACCAACGAAACTTCGAAGAACACTGAGCACGTGACAGACGACGCCAACAACGGAACCATGTCCGGTGGCATCATACCACCCGCTCCATTGGATCCATCACAAGAAGACTGGGAGTCTTACATGGATTGTTTCCAAATGTTCCTAGAGACGAACAACTTAAAGGACGCCACAGCCGGGAAGAAACGAGCGGTGTTCCTGACGCATTGTGGTCCAACCGTATTTAAGATGGCTAAAGCACTAGCCAAGCCCCAAGAAGTGAAGGCCATGGATTGGGACGACTTCGAACCTATCCTGCAAGACCACTATGCCCCGACCGTGCCTACACTCGTGAGACGCCACGAGTTTTATCAAAGAAGCCAGCGAAAGGGAGAGAGCGTAGCCGACTTCATAGCAGATCTCCGAAATTTGGGAGGCCTCTGTGGATTCACCGATCTAGAAGAAGCACTAAGAGATCGCATAGTTCTGGGATTAGATGCACCAGGCGTCCAAAGCAAGCTGATGGCGAAAGGCAACATCAGCCTTGCCGACACCATTGCCGATGCTACCGCAGCGGAAGCAACCAAGAAGTCGGCTGCACAACTACGCTGAAACCGCACTCCGGTACCACAACCAGTCAGCGAAATCTCACCTAGTTCAGAAGGGCAGCTAGCGACAATGCACCACGAGGACCTCTCTTCATCGTCAGACAGCGACGAAGAAGGGGTCCATCGACTGCGGTCCGACCGGGGCCCTCGGCCGAAGCCCTTACGCCCTTGTGCTGGCTGTGAAGCCAACCATGCCAGATCCAAATGCAGATTCCGTGACGCACTCTGCCATGAGTGCGGGAAACGAGGCCACATCGGACGGGTCTGCCGCAGCTTGCCAGGACCCAGCCAGGCCTCAAAAGGGGCTAACTATCGCCAATCGACAGGAAACCATCTTGCACAGCGAGAGCCAGTAAACCACTCCTACAGAAATCGAGCTTTGCAGAGAGAAGAGGCTCACCATACTATCACTATCGGTCACACCTCAGCCTTGGACACTAAGAAAATCGGAGTCACGGTAGCCATTGAGAACCAGCCTTGCCACATGGAGGTCGACTCGGGATCATCCCTCTCGATGGTGTCATGGAAGACACTCAAGCAACTCATCCCCACAATTCAACGCCAAGATCTCCGTTTCCAACGCCTCATCCTCAAGGACTACCAGGTGAATCGAATCCCAGTCGTCGGGTCCTGCCAAGTCCGAGTCTCTTTCAAGAAGCACACAGCATACTTACCTTTAATGGTCATCAATAGAGATAGGCCTAGCCTACTGGGCCTCCAATGGTTCGCGCCACTCGGCATTGAAGTGGCCGGCGTAAACCGAGTCAGTGGCTGTGACTGGGAGGAAGACCTTATCTCTGAGTTCAGGGACGTCTTTGCGGACAGCTTAGGTGAGTACAAGGGGACCCCGATCTCATTCAGTTTAGATCCAAAAATAGCTCCCATTCGCCTAAAGCCCCGTCGAGTTCCGTTTGCCTTAAAATCGAAAATCGACGAACAATTTGACAAACTGATAGCTCAGGGGGTGTTGGAGCCCATCGATCACTCCCCGTGGGAAACCCCTATTGTAACACCCATTAAGTCAGATGGGTCAATCCGAATTTGTGGGGACTACCAGGCCACTTTGAACCACGCCCTGCAGCAGAACGCAAATCCAGTTCTGGTGGTGCAGCACCTCCTCCATTCCCTGGGGGGCGGGAAAGTTTTCGCTAAATTGGATTTAGCTCAGGCATATCAGCAATTACCAGTAGATGAAAAAATGGCACAGGCCCAAACTATTGTGACGCACCGAGGTGCCTTTAAATGTACCCGGCTGCAATTCGGAGTAAGTGTAGCCCCGGGGATTTTTCAGAGCCTTATGGAAAGGTTATTGCAAGGGATTAAGGGCGTGGTCCCCTATTTTGATGATGTATTAATTGCAGCCCCTACAAAAATAATCTTACAGGACCGGTTAAAATTAGTCCTAAAAAAATTCCAAGAGGCCGGTGTTAAGGTTAAAAAAAACAAATGTAAATTGTGTACTGACAGTGTTGAGTTTTTAGGGTACCTGGTTGATAGCTAGGGCATTCACCCTACCGAAAGTAAATTAAAAGCGATCAAAAAATGCTCCCAGGCCAAGAAACAAGGCTGATCTCCAGGCATTCCTAGGCCTCATCAATTTTTTTAATGTATTTTTACCGCACAAAGCAACTGTCGCTGAACCATTACACCGATTGTTAGATAAAAAAGCAATTTGGTTATTGGGTTACCATGAAGAACAGGCGTTCTGAAATGTTAAAAAACTGCTCACTTCTGACTCTGTACTCATGCAGTATAACGAGACTTTGCCGTTAGTTATAACCTGTGATGCATCGCCTTTTGGGGTGGGCGCCATTTTGAGCCACGTACTGCCTAATGGGAACGAAGCCCCTGTTACATATTTTTCAAAGACTCTGTCAAAAATGGAGCGGAACTATGGACAAATTGATAAAAAAGCCC
Source organism: Hydrophis major (assembly GCA_033807585.1). NCBI lineage: Eukaryota > Metazoa > Chordata > Lepidosauria > Squamata > Elapidae > Hydrophis > Hydrophis major. The sequence continues at coordinate 141,896,322 of CM066331.1, forward strand.
TCACAATTGTCTCAGCTGTGAAAAGATTTCATGAATACATGTATGGTAGGGTTTTTACTATTGTGACTGACCACAAGCCTTTATTGGGGATAATAGCCGGAGATAAGCCAACTCCCTACATATTATCCCCTAGGATGACCCGATGGTCAGAATTCTTAGCTGCTTATAACTATCGGCTGCAATACCGCCTGGGGAAGGCCATTTCCCACGCTGACGCATTGAACCGAGCACTGCTTCCTGAGACTCTCGACGATCTGGCACCAACGGTAACCACATTGCAAATCAAAGCGCTCAACTCGCCACCACTGACCGCCTGAGATATCGCGAGAGAAACCAAACGCGACCACACCCTAGCACGAGTCCTAGGCTGAGGAGAACGCGGATGGCCATTGGATCAGTTATCAGATGACTTCACACCATTCAAATCTCGACAGACCGAACTCTTCTCCCAGAAAGGCTGTGTCATCTGGGGCAATAGAGTCGTTATTCCGGAACGGCTCCGAAAAGCGCTGCTGAGAACTTTGCACGATGGCCACCCCGGCATCGTGCGAATGAAAGCCCTTGCACAAAGCTACGCATGGTGGCCGGGCATTGACAAGCAAATCGAACAGTGGGTTAAAGCTTGTCCCAAATGCCAAGAAGTCATTAACGCCCCACCAAAAGCCATGCCTACTGAATGGGAGACACCACGTGGACCCTGGTCCCGAATTCACCTGGGCTTCGTGGGGCCAACCAAAGGCCACACCTTCCTGCTTACCGTCGGTGCCTACTCCAATTGGCTCGAAATTCATCGCATTATGACTATGACCTCCGAGGCAGTCATCAAGATTCTAAACAGACTCTTTGCAACCCACGGATTACCAGACATCCTGGTATCCAATAACGACCCACAATTTACTGCACTAGCATTCGAGCAGTACCTCGCTGACCGCGGCATCCGCCATGCGCTCACCTCGCCTGCACACACTGCGACCAATAGCCGAGCAGAACGCATGGTTCAATTTGTGAAGAAAACCTTGCAAAAGGTAGACTACGACAACATTGACGACAAGGTCAACCAAATCCTCTTCTTGCAACACATCACCCCACATAGTGTCACCAACAAAACTCCCGCTGAACTGCTAATGGGACAAAAGCTCTGCTCCACCTTGACCAGTTGCACCCTGCATATGAACCAGAGAAACCACTAGGATCCAGCGGCCGCTGTCGCACCTTCCAGGTAGGAGACCTGGTTTATGCAAAAAACCTATTGGGTGACCCGTTGTGGGTGGAAGTGAAGTGACAGTAGTACGTGTAACCGGCCCTAAATCCTACCTCGTGCAATGCCTTGACGATAAACTTTGGAAACGGCATATCGACCAATTACGGTCGCGGCTTGCAGCGGCCAGTTCGCAACTCCCCTATGACCAAACTGAGGGGGGGGAGGTACGGAAGAAGATGAAGCCCTAGGAAACCCGTTCAAAGGAAACGACGATTTAATAGAAACTCAGGAAGCGGAGCCGGAGGGAAAAACGTTTGCACCTCAGGGAATCACGGAAAATGTGGGCAACGACGTAGAAGTGAACTCTGAACCAGAGACAGCCCCACTGCCAGACAACGATCTACCTCAGCGGGATTGCAACCAACCAATACAACGAAAATCAAAGAGACTAAAAAGACAACCGTCCTATTTAAGGGACTATGTAACTGCGCCCTGAACTAAGGAACCAGGGGGAAGGGGTGTTGTGTATGCAATATGATTAATAAAGTGAGCTTGGAGTAAGTGCAGGGTTCTGGCCCTGCACTTCTGATTGGCTGTTAAGCGGCCGGACCAGATTGGCCCGTTCCGGGGAATCCGATTGGCCCTTAATAGAGAGTTCTTATTGGTTATAAAAGCTAGCATTCCTAGCTTGTTATTGGTTAAACGTTACAAGTTTTGCCTATATAAGGCGGGTTTTACTGATATTAAATGAGCAAGTCATGATGTAAATAAAGAGCTGAAGTTCACCGTTCAGAAATTGTCTCCATTCTTTCTCGCCCATGCTCAAACTTAACAGCCATGATGGGCGTGGCCAGCTCAAAGTCACTCATGTTGAAGGCACCTGTGGTGGCCAAGTGCTAAGGCAGGATTTCCCGAAGACCCTACCTTACTCTCATAATCTCCTTCCTTCCTTCCTTCCTTCCTTCCTTCCTTCCTTCCTTCCTTCCTTCCTTCCTTCCTTCCTTCCTTCCTTCCTTCCTTCCTTTTCTTCTTTTTCCTTTCCACTTCATTCTCCTTTCTTCTTCCTTCCCCTCTTTCCTCATTTTCCTTCCTTGCTCTCTTCCCACCTTCCCCTCTTTTTCTTCATCTTTCCTCTTTCCCTTTCTCCTTCCCTGTCCCTCCTTACATGCTCAAATGCAAAAGGGGAAACATTTCTCTTTTTGTTTTGCTTTTAGTTTGTTTTTCTAGCCCTCTGCCAATGAAAATAGAGCTTGGGGGGGCTGTACACCACCCCTGTACCCCATTTTCAGTCTCAATGGCCTCCTGCAGCCGTGTGCCAGTAAAAATGGACCTCCATGGGATGGTTCTTTGTTGTTTCCAAGCCAGCCTCTTGGGCCATATCTAAGCACACTGCGGTCAAGATCCAGCTCACAGGCCTTGAATTTGACACTGCCGCTTTAAGACATGTTTATCCATTGTATTATATATCTTCCCATCTGTGTGGCATGCTCAACTCTGTGTTTGACCCTGTCTCATTTTAATTTGTGCAATTAAGACATTTTAACTTGATCCCACACACACACACACACAGTTAATTGCTTTCCTACTATCAAGCTTAATACTAAGGCAACTTTTTTGCACTATGTAGGCCCATTAACTGCATTGTATAATCACTCCCTCCAAAATATTCATTGACATAATTAATTGCCAGTTCACAAAAGCACTGAACTCTCAGATGTCAAACTATAAGGTCAGAACGGGAATAAAAAGATTTCAAAGCAAGGTTTAGGCAAGAAAAGAATAATCAAAATAAAATTATTTGATCAGTAGCCGAAAGTGTCTAATACCCTTCATTGCTTACAAAAAATGGCACAAGCACCAGGTTATTAACCAAGTACCTTTGAACACTGAAGGGAATGTAATTGTTGTGAATGTATAAAGTTTTAATAAAGCGTGAGCTTGGAGTAAAGTGCAGGGTTCTGGCCCTGCACTTCTGATTGGTTGTTAAACGGCCCCGCTCCGGGGAATCCGATTGGCCCTTAACAGAGAGTTCCTATTGGTTATAAGAGCTAGCGTTCCTAGCTCATTATTGGTTAAAAGTTACGGGGTTTGCCTATATAAGGCGGTTTTAACTGCTGTTAAGATGAGGAAGTCACAATGTAAATAAAGAGCTGAAGTTCACCATTCAGAGGCTTGTCTCCATTCTTTCTCGCCCATGCTCCAAACATAACAGTAATATTCCTTGCAGGCATGATCTCTCCCATTTTGCATAGTCCTGGCAATTGCTCCCTACTGACAAATCTGTATACAGTATTCAAAACTATTGGAGATCAATAAGCTTTCCAATTATGCTTCTTCATTTTACAGGGCTATAAAATATGCATACACAGAATCTTCCACTGAAACCTGGATTTCTAGCCCAACTGGTATTGCATACAGATAACGCTCTTCTATTTCAGAATATGTCTACCACAGCACGATTAAAGCAAAGAAAATAAACATTAATATTAGACTCTGTATAATGATAAGCAATGATTATCCTAGTTTCTCTCTCCAATGGCAGATGCTCTAAAGCAGGGGTGTCAAACTCAAATCATCACAGCGGCATCATGTGACGTATCGGGACTTTTCCCCCCTTTGATAGACTAGGGGTGGGCGTGGCCACTGCATGACGCATCCAGCCCATAGGCCGGGAGTTTGACGGCCCTGCTCTAAAGCAAGATCTTTCCTATTGACTCATATTGCTATTATTTCTTGAGAAATAAGTTGGCTTAATTTCCCTTAAGTAGTTGCTACACTATAAAAACTTATTGCACTTATTACAAAAGACCCTTATCTATTACTATTTTTCCTCAGTCTGAATACAGTATAACTATGGACAAAATCTGATTGTGCCAAGCATTGGCTATATCTAAGATGCAGTAAAAGAATTATTCCCGCCCAAAAAATCAATAAAGGATTTAAGTTAGCATTTTCCCCAGACAACTATCTACAGTTCCACAAATATGAATCCACTAAAGCATGTGCCCCTTCCCGAAATACTTTAAGTGTAGAAATAATTGCAAGGATGTGATTGGAGTCCCCCAAACTCCATTGTTTCCTTGAACCCCCAAACATTAAAAGCAAACTTATTATTTATGAATTAGAAGTTGACAAGGAAGACATATAAGCATAGATAATGATCAGTTTTCATAAGACAGACATTGGCCGAGATATCCCTGAGGACTTGCCCTGGGACTAATAGTTTTTAATTGATTCCTAAATGGCCTGGCATTAGTGATCAGTGTTCATTTAGTGATGTAAAATAATACATAGGATGAGTTATTTTTGACATTTACAGAACTATCTTTCCATCCTCATTTTTTTCTCTCAAACTATAACATCTTAGGATATAGAAATCATAGAATTGTAGTGCTGGTATGAACCTCAGAAGTTTTCTTGTCTGTTCAAGGCAGGAAACTTTATAGCAAAAATTAGAGTGTGTTATTTAATGGGGTGAACATTAAATTTTGCACTGTTTTTCAGTGAGGGGGTTCTAAAAAATGTGTTTTTATACCAAGAATTCCAATTTGTGCTTCTCTTTTTGCAATTGCACAACGTTTAGCTTGGTATGGTAAATTCTAGTCAGATCATATACTCCACAAAAGTCTCCCAAATGCTATTAACTTTATCTTCTCAAAATTACATCTTGTGCTACAAAAATTAAGGGTTTTTTTTTTCCCTGCATGAATCTTATCTAGCTAAGCAAGAAGTAATCCATGCAATCGTAAACTAACATCAGAAAGCAATTATCCGAGTTACAAAAAGTGTGTTTCATCAAGTCTTGTTTTGATTTGTTCCTCAACATCAGCCGCCAACTTGCTTCTTGGCCTCTGATATAACCAGGGGTGGGATTCTACTGGTTCAGGTGAACCGGTAATTCCGGTGAATATTTGGCCTGGCCCACCTGCCCCTGCTGTTTTACTGTGCTTTATTTCCTGGTGTTTTTTTAGCACAGCGGATTCGTGCAGTTTGCCGTGCCTCTGGTGTTTCAGTCACTGGAACTGCAGTAGAAGGCAAGTAATTCATTTGAAAAGGAAACGAAGCACACACACTCACCAAACTGGTTGTTACACCAGTTGAATCACACTACTGGATAGAACCTTTATGTTTGTTACATGTATGCATTCTGCTTGCTGCTTCTGTGACCTGTTTCACACATGCGTCTATTGATCGGGCAGACAGTACCAACGTGATATTTGCATTGGCTCATCAAAGAACTTCTTTATTTCTGCTGTAGTCCGTTTGCATGTCAAAGGTGACTCATATACATCTTCAGAGTCAATCAACTCCAGCAGAGTGTATGTTCTGGCGTTGATTAAAGGCATTTTTCTTGCACATGCAGAAAAATCTCCCATCATGTCATCGTCAATGATCTTTTGCACACCAGCTCTCCTCTCTTGAATGTCATCTGAACACAGGAGTGCCTGGATTATTATTTCACTGAAAATGTACCATGAAACAAACAAGACAGAATGCTACAAGATATGGAATAAATTTTATCAATGGTGGGAAAAGAAAGGAAGGACCCAGAATAAAAAAAATAAGCAGGAGTTGTGGAATGGGTAATTATGGATAAAAACAAATTATACAAATATATAAATGTATATAAAATATGTATTATATATTATAATACATATGACAAAAAGGAATGTCAGGACGATCACACCGTGTCCAATGTTTTAATAATTTAATCAATAAAATATGTTTTTTAAAAAAGAAACAAAATGTTAAAAAGTTATGATATTTATGTAGTCACTTACCAAGTACATCTAAATTAGGTTAAAGTAACTTAGATATCTTTATAATCCTTCACAAGGCATGTCACAATTTTGGAGCACTCCTAAGGTTTGGAAATTGAAAGTTGAAAAATTTGACATGGCCTAGCAGCATCCTGATCAAAGGGTTGTCCAGTCTACTCTTGAAGATCTCTAGTGATGGCATTCCCACAACCCCAAGAGGCAGGCTATTTCATTAATTGTTCTCGCTGCTAAGACACCTCTCCTTAGTTCCAGATAGGATCTTTTTTTCATAAGCTTCCACCAATTACTTCTTGTCCTGCCCACTGGTGTTTTGGAGAATAAATTGATCTCCTCTTTCCTGTGACAACCCCATAAGTGCTTGAAGACAGATGCCATGCTACCGCTAATCCTTCTCTTTGACAGGCTAGACATACCTAGTTCCCTCAACCATTGATTGTACCACTTACCCTCCAAACCTCTTATTATTTTGTTGCTCTTCTCTGCACTCTTTTTAGGATCTCAGCATCTTTACTTTCTCCTAGTAACCAAAACTGGATACGGTATTCTAAGTGTGGCTTCACTAGTGCAGTATAAAGTGATATAGATGCTATTCCTCTTTTAATGCCTTCTAAGGATTGCATTGGCTTTTTGGGGGGAGGCAATATCCTCAGCATTTCCCTGACCCACCAATTTAGTCACTTTATCATAGAAAGCAATAAGGTTGTCTGGCACGATCTGTTTTTAACAAACTCATGCTGGTTTCTAGTGATTGCCTTGTTTGTTCTTAGGTGCTTACTAATCTTTGATTATTTTTTTCCAGGATTTTCCCAGGTATTGACATCAAGCGGATTGGTCTGTACATTCCTAGATCCATTTTTCCCCACCTTTTTATAGATGGAAACCACATCGGCTTTCCTCCCAATCTTCTGGTAGTTCTACTGTACTACAAAAGTTTGGAAAGGTTATCTTCAGTGGCTCTGAGATTACATCGAGTTTCTTCAAAACAAACCAAAATATGAATCTTGGCTTCTATCTCTAAAGTATCTTTTCTGCACAAATTTTTTCCGTACCAGTAATTAAAGCACATCAGAGGCAGAATATGTCCAGAAAGTTTCATATAAATAATCTATTTACATATTACAGTTCTATAACATCACTCAGAATTACCGTTCCTATTTTGCAAATTGTATCTGGGCAGAGAATGGCAACTGGTGCAAAGCTAGCTCACAAGATCATGACTGGAATTAGGTTTTGACTTGACAATGCAAGTCACAATCTTATTTATAACCAACAGCCATGCTCCATTTTTAACCAGGGAACATAACCTATCATCAGTTTTGTATATAAGATTTCGGAAAACACCCTGATAATCATTCATTCCATGTTCAGTGCCCTAAGTGTCATCCTTGTAGACAGGCAGAGAATGACTTGAAATAATGGGTAGAAATAGAGGGGATTGTTGTTTATAATGAATAAACCAAAAAGGTAAATGAGATAACCTCATGTTGTGGAGATGTTTGCCTTGTTTAAACTGTGTGTTCAGCCTGATAATTGAGATTTTTCTTCTCAGATGCCTTAACTGTTTGGGAGCGGTGGGGGGGGGGGGGGGGGAATGGCTCTATCAATTACCAAAGCTTCTCATTTTCTCTCCATTTTGCATATTTCCTTTCAAATCACCACTGAACCTTTCTGATGAACTCTTCTTATGAAGCCTGAAGTGAGTTAGTTCCATTGTTTTTTTTCCTGCGGAAACAGTGAGGCGGGCTATCTTGCCCACAGTTGCCAAGCAGAAGGAAACAGACAGTTTCTTAAGTGAAACGACATCTTTTCAAGCACCCAAATAGCACTTCCACTTCAAAGAATCTCTTCAACCATATTATTCTGACTCTTGAATCTGCCTATCTTCTCTTATGGAAGAAACAATTTGGAAGACTCACAACATAAATCAGGGACTGGGCACACAAGGGAGATCACCAGGGTGCCAGATTTATGATTGTTGTGCGTGGAAGAAATATCTCCTTGTTGCTGAAGGAAATCAAGTATACTGAGTATTCATTCATGTAGGGTATAAGGGCAGAAATGAAAGCATCTTGAGAAATGTCGATCACTGGAGGGAGAAATGAAAAAGGGCTATGAGCGAGAGGAAATAACTCAGAGGTGGTATTCAGCAGGTTCTGATTAATTCTGGAGAATCGGTAGTGGAAATTTTGAGTAATTCAGAGAACCGGCAAATACCACCTCTGACTGGCCCCGCCTCCATCTATTCTCTGCCTCCTGAGTCCCAGCTGATTAGCTGGGTCTTCTTTGGTTGCCCTGCACAGGAGAATGGAACTGGAAAGCAGGTTAGTGGGGTGGGGAGGGAATGGGATTTTGCAGTAACCTTCCCCTGCCATGCCCACCAAGCCACACCCACAGAACCAGTAGTAAAAGAAAATTGAATCCCACCACTGAAATAACTTAAGTGTGGAGTACAATCCTTGTATGGAGACACATCAGATTCAGTCTAGGCTAAATGAGAAGGGGTATTATAAAGAGATAAATGCCTCATTCACCACGTCTGTCCTTTTTGAAATCAACAGGATAGTGGATCATAACTGTCTTATAGTCATGACTGCAGAGGTGGTATTCAGCAGGTTCTGACCAGTTCTGGAGAACCAGTAGAGGAAATTTTGAGTAGTTCAGAGAACCAGCAAATACGTCCTCTGACTGGCCCACCCCATCTAGTCTCTGTCTCCTGAGTCCCAGTTGATTGGATGGGTCTTCTTTTGTTGCCCTACACAGGAGAACGGAGCTGGAAAGCAAATAATGTCGTGGGCCAGAAGTGTATAGAGATGAGCCGTGATGTGGTGGAGGGTTGTCCTGTTCTTATCTCTTTCTCCAAAGCAAGAGTTGGGCAAAACAAGAAAGAAAAGATCAATAATGCTAGGAATAGGATTGTTCTTGAAACTCTAATCCTTTTTGGGATTTGGGTGGCCTATTCCCCAGGGGAAGGCTTCACAACAGAGCTGGTATTCAGCAGGTTCTGAGCAGTTCTGGAGAACTGGCAGCGGACATTTTCAGTAGTTTGGAGAACCAGCAAATACCACCTCTGACTGGCTCCGCCCCCATCTATTCTCCGCCTCCCGAGTCCCAGCTGATTGGCTGGGTCTTCTTTGGTTGCCCTGCACAGGAGAACGGAGTTGGAAAGCAGGTTAGTGGGGTATGGTGGGGAGGGAATGGGATTTTGCAATATCCTTCTACCAAGCCATGCCCACAGAACTGGTAGTAAAAAAATTTTGAATCCCACCAATATAAGACTGGGCATGTGTTGCTAAGCTAAAGTCGGTATGCTATGTGGAGAAGGATTGGGCCAAAGGTGTCAATGACATTTGGTTTTATTGAAGAGAGATTGGCATTTATTCCCAGAACAAAACTACATTTTCCCTCTGGGCAATGTTGAGAGGGCAAAACCCTGCATCTGCTTCAGCTTTCAGAAGACCAGACTGGGAGATCTTTCTGTTTGAATGCTTACAAACAGGAGTGTCAAACTTGATTTCATTGAGGGCCGCATCAGGGTTGTGTTTGACTTCAGGGGAAGGGGGCGTGGCCACCTCAATGTCACTCATGTCGGGGTCACCCCTCCTAGACTCCGTGTTGGGCTGTGATGGCCTCCTCCAGCCCTCTACCAGTGAAAACAGAGCTTGGGATGGCTGTACACAGTGTACTATATAGTTAGTATACACATAGTACTATAATTTGAGTCACAAACATCAAAATGACAAAAAGGGGTGAGACTTTAATGATCCTGGGAGACCCGCCTTTATTTTTTTTAAAAAGGTTTTTTTTAATCCTGCCTTTATTATTTTTTTTGTAAATAACTCTCATCAAACCTATCTAACACTCCATCTATTTCATATTTCCCCCACAACAAATCTGACAGGTAAGCTTGTACTGAAAGATACGGTATTGACTAGCCCGAAGTCACCTAATGAGCTTTCATGCCTGAAGTGGGACTAGAACTCACGGTCTCCTGGTTTTCCAGTTTGATGCCTTAACACTGGACCAGACTGGCTGTTTGACCCTGCTAAATTGGTACCAGAAAATTGCTTCGGCAATTATCTTCTTTCTTTTGAAGGGATGGTGAATTGTAATTTTCCAAAGAAAAGTATCTACAAAATACATAAACATTATAGAATAACAGCTGTATTAGCTTATACAGGCAAAAATTAGGAATGTGGTAGCATCTCTTTCAAATCATATTTTTATTAAAAGCTTAAAAGCCTTTTTTTTATTTATGTCTTTCAGTAAAATGTGTTAGAACAGGTGATACACGACCGACCTAACTATTCTACAATTGCCGTTAAGTGCATGGGGGAATAGGGGGAGCTAGAGAAAAATGGAACAAACCTGCTGCATATTTTCTCTTCTACAGACACACAAACACTGCCAGTTTCAGGTCCGACTGTTTTTACTTGAATTTCCAAGAGAATAAAGCTTCTGATTTCCATGGACTTTTTTCAGATTAAAAGGCTGAGCAAGACGGCTGCATCAGTGTTGATGAAGAGAGCATTCTAACAATCCGAAAGCAGTGGCTCAGAAATGTGAGTGAGCAGCACTGAGGCTTTTTAAAAGCTACATGAAGTCAAAATCTTGTTTCTGTTTTTCCTCAGGGGTCCAGCATCTCCCGCAGATCTGTCTCCCCAAGCCCCTCGCTGTGTAATTGCTTCACCTGCAGACTGTGAGGGAAGATTGCCATCTACTGAGGTAAAGCCTTCGAGGCTGGAGAGATTTTTCTCACTGCCTCCCTTGCCCCTGTTTACTTGGCAAGCCGAGAACCAAAGCTGCCGTTGCACACCAAAGCGATGGAGGAGGAGGGGAGCAATTTCGAAAAGTAAGCAGGAGGGCCCTTAAAACAGCCATTCTTGCCCATGACATTAAATCACTCCGTCATTGATGTCCTACAGCTCGGCTTTCTTTTTGCATTGTGCAGGATTGGGGATGTTTATTTTTATTTATTTTTTAACAAAAAAGGTTAGGATATATGTTGGTAGGGGGAAGTCCAGCCTCCTCACAGCACTTTAAGGAAAGTCTTTTTGTGTAACTGAGGAGGAAAAATTGATCATTTTCTGAGGGACTGGGGGAAAAAAAATCTGCACAGCAATGTTTGTATTCAGCCAAATGGGCACCTGCTGCTTTGTCATACAGCATGAGCAATGATTTTGTTTTGATTTTCATTTTTTAAAAAAAGTTCATTCCACTAAATCAATAGCTTGGTTGCGCGTCATATTCAGGTCTGACAAAAATATTAGTTTCTTTCCAAAGAATGATCTGTAAATAGTCGCAGGCTCCCTTTAATTAACATGCCAGAAAGTTTCCATTCTGTCAGATGCACATCATCAACACCCAGGAGAAATCAATAGGCTGCATTTGATGTTACTCACCTGTTATATTCCCAGACATGGCTTGGCTTCATTTGGTCAACTTTTCTTAGAGCGAGAAAGAAGGAGGGAGGGAGAAAAGAAAGACTTTCAGCAGAGAAAAATATACAGGACAAGAATAAAGGAAAACATTTAGAAAGAGGTTATCATCTCCCTACATATCCATAACCAGCCTTTCAACTTGTTCTGAGACCGAATTAAATTTATCAGAATTAAATCTGATAAATAAATCAAAATAAAAGTGTTGCATTGAACATTGACACCAGAAGACTGGGTACACAAATGGGAGGAGAGTAAGATCAGTAAACAAATATAAATGATATAGAAATTGTGGTAGCAAAATCCGCCTCAGTTCATTCCTGCCATCTTTTCCTTTTGTATGCCTCTCAGAATTGCGTGCTTCTTCCTAAGGTAGGTGGTTTGACCAGGGGAAGTCAACAAAGTTTGTGGCACATATTCTGGTGGATAATACTGATGAAAGTTCACCCTTACTGAATTTGAATGCAACAGAGAGTTTCAATTTGTTTTCATTCATTACTGTTCCACTTGGTGGAACAAATTAATGAGCCCTAAGACCAACAGGTGAGAAACCTGGAGGATGAAAATCAGAAGAAACAGTGTCAGGTTTCTGAATATGAAAGTGAACCAACTATGGGGAAACTTTGGGTAAGATGAATCCAAAACTCAAATTTATTGTCTGATTTCAATGGGAAATAAAGTCTATACCATGATCTTTGGAAACTTATTGGCAAAAAGAATGATTTTTCCATTGTCTATACTTCAAACGTTTTCTACATATAATATACATAGAAAATGTCAATTTTTTCCTTGGCTTATTGTGAATTAAACCCTTGGGCTTTCTAAAATTATAGCAAGCGTGCATTGCTTGTATTTCTACCCATGGTCTGAAATTCAGTCATCACTCCAAATACAATTCATGTAGCTAATACACAAAATGAGCTTAATTTTAATAAACAATTTGTTTGCAGTTTTTGCTGCAGCATTGCAGTAGTATTCAACCCTAAACAAGACAAAACATTATAAAGGTATCTTGTTTCTTTCTCAGTCTCAGACTGCTGCTGCAAAAAACAAAAACACAAACAAACAAAACAGGAAGCCAACCTTGAACATTGTGTGGATTTTGATGTATACCACCCACACCTTGGTTCATTTTGCTTTTAAATATGCAAGCAACAAAACTGACTCAAGTATCTTTTCATAGATCCATGAAAAAGACAAAAGGCTCACATTGAATACAATGGCTTGTGGGTGTTTAGAAAAAAATATGGTTACAGGGTTCAGCTCTAGTGACAACAATCAACAATCAACCAATGGAAAGGCTTGCCTTTGGAAGTTGTTGGAGTTGCATCACTTGAGACTTTCATGAAGAGACTGGACTGCCATTTGTCAGAAATGGTGTAGGGTCTCCTGCTTGGGCGGGGGGGTTGAACTAGATGTCCTACAAGGTCCCTTCCAACTCTGTAATCTGTAATCTACTGTCCATTTTCTCCATGGTCCATGGTTTTATGTTGCTGTTTTTAACAATTTAATCATATCCAACTTTTGGTGACTTTATAGGCAAGTGCTCTCCATGTTACCTTGTCAAGCATATGACTTTATATACTTATAATCAAGGGAGGGATTCATATTTTTTAACAACCGGTTCTGTGGGTGTGGCTTAGGTGGTGGGAGTGGCTTGGTGGTCATGTGACTGGGTGGACATGTCTTGGTAGTCATGTTATTGGCTGGGTGTGGCCAACTCAATATCACTCACATCGAGACACACATCTCCTCACCTGGCCTCTCATGATTGTGGGGATGCTGCAATAATTGTAAGTGTGAAAAATGGTCACAAGTCACTTTTTTCAGTGCCATTGTAACTTGGAATGGTCACTCCACACAAGCAAAGTACTAGCAAAAGGAGGGGAAAAAAACTCCAGAGAAGTTCCTGAGACAGGAAGTCTAGTCCTGCCAAGAGTGTAATAAGGGTTAACGGAGAGGCAGTTTCTGTAAGTGACACCAGAATGTTTCCTTCCTGCCTTCCTTACAGGATTAGGCCAGTAATTTCTTCTAACAACCAGTTCTCTGAACTGCTTAGAATGTTAACAACCAGTTCTAGTGAATAGGGTGATACCTTCAAGAAAAAATTGGACTGCCATTTGTCAGAAATGGTGTAGGGTCTCCCGCTTGGGGGGGTTGGACTAGATGACCTACAAGGTCCCTTCCAACTCTGATTATCTGTATCTGTATCTGAATAGGTGCGAACTGGTAGAATTCCACCCCTGCTTAATATATATATATATATATAAAATCATGTTCTTATATACTTATAAAATTGAATTATATACCTCTTTGATTACCATTGCTTAACATAAGAAGTACCAAATGTTTTCTTATAAGGAAAGTGTTTGCGCCTTCTGATCATTTTAGCTCTGAAATTAGTTTCAAGAAGAGTATGGACAACATTTGTCAGAAATGGTATGGAGTCTCCTGTTTGAGTAGGAGGTTGGACAAGATGGCCTACAAGGTCCCTTCCAATTATATTAGTCTGTTGTTATTATTAGAGATTAAAAACTCTAATAAATGGGTCAGGCCTTGCATCAGCTGGACTATAAATAAGCAATGACAACCTTGTGATCCACAAGATAGTGCTGAACTACATCTCCCATATATCTTGGTTTGCTGGTTTGAATTGCTGAAAGTTTCAGACCAGCAACATCTCAAATGTCATCTGACAGATTAATAGAGTTGGAAGGGACCTTGTTGGTTATCTAGCCCAATTCCGGACCCCCACCCAACCAGGAGACCCTACACCATTCCTGACAAAATGGTAGTCCAATCTCTTCTGGAAAGTCTCCAGGGATGCCGCTCCCACAACTTCTGAAGGCAACTTCTGTTCCATTGGTTGATTGTTCTCCCTGTCAGAAAATTTCTCCTTATTTCTAGGTTGAATCTCTCCTTGATCAATTTCCATCCATTATTCCTTGTCTGGCTTTCAGGGGCCTTGGAAAATCTTCTGCACTTCTGGGATAGATAATTCTAAATAATATTGAAATATCTGAAGCTGAATGCTGATGATTACCACCATGAATGACTTTGCACAGAATGTAACCAGTGAGGATGTAATATACAGAATAGGGGCAAAGTGGGAGTATAAGCTATTCATTGCAGTGAAAATTAAACCAGATGAGCAATGGGGAAGAACAAGGAAAAAGAGAAAAAATGGCATAACATTATATTTGCTTGTTTAAAATTCAGTAACTGTGAGATTGTGTATAGAGTTCCATACCATCTGGCAGCTGCAAGGAACAAACAATGCAGAATTTACAGGTAGTCTGTGGTGCACACTCTAAATAATACACCATAGTATACCAATTGTACATGGGAGACAGTGGAGCACTAAAAATAATTGATGGGCAGCCCTGCACTCTCAGCCTTAATTTATGTCACAGAAATACAGTTGCTGTATAATTATGTGTGCTGTAGAACATGCTGCAGTTCTAGATGCTATGACACACTGCAGCTATGGCAAATGCAACCTTCAGTCCAAACCTTCACAACACACTAAGCCCTATCATATGAAGATGAAAAAGCAAAGAACATCATTCAAAGCATCCGCTCCTGTCAAGAGTCCCTTCGACTACATCCTCCTTGCTCAAGTAACTGTGCAATTTCATTCAAGTTAAGTAATGTTATTTACAGATACTTTATGTTTACGTATTTCTTAGCTACTTTTCAAGACGAGCATCGTCCCGAGATGGCAGGAGAGATATAAATTCTCGCTATCTCTGCAAATATTATATGTTCAGGCAATTCTTTTTAAACAGCCACAAACTGTTCTTCAGCTGAAGAGGTTTTCAAAACTCCTGTATACTATCTTCAGTGTAGATTAGTCCCCAAAAGCATGGCTGCTTCACTAGATTTTCTAGGCAAAGGTGAGGCCGTGTTAGTAGTTCTAGGAAGAAAGAAAATAAATTGAGGATTAATTGAAATAAAGCCGCTGCTGAAATGAAGCTTTCACATATGATTTGCACTGCAAACCTGACATGTAGAAGCAATGCAATTGTCCCTCAGACATTACTTTTATCTCTCGCTATAATATTTTTTTTTTCCTAACAGTTGCCTAAATCTGAACATGATTCCATTCTAAGCAAGATTTTCACAGAATTCTCTTTAGCAAGATTTGTTGAAACGAAAGAGATGGGATGACAAGAGTTGCAGCAACTGATATTTTTAAGTTAGGACTAAGACTTATTGATGTATGTTAGAATGAAGACCCTTTTCACTTTCATGATGCAATGATAGGTCTCTTCACCAATAATAGGGAATCTTGCAGTTGGTTATTTATTGTCTTTACCAGGGTCTGTAGAGATTCTCAGTCATCCAGTTCATGGTTGTTCCAGAGGTGCTTTTTCAGGAGGCAGCTGGATTTCCTTGTTGTTGTTTTTTTCCTTTTAAAGACATTTCACTTCTCATCCATGAAGCTTCTTCAGCTCTGACAGGATAGTGGGGAATGGAAATATTTATATTCAATTTGGAATGAACACCCTTTGAATGGTGTGGGAGTAGGAATGGGAAAAAATTGCAGACTACAGAAAACACTACTCCGGTGACCCTGAGGACACAGATAAACCTCCAAGTGCTTCAACAACCCTCTAAAAGGACTCAAGGAATATAAATCCTCAAAGAAGATAAATCCTGTGTCCTCGGGGTCACCTGAATAGGGCAAAGAATGCAAATGACCAGCTGTCTGCAAGGAATATACATCCTTCAGATCCAGTCAGAGCTGAAGAAGCTTCTTGGATGAGAAGTGAAAAGTCTTCAAAAGAAAAAAAAACCCAAGAAAGTCCAGTTGCCTTCTGAAAAAAGGACCTTTGGGGGTGTCTTTACCATTTGGGAAGTGATTCTCCATGCTGAAATCTCTGGCTCAGATTTTAATGACTTATTGCAGGCGTGGGATTCAAAAATTTTGAACAACCAGTTCTGTGGGCATGGTCATGTGACTGGGTGAGCGTGGCTTCTGTTTTTGCAAACAACCCCCTCCCCCATTTTTTTTTTTTTTTGTCTTCTGGGCCTCAAGGAAGCCTCCTGAGGGACGTTTTTGCTCCCAGGAAGCTTCCCTGGGGCCCAGAAAGGCAAAAATACAGAGCTGGAGGGGGCGCAGCTCCCATCCACCCCACACGCCTCTTTTTCCCTCCTGAGATTTCCTTAAGGAGTGACTGGGCGGGGGAGAGCGCAGTCAGCTATGTTGGGCATGTACAATAAGGACTGACTAAGGAAGGGAGGGGTGGACAGAGAGAGGCGGGGCCAGCCAGGGGCATGATTTGCCAGTATATTTGCCAGAACTGCACAGAATCATAACAACCAGTTCTATAGAACTGGTCCGAACCGGTAGAATCCCACCCCTGGCTTATTGGACCCATTCTTTTCATTGTGGCAGAAAATGCTTTCAGGTAAAAATATTCTTCGTGCTAGGACTACAGAATCAGAAATGTATAATAATCCCCAAGTCTGCATCTGCTTCAAACATCTAAAGCAGCACAATGAGATATCAATTTAGGTTGTGGAAGAGCAGGCTGCCAAGATAATACCTCAGAAAACCCTTCCTCCTCTCCCATTTAAGCCTTTTCTCCTTTGTCAGCATGGCACAATTGCCAAGTGCAATCTTTAAACAGATGTGGGAGGAGATGGCAGAAAAATGGGAGAGACACGTGTTTTGGCAACTCTGCAGCTACCAGCCACCAGAGAAAAGCAGCCAAGTTTTTTTGTTTTTTTTTTAAGGTACGTTTCTTTCAAGGAGAGGAAAAATAAGTAGAGGCACAAAAACTTGCACAGTGTGGAAAGGTGCAAGTTCTCTCCTTGCTGGCCATAATATAGAAGAAATAAGGAGAAGACATATCCAGGGAGAGGGAGTGGTGGAATTAAGAAGGCAGAACAGGATTTGTAAAAAAAAAAAAAAAAAATCATTGCTAATACTCCAAAGTGTAAATAGCAGTAGTATAAAGCAGGGGTGTCAAACTCGATTTCATTGAGGGCTGCATCAGGATTGTGTTTGACCTGGGGGGGCATAGCCAGCTCAACATCATTCATGTACCAGTCATGGGGGAAGGGTTTTAGGCTTGCCACATTCCTAAGTGGGGAGGAGTAGAGATAAAGAGAGTTGTTTTGGCTATGTGATCTTTCTTCCCGTGGGAATAGAGCTGTCCTTGCTGGGGCCCCTTGAGGTGGAGATTTATGACATCAAGTAACGTTGAATTACTTCTATTTGGAGAATGTGACTTGTGGGAGTTGTTTCTAACTTGTAATATTGTGGGGGTAATTCCGGATTGTGTTAGATCCGGAATAACCATGGACTTTGTCAATTTGATGCTTTCCTAAATAAAAAGAATTTGTTTTTGAAGATGGACTTTGTTCTTTTCTTTTTAAATGGATTTCATCACTTGGAAACCTGACATTGGGCACCTGTGGTGGCTCTAGCGCTCTGCCCCTGAGCTTCATTTTTGGCTGTGCTGGCCTCCCGCAACCTTTTGCCAGTAAAAATGGAGCTCGGAGCCATCCTCCCAAGCTCCATTTTTACCTGCAGAGGCACTGTGGGCCAGTCCTTCACTGTTTCCAGGGTGGCCCCATGGGTCAGATCTAAAGCATCCCACGGCCTTGAGTTTGACATCCCTGGTATAGAGGAAATGTTTTAATAGCAATAAAATGGAATATATAGTGTGGGTGTCCAAATTTTTGGCCTGCCTAGGCCACATTGAGTGAAGAGGAATTATCTTGGGTTGCATATAAAATATATAATATATTTAATGGATATAACTAACTTCCTTTATTTTTTTAATAAATCTTGAAAAGCCACGTTTCTAGATGTCACCTGGACATGCCTAGAATATAGAATAAAGAAAATAGAAAACATTCACATATAAATTCATAAGTTTTCCATTCTTTTATATTTTGGTTTTTTTTTTTTTCAAAACAAAATATTTCTCCAAGCTTTATAGGTAGACGTAAAAAAACCTACCTATCCAGGATCCTGTGCTTTTGTGACTCTTTTGAGTCTGAATAGTGGTACATATTTAACATTCCAGACAAATCTTATGTCTGCTTGAACATGTCATGATTATTTGAAGATGTTTACAAGAAGCTTCTTCAGCTCTTGAATGAAAAGCGAAATGTCTTCAAAGAAAAACCAGAAAGTCCAGTGGCTTCTTAAAAAAGCACCTTTGGGACAACCATGACCTGGATGACTGAGAATCTCCATAGACAACAAGTTGTGATATGCTCTTTTTTCTTTCTGAGTTCTTTCAATATCTAGGTCTTTTCTGTCTGAAGCACCCAACCAAATTATTTGTTGGGCTGACAAAGAAAAGTTACCCTACAGTTAATCGGTATACACAAAAGAGTTTGTGAAGCAACCTGGCTACTGACATTAGTATTTGGGATCCCACAAAGGAATCCTAATTTTAAGTTTATATAGAATATGAGAAATTCCAAATCTGAAACTCAAAGAAGTGGGCCACCCTTTTAGAAATAATTTAGAACAATTAAGAACAAATTACGTCTCTCAGATTTGGCTTGCTGTCAGGATTCAGCGATCACCCTAATTAAATCATAGGCCTTGAGCCAAGTTTCAAAAAACTTCAAAAGATTTATTAGGAGCAACATGCTGGCATAACATGTGTGAAGCTGACTCTGAGACATATAATTTACTATCACTTATGATCTTGTCTTCCCCCATCCCTCTGGGTGTATCATAATTCAGCTTCTCCAACAAAACACATTCATGGGCTAGGTATCATCACTCACATTCTCCAATAAAAGATTTTGGCAGGCAGAATACCCGGTTGCCTAAGTTACAATTTTTGTGAGATAAGCTTGGAATGTGCTTCTGCTTTTACTTGCCGTATGCTCCTTAAGGTCTTTCCCCCTTCTTTCTCATGGCAACTTGGAAACAGGCACAGGAATGATTTACAAGTTGACATAGACCATCATTCCACCCACCCTTCCTTTTTGCTTCTTCCTTTTTGCCCTTTGCTTTTCTTGTATATAATGAGCCTTTAACCCCAGCTTTTCATTCATGTGATGACCCAGGGTGGGAGACAAAAGCAACAAAGTCACAAAAACAGGTGAAGTCCCTTTAATTCCTTCAACTTGGCTTCAAAGGTCCAATTATCATTGACTGGAGAAAAAACTCCCCCACAAACAATTGCAAAAAGGAAGAAATACCATTCAAACTCAAAATATATATAAATCATAAATAGGAAAAAAAAACACAAACCACACTGAAGCAATTAATGAGACAAGGCAGGATAAGGGCTTGAAGACGTCCACAGATATCGAAATACACACATTGGGAAGGACACCAGAACTCAGATAAGAACTGACAAACTGGAAATTGTTATGGACTAAGCCAGCACAGCGATACAACCCTCAACAGCTTCGTCTTACAGCAGGCTTGTAAACCTGCACCTCTCATTGGTCCGTAGATAGCGAGTCATGATTGGTCGGGTTTGGCCAGTCTGATTGGCTGTTAACGGGACCTCCTGATTGGATGCTTGTGAAAGTGATAGACTCAGTTCATTGATTGTTTTGACGGCAGCAAGCTCTATAAAAGAGCTACTGCTGCCCAGATATTTTGCTCCATTCTTTCTTGTTAATAAAGAGTTGAAGTCACCATCCGATGTCTCGTCTCCGTTCCTTGCATTCATGCCCAAGACTTAACACTGGCAACGAGGATGGGATGCGGAGACGATAGAGCTGACTAGAACACATCGAACAAGACAGAGCACGTGGCGAAAGAGCACACGCAACAGACAGCAAGATGACCAGCTACGCCATACCACCCGCTCCATTCGACCCAGCAACCGAAGACTGGGACTCGTATATAGATTGCTTCCAGATGTTCCTGGAGACCAACAATTTAAAAGATGCTACGTCTGGCAAGAAACGAGTGGTGTTCCTGACTCATTGTGGCCCCACCATTTTCAAAATGGCTAAAGCATTAGCGAAACCGGCGGAAGTGAAGACCATGGATTGGGACACCCTCGTTCCAATCCTCCGGGCCCATTACACATCCGCAGTAACTACACTGATATGAAGACACGAATTTTACCAGAGGGACCAATGGAAGGACGAGAGCATTGGTAATTTCGTAGCCAACCTCCGGAACCTAGGAGGCCTTTGTGGTTTTGCAAACTTAGAGGAAGCCCTAAGAGACCATATAGTTCTGGGTTTAAATGCATCACACGTGCAGAGTAAGCTGATGGCGAAAGGCAACATCAGCCTTACAGATGTCATCACTGACTCTTCTGATGCAGAAGCAACCAGGAAGTCAGCCGCTCGAATGCGCCGAGTGAACGCACCGCTTCGCCAACTCGCCAACGAGAGCCCACTCGCCACTGAGAAGCATGCTACCACTACCCACCACGAAGACCTCGAGTCATCCTCAGACAGTGATGAAGAGGAGGTCAACTGGCTCCACTCGGAACGAGAGCAAAGGAACCAGAGACGTCTGCGCCAATGTGTGGGTTGTGGGACAAACCACCCACGATCAGACTGCAAATTCCTCAACGCACTCTGCCGTAACTGCGGAAAAAAAGGCCACATCACGAAGGTCTGCAGAAGCAGACGAGAGTCCAATCCCAACCGAAGGGAGAACAACCTCCGTCGGGAGATAGGCAAACCTCTTGAGAACCGGGACCATCTGAACCACCAATGGAACAACCACTACTACTACAGAAATCGAGCACCTGCCTCTTCAACGAGATGAGAAGAGGCCCACCAAACCATTATCATCGGCCATGCTTCATTGTTCGATGCAAGAAGGATCTGCGTAAGGGTTACTATTGAGAATCAACTGTGCGTGATGGAAGTCGATTCAGGATCGTCCCTATCGATGGTATCCTGGAAAACCCTCAAACAGCTGATCCCTGCCATTTGCCACCAGGACTTCAGCATGCAGCAAATCATCCTGAAAGACTACCAGGGAAACAGAATCCCAGTTGTCGGTTCCAGCAACGTCCAAGTATCCTTTAAGGACTGCACAGCAATGCTTCCCCTGACTGTCATCGATCGTGACCGACCCAGCTTGTTAGGGTTACAGTGGTTCGCCCCACTCGGAATTGAACTAGCCGTCATACACCATACCAGAAACGACGACTGGGAAGAGACTCTCATCCAGGAATTCCAAGATGTGTTCACAGGAACATTAGGCAAGTACAAGGGGACCCCTATATCGTTTAATCTCAGTCCCGATGAAGCTCCCATTCGGCTTAAGCCCCATCGAGTACCTTTTGCCTTAAAGCCGAAGATTGACGAGCAGCTAGATAAACTGATAGCACAGGGCGTATTGGAACCAATTGACCACACCCGCTGGGAAACCCCGATAGTAACGCCCATGAAGCCAGATGGTTCATTAAGAATTTGTGGGGATTACCAGGCCACCCTAAATCATGCTCTTCAACAGAGCGCTTATCCAATACCGGTGGTTCAACACCTTCTTCATTCCCTGGGTGGCGGAAAAATAATTGTGAAATTGGACTTAGCTCAGGCGTACCAGCAACTCCCTGTAGACGCAGCAACTGCAGAAGCCCAGACAATAGTTACACATAGAGGCGCTTTTAAGTGCAATAGACTCCAATTCGGAGTAAGCGTGGTGCCAGGCATTTTCCAAAGTTTAATGGAGAGACTATTACAAGGCATAAAAGGCGTTGTGCCTTATTTTGACAATGTCCTAACAGCTGCCCCCACTAAAAAGTTATTAGTACAACAAATCAGAAAAGTCCTGCAGAAATTCAAAGACGTGGGTCTTAAGGTAAAACGAGACAAGTGTCAACTTTGTACGGAGAGAGTGGAGTTCCTGGGATACCTTCTCGACAGACAAGGAATCCACCCCACCAAAGAAAAACTAACCGCAATCAAAAACGCCCTGAGACCTAGGAATAAGACAGACCTCCAAGCCTTCCTGGGACTCATTAACTTTTATAACATTTTCTTGCCCCAGAAGGCAACCGTAGCTGAGCCCCTACATAGACTTCTCGATAAAAAAGCTTCTTGGGTTTGGGGACGGCGTGAAGAGAAAGCGTTCAAAGAGATAAAAGACCTTTTAACCTCTGATGCTGTATTAATGCAATACAACGAGACTCTCCATTTAACAGTTACCTGTGATGCCTCACCATTTGGAGTAAGAGCCATCTTAAGCCATGTCCTACCAAATGGAAATGAGGCACCCATTGCATTCTTTTCGAGAACTTTGTCTAAAACCGAAAGGAACTATAGACAACTTGATAAAGAGGCCCTCGCTATTGTATCCGCAATTAAACACTTCCATGAATATGTATATGGGAGACCCTTTACCATAATTAAAGACCACAAGCCGCTACTTGGTATTTTGGTGGGAATCAAACCAACTCCCCATATCTTATCACCAAGAATGACACGTTGGTCAGAATTTTTAGCCGCCTATGATTATCGATTGCAACATCACCCAGGGAAAACCATTCCCCACTCTGACGCTTTGAGCCATTCTCCACTACCAGACATTATAGAGGACCCTGCTCCAACCATAACCATATTACAAATTGAAACCCTCAAATCGCCACCACTAACCACTCGAGACATAGCCTTAGAGACAAAAAAGGACCCTGTTTTGGCACGAGTCCTCAGCTGGGTAGAACGGGGTTGGCCGATCAGTGCAATCGATGACATGTTCAAGCCATTTAGGAATCGTCAAACAGAGCTATTCGCCCAGAAAGGTTGCATAGTGTGGGGAGACAGAGTCATAGTCCCGGAAAAATTGCAATATAGGGTATTGAAAATACTGCACGATGGACATCCAGGCATCGTGCGGATGAAGGCACTAGCCAGGAGTTACGCATGGTGGCCTCATTTAGATAAACAGATAGAGATTTGGATAGCAAAATGCAGTAAATGCCAGGAGACTCGCTCCGCTCCTCCAAAGACTCCCCCAACTCAGTGGGAAACGCCTCGAGGTCCTTGGTCCCGTATCCACATCGATTTTGCAGGACCCACAAGAGGACATACTTTCCTCCTAACAGTGGATGCCTATTCAAACTGGCTTGAAGTCCACAAAATGAAAAGCACCACCACAGACGCAGTCACTAAAAAACTGAATAAACTATTTGCTACCCATGGACTTCCCATGTCCTCGTCTCAGATAATGGCCCCCAATTCACTGCCCTGCCATTCGAACAATACCTGACAGATTGGGGCATCCGCCATGCTTTAACATCGCCAGCTCACCCTGCAGCCAATGGTAGGGCTGAGCGAATGGTTCAATTTGTAAAACAGACCCTGCACAAAATGGACCACGGCGACATTGACGACAAAATAAACCGAATGCTTCTTCTCCAACACATAACCCCAAATAGCACCACGAAGAAACCCCAGCTGAACTCCTGATGGGCCGGAAACTTCGCTCGCATCTCAATCGCCTCCACCCAAACTACATGCCAGAACAACCCCCGGGATCCAGCAGCAAGTGTCGGGCATTCCAGGAAGGGGACCTTGTGTTTGCAAAAAACTTCTCAGGCGACCCATTGTGGGTCCCCGCGACAATAACGCAACTTACAGGACCCCGATCCTATCGCCTACAAACAGTAGACAGTAAGATGTGGAAACGCTGGAACCTCTAGCTGGGGGGGGAACATTGGGGAGGACGAAGAAGAAGAAATCGAAACCCAACAGCCCAGAGGTTACTCACCATCCGAGGGAGAACCAAGCCAGGGAGCAGCCTTGCCACATGACAGCACCGCGACGGAAGCGGATCCAGGGAACCCAGAAGACAGCGCTGACGAAAGCAGCCCGGGATCACAATCTTTGCCATCCAACCCAGCTAGCAGCCCACCGGAACCAGAACCAGAACCAGAACCGGGACAGAACCCGGTGGAACAGCGCAGGTCAAGCAGACAGGTGAAGCGGCCTGCCTCCTTGCGAGAATACATCACCCCACCCCTCAGATGGAACCAAGGGGGGAGGGGTGTTATGGACTAAGCCAGCACAGCAATACAACCCTCAACAGCTTCGTCTTACAGCAGGCTTGTAATCCTGCACTT
Source organism: Hydrophis major (assembly GCA_033807585.1). Lineage (NCBI taxonomy): Eukaryota > Metazoa > Chordata > Lepidosauria > Squamata > Elapidae > Hydrophis > Hydrophis major. The sequence goes on from CM066331.1 coordinate 141,920,767, forward strand.
CTCATTGGCCTGTAGATAGCGAGTCATGATTGGTCAGGTTTGGCCAATCTGATTGGCTGTTAACGGGACCTCCTGATTGGATGCTTGTGAAAGCGATAGACTCAATTCATTGGTTGTTTTGACGGCAGCAAGCTCTATAAAAGAGCTACTGCTGCCCAGATATTTTGCTCTATTCTTTCTTGTTAATAAAGAGTTGAAGTCACCATCCAATATCTCGTCTCCGTTCCTTGCGCCCATGCCCAGGACTTAACAGAAATAATTTCACGCTTTGCTTCCAGCACTGGCCCATGTGCAGTTTGTCCTTTTAAACAGTCCTCACAGCTGCAGCCCATGAAGGAGATCAAGGCCCTTTCCTCCCTCGTACACCACACCATTCACGTTTCTCCCTTATCCGTTCCTCCCTGTGTGCCTTAAGATGAAGAGGGAATGGGCCTGGGTCTTCCTCTGAATGCTCAGCCAACCTGTGCCCTTCCCTAGCTTCCTCCACAACCTCCACACTCTCATTCCTTGTCAGCTGTTCTTCCTCTCCCTCAGAGTTAGATTCTAACAGGGGCATGACAGTTCAATGGGCTTGTCTTCAGATTTTTTTTCAGCTTCCATAGATAAGTTATCTCCAACAGAATGAACACAACATCTCAGAAGGCCTTGCTTCTTCTGTTCATTTCAATTAAATTTAGAAATAAATTACTTTCTAAGCCACATAATTACATTAAGATGACAAGTAAATTTTATTATCAAAATGTAATGATAAAATAAAAGATACTTTATTCATGCATTGAGTCCTCTCTCTCTGATATTTAATTATGTCCACTGCTGCATGGTGATCTAAAACATTAATTTGGCAAATCAGCTAGACTTGTTGGTAATAGACGACTTTTCTATTTTGTCTTTTAAAAATTTGCAGCTTATCACCAACTAACATTTGTTTTCAGAGAAAGAAATCTATTACTAAGGAGAGAAAGGAGGGAGCAGGGAAAAAAAGTATGTATAGTGTTAAGTACTTGAACATGGGTCGAAGTAAATGGAGACAGCCTCTGAATAGTGAACTTTCAGCTCTTTATTTGCATAGTGACTTCTCTAAACAACAACAGTGAACTCTGCCTTATATAGGCAACCCTTGTAAGAATTGTCCAATAACGAGCTATGAACGCTAGCTCTTTTAACCAATAAGAATCCTCTGTTAAGGGCCAATCGGATTCCTCAGAACTAACCAATCTGATCTGGCCGCCTAACAGCCAATCAGAAGTGCAGGGCCAGAACCCTGCACTTTACCTCAAGCTCATACTTTATTAATTATGGTACATACACAACATATAGTATCAGTCTTATTACAAAGTTCCATTCCAATTTGGTTTGGAGAAAGGAGCTATTATCTTCATGTCTAAACAAACAGCTTCTACTTGGCCCTTATATTTGAAGTGCCTGTGCAAAAAGATTATCCTGGAAGATCTGCTTATATTTATTCACATGTGATGCAGTGATGTTAGATATTCTGACACGTTGTAGAGATAAGTGGTTGCAGCATGATATAGGATATGTGGCTTATTCTGAAAAATGACAAAGGAAAACATGTTGTCATTTACCTTTCAGACTATTCTGTTTCATTTTTTTTCTAGTACTTAAGATTTATACCGAGCCAAACTAGAGAGACTTGTTCATCCAGACAGATGTACAAAAGACATCAAACAGCTGCATACCATTTCATGAAAAACCAATGGTTTTCCCACCGCTCTATAAAAGACATGGTTATTGAAGAAATGTACACAGCAACTTCAAACTATAAAGGATATCAGAAATATACAGGGGTGGGATTCGACTGGTTCTCTCTAGCTCTGTAGAACAGGTAGCTCTGAAGAGCAGCAGACATAGAACTGGTTCTATGTCTGCTGATGTTTTGGCCCACCTGCCTGCTGGGCTTTTACCTGACCTTTATTTCCTGCTTTTTCAACCTCAGCTGATGTGCAAGGCACAGCTGCAGTTGAAAAAGCAGGAAAAAAAGTGTTGTTTCAAATGCTGCTTCTCTGCACTCAGTGCTGCTCAGCTGTCCAGGCAGCAAGCTGATGACGATTTACAGGCAAGGGCTGGCAGAGTGCAAGGAAGCACATCGTAAATCACCGAACCTCGTATATCACCGAACTGGTAGTTAACCCTGTCAGATCCCACCCCTGGAAATATATCACTTTTCTTGCAAACAGGATAATAAGTAGGAGATCATCGATGAAGGAAAATGCAATGTGATTACAAAGTGAACATGTATAGAGTCATATGTCAGATATATATGAGCCATGGTAGCACAGTGGTTAGAATGCAGTATTGCAGCTAATTCTGCTGACAGCTGACTGACAGCAGTTTGAGTCTCATTGGCTCAAGGTTGACTCAAGCCTTCCATCCTTCCAAAGTCTGTAAAATGAGGACCCAGATTGTTGGGGACAATATGCTGACTCTGTAAACTGCTTAGAGGGTTGTAAAGCACTGTGAAGCGGTGTTATAAATCTAAGTGCTATTTGTATATATATATGGGGAAACCTCTTGCCTCCCACTCAGAAGGTTGAGAATTCAATCCAAGTAGTGGTAGATGTTTTCTCCTTGGGAGCAAAGAAAAAATATCTGCTGTGAATTCCATGGAGCCATCAGGAAGAGCATCTGGTCAGTAAACACTCAGCTCCATCCGATCACCCTGACTCTACCCCAAATTAAGGAATTACAGGGTTGTCAAAGGGAGTATGTGTGTGTATGTGTATATACTCTGAACTAAGAAAGGGAATTGGCTGTGATGGAATCCAGTGAACTGGCTATCTCCTAGGAAGGAGGAAGCAGGATCAGACAAAAGGCAGCATAGTCCAGAGCTCGATAGGAAACAGAGGAAGAGAATAAGGATAGCCACTCTCTGTTATCTCTCAGTATATCGCTTATGGTGAGAGTAGTAAGATTTAGTCTGGCAAGACTCTGTCTATTGCACAAACAAAGAACTGAATGCTGGATGATTTCCTCATCATGTTTGGGGTTAGCTTGACAATGGTACAAGTAGTCCTCATCTAGCCAATGGCCATTCACAGTTACAGCAATGATGGGAAAAAAATAACTGTGACCAACCCTTGCATTTAGGACTTTTCAAGTCTGTAAAATAAAAGAAGTAAGAACATAAGCATAGCCAGACTTTCATTTAGTAGTTGTTTCACTTAATGATTGAGTTTGTTAGGGATAACATTGGTTACCTAACTTAGTTTGGGTAAAAATAATATATAAACTATGTTAGTGAGTTTAAGCGTATGTATCACTTTAACTGCAAAACATGTATTATGGGTGCGGTTGTAAAATCACCATAAGAGGGAGCAAGAGAGCTCACTGTTAGCTGGCTTTTACTGTCCTAGCTGACATTGTTGGATTGATGGTGATTACTGTGTTTAGGATTGATGGTGATTATTGTGTTAAGGATTGATGGTGATTACTGTGTTGCAAAACCACATCTTCAAAAGAATGGAGATACGATGACTCATTTAAATATAATGAAGAGAATTTTTCAGGAACTGCATGAAAAAGAACTTATCTTCACAGAACTACACCAAGTTTATATAATTTTATCTTCTTTAGATAAAAGCTACGATGACTACATAACTTCACTTGAGGTTCTGCCAAAAGATAACCTCACATTAACTGACATTACTGGCAGATTAATTGAAGAAGCCAGGAGAAGGCTTGAAAGGGATCAACTCAGAGGGGAACAACCACAATGTGAAGAAGAGAAAATATCTTCGTCAGCCTATACAATTAGAAAATGTTTTAATTGTGGAGGAAAAGGACATTTGGCAAGATTCTGCAAGAAAGGAAAAAGCCAAAATGCCAGCCAGAAAGATAAAAGGCATCAAGAGGATAAAAAATGCAGAGTTAGCCATGTATAGCAACGAAACTGTGAATAATAATTTATGGGTGGTAGATAGTGAAGCATCGCACTGCATAACGAAAGATAAAAAAAGATTTATTAAGATGTCCACAAGTTCACAGCAGATATCGTTAGTTAATGGATGGAAACTGAAAATAAAAGGTCAAGGTATATCATATTGTTCTTGCATAAGAGAAAATATAAAAATGTTATATGTACCACAACTTAAGTTTAATTTGTTTTCAGTTAGAGTTTTGGTTAAACTAGGTTATGTAATTACCTTTAAGGGAGACAATTGCATAATTGAAAAAGAAGGTAAAAAAGTGACTGCAACTTTAAAAGGTGAATTGTATGTGTTAAATAATGATCACTCAGAGGTAGCTAACACATTTTATAATAATGTTAAACCTCATAATGAGTGCATACATTTGTTACACAGATGTTTGGGGCATATAAATTTTAAAATGCTTAAACAAACAGTGGAACTATCTAAAAGTATAAAACTGAAGCCTTGCAGTAAGTATTTGCACTGCAATACCTGTATTCAAGAAAAAAGCAAGCAAATACCAGCAAATAGAGTTAATGGATTTAAAACAAAGGAGCCTCTAGAGGTAGTATTTGCTGATATTATAGGTCCTAAAAAACCAAGTGTGGGAGGTGCTCGTTATATACCAAGTATAATGGACCATTATTCTAGATATGGTTTCTGTTATCTAATGAAAAGCAAAATGGAAACAAATCAAAATTTCTTTAATTGACTTAAATTCGCAGAAAGAAAAACTAAAAGGAAGTTAGTAACTCTTATAACTGATAATGGTACGGAATTTATAAACAATAAATTCCAAAATAAACTGAAGATGGCAGGTGTTGAACATAAAAAGTCTGCACCATATAGGCCACAACATAATGCCTTTATAGAAAGACAAGGCCAAACAATTCAAGCAATGGCTGGTACTATGCTGTCAGATTCAGGATTACCTGAAAATTTGTGGGGAGAAGCAATAATGTGTGGTAATCATATATTGAATAATGTTGTTAACTCAACAACAGGTGAATTATCATTCACACTGTGGCATGGTACAAAACCTGATTTAAGTTACATGCACACATTTGGAGCACCAGCATGGGTGCATATTCCTACACAACTGAGAAATAAGGGGCAACATAGGGCTAAAAAGTTATTCTTTGTAGGTTATGAATCTAATCACAAATCATACAGATTCTGGGAAAAAGGAACATCTAGAGTTTACTGTAATGCTAGTGCCAAATTCCTAGAACATGTAGGATGGGAAAAACTGGAACAAGATTCAAGTAAGGAAGTAATTATAGAACCTGTCGTGTCCGAAAAGAAGCTCAGAGTCGGTGACTTTCAGTAAAAGCTCTTTATTTTTAACAAGTGAACCGAACCGGCAAAAGGCAAAAAGCCTGCGGCTTTTATACCTTTTTGCCACGGCGGCCGCGGCCAATGGCAGCGATTCAAGTCTCCCGCTCTTGGTTTGCACCAATCACGGGAGACTTCAATCGGGCCAATCGGCGCGGCTCGCCTGGCCAATCAGAAATCCCCGCGCCTTAGCCAATCAAGGCACGGGGATTTCGAGTAGTCCATTTTAATACATAACACCCCTCCCCTCTTGGTATGGTCCCTCACGTGGTGTAGTCACGCAGGTAGGCGGGGCTCCGTCGGGTCCTAGTTGACCTGCGCAACTCACTTTCTTGTTGTAACTCGGCCGGAGCGGTCATCTTTCTGGCTGCTCCTGCCTCTGTGAGAACCGGCTGGATGATCGGGCCGGTTCTCTCGCCGTAGCTCCCGCCTGGGCCTACCGGGTCGGTTGAGTCACGGATTTCGCCGCTCCCGCTTGGCTTCTCCGAGTCGGTAGAGTTGGCCAGACGGCTCTTCTCCGGATGGGACTCGCGAAGACTGCGTTCCGGTGAGTTTTTCAGTTTTATTTTTTCTTGCGGTTGTTTTACCGGGTATTCCCTCCCCCCTTGGTTCGTGTCTTGGGGGTTGAGGTCAGTCATTGCTCGTGACCTTAGCTGGTCGATATGTCGTTTCCAGGCTCGCCCATCGATGGTTTGGAGCCGGTACGACCGAGGACCAGTGACTTGCGTTATGACGGCTGGGATCCATAGGGGGTCCCCCATCATGTTTTTGGCGTAGACTAAGTCGCCTGGTTCGAAAGTCCGGTACCTGGAGCTGGAGTCTGGTGGCCGCTCCGGGTTATAGGTCGGGTGTAGACGGTCGAGTGGGGACCGCAGCTTCCTGCCCATCAGGAGCTCTGCAGGGCTTTTGTTAGTTGTGGTATTTGGCGTGATGTGCTGTTTGAAGAGTAGTTTGTTGATTTTATCGTTGATCTCCCCGTGGTCCATTTTCCGGAGGGTCTTTTTTGTAAACTGGACCATCCGTTCCGCCCTACCGTTCGCCGCCGGATGCGCCGGTGCTGTCAATGCGTGGCGGATGCCCTTCTCTGCCAGGAACCGTTCGAAGTCGATGGAGGTGAATTGGGGCCCATTATCTGAGACGATGACGTCTGGGAGGCCGTGTGTGGAAAACAGTTTACACAGTTCTTTTATGACAGCCTCTGTGGTGGTGGATTTCATGTCAGCCACCTCCAACCAATTTGAGTATGCGTCGACTGTGATTAGAAAAGTGTGTCCATTTGTGGGGCCAGCAAAGTCTAAATGGATTCTGGACCAGGGTCCCCGTGGTGTTTCCCAGTCCCGGATAGGTGCTGCGGGTGGGCTGGATCTGGTCTCCTGGCACCGGTGGCATTTGGCGACCCACGCTTCAATTTGTTTGTCCATCCCTGGCCACCAAGCATAACTCCTGGCCAGGGCTTTAGTCCTGACGATGCCAGGATGACCCTCATGTAACATCTCTAGGACCCTGTTTTGCAATTTGTCCGGAATTACCACCCGATCACCCCACAGGATACATCCTCTTAACAGTGAAAGTTCAGTCTGGCGCTGCCGGAATGTTTTGAAAGTCTCGTCTTTGTCTTTTTCCGGCCAGCCTTTTTCTAACCAATGTAAGATTTGTGCCAAATGCCTGTCCTTAATGGTTTCTCTGGCAATGTCAGATGCGGTTATGGGCAAATTCTCAATACTCAGGGTGTTTGTTGTTGGTGCAGGGTCAGGGTCAGAGTCCGGCAAGGGCGAGCGGCTTAAGGCGTCCGCGTGCGAAATTTTCTTACCTGGCTTGTGCAGCAGTTCGTAGCTGTAGGCTGCCAGGAATTCAGACCATCTTGTCATGCGGGGCGACAAGATGTTTGGCGTGGCACGGTTTCCAGCGAGGATGCCCAGCAATGGTTTATGATCAGTCACTATTTTGAATGGGCGGCCGTATAGGTACTCATGGAAACGCTTAACGGCGGCAACTATAGCCAAAGCTTCTTTGTCCAGCTGGCTATAGTTCCGTTCCGGTTTAGTCAGAGTTCTGGAGAAAAATGCGATAGGTGCTTCTCTCTGGTCTGGGAGGGTATGGCTGAGGACAGCGCCGACACCGAAAGGTGATGCGTCGCAAGTGACAGCTAAGGGCAAGGTTTCACTGAATTGCATCAGAACGGCGTCGGAGGTGAGGAGGTCCTTGGTTTTTTGAAAGGCGGCTTGCTCTCGTCTCCCCCAAGTCCAGGATGCCTTCTTGTCCAGGAGTCTATGTAAAGGTTCCGCCGCCGTTGCCTTTTGAGGTAGGAAGACATTATAAAAGTTAAGTAAGCCTAGGAACGCTTGTAGATCTGTTTTGGACTTCGGGGTGGGGGCTTCCTTGATGGCTTTCACCTTTTTAGTTGTAGGATGGATGCCCTGCCGGTCTAGGAGGTAGCCCAAAAATTCTATTTGCTCTGTACAAAGTTGGCATTTTTCGCGTTTGACTTTAAGTCCTGTTTCTTTAAATTTTGTTAAGACTTGTCTTAGTCGGTTTTCTAATTCTGCTTCGTTTGGCGCCACCACTAACACGTCATCGAAATAGGGCACCACCCCCTTGATGCCTTGTAGTAAACGTTCCATCAGGCTCTGGAAGATGCCTGGTGCCACGCTGACTCCAAATTGGAGTCTGTTACACTTGAAGGCCCCCCGGTGTGTCACAATTGTTTGGGCTTCCGCCGTTTTCTCGTCCACAGGTAGTTGTTGGTATGCTTGGGCGAGGTCGAGTTTGGCAAAAAAATTTCCCCCTCCCAGTGAGTGCAGTAAATGTTGCACTATTGGGACTGGGTAGGCACTTTGCTGTAGCGCGCTGTTTAGGGTGGCCTTATAGTCCCCGCAGATTCTCACGGACCCATCTGGTTTTATTGGGGTCACTATAGGGGTCTCCCATCTGGCGTGGTCTATCGGTTGTAATACCCCTTGTTTGACGAGTTTGTCGATCTGCTCGTCAATTTTTGGCTTTAACGCGAAAGGTACCCTTCTAGGTTTAAGCCGCTTAGGGGGAACCCTTGGGTCTAAATCAAACGAGATAAGGGGCCCCTGATACTTGCCCAAGCCTCCATCGAAGACCTCCTGGAACTCCTGGACTAGCCGCTGTTCCCAAGCTTCAATGGAGACGTGGTTGACACCTGTCAGCGCGATGTTAAGCGGGGCGAACCATTGTAGACCCAGCAGGCTCGGGCGGTCGTGGTCGACTATTGTGAGTGGTAGTTGTTCGGTGTGGCCTTTGTAGGTTATACTGAAGTTCTTGGTGCCCACTACCGGAACGCGATTACCTTGATAGTCTTTTATGATGATCTTTTGGGCATGTACGTTTCTTCTTTGTAGTGTAGGCACTAGTTTTTTTATTTCGCGCCATGCAATCATGGAAAGGTAGGATCCGGAATCCACTTCCATTTTGCATGGCCGGCCTTCGATGTGGACTTCTACGTGTACTTTTCTGGCGCCGTCGGAGATGGCGTGGCCGATGGTCACCGTCTGGTGGGTTTCTTCTTTTCGCCGACCTTCGCCGCTTCTTTGAGATCATTGCTTCTGGTCCCACCGACCTGCTGGTTGGCGCTCTCTGGCTCTGGGCGGGGAGCTTTCTCTTCTTCTGTCTTGCTGTTCCCATTTGGGCGGGCTGCGGGTCTTCCTCTGGCGGCAGACTCGAGCGATGTGGCCCCTTCGGTCACAATGCCTGCAGATAGCGTCAAAGAATCGGCATTCTGACCTGGGGTGGTCGCCGCCGCACCCGGCGCAGCTGGTCCTCGACCTACGACCTTTCCGGCTTCTTTGGTCTCCGCGTCCCGTCTGCACACGATGTATGTCCTCCTTGTCATCTGACGTGCTGGAGGTTGACTGGTAATCGCCGTAGTGCGCGGTTGCTTCGTTTCTTGTTTCGGCCGACCTCGCGGGGTTGTTGTTTCCGCCCTTCGCGTCAGATCTTCTCATGGTGTCTGCTGACGTGCGGGTTGCTTCTGCGGCTGCTGCCGCGGTGAGGGCATCGGCCAGGCTGATGTCGCCTTTGGCCATAAGTCGGCTCTGGAGTATCGAATCCCATAAGCCTAGTACGAAGCGGTCTCTTATGAGACTGTTCAAACCTTCAAACTCGCAGAGTCCTCCTAGGCGCCGTAACTCTGCGACGAAATCGCTCAATTTTTCATCTGGCTTCTGGTTTCGGCGGTAAAATTCGTTGCGCCGTATTAGAATGGGGACCTCGGGGGCGTAATGGCGCCGCAGTATTGGTTCAAGGACGTCCCAGTCCATGGCGGTTGCGTCTGCCGGCTTGGCTAATGCCTTAGCCATCTGGAAGACCTCTGGTCCGCAGTGTGTAAGGAAGACAGCGCGTTTTAGCGGGCCCGGGGCGTCCTTCATGCCGGCACATTCTAGGTACATCCGGAACCGATCCGAATACGATTCCCAGTCCTCGGCGGCGGGGTTGAAGGGAGCGGGCGGTGCTATCTTTGCCATCTTAGTGTTGTCGCTGGTTCTTAGGTGGACACGGGGTTCGGTTCAGGGGCGAGATCCCATCCTCGTCGCCAGTGTCGTATCCGAAAAGAAGCTCAGAGTCGGTGACTTTCAGTAAAAGCTCTTTATTTTTAACAAGTGAACCGAACCGGCAAAAGGCAAAAAGCCTGCGGCTTTTATACCTTTTTGCCGCGGCGGCCGCGGCCAATGGCAGCGATTCAAGTCTCCCGCTCTTGGTTTGCACCAATCACGGGAGACTTCAATCGGGCCAATCGGCGCGGCTCGCCTGGCCAATCAGAAATCCCCGCGCCTTAGCCAATCAAGGCACGGGGATTTCGAGTTGTCCATTTTAATACATAACAGAACCCTACAAAAGACTAAAAGAAAAAATCAGTAATAAGAAGAGTACAATTAAAGAGGAAGTACAGGAAGAGCATATAGGACCAGAACAGGAAGAAATACCAGAACAGGAAGAAATAAATAATTAGAAACAGGTAGAACATGAAAGTCCACCTGTAAGTCCTGTAATACCTAGACGTACTACACATGTAACCAGACCACCTGACAGGTATCAAGCAAGTATAGTTTGCCAAGTTAGTAAAGTTCCAACTACTGTTGAAGAGCTTAGAATGCAAAGGAACAGGAAAATTGGCATAGAGCAATGGAGAAGGAATTAAATTCATTAAAAGAAATGAAAGTTTATGAAAATGCCAAATTACCTCCAGGTGAAAAATCCATTGGCTGCAAATGGATATTTAAGTTAAAAACTGGTAAAAATGGGACTGTTACCCATAAGGCTAGGTTGATAGCTCAAGGATTTAATCAAACTGCATGTGATTATGATGAGGTATTTGCACCAAATTTAAAGGCAACCACCTTGAGAGCAGCTTTAGTGTGGGCAGCTAAGAAGAACTATATCATAAATCACTTAGATGTAGAAACTGCCTATCTGCATGCTCCATTGCAGCACATTATATATTTAAGAAAACCAGTAGGTATAAAGGATGATAAAATTAATAATGACTGTTGGAAACTGAATAAAAGTCTCTATGGATTGAAACAATCTGATTATGAATGTAACCAATATATTGTAAAAGAGTTAATCAATATAGGATTTAAAGAAGGTTTAGCTGATCCATGTTTATTTAAAAGAGAGACAAATGGAACTATGTCATTATTATTGTTGTTTACAGATGATATTGCTTTAATTGCTAAGACTAATAATGAAGCTACTGAGATAATATCATTATTAAGTAAGAGGATAAAATTAAAGCAATTAGGAGAAATAAGACAATATCTATTGGCAATAAACAAAACCAATAGTGGATATAAGATATCACAAGAAGATAAAATTTACCAATTGCTTAAAATGTATAAAATGGAACTTTGTAAGCCGGCAAAAACTCCAATGAGTCAGGAATTTTGTCATACTGATGCTCAAAGTTCAAAATTTGATAAGACTATTTATCAATCATTAATAGGTAGTTTAACATATATAAGTAATTGGTCAAGGCCAGACATTGCCTATAGCATTAATCAATTGGCAAGATTCAATGCTGAACCCAATGAAAGACACTGGCAAGCGCTAAAGCATATATTAAGGTATCTTAAAAAGACAATGCACTGTGCATTGTATTTAGAGCCAAAAGATGATTTGATTTTAAGTGCATATGCTGATGCAAGTTTTGCAACAGATATAAAAAGTAGAAAATCAACTTCAGGCATGGCTATACTATTAGGTAAAACACTGATTGGTTGGAGGTCAATTAGACAGCAACACATAAGTATATCCACAATGGAAGCAGAATTTTCATGTCTATCTTTATTATGTACTGACTTAATTCTGTATAAACAGTTATTGTAAGATATGGGAGTAACTGTTAAAGATGCCATTGTAGTGTATGAGGACAATCAAGCAGCCATACGGTTGGCTACAAATATTGCTGTAAAAACTAGATCTAAACATACTGACCTTAGATATTTGAATGTAAGACAATCTGTAAAAAATGGTTTAATGAAATTGGAATATTACATGACTGATTAAAACATTGCTGATGGATTTACAAAAGCCCAAGGTGCAGTCAAGCACAAAGAAAATTGTGAAAACTATGGGTTGAAATTGTAAATAGATATATATATTATTATATTACCCAAAAGGGGAGAATGTTAGGGATAACATTGGTTACCTAACTTAGTTTGGGTAAAAATAATATATAAACTATGTTAGTGAGTTTAAGTGTATGTATCACTTTAACTGCAAAACATGTATTATGGGTGCGGTTGTAAAATCACCATAAGAGGGAGCAAGAGAGCTCACTGTTAGCTGGCTTTTACTGTAGTAGCTGACAATGTTGGATTGATGGTGATAACTGTGTGTTTCCCTGCTGTTGCTGAAACGAAGAAAAGGGGTTTGATTTTCTTCATATCTCTGACTGCAAAAGAGATATATTGCTGGACTGATTATTTGTAAGTTTACTGACCTCTATTTTCAACACTGGACTTTACAACTGATTAATCCCTGGATGGACTGAACTAGTGTATGAATATGGACTGTTTTTGACTATGCTATAACTCTTGCTGGAATAAAAAACTATTTAACTGGCACAGTGTATCTGTCTTACTGAGTGTAAACTACAACAACGTTTATATCACATCATTTGCCTGCCTGCTAGACTGCTGTTGCACGTTCTGCTGGGGTGTGTATCCCTAACAGAGTTGCCCGTCCCAATTTTAATAATTAAATGAAAAATATCTTGGACTGTTCCCTGCATCAGCTTGCTCAGAAGGGAAGCAATGCTAGGAGAAACTTTTCTGTGCAATCAATCAGTTAGGACAACTGTCAATTGCCAGCCTTCTTGCTCTATGGCAAAACAATTTATGCGAGAACATTTTTCTGCCCACTCAAACCTATAAAGTAGCTCTTTAGTTTTGTTCTTAGTTTTCTGTTCTTATTCTTTGGAAGAGATAGAAGTCAAAACAATTTCATCTCTGAAATAGAGGGAGATCAGGGAAAAGAATAGAAAAACCAAAATAAATTTTCAAAGCAGATAGATGATAGAGAGATAGATTGATTGATAGGTAATGGATGGATGGATGGATGGATAGGTAGATAGGTAGATAGGTAGATAGATATAGATAGATAGATAGATAGATAGATAGATAGATAGATAGATAGATAGATAGATAGATAGATAGATAGATAGGTGGGTGGGTGGGTGGGTGGGTGGGTGGGTGGGTGGATGGATGGATGGATGGATGGATGGATAGATAGATAGATAGATAGATAGATAGATAGATAGATAGATAGATAGATAGATAGATAGATAGAGATTGATTAATAAGTAATGAATGGAGAGAGAGAGGGCGAGGTAATGGATGGATGGATGGATGGATGGATGGATGGATAGATAGATAGATAGATAGATAGATAGATAGATAGATGGATGGATAGATGATAGATAGATAGATAGATAGATAGATAGATAGATAGATAGATAGATATTGATTGATAGGTAATGAATGGAGAGAGAGAGGGAGAGGTAATGGATAGATAGATAGATAGATATTGATTGATAGGTAATGAATGGAGAGAGAGAGGGAGAGGTAATGGATAGATAGATAGATAGATAGATAGATAGATAGATAGATAGATAGATAGATAGATAATGAATGGATGGATGGATGGATGGATAGATAGATAGATAGATAGATAGATAATGGATGGATGGATAGATAGATAGATAGATAGATAGATAGATAGATAGAGATTGATTGATAGGTAATGAATGGAGAGAGAGAGAGAGAGGTAATGGATGGATAGATAGATAGATAGATAGATAGATAGATAGATAGATAGATAGATAGATAGAGATTGATTGGTAATGGATGGATGGATGGATGGATGGACAGAGAGAGAGGGAGGGAGGGAGAGAGAGAGAGGAAGGGGGGAGAGGGAGAGGGAGAGATCACCGACTCCTCCTATCTTGTTTCCTGTTGCCTTTTTTATGTTTAGGGCAGATGTCAGGAGCATATTGTTGCTCCTTTATAAATAGTGTCTCATATGGAAAGTCTCCACAGAGAAAAGAGATAGCAAGAATCTGCCTTGCACCCAAGGAAAAAGAGGAGAATAAGGAAGGTCAGAGAGACTTTTCCTTACCTATTGCAAATTTCAGGTAATGTGAAAAACTACACTGAGATCTTGTTTTGTCGATTTGTATGGTCCAAGGGCCAAATAAATATTCTCTTGTCCAGAAGCACCTCCAATTTATTAGAACTCAGTGTGTGAACAGCTCTTCAGTCTAAAGGAGGTTGTTCTTCAGAGAAAATTCCTATATTATGAGATGTAATTCTAAGATATGGATTATTGCTGTAAGTTAAACTACTCATTTGTTCATGCCATTTCACCCTCTTCTACAAGAGTAAAAGTGTAGTATTTAAAAAAATTAAATGACCCCATCCGATTACTGAGACCCATTATTTGTGAGGTTCTCTCCGCCAAGCACAGGGAGAGGGAGACAATCACTATGGTAACTGTTATGGACTAAGCCAACGCAGCGATACAACCCTAAACAGCTTTACTTTACAGCAGGCTTGTAATCCTGCACTTCTCATTGGCCCGCGAATAGCGAGTTGTGATTGGTCGTTTTTGGCCAGTCTGATTGGCTGTGAATGGGCCCCTCTGATTGGATGCTTGTGAAAGTGGTAAACTCAAATCATTGGTTGTTTTGACAGCAGCCAGCTCTATAAAAGAGCTGCCCCAATCCTCTGGGCCCATTACGCACTCACAGTACCTACACTGATACGAAGACACGAGTTTTACCAGAGGGACCAATGGAAGGACGAGAGCATTGGGGATTTTGTAGCCGACCTCCGGAACCTAGGAGGCCTTTGTGGTTTTGCAAACCTCGAGGAAGCCCTAAGAGACCGAATAGTTCTGGGATTAAATGCACCACACGTGCAGAGTAAACTTATGGCGAAAGGAGAAATCAGCCTTACAGATGTCATTGCCGATGCTACTGCTGCAGAAGCAACCAGGAAGTCAGCCGCTCGAATGCGCTGAGCGAACGCACTGCTTCGCCAACTCACTAACGATAGCCAACTCGCCGCTGAGAAGCAAGCTATCACCACCCACAATGAAGACCTCGAGTCATCCTCAGACAGTGAGGAAGAGGAGGTCCGCTCGGAACGAGAGCAAAGGAACCAGAGACATCCGCGCCAATGTGCTGGTTGTGGGGCAAACTACCCACGATTGAACTGCAAATTCCTCGACGCACTCTGCCGTACCTGCGGGAAAAGAGGCCACATCGCGAAGGTCTGCAGAAGCAGACGAGAGTCCAGTCCCAACCGAAGGGAGAACAACCTCCGTCGGGAGATAGGCAAACCTCCTGAGAACCGGGACTATCTGAACAACCAATGGAACAACCACTACTACTACAGAAATCAAGCACCTGCCTCTTCAACAAGATGAGAAGAGGCCCACTAAACCATTATCATTGGCTACGCTTCATCGTTCGATGCAAGAAGGATCCGTGTAAGGGTTACTATTGAGAATCGACCGTGCGTGATGGAAGGACCGCGACGCAACGCTTCCCCTGGCTGTCGTCGATCGTGACTGACCCAGCTTGTTAGGGTTACAGTGGTTTGTCCCATTCGGGATTGAACTAGCCAGCATACACCAAACCAGAAGCAACGACTAGGAAGAGGCTCTCATCCAGGAATTCCAGGACGTGTTCACAGGAACATTAGGCAAGTAGAAGGGGACCCCTATATCATTTAATCTCAGTCCCGATGTAGCTCCCATTCGGATTAAGCCTCATCGGGTGCCTTTTGCCCTAAAGCCGAAGATCGACGAGCAGCTAGATAAACTGATATCCCAGGGCGTATTGGAACCGATTGACCGATTGACGTTGGGAAACTCCAATAGTAACGCCCATGAAGCCAGATGGTTCATTAAGAATTTGTGGGAATTACCGGGCCACCCTAAATCATGCTCTTCAAAAGAGTGTTTACCCAGTACCAGTGGTCCAATACCTTCTTCATTCCCTGGGTGGTGGAAAAATATTTGCAAAATTGGACTTAGCTCAGGCGTACCAGCAACTACCTGTAGACGTGACAACTGCAGAAGCCCAGACAATAGTTACACATAGAGACGCCTTCAAGTGCAATAGACTCCAATTCAGAGTAAGCGAGGCACCTAGCATTTTCCAAAGTTTAATGGAGAGACTATTACAAGGCATAAAAGGCATTGTGCCTTATTTTGACGATGTCCTAATAGCTGCCCCCACTAAAGAGTTATTAGTACAACGACTCAGAAAAGTTCTACAGAAATTTAAAGACGCTGGTCTGAAAGTAAAAAGGGACAAGTGTCAACTTTGTATGGAGAGAGTGGAGTTCCTGGGATACCTTCTCGACAGACAAGGAATCCACCCCACCGAAAAAAACCTAACCACAATCAAAAACACCCTGAGTCCTAGGAATAAGACAGACCTCCAAGCCTTCCTGGGACTCATTAATTTTTATAACATCTTCTTGCCCCAGAAGGCGACCGTAGCCAAGCCCCTATATAGACTTCTCGACAAAAAGGCTTACTGGGTCTGGGGACAGGGTGAAGAGAGGGCATTCCAACAAGTAAAAGACCTCTTAACCTCCGATGCTGTATTAATGCAATACAACGAGACTCTACCTTTGACGGTTACATGTGACGCCTCACCATTTGGAGTGGGAGCCATTTTAAGCCATGTCCTACCAAATGGGAATGAGGCACCTATTGCGTTCTTTTCGAGAACTTTGTCTAAAACCGAAAGGAACTATAGTCAACTTGATAAAGAGGCTCTCACTATTGTATCTGCAATTAAATGTTTCCATGAATATGTGTATGGGAGACCCTTTGCCATAATTACAGACCACAAGCCACGACTTGGGATTTTGGTGGGAATCAAACCAACTCCCCAAATCTTATCACCAAGAATGACACGTTGGTCAGAATTTTTAGCCGCCTACAATTATCGATTGCAACACCGCCCGGGGAAAACCATTCTCCACACTGACGCTTAGAGTCACTCTCCACTACCAGACATCATAGAGGACCCAGCTCCAACCTTAGCCGTATTGCAAATCGAAAGCCTCAAATCGTCACCACTGAGCACTCGAGACATCGCCTTAGAAACAAAAAAGGACCCTGTTTTGGCACGAGTCCTCAGCTGGGCGGAACGGGGTTGGCCAGTCAGCGCAACCAATGACACGTTCAAGCCATTTAGGAATCGTCAAACAGAGCTATTCTCCCAAAAGGGCTGCATAGTGTGGGGAGACAGAGTTGTAATACCAGAGAAATTGCAACATAGGGTATTAAAAATGTTGCATGATGGACATCCAGGCATTGTGCAGATGAAGGCATTGGCCAGGAGTTACGCATGGTGGCCTGGGTTAGACAAACAGATAGAGACCTGGGTAGCAAAGTGCAGCAAGTGCCAGGAGACTCGCTCTACTCCTCCAAAAACTCCCCCAACTCAGTGGGAAACGCCTCAAGGTCCTTGGTCCCATATCCACATTGATTTTGCGGGTCCCACAAGAGGACACACTTTCCTCCTAACAGTGGATGCCTATTCAAACTGGCTCGAAGTCCACAAGATGAAAAGCACCACCACAGATGCGATCACTAAAAAGCTGAATAAGCTATTCGCTACCCACGGATTGCCGGATGTCCTGGTCTCCGATAATGGCCCCCAATTCACTGCCCTGTCATTCCCAACAGTACCTGGCAGATCGGGGCATCCGCCATGCCTTAACATTGCCAGCCCACCCTGCGGCCAATGGTAGGGCTGAGCAAATGGTTCAATTTGTAAAAAAGACCTTGCACAAAATGGACCACGGCGACATTGACGACAAAATAAACCAGATGCTTCTCCTCCAGCACATAACCCCAAACAGTACCACGAACAGAACCCCAGCTGAACTCCTGATGGGCCGGAAACTTCGCTCGCATCTCGATCGCCTCCACTCAAACTACACGCCGGAACATCCCAGCCTTCTTGAGAATCTTCTTCCTGTATAAGAAGCTGGTATCTTGATTGCCACCATATCTGGGGGCAGAGGGTTCTTGGCCAGTATTTCTCAACCTCAGCACTTTAAAATATGGGGATTTAAATTCCAAGAATTCTCTAGGCAATGCTCTTCAGCCAATGAATAATAAACACCTCAGAACCCAATGTTTCTCCAACAATAAAAATGAAGAAGGACATCTCTATTTCTTTTCCAAGGAATTCAGGTCATATCTGGCTCCTGTAGTACTATCTTCTCTGCAGCCTGACTAGGTAAGTGCCCAGCAAACCTCTTTTAGTTATAAGCAGGGCGTATTGCTTTGAGTAGTGTTTGCAAGCATTTAATAATGAGGTGTGAGAACTATCAAATAAGTGGGTGGAATTATTCAAAAAATCACTTAGCTTCAGTTGCAATGAAAATGTTAATTGTTAATAGGATTGCTATTCATATATTTTATGATTTCTCCCTACCATTCATAAAAAAATATAATTTGACTGCAACTTTGGAAGATATCATAATGGGAGTACCTATGCAGATTGCTTTAAAGTAGCTGGAATTTTAAGGAATTCTTTCCGACCTCCTCATGTGTTTTTTGTTATGATTCTGTTATTATTAGCTATTATAAAATGGACTTGCTTGCAAAGGGATTAGAGGAATGCAATTTGATTTAATTTACATGTAAATGTAATTTTAATTAAATATACTTCACACGATTATTCTGCAGTCATGTCATTAATAATTTCCCACAGATGTCACATTAAACATGGAAATGTAGTAACCATTTTCAGAGAGCTCCTTGCCAGACCTTTTCAGAGAAATGCAAACAGTCCCAGGATGCAATTTTGAAGAATTAATCACAGCAGGGATTGTCCCCAAAGAAGAGCATTAATGCACGCACACACACAAAAGAACAGGCGTTCGATTGCATGGCGGTGAACACAAGTTCAAATCCCTCCCTCTGGACATCCCTGAATCTCAGAAGCATCTCCTTCATGCTCTTTACCTCAGAAAATAAAGCTCAGCTCAGCAACAGCTTATATCCTTAGTATTGTGAGCTGAAACCGTCCAAAACTTGGGCTGGTGGCTGAGAGTTTATCTTCTTTCCTTGAATGACCACATAATCCCTTGCGGGATGGAGTATGGCCAACTGAATGGAGCTAAGCATTTACTGGCCAGACGCCCTTCCTGTCACCAATACGGAGCTTCGTTCAGCAAATATATTCTCATTGTGCCCAGAGAGAGAAATATCAGCTTCTACCTAGGTTTGAACTCACAGCCTCCTGATTGTGAGGCGAGAGCTCCACCTTTAGGCCGCTGCATAGCTAGTAGTTTTGAGTTTATGGTCCCCCTTATTTCCAGGGATATAGTCTAGCCTGGAAGATCAAAAGTAAAATCCCCTCCCCGAAAGTTACATCCTGCTGCCAAGAAGACCCCACAGATGTATCTATGAAGATACCAGGAATTCAAATCTATTTGTGGAGATATTTTATTTCACTGAGTGACGTTTGGGGGATATTTCTGTACCACCAGCAGCAGTTCCTTGCAGTTCAGCCATCCAAGTGGTTGCACCCACTGACTATGGCTGGTCTCAAAATGGGGCTGGTCTCAAAATGTTAACCAATGAATCTGGTTAATACTTGGGAAGGAGACTGCCAGGAAGGAACAGGATAGGAAGTAGAAACATTTTCAAAAGTGGGTGGAAAACCACTTCCATCCTGCAGCTCAGAAAATGACCTACCTATTCAGTGGTGGGATTCAAAAAATTTTACTACCGGTTCTGTGGGTGTGGCTTGGTGGGTATGGCAGGGGAAAGATACAGTAAAATCCCCACATTCCCTCCCCATCCCACTAACCTGGTTTCCAGCTCCGTTCTCCTGTGCAGGGCAACCAAAGAAGACCCAGCTGATCAGCTGGGACTTAGGAGGCAGAGAATAGATGGGTGCAGGGCCAGTCAGAGGTGGGATTTGCCGGTTCTCTGAATTACTCAAAATTTCCACTACTGGTTCTCCAGAACTGGTCAGAACCTGCTGAATGCCACCTCTGTGCCTATTCCCTAAGTTTAAGACGGTGCCTTTATTATCGATTGCCTTGAAGGACTATCATTGAACAGGAAGATAGTCCTCTACTCTTCTTATGGCAATGAAGGGAATGGGATCCCAGCAGTGGGATGGGGGAACTTTGCTGAATTTCTCAGGCTTTTTACCTGCTTAGGAAGTGTATCTTTCCTGGAAGCCAGGCAATATTTGAGAATGAAAACAGTGGAACCCGTGGAACAGCTTACCTTCAGAAGTTTTGGGAGCATCATCACTCAAAAATTTCAAGAAGAAACTGGACTGCCATCTGTTAAAAATGGTGTAGGCAGTGGTGCAATTCAACTGGTGTAACAACCAGTTCAGTGAGTACATGCACCCAGCATTTATAAAAGACCACTTTTAGCTATAATACTCACCTTCTGCTGCAGTGAGTAAAACAGCTGATGCACGGCAAACTGCTCTGCTTCGCAAATCAGCTGTGTTCAAAAACAAAGAAATAAAAGACAGGGAAAAGGGTAGGGACAGGTGGGCAGGGCCAAGTCACCGCTGGAATTACTGTTTCACCCAAACCAGTCAGAACCAGTAGAATCCTACCCCTGGGTATAGGGTCTACTTGGCCCGGGGGTGGGGGTACAAAATTGGACTAGATCAGGGGTTCCCAACCACCGGTCCCTGGACCGGTACCAGTCTGTGGATCATTTTTTACCGGGCCGCAAAGCTTGGGTGCCGCCATCTTGTTTCTACGGTGCTTCTGAGTTCTCGGTTGCTTCCAGGTTTTCGGTTGGAAAGCGGCGTTTGGGTGCTTGCGCCTTAGTTTCATTGAAGAGGGGGGCGCTTCGAATGAAGAGCTGTTGGCGGTGGAGTCTCGCATTACTGTGGAAGAATAAATAATCGTGAAACCAGTCCCTGATTCAAAAAAGGTTGGGGGCCACTGGACTAGATGACCTACAACTCCCCTTCCAACTCTATTAATCTGTATCTGTACAGGTCCAACAATAAGCGGATCACACAAGTTACCCCCTATTCGCTCAAGGATAGACAGAGAGAGGCAGACGTTCCTATTTTTAGACATGGCAGGGAGGGGAGGAAAAAAGCCACATTTGGGTCTACAATTTGATTTGTTTCTTTGTTTTTAATCATCTATCTTATTTTTCATACTGTTGATTTACATGTATTTTATGTTGGTCTAATATTTCTTATTACTCCCACCTTGGGAATTACTTTAACTGAGCAGAAATGGCAAGTCGTGTGGTTTTTTTTAAAAAAATAAATGAATAAATAAACTTTTTTTTTTTTTTTTAATGAAAGCTACTCTTGTGGTGGGATTTCATTTGGGGTTTTTGAAAGAGGAAACCTTTCTTATTTCCTTTGCCCCGATTCCTAAGACAATGCATTTCTGTTACATGCCCATGAATGAAGTTGTAATGAACAGGATTGAGAATTACAGCCATTCTTAAAGGGGAAAAGAAATGATAGATGGATAGATGCATTATGTCGGTGTATCTTAAACCTAGCAAATTTAAGAGATGTGGACTTCAATTCTCGGAATTCTTCAATCAGTTATGTGGGACGTTCATACATTGGCACATCCCTGTATTAAAATCTCCATAATTTCTGATTCAAAGACATTTCTGGCTGAGTTTGGTGTCACTTTGGTTCATCACCATTTTCCATCCATTTCTTTACCTTGAACTTTAAAGAAATGAGGGCGACCAAGAAACAACTCACCTTCAAAAGGTATATTTTTAAAACTGAATATTTAAAGAAAAATACTGTGGGTATTTTTAAAGCAACGATTTGCATGGAAACAGATGGGAGATATTGAAAACAGAGACTGATTAAATTCCAGGCCTGTCCTTTACTGGGGATAGACAGATCAGCTTTTTTTTTACAGGTTGTGCCAATTTCATCCGAGCTCATTCATTCATTACGTTCCATTGCCTCTTCCCTATATCTTAAAAGAAAAATCAATGAAAAAAAATGTATGTTTAAATATGCATTGCTGATTTTTTTTTTCTTCTTCTTCTTCTCCAGATGTACTTTTATAAATGTACTTGTAGCAAGCTTCCTGAAGTGTATTTTATCATAAAATATGCATTGCGAAGCCCATATTGATTGGGTTTTTCTAAGCCAAGAAGAGCATCAGAAGGTTCAATTACATGGGGAAGCTAGCATAACACTATTGCAAACACCTGATTAATTTACAAACGGAAGCTATGGACGCAGTCCATTTTGGAAATCTATAAAAATTGAATTATTCAAGCACGTGATCATGGCAACGATGTCCCTCATCTAGGCAGATTTCATCCAACGTGGTTTTGCAAAGTTACTATCCACTGCCTAAAATTCAAGTTGCTTTGTTTCCCCCCTGCCCCCCCACCCTCCAAAATGCAAGACACTCCATTTCCAGTAGCTGACTCAGGTTGGAATAAACCAATTTGGTTTATGAGGTTAGTTGTCTCCAGATGGCCCTTTTTGGATGTTTCTGTGATAAACAAGTTTTTGCTGGAAAACAACATGTGGTGCCTTGAAGTTTTCAAGGCCTTTGCTGCCAGTCAGTGGAATGGAATTACTGAAACCTACTCCTGAAGTCTGGATGGTGTGAGAAGAGCCAGACAGGTAATGTTTAAAATACCATCTACTTTTGTAAATGAAATCTGTCAAGGCTCAGAAAGAAATTGGAGGGGAAAATAGCTCTCTTGTGGATTGCTGGAAAAGCCAGAGAGTATTGGTGCATTTTAAAAGCCTTATGCTGAGAATGAGAAAAAGAAAAATTCTATTATGGCTGTAAAAAAGAAAACACTGAGCAGTGTGTACTACCAAAAGGGAGAAATGCAGGGCCATTGTTTTTATCTGCAGAAGAAGAAAAGGGATCTGCTTTGATATTGGTTTAGATCTTATAGGGGAGGAAAACCTTCCCGGTGGTAGGATTTCTGCAACAATGGAACATTTGGGCTATGGAGGTTATGGGTTTTCCACCTCTAGAGGTTTTATGAAAAGGCTGGGCAGCTGCTTGTCATGGATGGCTTGACTGGCACATTGCAAAGAGTTGGACTAGGTAATCCATGTGTAATCCATTCTAACCCTACAGAGCTACAATTCTGGAACTCTGTAATATCTAGTAAACACCATCTTACTTAACCACTGGGACTTCCAGAATAGAATAGAATAGAATAGAATAGAATAGAATAGAATAGAATAGAAT
This sequence comes from Hydrophis major, assembly GCA_033807585.1. Classification (NCBI taxonomy): domain Eukaryota; kingdom Metazoa; phylum Chordata; class Lepidosauria; order Squamata; family Elapidae; genus Hydrophis; species Hydrophis major. The sequence goes on from CM066331.1 coordinate 141,943,787, forward strand.
AGAATAGAATAGAGAAGAGTAGAGTAGAGTAGAGTAGAGTAGAGTAGAGTAGAGTAGAGTAGAGTAGAGTAGAGTAGAACAGAACAGAACAGAACAGAACAGAACAGAAAACAGAGTTGGAAGGGACCTTGGAGGTCTTCTAGTCCAGGGGTTGCCAACCTTTTGGACCTCAGGGACCACCAAACCCATAATTTTAAATCCCGCAGACCAGAGACCCTGGGAAAATCCCCCAAAAAGTCTGCAGGAAAATTCCCCACACCATTTTCCTGCCGATTGATCACTCTTTATTTGGGATCGCAGGATACAGTCTCCAGCTCCATTCTTGGGGGGCAGGGGAGAGAGAGAGACTTTTGGCTTCATGCAAGGAAAGCAGCAGAAGCAGCAGAAGTCTTTCTTTCTCTCCCCCAAACTCTGCCAAAAATGAATCTTTGTGAGACTTTGTGAGACAGCCTCTTGGAGCAGGATGCCATGGAGCAGGTCCCAAAGACTCATTTCTGGCAGAGTTTGGGGGAGAGAAAGAAAGACTTTTGCTGCTTTCCTTGCATGCAGCCAAAAGCAGAAAGAGAAAGAAGGAGAAAGAAACAGCCCAGTGGCCAAGGCAGGCATGTGGGGTGAATGGAGCAAGTTACGCCCCTCTGCCCTTTCCCCCCTCTCCTCACTGCCTTGTGTTGTTCGCAATGCAAGCGATGCAAGCCTTATGTTCCTACTGGCCATGTGGGTGGCACAGCCTTGTGTTCCTGTGTAGCCTGGATTCATCACTTTGTGGGGTGCTTTGTGGGTGACATTTCTCTGTGGACCACCAAAATTTTCTCGTGAACCACCAGTGGTCCTTGGCCCACTGGTTGGTGATCACTGTTCTAGGCCAACCCCTGCCTAGGTAGGAAACCCTACACCACTTCAGACAAATGGTTATCCAACATCTTCTTAAGAACTTCCAGTGTTGGAGCATTCGCAACTTCTGAAGGCAAATTGTTCCACTGATTCATTGTTCTAACGGTCAGGAAATTTCTCCTTAGTTCTAAGTCACTTCTCTCCTTAATGAGTTTCCACCTGTTGCTTCTTGTCCTGCCCTCAAGTGTTTTAGAGAACAGTTTGACTCCCTCTTCTTTGTGTCAGCCCCTGAGATATTGGAACACTGCTATCATGTGTCCTTCTTTTCACCAAACTAGACATACCCAGCTTCTGCAACCGTTCTTCACATGTTTTAGCCTCCAGTCCCCTAATCATCTTGGTTGCTCTTCTCTGCACTCTTTCTAGAGCCTCAACATCTTTTTTACATTGTGCTGACTTTCAGATTGGCTGATTCAGAAAATGGGGAGTGTGAATTCATGTTAACAAGTGAACATTCAATTTTTTTAACAACCGGTTCTGTGGGCATGGCTTAGTGGTCATGTGACTGGGTGGACATGGATTGGTGGTCATGTTACTGGCTGGGTGTGGCCAACTCAATATCACTCACATCGAGGCATGCATCTCCTCACCTGGCCTCCCATGACTGTGGGATGCTGCAACAGTTGTAAGTATGAAAAATGGTCATAAGTCACTTTTTTCAGTGCCATTGTAACTTGGAATGGTCACTCCACACAAGCAAAGTACCAGCAAAGGAGGGGAAAAAAACTCCAGAGACAGGAAGTCTTGTCCTGCCAAGAATGTAATAAGGGTTAACAGAGAGGCAGTTTCTGTAAGCAACACCAGCATGTTTCCTTCCTGCCTTCCTTACAGGATTAGGCCAGTAATTTCTTCTAACAACTGGTTCTCCGAACTGCTTAGAATGTTAACAACCGATTCTAGCGAATAGGTGCGAACTGGTGGAATCCCACCCCTGAACATTGGTCAGAAAATGTGGTGTCACATTTGGGAGAATTTAAATTGATTTTCCCTAGCTCAAGTCTGCAGGACATTTTGTGGGTCAGAGTAGACAATGGCAAAGAATCCTGGTAGCCCAAACCCTTCTGAAGACTACCACATTGGGAAAGGCTGCTAAATCAGACCCAGGTCACATTAAACGTTGCACAGAATTTATATGACCAGTGCATAAGAAGAATGCCTAAGATTAAAGATCTTGTTCTATGTACAGTAAGGACAAAACAGCAGCAACATAATATAAAAAAAGAAAGGTTTGTATGCTGGTCTACTTCCTGTTTAAAAACCATGTTTTTGCACTGTTTGGCCCTTTCTTTCCCAATTTGGCTACTGATGTTGGGAAAGTTCAGATCTTGGGGGAAATGTTCAAATGTTTTTTTTTACAAGCACTGCATGTCATAATGTATTAACAATCCCTGAATTTAGGAAGAGGGAAGCCTCCAGTGAATCCTCTTCTTTTCTCCAACTCTCCCAAACTGACCAAATTCTTTCCAATGTACTGTAATTCTGCCCAAACACTCATTCATTCAAATGTACTGCCTGCCATGTTTGAACAGTTTGAAGACCATAATTGCAAAACCAGTAATGTGACCTTGAGAGGATTTTAATTATGAGAACATATTCTTCCACTGCTATCCTGTCATCGTTATCTTCACTGTCATGTTCTTATTTAAGCTGCGAGCAATTGGAACAAAACTCATTGCTGATTCTTCAAATCTGTACTGAAAGGAGACACTGCTCTACAAAAAAGAAAAAAGAAAGGAAGGAAAAAGGAATTGTCCTGAAGCAACTGCCTTTGACTAATCAACCTGGAAGTCTCCCTTCACCTTTCCTATTTTTGCTTATCTAGTTCTTCACCATAATGTTTAAGGATTAATGTTTAAACCTGAGATTACCATCCATTTGGAGATTTGCTACCAAAAGAGTCAGCTGAGAGTTCAAATCTCCCCTTTATTGCTCCAACTTTGCCCCAAATGCTCCCATGTTTATGGCAAGTCCCAGAGCAAAGTGCTTTCTCTCCCCCTCCGTCCCTCCCTCCCTTCCTCCCTCTTTCTCTCTCACACACACACCTCCAGCAGTCTCTGCCTGCAAGTAGTCCTGCACAGGGGTGGGATTCAATTTTTTTAACAACCGGTTCTGTGGGCGTGGCTTAGGTGGTGGGTGTGGCTTGGTAGTCATGTGACTGGGTGGACATGGCTTGGTGGTCATGTTATTGGCTGGGTGTGGCCAACTCAATATCACTCACACCGAGGCACGCATCTCCTCGCCTGGTCTCTCATGACTGTGGGGATGCTGCAACAGTTGTAAGTGTGAAAAATGGTTATAAGTCACTTTTTTTCAGTGCCATTGTAACTTTGAATGGCCACTCCACACAAGCAAAGTACCAGCAAAGGAGGGGGAAAAACTCCAGAGACATTCCAGAGACAGGAAGTCTAGTCCTGCCAAGAATGTAATAAGGGTTAACGGAGAGGCAGTTTCTGTAAGCAACACCAGTGTGTGTCTGTTGTGGAGTGGTGGAATAACCTGAGGCAAACACGGAGCGAACTTCAGCTTTTACTTTGTTGTAACAATAAAGGGTTGCCGCAGCTGTCGTGCAAACAAGGCAGCCAGCTGGAGGACAACAGCTGATGCAGTTTGACAGCTCCCTTTTATAGCCGGCTGTCAAACAGCATCAGCCAATAGGAAACACTCCGCTGGAAACACAGACTGGAGTGAAGACTTCGGCTCAGTCTTTTCCAAACGCCACAGTTTCCTTCTTGCCTTCCTTACAGGATTAGGCCAGTCATTTCTTCTAACAACTGGTTCTCCGAACTGCTTAGAATGTTAACAACTGGTTCTAGCGAATAGGTGCGAACTGGTAGAATTCCCCCCCCCCCCTGGTCTTGCAAAACATTGTTAGCACAACTTCTGCAAAGCAAGAAATTCACCAGGGCAAGGAAATAAGTCAACGAGTCAGGAAGCAAAGGAACAAGGCAAGAAGTCCAGGAAGCAAGGAATAGAGGAAGAAGTCCAGGAAACTCTAAACATCAGCAAGGGCACACAAAACTCCATAAATTCAGTGTTTGTTCCCAACAAATGTCCATCCTCACAGTGTCTCCTTAAATCAGTCCCCAAGTGTGCCTTGTGAAGAGGGGCGGGGCGCTCTTCTCCTGAGTCATTGGGGCAGCCTGCATTGTTCCTGCCTTCTCTCCACTCTCCATACTCAGGGATCAGGAGGGGGCAGTCCTTGCTCATCACCTGAGCTCCTTCACTCCTCATTTGCCCTATCTCCATCATCCTGGCTCTATTCCTCCCTGCTAAAAGCCATCCCAATCCTGAGGGGCCCTGGGCTGCCTCGTCCTGCTCCTCCCCACATTCCTCTGAAGTTGTCCCCTCCATCTCTTCCAGTGCCAGCTCCGGTTTGTTGTTCTCTGCATATTCAGACTCTGACTGGGGCATGACAGGATGAATGAGTGAAAAGGCTAGATAATGACTTCCTCAACTTAAAAGTTGCTATGAAATAGTTACCAGAAGTGTAGCATATGATTTCTGACACATTTCCTCATGAATAATGTTGTGGGCCAGAGGTGTATATAGGTGTATAGTGCCAGAGCCCACTGTAACTACATAGCCAAAAAGGCATTAAGAGTTGTTAACCTAATCCTACGTAGCTTTTTTCTCTGGTAATATCACACTACTAACTAGAGCATACAAAACATTTGCTAGACCAATACTTGAATACAGCTCATCAGTCTGGAACCTACATTACGTACCTGATATTAGCACAGTTGAGAAAGTCCAGAAATATTTCACAAGAAGAGTTCTCCACTCCTCTACTCGTTGTAGAATACCTTATGCCACCAGACTTGAAATTCTAAACCTAGAAAACCGTGAATTATGCCGTCTTCAGTCTGATTTAAGTATGGTATACAAAATCATACATTGCAATGACTTTCCTGTCAATGAAGCTGAATACTTCAGCTTCAACCATAACAACACAAGAGCACACAATAGATACAAACTCAAGGTTAATTGCACCAAAGTTGATTGCAGGAAATACGACTTCAGCAACAGAGTGGTCAATGTCTGGAATACTCTACCTGACTCTGTAGTTTCTTCCCCAAACCCCAAAAACTTTAACCTTAAACTGTCTACTATTGACCTCACCCCTTTCCTAAGAGGCCTGTAAGGGGCGTGCATAAACGCACCAATGTGCCTACCGTCCCTGTCCTATTGTTTCTTTTATTTTTCTTATATGTACCCATTTCATGTATTCATAACTATGTATATACTTATATTTATTATCTTGTAAGCGATTGACAAATGAAATAAATAAATAAAAAAAAAAAACATTCCCTCACAAATAATGTCATGGGCCAGAGGTGTAGAGAGATGAGCCGTGATGTGGTGGAGGGTTGTCCTGTTCTTATCTCTTTCTCCAAAGCAAGAGTTGGGCAAAACAAGAAAGAAAAGATCAATAATACTAGGAATCGGATTGTTCTTGAAACTCTAATCCTTTTTGGGATTTGGGTGGCCTATTTCCCAGGGGAAGGCTTCACAACAGAGCTGGTATTCAGCAGGTTCTGAGTAGTTCTGGAGAACCGGTAGCAGACATTTTCAGTAGTTTGGAGAACCGGCAAATCCCACCTCTGACTGGCCCCGCCCCCATCTATTCTCCGCCTCCCAAGTCCCAGCTGATTGGCTGGATCTCCTTTGGTTGCCCTGCACAGGAGAACGGAGCTGGAAAGCAGGTTAGTGGGGATTTTGCAGTATCCTTCCCCTGCCACACCCACCAAGCCACACCATGCCCACCAAGCCATGTCCACAGAACTTGTAGTAAAAAATTTGAATCCTACCACTGTTTCACAACTATCTTGTATATAATAGGTTATCTTGGGAAAACAAACACCTGCATTCAGTTCAGTTGATGATTACCATTCCAATACTGTAACTCTTCAGAGGATGAAGTATCTGAAAGGAATCATGGTAAGTTATAAAGTGCAAAAGTGATTGTATAACAAAGATTAAACTTCAACATTAGTGCATGCAATTATTTGAGAAAACATCTCTTTTGTGATGTCAAACAAATCTCACCTTTACACACTTCCCGGCAACCCTCATCAACATATCCATATAGTTGTTGTCATTATTATGCCATTATCAAATAGAACTTTGGGCTGCTCCCTGTACAAAAACAATAAAGATGATTTGCAAAGTAGAAAACATGAAATAAAAGGAATACATTAAAAGCAGTTTTTAAAAAGATAAAGAGACGGGAGGAAGGAAAACTAAAACATATTCTATGTAAGATGCTAAGAGTCTTATAAATACAGTATATTGTGGCAAGATAGAAACTCAATCAATAAAAATTGAAAGAAAACCTATTTGTCCAACAGAGAAGGCCTGAATGAATAGATACTGTAAGTCTTCAAAACCAGCTAAAAGATGGAACAGGGAGCATTACAATAGGTGTAATTACAGATAGGCTGCATGCCCTACTTTGCAATGAGTGTTCCTCTGTTTGAAAGACTGTCAGAGGCCATCCTCTATTTGAAAGGGTTCTTTAGTTCTAAAACTCAAGAACAATCCTCAATTTCAAGAGGCCCCTTTTCAAAAGGCCACCAGAGAACAATCTCTTGTTTGAATATGCTCTTGATCTGAACAGTTATAAAGGCCACACTGAACGCAGAAGAGTCACTGCTTATCTGGTAATTCTTTTAAGTCTTCCCCTCTGATGATATTGTATTGCTATTTCAATCACAATTATTTGATAACATGGAGATGACCATATACATCAGTTGCATGTGTGTTTTATCAAAGGGGGCTATTTCCCTCCTCCTCTGGTTACAATGTGGTTAACCCTCTCTTTTTGCTAATGCACAAAACCACTTAGGGAAATTGCCTTGGGTATTATGGTGCATCCTTTCTAGGACCCCTTCTTTACCGTGTTTTCCTGTAATGTGCTTGCATTAATAAGCAGTGTTATGTGTGTTTCTGCATCTTTTCAACCTATGCATGACAATGTTTCTATGTTTTAATGAAGTGATAATGAAGATGTGTATTTTTTCTCCTTTGGTATGCTGAACTAGGATTAAGTAAGCTATAGGAAGCCTTGAAGTGTTGTTCCCATTATAGCAGAACCTCAATGCTAACCCTTCAGTTAGCATGTACTTTGGGATTGGTTTGGTAGAGCTTACAAAGAGAATTAAAACTGAGCTAGAAGAATGTGACTCTCAGCTATGCAAGAAGATAAAAGAAATGTATGGAGGTGTAGATATCACCCTGAGACAAACATTAGTTTCTAAAAGAAGTAATTAAGTGACATGGTCCCACAGAAGAAAAAAGAGGAGAAGGAGGAGGGGGAGAAAGCTTCATTAGGGGAACAGGCTGAATTTCATAAATAGGGGTATACTAATGTGGAAAGGGAACTTCACGCAGACAGTAGTGTCACTCAAACAGGAAAAGCCCAAGGGGAATATCAGGCCAGCCATAAAACAAACTTACATAGGAAAAGGAATCAAATAAAAGGTATTAAAGAATCCCTATAGACAAAAGCCTCAGTAATTAAGAAAACTAGACAAATAAGAAAAGGAAACCCTTACAAACACAGGACATACCAAATAAGCAAAACAAACAGACAAAAGACACAAAAAATATATATAATTTATAAAAGAGACAGACAGGAGATTGCCACAAGACAAATATGAAAAAGCCATTATAAAGCTAAAAGAGATTAGGAAAAACCGATAATACAATCTGGCCACCCCGCCTTCCGCACCTGTGGAGTTTGCCCTCTGGCAGGAATAAAGACAAACTCGAACAGGATTTGAAACATTAAGCACAAATACAAACATTCAACTCACAAAGGGAGAAAAGGGTAAAAAAAAACCAAGGACTTACCATAAGAATCTAGCTAGCCCAGGAACGCAGACTTTTCACTGTCCACCGCCTTCCTGAATAATAAAAAGATCCAGCCTTCAGGCAGTTGTCCATATCCTTGCGCCAGAGCTCTCCCAGAGGGAAAATCGAATCCTCGAAGGAAAGGCATTTTGACACTTTTCAACACTAATAAATATATGATGTATTTGTACATGTGTGTTTTGTGACCCATCAATCTTGATGGTTTTGGAGTTGAAAAGTCCACTTACCCATGTAGAATCATCATGTTTTTACTATCTTTTCATCAATTTAAAGGAAGAAGAACTATATATGATATTTTAACACTCTTACCATTTTTCTGATGAACTAAAAGATAGTTTTGACCATGTGGAGATGCAGTTAGCATTGCAATTCTCTCCAGCTGGTTCCTGGATACCACCTCCATATATTTTCTTACATAAGATGTTGCAATGTTCAAAAAAATTAACATGGGAACATTTATATTTCTCTAGTTATGGTGCTGAAATCCTGAAAGTTTCCGGCATGAACAAATCGAGTTAAAAATAATTAGAAGAAATATTTAATTTTATTTGGGTGTACCTACATGAATATAGACAATGGTATACTGTTCCATTACAAGTGTTAATTGGTTTAGCTAAGGTAGAGTAGTTTTGCTATAATTAATTGCTGCTGTTGTAAGTGTGTACTTATTTTGCATATATTTAAGTAGATGATCACAAGTATACTTCTGATATTTCATTTCTATTTAACTCTATAAGTTTTTCCTCTACAAATGTGTCCATGTATATCTTAAGACTTTTAATTCTCTATTATTTTATTTTGTCCATCTCAACAAATGACTTTAGATGGGGTGCAGCATAAAATATAAAAACAATTAAAACAATACAAATAAATATATATATTCCATGAAATAAATGTCAAAAGCAAAATCATTGCGAAGACTCATGTTGCACTGACCAACAATTAATTGCTACCCATAGAAGATAGAATGATAACAATCCCATCTTCTGGCAAACTTTTTCCAACTAGTCCTGCATATAGGTTTCCTGCTATAGATATAAGTCTGCAGAAACTGGGAAATCATATCATTCCACCCTCTCAAAGCCAGCAGCCCAAGGAGGAGTCCAAAAGGAAGGAGACTGAGAGGAGCAATGACACCAACCTTGCTAGATTTCCAATTCAAGGTGGTCATCAAAGCCCACCAGGAAAAGGCAGGCAGATATCAATGCCACCAATAGGTCCACATGTCCCCAAGTCCAACACAACCTCAAAAAAAAAAAAAAAAAAAACCTCATTCAAATAAAGCCTGAATAAACACACACCATCACCATTCTTGTTGAGATCTTGAATTAAGATCTGATTCTATTCCAAATTTGGTCAATTCATATTGATAGACATGATTCAAGGTAATCAAAGCACCATATTTTTCATAGCACACTGAGCTACCTAAACTGATTTGCAGCCTGTAGAAATAGAATAGAAATAGAATAACTGCTGCCTTGTCAGCATCTACCTGTGCAGCCTCCAAATCTTCATTGGAAATTATCTTTCTCCTCCCTCCCTTACAGCGAGAAAGAGAAGACACAGAGGAACAATCTCTTTGACTGCAAAACTCCAGGCCATTGATTTAAGATTCTGTTTCTCTCCTTTTAAAAGATGTTCAAATCCTTGCCACATTAAATAATTTAACCAGTTCAGGTCTCCAAAGGGAGCAGAATTTGTGTTATTTTTCTGAGAGAAGTCAGCAAATGGAAGATTTGGTATATAAAACCAAAAATAAATGAATGGAAAGAAGGAATTCTGACAGAGTAAGAAGTTGCACAGAGTGAAATTAGTAAAACCCCATCCGAGCTTCATTTAAAACTGATCTCAGTTTATATCACCAATAAACAGGTTTCGTTTTCTTGTCACCCTTCAGTTGTTTTGGGAGCAAAACACATCCTCACCCAAAGACCAGCCTTGCTGGGGTTTTGGGGAAGACAGTCCCAGAATACTTGTAAAGCACCACACTGCAAAAGAAGGTGAATCTGTGATTATTCATTTACTACAGCTTTCAATCAAGCTATCGGCTGAGAAAAATGTTATGAATTGACAAACTTCAACCATTATGGTTAAAGTAATAAAACTTAAGGACTGACAAAAACAATTGGGATATCTAATTAAAAACCTAATTTAACAAATAACAGATAATCAGAGTTGGAAGGGACCTTGTAGGTCATCTAGTCCAATCCCCCGCCTAAGTGGGAGACCCTACACCATTTCTGACAAATGGCAGTCCAATCTCTTCTTGAAAGTCTCAACTGATGGTGTTCCCACAACTTCTGAGAGCAACTTCTGTTCCATTGGTTGATTGTTCTCATTGTCAGAAAGTTTCTCCTTATTTCCACGTTAAATCTCTCCTTGTTCAGTTTCCATCCATTATTCCTTGTCTGGCCTACAGGCACTTTAGAAAATAGCTTGACTCCTTCCTCTCTTGGCAGCCCCTTAAATATTGGAAGACTGTTATCCTGTCTCCCCTGGTCCTTCTTTTCACTAGACTAGCCAAGCCCAGTTCCTGCAACCGTTTGTTGTATGTTTTAGTCCCCTAATCATCCTGGTTGCTCTTCTCTGTACTTTTTCTAGAGTCTCAACATCTTTTTTATAATGTGGTGAACAAAACTGGATGCAGTACTCTAGGTATGGTCTTACTAAGGCTTTATAGAGTGGTATTAATACTTCCCTTGATCTTGATTGTATCCCTCTGTTAATACAATTTAGGATTGCATTAGCTTTTTTGGCGGCTGCTGCACACTGCTGATTCATATTTAGCTAGTTGTCCACTAAGACTCCAAGATCCCTCTCACAGTTACTGCTACTGAGCCTCGTTTCACCCAGTCTATATGTGTACTTCTGGTTTTTCTCGCCTAAGTGTAGGACTTTACTTTTCTTTGTATTGAATTTCATTTTATTAGATATGGCCCAGTGTTCTAGTCTGTCAAGATCCATCTGGATCTTGAGCCTATCTTCTTGGGTGTTAGCTATTCCTGCCAGCTTAGCATCATCTGCAAATTTGTTAAGTTCCCCTTCTATTATCTCATCTAAGTCATGAATGAAGATATTGAAGAGTACTGGGCCTAAGATGGAACCTTATGGCATCCCACTGCTTCCTTCCCTCCATGTAGACTTAGACCCATTAAAATTTACATGTGAAGCATTGTGAATATTGTGACTTCCTTCTAGTGACAGCTCAATTCAGAGAACTCCACAGATATTTGGATTGCTGTGGAGTTTGAATTAAACCTGCCAAAGGATAAGAAATGCTGAAGGACAGTGGCAATAACTAGTAAACCAATGTTTCTCAACCTTGACAACTTTAAAAAATGGGTGGATTTCAATTCCCAGAATTTTCCAGCCAGCATGTAAACACTAATTAGTGCCAGCAAGGGTCACTCAATGATTAGCTTTTGTTTCGAAAAACAATGTGCAAATTCCAAGGTAAGAAGATTCAATCCATTAGCATTGCTGTAGCTTTTAAGATGTGGTTTCCTATTTCGTTTTCCACTTTCTTTTGGGTAGCTTTGCTCTTGTAAGAGTTTTTCTTTATTTCTCTTATCACTTCTTTTATTGTTTTCCTTCTTATACTCTTTGGAACTTCTTTTTCTTATCAACCTTCTTTGCATTTGATGCTGATCACCTGCATTTTTTTCAGCCAGTCTATCATGATGATGGCAATAATATTGTGACTGTCATCATAGCCATGGGTCCAGAAATTATCCCAAGCTAAATAACATCAGAGTTCAAACATATGAGAAAAGCCTCAATAGTTATGACTAACACATTATGAGCAGTTTTCTGGAAAGCCGGATTTATCCCAAGAACCCTGAAACTACTTTTTTAAAAAATCAAGATAATAGACTAGCTTAAATTAAAAATTAATTCTCTAGAAGAGTATCATCAAAGGAACCATTTATTTAAATATGCTTTAAATAGTAATTTCCCAAATGGAAGATGTTTGATGCAGAACATCAAAAACCAAAACAGAAACAGACCCAAAGAACATATTTGAGTAACATTGTAAACACGGTAGAAACAGACTGAAAAATGTTTGACAGAGAATGAGTAAAGCATCCCACTTGCTTCAGTGTACAATTTAAATGGTAGTTTATTTAAATTCAGATTTGCTTTCTTAATTCTTTTTGAAGTGCCAGGTAAACCAAATCCTGCATTGTCATATTCCTCCTGAATTCTCTGATGTGTTTGTGAATGTTCTGAATAGATTTGATGCCACATGGCCTACTCTGTCCCATTATTAACCATATATTCTCTAACGTATCACAGATCCTCACTTTCCAACAATAATTGCCACACCCAGAGAAACAGTTTGCTGAACAATAAAATGATTCAGGGGGCTTCTTAGAAAATAGGCGTGAATGCTTCTAATCAGCGACTGAAAATAATAAAGGAACCTTTGGTAGACAGACAGAAAACACAAAAACAATAAATAACAGTTTTTCCAATCCAAAGGACTAAAATACATTTGTTGATAATAGGAATAAATGCCTTAAATTAGATGTTCTGCATTGTACTGCATTCCCAGGAGGAAGCATGATAGTTGCATCTCACAACGATCTTCAAGAAATCCAATGTCTTAATGCAGCCTGACTTTTTAAAGTGGAACAAATCAACACAAATGGACTTGAAAATCCATTTTTGGTTTCATTGCCTAGTGCAATCTCTTAATATGAGATATGAAAGCCAGAGAATACAAATGGAAGCTGTTCAAATTAAATGGTTTTAATTATTCAGCGTAGTGGGCGGACAAGAGACATTGGCAGATTTTCCTGACTTTCGCCATCTCTTGGTTTCTGTCCAGAGTGCTGATAGCTGGCAAGCATAAAATACAATTTCATTGTGAGCAAGTTTCATCGATAGAATCCTGGGGCTGCTCATAAGGGACATAGGAGGGGTAATTACCTTCCAGCCTTGGCAATCTCTCTCATCTTTTGATCGGGCCGCAGCAAGGAGCCTGAGGAAACAGTATAGCAATGACCAAAGTTGGAAAAAAATGGAGATGCCACCCAGAATTCTTGCAGTCTCTCGCTAGAGAATATGTTAATGCATCCTTGTGCTCTGCTTTTCTGAACTATACAAATAAAAGAACACCAGGCCCTAAGGAGGACAAAAAGAACCTGCAATATTGCTCCACAGTGTGTAACACTTGCAGGTTGCTTAATTCCAAACAAAATATAAAATCACTATGGAACTGAAAGTAGTGTGGCGGATATTTGCATTGGTGGGTGCGTTCACTCCTCTTAAAAGAGTTAATTTGGGCCATCTGCATCTCAATAAATCAGTTATACAAGTATCCCCAAAGTGTGATGTTAGCAGCCCTTGTTTTTCATTTTGATTATTTAAAGCCATCCAAAATTAATAATAACAATAAAGTTTTGGACTGGATGAGGGTCGAGATGTGTCCAATTTCAGGGTCAACTTTAAAATTGCTACCCTATCATCATTTTTGTTTGTTTTTGGACCAAGAAATCTGAGTTTTTGGCTAGATTGTTTTATGCTTTTCAGTGCCTGCCACAATATGGATGTTATGCTCGGTTGTTTTGGTCCAGTTTTATTCTTTTTTTCTTTGTTTGGTAATATTCCAGCAGAAATTTAAAATCTCAGAAGATATATATTAAAAACATAAACATCTAGATGAAATACATATATCAGAATAAATTTCTCAGATATTCCTTTAACCGTCAGACAATAAAAAAGCTTGTTTTCCAGAATTCTTCTTCTTCTTCAATAAATCCATACTTTCTGCAAACCTCCTTGATGTGACCCTGCTGGTTAATGGGCACAAGATAATTTGAAATTGAAAGACTACTATCATTATCTTAGCCGCAGAGATACGTGCTATCAGTACACTGATTCTTAATAAACAAGGTTTATAAAGTGAAATAATAAATCATATGCATGAAGAAAGCCAAGTAAATGATTGTTATTATTTTCTCCTTAGAATTTGATAAACCTATATATCTCCTTTGATTCTTCTCTGCAGGGCTCCATGCAAAGCTGGATTAATTTATTATGATTTTTGTAAAATGTTCTTTTAGCGGAGAAAGTCTCCAGTACTTTAATAAGAAAACAACTCCACCCCCCCCCAAAAAAAACATTTTCTTCAACAATTCATATCAAATATGATATGAATCACTAGTTGCAGTGTGATTGCAATAAGACAATCAAAGGAAAACAGTGTCCTTTTGCACATACCATTTTGCCAGTGTGTTTTCTGTTGTTTTGTTTGTTTTGAAGGGCACTTAAAGCAAAAATCCCTAAATGAAAAGGATCTTTACAGAATAGACGTATAATCTGTACAGCTATTGTCAAGGAAGGTTACTGAATGACAAAACAGCTGGGTGAGAAAGGAATTGGGTAGAATTTGACAAAAAACACACTTTAAAACTTGAAATCTTGTTCTTTCATCTGGAGTAAATCAGTATTATCATCTCATTTTTGCAATATTCAACATGAAGCTATATTTTTCCCCTTCAGCCATCTAAGACCTATTTTTTTAATTCTTAAAAGCCTTGTGAGACAAGAATATTTATGTAAAAAAGAAAACACATATAAGAGTAGTTCATTAAATATGCTTTTAAAGATATATTGCATTGCCTCAATTGTATGAGCAAAAATGAGAAACACAAGGTCAATATTTGATGTCAGTCCTGAAATCTTACCATTATCTCTGTGGCTTTGAAATACCTTGGTCTCTCTCTCTCTCTCTCTTTCTCCTAGTAATGTTTATGGACTTGGCAGCATGTACCTTTAAAATCCAAATGGATTTTGTGTTCATCATACAATCATTTACCATTAAAATAATTTCAAAATCCTTAAGATTTCCTCTATTATACCTAGATATTTTGACATAAAAAGATGTATTCATTTGAAATATTTATTAGTTCCAAAAATTATATAAGACACACATATACAAAATCTTGGGTATTAATTACATTTTATTGATGTAATACAAATCTATGGGCTTTTCCATATGAAATTAAAGACTAGTGCAACTAGTTTGTTATAGTATATTTGAGATGTACAGGTGATTGCAAGATAGTTGTATCTTTCATATTTTATATTTACATATTTAGTACATTGTTTTTATTTACATTACTAAGCATATACTATAGATAGAAATTGTTTATATGCACTGTACATTTAATATCGCATTTATGACAAGAGGACTTTAAGCCTTCAATATAACATTACGGATCATGCTAAATTATTGAATTGTTCCAATATCTTTTCAACGTTAGTAAATCTTAAATGGAAGAATATTGATATTAGATAGCAATTCAAAATTTTAACAAAGGGATGTAAAAGTGGCAGAAATATTTTTTCCATATAACAGCTGGTTGGGATGGCACTTTTCCTGAGTTATACAAAGAAATCAAAACACAATTTCAAGGAAAAAAAATAAGTACACAGAAAATCTACCCTATGGCCAGAGTGGTATCAGCTGTCTTAAATACCCCCTTTTTTATAAAACAACATTGGAGGACAGAGTATTCCTTTATTTCTGATGGACTCAAGTTGTTCTTTTTCACAGCATGGAATATTGTTCAGTTTTGAAGAAGAAGCAATCATGATTCTAACAAAGCCTGAAAGTCATATCAAATGGAATTAACTTTTTTTTCATTTCTCCTAATACATTTAACACAGACCCATTTTACATGAGAAATTCCTATGCATATTATACAATTTAAAAAGTACAAATCCATGTGCTGTATATCTTATTTTCCTTTTTTTAACGATTCATACAATTTTCACTCCCAATGCATTTCGGCTGGTTTGTTTGTTTGTTTTTCCTTGGGGTGGGGAGGTTAGTTTGTTTTATTTGACACAACCTGACAAATTAAAAATAATAATGCACTGAACTTTAAAGTGTCCTTATGTTTAAGAAACCTTTAACCCTTGTGGCTAAGAATCTCCCTTTGCCTTAATAACATAGCTGGGGGTAGGGGAGGAAATTCTGAAAAAACTAAATATTATTTCCATTATATAATTAAAGTACAGAATCTATTGAAAATACATTGACTGTGAATGACTTTTCATGGTAGATTAGTAGATGGGTAATAGGATTAGAATGAACAGATACCTCAATCAAAAGGGATGGCGTAATTCCTCACTAATGTAGCCCCTTCAGATCAGTATTGACCTGGAAGCTCTCATAAATTATACCCTCTTTGTGACTGTGCGTCTGTGTTACGACAATAACAGAACTACTCTGCTTTGTTCAATAAAGCTGTTAAAAGACATGCATTTGAAAACGAGGAACTCAAGTGGAACTGGAATATGTTTCACAGTCACATAGCCCAACACAATCCGAATGCATAAAACAATATCAGAAAGAGAATATGGCAAATGTTCCACTGAACAAAATATCTTTAAACAAGGAACTTTTAAAACATCTGTGCAGCCTATGAAAGGCCAGAAAAAATAGTGCTATTGCCTGTAATTATCATGTATTTTGGCATCTATCCATACAGAAAGGAAGTCAACACATACAACCACACTAAGGCATTCAAATAAAGACTTAAAGGCACACCTGAACAGCTCCTAGTATTACTTTATTCCATTTATGGTTCAGAACTTAGTGAAGATATGAGTGATAAAGAGGTTTTCATAGATCATATTTAACAAATCTGGTATACTAGAAGCATACTGGTATCATTGCTACTTTTGCAATAACCTTTCCTCTATACAAAGACCAAGAACACTTGGTTCAGTCCATTGTATGCTAGATATACAATCTTAAAGAATAAATCACCTTTTGCTTAAAAATATATATTGTAGTGGAAACATTAACTGCTTGAATCTCTTAAATTGGATGCTTCAAAAGATTAATGATTGGTGAATATTTTAGAAAGCCAAATCATTTATATTACTAACAAAGTCCTTTCACTGAATTCCTTCCATAAGTTGCTGCTTAACATACACTTTTAAAAATATAAATTGGCTCTTAATTAATCAAGAGCTGCATGATGGTTGCAAGAGAGTACATTTGAGGAGACTTCATCAGTCCAATTTTCTAAACCTGATCAGTACACTGCAACTCCATGCCCCATCCTATTATAAATTCAATGTAAGGCAGTAGCACATCAAAATATATTCTTCATCTATAAAGTACTATTTTAATTAGGAAAATGTTGAAACTAAAAGATCTACATGCACATAAAGGTTTTAAACCATTAGCTTAGTAATACATTACGGCCAACCAAACTTATTTCCTATTCTATAGTCAATATGTTTTGGAAACTCTAAAGTCAAATAACATAGTAAACATCTGCACACTGTTGAGTAAAATGTCCACGGATCTTATTTGACCACACATGTGCCGTTATTTTCAAGTTTTAAATATTGTGTTCCATAAAAATCTACTCCTGGATTTCACTGTGTAAACAAACTTTCTCTTAAAAAGAGTTAAATATCCTGGGTTTGCAAACAAAATAAGTGTGCAACAACCTCTACATGACCTCCTTGCCTAATTTAATTGCACTCATTTTCAATGCGAGACTGATTATTCTTATTAGCTTGCATGCACCTCAGACACCAAAAATACTTCCATCAAAATATTGAACATAATTGACTAGGAATAAAACTGAGACAACACAATCAGTCATAAGATCCCAATGAACACAACACACTTTATTCATTCACATAGTAACTCAGTTACCAAAGGAAAAAAGGACCATAATGAAAATAAAATTTACTTTTTTAAATCAGTGAACAAGATTTTTTTTTTTTAAGTACACAAGATTTTCCCCAAGCCTGTACTCTCATTTCTTTGGTAATCCAATAGCTTCTTGCTCAACAGTAATATAGAAACTGTAGACAATTGTGTGCCAGCACAACCACAATATGGAAACTGATTTGACGTCACAATCAGAGCCACACTTTGTAATTTATTTATTTTGTTTATCTCTTGTAATGGTTCGGAGCATCTGCAAATGCAAACTTCAATCTGTAGGCTTCAGCAAGGAGAACACTGATATCTTCGTTTCCCCAGTGCATTGTAGGCAAATTCTGTAAAAAGATGAGTAGTTCCTTGTGGGAAGAAAAAGAGAAAGAAATCAAAAGATGTACTTTGTTAACTTCACTGGTTAATTTTGCAGTATCAATCTAAAACTACAAGATTGGATTCACCAAATGTTGAGTTCTTTCTAGATATCTACAAGTATATCTATATAAGCACAACTAAAATATCTGTGGAGATTCTCAGTCATCCAGGTTATGGCTGTCCCAAAGGTGCTTTTTTCAAGAGGCCACTGGACTTGAGCCGAAGAAGCTTCTTGGATGAGAAGCTAAACATCTTCAAAGAAAAACCAGAAAGTCCAATTGCCTCTTGAAAAAAGCACCTTGGGCACAACTAAAATAGTGAGCATGTCATTTGTGATTCAAGATAAAATATCCTTACAGCTTTGGCATATCCAGTGAAACTGCATGGCCACATAAATAAAGCAGCAATTCAAAGCAGAAAAAAAGCAAAGCAAATTCTATTTACCTATAATAGAATAAAAAGAGAAACTCAATCTCATTGGGTAATGGCAAAAACTGTTTATTTAATTAATCCTCTCTCGTTTGGAATGAACTAATCCAGATCTTCCTGCACACCCAAGTATTGTTATGTGTTAATTTCATATACAACTAGAATTGATCTATGGAAACCTTATTCTAATATATTATCCAGTACTGTCCAGATAATATGGAATAATGGAATATATACTAATTTAGTATTAATTATAATTTAGGGTGAAAGTTGATGCCAAATAACTTTGAAGGATAGCAGGTTGGAAAGTGTACAGTTTATAACATTATTATCTAACCTTTTATTTAATCAATATGCCGTACATGAATAGTATTTCTGTAAATATTTTTTTCCTGGACAGTTGCAAAGTATAATAGTACAAAGAATCTTTAAAGATCAGTTATTGCTTCAACCATTCTTGACAAGGAATGCTGCCTGATCATTCCCTAAATGAAATAATGTTAAAACCAAGCATACAAACACCATCATATCTTTCTCTCGATGTGAACAACTGCTCCAAAGATAAGTACATGTAAGAACTGAGACATAGAAATCTGAAAAAAACAAATAATTTTCTAACTCAAACAGTGGCAAATAGATTTTGTTTCACTAGATAATTCATGCTAGCTTAACTATTGCTCGCTATCTGTTTTCTCAAATGGCTAAGCACTTTATTTCTAAGAATAAATTTGTTCTCAGGAATAAGATACAACATAACCTGTAATAATATTATCCAGACTTATTTTTAAAACTTGAAAAGCATTTGTAAAATGAATTCTTTTAAGACTAAGCCAGCTATTAGTAGTTAGATATCCTAATACTGACATGGACTAGCTGTAAATGAAAACAAATAATGTGTCAGCTTTATATAAAAGTAGAATAAATATTAAACCAAAGTTTGAAGTAATGCCAATAGAAGTACACTATTGTAATGAACTGTTGCCATGATTTAATAAGGTACAAAATATGAATGCTTTTTTCTGACATATATGATACATGTAAGATGGGTATCTCTCTAAAATGAATGGGTAAATCACCTCTACTTTCATTTCACACAAGCCAATATAATACATGAGAACAAAAGTAGGGACTTGCCCAATTAGATTACCCTTTTTCCCTCTGGAAAGGTGGAAATGATGGAAAAAATACCAGTGAGCACCAGCATTCTGAAAGATTCAGAATAATGACCTTCGCGAATGTTTTTGACAGATTCAAGGTCAGTTCCTCCAGTGCCAAGGAGAATGCACAGAGGAAGAAGAAATCTCTCCCGGGCTGGAGGAACAGATCTAAATCTGAACTTACAACCTTCCTTGTTCGCTTCTCCATTGACTTTCTGGGGAACCAGCAGAGAAGTTTGCAAAGCCAAACACATGACTGCAGAGCTCTCGGCCACTAATGTGAAGAGGTTTCCGAGCATATAAAATGGTCACGTGACCCCCCCCCCCTTTTTTTGGTCAAGTCTATATTTTAAAAATTGGTATAGATTTTACGGAAGTTTTATTTCTCCTTTTTTTTCTTTATTTCTCTCTCCCCACCCTACAGTGGTAATTAAATCACATTTGTGTAGCACACTGTATCATATTAATCAAGCAATCCAAAAGTTTCATAGAAGGTATTTTTATTCTTGTATACTAAATTCATGCTGCCTTTAAAAAGGTTATTATCCTTTAGAACAATTTTATATTCTGACCTGGATTTGCACAGTATTACTTTTTATGTCCATCTTCCTCCATGCTACATTTGACAAGGTTTCCAGAATAATTCTAAACCTCAAATGAATCCGTAAAAGCAGTTTATATAGGTGATTTCTTTGACAATTTTGTTACTAGTTGGGGAGGAAAAATACTAGCCAAAATCTGGATGACCTAGCACCAAAAATAGAAAAATAAGTGATAGTTATATTTTGACTCAATTGTCAGCTTTTTCAATTGGTCAGCTAGGACTGAACAGCTCCCAAGAAGGTGAAACCAGGAAGGTGACATTTTGACAGAGCAAACTTCCATTAAACTTTCAGCCAAAACAAGGGACTGCCTTAAGATGCAGAAAATAAAGTTAACAAATTAAGGGAATATTATTCACCATGTTAATATTTCAAAAAGGAATGCAATACTATAGATTTTCAAAGTGGTGCAAACTGGGCTAGAATTAATTAACATTTCTTTTGAGGGGCTTGTGAGAATTATTATAAAGTTGACATTTGAGGCTGGTACTTTCCTTTGGAGCATGTCAGTTTTTCATATAATTAAGTTCTTAATTAGAAAAATATTTTTAAAAAAGTAATGAAAGTAAGATTGAGCAGAAAGCCAAAAAAAAGTATTTATGTCTCTAATAGTATTTCTGCCTTCCCTTGACTTTCAGTTCAATAAAACTGAGGTCAGAAATAATAATGCCCAAGAGGGGGTGAAATTATTTGGGTCAATTATTTGATCTGGTGAGGCAAACAATAAATAACTGTAATGCTTGCAAGGCCTACATAAGTTAAACAGGCAGCTGGATTCTCCTACTAAATTAGACATTATTTAAACAAAACAGTAATATTTTATAGACCAACCGAAACAGGGGACTCAAGAGGAAGTCTTGTAATTCAAATGCTTTTTAGTTGGTGAAGAGAATATCAAGGATGTGTCAATAAAATTGAGTACTGGCATTCATTGGTACAACAGCCTCATTACATAGCTCTCTAAAAAGGGTGGGCTTATAATGGCAAAGTGTGGAATAAAAATTGATTTGACATTAAAAGAGAAAGATTTTAATGCAAAATGTGTAGGACAGAAGGAAGGGAAAATGCGATAGCTATTTATGAAAATGAACGAGGTTACTTAACGGAAGTACAAATAAAGTAAGTTTAGCATCCTGGCTTTTAATGGAATTGTAAAACCCACTTCTGGAAAGCAGAATGCCATTCATAGCAACCTAACTGCTTTATATTAGCTGGCAAAACAAGACATATTTACTTGGATTGCTTTCCATTTTGCTGTTGCAGTGTAACAATTTAGCATTTAGTGAATCATAAAAGAATAGATGCAATTTAAAAAAGTGGGGGGAGAAATGATAAAACCCCTTTTCTTCTGTCAATTTGTCTGGGAAAAAAAAAGCATGTGTCACTTTATTTCATATTATCCATTTTATACCCCAAGTTTCCTCCCTCCCCATTTTTCTTTGGAGGGTGAAGGTTGATTTGCTCTCATCAGCAGTTGTGATTCAATTTGCTGCAACCAGGGCATCAGTGATTTTCGTTTTTATTTTTAGTAGAGGCTACAAAGCCAGTAATTGGCATTGTTATTCAGATTTCTACTGCAGAAAGAACCACAAAAAGAAAACACATTTTCTTTAGAGCAAGGCTTCTCCAGTGGCAGCTATGATTTACCAACCACCCCGTCCATCCGTCCCCCTTCCAAAAAAAAGAATCACTGCTAAGACATTTAACTGTACTTTGGATAGCTTAGGTCACCTAAATTACAGCTGTCAGAAAATCCTTTAGAAAATGGAAAACATCTACAATTTGAAATACAGCAATTCTTTGGTGATCGTTATTAAAACAACTAAAAATCATTTGAGTAAGGGGGGGGGGGAAAGTTAATCGGAAATTCACAAATAAATCATAAATCTGACTATGAACATGACCTAGAAATTAATTAGAATGCACTTAGAATTAACAGAGTGGGAAGGGGGTCTTAGAGATCTTCTAGTCCAACTCACTGCTCCAGCAGAAGACCCTATGCTACTCCAATAGCTGTCCAAGACCTTATACTATTCCGAACAAAGGTTCCTTGAAAACCTCCAGTGATGAAACACCCACAACTTCTGAGGGCAAGCTGTTCCACTGATTGTTCTGACTGTCAGGAAATTTCTCCTAAGTTCTAGGTTGCTTCTCTCTTTGATCATCTTCCATCTGTTACTTTTTGCCCTGCCCTCAGGTGCTCTGGAAAATAGGTCAATGCCTCTGTGACAGCCCCTTAAATATTGGAAGACTGCTATCTATTTCTTAGATTAGGCATATCTAGTTCCTGCAACCGTTCATCATAGGATTTAACCACCAGTCCCTTAATTATCTTGGTTGCTCTTCTCTGCACTCTTTCTAGAGGCTCAAATGCTTTACTGTATCTCGGAAATGGACACAGTGTTCCAGTGCAGTATAAACCAAGGGTTACTATCCAATACCTAGAACTGCATTGGCTTTTTGGACAGCTGCAGCACACTGCTGGTTCATAGTTAAGAGGTTGTTCCTTAGGGCATCTAGATACCTCTCAGAATTGCTGCTGTGCAGATTCCAGAGTGGGGACAGTGCAGTATTTGAACAATCTGGAATGTGCCAGGACCACATCTTGGAATTTCAAGCCACACACAATGAACGATACCTTCCTTACTTATTTTCAGTTTTGAAAATGCAACCTTTAAAAGTCAAATTACAACAGCTAAGTCATTTTTTTTTTTTTTGAGGCATTTTAAGGAACTCATGCTTCCAGAGAACTTTTAGCAGCAGGATTTATTAAATCTGCCAATATTGTATTTTGGGTAGTTAATATGTTTTAATCCATCTTAAAAGCGTTAAATTAAGAAAAAAAGCAAAAAAAAAGATGAGAAACAATACATTAAATGATTCATTCCATTTACTGCACAGGTCTTATACATATGTACATTTGCTTGACAGAACAATATAGAATGTGCAATCTAAGAAACATCCTATGGACAGACGAGGCTTAAAATAACAGAGAAGAAAACAACTCTTGAACTTGTTTAAAAAAAGAAGATATGAATGAATTCCTTCAGGATTGTCAGAAGCCAACAACTTAAAGTAACAACTAGAGCTCCAGACAGGAATACAATACACAGGGATTCCAAAAGTAACACAAAAGCGGTATTTACACACCACAACTGCAGAGGGAAATGGATTGTCAGTTTTACAGATATCCTCATATCATCTGTTGATACACTTTACAAGCTGCCATTTTACATGCAGCCAATTAAGCTACAATATAGATAGTAGATGACTATCTTACCAAAGGTGTTTTTTTTTTTTTTTTTTAAGATAGAAGAATTGCTATTCTTGGTGGCTTGGACAGTTTTTTTTAAAAGAGATATACACAAAGAGGGCAAGTGTGGAAACCAGCGTCGGCATTTCCTACGTCGGATGAGGAGAGCACATCTTTCTTCTGTCCTGACCACTTTTTACAGAGGCACAAATTGAGAGGCTTTTTAACAAACTGCAACACTGTTTGGTTTGGTGGCTGCAGTGCCTGAGATAGAAAGTCCATACAGAGAGTGGTGAGGACAGCCGAGAAGATTATAAAAAACCCGCTTCTTGTTATTCAGGATACTACTTATAAGCACTATGTGCTTAAAACTTAAAGCATTGTTAGAAATCCCACACACCCAATTCACAGTCTGTTTCTGTTGCTCTCTGGGAGGAGGTTTCAAAGTATTTCTAGCAGGACTACCAGATTCTGTAACAGCCTTGTTCCCTATGTCACCCGTCTGGTAAACTTGCAAGATTCATTTTTCTCACCATCTACATGTTTACATCCAAACTAGACTGTGTTGTTTCTCTGTGCTCATATATGTAACTATATGTATAATTTTTATTTATTTATTTATTTAGTCATGTTTATGTAGTAGAGGTGGTGACCTTGGAGAACTGTATGCAATGAAATTTCATTATAATGTATGCCTATTAGTGTATATTCAAAGTGACAATAGTTATTCTAAATCTAAGGATCTTTAAAAGTTTTAACCTGATTGAATTTTCAATATTTCTGCATAAATATGGCTTAAAATGAGATGTATTTGCCACACATCTTAAAATTAGCCACAGAGAATCTAGTTAAACAAGTAGAAATTATCCGTGTTCATTTGTTTATTAAGGAAAATGATCCAAAGCTTTGTATTTGTATTTAGCAAAAGTATTCAAACTTCTAAGACTATCATTGTTCACAAGAACATTATCAGAGAATGCTGAACATCAGTGATATGCATTGCTACATAAATATGCAGCTTTGGATCAAGTATCTGTAGGTTGGATTAAATCATATTTATGCAAAAAGAGTGAAAATTCAAAAGAATTTCACAAACTTTTAAGCACTGCAGAATTTATATGAACCCAATAACTGTCATGTATAGACATCCTGACCTCTGAAGGGATGTTCATGTTCCTCAGAAGGGATTAAGAGAAATAATTCTGCCTGCCAAGGGCATTGGGAAGCATTAGCTTAAGAGAAGGCTCTGTGATGGTGAGGAAAGTTAAGTACTTATCTGGCTGCAAATATAAGTTTAGTCCCCAGGAACAAATGCCAGATCATTTTATCATTCAAAGTTCAAGATTTGCTGAGTAGTTTGAAAAAAAGGCTCATGAAGACTGGCAAAAGCTCTGAGAAGAGGCTTTAGAACAGCAGTTTAACCCAAATAATTCTTTTTTCAGAGAAAATAAATTTTGTCACCTACTGAAATGGTGACAAAGGAATGAAAGACATTTTGCATGAGTTATTACTATGTAAATTATTCAGGTATATCAGATCTGCTTACATTCTGTCCCTAATTTGTAAATTTCCAAGAAGGCCAGACAATTTCTATGTGAACTATCTTCTTGGAAGATTCAAAACCCTTTACCATTTATGCAGTAACCAAATTCTGTGTTACCATAATGAAAATAAGAATTACAGGAATAATGACTTCTATTTTATTTATCACTTGAGAGCCAATACACATTAGTTATCTTGCTTAGAGATATGTATTTTATTTCCTAAACTATAGGATTTTAGATTTACACTTGGCACAGGTAAATTATCCACCGTTATAATTGTACATGTGTTATTGATTGATTCAGTATTTAAGTTATTTCATCAACAGGTAGTCCTCAATTTATGACCACACTGAGTCCAAAATTTATATTTTAAACAAAATATTGGTTAAGTGACTTTGGGCCCTGTGTTATGATGTTTCTTTAGCCTTAGGCTACATGTGCCAAGCTCGCCATGTCAGGTTGCCGTCAAGTGATGTATTGCAACGTTTCATGGAGCAGGGGGTGGGAGTGGCCTGCATGTGACTCATCCAGCCCGTGGCCACCAGTTTGACACCCCTGCTTTAGACAATTTAGCTCAGTAATTGGGCGTTGGTTCTTACCTGATACGCCTCTTCTCGTTGAACTGCGTAGAGCATCCAGAGAGTGGGAGGTGCTCCAGTCTCGTGACATACAGGCTGAGCTATAATTGGAGGAACGCCCTCCTCCTGCACATGACTCCTGCAGGCATTCCCCCAGTTTTACGAAGACGAGAGGACAGTAACAATCCTCCAACGGAACTGGAAAAAAATAACTTGCAACAACTATAAACAGTATCACTGGCCGAAACAGAATGCCCTACCAGACGGAATAAAAAGGGTGGGGCTGGATGCTCTACGCAGTTCAACAAGAAGAGGCGTATCAGGTAAGAACCAAAGCCCATTCTCCGTCGAA
Source organism: Hydrophis major (assembly GCA_033807585.1). NCBI lineage: Eukaryota > Metazoa > Chordata > Lepidosauria > Squamata > Elapidae > Hydrophis > Hydrophis major. Next base: position 141,969,541 of record CM066331.1, read on the forward strand.
CTGCTGCGAGCATCCAGAGAGTGGGACATACCAAAGCATATTGTCCTACGGGCGGGATTCCGTCTGGACCGGAATTTCCTCTGACACACTCGCCACCTGTTGAAGAACTCGCCTACCGAGGGAGGCCTCAGCGGAGGCATAAGTGTCAATTTTATAGTGTCGGATAAATGGGGATGGAGAGGCCCAAGTAGCCGCCCTACAAATGTCATGAATGGAGGCTTGAGTAGCCCAAGCTACTGAAGTAGCCGCACTCCTGGTAGAGTGGGTAGTCACCCCACTAGGAACCGGTAAGGCTTGAGCCAGATAGGCCTTAGAAATGGTAGCCCGAATCCAGCGACCTACAGCAGATGGGGAGACTTTGCATCCCATTGTCTTTGGCTGAAAGGAGAGGAAAAGAGACTCAGACTTTCTGATAGGTTGAGTTCGATGGATGTATATCCGGAGCGCTCTGCGTACATCGAGAGTGTGCCATTGTCGTTCCTTCTCCCACACGGGCTTTGGACAAAAATTAGGCAGGACCAATTCCTGTGCTCTGTGAAAAGCTGAATTGATTTTAGGCATAAAGACAGGATCAGGCCATAAAATCACTCGATCAGGATGGAAAACGCACAGGTCCCTTCTGACGGATAGAGCTGCAATTTCAGATATCCTTCTAGCTGAAGTTATTGCTACGAGGAAGACCACTTTAAGGGTGAGATACTGAAGGGACGTTTCCCTGAGAGGCTCAAAGGGAGATTTGGTCAGCGCCGTAAGGACTTTATTAAGGTCCCAAGTCGGGTATCTGTGAACCATTGGGGGGCGCAAGTTAGAAGCCCCCTTAAGAAAGGCTCTGATACGAGGATGGTGGGATAGTGGCGTAGACGAGTCGCCGGAAACCACCGTCGAAAGGGCCGAAACCTGTCTTCTCAGAGTGTTAGGGGAAAGACCCCTGTCTACGCCATCTTGCAGAAAAGCCAGAACCTGCGCAACGGAAGGAGAGAGCGGGTCGATAGAAGATTGATGACACCATTTGGAAAAGCAGTCCCAGGTTGCATTGTAAATGCGATTGGTGGAAGGGCGCCTCGCTGCCATGATGGTAGTGATGATCTGGGTCGATAGACCCTCCGATCTTAGCTTTTCCCACTCAACTCCAGATGGCTAACTGAAGCCACTGCGGATCCGGATGGAGGAGAGGGCCCTGGGACAGGGAGATCTTGTCCCATGGAATCCTCCATGGTGGGGACACTGACAGAAGGTCTGTGAACCACGGTCTCCTGGGCCAATACGGAGCCACTAGGAGAATTTCTGCTCTCTCCAGAACCAATTTCCGAATCACTCTTGGGATCAAGGGAAGAGGGGGAAAGGCATACAGAAGACTGGGAGGCCAAGGGCAACGCAGGACATCGTAATTCTCTGCTCTGTTGGTGGGGTAGCGAGAGAAAAATCTTGGTGTCTGGGCATTGTGCGGAGAAGCAAACAGGTCTACCAGAGGCAGGCCGAAGATCTTTGCTGCCTGCTTGAACAGAAGAGGATGAAGGCGCCATTCCACTTGGTCCAACGCGGCTCTGCTGAGCCAATCTGCTCGAACATTGGAGACTCCCGAAATGTGTTCCGCTCTGATGGATAAAAGGTGTGTTTCTGACCATCAACATAAATGCTCTGCCTCTCACATGAGACGAAGAGAATGAGTGCCCCCTTGACAATTGATATATGCCTTGGTTGTGGTGTTGTCGGTTAGAACCAGTATGTGATTCCTTTGTACCTGAGGGAGGAAAGCCTTCAGGGCCAAGTACACCACGTGGAGCTCCAGCCAATTGATGCTGCAACGTTGCTCGGCGGCCGACCATATGCCCTGAGCTGAAAGGGAGTGAAGATGGGCTCCCCATCCGGAGAGACTTGCATCTGTAGTGATCGTGACTCTTGGAGGTTCCTTGAACAGATGGCCCCTGTTGATAGAAGATCTTGTCCACCATAGGAGAGAAGTGAGGACTCTTGGAGGGACCTTTACCACGAAGTTGGAGTTGCTCTGACCTGAGCATTGATACGGCAGAAGGAACCACTGCAACGATCTAGAATGCAAACATGCCCAAGGAATAATAGATATACAGGAAACAAATTTCCCTAGTAGCTTGGATAAATCAAGTAAGGAGGCTTTACCAGACCGCCTAATGGTCTTGATAGAAGCTCGTATGCTATCGAATCTATCCTGAGAAAGGAAAACCTTCTCCATCACCGAATCAATGACAGCTCTTAAATGGGCAATACGGGTGGAAAGGACAAGTTGACTCTTTTCCCAGTTAACAAGGAAGCTGTGCGCTTGCAGCACCGAAAGGGTGGTGGCAGTGTCACGTGTAGCCTGAGTTTGGCTGGGTGAAACAATCAAAATGTCATCAAGATAACAATGAAGCCGGATTGGAAAATGCCTGAGGTGAGCTGCTAGAGCTGCTAGTACTTTAGTAAATGTCCTTGGGGCTGAAACAAGACCAAAGGGAAGGGCCACATACTGAAAATGCTGATTATTGTAACAAAATCTCAAGTATTTTGAATGCAAGGGAAGGATAGGGATATGGAAATAAGCCTCGGATAGGTCTACTGAAGTCATCCAGTCTCCCTCTCTGACGCTCTGCAAAATGGATTGAAGGGTATGCATTTTAAATTTATGTCAGACAATATACCGATTGAGCCTCTTCAAATCCAAAATGGGTCTCCAGCCTCCAGAATGTTTAGGGACTAAAAAGAGGAGGGAGTAGAACCCCTCACCCCGCTGTGAGGCAGGTACGGGCTGGATCGCCCTAATATCTACGAGATGTTTGATGGCTGATGACATGAGCTCCCGCTTGGTCGGGTCCCTGGAGAGGGGAGAAACCATAAAGTGATCCGGTGGTGAAGAATGAAACTGGAGAGAAAGACCAAATTTAACGGTGTCTCTGACCCAAATATCCGAAGTGGATGTTTCCCACTGGTGAGCAAAGTGCCTAAGGCGCCCGCCAATGGGATAGGAGGCAGGAGGTCTATCTGGGTCTCCGGGACGCCTTATTTCCCTTAACCTCGGAAGGGCCTCCTGTAGCTTCCTCCCCTCCTGCCTCTATCACCTGAGTCGCTTCTGTCTTGGTAGGCCGGCCAAAAGAACGATGAGGCCTGAAATTTAGGGGAGAAGGCATGTTGGCCGAAGGGATGAAAGGAGCCCCTCTGAAATGGCTGGGATCCTCTGGCTTCTGGTTTACGAAAAAGGGAGAGTAGAAACTTCTTCTAATTACGCGCCTCCATTAATAACGGGTCTAAGGCAGGGCCGAAAAGCTTCCCTCCCGAGATGGGAGCTGAGGCTAGCTTGGATTTATTTCTGACATCCGCGTGCCATTGACGGAGCCAGAGCAGCCTACGGGCAGCAACGTGTGAGGAAATGGCCCGGGCCGAGAACTTCACGGAGTGAAAGGTGGCATTGGCCACAAATTCAGCCGCGGCTGTGAGCTTGGCGATGTCCTGCAGGGCTCTGGTGTTGGAAGCGGGGACATGCTGCTTTAGTTGTTTAAGCCACCTTATGGAAGAGCGGGTAAAAAAGGAGGCCGACCTTATGGCCCAGGCATCTGACTGATGCGCCCGCCGGAGCGCCAATTCCATACGCTTATCCTCCGGTTTAAGCGCCTCCAGGGCGTCAGTGGGATTGGAAGAAGAAGAAGCCAATCTAATAATAGGGTCGTCTACCTCTGGAGTAGCCAGCAAGGCTGAAAACTCCGGATCGAGGTTAAACCCCTTCTTGGTTAGAAGGGGCAGGAGAGGGGCCTGTGGATGCCAGCTGTCTTGCTACAAGATCGGAGAATATCGGGGGGGGGGGGTAGGAATTACCTCGGTCTCAATGATCGGATGAGTGAATATGGAATCTTCTTGACCCCCCATGGGAGCTGGTGGCGGCTCAGAAGCAGATGGAGAAAGAAGACCTGAAATATTTTTTGCTTTAAATAATAAAGATTTAAACAACTGAGGTTTGAACAGGCCCACCATAGCCGGTTGCTCAGGGGAAATGCCTTCGTCTTCAGACATTTCCTCCTCCATAGGGTCTAGTGTAAATAGGGGTTCTGAATAATGAAGTGACCCTCTAACAGAACCATCTTCCTCTTCCACAGACTGAAAGTCCCCTTCCTTCTCTACCAGGGCTTCCACACCCTCCAGACATGGAACTTCAAATTGGAGAGGTACCTGTCCCTGATGGGAAGTCGACCCGGCGATTGGTCTAGTAGGCACGGTTGTAATTCCGGTGTCAATCCCTGAGGCTCTGACCTTGAGAGTTGCTGCATGCCTTCAGCGATCCCTTGACAGATGGTGAGCTGCATCCACTCCTTGATATTGTCTGGGATAACAGAAGAAACCGGGTCCTGGCGTAGGCCCACTGCGGTTGGTGTAAAGGTGGCCTCGGGAGCGCAAGGAGAATGGAGGCTCCGTGTTGAGCTACACCTGGAGGGGGAAGATTGTCCGGGCGGGGGAAAATGCACAAAAGGAGGGGAAAGCCGGGGCTACAGCAGGCGAGTCCCTCGAACATTTGCTAAATTCTTTTTCCAGAGCCTTATGGTGCCTCAAGGCATCCTTTTGAGAGGCACTGGAAGAATCCTTTTCCTTTGCATGCAAATAGTGGGTCTTGGACTTGGCCTTTAAGGAAGGCCCACTCGGATTTCCCTCTGCCATGATACTAAGAATATCAGAGAGGCGGTTGGTGCGCCAAGGAGTTTGGCCTTTCGCTCTAGTCGGTTTTCCTGAGGTTGGGCCACGTCCCCCTTTTGGAAAGGAGAGGGGAAAAAAATCCCTTAACTATCTGCCTACTATGATCTTCTATTGTAGTATTTAAAACATATTATTATTTATTTATTTATTATTATTATTATTTATTTAATAAAAGGGGGCGGAGCCCGAAGGTAACTAAATTGAGGAAAAAACTCAATAAGTAATTAGCTAAATAACAGGGGGAAACCAAATCCAACGCTGAGGCCAGAGAAAGGAAAAATAACCCCTATATATATTTATATAATCAGATATGCAGAGACAAAAAGGAAGGGGTTGAGCAGGCCTCCTAAGGCAGCCTCCCAGCGAACTTGGAAGGTACGTGCCTGCGTCCCTGGATGAGTTGCAGGCAAACAAAACGGAACCAACTAGGCACAGGAAGGTAGCGGTGAATAACGGGACCCGGAGCCACAGTATCACCAGTAAATCAGGCTCCACGCACCCTTTCACGCTGTGGGCCTACCAGAACCACGCAACTTTTTAAATGAGTAGGCAAAATGGCGCCAACCACGAGGCACGCCTAAAATGGCCGCCCGTAATGGCGCTACCAGGCCAGGGACGCACCAGCTCTTAAACGAGAAAAAAACAAGAAAGGAAGAGCTGGGAGAAGAAGCAGAGCTTCCTCTAAGTGCGTTGGTTGGGGGGAAGACGCAACGAAAAAAGAGAAGCTAAACGAAGGGCCGCTCCTGGGAGCACAACTTAAAGGCTGGCAGAGGCAGAGGAAGGGGGGTGGGGGGGAAAAAAGGCTCCGACTCCCCCAACTCCCCCCAAACGGCAAAGAAACTCGTGTAACAAAAAATTTGGGACCGCACCAGAGGCAAGGGACATTAAAGCAAATTCAAACCTGATACCAAAAACACTAAAAGAGCAGTCTGCAACGGCCAAGATACGGAGAAATTAGCTGCCTGTCTGTCGAAGGCTGAGCTAAAACTGGGGGAACGCCTGCAGGAGTCATGTGCAGGAGGAGGGCGTTCCTCCAATTATAGCTCAGCCTGTATGTCACGAGACTGGAGCACCTCCCACTCTCTGGATGCTCGCAGCAATTCGACGGAGAAATATCATGCTCTCGATTACAATGGCAATGAGTTCACTACTGGAAAAGCTGAAGAGCCAGATTTTTTTGGGGGGGGGTAGTCCCATGTTACATTTTTGCCCTCAGTAGTTTAGTTTTACTTCATTTTTGCCTTAAAGATCTCCCTCACCAAGACAATCCCAGAGGACATCTCCATTCATTAAGTAGTACATATCCTGGAATGTATGATATCATAAATAAGGTAATATTTGAATATAAGTAGGTTGGTTAAAATGAAATCAAGTAAGTAAGCAGTGTAGGATACTTCTAACAGTGTGGTTCATCTTGGAATGAAGTGATTCGTTGCTTTCTGGAGACAAAATCTGCCAGCTTAGAGGGAACGGCAACATGTATTTGCAAAGACTGGGGGGAAAAAATGATAGCATGCCTGCCTCAACAGCAGACCATGGATCCAATCCATTTAGGATAACTGGAATCCTTCCAAATACGACACCAGTTCGTTTATTTCTGCAGGTTCCCTGATGATAGGACTGTAGTACAAGTTGGCAGGGCAAAATTGTTCTCCTGCTGAGTCATGCTGATAATTCATGTTCTTCTTCTTGAACATTTATATTGCTATCACATTAATGGATGATGGGAGTTCTGTTGTGTTCAAAGCAAGTGAAGAAAAGTGGGAGATAAACTACATATCAGAACAAATAGTGCTTGCTTCCTTATATCCTAGTCTAAGACAATTAGAAACAGTTCTATCAGGATAAAAATATAAGTTTAAAATATTTCTCTCAAGGATTATGGTTTCATAGGCCTTTCTATCTCTGAATATGAAGCTATAAGTCATTATTCTTGCTCACATTAGAGCAGACTTTATAGAATTATATAAAAGTAAAGATGTTTTGTTTCATGTTTACAGCAGGGGTGTCAAACTCGATTTCATTGAGGGCCACATCAGGGTTGTGTTTGACCTTGGGGGGCCAGGGTGGACATGGCCAGCTCGATGTGACTTGTTGAGGCTCTGTTTTCAGCTGTGATGGCTCCTGCAGCCCTCTGCCAGCAAAAACGGAGCTCAGGGAGGCCTTCCTGGGCTCTGTTTTCACTGGCAGAGGTCTGCAGGAGGCTGTCACAGCCAAAAACGGAGCCTGGAAGGGTTGCGTGCAGCCCTCCTGTGCTCCATTTTCACTGGCCAGTCCTTCATTGTTTCCAGGGCGGACCCATGGGCCAGTTCTAAGCACCCCACAGGCCAGATCCTTGAGTTTGACACACCTGTTTTACAGGGATGCTGGCCTATCTGAATTATTTTAAATGGCCCTTCATAACTTTTTGAGTATCTGTATCACAGCGTCTTCAAAATAATTTCCATGAACCTGATATTCTTCACTCATGTATCAGGAACACAGCAAAGAGAATCAGATATAGAGATTCATAACAGGCATTTTACCATCTCCAAAAACTGAAATCCTGTTGTCTCTTTGGCCTCAAGAAATGTTAGAAATAGGAAAGATGGATTCAAAACCATTAACAACTGAACAGCCTGAAATACAATAGACAAAAACAATATGGCTGTTAGCTGTAGTCTAAACATTGATTTATACTACATAGGTATAATCTATGGTTGCTAGATAACAAAAATAGGTCTAACAAAAGAGAGGTTTGATATGTTCAGAGGCACTACAAAAGTGTGCAGAAGCACATTAAAAATATTTGAGGAATAAAATTCTAAGAGTCAGAGTCAGAAACTTGTATTTACTTGAACCAAGTGATTCTTTTCTAAGCATGTTCTTTCTCTTCAGGAAGATTTATTGAAGTACTGAATATAACCATGTGAACTATTTTTGATTTTTAACTAAAATTCCCTAATATATATCAGTAACAAGACTTTCTTCTAACATTTTCCCATGATGCAGCAAAGATAAGCATTCTCACAGAAAATGGGAATGTTAGCAGCTACTTGTTTGCCCAGTGAATTTAAATTATCATTCTGACAACCAAGCTGACAATCAAGCTTCACAGACATGTCAAGGAATATGAAGGCAGTTTCTGGAATATATTCCACTTGTACACTAAAATAATTTTACAGTTTGCAGTAGTGTTAGAACAGACAGAAACCGACCATTCATTTCTGAACAGGCTAGTTGTTTGCATATGTTCAAATTGCTGTAAAAGTCTGCACTTGCAGATTTAATAAATCTAACTAAAAATATGGAAAACTCTGCCTATGATGAATGCCACCAACTTGCCTATTGGCCGCTATGTACACTAGTAAGGCAAAAGAATAAAGAGGAAAAAAAAACCCCTCTAATCCAGGGCAAACTCAAAGCCCAGGGACAGTCCTGGAAACAGCAAATGACCAGCCCGTGGTGCCTCTGCCAGTGAAAACGGATCTTGGGAGGGCTGTGGGAAGCTCTCCCGAGCTCCATTTTCACGGGCAGAGAGTTGTAGGAAACTGTCGCAACCAAAAATAGAGATCAGGAGCCTGCTTTCTCTGGCAGAGCATTTGGGCAATCACAGGCGCTCCTGACATGAGTGATCTCGAGCTAGCCATGCCTGCCCTGGTCCCCCAAGGTCAAACACAACACTACTGCAATCCTCAATGAAATCAAGTTTGACACCCCTGCTAATCTCTAACAGAGAATGAAGATAGAGTTCTGGAGAAAAGAGGTACTGAGAAAGAAGAGAAAGCTATCAAAAAGCATTCTAGAACATCACATTGATAGATTTTTTTTTAAAAAAAAAGATGTATTAACCTCCCCATCATTCAATTAATGTGTGGCTAAAGGGGTGGTGTAAAAGGGAAGGCTTTGGTTTTATTAGTCATGATGTCTGCAGGTGGTCCAATGAAAAACTGTACAAGAGATGGTTTGCATCCATCAAAGAAAGGGACTGAGCTACTTGGCATTAAATTCACAGATTTCCTGGATAAACATTTAAACTGAACAGCGGGGACAGAGAATTAATGGATTCAGAACATCTCTGTCCCCAGCAACCTAAAACTGATAAGGATACCAGTGCATGCAAAATAGATGTTTGTGCAGGTAAGAGTATCAACCTTGATGCCAACTAAAACCAAGCATTTAATAGTGAGCGCCATACCATGTGCACTAATCAAACAGGTGGCAAGAAAGTAGGGGCAGGCAGGCACAACACAGGTTATGTAGACAGGAAACACAGTGTCAGACATAAAGATCTCAAGTGCCTATATACAAATGCACAAAGTCTGGGGAACAAACAGGGTGAACTCGAACTACGAATACATGAAGGTACATATGATATAGTTGGAATAACAGAAACTTGGTGGCATGACTGGAACATACTGGTAGAAGGATACAAACTATTTAAAAAAATAGACCCCATAAAAGAGAAGGTGGAGTTGCACTGTATGTAAAGGACCACGATATTGCTACAGAAATGCATGAAACCAAAGATGAAAACCTCCTAGAATACATATGAGTCAATATAAAAGAAAAAAAAGAATGACATGGCTGTAGGTGTATATTATAGGCAACCCAATCAAGCAGAAAATATAGATGTCCTTTTTGCCAGCCAACTAACAAACATATGCAGGAAACACACAACAATAGTAATGGGAGACTTAAATTATCCTGATATCAATTGGAAAACTAATTCTGCACCAAGTAAGAAATCAAATAAGCTCCTAACCAACCTAGTTTACAACTTTATTGTCCAAAAGGTAGAGGGTGAAACTCTAGAGGGACAGCCATACTGGACTTAATGCTTACAAACAGAGAAGAAGTGATAGAGGGAGTTGAAACTGCAGGAACCTTGGGTGAGAGTGACCATGTCAAACTAGAATTCAACATAACGCAAACACAAGCAACAGAACATAATGACACCAGAGTCTTGGATTTTAAAAGAGCTGATTGCAATAAACTCAGAGAGAACTTGGGAAAGATTCCATGGATGAAAATCCTAAAGGGGAAAACAAATCAAGAATCTTGGGAAACTCTAAAAAGTATGATCATAGAAGCCCAGACCAGCACAATACCACAGAGAAAGAAAAACAAGAAATCCAAGAAGAAACCAGCATGACTGCACAAAGATCTCTCTGGCAAATTGAAAGAAAAAAAGGACAAGCACAAAAAAATGGACATACAACTAAGGCAGAATGTCAGCGGATAGCCAGAATCTGCAAAGACAAAGTCAGGATAGCAAAGGCTCAGAACGAATGAAGACTTGCAATAAAAGTCAAAGATAATAAAAAAAAGTTTCTTCCAACATATAAATAGCACGAAAAAAATCAAGGAAACAGTCGGTCCACTAAAGAGAAGATGGCAAGGAAGTAACAGGCAACAGAGAGAAAGCAGAACCGCTTAATTCATTCTTTGCATCTGTCTTCACGCACAAAAAAACTATAGCTCAACCCACCAAAAACATAACTGTAAAAGACAGACCAGAAATAAAAGTTAAAATAAGCAAAAAAATAGTAAGAGAACACCTGTCTGATCTTGATGAACACAAATTATCAGGGCCTGATGGATTACATCCCAGAGTTTTAAAGGAGCTGGCAGAGGTCATTTTAGAACCATTGCACCATATCTTTCAAAAATCCTGGAGCACCGGGGAAGTACCAGAGGACTGGAAAAGAGCTGATGTGGTTCCCATCTTCAAAAAAGGGAAAAAAAACAGATCCAGGAAACTATAGACCAATCAGTCTAATATCAATACCCAGGAAGATACTGGAAAAGATAATAAAAAGCAGATCTGCCAACATCTAGAAACAAGTAAAGTAATAACTAGTAGTCAGCACGGCTTTGTTAAAAACAGATCATGCCAAACCAATCTTATTTCATTCTTTAACACAGTGACAAAATGAGTAGACCAGCAAAATACTGTGGACATAATATATTTAGATTTCAGCAAGGCATTCGATAAAGTAGACCACAACCTACTTCTTAGTAAGCTAGAAAAAGATGGAATAGATAGCACCACCACTAGATGGACTCGCAACTGGCTGGCAAACTGTACTCAACAAGTAGTTCTTAATGGGTCTAAGTCTACATGGATAGAAGTAAGCAATGGGGATGCCACAAATTCCATCTTAGGCCTAGTACTCTTCAATATCTTCATTAACAACTTAGATGAGGGAATAGAAGGGGAACTTACCAAATTTGCAGATGATACAAAGCTGGCAGGAATAGCTAACACCCAAGAAGATAGGCTCAAGATCCAGATGGTTCTTGACAGACTAGAACACTAGGCCCTATCTAACAAAATGAAATTCAATATAGAGAAAAGTAAAGTCCTACACTTAGGTAAGAAAAACCAAAAAGTATATATATAGACTGGGTGAAACCAGGCTCAATAGCAGTAACTGTGAGAGGGATCTTGGAGTCTTAGTGGACAACCAGCTAAATATGAGTCAGCAGTGTGCAGCAGCCGCCAAAAAAGCTAATGCAATCCTAAATTGTATTAACAGAGGGATACAATCAAGATCAAGGGAAGTACTAATACCATGCTATAAAGCCTTAGTAAGACCACACCTAGAGTACTGCATCCAGTTTTGGTCACCACATTAGAAAAAAGAAGTTGAGACTCTTGAAAAAGTACAGAGAAGAGCAACCAGGATGATTAGGGGACTGGAGGCTAAAACATACAACGAACGGTTGCAGGAACTGGGCTTGGCTAGTCTAGGGAAGAGAAGGACCAGGGGAGACAGGATAGTGGTCTTCCAATATTTGAGGGGCTGCCATAGGGAGGAAGGAGTCAATCTATTTTCTAAAGCGCCTGTAGGCCAGACAAGGAACAATGGATGGAAACTGAACAAGGAGAGATTTAACCTGGAAATAAGGAGAAACTTTCTGACAGTGAGAACAATCAACCCATGGATCGGAAGTTGAGACTTTCAAGAAGAGATTGGCCTGCCATTTGTCAGAAATGATGTAGGGTCTCTCGCTTGGGTGGGGGTTGGACTAGATGACCTACAAGGTCCCTTCCAACTCTGATTATCTGTTAAATCTGTTAGTAAAAAGAGAAATTCTTCTGTAGGCAGAAACTGACATGACATTCTTATAGTACTGTATTTTGATTGAATTTTCTTAGGCAGAGATTCCCAACCCCCGGTCTGGGGACTGGATCAATTCACGGCATCCCAGCAACCAGTCCATACAACCAAGTGAAGCCCAATTGGCAGAATGCAGGCAAAACCACATCCCTCCAGTCCACAGAAAAACCTTTCTCCATGGAACCGGTCTCTCATCCCCAAAAGGTTGGGGGCCCACTGTTCTTAGCGATGTAAAACTTCTGTTAACTCAAAACACGTTTTGTGATGCCTGCCCACACTAAAAATTAATAAATAAATAGAGACTAGAGCTTTATTATTTTTCCTTTTTTCCTTTTGCTTTACATTTTAACAATTGATATTTTACTTGCAGGATTTTACTTTATTGTATCATGATATTTCACTGATTATGTGAACAAGTAGAGAAAGCAAGTCTGTGGTGGAACAGGCAAGGTTTGAAGAAAGACAATATCTGAGGTGGCAAAAGAACCAGCAAAGCCAATAGAGAAAACATAGAAAAGGGTACAATATTACTGCAGAGACATATAAAAAGACAATATAGTCATTGCTCATTTGTGGGTTCAGTTGCAGACCACAGCAATAAAGCAAATATTCCAATAAAGCAAGTCACATGAATTTTTTGGCTTTCCAGTGTATATGAAAGTTAAGTTTACTCTACTGTAGTCTATTAAGAGTGCAATAGCATTATATCTAAAAAAAAAATCATATATACTTTAATTAAAAAAAAAACTTTATCAACAAAATTGGCAATCATCACCCAAACTTTCAGCAAGTCATAACCTTTTTGCTGGTAAAGGGTCTTGCAAAGAAAAAAAGCACAGTTTGCAAAGCACAATAAGACAAGGTATGCCTGTAGATCATGTAATAAATGTGACACCTACACCCAAAAACTAGTTTTTAAGAAAAGCAAGTAAAAATATTTAACATTCCTGGGCCTTTCAAATATTAGCGTTTTAACAATTTCATTTGTTAATAGTCATATGCTGATGGATGAAAAGATAATGAAATGATTTGGCATTTCATACTACAGCACAATTGATCACCAAGGAATCGTGTGTGCACTTTCGACAAAAAAATTCTCTATACAGATAACCCTCTCTTTTCTGAGACAAGAATTATATCACCTTTCACTTGAGAAAAATTTAACAGCTGAGCCACAAATGACCCAAATGCCTCGATCTATTCTAAATGCGTACAAATGAGAAATGGGAATCAGAAAAATTCAACTGCAGCTATATATACCAAAACAGATTATATAAGATCAAAATACACAGTCCCTGTTTAGCAACTACAGTTTAGACCAGCTATTTGGTTGTTAAGCGAAGCATTTACTAAGTAAAACGGCAACGGTGCTAATGATCTCACTTCAGCTTTCCTATGGTTTATAGAAAAATGTTGCAAATGTGGACAATGGTGACAAACTTACTTTTTTGTCACTATAATTGCAAATGGTTGCTAAACAAGGCAGTCACTAAATGAGGGCACTGGTATATTTTTTGAGGGTCTCCTGGTCACCTCACTTCTTCCTCCAAGACAGCTATTTGACCTCATTTTACCTTGCGGCCTCTTTAGTTTACATTCAAATACCACAAAAACCTTCAGTGAATACAACAATCTAAGGGGCATTAACCCATATTAAACATGTTATTTCAATTTTTTTTAAAAACCAGCATTAATAGTAACAAATCCTTTTGGTTACCACGCATTTAATTACACATATGCTCATTTCAGACACCCAGAAAGCATTCCTGAGGCAAATTCCAAGAGCTGATCAATGACACTGCAAAGGTAACAGCATTGACCTAATCATATTAAAATATTGGACTTTCAAAGAGAATCTATGGGATCTGCATTTTATTATACTGCTGAACAGTGCAGAAAGGTAGCATTACATACTAAATGTATGCTTGGGATTAAAATGTGAGGATCACAAACACTGAAACAGAGTGGGATTGAAAATAAAATCTTGCACAAAACAGTGTTAGCAGAATGATCTGAACGCCTGAGGTAAATATTAGACTATATAACTTTTCTCCTTTTCAACCCCTGTGGGTTTTTTTTTTTTCCAAGCCACCTTTTCACCCCAAAATTGCTATAATTGCAGCTCTTTAGAAGGAAAATAAACTAATATATTGGCAATATGCTTCTTGGGTTGCTATGTTACAGTGATTATCCAATTAGCTACCTGCCTGTAGTGAATAATAATGGCAGCATTTAAACAAATCGATAAAATACATCCAATCAGTCCTTGGCAGGCCTTTCGGTGTACTTTAGAAACATACCAAATAAGAATATAACCAGTCAAAAATATGCTTTTGCAGTTTCACAATGAACTTTTACACTGCAAATGCTGACACATAAAACAATCTTTTAAATGAGCCCATTTAATTGGCGTAGAAAGAGAATTCTAGCCTCTGAAAGGATAGATGACATAAAGGTTAATATAATAAAATGTTAATGCAGGCTTTGCATCTTCCCTGAAGGCAACTTTAAGCCACAAAAGGCAACAGTTCACTTACAGCAGTCACATATATTCCACAAAGTTGCTAGATAAGAGTTTTTTAAAAAACATTTTTCTGTCAAGAACCTTAGAGCTAATTGTGCTTAACAGCTACATGGGTCAACTCTGACATCCTGCACCCTGACAGACCATTGGAGCTATGGCTAATGATGGAAAAATACATTATAAACTAAATAGCTTTGAGTTGCTATCTGGATTCCAAACTCTTCTTACTCGTGTCATGAGGTTTAGCCTGTTCTTCTCTTATTCTTGTACTGAAGGCTACTTCTGATGACTGTCGGCTGCTGCAGTTCAGCAGTTTGATCCTCACTGGCTCAAGGTAGACTCAGCCTTCCATCTTCCAAGGTTGGTAAAAGGAGATTGTAGGGGATGCTGTAAACTGCCTAGAGAGGGCTGTAAAGCACTGTGAAGCAGTATATAAGTCTAAGTGCTACGGCATCAACTTAAGGATAGATGAAGAATTTAAAATGCAGTGTTGGAATTAAAAGCTTGGCAATGTTGAAAACACAGGTGAGAGAATAAACCGAGGTGGCCATAGTGATGGCTCCAGGATGACAACTGGAAATTTCTGTTGGGTTGAGTGAGAGGCTGAGCATTTGGATGAAAGCCAGCAAGGAACAATGCACTCACTCCCAGATCCCATTGCTACCAGAACTGGTCCAGCCTCACTGTTGTGGTTTGCAGGCAGCCAGTGCAGCTGGCAACAGAATCAGACAGTGGGGAAGAACGGGGACTAGTCAGGGAGTCTGGAGAGGACTCGGACGAGGGTCCTGTGTCCAATACAGAGATGGGGCCAGGAATATCTGGGAGTGGGATGCTGCCTCCGGAGCCTCTGGCGTCTGGCAGCAGCGAGGTAGAGGACCCAGGGGAGCCTGTTCCCAGTGTGTATGTGCGCAGAGCTGCTAGAAGTCGAGAGCAGCTGAAACAAAAGGGGAGATTAGGGAGTAAGGCTGGGAGATGATTGCCCCTCCTATCAGGTATAAAGGACAGGCAATGATGATGAAACCTTTGCAGGAAGCAAAATCGTTTGCTCGGTTCAGATTCATTCTTGAAGCTCTTTGTACTTCGGTTAGTTTCTTTTCTAGTTCATTTGACACTTCTGTTATTGGCAGTACTTCACAAGAAAAAAAGGTGGGTGCTTATCTTGAGGGACTGTTTGAAATTCGTTACTCGCTGGGAATGAAAACAATTCTCAGTGTCGCAATAAAAGACTTGTTTTTAAAATAAGTGTGTGCGTAATTACGATCTCGGAAGCCTTGGTCAGAACACTCACTGCCCTGCACTGATCCCACCTCTTTCCCTTTCACAGGGTTTCCTCTCTACTGTGAGGGTGGGAAAGCAAAGCTATCACAGCTTTGCTCTCACAAGGACTGGGAAGAATGTTTGAAAAAAAACAACTGGTTCAGCTCATCAGCAGGACTTTAGATTAGAAATGGAAGGAGAGGGTGACCAATCTTTAAGGCCAAACCCCAAGCACAAACCACAACACAATAAATCAGACAATTAAAAAAGGAAGTGTTGAGAAGGAAGTGGGACTCAGATATAAAACAGGTGATGTAGGAAGCAAACACGGGGTTAGTCATAATGCGCTCAAATGCCAGTATGCTAATGCTCAGAGTTTTGGGAACAAACAGGAAAAACTTGAAATCCTAATGCATGAGAGCAGGCATTATATTGCATCATTACCAACATTTGGTGGGATGGAAACCTTGAGTGGAACTTATTGCTAGAAGGATATAAACCATTCAAAAGAAACTGACCCAACAAAAGAGGAGGAGAAGGAGTTGCTTTGTATGTAAGGAATCACTACATGTCTACAGAAGTACAAATACCAGGGATAAAAGCCCTCTTGAATGGATTTGGGTGAACATTAGAAGAAAAATTGCTACAGGTATATTCTACAGGTATGCCCAACCAGGCAGAGGAAACAGACAAACTATTTGCTAGTCAGTTAAATAAGATGTGCAAGAAACACTGTAGCAATGAGGGACTTTAACTACCCTGACATCAACTGGGAGACAAAATCTGCACCAGGCTCCTGTTTGCCTAGCTGACAACTTTGTCAGCCAAATGGTAAAGGAGTCATATGGTAAAGGAGGAAATAAAGGGTCAGCTATACTGCCTTTAACTCTTACTAACAGGGATCAAATGATACGACAGGGGGAGGTTGCGAGAACTTTGTGAGACAGTGACTCTGTCGCACTATGATATGGTCATAGTACTCAACATAATGCAGGCAGAAACAATTGAACAAAATCAAACTAGTGTTCTAGACTCCAAGAGAGCTGACTTCGACAAACTAAGACATAAATTAGGAAGGATTCCATGGAGATAAATCTTAAAGGGAAAAACAACTGAAGATGCTTAGGAAACTCTGAAAAATATTATTAAAGCCAATCAAACACAGTATGGCGGGGGGTGGGGGAGAAAAGAAATAGATCCCAAATGAAACCAGCATGGTTGCATGAAGAACTTTTTGACAGATCAAAGGACAAAAAGAACAAGTATAAGACAGAAAGTAGTTATTATAAAATTGTATTTCAACATTCCTCCTTCTCATGTCCATGGATAAATATAGATACTTCAGGACAATGAAAACAGGCATCCTTGCCTGCATGGGGCAGATCACTCTCTGGGCTCCATTTAAACATAATTAGATCTTTTTTCCTTTATCTTCCCATATGGCCAGGTTAATTAGTTTTTACCAATTATCAAAACTGTCTTCCTTCCGCTTAATTTTTTTTCGACTTGAAAGTTGCTATGCTGGAATTGTATCAAATGAATTTTTCCTGCTCCTAGTAGCCATATTTTTGTTTTTTTCACACCATCTTGATGTTGCCTCATCCAACACAAGGAGAAGGACAATTGGAAAAATATTCAGCTGCAACTTTGTACTTTCCTTTCATTTTAAACTCAGCAAGAGAAATACAGAAAAGCATCCAAAATGTATCCAAGGCTGTTGAAACCCAGTAAAAAATGCAAGTCTTTTGCTACTAATGAAGGTATATTTTTTAAAAAAAATTAAAATATCCTTTTTTAGTAAAAATAAAAATAACGTTTTACTTACTTGGAAGTCTTTCTCTTCAAGGATTTTCTTTTTCCATCTGACAAGGAAGGCAGCACAGACATACAGATGGAAGTGGGAAAAACCTTCGGGTTCAGCCTGTTAAAATAAAGCATATATATATATATATATATATATATATATTCAACATAAAAATACATTTGAGTAGATAACTCAATACTGATCAGAAAATGTTTTTGTTGTTTTCCTCACTTTTAACATGTAATTGTCACAATTAATTAGCGAATCAGATTCCAAATAAAAGCCTTTTGACTTGTGTAGAGAAAATAGGAATAAATAAAACTATGCTATCCAAGAATCACAAGCTTATGTGAGTATATAAAAAGCATAATATCCGCCAATAAGCTTTGTTATTGAGCATCAAGGAAACCTCTTGGCTTCAACTTTAGGGAAGAAAACTGCTGTGATTTTTCTTCATGGGCAGGTTTTGCTAGGGGAGAGTCAATGGTCTTCATAAATAAGTTCTTCTTAGTTTTGATGATTTCTGAAACAATGCATCATTCTATACCAGGAGTGTCAAACTCAATTTCATTGAGGGTCACATCAGGGTTGTGTTTGACTTCAGGGGGGCTGGGGTGGGCGTGGCCAGCTTGATGTCACTCATGTCGGGGGCGTCTATGGTGGCCTGAGTGCTCTACCAGCGAAAATGGGCTCCCGAGCTCCGTTTTTGGCTGCAATGGCCTCCTGCAACCCTCTGTCACCAAAAACGGAACTTGGGCAGGCCACAGGTAGCCCTTCCAAGCTCCATTTTCGCTAGCAGAGACACCATGGGCCAGTCCTTCATTGTTTTCAGGGTGGCCTCACAGGCCAGATCTAAGCACCTTGTAGGCCAGATCCGGCCCCCGGGCCTTGCGTATGACACCCCTGTTCTATACCATCTTCCCTATTTTGAACTGTATTTTGGCTGCATTCTTCCCTGGTAAGAAAAACTATGGAATGTAATTTTGGGAGGAAATATCTAAAGGGTCTGTTATTAATCCCCAACCTATCAACATGAGCTTGCTGGGAAAGATCATTATTAAAGTTTCTAGAAACAGGAGTGATCAATATGACAATGCATTCATCATCAAGTTATGTCCAGGAAATTATATAACAGAAGGATGTTCTCTTCTACAGTAAAAAAGAGCATGTCTTACCCAAAAGTCACATCTCATAAACAATTCAAAATGAAAAAAAAATCCTAATGTTTCATCAGAATCAGAACAAATGTTGCAGAAAGAAGATGGGGAATTAAAAAAAAAAAAAAAAAAGGACCACTCTAGGAATCTGCCTCTTTGCAAGAACATTAACTATCTTGGACTTTTCTGGAACACACAGTAAGTCTTAGTTTCATGAGACTATCTGGGTCTAAAATTAATTCCTCCTTTAACCTAACCATTGTCTGAGTTTGACAGTTCATACAACATTGGGTTCCTATCCCAATGCCTGACCCAATTATAACATGATATCTGTAGATGACCCAATTCAAATGGAACTTAACACCTCTCTAGTGTATAAGGCAAAGACTTTGAGAAGAATTAGGCCATTGCTAAAGGGATTACATGAAAACAGACAATAATCTATCCAAACCATAGAGAAACAGAGCTTTTAACTACTGTTACACCCAACAATACTGACAGGAGATTCAGGGCAAAAGAAAATCATAATTTTCAGAATGTCAAGGTGACTATGTAAGATGGCTTAAAATGGATTTTTGATCTGAACTAGTATATCTTTTATGTTCTTGGGAGCAGGAAAAAGAAGAAACCATTCTTTTCAGTCTTAATCCAACACCATCTGGCAAAAGTCAAAGAAACTGAGCAAAACTTCAGGAGAAACTTTGAATAATCCTTTATGCCAAGGCCTAAATACTATTCTCTCTATACAAGCTGTATCAAAGTTTTTTTTCACTCTAAGAAATGGAAATAAAATAGCAAACTGTGCCAAGGATCTAAATTTATTCTTGATATTTCCTGTTTTCACATTGTTTTTCAGTACCGTTTACCTAGGCTCTTTTAAATTAAATCAAATAGGCTTAAGCATTCAGTTCATTAAAGGAAAATGCATATTCCCTTTAGATCTGAGAATTCATCATAGTTCAGAGATAAAACTAGTATAAAGCATTTCAAATGGATAGTCTTGGACAGTTTTGGAAATTGAGCAAAGCACCTAATGCATAATTGCCTTTCCTAACACCTGCTACCTATTATAACTTTCCATTTGCAGCCCTTGAAGTTACAAGCAGATTCATCTTTAAATGTATAAAATGGCAGGCCAATAGCTAAAAGCTGCTTAGAAATCAAATATAAACAATGACCTTGATTTAAATATTTTAGCAAAAGATCTTAAAAACAGATGTACAGCCTTCCAGAAGACTTATTCTGAACATATTAGGCGTGACTCTGAGTGCATCACCACAGAACCATCTGTCATCATCAATAAAAATCACTTAGACAGTTAACACCACAAAGATCACATTGCCTTGCAAAAAGTTTTATTGCTCCCCTGGATGAAATTGAACCCATTATTTCAGACTTTGCCCTCAAAAATCTCATGAATTAGTCATGAACTGAGGAACAGAAGGAAGTATAGCAGAACATATTGTTATTACATTGCATCCTACCACTTCAAAAGGAAATGTTATTATGAGGCTTAATGTTATATTGGTTCATAATTGCAATAAAACCTACTGTTATACCAAGAAATTTGCAGGCTAGTTTAAAGGGTCAATTCCCAATTGCAGTAAAACATATACACAGATTTTCCCTTTTTTAAAAAAATAAAAATTTTTTAGGACCCAATACAACAAATATCTTGATTCCTTTGTAGAATTCTTTATGTATTGTGCTACTAAAGTCTAACTATGTCTCCTTGGAGTAACAAGAGTAGTTGTTTTAAGTAGCTTGAAGTAATTGTGGGGGGTAGTTTGAAGATCAGCTGGAGACAGTTGTTTTGAAATTGGTTTAGGTGAATGGGTTACAAAAAGAAATGGTGCAAAGGAAATAGTAAAAGGGGTCTTAGGTGGAAAGTACTAATTGGCTACCACTTTTCATGAGCTATCAAATTCTGTCCATTGACTCATTCCAGTCATATCTCAGACCTTTTGCTGGTACGTTGACTTCTTACTGTGCAATTATGTCACCTGGAGGGAAAAAAATATCAGAACTGCAGTTGAAATAATCTTCCTGTGCTTAGGAGCCATAAGGAAGTGAATTGTAAGCACAACCGAGGGTTAAGGAGTCCTCTCTACCATATTTTGAACCAGACACCCATTTCCTAAACATCTAAAGTTGTGATACAAGAATAAAGATCTAAAAGTTATGACAGAAGACTGTAGCAGTCCTTTTCAGAAAAAGCAAAAGTCCAATGTTTCAAAAGCCGATAACCGTCATCTTTTAGGCTTCAACTCTAGAACCATAATGAAAATTTGCTATGATCAACAATTTGCTATGACATAAGTTGCGCATATGTAATCCTACATTATTTAAATTAGATTTCAGAAGAAAAAAAAATGCAAGTTTCTTTAGTATTATCTTTCATACTGAAATACACAATCTGCAAATTCCTTTGAAGTGCACATTCTGCAATGTCCAAGTAACTTAAGCAACAGAAGTGGATATCCATAAAAGAAATAGCAACATTCTGAAACTTTTTTCTATAATAGGATGTCATTTGTAATTTTTCTGAAAAAGCTTTTGCAATGGGTTGCGCATATGTAATCCTACATTATTTAAATTAGATTTCAGAAGAAAAAAAATGCAAGTTTCTTTAGTATTATCTATTTGACTATTTGACTACAACCTGCCGCAAAGTTCCACTTCCACACTAGTGAATAAACACCAAGGATTCAACAGTCCTGCTATGCAAGCAGAGTCACACAGCTGGTCCAGCAACCAGTTAATTCAATTGAAGGCTTCCCTTCCACCCCGCTTTCAAAATATAAAGTCATAATTGACAAAATAAACAAATGAATGAATGAACTTATTTTGGAGGAGGTTTTCATGCAATATGCAGTTAATGTATTTTTGTTATTCCCCATTTTCATTAAGAAAGCTATGCAGAAAGAAATGGTGGACAATAGAATTATATTTCCCCCTATCAGAACTATTATAGGAACAGCTAGAAATTGGTAAAGCATAATCCCACTCCCTCTGCAAATTTACCTATGAGCTTCCCTGTTTAATACTAGGTGCAATTCTGCCATTTATACAGACCAATAGTAAGTACAGTGAGTAAGACATGAGCAATTGATAGTAAGAAAGAACTGATAGGGTCAGAGCCGTTAGACTGAATAATTTTTCTTTTATATATATTTTTGCAACTGCATTAACAATTGCAGTCTGGGCAGACTTAAAACAGCTGAATGTTCCTGTTAGGAGCCACCCACCTTACCTTCTGTAATCTTTCCAGTTATGTTGGATTACAATTCCCAACATTCTGAGCCAAAACTCTGTTTGGATTTAATTCAAATGGAGTAGTCTGGAAATCCTGAGGTGATTTTGATTCTAGACAAACCGGTACAATTACCATTGGACTGCATCCTGCAATCTCTCTAAGCAAAAAGGTTCTCTGAAATGGATCAGCTGCAGACCAATTTAAGAATTACAAGAATGTATCAGCTGCAAAACCTTTTTGTCAGCCTGTGTGTATATTCTCTCAGGATTAACATTCTGGGTATACATGTTCTTCTGAGTCAAGACAAAGTGATGGCACCTTCATACCCCATCTGATTCTAATAACCTGCATTCCAATGAGTCATGAGATTCATATATGCCATTCTTTTCACCTAATTCGGATCTCAGATCATAAGAAATAGAAGCTGAAAGAGTGGGAAACAGGAAGGTATTCTGTCAGAAATTAGTATTCTGAGTAGGCAGCTCCTGTTAGAGCAGCCACGCTCAAGCTACTGTTTCTAAGAGCAAACTGGGCTGAATGGGAGGTCCAACTACTCTTAGTGATCAATCAGCAAGCCTAGAAGATAGATCCCTAAACCAGGCTTTGGCAGAGTGGCTCCTAAAGGGCACAGAATCACTTAACTGATCCAAGACCTGCAAAATTAAATAATTACACACAATCCAAAAGAGTAATCAGAATATTTTGCAGCATGCATATTAAATTAAAATTGTTTTTTTTAAGAATGGTCAAATTCTACGAAGTTTTTAAAAATTTCTACGCTTTCATATGAGATATGTTTTAATATCCGTAACACTGTAGGAAGTCTGGTGAAAATGCCGCCAGCTTGAAATGGTTCCTAACCTATGACGTAAGCTTTCCCAGGAATATAGGTCTGAGGCTGACTGGTTTCTGTCAGGTATAGGACTTGTTAACGTTTGCTTGACATGAATAGGATTGCATCAGAGGTGGGTATTCAGCTGGTTCGGACCAGTTCTGGAGAACCAGTAGCGGAAATTTTGAGTACTTTGTAGAACCGGCAAATCCCACCTCTGACTGGCCCTGCCCCCATCTATTCTCTGCCTCCCGAGTCCCAGCTGATCGGCTGGCTCTTCTTTTGTTGTCCGAGCACAGGAGAACAGAGCTGGAAAGCAGGTTAGTGGGGTGGTGAGGGAATGGAGATTTTACAATAACTCTCCCAGGAGTGGGGAGAGTATAGGGATTTTACAGAATCCTTCCCCTGTCATGCCCACCAAGACATGCCACACCCACCAAGCCACACCCACAGAACAGTAGTAAAAAAATTGAATCCCACACTGGATTTCATTTACATTCATGATGGATTTGAATTAGTTTTATTATAATCATAGATTAATATTTATCAAGCATGGTTAAGTTGGAAAAAAAAACGGTTTACAAGAAGTTATTTATATTAAACTATTTTCACCTTGCCTACTTCAAAGACATCCATTTCACCTGTTAGTTAAAGGGGCCAAATGTTGCTTTTTTGAAACCAATTTCTATACTTCCTTTTTTTACACTGGAAAAGGCATATAGAAGTTCAGCCATTCTAATTTTAACAGAACAATACACCCATGAGATTAAACACAGATCAGTTTTTGTAATCGTTTGTCACTGCATGAAGGACTGACAGCAGCATCCATAGATGAAATAAAACTAAATGTGGCATTATTAGGCCTTTTCAGGTAGCTTTTTGAACTACAGGTCAAACAACTCCAAGTAATTTTATGTCTTTTTAAAAAGAAGAATGTAATCAGTTTTTCATGCTGTTACCCTAAAACCACAATTTTATAACTGCTTGCAGATTCAAGACTCTGCTGAGAAATGAACTCTAACAGAATAATCCTTACCTTGAATTGTTATTTCAATTAACTAGCTCCACTTTAAAAATTAATACTCAAGTTTCTCTTTTGTTCTTTTTTTGCCTTTTGTGTTTTTTTATATTTCAACTTTTCCAGATGAAAAAGTTTATCCTTTAAATGGACAAACACAAAAAGTACATCAAGAATAGATTTTATGAGATAATTTGTTTTTTAAAAGGCACCTGAATTATTTTTCTACTATTCAGCTGTACTAGAATCTACTGAATTCTTCTCAGTGAATTTTTTCTAATATTATAAAACAGAATATTCTTGCATTTAAAAAAGAGTTAGAATAAAATTTTCAAGGAAAGAATGCAAGTGACTTTAATCTAAAATTATGATTGTGGAAGTCTTTGAAATGACGTGGTTGCAAATCAGGAATGTACTTCAACTCAACAGAATGCCTGAATGTGGCACATTTGAGGCAATTCAGTTATTTTTGTCTGACTTGGCTTAGGACAAGAGTCTCTAACTTACTCTGTCAAAAAGCACAATTTAGCTCAGTAATATATCATGATCTCGATTACAATGGCAATGAGTGCACTATTGGAAGAGTTGAAGAACCAGATTTTTAAGGGGGGCAGTCTCCATGTTATGTGATGGGATGTTAGACTACACAGTAGATTGGCCAATTCTTGCATTATCCTATTGCTGTGGTGGCGAACCTATGGCACACATGCCAGAGGTGGTACGCAGAGCCCTCTCTGTGAGCATGCAAGCTGTCACCCCAGCTCAGCTGGGCATGCACGCATGCCTCCTGCCAGCTAGCTGGTCTTCGGGTCTCTGCCAGGCATGCGCAGGGGGACGGGGTCAGGGGTGGGATTCAAAAATTTTAACAACCAATTCTGTGGACATGGCTTAGGTGGTGGACGTGACTTAGTGGTCATGTGATTGGGTGGGTGTGGCCAACTCAATATCGCTCACATCGAGGCATGCATCTCCTCGCCTGGCCTCCCATGACTTTGGGGATACTGCAACAGTTGTAAGTGTGAAAAATGGTCATAAGTCACATTTATCAGTGCCATTGTAACTTTAAATGGTCACTCCACACAAGCAAAGTACCAGCAAAGGAGGGGGAAAAAATCCAGAGATGTTCCAGAGACAGGAAGTCTAGTCCTGCCAAGAAAGTAATAAGGGTTAATGGAGAGGCAGTTTCTGTAAGCAACACCAGAATGTTTCCTTCCTGCCTTCCTTACAGGATTAGGCCAGTGATTTCTTCTAACAACCGGTTCTCCGAACTGCTTAGAATGTTAACAAGTGGTTCTAGCGAATAGGTGTGAACTGGTCGAATCCCACCTCTGGACAAGGTGCGTGTGCAGGGGGGACACACACATTGCATTTTGTGTGCTTTGGGCTCTCGGTGCCGAAAAGGTTAGCCATCACTCCCCTATTGGATAACATGGAGCTGCAATTCTGCCAGATCTTCAAAGCAGGACAGATCAGAAAATAGGTACCCAAGGGAGTGCCAGAAGTGCTACTTCATGGATGTACAATATCACAACAGGAATTTGACAGACTGTTGAAACTTGTCCCATCTTATTCCAACAAAACCAAGGCAAGGTTATTTTGAGTTTCTTTCTCATAATTGCTTCAGTCATTGGACTGTGCACAGGTAGTTCTCAACTTATGACTGCAACGGAGTCCAAAATTGTTAAGTGAAATGTTTGTTAAGTGAGTTTTGCCTCATTTTACAACCTTTCTTGCCACAGTTGTTAAATGCAGTTGATAAATTAATAACCCAGTTGTTAAGTGAATCTGGCTTTCCAATTGACTCTGCTTGTCAGAAGGTTGCAAAAGGTGATCACATAACCTTGGGACATTTGAATCTATATTCACCTATTGTCTGGTTTATCTGCCCTTTCCATATTTGGGACATGCCAATCATGAATTTTAGATGCTTCCTTCAGAGCCACGCTTCAACCAAATTTTAATGGAGGTAAAGTATTTTAGGATTTGTTCAAATCATTTTAGTATACATGATTTTACTGACCTTTTAAAATATATCCACAATTATATCCAAATAAATATATCCACCTATGTTTTATAGTTTTATATCACCATTATCTTGCTAAATAAAATATTATTGATCAGGATAATAGAAGCAAAGAATAACTTTCCAAAAATGGTAAATTAGGTGTACCACAGAGACAATGGACATATAGGAAGCCAGGCAGCCTGCAAATTGTAAAATATATTAAGAAAATATTCAAAAAAGATTTTATGTACAGCATTCAATTTCTTGTCTCCATACTTTCTTCTAAAAGAAAAAAATCAAGACAAACACAATTTGCATATTTTCTTTCAAACCATGCATGATCGAAAATCATTGAGGTGATAAAAGTATACCAGGTCTCAAGGTGTATTTTTAGAAATATATTTACAATTGTTCACCCTCCACTGACATGCAATATATTCTGATCAAGTAAAATAATCTAGAAAATTTTATAAAGTCAAATCTTCGCCTACAATCTATCATGTGATCTCTGGCTAAAAATATTTCAAGATTTTCTATACAACAACACCTCACAATAAACAATTATCTCCAGCACCTGGAATAATGTAACAATAAAATTATTAATGGAAGTACTTTGCGGATGATAAATATGTAAGAGGGAAAGATAAAGCAAATTATTGGCAAAGCAATACTGGAGACAATTTTGATAACATGGTCTAAAACAGGGGTGGGCAAACTTTTTGGCTCGGGGGCCGCATTGACTTTTAAAATTTGACAGACGGGCCGGGTCAGCACACAGCTCCGCAAAATCAAGTCACTGTGCCTAATGTGCAGACATGATATTCTTCCGATTAAAAACACAACATAAATAGATAGATAGATAGACAGATTCTACCCCTACGAATAAACAACTGTGTGTGTGTGTGTGTGTGTATGAATGTACCCCCTCAGCCTACACAAGTTGGCCACTTATAGGATAAGAAATAATTAAACGCCCACTCCCCAAAACATAACTCCTCCGGTACCCACGGATAAACTGTGAACCACCAATTAGTAGCAGGGCTGACCCTCCCTCTTGAATCAACATCTAATTGGGGGAGCAGACCGGCCTTCAGTCTCTTGCGAGAATCTGCTGGCTAACCCTGTAAACCGCTTGCCGAGGTGTGTGTGGGGGTGGGCTTTCGCCTGCTTTTCCCTCCGCCCGCCCAGCGCCCATCCCGCCGCTGCTTTTGCTGTTAAACCGCAAGTCCTCCCGGGTGCTTGGGAAGCCCGCTCGGCAGAAAACATCTGCGCGCCTCTCCCAGGACGTCCACCCGCTCCGCCCAGCCAGGACATCCACCACCAAGCGTGCCTCGGACCGGCTGCGAGGTCCCGGCACCGGCGTGCTGAGGGTGCTGCTGTTCTTATCTCCCATCTTACTGCAGGGGAAGGCCGGGGAGGGAAGTGTGAAGCGCTTGCTGGTGCTCGGGTCTACGGGAATACGCATCACAACAGCGGGCGTTAGGGGAGGAAGGAGGCGGCAGTGGAGCTGCTGCTGCTGGCTGAGGGGTGAGGGAAAGGCGCGCCCAGGACGCAGCGAACCCAAGAGTGCACAGCAGGCTGCTCCAAAGCTGGACGCGGGAGAAAACCGCCCCAGGCTCCCCCTGCGCAGGTCGGCCCCTTGCCGCCACTGCCAGTCCCAGCCACTGCAGTCGCCAATTGCTCCTTGGGGCGCAGCTCTTAAAAGCCTGCTCCCAGCACCTGAGCAACTTCCCAGCAACTTTCAGCTTCTTTTAACTCGTGGGCGCTCGTGCCTGGCCCCGAGCCACGCGGCGGAGGGGAAGCCCGGAGCGCCGCTGGGTCGCCTCCTCCAAGCCCCACCCGCCCACCCGGCGGGCTTCCCCTCCACCGCGCGGCTTGGGGCCAAGCGTGAGCGCCCGTGAGTTAAAAGGAAGCTGAAAGTTGCTGGGAAGTTGCTCGGGTTTCCGGGGCTTCCAGGCTTAAACTTTGCACAGGCAAAGTTTGCAGGCGGGAGCATCTTCCCACCGAGGAGCGGGAAGGGTTCTGCCTGGCGGGCAGGCGGGCGGGCTGCTTGGAGGAGGCAACCCGGTGGCGCTCCGGGTTTCCCCTCCATCGCGTGGCTCGGGGCCAGGCACGAGCGCCCACAAGTTAAAAGGAACCGAAAGTTGCTGGGAAGTTGCTCAGGTGCTGGGAGCAGGCTTTTAAAGTGCCGCTCGAGCAGGACCGCTGAGCCGGGAAACGGGGCACCAAGGCAGGGCAAGGCTCCACCAGCAGCAGCCTAGCTTTAGGTGGCTCCAAGCAGCCCGCCCACTCACCGGGCGGAACCCTTCCCGCTCCTTGGCGGGAAGACAGTCCTGCCTGCAAAGTTTGCCTGTGCAAAGTTTAAGCCTGGAAGTCCCGGAAACCCAAGCAACTTCCTAGCAACTTTCAGTTTCATTTTAACTCGTGGGCGCTCGCGCTTGGCCCCGAGCCGCAGGGTGGAGGGGAAGCCCAGAGCGCCACCGGGTCACCTCCTCCAAGCAGCCCGCCCGCCCACCCATCGGGCTTCTCCTCTGCCGCGTGACTTGGGGCCAGGCGCGAGCGCCCGCAAGGAAAAAGGAAGCTGAAAGTTACTAGGAAGTTGCTCGGGTGCTGGGAGCAGGCTTTTAAAGTGCCGCCCGAGCAGGACCACCGAGCCGGGAAACGGGGCACCAAGGCAGGGCAAGGCTCCACCAGCAGCGGCCTAGCTTTAGGTGGCTCCAAGCAGCCCGCCCGCCGGGTGGAACCCTTCCCACTCCTCGGCGGGAAGACGCTCCAGCCTGCAAACTTTGGCTTTGCAAAGTTTAAGCCTGGAAGCCCTGGAAAAAAAAGGGGTATCGGCAGGGACTCACCTTCAGAGAGGTTGCACTCGAAGGTGATTTCGAACTCCCAGCCGAGGCCTTTGCAAAGCCTTTTCTTTCCTACCCCGAGAGTGCTCCACACTGTTTTGCAGCTTTGGGGGCCACACGGCACAGGGCAATACGCCATGCCCAGTGATTTTTTTTTTAGGGTCGGGCCGGATTGGACAGACCAACGGGCTGGATGTGGCCTGCGGGCTGTAGTTTGCCCACCCCTGGTCTAAAAGGAACTGACTGATGAGAAGAATCATGATTTTGAGCTATAATAACTCAAAATGGCACTTTAATTGCTGGAATGATATTATTTAGCTCCTAAATTGCATCTTATAGGCAATCATAATACACATTACACACACTTCTCACTTAGAAGTATAAAACTTGTAAACTCTTCATAACAGCAAGAGAGATGAAATCACAACATTTCAGATTTACTCTGTTGCCATGGCATTTTCCTACCCCAGTAAGTGGAATATTTGAAGACATGTTTCTCAGCCGAGATGTTCTGCATTGCTTAGAAATAAAGTTGTTCTGTTCTACTTATTATAGAAAAGAATAGCAAAAATTGTATGGTGTTTAAAAGAGCTGTAAGGTGCATAAATACCTTACCTCTACTGTAAAATACCTCAGCATATTAAGTACCCTTTTCTTTTATTGACTCTCAAGAGTCAGGTGACTAGCTCTGGATATCAAGCTAGCTTTTGATTTAAAGAACTACCTGCTTCCCATTTCATAATCTATTTCAGTTTGGGGGGAAATCAGCAGCTCTAAGAAATGCTATCATCAGTCCAGATTGCCTAGAAATAATCCAAAATTGATTCTGTATCTAAAGGAGCTGGAAAACTGGATTCTACCATACTGTACCTTAGTATAGCATTTCTCAACTTTGGCAACTGTAGAATACAGTATGTGGATTTCAAAGCCAGCATATTGGCTAGAGAATTCTGGGAGTTAAGATCCAGACAACTGAAAAGTTGTTAAGCTTGAGATAAACTACCTTACAATAGCATGAACAGTTAACATTTTTGTTTTTCGCTGTAATGGGATAAAAGCTGCAATAAATTTACACAGGAATGAAACATGCCAAATTTCACAGGAAATTGTTTTCAGAAACTGATTTTATAGGATCATGAGTTTTTATTTGGAAAGGGAAGGAAATTAAATTTGCAAAGATTACAACTATGGTAATAAAAGACATATATATTCAAAGTTTTTATGGACAGAGGAGTATAATATAGCTTCATCTACCTCTTTCTTGAAGTAGAATTATGAAATAATAACTCATTGTATTTCCACAAAACAAATCCTTTAAGCCAGTTGGTAGCTAACACATAGTAGCTCACAAAGCATTTCCATATGAAGAACTGGAGCAAATAATAAAAGTAAGCATCTCCCATCTCTAATACTGAAGTAAAGATGATGGCCTCATTCCAAGGGCAGATTCTGAGAACCTGAAATCTGTCCTGTCCTGTCGTTCTTTCTTTTTCCAAGGACTGGACTAGACAGACAACAATTTAGCATGTTGCTTTATATCTGCCCCAATAACAGATTATTGCTCTGAGAGTTAGCTAACCATCCTAAACCTAGCAAATCGATGTAGATGAAACCTTTAATATTCAGTCCTTAAAGCAAACAAAAATCCCAAAATCCCAAAATCTATTAAGCGGCATACAACTTTTCCCTCTCACCATACATTCTTGCACTGGTTGAGATGAGGGGTCCGTGAGGTTGCTCTTTTTCTGGTTGCTGCCAAGCTCCAGACTAAGTTCCAAAGCAGGAATCTTACCAGTGTATGCTACTTACTATTGTTCGTAGACTTGGCAACTGATCAAGAGCTCTCTTATTGGCTGTAATAGCTGTCAATCTCGAAACTTTGTCTCTGGCTTTAGTTTGCTGGTTTGTTGTTTGTTTTTTTAATCTCAGGGGGTCTCCAAACTTGGTAACTTTAAGACCTCTGGATTTCAACTGCCAGAATTCTCCAGCCAGCCATGCTTTGGTAAACTAAGAGCTTGGGATAGGGAGAGGCTACCTCTGGACATCAGAAGCTTGCTAAAAACACCAGGATATAGCTCAATGAGATCAATGTTGGATACTTGTGAGTAAACTCAGAGTGATTGAATTAACGAGCCCATCTCTCAAATTGGGAGAATTGGGATAGCTATTTCAGCTTCTTTCATCCTCCTGTTTTCATCCTATTTCTCTTTCTTGCTTACTCACTCTCTCATATATACATCGATATCCTTATGGCATATCTCATTGTTATCATATATAATTTGGAGAATAGACAAAATTGGAGTTTTATAGAAGCCCAAATTCATTCATTTCAGCCTGAATTCATTATAAGAGAGTAAATTATAAAGAATACATAAAATATACTGTCAATGTATCTACTTTAATATGAGGACAGATTATGGAGAATAAATTTAAGAAAAGTTCAGCTGTGTTCTAACCCATATTCAAACTCATCTGTAGTTGAGCTTTATAAAATATGTGTGAGCTATAATTTACAGTTAATATGAAAGCAGAAAATGTGATTCACTTTCCATGAACTTTTGCACTGCAACCTGTAAATACCCCATATATGTACCTATGACACCACCATATGAGGTTATAATTCATTTGAGTGAATTCGCTATTTTCATATAGAAAACAAATCATCTGCAGGGCAGGACAGATTGTTTGAGGAGTGCTTTGTCTGTAAATTGCCCCTCTGGATATATGGCTTGAAAGCAAGAAGAAGCCACAGCTGATTCAAGTTTTGATTGGATGCTTAAAGGCTTTCTAATTATAGGGTTTGCACAGTCTGATTTTACCTTAATTTGGAAGGGCTATGAAACAGAATCCTCTAAAACTGTAAGACAAAAGAGATTGACATATGGCTGGAAGATTTTGTCTCTGATAGAGATGAGGTTGGGTCAACCTGGAAGGAGATGCACTTCCAAGAAGACAAATGAGCAACAGAGCAAATCTTGGCTGCTGAAGACTGCATTGCATGATAAAAAGAAATCTACTGAAATCTGGCTGATTTTGGTCAGTGATGGAATGGGCAAAAATCTGTAAAACAGAGTTCATTCTAAGAAAAGAGAAAGACATTGCCAAACACATTGGCTCTACAATCTCTTGATGCAGATAGAATAATCTTGCATTTGTACAATCGGACCCGATAGCCACAGATGCAATATCTGTTTACTGGATGACCACTCTAGCATGTCTACGCTGATCAGCAGGGATGGTGTCATATCCAGACATATGGATGGCAAGGATGAAGAATAGAACCAATGCAAAGTTGTAAAAGGCGATACAAAACTTTGTAAACTTTGTGGTTTTTATACTACTTCTTTTTTATATGCAACAGACTACAACAGAATTGCCTCAGGCAATCTGGATAGCCTGATCATAAAGACAGTCTTGGAAAGCTATGAGGGCTTCCAAACTGCAGAATTAGAAGGTCTTAATTTGTTGGAAGATTATGTGCCTGCAGAAAGCACAGTGAATGCAGAGGGCTCATTAAGAAAGCTCCCATTCTGAACACAAATGTATCGGTTGTGAGTAAATGTTGAAAAGGGAAGCACAAAACTAAAATGCCCAATAAAATTGCCTGAAATCAATAGCCAGTGGAGTTTTTTTTAAGCTGAGTAGAAATGAAAGGAAGAGATACTTTATAACTGCCTCCAAGAAGTGAAGCAGAAGTACCACACTTGTAGGTGATAGATCTGAAGATGGATGGACCCAACAACTAAAGCCACAGCTGTTATATAGCTCAGTAATTAAAGAATATGGGCTTAGTCTCTTCATAAACATCAAAAAAGAGCCAATAGAGACTGGACAGTGTAAGAATTCATCGACAATGGAGCTATTGAAAATGGCATTGGTAATGCCTTGTAAAGTACAAAGGAACCTGAGACAGTTGGAGCTGGAATTAGAGAGGTTCTTTATTCCTTTCTTTTCCTTTTTGCACTGGTTGAAATCAAACAGGGAAGGCTACTCTGAAAGCTCTGAATTCTCAATGGGCAATTTCCTCAGTGCTGACAATGGAACAGACTGCAACAGAATATTCATCGTGGGAGACAGAAAATGTGGTTCACTTCTCAAAGATGAGATTCATCAGGCAGCAACCCAGAAGTCAAGAACTGAATATTGACTTCTTTCCTATGATTGGTATGGACCTCCATAGTTCATTGTTTTGGGCAATAACACAGATTGGCAAGGTAAGGAGAAACCGCTGAAGGGTATGAATAATTATGTAAAAACTGTGACAACAAAGATTGTAATAATTTTCAAAATGTTAGCAGAAAGGAGAAAATGGATAAAAGATTCATACCAATACAGAGACACATTTTTTTCCTTAGGTTATATGTACATTTTCACTGCAGAATAGCAAAAATAAAGAATATTTCTAGTGACTTTTTTCTTTTTTGGCTGTTAGCTAAAGTACTATGCTTTTTTAGAAGCAAAGAAGGGCATAGTTGCATAATTATCTATAACTGTGTTCCAAAGACTATTCTACACTTTCCATGTCTTTAGCTGATGAATGTTTTAACTGACAATTTAAGAGTGAGATTTTTTTATTCCAGTGCTCACCTTTCAACTACTTTGCACCTTTACATCAGACTTGCAGTTGATGTAACTGGAAAATTGTATTTATTCTCATATTACATTTATCCATAGTTACTATGTCTCTAACATATAAAATTAAGCCTATGCCCATTTGAAACAAACTAAAGAAAATGTCTATATTTATTTGCTAACAGGACAAGACAACTAGATATTTAATCATTCAAAAATAAAATTGTTAACAGCCACCAGTAGTAATTCAGATGCATCCCAAAAGTCCAATTATAGATAGTTCTCACTTTACAACAGTTTAATGAAGGTTCAAAGTTATGATGCAATTAGAACAGTGATTTATGACTTGTCCTTGAATTTACAACTGTTGCATCAACCCATCCATGGTCACGTGATTGGAATTCAGGCATTTGACAACTGGCTCACGTTGATGACCAGCTGCAGCATCCTGTAAGTCACATGATTACAATTTGCAACCTTTCCAACCAGTTTTTGATGAGGAATGTCAACTGAGGAAACTGGATTCACTTAATGACAAGTGTTTTGTTTTAAGGCAGGGGTGTCAAACTCACGTCATCATGGCGTCATCACATGACGTATCGGGACTTTTTTCCCTCTTCATTAAACCAGGCCTGGGCCTGGCCAGCACGCTACACATCTGTCCCGTGGGCAGGGAGTTTGACAGCCCTGCTTTAAGGGAATCATGTGGTTTCCTTAATGTCCACAGTCAAAATGGTCATAAAATCAGACAGTCACATCCTGATTTACTTAACGATTGTATCACTTAGCAAACCAAATTCCATCTCCCAAAACTAATCATAAACTGAGGATCACTGTTTCAAAGGTTTGGAAAATAATTTTTGTTCTTATTCACTTGTTTATTTACTATTGAAAAGAAGTTCAACAGTTGTCAAACACACAATTAATTGATTAATTTAATTAATCTTTATAGAACTGAATTGTACTATATTTCTGTCTAAAAATATTTGAGGGGCTTCTACAAAGATGAGGGAATCAAAATATTTTCCCATGCACCAAAAGGCAAGACAAGAAACAATGGATGAAAACTAAGCAAGGAGAGAAGCAACTAAGGAGAAGTTTTGTAACGGTGAGAGCAAACAACCAATGGAATGGCTTGGCTTCAGAGCTTGCGGGTGCTCCATCACTGGAGGCTTTCAAGACTAGACTGGACAGACAATGCTATAGGGCAGGGGTCTCCAACCTTGGCTCCTGGAAGCCTGGCGGACTTCAACTCCCAGAGTTCCACAGCCAGCAAAGCTGGCTGTGGAATTCTGGGAGTTGAAGTCCGCCAGGCTTCCAGGGGCCAAGGTTGGAGACCCCTGCTATAGGGTCTCCTGCTCAAGCAGTGGGTTAGACCTCCAAGGTCCTTTACAACTCTATTATTCAATTATTCTGTGTTCTAAAAAGATTATTTTTAGGAGCTGTTGTTCAGGTCAGCTGTTCAAATGAACGGAGACATGTAGTTTTTAAAAAGACAATGCTTGACATGGTTGTGGAATACTATGGTTTGCTAACTCACCCTTCATTTTAGTCGTCACTTATTCTGCTGAATATTTCTGAATAAATTAAGTAGCTATTTTTTCTCTTTCAAAACAAGTAGTGCTTTTCAGATACAGGTAGTCCTCGACTTACGGCCACAATTGAGCCCAAAATTTATTTGTGAAGCGAGTTTGCCCCATTTTACAACCATTCTTGCCAAAGTTGTTAAGTGAATCAAAGCAGTTGTTAAGTGAATCTGGCTTCCCCACTGACTTTGCTTGTCAGAAAATCGTAAAAGGTGATCACATGACCGCAGGACACTGCAACTGTCATAAATATGAGTAATTGCCAAGGTTCTGGATTTTGATCACATGACCAAGGGGATGCTACAGTGGTCATAAGTGTGAAAAACGGTCATAAGTCACTTTTTTCAGTGCCATTGTAACTTTGAACAGTTATTAAATGAACTATTGTAAGTCAAGGACTATTATACTATTATTCCCTTTGCAGGCTTTATTTTGATTCTTTTTTTAAAAAAAACAACAGCATTCTCAAATACATCAAGTTGCACTTTACATTTTTTTAAATGTACCTCAACATAGGTTGTTTTTTTACTCTACACAGTAAAAAAAAAAAAAAGTAAAAATAGTAATAAAATTATTTATAACCCAAAGTTTAAGAAAAAAACAAGCTTCTCCAATAATAATTTGCTCATCCATTTCACTTGCTGAAGCAAAATTTTAATGGTAATTATTTTGTGGATTTTTTTCTGAAAGTGCAAATAAATCTGCAAAGATTCCTCACAGATAACTTTCAGATGGTAAGTTAATGACATTTACTTCAGAGGGCATGAACTATAAAATTAAGTTCTCTCCCATTAAGCTTTCATGCTGCTACTACCCTGTTTCTCCAACAATATGGCCTCCCCCAATAGGAAGTCCCAGCATGTTTTATAGGCATGAAATGAAATTAAGCCCCTCCCCCCAAATTAAGGCCTATATTAAAACATGCGAAATGGGGTGGGGGGGCTTGTTGTTAGGAAGTACTTTTGTTGCACACCCGGATATGGTGCTGCCTGCGTTGACCCCGATACGAAGTGCCCCAACGCCGAGGTCAACATCCAAGCTGTCGCTGCCCGCCTGCCTGAAGATGCAAGGGGGGGGAATTAAGTCACCCCCGAAAAGACGGCCTAGCCATTTTTTCAGGGCTCAAAAAAAAAAAAAGTCCCGGCCTTATTATAGGAGAAACACGGTATTATTGTCTATGCCCATGTCTTCATGGTTTTTTTTATTAATTTTATATGTTTAGTGCTTTGTATTTCTGGTAGACAGAAGAATATCTGCCAAGGAAACTTCAAAATTTGCTAAGAAGTTTAGTTAAAGAAAAAAAATCAGATGTACAGGAATTTATAAAGACATTCTTTTGAATCTATAGATTTCCCATATTCAGCTAGGGAATGTTAACTTATAATACTTTTTTTGATTAAGATAAAAGATTGCTATGGAGAAAAAACTAAGTGGATTTTAAGAATCAGCACTGGCTTGATGGTACATGACCAATCAAGCTATACTTTATCATATATTGAGGCATGTGTACCTAACCTTTCCATCTATAAGATAGAAGAATCTGTATAATAACAAGAATGTGGCCAGGAACTACCATCCACATATATTAGTTTTAGAAATAAGATATTATCTATTGGTGCCATTAATATACACAAGGAATCTGAGGAAAACTAGTATAGTGGAAAACTAGTTTAGTGGTCACGAACACTTCTGTTCGCAACCAAATCAGGTCGCGACCAGAATTTTTGCTTCTGTTTTGCTTCAGGTTACGAACAGATCTTCGGCTGACGACCAAGCAAACCTGAAAATCACCATGGTGATTTCCCCTGCCATGGCAATTTCCCCTTCTGCACCATTTTTTTTTTTGGGGGGGGGGGGCTGTGTGTTTTGCTCCATGCATGCACAAACTGCCATGCTTCCGGTCACTACCAAATTGGGTTGCAACCATAGTCCTGGAACAGATTATGGTCATGACCTGAAGTTCCACTGTATCTATTTTCTTGAGTTTTCAACTACTGTAGGTTCCAGTGATGAGGCAGGGAAGGAAGAGACTGATTTAAAACGGTATCATTGACCATTTGTAAAATCATATTTTTAAGCCTTCAATAAAAATAGAGCCAAAAATTACAGGTCAAGACCTTAAACTTATTCTTTATTTTTCCCTTGGAATCTACAATATTTTCTGGTACTTACAACATATCCGGCTGATATGTCCAAGCATTTAGACACAGTGTCATAAAAATGGTTTTGGAAGATATTATCCTATCGAACTGCAGACAATTGCAGGCAACTCTGCCGGCCAATTTCGATGTCAACGTTAAAATCCTTACAAAGGAAATTTTTCAAGCACCCAAACAGCAGTCCTAACTAGGTTAAAATAAGTACAGGAAGGAGGAATCATGTTTCAAAACAGCAGGGTCAAAGCATGGTTCACCTGGTATGTGTCCCAAAGCCTTATGGTACACTGCAGGGGGATTTCTCTCATCAATAAGTTATTCATCCAACGGAAAGCAAATTGAAGGTATTTCACTTCATATTGTTCTATGTGTTTATGTACTTGGTCTGAAAGAAGAAGAAAAAAGAGCAGAAATAAACTATTGATGATATTTATATAACTGTCACAAAACAGTGTAATATCATATATGTTCTCTACATATCCCAAAACATGGTTCAGAAAATTCTCCATCCCACTTCTTCTGGAATATAAGCAGGAGCTAGGAATGTAAGACTTTGTTCCGGCATTAAACAAATGTCGACTAAAGGAACGTTAATATATTACTAAACTCTTAATTCATAAATGCAGTTATATAATTACACATCTTATTTATTAAATTTATCTATGTTGCCCGTTTAACTATTGAACAATATATCAGGATTACGTAGGAAATATAAATTTTCAGATAGCTGTCCAGACTTTTTATTATTATTCAATTTTACCCCATGTTCCTTTATATACATATTGTCAACTCAAGGCAGTTAACATACTTAATACTCCTGCCTCCTGTTTTCCCCATAACAATTCTGTGAGGTGGGTTGGTATGAGAGATTAAAAAGTGGTCCAAAGTCAGCCAGCTGGTTTTCATGATGAAGCTAACACCAACTGCCTCTCAGCTTTCATTTGACTATCTCCAGTATCAGAGCACCCACAACTCCAGCAGGCAAGCTGTATGGTTGCCTAATAGCTGTCATGACCAGAAAATTCCTCCTAATTTCAATTATTTCATTTCCCTCCCTCCCTCTCCTTACAGGCTTCCATCCAGTGGTTCTAGTTCTATTCGCAGGTACTTTAGAAAATAAATTAACACCCATTCTCCTGTAATAGCGGTGGTTAAATAAATTACAAAAGCCTTTTCATGATTTGCTTACATTACATACAAAATAGCATATAAGGTAAGTTCCCTTTCTATAAAGTCCAAATTGCAATACGTAGTCTTGTTCCTGTTATTTGCTCTATAATTCAATTGTAACCTTTCCATATATACACCCCAGTGATAGTAAAATAAAAAATAAAAAAAAAGGACACCATCATTTCTGCAGTGTTTTCACAATGTACAGGCAGTATAACAAAAGCAGATGCTATCATTACATTTATAAGTAGTCCTCAGTTTACAACAGCAATTAGAACCAGGATTGCTGTTGCTAAGCAGTGCAGTCATAAAACGTCAACATAATGTGACTCTCAGCAATTTCAATCACTGTAACGGAACTGATCAATGACCTTGGAGAAATAGAACACAAAACATAAAGGGGCTAGAAGGATCTTAGAAGTCTTTTAGTCCAACCGCCTGTTCAATTTGAAGCCCCTGTTCAAGCAGGACTTTATACCATTCCAGACAAATAATTGTCCAATCTCTTCTTGAAAAACTCCAGTGATGGAGCACCTACAATATCTGGAGGCAAGCTGTTCCACGGATGGTTCTAAGTGTCAGAAAATTTATCCTAAGTTCAAGGTTGGATTTATCTTTAATGATCTTCCACCTGTTACTGCATGTCCTGCTTTGGAGAATGGGCCAACCTCCCCTTCTCTGTGAGATAATTAATGCATCTCTAGTTCTTCTCTTTGTTAGATTAGGCATACCCAGTTTCTTCATCCTGGAGTTTAGACTCCAGATCCATTATTTTCTCTGTATTCTTTCTTTCTAGAATCTCAGCAGCTTTTTTGTATCATGGTGATCCCAATTGGATGCAATAATCCATGTGTGGTCTCACTAGTGCTATATAAAGTAACATCAGTTCATGTGATCTTGATATTAACCCTCTATTGACTCAGCCGAGGGCTACATTGAACTTTTGGGAGACTGGCTCTCATATTGCTGGCTCTTTGTTACTTGGTAGCCCATTAGGGCACCTCCTAGATCACAGGTGTCAAACTCACCGTGTCACGTTGTGGTCATGTGACGTTTCATGACGTTTTTCCCATTCACACAGCTGGGGTGGGCAAGGCCTATTCGTGATGCATCCGGCCCGAGGACCACCTGTTTGACATCCTTGTCCTAGATCCTTCTCATAGTTACTACTGTTGAGTCAGACACTACCTATTCTATACCTGTGCATTTGTTGTTGTTTTTTCTTGCCCGAGGGTAGGACCCAACTTTTCTCGCAACCGAATTGAATTTTGTTGTAAGTGACGATCACGTAAGTGTGGGATACAGCAACTGTAATAAGTGTAAGCCTGTTGTCAAGCATCTAATTTGAGGTCAATTTTGTTGTAAGTACTACTTGTTCAGGGCCATCACAACTTTCAACTATCCCTGAATGAATGTTTATAACTCAAGGGCAATCATTAGATAGCAAATTATAGCAAATTCTAAATTTTGAACTTTCAGACCACCACTCAGAGAAAAGTTCATCACTATCTTTGTTACACATAGTGTATTTGTGGTACGAGAGAGAACATTTATCTTAACTAAGAAATGCCATACATAAAGACCAGATATTACTGATTAGTAAATTTATACTGCTTACAACTAAATATCATAAGTTAATTAAAGCTTTAGTCATGATTAAAACAAATAGGCAGCAACTTCCACTTATTTATATAACAATTATCAGAAAATCTTGTGGATAATAAAACCAGCAAACCAAGGCAACTTAAATGTTTCAAATTTATTTTAAAGCAAAACAAAACGAAAAGAAAAATATTGAATTTCCCATGGGCTTTTATTACTTTTTAACATATTGAAAAATGGACAACTAAATGCAAAGCTTTTAATTGTCATTTATTTGATAATATATGAACAAACCATAGAAAACGCACAGGATGAAAAGATTCATTCCTCTTTTTTCAAAAGTAATTGTGAGCAGATGTTATTTCACTGATAAAGGTAATTTGGTTGGCAATAATTCTTAATTTAAATTTTCCATGTCATTGAAAGAAAGCATGCAGATGTAATAAAAGGCTTGGCAGATGTAATTATTGCCATCTTTTAAACTTAGAATTTTTCCAAAGATACTTATGCAGCAGTTTGAAACAATAAAATTGTGCTAAATCTTCAAGAAATAATAGCACTTGTATCAAAATGAAGAAACACAAGTGATTTTATTTTAACAGTCTTTTCAGCACTTTTACATCTTATATAAAACTACTGGAAATGTTTGAGGTAAGGCATCCATTTTTTAAAAGAATGGTTAGAAACACACCATTTATATCATAGATTTGCTGTGTTTGGATTTAAGAGGTAACGTGTTTATGCAAGTGCATGATATGTTTTACAAACAATTAAATAATGACTCCATAATTTATCCTTAAACAGACTATGTGAAAAAAAAACCAATGTTTAGTTAAAATGGTATCTTAACTTACTAAAAACATTGTAATCACTAGATCAAATACTTCTAATATAAAGTGCTGCCTGAAGTTAGAATTTAAAACTTGGGCAGTTTCAGGCAGTGTGAATTTTGTTTGTTGTGTGTCTTGTTTAAGCCAACTGCCTCTCCTGAGTCTCTGAAAGTAAAAGTGAAACCCTCACTGTTGTAATCAACGGATTGACCAATGGTCCAGGAATAGTCAAATGGTAAAGAAATGGACTAAATGTTGGAAAACCAATTTCAAATGTGTCCAGGAACATTACAAAGTGCTTTTGCCCTATACATCTCCACCGAATGTGTAGAAAATCTTCCTTTACATAAAAGACCCAAACAATTCTGAAATAGAAGCATCTATTTTAAGTTTGATTACATGTATTCCTGAAAGAATTAAGTAAGTTTCATCATATATCCCATGTAAAATGACCTCCATGTGTATATAAAGCTATGTATGTAGCTTTATAAGGTTAGCTAATGCTCACTTTGAAAATGCTGCAAAAATGTTTATAGGTTAAATTCAACTGGTCTTGTATTTTAACAATTTGCTTGGTAGCCATAGATAATCAGGAATTCCATAGGGAACAGCACATACTGAGAAAGTGATAAGATTTTTCCATTGCTCCTTTAGCAATCCAGTTGTTTTTTATGCCATCCTTATAGAAAAATTCAGAACATAAATAAATGCAGCAGCGAAAAGAGTTAAGATGGATCATTCTATTCATTCCTCAAGTCGAGTAATGCTCATGTATCTATATTCAACATATGTTTTTGGTAGGATGGAATTTTTTTAAAATAAATAGAACACCTTTATTGTCATTGCATTTCACTCTCTCGTTTTTTAAATAAACAATAGTAGTTCCTATTAACAAAAAGATCATAGATTTGTAGAGTATTGGTGTTAACCCTGGGTTCCCCAACCAGGGTTAAGGAGACAAGCTAAACAGAATGTGCAGCGTTAGTCAGATAGCATACAGATAAATGAGTGATATAAGTTTGTATGTTTGTTAACATACAGTAAAAATAACAGATACGCTTGTGCTATCAAAAATATAGTTTATTCCATTTATAGCATAGTCAAAATAACAGTCCATTAGTCATGTATCATTTAGTCAGTCCATTCAAAGATATTCAGTTAGCAAAGTCCGTGTAGAATATCCTATGTCAGTTCACTTACAAATCAGTCCTTTGTCTCTCTCCCGTTCAAGTAACGCAGTCTTGAGTCCATGCAGTAATTAGGGATCATCAAAGCCAGAGAGAGCAAGCTGACGTTCCTTGCTTCTTTTATGGTGCTTTTCACAACCACTCCCTTAATTACATTCCTATATTTAAAGTTGCAGACACTTTAACTTATAAACCATGATAACATATTTATTATCTTACCTAAACCAGTTAGGGTAAACAATGTTATCCCTAACATTCTCCCCTTTTAGGTAAATATAATAATATAACTATTTACATCTTTAAATCATATTTGTTATAACTCTCTTTAAACTTAATTACTCCTTGAGCTTTTGTAAATTGGTCTACAATGTTTTCTTCCGTCATGCAGTATTCCAATTTAATTAGCCCATTCTTTACAGATTCTCTAACATTTAAGTATCTTAAATCAGTATGCTTTGATCTAGTTTTTACAGCAATACTAGAAGCTAACTTTATGGCTGCCTGGTTGTCCTTGTACACAATAATGGAATCTTTAACAGTTATACCCATGTCTAATAATAACTGTTTGTACAGAATTAAGTCAGTGCATAGTAATGACAGATATGAAAATTCCGCTTCCATCGTGGACAAGCTAATATGCTGTTGTCTGATTGACCTCCACCCTATTAGTGTCTTACCAAATAATATAGCCATCCCAGATGTTGATTTTCTAGTGTTTCTGTCAGTTGCAAAACTTACATCTGCATAGGCACTAAGACTCAAATCACCCTTTGGTTCTAAATACAAGGCAGGGTTCATTGTTCCTTTAAGATATCTTAAAATTCTTTTTAATGATTTCCAATGACATTGATGTGGATCTGAATTAAAACGTGCCAGCTGATTTACACTATAAGCTATATCTGGCCTAGACCAATTGCTTATATATGATAAGCTACCAATCAAAGATTGATATATAGACTTATCAAATTTGGGACTTTGATCATCAGTTTGGCAAACTTCCTGACTCATTGGAGTCTTTGCCGGTTTACAAAGTTCCATTTTATATGTTTTAATTAATTGGCAAATTTTATCTTCTTGAGATATCTTAAATCCATTTTTTGTTTTGTTAATTGTCAGTCCTAGATACCTTTTAATTTCACCTAAATGCTTTAATTTTATCTTTTTGGCTAATAATGATATAATCTCATTAGCTTCATTATTAGTCTTAGTTATCAAAGCAATATCATCTGTAAATAATAATAATAATGACACTGTTCCATTATTTTCTCTTTTAAACACACATGGATCTGCTAAACCAGATTTAAAACCTATATTGTTTCATTCTTTCACAATACATTGGTTCCACTCAAAGCCAGATTGTTTCAACCCGTAAAGACTCTTTTTGAGTTTCCAACAATCATTACTATTTACTTTATTGTCTTTTATAATAACTGGCTTTTT
The DNA here is from genome assembly GCA_033807585.1 of Hydrophis major. Taxonomy (NCBI): domain Eukaryota; kingdom Metazoa; phylum Chordata; class Lepidosauria; order Squamata; family Elapidae; genus Hydrophis; species Hydrophis major. The sequence continues at coordinate 142,012,581 of CM066331.1, forward strand.
CAAATATAGTGTGCTGCAATGGTGCATGCAAATAAGCAGTTTCTACATCTAAATGGTTAATGACATAGTTTTTCTAAGCTGCCCACACTAAAGCTGCTCTCAAAGATGTTGCCTTAAGACTTGGTGCAAAAACTTCATCGTATTCAGATGCAGTTTGATTAAATCCTTGAGCTACCAACCTAGCCTTGTGGGTAACAGTCTAATCATTTCCAGTTTTTACTTTAAATATCCATTTGCACCCAATGGATTTTTCTCCTGGAGGTAATTTAGCATCTTCATATACTTTCATTACCTTTAATGAATTTAGTTCTTTTTCCATTGCCTTTTGCCAATTCTCCTGATCCTTAGCAGAATACATCCTAAGTTCATCTACACTAGTTGGAACTTTAGTTACTTGGCAAACTATACTTGCTTGATACCTATCAGGTGGTCTAGTTACAAGTGTAGTACATCTAGGTATAACAGGACTTACAGGTGGACTTTCATAAACTAACTCTTCTTGATTATCTAACTCTTCCTGATCAACTGTTTCCTCTTGTTCTGGTCCTATTTGCTCTTCGTGGACTTCTTCTTTAATTGGACTCTTCTTGTAACTAGTCTGTTCTTTCTGCCTTTTGTAGGGTTGAATAATTACTTCATTATTTAAATCTTGCTCTAATCTATTCCATCCTACATGTTCTAGGAATTTAGCACTAGCACTGGTGTAAACTCTAGATGTACCTGGTTCCCAGAATCTATAAGATCTATGATTAGATTCATAGCCTACAAAAAATAATCTTTTAGCTCTATGCTGTCCTTTTTGTCTGAGTTGTATAGGGATATGCATCCATGCTGGTTCTCCAAATGTGTGCATGTAACTTAAATCAGGTTTTGTACCATGCCACAGTGTGAAAGGTAATTCACCTGTTGTTGAATTAACAACATTATTTAATATATGATTACCACACATTATTGCTTCTCCCCATAAATTGTCAGGTTATCCTGAATCAGACAACATAGTACGTGCCATTGACTGTAGTGTTTGGCCTCGTCTCTCTATAAAGGCATTATGTTGTGGCCTATATGGTGCAGACTTTTTATGTTGAATACCTAACATTCTAAGTCTATTCTGGAATTTATTATTTGTAAATTCCGCACCATTATCTGTTATAAGAGTTACTAATTTCTTTTTAGTTTTTCTTTCTGCAAATTTTATCCAATTAAATAGATTTAGATACGTTTCAGTTTTGCTCTTCATTAAATAGCAAAACCCATATCTAGAATAATGGTCCATTATACTTAATATGTATCGAGCTCCTCCTACACTTGGTTTTTTCGGACCTATTAAATCAGCAAATACTACTTCTAAAGGATCTTTGGTAGTAAATCCATCAACTCTATTAGCCGGTTTGACCTTGCCTTTGCTTTGATTACAAATAGAACATTGCAAATACTTATTACAAGGTTTCAAACTTATTCCCTTAGATAATTCAACAGTTTTCTTAATCATTTTAAAATTTAAATGCCCTAGCCATCGGTGTAACAAGTGAATACATTCATCATGAGGTTTCTTATTATCATAAACCGTGTTAGCCACCTCTAAGCCATTATCATTTAACACATATAATTCACCTCTTAAAGATGCAGTAATTTTCTTATTTTCTTTTTCAATTATGCAGTTATCTCCTTTAAAGGTAACTATATATCCTAGTTTAACCAAAATTCTAACTGAAATTAAATTAAACTTAAGTTGTGGTACATATAACATTTTTACATTCTCTTTTATAAAAGAACAATATGCTATACCTTGACCTTTAGCTTTCAGTTTCCAGCCATTGGCTAACGATATCTGCTGTGTACTCTTGGACATTTTAATAAAATTTTTGTCATCATTTGTTATACAGTGGGATGCTCCACTGTCAACCACCCATAAATTATTTTTTACAGCTCCGTTAGTATACATGGCTAACTCTAAATTTTTATTTTTATTTTGGTTACTTTTAGTATTCTGGCCAGTGTTCTGGCGCTTTGCTTTTTTACAAAATCTTGCCAAATGTCCTCTTCCTCCACAATTAAAACATTTTTTAATTGCGTATGCAGTAGGAGATTCATTATCTTCTTTTTGAAGTTGCTCCCTCCTTAACTGATCTCTTTCAAGTCTTCTTCTGGCCTCTTCAATCAATCTGCCAGTTATATCAGTTAAAGTTAGACTTTCCTTAAGCAAAATTTCAAGGGAAGTGACGTAGTTGTCATAACTTTCTTCTTGTGAAGATAGAATTATATAGACTTGGTGTAATTCAGAGAAAATAAGCTCTGTCTCGTGCAGTTCTTGAAAAATGCTTTTCATAGTTTCCAAATGACTCAGCATATCACCATTCGTCTGGAGATGCATCCTGAAAAGCTTTCGTGTTAGATTTATGTGAGCACCAACGTTATCTCGGACATAAATCCTCTTCAGCTTCTACCAACACCCAACAGCCGTTTGCTCTCCGTAGATATGAACAAGTTGCTGGTCAGTTAATGTTAATCCTATTATGCAAATAGCTTGTTCATTTTTATGCATAAATTCTTCTATCTTTCGTCTATCTTCCTCAATCTCTGGATCCCATTCCTCTACATTTGGTGGATTTTCAATTATGTTCCACAGACCTTCTCTTCGTAGAAGTAGACTACATTTCATAGACCATGATACATAGTTTGTTCCATCCAGCTTGGATATAAGGGACAAACTTTGTAGATTGACTTGTGCCATGTTTTCTTTATATAGGATATAAATCTACAATTAATAAAACACAGCTGTCTGTTTACTGTAATATATAACAACACAAACTCTCACTTTTTACATAAATCTGTTTTATCCTAGTTAAACTGACTTTGCAGCCTCTGGGCCCATAACCAGTGTTAAGCCTGGGTTCCCCAACCAGGGTTAAGGAGACAAGCTAAACAGAATGTGCAGCGTTAGTCAGATAGGTATACAGATAAATGAGTGATATAAGTTTGTATGTTTGTTAACATACAGTAAAAATAACAGATACGCTTGTGCTATCAAAAATATAGTTTATTCCATTTATAGCATAGTCAAAATAACAGTCCATTAGTCATGTATCATTTAGTCAGTCCATTCAAGGATATTCAGTTAGCAAAGTCCGTGTAGAATATCCTATGTCAGTTCACTTACAAATCAGTCCTTTGTCTCTCTCCCGTTCGAGTAATGCAGTCTTGAGTCCATGCAGTAATTAGGGATCATCAAAGCCAGAGAGAGCAAGCTGACGTTCCTTACTTCTATTATGGTGCTTTTCACAACCACTCCCTTAATTACATTCCTATATTTAAAGTTGCAGACACTTTAACTTATAAACCATGATAACATATTTATTATTTTACCTAAACCAGTTAGGGTAAACAATGTTATCCCTAACAATTGGGATTCAAAAATTTTTTACAACCTGTTCTGTGGGCATGGCTTGGTGGGCATGGCATGGGAAGGATACTGTAAAATCCCCATACCCTCCCCACTCCTGGGAGATTACTGCAAATTCGCATTCCCTCCCCACCCCACTAACCTGCTTTCCAGCTCCGTTCTCCCGTGCAGGGCAACCAAAGGAGACCCAACCAATCAGCTGGGACTCGGTAGGCAGAGAAGAGATGGGGGCAGGGCCAGTCAGAGGTGGTATTTGCCGGTTCTCTGAACTACTCAAAATTTCCACTAGAGGTTCTCCAGAACTGGTCAAAACCTGCTGAATACCACCTCTGGATTTGTACAATTGTGTACAAATGATGGGCTGCAGTAATCAATCAATATAATATGGGATTAATACATGAAATTACCATTTTATTTCAAACTCCAATAATGAACTTTATTTTGAATTTCCCTAGCCCAGGAGATTAATTTCAATTGATACATTTAATTTTACTGTCTGAACCAACAGGCACTATCATCCCTAAATTCCATAAATCAGAGAGGAAAATCAAATGGTACAGGCTTTGTAAAAACGGCTTGCTGTTTTATACCAGGAAATGAATTTGATTATGTTCAATAAAACTGAGTTTTAGATCAGCAAGCTTTTAATAAACCTCAGAAAAGTAATTAAAATAGTTTGCCTTGTAACACTTTTTATACAGTTTAAAACAGCTTTGCTTATAAATATTGTAATTCAACAAATCCTTTGGAACTGAAATCTTAATCCACCAAGATAAAAAAACAACTCTTTCATAAAACGACAACATATGCCTGTGATTCTAAGAGTTGAACATTTATTATAACTGATCTGTAAAATGTATGATGAGGAGAGGGAACCCTAACAGGCAATAGAGACATTATGCCTCAGTTCATAAAGATTCCATGTAAAATTGTCTTGACAACAGTTTTTCTCAGTAAGTTTATATTAACATTAAGATAATTAAATGTTACTTAATTTTTCAGGATGACCTTTCATCACAATGAGAGCCAGTTTTATTTATACATACATACATACATACATACATACATACATACATACATGTATGTATGTATGGTATTCAGCTTTGTTCGGGTATTTTCCCACGTCATTATAGTTGTGCTTTTAAAGTTGTAGCAACATTTCGGCAGAATCTCATCTGCCATCATTTGGCTTCTGTATTGTGTTCGTCTGTGAGTCAGACTTTTACAGTTGTTTCAGTTTTAAATTTGGGGCTAGCCTACTGCTGTGCCAGAATGGTTTTTTCTTCATCCTGATTGGTTGGGAGTCTTAGTCTGTATTTATTGGTCTTGGAATTTGCTGTGTTCTGCTTGATTGGTGTTTCTAATATCATCTGTCTGTTTTGTGGCTTTTTTTGTCTTGATTGGCTGGCAACATTGTGTTCTTGTATTGGAGGCTTTTAGTGCAGCTTGGCTCCGAGTAAATGGACGGCTATCATTTATTAGGAAGCTAGGTTTCATCTGGGTGCCTGGTTGTGGTGTGTTTGAGCTGGAGGTATCAGGGGGGATCTATTTGTACCCAGGTGTTTGCCTGGCTTGTGGTACAGAGATTTTTGTTTGTTTGTGAGTGCAGGCTTCCAAATATTTGACAGTCTGGTGGAATCCTCTTTTCTATTCATGCTTTCAGGTCTTTTTTTCAATCTCTATGGCTTCTCTGATAATTCTGTGGATGGGGTTTTCTATAGTTGCTAGGGTTTTGGTGCCATTGAAGTCGATGCTATGACCTGTTGCTTTCATATGTTGGACTAGTAAGTAAGTGTGTTCCAGCTTTTTGACTGCATTTTTGTGTTCATCCAGGCATGTACTTATTCTTCTATTGGTCTGTCCAATGTATGTGGCAGGGCATGATGCACAGGGGACTTCATATATGCCTTGGTTTTCCAGGTCAATTTTATCTTTGGGGTTTCTTAGGATGGCTGCTATTTTTTTGTCTGTTTTGAAGGCAGTCTTGATGTGATGCCTGTGTAATATCTTACTGATTTTGTCTGTAGTACCTCTTATGTGGGGCAGGACAGCTGTTCCATAGGTCTGTTCATCTTCTAGGTCTCCATTATGTCTCAGTGTGTTTTTGGGCATCAAGCCGGTGATTTTGCTTTTGTGAAAGCCGTCGCTGTCAGTACTTTAGTCAGGGTGCATAGTTCAGTCTTTATGTGTGTCTTATCTGCCAGGCGTTTGGTTCTGGCAATTAAGTGTTCGCACACTAGGACACATCATATACCAGAAGAAAACACACACCAACCGCTACCTCAACGCCCAATCCCACCAGCACCCAGCACAGATAAACTCCGTGACCAAAACACTAATCAATAGAATCAAACGCCTGGCAAACAAGACATACATAAAGACTGAACTATGCACCCTGACTAAAGTACTGACAGCCAACGGCTCCCACAAAACCAAAATCACAGGCCTGATCCATAAAAACACACTGAGACACTGAGATTGAAAAAAGACCTGAAAGCATGAATAGAAGAGATGACTCCACCAGACTGTCAATTATTTGGAAGCCTGCACTCAAAAACAAAAAAATCTCCACACTACAAACCAAGCAAACACCTGGGTACAAATAGATCCCCCCTGATACCTCCAGCTCAAACACTAGTCTGATCTTTTTGCCTTTTGTAGGGTTCAATAATTACTTCGTTATTTAAATCTTGCTCTAATCTATTCCATCCTACATGTTCTAGGAATTTAGCACTAGCACTGGTGTAAACTCTAGATATACCTGGTTCCCAGAATCTATAAGATCTGTGATTAGATTCATATCCTACAAAAAATAATCTTTTAGTTCTATGCTGTCCTTTGTGTCTGAGTTGTGAAGAGATATGCACCCATGCTGGTGCTCCAAATGTGTGCATGTAACTTAAATCAGGTTTTGTACCATGCCACAGTGTGAATGGTAATTCACCTGTTGTTGAATTAACAACATTATTTAATATATGATTACCACACATTATTGCTTCTCCCCATAAATTGTCAGGTAATTCTGAATCAGACAACATAGTACGTGCCATTGATTGTAGTGTTTGGCCTCGTCTCTCTATAAAGGCATTATGTTGTGGCCTATATGGTGCAGACTTTTTATGTTGAATACCTAACATTCCAAGTCTATTCTGGAATTTATTATTTGTAAATTCCGCACCATTATCTGTTATAAGAGTTACTAATTTCTTTTTAGTTTTTCTTTCTGCAAATTTAATCCAATTAAATAGATTTAGATACGTTTCAGTTTTGCTCTTCATTAAATAGCAAAACCCATATCTAGAATAGTGGTCCATTATACTTAATATGTATCGAGCTCCTCCTACACTTGGTTTTTTTGGACCTATTAAATCTGCAAATACTACCTCTAAAGGCTCTTTGGTAGTAAATCCATCAACTCTATTTGCCGGTATGACCTTGTTTTTGCTTTGATTACAAGCAAAACATTGCAAATACTTATTACAAGGTTTCAAACTTATTCCTTTAGATAGTTGAACAGTTTTCTTAAGCATTTTAAAATTTAAATGCCCTAGCTGTCGGTGTAACAAGTGAATACATTCATCATGAGGTTTCTTATTATCATAAACCATGTTAGCCACCTCTAAACCATTTTCATTTAAAACATATAATTCACCTCTTAAAGATGCAGTAATTTTCTTATCTTCTTTTTCAATTATGCAGTTATCTCCCCTAAAGGTAACTACATATCCTAGTTTAACCAAAATTCTAACTGAAATTAAATTAAACTTAAGTTGTGGTACATATAACATTTTTACATTCTCTTTTATGAAAGAACAATATGCTATACCTTGACCTTTAGCTTTCAGTTTCCAGCCATTGGCTAACAATATCTGCTGTGTACTCTGGGACATTTTAATAAAATTTTTGTTATCATTTGTTATACAGTGGGATGCTCCACTGTCAACTACCCATAAATTATTTTTTACAGCTCCGTTAATATACATGGCTAACTCTAAATTTTTCTTTTTCTTTTGGTTACTTTTAGTATTCTGGCCAGCGTTCTGGCGCTTTGCTTTTTTACAAAATCTTGCCAAATGTCCTCTTCCTCCACAATTAAAACACTTTTTAATTGCGTATGCAGTAGGAGATTCATTATCTTCTTTTTGAAGTTGCTCCCTCCTTAACTGATCTCTTTCAAGTCTTCTTCTTGCCTCTTCAATCAATCTGCCAGTTATATCAGTTAAAGTTAAACTTTCCTTTGGCAAAATTTCAAGGGAAGTGACATAGTTATCATAACTTTCATCTAGTGAAGATAGAATTATGTAGACTTGGTGTAGTTCAGAGAAAATAAGCTCTTTCTCATGCAGTTCTTGAAAAATGCTTTTTATAGTTTTCAAATGACTCAGCATATCACCATTCGTCTGGAGATGCGTCCTGAAAAGCTTCCATGTTAGATTTGTGACCAGCAACGTTATCTCGGACATAAATCCTCTTCAGCTTCTGCCAACACCCAACAGCCGTTTGTTCTCCACGGATATGAACAAGTTGCTGGTCAGATAGTGTTAGTCCTATTATGCAAAGAGCTTGTTCATTCTTCTGCTTAAAGTCTTCTATCTTTTGTCTATCTTCCTCAACCTCTGGATCCCATTCCTCTACGTTTGGTGGATTTTCAATTATGTTCCACAGACCTTCTCTTCGTAGAAGTAGACTATATTTCATAGACCATGATACATAGTTTGTTCCATCCAACTTGGATATAAGGGACAAACTTTGTAGCTTGACTTGTGCCATGGTTTCTTATATGGATATAAAACTATAATTAATAAAACACAGCTGTCTGTTTACTGTAACGTATAACAACACAAACTCTCACTTTTTACATAAATCTGTTTTATCCTAGTTAAACTGACTTTGAAGCCTCTGGGCCCATAACCAGTGTTAAGCCTGGTTTCTCCATAACCAGGGTTAAGGGGACAAGCTAAACAGAATGTGCAGCGTTAATCAGATAGGCATACAAATAAATGTGTGAGATAAGTTTGTATGTTAGTTAACATACAGTAAAAATAACAGATAAGCTAGTGTTATCAAAAATATAGTTTATTCCATTTAGAGTTATAGCATAGTCAAAATAACAATCCATTCGTCATGTATCGTTTTAGTCAGTCCATTCAAGGATATTCAATTAGCAAAGTCCGTGTAGAATATCCAATGTCAGTTCACTTACAATAAATCAATCCTCTCACCGTTGATAAATCAACAGTCCTTTCTCTCTCCCGTTCCAGTAGGGGAAAAACGCAGTCTTCAGTCTATCCAGTTATTAGGGATCATAAAGCCAGAGAGAGCAAGCTGCTGTGCCTTGCTTCTTTTATGGTGCTTTTACAACCACTCCCTTAATTACATTCTTACAGTTAAAGTTACAGACACTTTAACTAACAAACCATGATAACATATTATTATTTTACCTAAACCAGTTAGGGTAAACAATGTTATCCCTAACAAGGTGTATATAGGAGGCAGGAGTATTCGGTATGTTCACCACCTTGACAGACATATATAAAATGGGGGGGGGGGGTTGGTTTAAAAAATGACAACAACAGCAATGTAACCCAAGGCCCTGAGAAGCACTTCACAGGTGGACAAAAAAGTCAAATCTAATCTAAGCATTTGGATGACTGTGCAACAAATAATAATAATAACAACAATAACAATAATAATAGTGGGTATCCTTGCATTTGGACAGGCCTCATTGGCATGCCAGGCATTTTTTTCTATTTTTAATTTATCATTGTGGTCCTTTCCTCTCAACAAGTTATATAGGCCTATTTTAAAGTGATTTTCATTGGTACAAGTACTGTTTCCAACTGTTAGTAGTAGGTTTGCCATGCTCTCTTTCAAACTCATTAAAAATAATTCTTTGAGCTCTTAATTGTACTATTGCTTACAGTTTAACTCCTGTATATGCCTTTTTTGCTATGTTTTCCAGTCTTTTTCCCTAATTATTATTATTTTTATCCTGTATAAGGGTGTCACAACCTGTGGTCACAACAATAGATTTGTTGATTACTATGGTACTGTTCAAGCTTCTAATTGAACATTCTCCAAAGGACACAATTCCCCTTGTTTTTAAGGCTTACCATCAATCCGGCTAACAAGCTCTTCCAGCATTTTTACTTTCTTCTGAATACCAGGCTGAGCAAAGGTATAGTTATCCTAGAAGACAAAACATTTTAAAAATTACCTGTTGACCAAGAGAAATAAAAACGGTGCTTCAAAAAAGTTCACCTAGTTAAATGTATATTGCATTTCTAGATAGCATCTACTTTCAGTTCCTCTCACCTTTGATAAATGACCAACAACAAAATAATTAAGTTAAATAATGAAGTTACCAAGAGAAATATTTTTATTAATTATAACCATACAGCTGCTGTTAAAACCTTTTATTAATTATAACCATACAGCTGCTGTTAAACCATACAGCTGCTGTTAAAACCAACAATGGAACATTCTGGCCTGTTTAAGGAAGAAATCCTTTCTCTAACCGATGCATCGCCAACAACAGAAAAATAAAAGTTAGGAGTTATACCACCTGAGAGGAAATAAATACATCAAACAGAGAGCAGAAGTAGGGAGAGTGCAGATTTATTGATGTTTTATCTTTGTAATAAAGATGTCAATTGTTACTTCAGCAAAAAGTATTGACACGATATCAATATTGCAAATATAAGAAATTGCCAACAATATATTCCCAAATCTTGGAAATAGTTAACTATTCCATATCACAGTTCCTGTTAAAAAAGAAATGCATTGTAAATGCTCCATTATTCCAAATTCTAAGAAGTCAGCTTCTCTGAAAAAGTATCTGAGAATTCTAGGTATGACATGCTAAACTATCTGAAAAGATTTTTATTCCAGTTGAAACAGTGGTATATTTTTTGTCCTCAATGGAGGAATAATGCCTATAAAGAAAACGATAGCTCAAATTCTAGGTGGTGAGGTAATTGTATTTCTGTGCTTTCAAAAAGAGCTACATGATGCAGATTTTCCTTTTAATACGTTAAAAGAAAAGAACTCACAAGCTATATTAAAGCTTTCAATCACTAACCATTTTTCAAACCTAAGAGCCATGTTAAAATTCTTATTGGATACTATGCGACATGCTTTATACATCATTCTCTTGAAAAACAGAAACAACAGAAAGGAATAATAAAAACAACGCAAAAGAGAACATTTTCACAAACAGTAGTAATTGTAAACAGAGAAAAGTGCCTCTGTCAATAACAAAATTATTCTTACAGGGAAGAAAGAGCAGTCAGGAGAACATTGGGGCTCACAGGATCTTACAGTATGTTCACCAACTAATCTCTTATTAAAATTAAAGGGGCGCTTTTTTCCCAGATAGAAATTGCCTTATTCTATCTACCTACATGGAAGTTTTTGTTTCAGCCCATGTATATTCATGGCCATTGTTAAGCCTGGGTTCCCCAACCAGGGTTAAGGAGACAAGCTAAACAGAATGTGCTGCACATTCTGTTAGTCAGATAGGCATACAGATAAATGAGTGATATAAGTTTGTATGTTTGTTTACATACAGTAAAAATAACAGATACGCTTGTGCTATCAAAAATATAGTTTATTCCATTATGAGTTCATAGCATAGTCAAAATAACAGTCCATTAGTCATGTATCATTTAGTCAGTCCATTCAGGGATATTCAGTTAGCAAAGTCCGTGTAGAATATCCTATGTCAGTTCAGTTACAAATCAGTCCTTTGTCTCTCTCCCGTTCGAGTAACGCAGTCTTGAGTCCATGCAGTAATTAGGGATCATCAAAGCCAGAGAGAGCAAGCTGTTGTCTTGCTTCTTTCAAAGTGCTTTCACAACCACTCCCTTAATTACATTCCTATATTTAAAGTTGCAGACACTTTAACTTATAAACCATGATAACATATTTATTATTTTACCTAAACCAGTTAGGGTAAACAATGTTATCCCTAACATTCTCCCCTTTTAGGAAATAATAATAAATATAACTATTTACATCTTTAAATCATATTTGTTACAACTCTCTTTAAACTTAATTACTCCTTGAGCTTTTGTAAATTGGTCTGCAATGTATTCTTCTGTCATGCAGTATTCCAATTTAATTAGCCCATTCTTTACAGATTCTCTAACATTTAAGTATCTTAAATCAGTATGCTTTGATCTAGTTTTTACAGCAATACTAGTAGCTAACTTTATGGCTGCCTAGTTGTCCTCGTACACAATAATGGAATCTTTAACAGTTACACCCATGTCTAATAATAACTGTTTATACAAAATTAAGTCAGTGCATAATAATGACAGACATGAAAATTCCGCTTCCATCGTAGACAAGCTGATATGCTGTTGTCTGATTGACCTCCACCCTATTAGTGTCTTACCAAATAATATAGCCATCCCAGATGTTGATTTTCTAGTGTTTATGTCAGTTGCAAAACTTGCATCTGCATAGGCATTAAGACTCAAATCACCCTTTGGTTCTATATACAATGCATGGTTCATTGTTCCTTTAAGATATCTTAAAATTCTCTTTAATGATTGCCAATGACATTGATGTGGATCTGAATTAAAACGTGCCAGCTGATTAACACTATAAGCTATATCTAGCCTTGACCAATTGCTTATATATGATAAGCTACAAATCAAAGATTGATATGTGGACTTATCAAATTTGGGACTTTGATCATCAGTTTGGCAAACTTCCTGACTCATTGGAGTCTTTGTCGTTTTACAAAGTTCCATTTTATATGTTTTAATTAATTGGCAAATTTTATCTTTTTGAGATATCTTAAATCCATTTTTTGTTTTGTTAATTGTCAATCCTAGATACCTTTTAATTTCACCTAAATGCTTTAATTGTATCTTTTTAGCTAATAATGATATAATCTCATTAGCTTCATTATTAGTCTTAGTTATCAAAGCAATATCATCTGTAAATAATAACAATAATGACACCATTCCATTATTTTCTCTTTTAAACACACATGGATCTGCTAAACCAGATTTAAAATCTATATTGTTTAATTCTTTCACAATATATTGGTTCCACTCAAAGCCAGATTGTTTCAACCCGTAAAGACTCTTTTTGAGTTTCCAACAATCATTACTATTTACTTTATCGTCTTTTATAATAATTGGCTTTTTCAAATATATAGTGTGCTGCAATGGTGCATGCAGATAAGCAGTTTCTACATCTAAATGGTTAATGACATAGTTTTTCTTAGCTGCCCACACTAAAGCTGCTCTCAAAGATGTTGCTTTAAGACTTGGTGCAAAAACTTCATAGTAATCAGATGCAGTTTGATTAAATCCTTGAGCTACCAACCTAGCCTTGTGGGTAACAGTCCAATCATTTCCAGTTTTTACTTTAAATATCCATTTGCACCCAATGGATTTTTCTCCTGGAGGTAATTTAGCATCTTCATATACTTTCGTTACCTTTAATGAATTTAATTCCTTTTCCATTGCCTTTTGCCAATTCTCCTGATCCTTAGCAGGATACATCTTAAGTTCATCTACACCAGTTGGAACTTTAGTTACTTGGCAAACTATACTTGCTTGATACCTATCAGGTGGTCTAGTTATACGTGTAGTACGTCTAGGTATTACAGGACTAACAGGTGGACTTTCCTTTATTAACTCTTCTTGATTATCTAACTCTTCCTGATCAACTGTTTCCTCTTGTTCTGGTCCTATTTGCTCTTCGTGGACTTCTTCTTTAATTGGACTCTTCTTATAACTAGTCTGATCTTTCTGCCTTTTGTAGGGTTGAATAATTACTTCATTATTTAAATCTTGTTCTAATCTATTCCATCCTACATGTTCTAGGAATTTAGCACTAGCACTGGTGTAAACTCTAGATGTACCTGGTTCCCAGAATCTATAAGATCTATGATTAGATTCATATCCTACAAAAAATAATCTTTTAGCTCTATGCTGTCCTTTGTGTTTGAGTTGTGTAGGGATATGCACCCATGCTGGTGCTCCAAATGTGTGCATGTAACTTAAATCAGGTTTTGTACCATGCCACAGTGTGAAAGGTAATTCACCTGTTGTTGAATTAACAACATTATTTAATATATGATTACCACACATTATTGCTTCTCCCCATAAATTGTCAGGTTATCCTGAATCAGACAACATAGTACGTGCCATTGACTGTAGTGTTTGGCCTCGTCTCTCTATAAAGGCATTATGTTGTGGCCTATATGGTGCAGACTTTTTATGTTGAATACCTAACATTCTAAGTCTATTCTGGAATTTATTATTTGTAAATTCCGCACCATTATCTGTTATAAGAGTTACTAATTTCTTTTTAGTTTTTCTTTCTGCAAATTTTATCCAATTAAATAGATTTAGATACGTTTCAGTTTTGCTCTTCATTAAATAGCAAAACCCATATCTAGAATAATGGTCCATTATACTTAATATGTATCGAGCTCCTCCTACACTTGGTTTTTTCGGACCTATTAAATCAGCAAATACTACTTCTAAAGGATCTTTGGTAGTAAATCCATCAACTCTATTAGCCGGTTTGACCTTGCCTTTGCTTTGATTACAAATAGAACATTGCAAATACTTATTACAAGGTTTCAAACTTATTCCCTTAGATAATTCAACAGTTTTCTTAATCATTTTAAAATTTAAATGCCCTAGCCGTCGGTGTAACAAGTGAATACATTCATCATGAGGTTTCTTATTATCATAAACCGTGTTAGCCACCTCTAAGCCATTATCATTTAACACATATAATTCACCTCTTAAAGATGCAGTAATTTTCTTATTTTCTTTTTCAATTATGCAGTTATCTCCTTTAAAGGTAACTATATATCCTAGTTTAACCAAAATTCTAACTGAAATTAAATTAAACTTAAGTTGTGGTACATATAACATTTTTACATTCTCTTTTATAAAAGAACAATATGCTATACCTTGACCTTTAGCTTTCAGTTTCCAGCCATTGGCTAACGATATCTGCTGTGTACTCTTGGACATTTTAATAAAATTTTTGTTATCATTTGTCATACAGTGGGATGCTCCACTGTCAACCAGCCATAAATTATTTTTTACAGCTCCGTTAATATACATGGCTAACTCTACATTTTTATTTTTATTTTGGTTACTTTTAGTATTCTGGCCAGTGTTCTGGCGCTTTGCTTTTTTACAAAATCTTGCCAAATGTCCTCTTCCTCCACAATTAAAACATTTTTTAATTGCGTATGCAGTAGGAGATTCATTATCTTCTTTTTGAAGTTGCTCCCTCCTTAACTGATCTCTTTCAAGTCTTCTTCTGGCCTCTTCAATCAATCTGCCAGTTATATCAGTTAAAGTTAGACTTTCCTTAAGCAAAATTTCAAGGGAAGTGACGTAGTTGTCATAACTTTCTTCTTGTGAAGATAGAATTATATAGACTTGGTGTAATTCAGAGAAAATAAGCTCTGTCTCGTGCAGTTCTTGAAAAATGCTTTTCATAGTTTCCAAATGACTCAGCATATCACCATTCGTCTGGAGATGCATCCTGAAAAGCTTTCGTGTTAGATTTATGTGAGCACCAACGTTATCTCGGACATAAATCCTCTTCAGCTTCTACCAACACCCAACAGCCGTTTGCTCTCCGTAGATATGAACAAGTTGCTGGTCAGTTAATGTTAATCCTATTATGCAAATAGCTTGTTCATTTTTATGCATAAATTCTTCTATCTTTCGTCTATCTTCCTCAATCTCTGGATCCCATTCCTCTACATTTGGTGGATTTTCAATTATGTTCCACAGACCTTCTCTTCGTAGAAGTAAACTACATTTCATAGACCATGATACATAGTTTGCTCCATCCAGCTTGGATAAAAGGGACAAACTTTGTAGATTGACTTGTGCCATGTTTTCTTATATGGATATAAAACTATAATTAATAAAGCACAGCTGTCTGTTTACTGTAATGTATAACAACACAAACTCTCACTTTTACATAAATCTGTTTTATCCTAGTTAAACTGACTTTGCAGCCTCTGGGCCCATAACCAGTGTTAAGCCTGGGTTCCCCAACCAGGGTTAAGGAGACAAGCTAAACAGAATGTGCAGCGTTAGTCAGATAGGCACACAGATAAATGAGTGAGATAAGTTTGCATGTTTGTTAACATACAGTAAAAATAACAGATACGCTTGTGCTATCAAAAATATAGTTTATTCCATTATGAGTTCATTGCATAGTCAAAATAACAGTCCATTAGTCATGTATCATTTTAGTCAGTCCATTCAGGGATATTCAGTTAGCAAAGTCCGTGTAGAATATCCTATGTCAGTTCACTCACAAATCAGTCCTTTGTCTCTCTCGCATTCGAGTAACGCAGTCTTGAGTCCATGCAGTAATTAGGGATCATCAAAGCTGACGTTCCTTGCTTCTTTTATGGTGCTTTCACAACCACTCCCTTAATTACATTCCTATATTTAAAGTTGCAGACACTTTAACTTATAAACCATGATAACATATTTATTATTTTACCTAAACCAGTTAGGGTAAACAATGTTATCCCTAACAGCCATGATAGAGATTCTTAAAAACTAGGCCACTCAAAAGACTGCTTTCACTGATACAAGCCTACTGAATATAAGGCATCACAATGTATTCCACATGATGCCAGCTACTAGATGGAATGATTTAAAATACTATTCTCATACTTGCAGCTATTCCAAAAAGAAACCTGACTGCTCAAATGGAAAGCATTAAATATAAGTGCTTAACTGTACTGATTTCTTCTAGTATCAATTCACTGGGTTAGGTATGAATTTACAGCGAACAATGACCACTGGTCTCATCTTTGATTGAAATATATTCACTGCAATTACACATAACAAACGGAGAAAAGGTTCAGAGCAACCTTGAATCCTTTAATATAAATTCTCTGAATCTAAGATATCTTTTAATTAATCCGGTTTCTATTCATATTACTTTTATTAATTTATCATTTTGTAACATTTGCATTTTAATTATTATTCAGCACTGCAATTTGATTTAGGCTTTTTTTTTAAAGGGGGGCTTCTTATTTTAAAGAAAATACTGATAAGCCACCTTGTTTGGAAAGATGGCATATACTGTACGTTCTTATCTATTAAAAATGCCTACCAATGTGTAGCAAAATAGTTTTGTTTCAGTCATAAAAAGGAACAATGAACTGATTTATTGGGGGTGGAGGTATCTTTTTAATGTACGCCAGAAATTATAATGGCCAATTTCATGATAAATTATTTTTACCAGGAAGAATCAGGCAGGTAGCCCTTTACCAATAAATGCAGTATCACCAACTGCTACATCCTATTTATCAACTGCCTGGTTTTCAACATCTCTAATGTACTTCCAATCCCAAATACAAATGAAATATGCCCACTGCTTAGAAGAGAAATCAATTCACCTGAATGCCATCAAGCAGTTTGCTCATGCACCAGAAACTGTCAGCTTCAATATTCTGCAGTACCTCAGTAGAAAGACTGGAAACATCAAAATTTTCCAAATCCTTTTCTGAAATAAAGAGAAGGCAAGAATGTCAATTAAATGTGGGAGACAAACGCAAGATTTAACACACAATATATAATCTTAATTAAATTTAACTATGAAGGTTAAAGTAAATGTCTTTACTTTAAGGACTAAACATTCTAAATTGTGCAATTTGACTAAGGCATGAGCTTTGGTTGATCAACAAATACTTGGGAATTCAATTTATTACATATTAACAATACCCATAAGCCATTGTGAAAAACTGTAAATACTTTGGCATACAAATACAAAATCTGGAAAAAAATGAAAATCTGCCAACAAAGATTCCCTTTCCATTCTGTATCATGATTCTCAACAGATTCCTAAGACTTCCATAGTTATGTATATTTATTTACAAGGTTCCCAAAGGAATCATCATGTCTCCAATGAAAAGTGTAGTTCATCCCTAAAGAGAGTTTAAAACACAGTAAGTGATAAAAGAAATAAATTTGTTAATTTCATGGTGTGGCAGACAAAGTATATGATAAGTGATTAATTGTTATGATCTCCAAGAATATTGAAAGTTTCAGATTCATGTTCTAAATAAAGTCAGATAACCCAGTAAATCAGCCAAGAAAAGAACAAGCAGCTAACTTTTTTGTAAGTATTGTTGTTCTTATAATTGTGGTGAAACTAAATAACAGCAAAAAGGGATTTGTAATTAATATGTAGATATATCACAAATCGTAGTCACCAAACTGGTGGTAACACCGGTTGAATCCCACCACTGCATCGATTCCTATACCAATGGTTTGTCAAAATATAAAATACAAAAAAAAAAAAATGAAAATAAAGGGAAAGTGGAAGGGAAGCAAGAGGAAAAGTGTAGAGTAAAAGAAAGAAAGAACAGCACTGACTCCCAAGTCATTTTAGTGCAGTAGAATAAGGTAATAACAAACAGCCTCAACTTTTTACTTTTACATATAGTAAAAGGATACTGTATACTAGCCATCTCTATAACAACAAACCTATCCAATCAGCAAAACCCAGAACAAAGTCCAGAAGCAGTTTTCAAGGAGAAAACATTTTTTCTTTATATTTTGTTTTGATAAACTAATAAAAAATTATATACCAAACCTTTCCCATACCATTTCTTTTCAATGAAGGATACAATGCAAAATAACAAAATTGTTTCACAGCATTCTTTATGATCTCCAGATTAATAATAAAGTCATAGTCATAAAGACTTTTGGGGAGGGTTCTCTCAGTATTATGCATATGGGATCCTACCATTTGGAAATTAGCATTTGATACAATATAATTTATACACTTCAATTCGGCGTATCGTTTTCAGCTGGACATAGGAAATCTAGCAATAACTGCAAAGTACTATATGGCTTACAATAGAAGAAACACTCTTTAGATTACATTTTATTTCATTTCATTCAAACATACTGAACAAACTCTTTTCCATAGAATTATAATGAAATAGATCAGCAAGAAGCTTAGAAGTTACTCAGTAGGTTCAGATTTTGAAATATATGAACTCCAGCATCTACACTGGGATGTTTTTTTAGAAATAAAATGTTAAAACCTACCAATGTTTCATCTGTCTCAATAAGGGTTTGATGACTCCATGTGCTACAAACCGACACATAGTAAGGAGCCATCATGTTTAGAAATGCCATTAGCTGTTTCAATGTATAGATATTAACCTATCTTTGCAGGGTTGTTGCTGAGAAAGTAAAAAATGGAGTATGCTATGAATGTCACCTTGTGCCCCTGGAGGAAAGTGGGACACAAATCTAATAAATGTAAAGATAATTACAATTTCAGTAAATTGCCTAGAATAGGTCAAAAGCGATCCATTTAAGAAAAGCTAAAAGAACCAAGAACAGCAAAATACTTAACACTGGAGTTTTATATACAACATATTCTTATTGGAAAGTAACACCTTAAGAATTGCTAAAGTTCTTAGATGGTTCCAAAGAAAGAATACAGGTAGCCTTCAACTTACAACAGTTCATTTAGTGCCAGTTTGAGATTAGAACATCGCTGAAAAAAGTGATTTATGACCACTTTTCATCCTTGCAACAACCCCATGGTCACGGGATCAATGTGATCAAAATTCAGATATTTGGCAACTGGCTTATATTTATGATGGTTGCAGTGTCCCAGGGTCATGTGATCGCCTTTTGCAGCCACTCTATAAAGCCTTAGTAAGACGACACCAGTTTTGGTCACCACACTATAAAAAAGATGTTGAAACTCTAAAAAAAAGTGCAAAGAGCAACCAGGATGATTAGGAGACTGGAGACTAAAACATATGAAGGACAGTTACAGGAACTGGGCTTGGCTAGTCCAGTGAAGAAAAGGACCAGGGGAGACATGATAGCAGTCTTCCAATATTTGAGGGGCTGCCACAGAGTGGAGGGGGTCAAGCTATTTTCTAAAGCACCTGTAAGCCAGGCAAGGAATAATGGATGGAAACTGAACAAGGAGAGATTTAACCTGGAAAAAAGGAGAAATTCTTGACAGTAAGTACAATCAACCCATGGAACAGCTTGTCCTGGAAACTTTCAAGACAAGACTGGACAGCCATCTGTCAGAAATGGTGTAGGGTCTCCTGGTTGGGCAGGGGGTTGGACTAGATGATCTACAAGGTCCCTTCCAACTCTGATTGTTATCTGTTATCTGCAGCCTTCTGACAAACAAAGTCAGTGGGAAAGCCAGATTCACTTAACAATCGTGTTACTGATCTAACAACGTCAGTGATTCACTTAACAACTGTGGCAAGACAGGTCGTAAAATGGGGCAAAATTCCTTTAACAAATGTCTCACTTGGCAACAGAAATCTTGGGCTCAGTGGTGTTTGTAAGTTGAGGGCTACCTTTTAAATAGCATGTCATTTTTCTTTCTCTCAAACTTGAGGAATAGCTCACACCTTCATCAATATCGGTTACACCAAAGTCTCTGATTCCAATGTTTCAAAGCAATGTCTCTCATCTTCTCCAGTTTCCCATGGAAGTTCTCATCACACTCTCTGCATGAATGTAAAAGATACCAAAAGGGTTGCCTAAAGAAAAATAACTGGGACATAAAAAATAAGTGATACGCTGATGCGAGGGGCTGTGGTTGATGCAAGTACCTCGCTTAGCTCTTGTTTATTTTTTCACAACACGTGACTCAATTCTTGTGAAAAAAAATTCCGTGGAGCAAACAATAATTCACAGAGGAAGAAATCTGATCCACAGGCAGCAGCCACACAATGTAATGAGGGTGGAATTATACTTTAAGGAGTCATATACAAATCATAAAAACGGGTTAAAATCAAGTCCAGCAATGGTATTTTGGTTTACTTTTAAAAGCCATGGAGTAGTGTAATATTTCTTGGTTCACCACCAAAAATAGAGAAAATGCTTTTCTCCTAATTTTTCAGATATAAATGTTTTCCAAAGAAGTCCTTCTGTATTCAGTGGCACTTGTAAAACGTAACACAAGTTAACCTTCTTTTTATCTTGCTTCAGATTTATCCACAGACTCTGTGACTCAGTGACCCTTTAAAGCTGTTTTCAGATGAGTAGCAAAATAGTTATTTGCAGCAAAACAGAATTTTTGAGACCCTAAGGGCATCTTTTAAAAAATTACTTGAATTTTTCTGCCACTGAGCATGAAGTCTCTTACTGGTTTCAATAAATATTTAAGTTTATAAGATAATAATGGGTTACCCTTTATATTATTTTCCTGTTGAATGGGGCTAGCTTTGAACATTGTCAGTTACCAGATAGGAGTTAAACACTAGAAACTTCTTATACTGCACATACAACACCTATGAATACACTCACATGAAACAATACAGGAAACAAAATAAATACAAATATACATCTGAAGAGAACAAGAAAGTTTTAATTTGGAATTTCCATGCCGGGTCCCATTTCACAAAGCATTTGCATTTTCAGAGACATCTTGATCGTCCTTTCACCACAACGGTTACCAAATTCTTAAGTTTTAAACATTTTCAGATATTAAATACAACTCTCAATCAATTCCCCTCAGATGAGGAACCTGATATAAAACATTTTCAATAATTCACAGCCAATGTTACAAAAAATAAGAACAATATATTTCAGAGCCACAGAAAAATATTTAAGAAGTGGGAATGTATGAAACAATGTTCTTTCAGAGGAATTTTACTTCTCGTTGTGATTTACTAAATGCCCTTGGCCATTTTTTGACAAGAAGTGCTTCCACAAAGTTGGGAACATTAAACATATTGGTGCCTTGCTAATAGAAACACCTCTGGATGAATGAAAATGAATTTAGAGAGTTCATTTATCACAAATAAGGAATCATAATTTGTATTTTGATTTTTCAGAATAAAATTCATAGCATGCAACAGTGTTCTTCATTAGCATAACCTAATTACACCACAATTCATTATTCCATAAGTAATTGTTAAGACTGCTACTAGGATTATAAACACGTTTACAAAATTTGGAGGTGGGGTGGGGAAAAGAAATCAGTTAAGAATTACATTTTGTACCACCTTCAACTATTAAAATATTACAATCCATCTGTACTGACTGCTCTACAGCAAGTAATAAAGCTGAAGGTTTAATTAAAATACTACAAAGATTTTGTGATTGTTGTGGTTGAAATCACTCTGGTTGGTTATTTCTCATGGTTTGGTTTCATTCCAATGAAACAGATAATAATTCCCCAGTCTGACAAAAAATACCAAAACACTCTGTTGTTGAACAAGTTGTGCTCATACTACTGTTACTATCAAATTCTTTTATTTTAAATGCAGTTTACCATAATGCACCTTTCTCTTATTGTTTGCAAAACATTAGCTGTTACCAATCCCAGAAAATTGTCACAGAAGCCACAAATCTACATTAGGCAAGAAGAAGAAAACAACTTTAATAATTATTGTGTATCTGCTGACTACAATGGCTGAGCTGACAGGTAACAACACCAAGCCAACATTTTAAACCACAGCTTGTTGAACCACAGTAATCCAATTACTAAAACACAATGGGCGATTTCCACATAATGCTACCAAATCAAATTTTCCACTTTCTCCACAAAGGCTCTCCTGTGCAGTTACTTCAATGACAGCAACTTCATTCATGCTCTATGCTTATAAAGCATCTCACCTGAATGCTTTGCATTGCTCTGTAAGAAAATTACACGAACTTGTTCTTTCTGTGCAGATGGCATTCTCATTTAGTTCAACTTTATATAAGTATTTCCAAACACTTTAATGTGCAAGTGTACTCATTTTCTTTTGAGCCACAACAAAAGAGATTTGTGATACTAGACAGTTGTGAGTAGAGTTGATGCAAAAGTTAGATTCCAAGTCTTAAAGTGATATTGATCAGTGGTGGGATTCAATTTTTTTTACTACCAGTTCTGTGGGCATGGCCAGATGGGTGGGGCCAGGTGGTCATGTGACTGAGTGGGTGTGGCTATGTGGTCATGTGACTGGAGGGTCAAGTGTCTTTTTTTTCTTTTGCATCACCCCCCCATTCCCCATTTTTGGCCTAGTGGGCCTCAGGGAAGCCTCCTGGGCATTGAAAAAAGAAGCATTTTGAAGCCTTCCGAGGTAAATACAACAAGGGGGGAAAGAATCAGCTGTGCCTTGTGATTTAGATTAGCTTAGAAAGCAAGAAATCCAATGATTGCCCAGCTGATCATTGGAACTGGTAGAATTTTTTTTTTTTTACTACCGGTTTGTCCGAACCAGTAGCATTTTTTACTACAGGTTCGGGTAAACCAGGCCGAACCGGCAGCATTTCACCTTTGTTATTGACCCTAATATAACAAAAGATTCCTCTCAGAATAAAACATGAAAGTATAATTTAAGTAACCAAACTACAACCCTGTCTCTTGTTTATAGATCTGGTATTCACTTACTTCCAACCAGATATATACAGGATTGCCTGAAAATGTGTTTTAATCATATATCTTACAACTGCAAGAATGTAATTAAAAGGCTACTTTAATAACTACATTTATTTTATGCATCAAAATACATGTGCTATCTTGAATATTTTACAAAATTGGATGACAATTGTGGTTTGCCAGCAGCCTGTGCAGATAGCAGCGGAATTGGACAGTGGGGAAGATCAGGGACCAGTCCGGGAGTCTGGAGGACTCGGATGAGGGTCCTGCGTCTGATGCAGAGATGGGGCCAGGACCATCTGGAAGTGGAGTGCTGACTCCGGAGCCTCCAGAGTTTGGCAGCAGTTGAGGCCGAGGAACAAGGGGAGCCTGTTCCCAGTGCCCCTGTGCGCAGAGCTGCTAGAAGGCAAAAGCAGATGAAACAAAACGGGCAACTCGGGAGTAAGGCTGGGAGATGACTGCCCATATCCCATAAGGTATAAAGGACAGGCAAAGATGACAAAACCTTTGCAGAAAACAAGTTGTTCATTTGGTTCGGATTAATCCTTGAAGTTCTATGTGGACTTTGTACTTTGGTTGGTTTTTTTATAATTCATTTGGCACTCTAGTTGTTGGCAACAATTCAAAGGAAAGAAAAGTGGGTGCTCATCTCAAAGGGACTGTTTGGGACTCATTACCGGCTGGGAGCATAAATGAGCATAATTCCCAGAGTTGAAATAAAATAAGAGTTGTTTTAAATAAGTGTGTGCTTAATTACGGTCTCGGGGGGGGCTTGGTCAGAACAATGACATTGGTATTATATGTATCTTATAAGAAACTTACCCTTATGAATCTTTTCTGCTGTTTGATATATGACTGTGCTTAAGGTTTTGTTAGGACAAAAGAAAAAGAACATTCTAGTAAATAATTCCCATTTGCCACAGATGTAGGAATTAACCTAGATAGCTGAAGTAGCATTTTAGACAGGCTGCTATATATTCAATTCCATTTAAAAAACAGAATTAAAATATAACTATGGACAGTTCTCTTTTGAGATATTAATCAAAATTCTTATATCAACATCTAGGAGGCTTTTTATTTCAGTATTTTGAAATTGCAGGTTTCTTCCCCTCTTCCCCAATCTTTTCAAAACATTTGGCTACTCGTTCACATCTTTATCATTGGATCAGAATTTGACATTATCAATAATGCTAAAATAATGCCAGTCTCACTTGATGGCATATGAAATCTAAAACTCAATCAAAATAAGTATTGAAAAACTAGTTTTCACTACAGCTCTATTTTAAAACTGCATTCATATTCCTCCTCAAATAAATCCAATCACCCAAATTTTCTCTCTAAAATAGAAATAGCACATGGGACTTAATTTAAATGATTTAAATGATGTTTCTTTTAAATGTAAGAGCTACAGTTAACTTAGAAGCATGGAAATATTTTTTAAAAACCATATTTTTTTAATTTTATTGTAGTTAACTGAGGACTGAAATCATATGATGAAGGATCTGCATTTGAAGAATAAACAGTATGATCCTACTTCTTACATGATTTTTAGAACTGAGGCACAGAACATGAAAAATTCATCACCGTGTTATTTGCTTTTGAGATAAGCAGCATTGTACAAAATGCAGAAATGGAAAAGGAAGAAGTAAAACAAATTAAACACGGGAGATAATAAAAAACAAATCTAACTGTATGTTATGACCCAGAGTTGGTACGTAAGCAACTCATGCTAGGCAGAAGCTTGACAGCTTTTATTCAACCATCATCCCCCACAATCCCCGCAATTCAGCAATTCCCGGTCCGTTCTCCAAGATCACCCGCAGACACTTCGTACAACTTCCCAGCAGTGAAAATCCACAGTAGCAGCACCGCTCCAGGGGCAAGACAGGCTCTGAAACTTGGCAAAGTTCACGACAAATGTCAAAGCAAAGGACAAAACTTCAGTCCACACCAGCAAGGATTCTGGAGCAAAGCTCTTCTTGGAGCCGTGGAGCATGTTGCTGCAAAATACAACATTTGTTCCCAACAAAAACCTCTCCCAAATTCTCCTTAAATGCTGCTCTCCAGGTGATCCTCAGGAGGAAGGGCAGGGTGCCCTCCTCCTGAATAGTTGGGTTACCCTGCGCTGACTCTGCTACCTCTCCATTCTCCCCACTCGGAGATCAGGTGGGGGAAACATTTGCTTGTCTCCAGAGCTTCGCCCCTCCTGTGCCTGCCCTTTCCATCTCCTCCCCCTTCCTTGGTCAGCCTGTGCCCTCTTTTCCTTCCTGCCTACTCTTCTGAAGCCCAAGAGATCCAGGACTGCCTTGTCCTCATCCCCAGGTTGTCCCTCATGGGCCACAGCGATTCTTTCAGAATAGGATTCTTCTATTTGTATAAACAATCTCAAAAATTCAAGTTAAAAACTTCATACAATAAAAAGGGAATGCATAAACCAATGACGCAAAACAAAATTTGCTAGAATATATTGTGAAACAAATGTCACTTTAACTGTAACTCCTAACCCCAACACTAAAGATTACTTAATATTTTATTCATTACAAAACATAAAGACAAGCCTAAACAAATGAACTATTTAGTATGAAGGTATGACAGTTTATCCAAAGTGGAAACTGAAGAAGTAAAAGAATGGATAGGTAAGCAGCCAGCCAATTTTCAGAATAGTTTGAGTAGCTTACAAAAACCAACTGTTCAGAAAGTATGATTTTTCACTTCCTTTTAAAAATCATAATTTAATCCTCCCCAAATCAACTTTCTTAGAATGTCTTAAACAATATTTATCCCAATTCATTAATTTGGTACAAAAAAATATTTTTGTATTCAATTTTTTGATATTTAAAGAATAGAAGTATGGTACAAAACCATAATAAATATCAATAACGAGAGGATCCAAATTATTCTTTTTTTTTTTGAAAAAAAGTTTTTATTAATTTTCTACAAACAAACAAGACAAACAAAACATAAAAACATCAACTCTTATATGTACATCCAGTGTGTCAGTTGGTTCATCATTTTTGTGCATTCATTCTGTAGTCTCAAATTACAATTACATTACATAACAACTCATATTGTCAATCCAAATTTATATATCCTAATATCACTAAAAAAAGAAGTTTTTGACTATATTTTTAATCATTCATGCTTAATGAGCTAACAATACTTTAAGCCAGTTTACTCTATAACAAATCATCTAGTCATATCAAATCAATCCTAAAAAATCCTTTATAAATATAATATCAAATAGCAAAATAATAGCAAAATAAAGATATTCCTTACTATCTAGCATTCTAAATATTCTATTATCGTATTTTATCATCCAGCCATTTATAAAAAAGATCCCAAATTTCATAAAATTGTTTATCCTCTTGCTCTCTAATTTCAAATGTCAATCTACTCATCTCAGCACATTCCAATATTTTCTTAATAATTTCTTCCTGTAATGGTATTTTCTCATTCTTCCAATTTTTAGCAAATACAATCCTGGCCGCTGTTAATACATTTACAATCAGGTATTTCAAATCTTTACTATATATATCAGGTAAAATTCCCAATAAGAAGATCTCTGGTTTCAAATCAATATGTTTCTTTATCATTTTTTCCAACCACATGCGAATTATAGTCCAATATTTTCTAGCATCCTCACAAGTCCACCACATATGGTAATACGAGCCGGGTATCTGATGACATTTCCAGCATTTTTCAGATTTGTTCTTAAACATTCTTGCTATTCTTGTCGGGGGAAAGTGCCACCTGTAAAACATCTTATACAAGTTTTCTTTATATGCTGTTGACATTGTCATTTTATAATTTTGAGACCACAATTTCTGCCATTTCTCCAAATCAATCCCATATCCAAAATTCTTCCCCCAAACAATCATAGTTTCTTTAACTTGTTCTTCCTCTAATTTCATTCCCAGTAAATAACCATATAATTTTTTAATCACCTTCTCATCAGTACCCATCAAAATCTTATCTAAATCAGTCTGCTTATCATAAAATCCCTCCGTTTTAGAATCTTCATCATACCTTGAGTGTATTTGTGCATATGAAAACCAATTCATCCTTATACCTTGTTCTTCTAAGTTTTGGATCGATTTAAGTTCACCCTTTTCATCCAAAAGTTCCCCATATCTAACTGTTTGTTCCCTCTTGTAAATTATAGGATAGGAAAATGCTTCAATGGTCGATAACCAAACTGGAATTTTCAAATAACATTGTCTTTTTATCTTCTCCCAATTTAACCACAAAGACTCCCGTACATAATGTCTTCTAAAATAACCCTGTGTTTTAGTTCCCTTATACCATAAGAAAGCATGCCAACCCAACAGCAAATCATGCCCTTCTAATGTCAACAACCTATGTTTCCTTAATGTTATCCATTCTTTGACCCACATCAAATTTGCAGCTTGATAATACAATTCCCAATTAGGCAGACCAAAACCTCCTCTAATTCTAGCATCTTGCAAAAGCTTTAGCTTTATTCTCGCTTTTTTACCTTGCCATATAAACTTCAACATAATTTTATTTAGATCTTCAAAATAGTCTTTTCCAAGCCTTATTGGTATTGTTTGAAACAAAAATAATATTCTAGGTAAGATATTCATCTTGATTGTTGAAATTCTCCCTATTAATGACAATTGCAAGTTTTCCCACTTCTTCAAATCTGTAGCTATCTGTTGTTTAAGTTTAATATAATTATCCTCCTTTAATGTGCTACATCTTGTTGTCAAATATATCCCCAAATACTTAACCTTATTTGTAACTTGAATTTTCAAAAGATCTGCCAATTCTTCTCTCTGTCTCAATAACATATTCTTTGTCAAAATCTTTGTTTTATCTTTGTTTATTTTCAAACCAGCCACCTCCCCATATGACTCTATCCTTTCCAGTAACTTTGGAGCTGTTTCAATCGGATTTTCCAAAATAAAAGCTAAATCATCAGCAAAAGCTTGTAGCTTATATTCTTCCTTCTTAATTTTCATTCCTTTTATGCTTTTATCATCCCTAATATTTCTATTCAAGACTTCCAAGGTCAACACAAATAGCAAGGGAGATAGGGGGCATCCTTGTCTTGTGCCTTTTCTTATATTAATAAGATCTGTAAGTTCCCCCTCCATCATTACCCTTGCTGTCTGTTTATTGTATATAGCTTCTATTGCTTGAATAAATTTTTTGGCAAAACCCATCTGCTCCAATAATAATAACATAAATCTCCAATTCACGTTGTCAAATGCTTTTTGAGCATCTAAGAATATCAAAGCCATTTGTTTTTCAGGATGAGCCTCATAATATTCCAAAGTATCCAAGATTACTCTCATATTGTCTCTAATTTGTCTCTTTGGCAGAAATCCATTTTGATCTGAGTGGATAAAATTGTTTAAATATTTTTTAAGTCTTTCTGCTAAGATTGAAGCAAAGATTTTATAGTCTGCATTCAATAAAGAAATAGGTCTATAATTCTTAATTTGCAATGGGTCAGTCTCTTCCTTTGGTATAAGTGTAATATAAGCCTCTAACCATGTTTTAGGTATCATCTTTTTTAACATAACTTCATTCATAACTTCTAACAATGGGATGCTCAATAGTTCTTGAAATGTTTTATAGAATTCTACTGGAAGCCCATCTGGGCCCGGAGCTTTCCCATTATTTTGTCTCTTAAATGCTTCATTTAGTTCCATCATTGTTATATTGCTTTCTAGCATTTCTTCAGTCTCTTTAGGTATCTTTGGTAGATTAGCTTCCTGTAAATACTGTTTAACTTTTCCTTCATCAATATTCTCTTGTTTATATAATTGCCCATAAAAATCTCAGATAATTTCTTTTTTCTCCTTATTCCCATAACAAACTTGGCCTTGTTCATCTATTAACTTCAATATTTTTCTTGATTCCTTCTCTTTTCTCAATTTATATGCTAGCCATCTACCTGGTTTATTTGCATCTTCAAAATAATTCTGTTTAGAGTTTCTAATTTTCTGTGCCAGTTCTTCTTTCTCTATTAATTCCATTTTATGTTTGATTACATCCAGCTTCAATTTAATATCCTTTTTCTGTGGCATTTTCTGTAATTCTTTTTCAAGAGTTTTATACTCATTTTCCAAGGCCTTAGAAGCTTGCCTTTTCCTAATATTCTTTTTTCTTGTATAATCTATTATCAAACCTCTAGCGTATGCCTTCATAGTGTCCCACACATTTTGCGTTGAAGTATCTTCTTTTTTATTTTCTCTGAAGAAAAAAGCCAATTCCTTCTCCATCCATTGTGTAAAATCTTTCTCCTTTAAAATAGTATTATTTAATGTCCATCTCGATCTTTTTTTTTGTCCCTTCCATTTAATTGTCATTGGGCTATGATCTGCCCATGTACTTGTTTCAATGCTTGTTTCTTTAATATTAGATATTAGTTCTGTTGAGATCCAAATCATATCTAATCTGGACCATGATAAATGTCTATTTGAATAAAAAGTATATTGTTTAGCTTTAACGTTTCTTTCTCTCCAAATATCTTTTAAAGTTAATTCATCTGTCATTTTAAAAAAGGACCTTGGGAGAGCCTTTCTATTTTGCTTTGTTGTTGTTGCTATATAGTCCAGTTTATTGTCCACAATTCCATTAAAATCTCCCATCATAATTATATTAACATAGTCCAGTCCAATTATTTTCATGTGCAGTTTTTTATAAAACTCTTCTTGTTTATCATTCGGAGCATAAATTGCAATCAAGAGTATTTTTATGTTATTATCCATTATTTCTACCATTAATACCCTTCCATCTTCATCCGAGTAAATCAATTTTGCTGGAATAGCCTCTTTAATATATAAAACCACACCTCTTTTCTTACATTGAGTCAAAGAGGTAAATATTTTCCCTAATTTTGGCTGTAATAACAATTGTTCATGTTGTTTTTTAATATGAACTTCTTGTAAACAAATTATATCAAATTTTAATTTCTCTAATTTATGAAAAACTTTCCTTCTCTTAACAGCTGAATTAAGTCCGTTTATATTCATTGTAATCAGTTTTTTTTCCTCCATGATTATGCTTTATATTTAGGTCTAACAGCTCTCGTGGGTCTCACTTCACGCTGTTCTTTATTATCAATCTGTCCCCCTATTGCTCCTTTCTCTTTTTCAGTCTCCAGTTGTTCATCTTGAAACACAATTAATGAAGTCTCCTTCTCTGCTTCCTCTCTTCTTCCTCCAAAAAATTCTGCTTGAAAAAGTTCTGCTTTCTCAATTGAGTCAATTCTATATCTCTGCTCTTGCCACGTAAACATTAATCCTTCTGGAATCAGCCATCTATAATTCACTTCATTTTCCAATAGTATTTTGGTCAGAAATTGATATTCTCTTCTCATCTCTCTCACTCTTCTAGGTATTTGTTTCAAAACCACAACCTCTTTACCCTTGTATTTCAGTGTTTTCTCTCTTGCTACTTGTAATATTTGCGTTTTAATGGATTTTTTGGTAAATCTAATATGAACTTCCCTGGGTAATTTGTTTCTCATCGCATATCTTGTATAGACTCGATATATCTCATCTATTCCATCCATCATCTTTTCCTGTGTAATTTCCAAAGCATCTGCCAAAATTTCTATCATTACCGCTGCCAGATTTTCTCCTTTTTCCTCCTCTATATTTTGAAATCTGAGGTAAAATTCTGACCTTTCCATCTCCCACCTCAGCATCCCACCTTTTTCTTGTTCGACCGCTGTTAATCTACTGTCAATATTTTCAATCTTCTTCTCTCTTTGTTTACCTTCTTCCTCAATTTTTTGGAATTTCTCCTCATACTTAACCATCATTTGTTTAATATTTTCCACTTTTTCATCAGTCTTCTCTATTCTTTGTTCAATGGTGTCTGATTTTGTCTTGAGATCTTGAATTCCTTGAATAATCATCTGTAACTGTAAAGATATTTTTTCTTGTTCCTTATCTTGCTTCAACATTGTCTGAATTAAACGTTGTCCTCCAGCTGGTGGGGAAGCAGAGGTAGAAGCAGCAATGCCAGATGGTATTAGTTTCTTGCTCATTTCAATGTTTGCAAAACTTCAAATTCTTCTTAACTTTTAACCCAACTGGTAGGGCAGCCAATTATAATCCAAAATGGAGAACTCCAATAGTAAAAAACACGAAACCAAAGAGGAAACAGAAAAAAAAGAAGAGGAAAAATCTTCGGGTTCTTCCAGACCCTAATCCAATTACGAAATAATTCACCATAAAAAAGGAAAAAATAGAAAGAAAAAAACAAACAAATCCAAAAATAATAATATTGATTAAAAGCAAAAGAGAAAGGAAAATGCAAAAAGTGGGAGAAGAAAAACAAAAAACAAAAAATTCCTTCAGGTTCTTCACACCTTAATCCAATTGAGAAATCTCAATAATCCAAAAAAATAATCCAAAAGAGGAAGAAGAGAAAAAAAAAAAAAAAAAATCAACCACAACAACAGAATAATCCAAAAAAAAAAAAAAAATATAAAAAGCAAAAAAATCCCAATAAAAATAAAAAAAAATAAAAAAGAAAAGAGAAGAAACTCTGAGGCTTTCCCTTTAAATTAAAAGGCAAAAATAAAAATATATATAAAAAAAACTAACAAATGGGGTACATATAAAAAAAACACACTGCACTTTGTTATTTATCCAAGGCTCTTGTTATGACTCTCTTCTCCAACAGCTTCAAAGCCAAACCTCAAGTGTTAATAACAGTCCAGGAAAGCACCTGCAATAATATTTTGCTGTGCTCTCCCTCTATCTTATCACGTTAAAAAGTCCTTGAGATGAGGTCTTTTTACAATTCTCTCCAATTCAAATAGAGTACTTTCAAGCCTCTAGTTGGCAGTGTTACAAAGTTTCTTAATGCTCTTTCTCAGCCCCAACCGGAAAAAAGAATTAATATATACAAAAAAAAAAGAGAAAAAAAAAATGGCCAAAGGAAGCCTCTATCCTAAAAAAAATAAAAAAGTCAAAGGGAGCCTAAAAGTATATATATAAGAAAATTCAGTCCGGTTACCTAAGTCACAGTAAAATCTTTCCCAAAGAATATAGAAAAAAAAAAAAAAAAACACTCCAAGCCTCAATTTGACAGCACTTTAAAAACGCCGCTCAAACAATTTCAGTCAAAAAAAAAACCCACAGCTTCCTCCTCTCTTCAGAATGAACTTTCCAATCTCATCGAATTTGCAACACAAAAGAGTTTTTCTCACCCAACCGACACACTTCAATCCAGTCACTTTCTTTTCGGAGCTGTCCCGACTTCAGCAGCTATGGAGGCTGCCTCTCCGCCGCCAGCAAAAGGGCTTCTTCCGAATCTAACCAGAGACTTTACGATGTCTCTGGGATCCTGGAACAGTGCCCTTCGCGATCACCGTCTCTCCGGGACGATTTAGGTCCGTTAGGACCGACCAGGGGCGAAAATATCAGCTGCGATCTCAGAGCCCCAAGATCGCAGCTGTAACGCCGGCACGAAGCTCCGCCTTCTCAGGATCCAAATTATTCTTGTATTAAATCTATTTGCTGTTTTCCCTCCGTTAAGAGCGAAGAATACCAGAGACTGGTCAAAATAGGGTTACAGAGTTTTTTAAAAATGAGCATACATATAAATTTGAACATTGTCAAAGAACTGTTTTGCAACTAACATGGAGAACATATAGGGTAAACAGGAAATCTGGATGTAGGAGTGGTAAAAGGAAGTCAAATATAGCTAATGAATAACAAATATGTGCCATTTAGCTTCATTGCTCAAGGCCTTATTACAGGAATGTTATACTCTCCATACTGACCAAGAATGAAACGAAACATGTATTCTTTTTCTGTTACCAACAACAGTATCTTCATCATAGCCAGTGTGATTAGAATAATTAAGATGTTAGGACTAGGAGCAGAGGAGATATTTTTATTTCCCCTTTTGGCAAAGAAACCTTCTAGATGTGTAAAGCACATGTTGGCAAACTATAGTGTACAGGGCCAAAGTTGGTCCACAGGGCCTGTTTTTGCATGGCCCACAAACTAAAATGTTTTTCCATTTTTAAATGATTGGAAAAGGAGCTTTTGTTCATGACGCCTATATAAAATTGAAATTTCAATGTCCATCAATGAAGTGTTATTGGAACGCAGCGATACTTGTTTATTTATATATTGTTTATCGCTGCCTTCACACTATAACGTAAGAACTGAGTAGCTAAGACAAGACCATATATGACATTTTACCACTTTGCACGGCTGCTCAGCACACTGCAAATTGCAATAACGCAGTTACAACAGGGGTTCAAGTGCCATGCGTATTTATTTTTTCTTACCAATGGATATATATCATGTCAAGAAAAGAAAAGTGGACTTCAAATATCATATCATGGAATGTGGATTCTTATGCTGTCAACATTACAAACATGATAATAAATTCACAATAATAAAATATGAAAGTGAGGCTGCCACTCTAGCAAGTTTCAAGTGACTCATTTGTTAGTCAAGTAAGGAAAGCCTTTTACTGATGGGGATTAATGAAACTGTATTTGATTACAGCAGCTGAAAAAAATGTATCTACAGAAAATAAACTTGTTTGAGACTCTTAGCTTTTTGATGAAAACAGTTGCTTGAAAAGTTGTGGACACTGGGAGCAACATCAATAGTCAATAAAAAACAAGGGAAATGATTTTGAATGGTTTTCCTTAGCTCTTGATGAATTCTTGTTTATTCGAGGAATCAATGCTGACATTGAGATCACTGGAGAATTAGTCTCTATCAGTAGTTTGCATGAAATATTTTCAGAGAAAATATTCCTGCGCAATCTTAAATGGAATGTTAAATTATGTTACAACGGATGATGTTAAAAATATAAGTGGAACCGAAAAAAAGCTTAGTTGGACAAAGCTTGTGAAAATGTAAGGTATTTAAAATGAATGATTCTTGTACTATTCATTGTACTATTCATCAACAGGCACTTTGCAGAAAATATTTGAATCTATTGAACCAGTAGTGTCAATGATTAATTTCTTTCACTCTCATAGACTTAACCATAATCAATTCCAAGGTTTTTTTTTCCAGAAACAGAAGTTGAATAACATGACTTGCCTACCCTATAGCAATTTGATGATTCCCAGTAGTAATGTTTTATTCTGATTTTTGAGTTCAGGACTGAAAGTTTTCTGCATAAGTACTGTTCCAGACACTAAAATCAAACACTAAAAGGCTTTGGAAATTAGCTTTTGCTGCAGACTTGATATTATTTAATGACCTAAATGTATAAGACCAAACAACATTAATATCCAAAATGTATTCTGAAATAAAATCATTTTGATGATAACTAATGTTCAATCACAAATAATGTCAACCTGCTTTATCAGCTTCCTATGTTGTCAAATGTTAAAATAAGAATCAAGGTCTCAAATTTGCAGCAGATAAATCTTCCAAGTCCAACCAACCTAAATTTCCAGTAGCAGTTTCCACACCTTGATGCAAGTGCAAAAGAAATTACCACATTTCAAAATCTACTTAACTGTGAAATTGAGGAGCTTTCACCTAAATTTCAATTGCAATTAATTTGCAATTTAATAATATGCTAAAAAGCAAGCTTCAAAAGAAGATCTAATAAAAGTCTATAAATGCCCTTCGAGCAATTGATATGTTCAATTAAAATCATATGCTCATGCATTGATATCAATATCAATACATATTGGTGTAAAAAACATTTTCAAAAATGAAATACTTAAAATTTAATTATAGATCAGCATTAACAGATACTCATTAGCAGATCTGTATTATGAAAAGGTATGTATGTATTAGTATTATTTGAATTTCATCAAATAAAAAATGTTTTTTCTCTTGCTACATAAGTATATAATACCATTGATTTTGCCTCTTGGCCTGCAAAGCCTAAAATATGAAATGGCTTACATAAAAAAAGTTTGATAACTCATGTCCTTAGAGGTTTCTGTCCTTTCTCTTCTCTATCATTTTAGGAAAAAAATAAATCTTGCAAGACATAAACAAAATGATTTTTTTTTAAAAAAAACCTAAAAAATAATATATGAAGCCCAATTTAGACAAATGGATGCAAGGTTCTTGCAAAACCATGATGATGTTGGTTTGCTATAATTAACAAGCTAGAGCGCCATTTTTGTTTCAAAGAACAAAAATGGCAAGAAATTAATAAAAAAGCAAAATAAGCATTGCTTATTGATTTTCTATGGAGTGCCCTTAGTCATGCAGAAATAGGAAGAGATAGCAAGGCATCCAGAAGCAAATTAATTTCAACACCCTAACAGTATTTTGATAAACCTGGTTATTTACTCTTTCTTAAATAGCATCTATTTGAAGCAAAAGTCCATGGGTGGCGCAGTGGTTAAAATGCAGTATTGCAGGCTCATTCTGCCAACTGCCATAAGTTAGATTCTGACCGGCTCAAGGTTGACTCAACCTTCCATCCTTCCAAGATTGGTAAAATGAGGACCCAGATTGCTGGGGGGGAAATGCTGACTCTGTAAAATGTTTAGAGGGGAGTATTAAAGCACTATGAAGCGTTATGTAAATCTAAGTGCTATTGCCATTGATATTCAACATTTTTTCTGGACCTTTCCCAGCTTCTTCAGGTAATTCCAGTCATTTATCAGACCTGCTGGGAAGATGGCACACCTCACTTCTTTTTCCAATTCATGAACAGCAACAACTTCCTCAAAGTTCTGGTTTTTTTCTTTTTCTTTTTGAAAGAACAAAGGTTTTTTTTCCCTATCCAGGAAGGGTCGGTCTCAATCATATGATTGTATCTGTGTACCAAACACATCTGTCACCCAATGTGAAAAAAAGATATCTTTCCCTCTTGAATGTGGATCAAAGCACAGGTATCAGTTGACTGCCAGCTATCAATCAGCAAACAGAGGTTAAGAGTTTTGGTCTCCACATTTACTATGTATTATTTTCAAGCACACTCTCTGTCCAATTTAAAATGAAAATGGGAGAACAAAAAATACTTAATATCATCTTTGCTTCCAATAACAAAAATGACAATAAACAAATAAGTTGAAACTAAAGTTGAGATTTTTCAACTGGCTCTTTCAAACCTACTATAAAATGAATTTATTTTAAACATACATTTAAGTAGTATTAACCAAATTTAATGTATTATCATACATAATTTCTTTCTAGTAGTAGATTCGTCCTTGGATTTCATGAAAAAAGAAATTATCCCTTCTGTCAAGTCAACTTAAAATATGGTTTTAACTTGAGGTTTCACAATATGCAATTTCAATTTAATTAAATGAAAAAAGTTAATTAATAAAATGGTTGATGGCGCTCAAGCCTGAACAACATGAAGAAAACATCAATTACATGAAAAAAATTCTCATTTGATAAAAAACCCTTTCATACTTTTAAGAAGCTAACAGCCTTATCATTCCAAATATTATTAATATAGGCATACGGTTCACCAGCAGGTTAATTTTTTTAACATTACCATTTGGATAATTAAATGGGGAGAAGAAAATTATTTGCCAAAACAAAGTAGAGACTTTTTCCTTTGTTCTTTGAATAAAGACCATTTTAAAAGTTTCATGTTCAACTGGCCCAAACAACTTTATGCCTTTTTATTCCTAAAAAATAATCAGGTATAGCTAAACAAGGACCAAAGATAATATTACTAAATCATGTTGCACTCTTCGAAGTATATTTCTGCCTGCATAGTTACATTAATGCAATTAGCTTCCAATCTCTTTATAAAGCTTAAAAATTTGTACCTTTTAAACTTTTTTGGCATTTCCACTAACTTTACCATTACCAATAATATTACTCACATAGTTATTTTCATTTTTTTCCATAATACAATATTACAGCAGTTTCACATTACATACAAAAGAGATAGTAGTCTTTAAAATTATGCTAACAAATGTGCTTGCTAAATATTAATGATAGCTTTTACATCATGAAACAAAGGGTTTTTAAGAAGATACTTCAATAATCAATTTTAATTATTTAGCCTTCTATTTTAAGAAACTTAAATATAAGGAGGAGTAATATACTTTTGCTTGCTTTTAATTCAGACTATTATAATCTGAAATAGCTCTTTTTTGGAACACAAGATAAGAGGATATATATTTTACTATCAAAAATTACTACTACTAGTAGTACTGCTACTAATTATTCTTATTGTTCTTAACTCATTCCTCCTGAATCCTTTTCTACTTTCAAAGTCCTAAAATACAACAAGATTTCTCTTGATATCTCTTTTTGCTAATTAACAAGCTTACTAGTTCTCTTTTCATATGTCCATCTTTTCTCAATCACAAAAGAAAATATATTAGCACCAAAATTAGCATTCCTAATCAGACAGACGTATTGCTCTGATATTTTGAAGTCCAACTGACGTTGGATGACTGAAAGTAAATAAATTTAGACAAAGTAGCTTCTAAATTACTGCAGAAGCTTTCATTATGGGTAGATGGTTATATGAATACTTTTAGGTAATACATACACAACAGGGCGAGTGACTGCCATCTGTCTCCTGAATTTGAATATCTACAATGTAGATTACAAGCTCTTCCCCGACATGCTAGATTTCATAGTTTAAGAATTTTCTAATAATGCCAAATATATAATTTTATGTTTCTCAGCGCAAACAACAATTCCGTAAGTAAATGTCTGAAATCTCTATAAGCCTCAAATCCTTTTGGTAACCAAAACAAATCCCTACATTACAACGCCTTAATAGTGTTCATCTCTGTTTCATAGGTTTTCACAATTTATAGTGGATAATGTTGATCTGCGCCAATGGATCTACAACCAAGTTGCTTTTGCTCACTATTATCAATAATAGAACCAGAAAAGAAATTTGAAGGCAATAAAATAAATGTTGGCTACACTGGGAAAGATTCTAGGAAAGTTTTCAGAACCACAAAAGTTGCAAGATATGATAAATGGATTAAAGCTAACACTATTGTATTTTGCCCACACACAATGGCAAGACTGTGAAGCAAGTACAGAAACAGTAAACAGACTAACAGACATTAATAACAACAACCTTATTCATCATAATCTTGTTAATTGGATTTTCTGGGGAGGAGATTTTGGCAGCAGTGAGGAAAATAATATCGTTGAAATAGACAAGTCTGATTTTTCATCAACATAACATTCTCAGTCATAATTAAGATGCCAAAATAAACAATATAAAATCGTCTCTGTAACATAGCATGCAATCAGCAGAAAATGGGCCAACATATGATTTGGGACAATTCAGAATTTTTCAAGGCCAAATTTAATTACTGATTGTACATTGACTTAACCTTGCTGTTTCTTTTGAAGTAGATGGACATCACACACATATATGGATCGCGAATGTATGCCTTGAGAAGTTATGAGAAAAGATTGTGAATAAAATAATTATTGATTACTACATCAGCGTATGCTGTATGAGAGCCAGTTTGGTGTAACGATTAAAATATCAAGCTAGAAAATAGGAAACCATGAGTTCTAATCCCAACTTGGCCACAAAGCCAGATTGGCCAGTCACTTTCTCTCAGCTCTAGGAAGAAGACAAGGGCAAACCACTTTTGAAAAAACCTTGCCAAGAAAACTGCAGGTACTTGTCTATACAGTGTGTCCTAGATTTGGATATGCTTGAATGGAAGAATACACAGAGAGAGAAAAAGAGAGGCAGAGAGACGGAGACACTGGATATAACAGTGGCAGTAGCTTTTCCATTTAATTGGAAATACTATAGCTGTAAAATACAAAGAGCGGCTTAAATCATCAGGGAGATATATCATCTTTCGTCAAGGAACTCCTTGTGCAACTGGAGGTTTCAAGGCGATTTCTGATATCTTCAATTTTAAAAAAAGAATTACAAAATGACTTCTACATGGCAGCACATTTCAAAACAAGTCATTCAAGCATCTTTCTAGAAGCAGCTATTTCCAGTAGAATATGATGGTTTTGCTCATATTGGAGAAATATTTCTATTGGGGATCCTACCCGAAGAATATAATAAGGAAATTGCACAGTTATTCATATATTGACTGCTGACAGAATTGTATTTGTACAAAATTGGAAGAGTGAATATATGGTATTCAGCTTTGTTCAGGTATTTTCCCACGTCATTATAGTTGTGCAATGGTTGTTAAGTGTGAAAAATGGTCACAAGTTCCTTTTCTCAATGCCTCTGTAACTTTGAACAGTCATGAAATGAACTGTTATAAGTCAAGGACTACCTGTAATACTTTCTTGCTGAAACCAGTATTCATGGAAAAAGTTACAGCAAAACTTATATACAGCTGTCAAGACATTTGATGAAAAAAACCCTAGGTATTAAAGAAAGTAAGAACACTCGATTCCCTTACAGTAGCTTACAAAACTACTGCATCATAATCATGAAACCTATTTTAAAGATGCCAAAGGGATTATTTATAGCTCCATTTTTATTCTAGTGCAGAAATCTATCCTTTAAAAGTTGCCAGCTAGGCTAAATCCCTTTTGCCATTAAATATTTTTATTATTATCAACAATGCATACTTCTTCCACGTTCCACATTCTCAGGCATCATCACATTCATAAAAGTGCTATACTAAATGGCACTTAGGGAAAGCAGGAGAGGATTTTGGTAAACATAGAAGATAGAATGGCTTTCCAAAACATGTTTTTTTTTTTGAAACAAATTTTATTAATTTTAAAGACAAACAACACATCATTAACCATTAAGTACATAAAACCTCTTAACATTATAAATTTTTACAAGTCGAATAAAACATTATTTTTATACAACATAATTCTAATTTATCCCATTTCCATATGGACACATAAATATCTTTCAGCAAATTTCTCATTATTTCTCTTTACTCTTATTCAATTTCATTTCTTTTCTATATTTATCCATTTTATAGTCATCATATTCATTTCTTTCTGGCTTGTTTACAATTATTCTCATCTAACATTCCTCCAAGGTTTTATTGATTCTTTTTTTTTATATATATAAAAAACAAATTTTATTAGTTTTACAAAAAACACAATACACAAACATACAAAACACAAAACATAAACAAAACTAAAAGATCTTTTCTGAAGGTTGTCTGTTCCCGGGTTAAAACTCTTCACACAGACACAAATTCAAACATCATATTCATCCCATATATCCTTCCATATCTTATTATCATTTTCTTTTTTATATATATATATAAAAACCATTTTTATCAGTTTTATAAAAACAATGCACAAAGAATCAAGGCATAACAGCTTATAAATTCTTTTCTAGGAAAAAATAATAATAAAAGACCAATAAGGCATAACAATTCCAAATTATAGTATCAATACTTCATATAGTATTAACTTCATATCTTATCCCTACTTCTCCTTTTCATCCAAATTATTTCTTATTAATTAAAATTTTATTGCCTTTTATCAATATACAAAATCCAAAAAAAAAAAAAAAGCATATATATCCTTCCATATCTTATTACCATTTTCAACAACATTCTTTGTCTGTTCTATTTCCAATTATCCATTCATCTTTTTTCTTTTACTATACTTCTCCTATACACCAATTGGAGTAACGTCTATAACTCATTACCCTAACTTAAAAATACTTCGTATAGCAATTTTTCTTGGGATTCTGTTTAAAAGATTCTAAGATTACATAATGAATTTTATACTCTAAATACACATATAAAAACACAAACTTATGTACCCTCCAGAATCCCTCTTTTATCCTAAATTAAATTCACCCATTGTCTCTAAATAAACTTTTTTTCTTTAGGTCTTGCTTCCCCCCATTAAGGCTTCTCCTCCCCCCCTTTCTCTCTTGCTTATTCTTCTCCTTGCTCTTTTTACCCCTTTGCTTTTTCTCCTCGCTTTTCTTGCTCCTTTTCCTTTGCTTTCTAACCTTGCCTCCATCTTTTCGCTCATTTTTCTCTCTTTTGGTTGTTTTTATAATTCTTAAAATCCCCTTTTTCTTATCCTTTTTCTCCTCCTCTCCGGAAGGGACCCATTGTTCATCAAAGATGGCTTCTTCTTCCTCTTCTTCCTTGTCCCAGTCCTTCTGCTGCGTAATCAACTTTTCATAAGTACATAACGCCATTTCTAAGAATTGAAACAAAGTGCCCAAAGTATCTTCTTTTTTATATTTTTGATATTCAATCTCTAGTTCATCCACAGACGATGCCATTATGAAAAGGGAAACTTTTTCCAAAACTACCACAAGTATTTTTAATCAAAGACAATCAAAAACAATTAAAAAAAAGTTCCAAAAGTTAATACTTTTCTTCCTTCTTCTCTTTCTGGGGTTAATTTTTAATCAAAGAGGTCCAATTACCATATCTTCCTTTGGGATTCTAGGCAATCTCCTCCTTTTTCAGCTTCTGCTCCAATTTTTTTTTTCTCTCCCTTCCCACTTGCAATGTCAATTTTAAATAATCAGAAATCCATACCTCCAACAAGGGTTTTCCAATTTCTTAAATTTTTCAATGTCCAAGAATCCTTTTGTCTCTTAGCTTCAACTCTCAAAGCAATTCACTTTCAATGTCCAATATATCCAAATATTTCTGCTGTTTCCATGGGGTGGGAGAGTAAAGAAAAAAAAAAGTTCCCTTTAACAGCTTCTCCGCCGCTTTTCGCTCTTCTTAGGGATACAATGTATCCTCCAGCAATTCAAACAGCTCAGTTCCAGGCAATTTAAAAGATGTTACGTGACCCGGCTCAGACAAAACTTTCACTCTTCACACTTCCTCCAGCACAATCTTACCCGGTTGCTGGCTTCTTCGTGGCGGCCATTGCTGACCGCCGCTCCACCGCCTTGGGAAAAAGGGGTTTTTCCGGAGAAGGGGGGGTCTGCGACACCCCCACCTCCCTATCCGACTCCCCTCTCTCTTCAGCTGTCCCTACAGGGCAGCCATATCCCCCTGACCCATCTGGATCGGGGGTACCTCGACGGCTAGCACAGCAGGAATCGCGAGCTGTCGCGAATTCCTGCTGCCCCGAAGCCACGCGGAACTGGACCGCTTTCCAAAACATGTTTGTGGACACCCACAAGTAGAGCTTTCTCCATATGTTTGTATTTATAGATACATGACTGAAAAGATTTTAAAGACAAGTGGCTACAATGTGTCACTGAGAAAGGCGCAGAGAGCCTTTATGACAAATTATGACACATTAGTAACTTTGTAATTTTTCACTCATTTCTGTGTCCAACCTGACAATGGAAACAGTCTTAATTCAAATGGTCAAGAGTTTCATCCGACTGATGAATACTGCCTTAAAAACAAACTGCTTCTCCAAAGGAGCAATGTTCCCAGGCATGTCTCGTGCATGCCATAGATCAGATTCACTGAAAACCATGCAGCTTCAGAAATTGCTCCCTGTGGCAATAGAAACCTTACCTGGGCACTGTATAGTTGAATATATTATTACACACCATAAACCAGCTGTTTCCAATTCTTGAATATCTGCCACCAATTTTATTGCTTTAAAACATTTTAAAACCCTTTTCATGGGATATCTGTCCTGCACAAGAACTGATTTTATTAAGAATGTGATGTAATCAATACAGATGCAAGCAATACATATAAAAAGGAATGTTTCATTACATAGAATTCTGTCTTCATATGTTGAGTAATCAATCAACAATCTTTCGCACAAATCTAGAGAAGGAAAGATGTACTGCCCAAGAACTAAAATCTTAGAGATATGGTACTTGTAAGATTTCATATCATTGTGTAGTAATTTACCAAACTATAAGCATAAGTTGCACTCAGCCAGCCATAACTTTTGAAGTAGCTATAATGTGGAAGACTGAAGTTCAATTTAAGGATAATCATGCTTCTACTATCTTCATACTTTAATGGAACATTAGGCTTTACATTAAGGTCTATATTAATGGAACATTAAATCTTTTGTTAGCAGAGACAGCTATAACTATAGAAATCTTTTCTTATAACTGTTATGGAATTATAAACTCTTTTAAAGTATTC
The DNA here is from genome assembly GCA_033807585.1 of Hydrophis major. Taxonomy (NCBI): domain Eukaryota; kingdom Metazoa; phylum Chordata; class Lepidosauria; order Squamata; family Elapidae; genus Hydrophis; species Hydrophis major. The sequence goes on from CM066331.1 coordinate 142,055,303, forward strand.
TATTAAGAAATCATTCTAGTTCTTATTGAGGTTAGCAGCATTGTAATACCTATAGTAATAATTATTTTCAGCCACAAAAATTAATTGCACTATTGAAGCAGTTATCAGAAATTATGGAATATATTTATTTTAGACAGGATTCTCAGTTTCAAACATTCCAGACTTCTTTTACTATAAATAGAACATAGAAATGCGTACATATGTTAGAAAACAATTGGGTTATTCATTTGCATAGTTTCATATGAACAGTAATAAAAGTAACTGCTTGTCATAAATAAAAATATTTTTTAAAAGCTTAAGCCATTTATCTGAAGATTAATTCAGAAAAAAAAAACAATTAGAACTCTTCATTTTCAGACTAACTCTTGAAGCATAATCATGAAAAAGATTCATGTTTGAAAAGTGACTATTTCTTACCTTAGAAAATGACAGATTATGTAATATGAAACCAAAAAATATTCAAATCTCAGGTAATTGTAATACGTAACAGTATATAAAAAGTATATGTGTGTATGTGTGTGTATATACATACATACATACATACATACATATATATGTATGTATGTATGTATGTATGTATGTCTGGCATTCAGCTTTGTTCGGGTATTTTCCCACGTCATAGTAGTGGTGCTTTTAAAGTTGTAGCAACGTTTCAGCAGAATCTCATCTGCCATCAGCCTGATGATGGCAGATGAGATTCTGCTGAAACGTTGCTACAACTTTAAAAGCACCACTACTATGATGTGGGAAAATACCCGAACAAAGCTGAATGCCAGATATGTAAGTACCCGCGAAAACTTAAGAAAACAAATATATATATATATATAAAAATATATAAATATTTGTATTCTAAGGGCTATTTTCCAAGTCTTAAGGCTTTAATATTTCAAGGTGGTGAACATACATAATATTCCTTCCTCCTCCTATTTTCCCCATAACCAACTTGTCAGGTAGCTTGAGCTGAAAGAGAGTGACTGACCCGAAGTCATCTAGCCAAAGTTGAGGATGGTCTACAACTCAGTCTCCTGGTTTCTAGGCTAGCATCTTAACTATTACAGCAAACTAAGCACCAAGCATGGAAAAGAAAGAGTCTCAAATGAAAGTAGGTCACTTTCACTTTAATATGCATATAATAAAAACTTTGTAAATCTAGGAAAATAGCATACTTCATGTGGTCTAATTAGCTACAACACTAAAAACAGTCTCAGGTAAAAAAAAAGATGTACATAAACAATAATATGAAGCACGTATTTATTTATCATCAAGAAACAGATCGTTCTGCTGATAGTTCACTAGAATACCAATTAGGAAATGTACAGACAAACATGTTGTTATTGTTTTAAGATCTGTTATCAATTCTGTTTGGTTACCTTGAAATGTATCAGCAGTTCACATTATATTTCAAGATGGGCCGTGTTAAAAACAAAATTTGAAGTAATTCAGAAATGCATAAAAGAGAATTAAAAGACAAATACATTTTGGGAAAAAAACACACAAACCCAATAGCTTGCCAAGAAGAAATGGCTTGGATTCAAAGTCAAGTACTGTATGTCATTAAAAAAAAAAATCGTCCTGGGGGAAGGCGGAGCTTCGTTCCGGCGATACAGCTGCGATCTCAGGGCTCTGAGATCGCAGCCGATATTTTCGCCCCTGGTCGGTCCTAACGGACCTAAACCGTCCCGTAGAGACGGTGATCGTGAAGGGCATTGTTCCAGGATCCCAGAGTTATCGCAAAATCTCTGGTTTGATCCGGAAGAAGCCCTTTTGCTGGCGGCGGAGAGGCAGCCTCCATAGCTGCTGAAGTCGGGACAGCTCCGGAAAGAAAGTGATTGGAGTGAAGTGTGTCGGCTGGGTGAGAAAAACTCTTTTGTGCTGTAAATTCGCTAAGGTTGGAAAGTTCATCCGATATAAAGAAGAAAGCTGTGAGATTTTTTTTTGACTGAAATTGTTTTGAGCGGCGTTTTTTAAAGTGATGTCAAATTGAGGCTTGGTTTTTTTTTCTTTTCTTTATACTTTTTGGGAAAGATTTTACCGTGACTTTGTAGGTAACCGGATTGAATTTTCTCTTATATATATTTTTATGCTCCCTTTGATTTTATGCTCCCTTTGATTTTTTAACTTTTTTTAGGATAGTGGCTCCCTTTGGCTATTTTTTCTTTTTTTTCTGTATATATTATTACTTTTTTCTGGCGGGGGGGGAGAAAGAGCATTAAGAAACTTTGTAACACTGCCAACTAGAGGCTTGAAAGTATCTTTATGTGAATTGGAGAGAATTGCAAAAAGACCTCATCTCAAGGACTTTTTAACGTGATAAGATAGAGGGAGAGCACAGCAAAATATTATTGCAGGTGCTTTCCTGGACTGTTATCAACAACACTTGAGGTTTGGCTTTGAAGCGGCTGGAGAAGAGAGTCATAACAAGAGCCTTGGATAAATAACAAAGTGCAGTGTGTTTTCTTATATATACCCCATTCGCTAGCCTTTTTCTAAATTTTAATTTTAGTAATATTTTTATTTTTGCCTTTTATTTTAAAGGGAAAGCCTCAGAGTTTTTTTTTTTCTTTTCTTCTTTATTTTTCTTTTCTTTTTTAATGGGACTTTTTTGCTTTTCATATTTATGTTTTTGGACTACTTTGTTGTTGAGGTTGTTTTTTTTTTGTTTTTTTTTTGGATTATTGAGATTTTTTAATTGGATAAAGGTGTGAAGAATCTGAAGGAACTTTTTGTTTTTTGTTTTTCTTTTTTCTCTTTTTGCTTTTTCTTTTTTCCTTTTTCTTTTGCTCTTAATCAATATTATTATTTTTGGATTTGTTTGTTTTTTCCCTTCTATTTTTTCCTTTTTTATGGTGGACTATCTCGTAATTGGATTAGGGTCTAGAAGAACCTGAAGATCTTTCTTCTTCCTTTTTTTCTGTTTCTTCTTTGGTTTCGTGTTTTTTACTATTGGAGTTCTCCATTTTGGATTATAATTGGCTGCTCTACCAGTTGGATTAAAAGTTAAGAAGAATTTGAAGTTTTGGAAACATTGAAATGAGCAAGAAACCAATACCATCTGGCATTTCTGCTTCTACCTCTGCTTCCCCACCAGCTGGAGGACAACGTTTAATTCAGACAATGTTGAAGCAAGATAAGGAACAAGAAAAAATAACTTTACAGTTACAGATGATTATGCAAGGAATCCAAGATCTCAAGACAAAATCAGATATCATTGAACAAAGAACAGGAAATATTGAACAAAGAACAGAAAATATTGAACAAAGAATAGAAAATATTGAACAAAGAGTAGAAAATATTGAACAAAGAATAGAGAAGACTGATGAAAAAGTGGAAAATATTAAACAAATGATGGTTAAGTATGAGGAGAGATTCCAAAAAATTGAGGAAGAAGGAAAACAAAGAGAGAAGAAGATTGGAAATATTGACAGCAGATTAACAGCGGTTGAACAAGAAAAAGGTGGGATGTTGAGGTGGGAGATGGAAAGGTCAGAATTTTACCTCAGATTTCAAAATATAGAAGAGGAAAAAGGAGAAAATTTGGCAGCGGTAATGATAGAAATTTTGGCAGATGCTTTGGAAATTACAGAGGAAAAGATGATGGATGGAATAGATGAGATATATCGAGTCTATACAAGATATGCGATGAGAAATAAATTACCCAAGGAAGTCCATATTAGATTTACCAAAAAATCCATTAAAACGCAAATATTACAAGTAGCAAGAGAGAAAACACTGAAATACAAGGGTAAAGAGGTTGTGGTTTTAAAACAAATACCCAGAAGAGTGAGAGAGATGAGAAGAGAATATCGATTTCTGACCAAAATACTATTGGAAAACGAAGTGAATTATAGATGGCTGATTCCAGAAGGACTAGTGTTTGGGTGGCAAGAGCAGAGATATAGAATTGATTCAATTGAGAAAGCAGAACTTTTTCATGCAGAATTCTTTAGAGGAAGAAGAGAGGAAGCAGAGAAAGAGGCCTTATCAATTGAGTTTCAAGATGAACAACTGGAGACTGAAAAAGAGAAAGGAGCAGCAGGGGGACAGATGGATAATAAAGAACAGCGTGAAGTGAGATCCACGAGAGCTGTTAGACCTAAATATAAAGCATAATCATGGAGGAAAAAAAGCTGATTACAATGAATATAAACGGACTTAATTCAGCTGTTAAAAGAAGGAAAACTTTTCATAAATTAGAGAAATTAAAATTTGATATAATTTGTTTACAAGAAGTTCACATTAAAAAACAACATGAACAATTGTTATTACAGCCAAAATTAGGGAAAATATTTACCTCTTTGACTCAATGTAAGAAAAGAGGTGTGGTTTTATACATTAAAGAGGCTATTCCAGCAAAATTGATTTACACGGATGAAGATGGAAGAGTATTAATGGTAGAAATAATGGACAATAATATAAAAATACTCTTGATTGCAATTTATGCTCCGAATGATAAACAAGAAGAGTTTTATAAAAAACTGCACATGAAAATAATTGGACTGGACTATGTTAATATAATTATGATGGGAGATTTTAATGGAATTGTGGACAATAAACTGGACTATATAGCAACAACAACAAAGCAAAATAGAAAGGCTCTCCCAAGGTCCTTTTTTAAAATGACAGATGAATTAACTTTAAAAGATATTTGGAGAGAAAGAAACGTTAAAGCTAAACAATATACTTTTTATTCAAATAGACATTTATCATGGTCCAGATTAGATATGATTTGGATCTCAACAGAACTAATATCTAATATTAAAGAAACAAATATTGAAACAAGTACCTGGGCAGATCATAGCCCAATGACAATTAAATGGAAGGGACAAAAAAAAAGATCGAGATGGACATTAAATAATACTATTTTAAAGGAGAAAGATTTTACACAATGGATGGAGAAGGAATTGGCTTTTTTCTTCAGAGAAAATAAAAAAGAAGATACTTCAACGCAAAATGTGTGGGACACTATGAAGGCATACGCTAGAGGTTTGATAATAGATTATACAAGAAAAAAGAATATTAGGAAAAGGCAAGCTTCTAAGGCCTTGGAAAATGAGTATAAAACTCTTGAAAAAGAATTACAGAAAATGCCACAGAAAAAGGATATTAAATTGAAGCTGGATGTAATCAAACATAAAATGGAATTAATAGAGAAAGAAGAACTGGCACAGAAAATTAGAAACTCTAAACAGAATTATTTTGAAGATGCAAATAAACCAGGTAGATGGCTAGCATATAAATTGAGAAAAGAGAAGGAATCAAGAAAAATATTGAAGTTAATAGATGAACAAGGCCAAGTTTGTTATGGGAATAAGGAGAAAAAAGAAATTATTCGAGATTTTTATGGGCAATTATATAAACAGGAGAATATTGATGAAGAAAAAGTCAAACAGTATTTACAGGAAGCTAAGTTATCAAAGATACCTAAAGAGACTGAAGAAATGCTAGAAAGCAATATAACAATGATGGAACTAAATGAAGCATTTAAGAGACAAAATAATGGGAAAGCTCCGGGTCCAGATGGGCTTCCAGTAGAATTTTATAAAACATTTCAAGAATTATTGAGCATCCCATTGTTAGAAGTTATGAATGAAGTTATGTTAAAAAAGATGATACCTAAAACATGGTCAGAGGCTTATATTACACTCATACCAAAGGAAGAGACTGACCCATTGCAAATTAAGAATTATAGACCTATTTCTTTATTGAATGCAGACTATAAAATCTTTGCTTCAATCTTAGCAGAAAGACTTAAAAAATATTTAAATAATTTTATTCACTCAGATCAAAATGGATTTCTGCCAAAGAGACAAATTAGAGACAATATGAGAGTAATCTTGGACACTTTGGAATACTATGAGGCTCATCCTGAAAAGCAAATGGCTTTGATATTCCTAGATGCTCAAAAAGCATTTGACAACGTGAACTGGAGATTTATGTTATTATTATTGGAGCAGATGGGTTTCGCTAAAAAATTTATTCAAGCAATAGAAGCTATATATAATAAACAGACAGCAAGGGTAATGATGGAGGGGGAACTTACAGATTTTATTAATATAAGGAAAGGCACAAGACAAGGATGCCCCCTATCTCCTTTGCTATTTGTGTTGACCTTGGAAGTGTTGAATAGAAATATTAGGGATGATAAAAGCATAAAAGGATTGAAAATTAAGAAGGAAGAATTTAAGCTACAAGCTTTTGCTGATGATTTAGCTTTTATTTTGGAAGATCCGCTAGAAACAGCTCCAAAGTTACTGGAAAGGATAGAGACATATGGAGAGGTGGCTGGTTTGAAAATAAATAAAGACAAAACAAAGATTTTGACAAAGAATATATTATTGAGACAGAGAGAAAAATTGGCAGATCTTTTGAAAATTCAAGTTACAAATAAGGTTAAGTATTTGGGGATATATTTGACAACAAGATGTAGCACATTAAAGGAGAATAATTATATTAAACTTAAACAACAGATAACTACAGATTTGAAGAAGTGGGAAAACTTGCAATTGTCATTAATAGGGAGAATTTCAACAATTAAGATGAATATCTTACCTAGAATTTTATTTTTGTTTCAAACAATACCAATTAGGCTTGGAAAAGACTATTTTGAAGATTTAAATAAAATTATGTTGAAGTTTATATGGCAAGGTAAAAAAGCGAGAATAAAGCTAAAGCTTTTGCAAGATGCTAGAATTAGAGGAGGTTTTGGTCTGCCTAATTGGGAATTGTATTATCAAGCTGCAAGTTTGATGTGGGTCAAAGAATGGATAACATTAAGGAAACATAGGTTGTTGACATTAGAAGGGCATGACTTGCTGTTGGGTTGGCATGCTTTTTTATGGTATAAGGGAACTAAAACACAGGGTTATTTTAGAAGACATTATGTACGGGAGTCTTTGTGGTTAAATTGGGAGAAGATAAAAAAACAATGTTATTTGAAAATTCCAGTTTGGTTATCGACCATTGAAGCATTTTCCTATCCTATAATTTACAAGAAGGAACAAACAGTTAGATATGGGGAACTTTTGGATGAAAGGGGTGAACTTAAATCGATCCAAAACTTAGAGGAACAAGGTATAAGGATGAATTGGTTTTCATATGCACAAATACACTCAAGGTATGATGAAGATTCTAAAACGGAGGGATTTTATGATAAACAGACTGATTTAGATAAGATCTTGATGGGTACTGATGAGAAGGTGATTAAAAATTATATGGTTATTTACTGGGAATGAAATTAGAGGAAGAACAAGTCAAAGAAACTATGATTGTTTGGGGGAAGAATTTTGGATATGGGATTGATTTAGAGAAATGGCAGAAATTGTGGTCTCAAAATTATAAAATGACAATGTCAACAGCATATAAAGAAAACTTGTATAAGATGTTTTACAGGTGGCACTTTCCTCCGACAAGAATAGCAAGAATGTTTAAGAACAAATCTGAAAAATGCTGGAAATGTCATCAGATACCCGGCTCGTATTACCATATGTGGTGGACTTGTGAGGATGCTAGAAAATATTGGACTATAATTCGCATGTGGTTGGAAAAAATGACAAAGAAACATATAGATTTGAAACCAGAGATCTTCTTATTGGGAATTTTACCTGATATATATAGTAAAGATTTGAAATACCTGATTGTAAATGTATTAACAGCGGCCAGGATTGTATTTACTAAAAATTGGAAGAATGAGAAAATACCATTACAGGAAGAAATTATTAAGAAAATATTGGAATGTGCTGAGATGAGCAGATTGACATTTGAAATTAGAGAGCAAGAGGATAAACAATTTTACGAAATTTGGGATCTTTTTTATAAATGGCTAGATGATAAAATACGATAATAGAATATTTAGAATGCTAGATAGTAAGGAATATCTTTATTTTGCTATTATTTTGCTATTTGATATTATATTTATAAAGGATTTTTTAGGATTGATTTGATATGACTAGATGATTTGTTATAGAGTAAACTGGTTTAAAGTATTGTTAGCTCATTAAGCATGAATGATTAAAAATATAGTCAAAAACTTCTTTTTTTAGTGATATTAGGATATATAAGTTTGGATTGACAATATGAGTTGTTATATAACATAATTGTAATTGAGACTACAGAATGAATGCACAAAAATGATGAACCAACTGACACACTGGATGTACATATAAGAGTTGATGTTTTTATGTTTTGTTTGTCTTGTTTGTTTGTAGAAAATTAATAAAACTTTTTCAAAAAAAAAAAAAATCATCCTTAATTTTTGTTATGCTGAAAGCATAAAAGTTGTCCTGGAGAAATCTCTGCACAACTAAAATAGAGATCTGTCAGAAATAACTTTTTGAGCACAAGATTCAAATAAATTTATCGTCAGAATCTGTCCGCTACACCAGATACAGCAAACGATTCCACAGGATTATAAAGGCTATTTTACTGAGAGTGGCTACAATAAAGATTTTTGCAAGTCTGATTATTCTGTATCTCCTCCCTTTCTTATACCCATATGAATTAGGGAGGTGTCTAAGTCACTTAACACTTTCTGCAGGACAGCTCATACTATGAGTCCTTAGAAAGAGAGGTCTTATCAGTATAATATTATGAGGCCCATAAAACAATCATTTTGAATTGTGTGAGTACTCATCCCCTTGAATATTTTCTATACCATCTTGTCTCTATGATTTTATCTGTTAATATTTTGATCTGTTGTTTTTGTTTTTTTTAATGGATCATTAGTTTTCCAATGTTTTTGTGTTGTAAGTTTCCCAGAGTCATTAGATACAAGATGGGCGCCAAATTTTATAAATAAGCAAGTAAACAAAGACATTTAATAAAGATACCAAGATATTCAATGACAATACCAAGATTTTAATAGCTACAGTGTGTTGGTATAAAAATTAAACTAACTTTAATTATTCAACCAATTATTCTGGTTTCATGAAAGTCACAGGTAAAACTATAGATAAGGTACTAAAGAAATTAAATTAAATGTGGGAGTTTAATGGCTGGGAAGGAAGAGATGAAATCTCACTAGGTCACCTCTTCTTTTAATCAATGAAGGGGATTCAATAGTAGTCTTAGTGGGGTTGGAGTGTAGACAAGTTAGATATAGAAGAAGGGCAAAATGGGGAATGAGGTGAAGGGAGGGAGAAAAGGGTGCTTTTCAAAGGGTGGAGGGAGAAGGGAGGATGGCATCAATGCAAAAAGATTATTAATGTTATACATGTTTAATGTTATAATATCATGCATATTGGTAAATTCTGTGAATAAGCTTTCTAAATTTGCTTGGATGTGAGAAAATGTTAACATGACGTAGAGATGTTCTAAAAATTCAGTGGAAACTATTTCCCTAAATATTAGAGACCTGGAGATTTTATTAAAACGAAAGGGACTGTTAATAATGTCAAATCATTTAAGCTTCATGTGCTTATGTTACAAGAAACATAAACAACAAACAGGTTGAATGATAGGTATTTGGATGAACTGTTTTTTTGTACAAGGATCTAATAAATTAATGGAAATAGTTTTTTTTTTTCTCAAAGCTGCCATAAATGGTAAGATTCAAAAGTTCCTGAAAGATATGGAAAATATACATATTTATATAAGGGAAATTTGGTAATAACACATCAATTCTTTCATCTATATACGGTATCCTCCTGGTTAGGGTCAGATCGGTTATTTACAAAAGGTTCTGAAAATAAAAAAACAGCTAAATTTATAATAGGAAGGTATTTCAATATTGAAATGCCCAGCCAGGCATGGAGGACGCCACAAGTGGGAGATTAGCCTTGAATTGTTGCATAGGCACAAGAGATCCAGGTCTAACCCTCCTCTATAGAATCTTATCTATCTGTTTCCAAGAGAAGGCAAGCAGTCTGGAGAGAGTCTTATATCATTGGTAAAATATAATAAAGTAGGTAGCTTGAACTCAGTAAAGATTGTAGAATACTGAAAAGCTTAAAAAGAATAATAGATGCAATTAAAAATAGCAAAAAGTGACTTAAAACAAAGATTTAAGAATTCAAACTTGTTTTCAGCAACTATATCCCCAAATAATCCATCAGCAATAAAAATTAATCGATATTTAAATTAGTTAACCAGAATTAGCTCCAGAAGAAATTAAGGTGAAAAGTCAGCTGTGGCGGCACTGGGAAAGCCGGTATAACACCAGGGGGAATTAATAATTTGTGGGTGGGCCTAAATTTTTATACCATAAATGTGGAGGTTCTACAAAGGTTATTAGTTCTAGGAACTGTCCATTTTTAAACCAATAAAATTTGACAAAAAAATTATTAGCCTTGTCTATAGCAAATCAAACATTAAATGAAGTTGTTGTTTTCATTCAATCAAGTCAGATTCTTGGAGATTGCTTGGACGAGTTCCTGCAGTTTTCTTGGCAAGTCTTTTTGCAGAAGTGGCTGCCATTACTCCCTTTCTAGGGTGAGTGTCACCATCTGCATTTGTGCCCAAGACAGGACTAGATTTCTAATCTTTCTAATAACCTTAACTAACCTTAGCCTCTACATCAAACGTCACTCCAAACTGAAAAGCAGAAATAAAAATATTCATTAAAATACGTGATGCAATCAATAATCCCAAGCTGTACTTAAAGGATTCTTCACAATTATTTAAACTAATGTCAATTAGACCCTGCCCTACTAGGGAACCTGTTTGGCCTCTAAAATTAATAACTTGCACAATAAAAGGAAGTACCCAATTAACCTTATAGCCCCACCAAGAGTACTAAATTCCTATTCCAGCAAGTTTTTATTAGCACTCCCTCAAAACGAAACTCTTCAAATTGATGGCTAATTGAAACAGAACAATACAGATGCTTCACAAATAGCTTATTTTTACATGCAACGGCAGATTTAGAAGGTTGATTTAAAAAAAAAAAAAACAACCTTAAATTTATAGCAGAGCTACTTCAAATTAACACTTAGTGACACAGAATCAATTTCATGTCTTCCCTTCCATGGTGAACTGCATGCAGTCCTGCCTTGACAGAATAATGTATGTAGGTCACTGCTATTATTTTTATATATTCAAAAATATACAATGCAAGAACTTTCACAAGTAGCTGATTTGGATTTCTCAGTCATGAAACTAAAAAACATGATACCGAGTTCCAGTCTTCCTTCTAGCTTTCAATTTAGCATTCAGTAATTAGTGCCATTAGTTTACTCAGCCAAGACAACTAGATTCACTTTCTTCTCCACTGAGCTAACCAGAACATCTATTATTGCTTCTACCCTGGAGAAGTTATGGTAAGGCATAATAAATAGAAGATAATGAAGAGAAAACTGTAGTTATATAATCAAGTATTCCAATAAAATTCTCTCCATTAGAGTAACATAACAGTACCTTCCATTCTAAAGGTGACACAGTGATAACATTTCACTGGTATTATGACAGTTACTACAAGTGGACATTAGACAATTATTTTCTTATCTGTAGAGGGAACATTTCAGAAAATACAGACAACTCGCTAAGGATTTGCAATGTAAATTGATGGTAAAGTACTTAAGACCAACATATTTACTATATTAATTAAATGGTCTATTTAACATGGAATATCAATCCTCTAATCACATCTCGTTTGAAGTTATTTCAATTAACAACTGTAAAGCACACCAGCACAGACCCTACTGTTCTAGGCTCATTAACATCATTTTCATTATCTGTCAAATCAGGAAGTAAAAGGCAGAAACTATAAACACTCTCTAGAGTAGCCCCCTTTCCTACTTAAGAGATTATTAGGAGAACAAGCTGCAGTAATTCTCATTAGCTGCTCAGTTTGGGGGGGGGGGCTTTCCACGCACTGAAACAACTGATGGAATAAGTAAATGGACAGATTTTCATGCATTCAAGGGTAATCTGTCCTTAATCAAACAAAATCAATCTAATTGTTGATGAGACATAGAAAGCAAATTGAGTTATAGGATGAAGAAGAGCTGAGCCAAAAGATTTAAGCACACTACGAACATGAATGTTAGAATCTATCAAATGTTATTCTTACAAGGAAAAAAAAACCCTTTCAATTTGTTTGGTTTAATGCAAGGGTCGCCAACCTTTTGGACCACAGGGACCACTAAACTCATAATTTTAAATCCTGCAGACCAGAGACCCTGGGAAAATCCCCAAAAAAGTCTGCAGGAAAATTCCCCACCCCATTTTCCTACCGATCAATCATTCTTTATTTGAGATCGCAGGATACCGTCTCCAGTTCCGTTCTGAGGGGGGGGAGAGAGAGACAGAGAGAGACTTTTGGCTTCATGCAAGGAAAGCAGCAGAAGTCTTTCTTTCTCTCCCCCAAACTTCACCAGAAATGAGTGTGTGTGAGACTTGTTGCACCGCGCAGCCTCTTGGAGCAGGAGGCCTTGCCAGGGTCCCAAAAACTCATTTCTGGCAGAGTTTGGGGGAGAGAAAGAAAGATTTTTCCTGCTTTCCTTGAGTGCAGCCAAAAACAGAAGAAGTGGAAAGAAGCAGCCTGGTGGCCAGGCGAAGCATGTGGGGTGAATGGGGTAAGTCCCCCCCGCCCTTTCCCCCCTCCCCTCACTACCTCATGTTGTTCACAATGCAAGCAACACAACTCTTGTGTTCCCATGGGCCATTTGTGTTCCTGCGCATCCAGAATTAATTGCTTTGGGGGGGTGTTGGGGGTGACATTTCTCTGCAGATCACCAAAATTTTCTCATGGACCACCAATGGTCCCCAGCTCACTGGTTGGCAACCACTAGTCTAGTGATTAAGTTGCCAGGCTAGAAACCAGGAGACAATGAGTTCTAATCTGCCTTGGCCCTGAAAGTCAGCTGGGTGACTTTGGGCCAGTCATTCTCTCTCAGCCCAACTCACCTCACAGGGTTGTTGCTGTGGAGAAGATAGGAGGAGGAAAGAATATTAGGTATGTTTGCCATCTTGCGCTATTTATAAAAATAACTAAGGTGGGGTTTTTTAAAAAAATAAATATTTTTTAAATTTAACTAATTGATTACTCTTTATACACTCTGCATTTTCATAAACATAAATGCTAAGGAACACAAGACAGCAATAACAATAAAATATCAGATTAAAGCAATGTATAAAGTAACATTAATTTTTACCTGTATATTCGCTAGTGAAGACAACAAAGAAAGGAGTCACGAGATCATTAATGCCCTGAACATATCCACTGGCTGGATGGCGTATTGCCCAGATAAACAAAATTCTTTCAAAAATCTAAGGGGGGGGGGGAATATAAGGAAATATATAATTATAACAGAAGGCACATATGTCCGAAATTCATGCACTGAATATGTGAAAGATGACTCTTTTATGAGACTGTCATGCAATGGAAGCCACCTCTAAAAAGATGAATTTGGCTACCAAGCTTTGATACTCAGAAGAAGGGCAAAAAAATGTGTCTTTTTCACCAACCTTTAACTGATTTGAATGATACAGGATTAAATTTTGATTCTAATTATATTAATTTTTGTTATTTATCAAAATTTGCAATTTCTTAATTATTAGAAGCCACCTGGTGTGTTTATATGAGCAGAAAGTAGGGTTTAAATATAATATTAAGTAAAATTAGAAAATAAACAGTTTGATGGTAGGTGAGGAATCTCAGTGAGCCTACTTGAGACCTCAGTACATATTCAGAAAACCAAGTTAGCACCAAGATATTGGTGATATTGTTAAACATATTACAATAAAAATGCAAGAACCATGCCTAGCTCTTGGAAAATAGCAACATTTATAACAGATTTTAAATAGTGTTGATATACAGTGTTCAGCTAACAAAACTGAATTAGCCATAATATATTGTACTTTTATGGAGATTCCATATATAAATATTTGCTGAATTTGAAGAAAAATAACAGCAGTGAAATCAGATAATCCCAGTTTTTTAAGAGATATTAAAGTAACAAATATAAAGCAGTAAGAATTAAATATTTTTAAAAAATCAATGTCCATGAAAGCATATTCATGTACATAAATGAGTATATTGATATTTATCAGAGCTATCAAGTCCCATTAAGTCTTGTAAACAATCTTTGTAGCTGTAATACTGATATGTCCAATTTTGGAGGAATATTTCAAATCAAGGGCTGCTGTAAATGATTTTCACGTAGATATTTTGGGAAGTTCACGCTCTATAGCTTTCATGTATACTTATTAGTCAAATTAACATAGTACAGACTTTACATATTGAGATCATTGAAATGTATTATGTTATAGGATTAACATCAAGGCTCTAAAGATTTTACAATATAGGATTAATATCAAGGGAGAGTAGAATAGCTTATTTCTCTCCAAAGCCTACTATGTAATTGCAGATTTTCCCCCTGCCCTATAATCTGAGATTATTCATTTCTTGTGAATATCATTATAGTATATATAGTAGACTGAGCTAAGGAAATGCTTGGTATACTCTAGAGATTTCAGAAGTAGTTGAAAAATGGAGTTTACATAATCTGATTTCCTGCTAATCATGCAATTTTTTTAAAAAAAAAAGATCAATGAGCAAGAAGAAGAAAAAAAAGGGGGGGGTGGACCAATGAGGGGGAAAAGAAGAAGAGGCTCCAAATCCCCTTTAGAGATTCTGGATCTGTTTATTCTGGATACGTCTTCAGTAATGGGATTATTGGGATGAGAATAAGCATTTATCTTCTCTCCAAATTAACCTTAACCACTCTTTTTCTAGGATTCTGAAAGTAAGGTGACAATGAAGTTAAGAGTTCAGTTTCATGAGACATGCATCTGGACTTCCAGTTAGATATACACTCTTGTCTGAGGTAACAGAAATACAATTGAGTCACTTAGTTCAGCCCCTCATGAATATGGTGCAGAACTAGACCGATAAATTTCAAGACATGGTGAGATGTTACAGCAACTTCTTGTTTGAATGAAAGCAGAGCTCTCGATACAATCTAAGGCCCATTTGATTACTGAAGAGAGCTGCATGCTTGGTTCAGACTTTGAACGTTCTGCATTTTCAACTAAACAATACAGTAATTAAGACTGGCAAACCATTCCCATCCAATAAGCGTTGCTTATAAAGGAAATACCTTTTTCAACACAGCATATGTGAGTGATATATATTTAACATTATCTATCCAAACACAAATTGGAGAACTTTAGGATTATACTTGCCTCTGTTACTTTGGACTGAAGAATTAAAGCTTCGGGACTCATGCGAGGAATATCTATATGAATCTGTAACAGAAGCATTTAAATTCAGAAACCTTCAAAATATACAAGCGGGTTCAAATCAGACAATATATTGCAGGTTTCACTTTTCAAAAAAATACCTCAACTTTAGCATTCTAAGAGCCTTATCTTTTACAAAGCCTTATAATATATACTTACTGTTAGTTCAGTGTTATGAGTGGTAGCTTATCTATTATTTTCTGTTTAAAAATTCTCTGCATGCCCAAAGCTTCTGCAGGTACAAAGTATGGTGTCATCTGTTATTGCCTACTGTTTAATCATCCCTGAACCATGTTAAACCTATGACATCCTTGATCTTGTCTTTAATCAGTAAATAGAATAAAAACCATCAGTTACAAAAACACCCTCAAAATTAAGACACACAATAGGGCACTGGAAACAATTTATGCAGATCATTTACACAGCCACCTTTGGCTAAGAAGATATTTTTCAATTATTTCACAAAAGTATACTATCTTTCCAGAAGAGAGAAATCACTTCAAAAAGAAATTACAGGCATGTAAATGAAGAGGAGGAAATTATATATATTTTTTTAATTCATTGTATACAACTACCATATAATCCCATTAGTGAATCTTGTAACCTCTAAACGTTGGTGGACTACAATCCCATAGCAATCCCATAAATTGCTGGATAAATTCATTGATGAGGAATCAGCTGAACTTCAGCAACTTTTTGAAGGTAATAACAAGTATTCCAGCTTTGATCTAACATAGATTTCCAAAGTATATTCTAGGGGCATTCATGAATAATTTGTGACAGAAAGACCCGATCTTCAGACTGTCCTGAAAAACATTATTTATCTTCCTCAGCAATGAACAGAACCAAAAGCAGAGTGCTCTTATGAGATTTAATTTATTTAATAGATTTATTAATAGCGGAAACCTGGCTTGCTTAGCTCATAGGCAAACCAAACATACGTGTTTTATACAATGCTGGAACAGTTTCTGACATGTGGAGAGATCCCACAGCTACTGTCACAAAGAAAAATACTTTTTGAAGCTAAAGATTTGGAAATTACTGGGGGTTTTTCCTGTTTTTTTCATTTAGTTCAATTTTCAGGCTCCCCAACCCTTTAGGTAGTTTAATATTAAAAGAGAAGTAAAGGGAAACAACATAAAGAAATAGAATGATTGGAAGACTTATCCTATATCATATAAGATAACCAGAAGAACAAAGCAAAAGAAAATCCAATTGTCACTTTATATCATGAATTACAGTATATTTATTTCTAAAGTTAACTACAAGCTGGAAAAAAGGGGTGAGGGAATCAGGGTGCTAAAGCAGGTCTCATGAAAGTCCTGCAAAATCAGATCCTACATCAGGATTTTAAAGCCTAGAAGAAAAGCTATAAACACCAAAAGTTCTTTTCCAGAAGGAAGGACCTGAAGACTGAAGAAACCGAATATGATCTATGTATTAGGAACAGAAGAATGCAATATATTTAAATGAACAGCCTAGGTGGTTTAGAGTTTAGGCAGTTTGTATCAGGTCAAGGACCATATTAGATTATGTGCAATACACGGAAAGCTACTTTCCATTATTGGGTAGATAAACTGTATTTTTGATAATATATATATATTTTTATTATATATTCTTAACTAAATACATTTAAAAGAAAAAAGCATACACCTTTTTCTCAATAAAAAAAAAAAAGTTGCAGCTGTTCATAAACAAAGCTAGGGCTCCACCAACCAGGACCTATGGGAAACCATAGCCTAAACTGTTTCTTATGATCAGATAAATCCCTTTCATGTGCCCAATTTCAAATGTTCATTCAGTTTGGGATAGTATTATGGCAAAAATAAATAAATAAATAACAGGGCTATTCTTGCTACAGAATACACTTCTGACATTGTCCTCATCAGAATAGAATAGGAGAGGAGAGGAGAAGAGTACAGCTGGAAAGGTCCTTGGAGGTCTTCTAGTCCAACCCCCTGCTTAGGCAGGAAACCCTACACCACTTCAGACAAATCATTATCCAGTCTCTTCTTAAAAATGTCCAGTGTTGGAGCATTCACAACGTCTGGAGGCCAGTTGTTCCACTGATTAATTGTTCTAACTGTCAGGAAATTTCTCCTTAGTTCTAAGTTGCTTGTCTCCTTGATTAGTTTCCACCCATGGCTTCTTGTCCTTCCCTCAGGTGCTTTAGACAATAGCTTGACTCCCTCTTCTTTGTGGCATCCCCTGAGATACTGGAACACTGCTATCATGTCTCCCCTAGTCCTTCTTTTCATCAGTCTAGACAGACCCAGTTCCTGCCCAGTTCATATGTTTTAGCCACCAGTCCCTTAATCCTCTTTGTTGCTCTTCTCTGCACTCTTTCTAGAGTCTCAACATCTTTTTTACATTGTGGCAACCAAAACTGGATGCAGTATTCCAAGTGTGACCTTACCAAGGCATTATAAAGTGATATTAACCCTTCTTGATCTTGATTCTATCCTTCTTTTTATGCAGCCTAGAACTGTGTTGGCTTTTTTGGCAGCTGCTGCACACGGCTGGCTCATATTGGTTGTCCACTAGGACTCCGAGATCCCTCTCCCAGTGACTACGATTGAGCAAGGTACCACATCTACCGTACCTGTGCATTTGATTTTTCATTTTAACAATTTAACAAGAGTCATTTTAACAATTCCTTTACCTGTCTATATGTATCCTGATGAGTTTCTTCATTTCTTGAATCATAATATTGTTCAACAAAAGCAAAGTATTCTTTCCGTTTTCTTTGCAAAGTACCTTCTCGCCTATCTGTATTTGCAGGAAGATAACCCTAGGAATTGAGAGGTTAAAAAAAAGGCAGTTGTTAATCATTAATTCAAGGGGGAAAACCGGTACTATGGCATCATGTATTTTCAAATTAATTTCAATCAACAAAATAGCCAAGTAAACTGGAGGGTTTCACCTTTGAAAATTTGAGCAGCATTTTACTGAACCATTTTGACTGCAGTGGAGATCCAGTTTATATTGTGCTACTTAGACTTTTATTTTAGTATTCATAGTATATTCAAAGGGATAAGACCTACTCAAATAGACTGAAATTCATCAAATTAAATTTAACTTCAATCAAATTAAAAAGGTATACAAATTAAAAAATATATATGAATAGAAAAATCTGATCTTTAAAACTTTAAAATAAGCTAAGATACGTTTTTCTTGCAAATAAATTCAGCATTAATGTAAATCAGATTTTAGCAACTTTCCAGACATTCTTATGAGATTTTGCATAATGGCAGAGGCAACATCATTAAAGAAGAAAATTATTTTAAAAATGATTGAAATCTTAGGAGACTGCATAGTGTACAGTTTTTCAGAATCATTACTCTGAAAACTCACAAATTTAGACAGTCTCTTGAAATTAACCATAAAAAGTATGTCGCAGGAACTATTGCCAATCCCTGAAGCATAAGCAAAGAACATAGTCTGATTCATCTTCATCTTGCAGTCTTATAGATGTTAATATATCCAGGTAAAAAAGGCAGTGCACTCAGTGCAAAATAATTGAAAAAAGTAAGATTAATTTACTTTATTGCCCAATTTATTTTTCATCATGAAAAAGAAGAGAACATCTCTACATGGAACTCCATTACTTCCACAGAATTCTTAAACATCCATTTTCCTCTGATGTTCTTATGTACATAAGCTGAAGTGAAAGAACAAGGGTCAAAAATGAGATCAAAGCCATAATTTGTTGGTAAATGACCTGAAATACTAATAAGGAATGGTACATTAAATTACTGAGAGTTGATGAATGTGAGTCAAATATGAGAGTTGATGAATGTGAGTCAAAATTCAAATACAGTCCTCATTTAATGACCGTCCTGTTTTGTGCCCATTCAAAATTACGATGGCACTGTAAAAATAACTTTATTACCATGTAGCCTCTGTGGCTACATGGCTAACATTCAGGTGCATTTACAACTGTTGCAGCCTTCTGTATTTATGCGATAACCATTTTGCACACTATAGCCAGCTTCTAACAAGCAAAGTCAATGGAAAAGCTGACAGTAAAATCACCAGCCATAGTCGTGGGATGTCTTGCTTTATGACCATGGGTAATTCCCTTAAAAACTGCTTTGGAAGAGAGGCTATAAGACCATCATAGTCACATGAAGTCTCACATAACAGCTGCACTGCTTAAAGACAATTGCCAGTCCCACTTCTTAAGTTCTTAAGCAAGGATTACCTATATAGGATTTTTTTTTCCTAAAATAAGCTGATTCAACAGAAATGGGAAAATTTTTACAAAATTATGCACAATGTGAAGCTATTTCCTCCTTCTCAAAGTACTGGAACCAGAAACTGGATCCTGGAAGAATCAGGACAAACAAAAAATATTTTTTTATGTACTATATAATTAAACTTTGGAATTTACCACCACAAGTGGTTACCAGGATGGCTGGTTTCAAAAAACAAATGGACCAATCTACAGATATCATTAGGATGAATAAACATTAGCCTCAATGGCAATGGGGCTACCTCTGAAGACCATCTGGTAGAGGATTAGTGAGTTGTCCTGTGCAGTTGGTTGGTTATTAAAAGAAGAGACAGTTGGCCTAGACAAACTAAGGACCTGATCCAGTGAAGCACAGCTTAAGTTCTTAATGCAACTAACTCAAAGGTATAGATTACGCTTTCCAGAAATATAAAACGCTCATATTATGCCACAAAAATAATGGGCAATTTCAGTTAACCTTGGCAGCTATTAAAAATGGAATAACTAATACATTTTTGTCTTCTTTGCTAACAGCTTCATTTTGCAAAATGAAACTTGATCTTCCCAATACTAATCCCATGCATAACAACTACACCACACATATTAGAATGTATGGCAGTGAAGGACAATAAAAGCAAGCATACAATACTTAAATACTATCTATATATTAATTTTAAGAAAGCTGACTTCAAACCTCAGGAAAAAGTTGCAATCTATTAAGATCTGCACGAAGATAGGGCTAAGAATCAATTGTTTGGTTATTCAGTTCATTCTTTTTACCTACTAAATTGTCCAGGGAAAAGTTAAGCTCAATTATCATTATGGCCAAATCAGAAAAGCTGTTATTTAATCTCTATTTAAATAACAGAATGTAAAAAATATTACTCCGTGAGTAAGATTAACAAGCTGGAGGAATGGCATCCGCACAGCTTCTATTTTCTAGCACCAGCTAAGCATTTTTGTTAAAAGTGTGCACCTACATACATAGAGATACAATATTTTCCAGGTATTTTACACTATATTAGCTTACATTTTGTCTTTAGATAAAATCTGACATTTAATATCCTGCGCATGGATTTATGTAAGGTTAAATATTAAATTCTAGGCTTCACTTCTTGTCAACGGTTTGCATTTATGTATGATACTATTAGTATCATTAAAAACAATTTAATGTGTAATTGTAAATTTAACTATTCATTGTATATAAATGTTTGCCTTAGGGCAGACGTGTCTTCTCTTACTCAGTTTTTAAGATTAACACAGGCATTCTTTCTCTGGATCAACAGTTTCAATATTCTATATCAATCCAACTTTTATTTTTAAAGTACAAATAACATACACTACCCACAAATATGAATCACTGTACAGTTTCTTCTTCTGGCTAAAAACAAAAAAAAATACAGCAGCCTTGTTTATTGCCACAAATAAGGAATGCATCTGCACATCAGGAGACCCATAAGACATTCAAATTTCATTATCCCTTGGAATTTCCTAGACTCCTTTAAGTATGACCTTCTTTGTCTCACTGGGGAAAAAAATCCCAGGATCCCTCTTTGTGATCACAATACTGAACTAATCCAAAGTTCTTGTGAGGCCTGCCTCCTCACAATGACTTCTATTTGTCTTCCAGTGGCCTTCTTGATCCACATCAATTGGCATTTTGTGAAAATCAATAGAAATAGTGCTTTCTCAAGTTCTAAATGTTATTTTGGTAACCAAGTCCCAAATTCTCACACTAGGCTGATTCTTCAGGACCCAACTGCAGTATTTCATACATATGACCACAGTACTACTTATTATCCCTGGCATCGATAATGGAGCTGTTTACTAATTCAACCCTTCTCTATCTTCTGGTTTGTTTGCAAAGTGAATTACATCTTCAGGAGCTTTCCCTTATGGCAGGTGTCAAAGATCAATCCTGGGACCCTCCTTTATCCTTTATACTAAGGGTCCCCAAACTTGGCAACTTTAAGACTTGTGGACTTCAATTCCCAGAATTCTCCAGCCAGCTTTCTGGGAGTTGAAGTCCACAAGTCTTAAAGTTGCCAAGTTTGGAGACCCCTGCTTTATACCATTCCACTGAATATGACAATTCATGGCTAAGAGCTTTGGTACCACTATTTCACTGACAATATTCTACCTGCCTTTTGTGGTTCTTGATGAAGATATATGGCCAAATAGATCAAGTTACTGTTTTGACTTGGGATGTTCTTTGCTCAAGCTGAATATAAATAAGACAGTGACTTGATTGTCCTTCCAATTACCTCATGCATCTCTCTCCTCCATCCCATTTGTCTCTGCAATTTCCAGATTGTCCCAGGTTCCTCTGCCTCTTAGGATCTTGACAGTTGATGATCAACTGACTTTGTGCCTACTTATTGAGTTTTGTTATCTTCTGAGGTAGGCAAAGTCAGGGAATAGTCACAATAAGGATCCCAGGAATGGTCTTTATTGTTGTAGGAAAAAAAATAGAACTTCGAAAGCGTGTTGAAACTTTTCTTGAAACTGAAAAAGAACAGTGTTCCTTTGGCCACACTGTTTGTAATGCTACTTAATAGCTGTGATTCAAGCAAAATTATACACGGCAGACATACACCATCATCATAAAATCATAAAGTACTTACTGACAGGAGCTTCCATGTAATTGGCCGTACAACTTTTGGAATTCCTGACCAACTCAGCTTCCGCAGTTCTTCTACTTGCCCAACCAAAAGGAAAAGAGTAATTAATTAAGAAGTTGCATGAAAATACACTGGAGTTAAGATAATTTCCTTAAACTTTTTCTTATAAACCTAGATGTTTGTTCTGATTCTTACACATGAGTTCCCGTGCCTCACTTTTAAAAAATTGTTGAAATGTAAATCAAAGAATTTCTGTGATTGGATTCTTTGTTGCCTAGGGATTTAATTCAATGCCTGCACTTAACAACAACACAATTAAAAAATACTGGCTTGCAAATATAATTATGACCTTTTTAATCATAAATTATAAAACTTACATTATGGAATAAATCCTGGCTTAAAATTAGCATCTAAACCTGTTTGGGGGTAAATTTGCCTGGTCACAGGATTATTAGTCTGGATCAACTTAGTTCTGAAAAAGACGACAAATTTGTTGGCAGTTTATTTAATAGTCATTTAGTCTACATTATTCAAATATTAACTTTGCTTCTGAAATTGTGTAATGATTAGAGTTTTGAGAGGAATTTGGTTTCTAAATCTTTAAACAAAGTTTATATTATTTCTTTACATCACCTCTAAAAGAAAAGTGCTTAAATATTTCAACATGAAATTAGCTTACTTTGATAATATAAAAAGGTTAATAAAAATGCTTTTTACAAACTGGATACTGCAAATTATGTTTGAAAACATTATGATTCTGGAGAAATCACTGTGTGCAAAATATAGTTGTCCCCTTGATTATTTTCTTCCATATTTGCAATCTTTTAAGACACCATGAATTTCTCAGGTACTTAGGAGCTTTTAAAAAAATATCATACGTTGAGAGAAGGAATCTATATTTGAATTGCAGCAATAGTTTGTGGATTTGTGGGTTTTTGTCAATATTTGAATTGGGGGGGGGTTCATCAAAAAAGACAAGAACGCTTTTCAAATAATATGGTTAAAACAAGTGAACTTATGAAGGTCATTTTTACCTCTCTTTTTATTATTATTAATACATTTGGAATACATTGCAGTATACATTTAAATAGAGAGGCTGAATAAAACCCAGTTTGGTGTATTGGGTAATGGCTGGCCTACAAACCTAGACCTGCCTTAAAGTATAAAAACATCATCATAACATGTTTGCAACTTAGCCATGTTGTGCTTCAATATATGTCCACACTTTCAAGCAGTTTAAAAATGGAAATAAGGAAGTGTATGAAGAGTTTACTTTATTGTACCTTAGATAACAGCAAATTCAAAAGTACCTAAACCTCACCTAACTATGAAACCAACTGGTTGACCTCCTTCACAACTGTTTTCCAACCAACTTTCCTGTATCTCAGTCTCAGAATGCAGAGACACCAAGGGAAAAAAATGTGCTTTAAGCTTTTGTTTCTAATTCATGAATTCACTGAAATGCTCCCGAAATGAAAGTGATTGTATACTGTTCCTAGCCGTTCCTGGACATTTATAAATAGCACATGCATTGTTTACCTGATATAATCTGTTGATACATATGCATTCTGTTTGGGTGGGAAGAAGAACGGCCGTATCAAAGACTTTTAATGCAAATATTAATTCCTTTGTTACACCACATTCGAAACATTTACATACAAGCTGCACATTGCAGGTGGAGAGATGGCCTGAGTAAAAGCGCAAACATCAGAAAGAGTGAAATGCCACTAAGTTACATTCTTTTTTTGCAGATTTTACTCAAAGAAGAATATCTATGTAGTTATATGACAGATATTAAAACTGAGTACACACAGGGCAGTTGGGAGAAGAGATCCAAGGTTCTTCATAAAATTCCAAGACCCATTTTATTCTGGTTTACTAAAATCTACTGCCATCCCAGTAGAAAAATACAGGTAGTCCTCACTTAAAGGTCCTAAATGAGAGCCAAAATTTCTGTTCCTAAGTGGTCATTAGGTGAAACATTGTGCTGCTGATGACAGAAGTTTCAGTAGTCCCAGTTGAGGTCCTTAGGCCAGGACTGGACTATCATTAAGCAAGGATGTCATACTTCTGCCCTGACACATTCGCCTTCACTCCCCTGCCTATCTCTAATGATATTGCCATATCACCACAATTCTGCTTTTTATAAAGACATAAAAAACAGAAAAGGAAAAAAAGTGCAAAACCTGGGCTCCTACACCTATCAAATAGTTCCAATGATACTGTTTGTGTTATCCCACTGCAGTATTTTTGTCTACATGCCAAGGATAATTTTTATTTATGCTTCTTGTTCCTTCTCCAAAATGAGTCATGATGGGCATTATGGATAAAAGATATCAAATTATTTCAAAAATGGGAAAAAGTTTGCATTAGAATTATTATTTATTGCATGGTACATTTGCATCACATTTAATTACATTTAATTAAAAAAAACAAGATAAAAATAAATATAAAATCAGAAAAGAATTAGATTAATTTTAAATTAGAAAAATTTGGACATCTAATTCCAAAAGGATCAAGAGCCTAGATCCAAGAAGGACTAGAAATCTGATCATCTTTGCTTAACCATGCTTCCAATAAATACAAAAACACTATCTGGAGAAAAAAAAATCAACTCATCATCAGTACTAAAGAAACATTTCCAGAAGGTCTAGTTACAAGCTTTCTAATATAATTGCTTTTGCATCCTATGTTCCACAATTTTAATGAAGAAAAATTTACTGCTGCTTGATATTATATATCCACCTCTATTTACATTCCCAAGTCTAAATTAGCAGGAAGAAAAACTGACAGATACCTCAACAGAATAGACCTAGTGTGGTATAAATGTTAAGGTGATGAACTGCCAATGAGGAAAATGGAGTTCAAGTCCACTTTCATCCATGTAAGCTCACTGTGTGATATTAGACCAACCTATCTCACAGGATTAGGGTTAGGGGAAAGAGAACCCATCAAATTTGCAGATGACAGCAAACTGCCAAAACCTTGGAAGACAGACTCATGATTAAGAAAGATCAAGATTCAATTCAATGGAGAGAAAAGTAAGATCCTGCATTTAGGAAGAAAAAAACCCCAAAGGCATAGATACAGATTAGACAGTACCTGGCTCAGTAGTAACTGTGAGAAGGATGCAAGTGTCCTCCTGGATAATAACTTAAGTGTGAGTCAGTAGTGTGCTACAGCTACCCAAAAGCCAATGCAGTCCTGGCTTGCACCAACAGAGGGAGAGCATCAAGATAACAAGTAATAGTACTCTATAATGCATTAGTGAGGCCACATCTGGAGTAGTGTTTACAATCCTGGTCACCATGATACAAAAAAAGCTGCAGAAAGCCCTAGAAAGAATGCAGAGAATATCAACAAAGAGAAGAGCTTTGGAGGCTACATTGAACAAAGAACTTTTAAGGGAACTAAGCATGTCTTGCCTAACCAAGAGGGAAGGATTGGAATTCTACAAATCTGCATCCAGTTTTGACCACCACGATACAAAAAAAGATGCTGAGACTTTAGAAAGAATGCCGAGAAGAACAGCAAAGATTGTTTGGGGACTGGAGGCTGTTAAGCCTGGGTTCCCCAACCAGGGTTAAGGAGACAAGCTAAACAGAATGTGCAGCGTTAGTCAGATAGGCACACAGATAAATGAGTGAGATAAGTTTGTATGTTTATTAACATACAATAAAAATAACAGATACGCTTGTGCTATCAAAAATATAGTTTATTCCATTATGAGTTCATAGCATAGTCAAAATAACAGTCCATTAGTCATGTATCATTTAGTCAGTCCATTCAAGGATATTCAGTTAGCAAAGTCCGTGTAGAATATCCTATGTCAGTTCACTAACAAATCAGTCCTTTGTCTCTCTCCCGTTCGAGTAACGCAGTCTTGAGTCCATGCAGTAATTAGGGATCATCAAAGCCAGAGAGAGCAAGCTGTCATCTTGCTTCTTTTAAAGTGCTTTCACAACCACTCCCTTAATTACATTCCCATATTTAAAGTTGCAGACACTTTAACTTATAAACCATGATTACATATTTATTATTTTACCTAAAATAGTTAGGGTAAACAATGTTATCCCTAACAGAGGCTAAAGCACAGGATGAATGGTTGCAAGAACTAGGTATGTCTAGTTTAACAAAGAGAAGGACCAGGGCTGACATGATAGCATCCTTCCAATATTTGACAGGCTGTCCCAGAGAAGAATGGATTGACCTATTCTCCAAAGTACCTGAGGGCAGGACAAGAAATAATGGATAGAAAGTCATCAGAAAGAGATCCAACCTAGAATTAAGGAGAAATTTCCTGTCATTGAGAACAAGTTGTGGGTGGCTCCATCACTTATGGACTTTAAGAAGAGATTGGAAAGCTATTTATATGAAATAGTGCAGGGCACAGATGTCAAACTCGCTGTATCACCTTGCCATCATGTGACATATTGCAATGTTTTTGCCTTCACAGAGCTGGGGTGGGCGTGGCCTTCCAACCCCTGTTATTCGATATTCTGTATTCTGACATGGTAGCTGCCTTGCGGT
This sequence comes from Hydrophis major, assembly GCA_033807585.1. Taxonomy (NCBI): domain Eukaryota; kingdom Metazoa; phylum Chordata; class Lepidosauria; order Squamata; family Elapidae; genus Hydrophis; species Hydrophis major. The sequence continues at coordinate 142,081,865 of CM066331.1, forward strand.
ACTTAAGGGGCAACTTATTCTCTGAAGCATCTGAGGGCAGCACAAGAAGCAATGATTGGAAGCTTGCTAAAGAGATATCCAGTCTGGAACTAAGAACTGACAATTAAGTACAATTAAATAAGGGAACAGCTCACCTCCTGGAGTTGTGGGTGCTCCATCGCTGGAGGTTTTCAAGAAAAAATTGGACAGCCATTTGTCCGGGATGCAATAAGGCCTCCTGCCTTAGGCAGGGAGTTGAACTAAATGACCTCCAACGTCCCTTCCAGCCCTATGATTCTATGATTCTAAACAAAAGAGATAGAAATCTAGTAACTAAGTAAATAAATACATCATTTTATTGACATTGAGAAGGGCACTAGATATATATACTAGTTATGGCTTAGGAACCATCTAAAATTCCTAGATTTTTTTTTTTAATCTTGATCACTGAATTCACCAATATCTTAAATTCTGCCATAAAATGCTAAATAGAAAGGGGAAGCTTTCACCATTATGGCTGTATGTAGGTAAAATTCCTCAATGTCATTTCCTTACTGAATCTCAAAGATTTCAAAAGGCAATTTCACTTACCTTGTTTTTCCTTGAAGACATTTTGCTTCTCATCCAAGAGAAGCATTCAGTCTGAACTGAAGAAGCTTCTTGGATGAAAAGTGAAACATCTTCTAGTAAAAAACAAAGAAAGTTCAGTTGCTTCTTGAAAAAGTACCTTGGGGACTATCATGACCTGGATGACTGAGAATCTCCATAGATATTCTTTACTGAATGTTTTGCCTATAGCATAGAGAAAGAAGTATATATACAAGCTTCAAATAAGGTAAATGAAACTTTAAAAGGCAGCCACAGGTTCCAATGATTATTTTTTGCACATGAAAATTATACGAATGTTTTTTAGCTGCACGTTTTAGAATAAAGTCAAAAAAGCAATATTCCCTTTGTAATATTGGCTGCATCACAAGATCACTTTGAAAGAAGAGGGGAGGCCAGATAGATCCAATTCTCAATCTTTGAATTGGGTCTTTTATCAGCAAAAAGGAAAGACTGGATCATATGATTCCATGTGGTCAAAGGTTGAAAAACTGACCAGTGGTAGTTTTCATACGAATACAATTAATGTATTTGTATAGCAATTTAACATTAGCATCCCCTTTTCCTTATTTTTTCCCCTCTGTGTTAAAAGAGATTTCCACCTTTTCTTTTTGGGCAAATTAATAATAGGAGATATGGTCTCTTAGATAATCAGATTTATACTACAAATATTTCATTCTCTTTAAATGGTATTTACATTTTTTTTGTTTTTAATTGTAATTTAAAAAAAACCCATAAAAGTTTTTTTTTTAAAAAAAAGACAAGATTCTGCTCAAACAGCCATTTCCACCATATTTAGCATCCAAGAGAACATACTATCTTTGAAGGCACTGACTGCTATCCTTATCCATATTCCATAGGAATGTCTGCAACTAAATATGTCTATTATATTTCAAAGTATTTGACTCATTTAAGCAGATCTAGGTTGAAAACAACATTGATGGAGAAAAACAAATCTCAGTGATGGATTCAGAGGAGAACAGGCAGATTCAAGAAGTGTTCTCCCTTCAGCAAGGACGCTTGTGCAGTATGGAAATGCTCATTTTGTTCCTAAACAGATACTGGTAGCAGCGCCTCTTTTCCTAGCTGCCTGCAGATAAATACAGATAGTCGATAGTCCTTGTTTAGCAATCATAACTGGAACCAGCAACTCAGTCCTTAAATGGAGCGGTAACTAAGTGAAACCATGACTGTGTTTATGATTTTAAATGAGCTATTTTTTGCTTTACAAACCTGAAAAAGGCATAAATGTCAGGATGGTTTGCAGTTACTTTTTCAAAGCTGTCGTAACTACAAACAGTTGCTACCCTGTTTCTCCAACAATACGGCTCCCCCAATAGGAACTCCCAGCAAGTTTTATAGGCATGAAATGAAATTAAGCCCCTCCCCCCAAATTAAGGCCTATATTAAAACATGCGAAATGGGGGGGGGGCTTGTTGTTAGGAAGTACTTTTGTTGCACACCCGGATATGGTGCTGCCTGCGTTGACCCCGATACGAAATGCCCCACCAATGCCGAGGTCAACATCCAAGCCGTCGCCACCCGCCCACCCAAAGATGCAAGGGGGAGGAATTAAGTCAGCCCCGAAAAGACAGCCTAGCCATTTTTTCGGGGCTCAAAAAAAAAAATAAGACCCGGCCTTATTATAGGAGAAACACGGTAAATTAGGCAGTGTTTAAACAGGGACTTCCTGTAGTTCAAATACTCAGGCACATGAGATACACCTTCCAATTATTTTAACTGAAAGCCTCGGGGTCAACCTCACACTCTTTTCTTTTTGAAAGAGAGAGGTATTGGGAGTAGATTGGTGGGAAGAAGGAAAGATATGACAAGCAAAGAATTAGATGTTTTCTTTTGCTGCTGCTCTTTTCCTGTTTAGCCTTGTCACATTTAATAAGTACCCAGGAACTTTAACCAGTATCAAAGGACTAGAAAGAAACCACTACAAAGGCAGCTGAACTTTATTGACAAGATTCTGGAGACAAGACAACTACTCTGACATTCAATCTGCAAGAAACCAAACACTGAACACAGCGCTCGCTAGATTCAAATAAGAAGAGAAGAAAACAAAGAAATGGACAAGAGTGCAAGTAACTGCAGACGCTGTTGCTACAGTGATGAACATCCTGGAAGATGACCTTAAAGACTTCAAAGACTGTCTGGATTTCTCCTTTTGGAAACATCAAAAGATGGCTTCTCTAAGGAAAGCCCCTCTTAATTAAACAGTTGAACAAATTAGGAATATGAGAGATGGTCTCTTAGGCCAGGGGCTCTCAAACCCTGGTCCGTGGACTGGCACTAGGCTGCAGCATGCCAGAAACTGGACCATGCAAATGAACCTTCTATCTGTGGGGATGCAGGCAGCATGTTTTCAACCATGCCCTCTCCTGCCCATGGAAAAACTTCCTTCCATGGAACCGGTCCTTGGGGCAAAATTCACTTAACAAAGTTGTTACTTAGCAACATAAATTTTGGGCTCAAACTGTGGTTATACGTCGAGGACTACTCCAGTTACTTTTTTAAAGATTCTTTGCAAGCAGACAGGAAAGAAGAAAAAGGATCTTTATTTATTTTCCTTTTGAGATTTTTGCATTGGTGAATACTTTTTTCTATGCAAGAATTAAAAGGCAAATATCTCCTTGAGCAACTAAAAGATGCTAGCTTAATTTAAAATAGGCTAAGTACTATTCTTTGATTGGCAAACAGGCTTTACAGTATTTTCATAGGTTAGTATATGGCCTTTAACTTTAGCAAGAATAGTTCGTTCCCATGTTCCATTCTAGATCATGCAACAAGCACAAATATGACTCAGGAACCAAACAAGACTCATTCTATCATATAATTCTTTGCACGTCTATTTAACTAATTTGATTTTAGGCAAAGTGGATTTCGATAGAAAAGAATATACGTAGCTCAAGGTTGAATGTGGAGTCCTTGGTATTCTCTGAGCCTAGTTGTTTGCTTGCCATTCACTGATGTTGTTATCTAATCAGGTAATGAAATGTCTGCAAAGCAAGCAACCAAGTTCAGAGAGCATCAGGTATTCCAGAAAACATATTTAAGTTTTCACTTAAAACTTTCACAAGTTTAAGTTTTCATGAAAAGAGCAAGACAGCTACTAAAAAAGACAGAAGGTATGAAAAATACTACATCATTAAGGCAGTGACTAGAACTACTTTTCCATAAAGAAAAAAGCACCAGATCGAAAGACAATCAAACACTAAAATGCCTAACCTCTTATTTAAACGATGGAATCATAATTAACCAATTAATGTGGAAGAACAAAATAATTTTTCATCCCAATTACTGATTTATTTATTTTTTAATGAAATCATACCACATTAAGAACACAATCTTGGGCTTTCCTGAAGCAATTAAGTATTACCACTCTTTTGATGCAAGGATTTTTCTTCTTTCCAGGAAGGAAAGCCCATAAAAATAGCACTTCAAGCTTGCCTATTCTTCCTTCTGGTAAAACAGATTGATCCTTGTCTATTTCAGTATCAAGAGCTCCATTCAAACAACTCAAGCATATTGCTAGATTCTAGAAAATCTCCAAGATATGATATAAAATATCTGTATACTCTTGCAAACAATTAGCATTTACATCCAATTAAAACAGACGTAATTAACTTTCTGTAATATTTCTCCAGCCTGAACTGGATACACTCATTATATACTGTTTCAATTCAGCAAACTTCAGTTAACACTATACAATTACAATGAAATAAAAACCGATAAACTACACTTTTACCATGGAGATTTGATCCTCTGCTATATCAAAAATTAAGACTCTGCTTCAAATAGGAGTCATTGCTGGCCTGGAGGCCTGCTGGAAACCAAGTAACTAACTATGCACAATATTGTGCTCAAAACACAAAATGGGCGTTGGTCCTTACCTGACACGCCATTTCTCTGGAGCCGGGAGGATCATCCAGAGAGTGGGAGGTGCTTCAGTCTGCGTCATTGAAGGCTGAGCTTAATTACTGAGGAATGCTCCGCCCTCCATCACGTGGCTCCTTGCATTCCCCAGTTTATGCGAAGTCGAGAGTGAAGAGAAGATCGTGCTCTCATCTTACTATGCTAAAAGGTTCATTGGCCGAAACAAGACCCCACCAGACGGTGAAATAAAAGGGTGGGGCTGGATGATCCTCCCGGCTCCAGAGAAATGGCGTGTCAGGTAAGGACCAACGCCCATTCTCCTGAGAGCCGGTCGGATCATCCAGAGAGTGGGACATACCAAAGCTTGGCTGTCCTACGGGAGGGACTCCGTCTGGTTCTGTAGTCCCTGCAGTTCTTTGAGGACTCGCTGGAGAACTCGTCTACCAAATGAAGTCTCCACCGAGGCAAATATGTCAATCTTATTGTACCTGATGAAGGGAGATGGGGATGCCCAGGTGGCTGCCCGACAAATATCCACAATTGGAGCCTGGGTGGCCCAAGCTGCCAGCTGATGGAGTGTGCTGTTATTCCGCTGGGAACCGGCAAAGCCTGGGACAACTACGCTTTGGAAATAGTAACTCTAATCCAGCGGCCAATGGTTGACGGGGACACCTTATGGCCTAATGATTTGGACTGAAAGGAAAGGAAGAGGGATTTGGGCCTCCTGAAGGGCTAGGTACACTTAATGTAAATGTGGAGGGCCCGTCTTACATCGAGGGTATGCCAAAGCTTCTCCCTTTCCCGCGAGGGATTGGGGTAGAGGTTCGGAAGTATAAGTTCCTGTGCCCTATGGAAGGCTGATTTGACCTTGGCAAGAAGTAGGGTCCGGTCGGAGAACCACCCGATCGGCATGGAAGATGCAAAGGTCCCTCCTCACCGACAAGGCTGCTATCTCTGATATTCGGCGAGCCTAAGTAATGGCCATCAGGAACACGACTTTGAATGTTAGGAACTAGAGTGAGGATTCCCTTAGAGGCTCGAAGGGTTGTTTAGTCAGGGACACCAGGACCTTATTGAGGTCCCAGGTAGGGTATCTATGTATGGTTGGGGGACACAAGTTAGAAATGCCCTAATGCGAGGGTGGAGGGAAAGGGAACCCAGGTTGTCGCAAACAATGACAGTTGAGAGGGCTGCGACCTGACGCCTCGGGGAAAGACTTTTCCTCAGACCCTCTTGGAGGAATTCCAAAACTTGAGGGATGGAGGGTGAGAGCGGGTTGACTTGGAGACTATGGCACCACTTGCAGAACCCCTGCCAAGTGACATTGTATATTCTGGTTGTTGAGGGCCACCTGGTGGCTAAAATGGTATCAATAACCTGGTCAGAGAACTGCTCTTTCCTTAGACGTTCCCACTCAACCTCCAAACGGCTAACTGGAGCCACTGAGGATCCGGGTGTTGGAGGGGCCCCTGGGAAAGGGATATCCTGTGCGGGGGAATTTTCCAAGGGGGGGCCACCGATAGGTTGCGGAGGTACGCAAACCATGGGCGCCTGGGCCAGTAGGGTGCCACTAGAATCAGCTCTGCTTTCTCGGAGATGAGCTTCTGGATGACTCTGGGGACCAGGGCCAACGGAGGGAATGCATATAGAAGCCCTGTGGGCCAGGGGCAATGGAGGGCGTTGTGATTCTCGGTCCCGTGGGAGGGGTACCTTGAGAAAAGCCTGGGGAATTGGGTGTTGAGCGGGGATGCGAAGAGGTCTACTGACGGGAGACTGAATATCATGGTCGCTTCCCTGAACAGCGACGGGTGGGTGCACCACTCGGACTGGTCCACCATGGTCCTACTCAGCCAATCTGCTTGGGTGTTTGAGACCCCTGAGATGTGCTCGGCTTTGAGGGAGAGGAGATTGCACTCCGCCCAATGGCAGAGGTGCTCGGCCTCTCTCATCAAACTTATGGACTGGGTGCCCCCTTGTCGGTTGACGTGAGCCTTGGCGGTGACGTTGTCCGAGAGTATCAGGACATGCTGTCCGCATACGTGGGGGAGGAAGTTGTGCAGGGCCAGGTGGATGGCGCGAAGTTCCAACCAGTTTATACTGCGTGTCCATTCTACCTGTGACCATTTGCCCTGTGTCGAGAGCGAGTGGATGTGAGCGCCCCATCCGGACAGGCTGGCGTCTGTGGTGAGGGTGAGGCGTTGGGGTTCCTTGAAGCAGTGTCCCTTGTTGATGGCGGGACTGGTCCACCAGAGGAGAGACGTTAGGACCCTTGAAGGCACCTTGACCGTGGCCTTTGAATTGCTTCTGCCGGTCCTTTGGAACGGGATCAAGAACCACTGTAGGGATATAGTGTGTAAACGGGCCCAGGGAACAATGGAGATACATGAGACCATTTTACCGAGTAATTTAGACGATTCTAAAGGTGTTACCTTCCTTGATCGTCTGATATGTTTGACAGTTTCCTGGATGCTATGGAATCTCTCGGAGGAAAGGAAAACCTTTCCCTGAACCGAGTCAATGACGGACCCCAAGTGGGTGATCCGTGTCGATGGTAACAGATGGCTCTACTGCCAGTTTACTAGGAACCCATGGTCTTGGAGGGCAGAGAGAGTAGCTCTGATATCCCTTTCTGCTTGGGTTCTGGAGTGAGACAGGATGAGGATGTCATCCAGGTAACAGTGGAGACGAACCAGGAGGTCCCTGAGGTGGGCCGCTAGGGCTGCGAGGACCTTAGTGAAGGTTCTCGGGGCAGAGGCCAATCCAAAGGGAAGGGCCACATATTGGAAATGGCGATGGTTGTAGCAGAACCTGAGGAATTTGGAATGAGAGGACTGTATTGGGATATGAAGATACGCCTCTGAAAGGTCTATAGAGGATAGCCAGTCTCCCTGCCTGATGCCCAGTAGAATGGATTGTAGGGTGTGCATCATAAACCTGTGGTAGGTCAGGTAACAGTTAAGGCGTTTCAGATCTAGAATAGCCCTCCATCCCCCTGAGGATTTGGGGACCATGAAGAGGTGGGAGTAAAACCCCTGCCTCCGCTGGGATGGTGGTACAGGTTGTATGGCCTGTATGGTGAGGAGATTGTGGATAGCTGAATCCATTGGGATCCTTGGAGGGGGGGATGCCATCAAAAAATCAAGGGGGGGCGCTGGAATTCAAGCGCGAGGCCCAGTCTGATGGTGTCTCGGACCCAGGCATTAGAGGTAGAGGAATCCCATCGGTCAGCGAAATGCTTGAGGCGTCTGCCGATGGGAAGGAGGGATGGGATCTATCTGGGTCATCTAAGTACAACCCCCTGCTTGAGAAGGAGAGTTTATTCCAAATATTTGCCTCTGTCTGGGATCGAACTCACGACCTCCTGACTGTGAGGCAAGTGCTCCACCTCTAGGCCACCTGCCAAAGGGCTGTGTCGGAAAGGCTTCCCTCCTGAACTCCTGAAGGGGCACCTGTAGCTGCCGCCCCTCCTGTTCCTGTCGCCCGATCAGCTCGATCCTGGGGCTGGAATGGCCGGTAGGAGGGGGGTCTCGGACGCCTGGGCGGGAAAGGATACTGGTAGAAAGGACGGGGGAACCTCTCCGAAAGGCTGAGGTGCTCTTGACTCTGACCTCCGAAAGAGGGGAGGAAGGAATTTTTTCTTGCTTCGGGTTTCGGATAGCAATGGCTCCAGGGCGGTGCCAAATGGTTTGTCCCCCTTAATGGGGGAAGTGGCCAACTTAACCTTGTTTTTCACGTCCGCCTGCCAGTGTTCGAGCCAGAGCAGGCAGCGAGCCGTAACGTGAGAGGTTATTGCACGGGCGGAGAAATTAACCACGTGGTAGGTGGCGTCGGCCGAGAATTCTGCCGCGACCGTCAATTTTGCGATGTCCTGATGTGCCCTTGCGTTAGAGGGGGGAACATGTTGTTTCAGTTGGCGGAGCCACCGAATTAAAGACTTGGTGAAGAACGAAGCAGCCGTGGCCGATCTAATGGCCCAGGTGTCCGCTTGATGGGCCCTACGTAAGGCCAGTTCGGACCTCTTGTCCTCGGGTTTCAGAGCCTCCAGGGGATCACTGGGGGAGGACGAGGGTGCTAAGCCCAATATGGGCTCATCTGCCTCAGGAGTGTTAAGCAGGTTGCAGAAGCTCGACTCGAGGTTAAAAAAGCTCTTGTCCTGGTTGGATGGGACCGGAGGGGCCCTTGTAGAGTCCAAATGGTTTGAAACTAGGTCGTGAAATATGGGTAGGGACGGAATAACCTCCGCCTCCACCATGGGCTGCCTGAAAATGGCGTCCTCTTGTCCCTCCACCAGGGAAAGGAGAACCGAGGAGGACTGAACAGACAGGCCAGAAATGTTCTTGGCCTAAAATCAGAGCGATTTAAACATGTGTGGCTTGAACAGACCCACAACGGTGGGTTGATCGGGAGTGAGACCCTCGTCCTCGGACATGTCTCCTTCCATCGGGTTTATCTCCGATAGGGCTTCCCCTTGGTGTGTAGAACCCCATTCAAAGTCCTCCTCCTCCCCGAACCGATCCAGGTCCTCTATAGCCTCCTCCAGTTCCCCTTCTGGGAGAGGACTGTCCCCCTGCAAAGGTACCTGACCATGAGTAGGGTCCAATCTGGACGAGGACCTGGCTGATGGCAAGTCTGGACATCTGTTGAAGGCCATCTGCTATCCCCTGGCGGATAGCCCGTTCCATCCATGCCTGCATGTATGCAGGGATCTCAACTGTGGCGGCCTCCTGGCGCAGACCAGCGGCCGTGGGCGTGAATGTAGCTTCGGGCGGCCGTCTGGTGGCTGGTCCGGGGACCTGGTGTCCCTGGGATGAGCTGTGCCTGGAGAGGGAAGAGAAATCTGGAGGAGGGGGGGTGCCTGGAGGTAGAAGGAACAGAGGATGGTAGGGCTGGAAGCATGGGTTGTGCCTCTCTAGATCGCCTGTCAAATTCTTTCTCCAATGCCCTATGACGTCTTAGGGCGTCTCTCTGAGAAGCCTTGGAAGTATCCTTAGAGGCTTCCTTAGCCTGTTTGCGCAGGTGGTAGGATTTAGATCTGGCCTTCAAAGAAGGGCCTTTTGTGGAAATGTCATTTGCCATTATAGAAGAAAGGACTGAAATACCAATTTAAGGTGGTTGGCTCGCCAAGGGTTCAACCTACAACAAAGGCTGGGTGTCCTTTCAGCTGGCCCGCGCCCCCTTTTGGAATTTAGACGTAAACAGCCTATAAAATTAATATTGTTATAATTATTAATATATATAAAACAATTAGTATTGAGACTGTGTAATAGTCCTTTAGCGAGAAAGTTTATATATCTATATATGCCTATATATATATATATATATATATATATAATATTTCTTAATATTATTATTATTTTTATTTCATAATATTCAATTTGGGGTCTGGCTCGATGCTCCTAGGAAGGAGTGGCCCCAGAGGTTGCTGTAAGTTATCACTAATCTGCCAAATGAACGCCTGAGGCTGGAATGAGGCCTCTGACAGTTGGAGCTCCCAGGCAACAACCGGGAGGGATAGGTTGCAAGCTTCTGCCCTGAGTGTGCTGCGGAAGCCAACTTGTGTATGCCAATTGTGATTAAAATCTAGTAGCTCTCACCGGCTGGAAGGCCTCTGACTAGAACTAGTCCCTTCGCAGCCCAATGAGGCCTTTAAATATAGTGTCCGACACGCGGCGGCACCCAAAATGGCGGCCGGCCACGATCTCTTATCCACGGACCGCTCAGAGCAATTAAAAAGCCTCTCCGGCATGTCTAGAGGCCGGAAAGGCAGCTAGGTGAACTATTCACCCTTTCCTGGGGCGATCGGTGTTCGCGGTGGGGGGGGAACACCAGCTGCGCTTATCAGCGCGATCGAATGGACCCCCTGCGATTGCGGCGCGGAGAAGCGGCAGGGAAAGGAGCCGAATTTGGGGGGGGAGATTGGCGCCGGAGCGCGAAAGCCGCCCGCTCGTTATCCCCCCTGGGGGCGAAAAATGCGCTCCCCTGCTACAGCTACCTGAAGTGCGCAGAGGCTAAGGAAGAGCCAAGAATAAAAGGCAAATCTGAAAAAGTAAAGGACTTTGCAGCAATTAGCTTGAATCAGCCAAGGAGTGGAAATACACAGCCTACTCTCACGAAGGCTGAGCATAAACTGGGGAATGCAAGGAGCCACGTGATGGAGGGCGGAGCATTCCTCAGTAATTAAGCTCAGCCTTCAACGACGCAGACTGAAGCACCTCCCACTCTCTGGATGATCCGACCTGCTCTCAGGAGAAGCATTCTTCTATTATTTCCCTTTAAGCGTAATATTTCTGGCTGTATAATTTTAAGGGAACCCACAATTTTTGCTCATGCATTATTTATCTTTTGACACAAAACAGTTACTTCACTGAGACACTGTAAATCGTAACATGATTTGAATGAACAATTAAATGATGGACATGATAAACTAGATTTATAAGCTTCAAATTCTTATGAAAAAAAAATCTTAGCATAATTTAACTACAAAAGAACTAGAATATTCTTCTAAAACAATGCAGATTCATGGAACTGCAGCTCCCCCAACAGTATCTGAGAAGTTAAACAGCACGAGATTGAGCTAACAAATGGCTTGAAATTACTATGGGTAACCAGACTATCTGCTTTAAAAATTAAAAAAATAAATAAAAAGACAGTTCTGTTATACATATTTTAAAAAATCCATGTTCAATGCTGCATTTATTTTTTCCTGAATGATTGAGAAATTAAGAAGCATCAGACAAATGGAGCGTGCTGAACACATTATATTCTTGAAAAACAATCTTCAACCAAAAAAAGCCAACTTTGCTGAAGTATAAAATGTTCTAGTAAAATAGATGAAATAGAAATGTGAAAGAAACAAAAACAGCACCATACAGATTAATCATTGAATGACAATGCAGAATTTGAAATATGAGTGGCTAGCAGTAGAAATGGGAATTGTTGAAATATAAATTAATATAAAAACATTGCTGATCTACACAGCTTTAGTGCCTCATGGAATCTTTCCCATTGAGGAAATTGAGGTCGTATTTATAAATACTTACTGTTTTTTCAAGGTTAACTTGTTTGGAGAGTTTTAAGCAACAATTCAATATTTGCTCCCAAATTTCCCTTCCACTGAGGGTGATGAGGAGCACCTTACCAACAAAGCTGGAGCTAGACTATCTATGCAGCTGTGTTTGGCTTCAGAGAGCAGAAAAGGACCTTTGAGATTAGCAATTATGAAGGTGGGCAGGGAACCAACTAAATAATTCCAAATCATGGCCATTTGTCACCAAGAGAGGCACACATCTTTTCCCCAAACCTCAGAAGTAAGAAACAATACTGTAAGACTATTCCTAACATTGTCCTACAAAGACAAAGCGTATCAGCAGGAGCTATGATTATGCATTCTTATCTAAGCACCACTGTGACCAATAGGAAATATTTTCACTTAAAAAGATATTGTAAGGAAGGTCTCAATGTTACTTTAGCTTGATTTCAACTGATGGACCAAGGTCCCCTTATTATGTAATCCTCATAAAACCCCATACAATACTGGTGCACTTTAAACGTGCCATTTGAGTGCGTGGTTTGTTGAAACATCTGAATGCTTCTCTACTGATAAGAAATAAGATACAGAACAATTTCACATATGGATGTAAAATCACAAGATAACTTGCTGCCTTGCTTGCTTCTTGTGCCCCTTGCTTTCTCATGCACACAGGCACATATATGTTGTTCTTCCCTTACACACATATAGTTCTCTCATGCACCCTTCTCAGTCCTCACACAGGAGACAGGGCCTTTCAAATAGCCCATATCACTAGGACTTCCTTATGAGAGAGGATAGGAAGACTTTGCTATTGTTTTTCAAAAAGGCTAATTTCTTTTCTTCAGTAAAACACTGCAAACTGGGTTACAGACTAATTGTTTTCTCTCTGTGTGGTCTATTAACACATCCCTGCTCTAATGGGTCGGGTAGATAACCTGGTCCCAAGCCATGAAGGGCTTTAAAAGTGACAACCAGCACCTTGAATTGCACCCGGAAGCAAATAGACAACCAATGCAGCTCCCGCAGGAGAGGTGAAACATGTGCACACCGGGGTCTGCACAAAACCATGTGGGCCACTGCATTTTGCGCCAACTGGAGCTTCCAGATGTTCTTCAAGGGCAGCCCCATGTAGAGCACATTGCAATAATCAAGACAGGAAGTGAACAGGGCATGAGTGACCCTGAGTAGGGACCATTGGTTCAGGAAAGGGTGTAACTGGTGCACAACCCGCAGTTGCACAAAGGCCCACCTGGCCACGACTGAAACCTGCTCTTTGAGCAGGAGTCATGAGTCCAGGAAAACCCCTAGATTACTCACAGGGTTTGGCAATTCTCCCTGAGTCAACGAACCCCAAACCCAGAGCCACTCGGTCTTGCAAGGGTTTAGTTTCAACCCGTTGCTCCCCATCCAGCCCCTAACAGCCTCCAGGCACTTGAGAGGGAGGACACAGCAACACTTAATTCACCATGGGCTGAGATATACAGCTGGGTATCATCAGCATATTGGTAATACCTCAGCCCATGGTGATGGATGATCTCACTCAGCAGCCTTCATATAAATGTTGAACAGGAGCGGAGAGAGTCCGAGCCCTGCAGAACCTCATAAAGCAGTGGGCGAGAGCTGGATCTCTCCCCTCCTATCAACACTGACTGAGAGCGGCCACAAAGGAAGTGAACCAGGACAACACAAGGCCCCCCTCTCCTATCCCCCAAAGCTGCCCCAGGAGAATCCCATGGTCAATGTTATTGAAAGCCGCCGAGAGGTCAAGTAAAGCAAGGATGGATGCACTGCTCTATCCCATTCCCACCAGAGATCATCCAAAAGTGTGACCAATGCTATTTCTGTCCCAAATCCAGGCCTGAATCTTGACTGGTAGGGGTCAAGATAATCCGTTTCATCCAAAAACCTCTGGAGCTACTTCCCAAAAAGGGAAGATTGGAGACAGGTCGGAAATTCTCCAACTGGGTGGAGTCCAGCAATGGCTTCTTAAGAAGAGGGCAGACCATAGCCTCCTTAAAGTTCTGGGTCACCATTCTGTCCTATAGGGAAGCATTAATCACCACCAGAGTCCACAATTCAGTTTTCTTTCATATTTTTCCCCCAAATTCTATCAGCTGTCTAAATAGGTTCTTATTCCTAGATTATATTACTTCTTTCCATAATCTTTTTCTGCTGTATGATATATGTTGCCCTAACCCTCTTTGAAATTTCTTTAACATCTGAATTTGTTAATTAATATGACATATATGCTGAAAAGGAGTTAAAGAGTGAGCTTAGCAGGGATAAGTAGCAGAACAAAGCCATTGCAAAAATTGAAAGTGAAATATATGTAAAAAAAAATTGGTATTCTGTGTTTAACTTGGGAATAAAGTAAATGTCAATGCCTAGTTGTTATCAATGACAAACTGTCTAATCTGGAGAGGGATCAAAGGTGAGAAGACAAAAAATGGCTTGTCACAAAAGAAAAATGCACAGAATGAGATATTTTATTTAATTCAAATAGTTCAAAAAGTACTTTCATAAGAATGTTATAATAAGAACAGCAAAAGTAAAAAGATAATGTAAAAGTAAAAATATAATGAAATGTTAATCTGCCACATTACACTTCTATTCTATTACTCTGTATTGCAAGAAAAAAAAACATAATGTATTTCAAATTCTTTATGAAAAAAAAAAGCAGTATCAAGCGCTACCAAACAAGTTCATAACATACGGGATAATGCATCAATTGATAAGTATCTTTCTTGTACATGTCAAGAAAGATGCCTGTGAGTTTGTGATAATTTTTTATGACACTTCCTCCCCTCTACCACATTTATACAGAAAACAGATAAAAGGTTTCCTAAAACTGACATATCTACAACTCTGAAATTCGTTCCTGTTCCTGTTTACTAAAAAAAAAATGTATATTTATTGCATATGTATATGTGAAAATGTTTTAATCTTTAACATAAAACATGCAGACAATATCATGGAGCTTTCTTTCTTTCATGGTGAATGGGGGGGGAGGGGGGAACCTGCAAGGAATACTTTTTTTATTGCCTCTTGTTCTTCTTCGTCATCATCTTCATAACCAACATATCTTTTAACTATAGTTAATCAGGAATATATTCAGAGCAGCTCAATAGCTGATGCAATTCTAGACCAGGACTATGATGGAGACCCAGGAAATTCTTTATTTAACAAATATCTAAAGTACAATTTATATGATTAATTGCTCACAGAATCAATGCTCATGAAATCTAGTGCTTCAGAACCTATGGTAATTAAAGAAAATCTCCAGAGAAAAATAGACCAAGGTACCTATAAATGTAGACTCATTCTCCATCCATGTTTCTGAATATGGATAAAAAATTTTAAATATCTCCCTATGCACATATTAAAGAGAAGGAGGCTCTTGGTAAGTAAAATTGAGCAAGTGGGTGCCTGCAAAATTCTGGCTTTCTGATATGTTTTTATGTCTGTTTAAATAACAGGCACATTTTACTATATAGCAAGAAGAAATTGCATTCCTTTTGGCTGCCAAACAATTGCTTGAAGGTCTGGGCAGAGTATAACCTACCTAGAAATGAGATCTCTGGGGATGCAGTTAAAATCTTTCTCTTATCCCTGTAATATTGTTTTTATTCTTTCCCAAGCCATTTTAGAGGAAACTTCAGCCAGATATCCTTAAAACTACAATTCCACTACCATAATAATGAAATGATTTGACAACAAAAGCTCAACAATAGGTTTACAGTTAAAATCCTTGGGCCAGGTGCAGAAATAGACCACCTATCTTTCCATTAAGCCAAAAGAATTAAACAGAATAGAAGGCAGTAAAAAAGTTCCAATATGCATTTTAGGAAAGAGCAAACCGCCTACTCCTTTCTCACAACTATTTAAGAGATCTTAATCTAATGTGCTGTTTAATGTTTATGAATACTTACCAAAGTTTGTATTTGGGCCAGCAAGAAGCTGCTTGAATTTATCTAATCGCAATGCCTCTCTTTCAGATAATACATGAACACTGGAGGCACTATCTGTCACCCCACCAGTAAGTGCATATGTAGAGGCTTGTGGAAGAGACTGAGATCTTGGCACAGAAGTATTTCCATTAGTGTCTAGAAAATATAACAGGGGAAACAAGGAATAAAGTTGACCAAATCTGAAATGGGGAAAGATATTTATACACACACAGAGTCCTTACAATATGGTCATTTAGTGACCAAACTTATAACGGCATTGAGAAAAGTGACTTATGACTGCTTTGCAGTTACAACCTTTCCAGCATCCCCGTGATCATGTGATCAAAATTCAGATGCTTGGCAACTGGTAGTTCATAGTTATGACCACTGCAGTGTCCCAGGGTCACGTGATCCCCTTTTGCGACCTTCTGACAAGCAAAGTCAATGGGGAAGCCAGATTCATTTAACAACTGTGTTACTAGTTTAACAACCGCAGTGATTCACTTAACAACTGTGGTAAGAAAAGTCGTAAGTTGGGGCAAAACTCATTTAACAAATGTCTCACTTGACCACGTAAATTCTGGGCTCAATTGTGGTTGTAAGTGGAGGAGTAGAGTATTACTATGTATTTTCAATAAACTTTGGACTACAAATAGCAGTATTTTATATTTTACCTCCAACTCAAATATGAGATCTATCCTGCTATTTACCTCATGTTTGTCAAGAAGTGGATGGGAAAACTAAGGACTACCACTCTGAAATTTCCTTTTGTAAGAAAAGAAGTATTTTACTTATAAAAAAGAAAGTACAGTACTATTTTATATAATTATTAGAAATCCGCTGTTTCGCAGTTTTCTCACACTGAAAATAATTAAAAGTAGATTCCCCCTCTCCCCCCATTTCTCCTAGCAGAGTCTCTGGAAAACTAAGAGCGATTAGAGTTCCATGTAAGTCAGGATAATAAATTTAATATTCGCAGTATCGGAACTGAGCTATTAGCCATTTTCCAACTTCATTTTTGGAAAATCAGCATGACCTTTCGACTGGTGCTCAGGAAGAACTGTTGCATTCAGCCAGGGAAACATAGGGCAGCGATTGAGTTTCTTAAGGGTAATATACCTGCAGAACTTGATGTGTTTGTTTCGCTGACAGATTTAACCAGTCTGTTGTCACCACATGCAGCTGAAGGCAAGTCTGAAATTTTCTGGGACTGCTCCCTTTCTATCTGTTCCTCCTGCAATTTGTGCTGCTCGTGTAATTTGCTGTGATTCTGAATTACTCTGTTAGCTGTTTCCATGACTACATCAGTGTTGAGGCTTTCTGTAGCCATTGCTAAAAGTTCGTCATCATCTTCTCCTACATCCCAGGCATCACTCGTGTTGCTTTCAAATTCCTGAAATGTGCTGACTTTCTTTGCTTTTACTGGGGTCGTAGGAGGCTTGGTTCCTTGTTTCAAACTGTTTAAAAAACAAACAAACAAAAAAGCAGCTTTTACCAATACTTGCATTACTGTAAAATTTAATTAAGGGAAAAATTCAGTTTGGTTAAAAGTGATATATTTCTGATGAAAAAGCAAGCAGATTAGGATGTCATTTTGAGAACAATAGAATAACAGAGTTGCAAGAGACCTAGTCCAACCCCCGTACTAAGCAGGAGACATTATACCATTCTGGACAAATGGCTGTCCAAAATGGCTGTCCAGAATTTCCACTCCGCTACTCAGTTGTAGCTGTTCAAATAAAACAAGCCAAAAGAGAAAAGGGAGAGACAGATCTCAATTGACAATAAGTAATAATTCTGCATAGCTGTTAACACTGAAGTAAAAAGTCCTTCTCAGGAACTTATGGTCTTCATATGCTCTGCTTAACTTCAACGTGAATAATCATTGTACAAACTCTGTACAACGTTTGTCTGCACAGAGTCCGTCATGCCAGTTGGAATTACCACAAACAGTATCAATCAGATATATCACAGACTGACTCTTCCAATATAATGCTGGACTTCACAGACATGAGATGTGGATTAAACATCACAACATGAAAACACCTAAATCAGAAGATGGAGATTGTTTTCAAAAACATTTGACATAATAATTTATATGCATACATATGTGTGTGTGCGTGTGTGTGTGTATAGATTATAGATACACATACACACAAAGAGAGAGAGAGAGTTACTACAATCCATATACTACTAAAATTAATGTTGTGAACTTTTAAACAATCAAAACAATGTCACAGGGCAACAATTTTCAAATCGAGGTATCTCAAATGGATTAACCTTTCCTGATTCATGCAGTATTTCTTATGCACCTATACACACCCTTCCCCAAACCAAGCTTGTCCCACATGCTTTGCCCAACTCATGCAGCACTTCTTAGGCACACGCGCACACACACACACACACACACCCTTCCCAACCTGCGCTACCCACCCCATGTACTCTCCTTGATCTGCACAGGATTTCTTGCACTATCCCAAGCACCCCAGGTACCTGTGCCAACACAGCTCACCCTCCCTGCACCATTCACAACCAGTATGGGACCTCTCACTTACCCCTGTGGCACCCATGCATTCTTCTTGACCTAAAGGGCCTCCCCGCACACGTGCCTCACACAGCAACTCTTAATACTCCTTAAAGACCATTTTCCCTTTTAGCCATCCAAGGGCCTCCCGAGACTCCCGCTGCCTCTACAAGTCCCTTGGATGGGTGGATGGAAGTAGGTCTCAGCCTACAGGCTACAACTATCCTCCATGTGCCAGCCGCTTCTGCTGACCAGATTTTAGACTCTGTTGCCTAGCTAGTGGTCTTAGGAGCAGGCTGAGGCCTGGGTAACCCTGAGGGGCAGAAAGCGGAGCAGCACTGGGTGTTTTGGGGAGGGGGAGAACTTAGGAGGTCCGGGACAGGTGAGCTTGAGCTGGCACTAGGCCTCCAAAACCTTCCCCCTGAGATCTACCCCATGCTCTGCTTAACGACCCACACGTTCATTTAACAATTGCAATGGGGAAAGCAGGAATGGGGTCGTTAAGTCAGATACTTCACTTAACTGTCATTGTAACATGCAACCATAATGGCCAGGCCCACACTGCGGTTTTAAGTTGAGGACCATTTTGGATATGTGGCTTTGGATATATTAGCACAAAGGGCCATTTTTCTTTTTGTTCCATTTGGTTGAACAGTTTGTCTTTATTTCAGGAAGCTTGGGAAAAAAAACACATTCTTTTACACATACTTGCTGATTATCTCATTTGAAGAGGAAGGGATAGAAGCTGAAGCTATTTCTTAAAAAAAAAAAACCACTAGCTTATCTATTTAATAAAAATCATGACAATAAAAGCCTTTGTAAGAGGTAAAAAGTAATGCTATACAGAGCATGCAATGTGTATAATCAATGTTGTATCCATAAAATCAATCTGGCTTTATAAAACAGTAGTAATATATCAAGAAAACACTTGGAGAGAAAAAGACTGCATACTTTTATACATTTTAGGGGGTTTTTTTTACTACCATATGTTAAATAGAAACTTCATTAAATACGGTATTTTCAAAACTTCAAGAAGAAAATATATACACATAATGGCTTGGCAAATAAATACACGATAGGTGCTAATTAATATCAAAAATGCTTTCATTAATGACCTTGATACTTAAAATAATACTCCTTGTCTCACATTGTCTGAATCTTACAACTAGACAAAAGAGGGGCCTTTAATTGTCAGCCAGGATGATCCCCTCACAAAGTCAAGCTTAAGTAACCACTATCAGTCCTTCTATCATTAATCTTTCACGAAGCTAAAGCTTACACACCAACTTTACAGAAATGACAAAACTTACAATGAACCTTGGGCTCAGCCTGCTCATCTCCTAGTTACTAATGGACATTCACCAGTAGAAAATGGAAATATTTTTATATTAACCAGTTTTCTAAGCTGGGTTTGCAACCTTATTCTGAATTCTGATTTGCATTAGTGATAGTTGGTGTAGATACAATAGTGATAAGATTCATTCAAACTAAAACGTACTAAATAGTTGTTTACTTTTCAGTTAAATTTGCGTGATGCTTGAGCATTGCTATTTGCAAACAATAGATTATTATGTGTAATGCAAGTCAATGCCTCACCCAACATACTGCCACTTATTGGAGCCAGGTACTAATTACATGTGAAAAAGCAAGAACACAGAAAAGGTATGCAAGAAAGCAACAGCAAGCAATTCCATAATTATCTGTAATGATTATGATTATAACACACCTTAGCCATGTTATTACATATATTAATGGCATCATGCAGCAATAGCTTGGATTTCCCCCCCTTAATATTTGTTCAGGCATCTATTTTAGATATGTGTAGATCTCAGGGAAGAAATCTACAATTTTTAATTTTCAATATACTTTTGGTTTATTACTTTATTTTTAAGTAATCAACCTTGACTTAGTGTCCTAGCACTGAACCCTAACCCTAACTCGCCTCCCACTCAGAAGGTTGAGAGTTCAATCATAGGTTAAGGCAAAGGTTTCTCTCCTAGGACACAAATAAAATATTTGCTGAAAACTCCACATGGCATCAGGAAGGGCATCCAGCCAGTAAATGCTCAGCTCTGGCCAGTCATCCTGACTCTATCCAAATTTGTTGCTTGTATCCTAACAATTTTTATTGTCTGTTTTCTAGTATGATTTGATTGCTTATTGTACCCTATGACTATTATTAAGTGTTGTATCTTATGATTCTTGATGAACGTATCTTTTCATTTATGTACACTGAGAGCATATGCACCAAGACAAATTCCTTGTGTGTCTGATCACACTTGGCCAATAAAGAATTCTATTCTATTTCTATTAAGGGATCACAGAGTCATAAAAGGGAGTTTAACTTAGTATAATTGTAAAAATATGTCTTTGCATCTGCTGAATTTCTAAGAGGTTCATGGCTGTCCACATGCTAACTGGAACGTTGTCTAACCATGCAACACTAGTATTGTCGGAATAGCATTGGTTATATGAGAAAGAAAACTATGGGTTACATGAAGAGAAACTTAATCAAGATTAGGCATCGAAACAGACATCAGCATAACAAAATAAACCTAAAACTTCAGCAGACACTTAAAGAGCAATTAACGTTTACTTTTGTTTTATAAACTTTTACTACCAGTACTGAAAAAGTGACCATAAACTGTGAATTGCCACTCCTGAGACTCTAAACAATACTCCTTAGAACTGCAAGTACTGTTGAAAAATCTATTATGAGATAGCTGAATGACTAGGGGCCTATGAATGACTAGGGGCATCTCTGTTATCACAGCAAGGATCCTTTGTTTACTTTTCTGATCTATGAATTAGTGGTGGGATTCAAAAAATTTTACTACCAGTTCTGTGGGCGTGGTAAGGGAAGGATACTGTAAAATCTCCAGTCAGAAGTGGTATTTTCCGGTTCTCCGAACTACTCAAAATTTCTGCTACCGGTTCCCTGAACTACTCAAAATTTCCGCTACCGACTCTTCAGAACTGGTCGGAACCCGGTGGTATTCATTAGACTGAACTCTATTCATTAGATATATTGACACATCCTGACATGATATCTTACAAGACTCGTCATATCAGCAAAATGTATTCTGATGTCCACAGTAAATTTACTAGAAGAAAACAGATCAGCTTTTCTTCACAAAGAGTAAAGTCAGCGAATGAATGTGCATCCCTCATATAGAGCAATGTAAATCTGTAAGACTGCCATTCCAAGGTCCTACAATATGGCTTGCATATTCCCAAATTATCACATATTTACTGTATGGGGGAAAAATGAGACAATGTTCTATATGCCTTCCCAATTTCTCACAGTAAGAAAATGAAACCATTACAGTAAATAAATATGAACCAGATTATAGTTCATATATAAAATCAAATTAGTGTTTGTTAGAAAGTAGAATTTCCTGCCTGGAAATAGGCAAAGTATATAGCATTAGTATCAGCAAAGTAAATCACAAAGCTTTCATTTTACATAAAGAAATGAGCAGTATTCACATACAACTAAATCCAGGATTTAGTGTTTATGATGAATAAGTCACATGCTGGTACATAAAACCTGTTCATTTCTGTTTTCTATTTATGCAATTAAATGAAACCGAGAAGTCATGGCAAGAGTAATCTAGTTACAGTTTCACAACACAAAAGGAGATGCAAACAACCATTCAGAATGTATTGCTAAATTAAGATTCTGGCTTGTTTGCAAGCAACAGAGCAGAGTCTGAAATGAAATGAGACAATTCAACTTTTTGGGCATCCTTTCAAACGTATTCTTTGCCAGATTCCTCAATGCCTTCAATAACAACAGAGTTCTGATGTACTGTCTTCACTGGAAAGGTTGGGATACATTCAGAGATGTATTTGCCTTCAAAACAACCCATTTTGAACGATAGAGCATAGTCAAACTAAAGCACAGGAAATATCTTATGACATTTTGTATTGTTTCATGATAATTTTTATGTTATAAAATGTTTTATCATAGTTTCCCAAATTTCAGTTCCACAAGAGTCATCAGTCCTGGATTTCAGATGCATTCTGTAAGTTAGCCCATATGAAGTACCTTGATTAAAAAAAAACTTTTCCCTATAATGCACTGTTTCACCTAATTAAAGGTTATGTTATGATTTTAATAGTATATTAATACAAAGCATAATCCATTAATTAATTTCATCAGTTTATGTAAAGAGAAGGAAAAAAATACAGTTAAAATTGCATATTGCAGTTCCTTTTAAGCTATAGTACAGTAACAGAACAGATAGCAAATGCCATTTATAAACATTATGATGAAATTACTTTGTGTTTAAACATTATAACTAAAAATGTGAATATGACTCAGTTGATTAGGCTATTTGTATCTCTGAGTTTTTAACAAGAAATGAGTACTTACTTCTTTAAAATGCATGGCATTAAATATTTATTCAATAAGCTAACCTAGCCAAAGTGGTATTCCTTTGTATTCATGAGGACACTTATGCCAGAAAGAAGCAGAATAGGAATAAGACTAAAGCATTTACTAAAGCTTAAAATAAGGCAGTAAGATTTTCACAAAAATAAAGTCCCTCAGCCACAAAAGAAAAAAAAAACTTACTTTCCATGCAACAGTGGATCAAAAGGAGGATGCTGAGCTCCATATACATGTTGAATACTAAAAAGAAAAATAAGAGAAATAATATTCAATTCAATTACAGCAAGTCTCTAATACTTGGAAGTAAATCCACAAAATGTGAATGTGGCATATTCAATAACTTTCTATAGCAGGTTTCATAATACCAAGTTCATAATTATACCAATTACAGCCTACATGAAAGGATCCTAACAACTTTCAGAATATGGAGATGCTTATAGGTCATCACTGGAGCTTTACAGTAATCTCAATCTCATCCCTAACTCCAAGATCAAACAAAGAGTTTGGAAACATGATACAACTGCCTTCTTTCTTACAGATGGACAAAGCAGCAACTTTGGAATTCTGAGCCTGACTGCCATGAGTGCAAAAATCAGGACAATTTCTAGATGGCAACAAAGAATTCAGGCACCCAATATCCCTGTGCTACTGCATCTAATGAACAGATTTTTGCAATCTAGATCTGGTAGCCCTAAATACTTACTGAAAGGAGGAGGAGGAGGAGGAGGAGGAGGAGGAGGAGGAGGAGGAGGAGGAGGAGGAGGAGGAGAAGGAGGAGGAGGAGGAGGAGGAGGAAAATGAAAACGAAAATAACTACTTGGCTATCTCACTTTCCATGGAAGCACTTACCACCATGGAGGAATGGAGGAACAAAATCTACTGGCGAAATTTGTAACTTGGTCAAAAAGACCATCCAAAAAAGATACAGGCTGATTTTTATAACTAATAGGTACACTACATAATACTAATACACACAAAAGGCTAACAATTAGGTTGGCCACAACCTTTGGAAAGCTTTAAAGATCTGGTTGTATTACTGATCATGGGAGTCAGAAGGTTAGTCTAAGCCTATGAAATAAATAAACAAATAAATAAATAAATAAACAAATTTATTAGCAAATATAGTTATCTCATGTAGATTTTGTTGTTGTTTTTAATGCACTATTGGCTGCCCAGAGTCACAAGGGCAAGATTTGATAGAAGGGGCTCTTCTTGCTTTTGATAATGCATTTTTGGAATTCTTACGAATTACCGTATATACTTGAGTATAAGTCGACCCGAATATAAGCCGAGGCACCTAATTTAACCACAAAAAACTGGGAAACCTTATTGACTCGAGTATAAGCCGAAGGTGGGAAATGCAGCAGCTACTGGTAAATTTCAAAAATAAAAATAGATACCAATAAAAACTTTCACTAGGACAGTTGAGAATAAGTTTGATGTTCACAATTTCCTCTTTGAAAGAGACCATTAAATAGGGAACAAGAAGATGAAGAAAAAGAAGTGTGTTTTTTCACACTTTTCACACTGCAGTGAACAAAAATGGCATCATAGGAACAGGCTTATTCTCAGCCCAAAGGTTTGTTTCTGATTTCTTCCCTGATTTAAGGGAAATTTGGGAAACGATCTCACTATCATGAAAGGTTTGATTGATTCACTAACCCAAAAGATGATGATGATGACAGTGGGAGGCAGGAGTCACTCTCTCCCTTGCAAGAAAAAACCAAGAGCTGTTCTGATATCTCTCTCTCTCTCTCTCCCCCCCCCCAATAAAGTCAAGCCCTTTCCAGCACGCGCCCACGATCCGCCCCCGCCCCTTTGCACCTTGCAGATACAAAACCCCAGGGTTTTTGCATTTGCAAGGTGCAAAGCGGCGGGGGCAGATCGCGCGCGCGTGCTGGAAAGGGCTTTACTGTATTACGGGGAGAAAGAGAGAGAGGGAGAGATCATAAGAACGGCTCTTGCTTTTTTCTTGCAAGGGAGAGAGTGACTC
This sequence comes from Hydrophis major, assembly GCA_033807585.1. Classification (NCBI taxonomy): domain Eukaryota; kingdom Metazoa; phylum Chordata; class Lepidosauria; order Squamata; family Elapidae; genus Hydrophis; species Hydrophis major. Next base: position 142,106,222 of record CM066331.1, read on the forward strand.
CTGCCTCCCACTGTCATCAACATCTTCTTCTTTTGGGTTAGTGAATCAATTAATTTGGGAAATGATCTAACTATCAAAAACAACGCGAGCTGCCACCACCACCACTTCCTCCCCCTCCTCCTGAGTGGACTGAAAGCAGCTGGAGCTGAGGAAATGAAGCTGAGTGGAGTGACCTCAGCTCGCATTGCTTTCTCAGCCTAGAGCTCAGAAAACAACACGAGCTGCCTCCCCCTCCTCCTCCCCCTCCTCCCGAGTGGACTGAAAACAGCTAGAGCTGAGGAAATGAAGCTGAGTGGAGCCGAAGCAACCTCGGCTCGCGTTGTTTTCTCAGCCTAGAGAAAGGGGAAGGGGGCTCATCTGGACCAAGGGTGAGTCTCCCCCTCAGTTTCCCCTGAAGGATCTTCTGTCGCTTTTGCCTTCTCCCTACATCTTCCCTCTGTTAAAATCCCACACACACACACACACTTATTTTCGGTTGGATAGATTTCGTGTCTGAGCATTCTCACATGGCGGTGGGTCTTCCCCCCAAAAAAAACAGTTAAAAAAAGAAAAAACAATATATCCTCAAGCAAGAACTTTTCTGCTTCCGATTACCCCCATGCTTAAAAGTTGCAAAGGAAACACGGAAGCAGGGAAGCGGCTGCCCAGCTTCGGAGCTCCACACCATTTTTTTTTTCAGAGGGGAATCTGACTTGAGTATAAGCCGAGGGGGTTTTTTTTCAGCACAAAAAATGTGCTGAAAAACTTGGCTTATACTCGAGTGTATACGGTATGTGAAAGTGGAAAGTGAACACAGATGAAAAGGAAATTTGAAGGAAAACAATCATCTCCATATGTGAACAGATTATTTTACAATCTATTCCATTGGCTAGAATCAATGTAGCCAATGTGGGATCAATGTTGATGTATTTTTCTAATCTATCACTCATTTTCTAAAGTTATTGTTTCCCGAAATAGTAATCAAATTGATAAAAATTCCCCCCAAAGCTAGTTTATTGTTGAAGAAGACTTAAGAATGAACAGTACTTTGAGCAAGTGTGCCCAACCCATTGCTTACTGGTCACATAGTCTTGGACAGCTACTAAATTTACCACTATGCAAGGTTTGAAATAAAGACTTTCTAAAATGGTCAGCAAACCTTTGTATTCCATATAGCTGCTTCCCTAAGCACTAATAAATTATGTTATTCGGAATGCAAAATATCATTATTACTGAGAAAATAAAACTCAGCAGGAATTTGATTCATAGAAACAACCCTGATTAACCCTCACTTTAAAATGTAATAACTGAATGCTGCAATTGAAATGCAGTATATGTTATAAGAAAGGCTATACTGTACTCTTTCCTGAATATTTTTTTTTTCCTTTTCTGATTTTGTCAACTCATAAAACATTTTCTATACACTTTGTATAGTTGTCAACAGAAAAGGGAGGGTGGGGAAAGAGCAGGCAGCAGTGAAAGTACATTCCCTTCATATTCATTCCCTTCATATTTTCTTCAGAGACTGATTAAATGACTGAAGCTTCTGCTGTGCAAAAATCTAATTGGAGAGCATGATTGATGACTCTTGGCTATGGACGTGTTACATTGAAGAATATGAATTATGATACACCTAGAGGGGTGGGAGGAAAAGCAGGGTCAAGGGTGACAGTGAATTACGTATCTCAGAATCGGCTACGCCCAGATCATGCCGAGATATTGACTTCTAATAAATCCTTTGAAGTTTTGGGAGTGTGGCTCCTCATAATTCAATTGGAGTAACTGCCAGAATCCTGACATTTGTTATTTCACTGAAAATTATATACAATCTACATAAATGTCAGAAATAGTTAACAAATTTTTTATTTATATTATATGGAAGTAGGCAAAAGAAGTTTGATAAACCTCATATTAAAATGCTTTCAGGTGCAACGAAGATGCTGAAGTTATTCTGGCAGATGTTATCATTTAATGGAGGAGATTCAATGACTCTGGAAGGTATCATGCCAAGAACAAGTTTATTGTCTAAATCCAAGTCCATTCTTCATTCCAAGCCTTCACCTCAATTTGCCATGCGAAAATTTAGAAATATCATATTCTACCTGATGTAACATTCTTCCTACCCAAAATAACTATGTGAAGCAAATCATCCAGATTTATAGTAATCCAATGATCTGTTGTTCTCCGAAATTTATATTTCCCCAAAATCTTATTCCTTTCAAAATATTAACTAGTTATTATAAAAATATATTTTACTCAACTGAAGTCTCTTCCTATCAAAGATTTAACAGCTAGAATGTTTTTCTGAGAAGAGTTGGTTATGTACTGCAAACTATTGTGACAAGTTTGAATATGTATTATATTATTATATTGCGATATGTGTATGATAATTATGAAGTACTTGTGCATACATATTGATTTCTTAACAGACTATGTTTCCAAGTTTGAGAACTGTAAGACTCAAGTTTATACAATCACTTCCAATGATTTGAAGAAGCACGTTGATGGACTTAATATTTTATTTAAAACTTTAATTACTACCATCAAAATAAATCATCTAATTCATAATTTTAGTTCCATAGATAAGTCCAAAACTACTCTCAGTATTCTACATATAGTAGCCTGTTTTGATTAAAACTGTGACAGTGTTCCTTACTAAATGTATTTACAATACAGTAAGCTGCAATTGCTTAACTATATTTATACCTTCCATTGTATGTAAAGCTTGGTTATAAAGGAATCATTTAATATTTTTCCTAGCAAAGAAGCTTTTAATGGCTCCTCCCTCTAACCTGAGCAAATACCCATCTTGATCTTCCAGGATAACTCCTTTTTCTGTTGTCAACACCTTCTGTTGCCTGTGCATGAAGAGCAATTTTGTGTCCAGATCTCTTGGCCTTCTGGTCAAATTGCCTTTAGAATCTTTTTAATGCCCAGTTTCATCACTATCTTACAACAATCCTTCCCGCATTTTCATCAATTAACACTGGCCTCTAGATCCTTTTCCAATAAGACTGGGTAAAATCCAAAAGCTTTCTGTTATCTTACTCTGTTCCTTTCACCATTCCTTAGTTGTGATTTTCAAAAAAGCTTGTAATTTTCCAGGTGAACTTCTCTAATTCTGAAATGAAGAAATTTATTTTATTCTGTTCCTAGAAGACTTTCTAACATTGAATGAAAAGGTAGTCCTAAAAATCCAAACTAAATCCAAGCAATCCCGACAAAACTATGCCTCCTACATTCCAATTCAAAATCTTTGTGAGAAAATAACCAATAATAGGTTGATAATTGCTTTTCCATCATAGATAAGGATGTGAAGGTATGATTTTTCACCTTAACTGAAAAATTAAAGGGACAATGTTCAACAAACTGATTTTTCAACCCTCCAAAATTCTATGCTATCTAAAGTTATCTAATTTATTCCTACTAGTCTGTTTTTTGCTTTAGTTTCACTATTATGCAAGACAATTAAGTGAATTTTACCCCATTTTACAACTTTCTTGCCATAGTTGTAAAGTGAATCACTCAAATTGTGAATAGACTAGAAATATAGAAATAGAAATATAGAAATCATAGAAAGAGAAGTAATCAAAAGAGACTAGAAACTAGAAACTAGAATGATTGGACACACAAGGAATTTGTCTCCGGTGCATAAGCTCTCACTGTACCTACAAACAACAAAGTGATAAGTCATAGATAATAAATCATAAGATACAACAATCAAAAATAAAAGGCCTCCCCTGGGCCTCAGAATTTAGGGTTAGCTTACAGAATCCAAGGAGGACATGAAGTAATTTCTTCTTCGGTGACTGCTTCACTTTATTCTCCATTCTTGTTTTTATCTTATCAGTTCAACCATAAGAAGAACACAACAGCCTCCAAACACATAACTAATTTCTTGACAATGCTTCCAGAATATCTATCAGCAGGAAACAATAACAGCTCCTAGTATTGACACTGAGATGCCTTGCCTCTGGATGGTCATGTTAAACATTATTTACCTTATACTTTATTCTTGATTTAAAGGTAGAGATCATCATAAAGTCTCACCTCTGCTAGTTACTGCACCTACCGCCCTGCCAGGTTCTTGTTTCGGCAAAGTATTTCCAGCAAACTCAAACTGTCTACCGTGGACATCACTCCATTCCCAAGAGGCCTGTAAGGAGGCGTGCATAAGCGCACCAGCATGCCTACTGTCCCTGCCTTACTATTCCCATTTATTCATTTATTCTTACTCATTTATTATGTATATACTTATACCTCTTTATGCTTATATGCTTATATGTTATGCTCATACTTATACTTGGTTTCTCATACATGCTTAACAAAATAAATAAATAATAAATAAATACTTCCAGCAAACTCATCACCATTGTAGAGCCAGGGCCGAAAAACAACCGCCGCCGCCCTCGCCCTCAAGCCCCGGCTTCTTCCAACCACCCCATCCCAACCCCCCCGTTTCCAAAGCCATCGCTTCAGAACCTGAGGAACCGAACGCCTCGCGAAACGGGGAGGCGGGAAAGGAGACGCGACACCGTCGTGCCTCTGCTCAAAATGAAAACGCCCACCTACTTTTCACCCCGGGAGAAGCCCATAGAGCCCGACCGCCTTATAAGCTCCCGCTTAGGCACCCCGCAACTTTTCGCCCGCTTACCTGCCCGGCACCCGAGACGCGTTCCTCTTCCAAAACTGCTTCTTCCCCGCGTCGCTCGCCATCTTCCCGTCACCTCATAGCCCTTCTTCTCCGCAACGGGAGCGGTGAACGGGCACAGGATCCGATGCCCGATTTTGACCGGCAGGTCCCGATTTCTTCTCCAACCAAGGCCGAAAGGTTGGGGGCTCACTCGATCCCGGCCCCTTTCCCTTTCCTCAGAGACCTGCGCGCGGCCATCTTGAGACCCCAGAGCAATCTCTCTTTCTATTGGCTCCGAGCATCAGCTGTCCCTTGCGCCCTATCACAAGTGAACATACTTCCGTGTGGGTTCAAGGAAGCCCGATGAAGATCAGTAAATCCTATTGGAGAAGAGTTGGGATTTCAATCAATGGGAGTCTCCCTGGGAAGGCTTCGGGCAAGAAGCGAAGGTTTTGTCGGTCACCGATTGGCTGTTTTAGCATTCTTTTCCCATGAAGAGCGCTAAACAGAAGAACAAGTACAACGGCAACAAGAAGTGTCATCGCCGCCCTGTCATTAGTGGCATCGTAAACTGACCTAACGTCAAAACATTAGCACAGAAGGCTGTATTTAAATAGGGTTGATCTTACATCGCCTTGATTCATGAAATTGCTGAGCCTGAGCTGCACAAAAATCTTTTTTGAGGGGATATCAATAAAAAGTAACAGCAATTTAAGAACTACGATCATTTCAAACCTACAATAAAACCTACGAGATAGTAAAAAAAAAAATATCTAAAGGCTAGCATTGCTAAGATGATGCAATAATATTGAAACACCACGATGATTAAACATGGGCTCATAATACTAAAATGAGACTGTTAACCAAAAAATGAAAATAGAGTAGGAAATGCAAGAGTATAGTATTTCCTAAAGCAGTCTCCAAACTTGGCAACTTGTGGACTTCAACATGGCTGGCTGAGGAATTCTGGAAGTTGAAGTTGGCAAATTTGGAGACCCCTGTCTTAAAAGTGTGGTCCTAAGCACCCTGAGAGTCCTCCGAGATCTTTGGATCCTCCAAATGAAGACAACCTGTGGGTTAAAAAATACATTAAAATCAAGCCATCATAAGAAATGGTAGCAGAACAGGTAGTCCTTAACTTGGAACCATTCTTTTAGCAACCGTTTGAAATTACAATGGCACCGAAAAAAGTTTTAACAGTCCTAGCACTTAAGACCATCATAGCATCCCCATGATCATGTGATCAATATGCTTGGAAACTGACATGTTTTAGGACAGTTGCAGTCAGGGGCGGGATTCAGCTGGTGTTACTACCGGTTCAGTGACTACGTTTTGCACACACATGTAAAAAAACATTAAGCTGTGCTGTCCGGACAGCCGAAAAGCGCTGCACGCTGATGCACAGCATTTGAAAAGTCTCTTTTTTCCTGCTTTTTCAACCTCAGCTGTGCCACGCAAAGCAGCTGAGGTTAAAAAAGCAGGAAATAAAAATCAGGTAAGAGCCCAGGCAGGCGTTTGGGCCAAAACAGCAGCAAACACAGAACTGGTTCAGTGTCTGCTGCTCTTCAGAGAATATAATAGAATTCTTTATTGGCCAAGTGTGATTGGACACACAAGGAATTTGTCTTGGTGCAAATACTCTCAGTAAACATAAAAGAAAAGATACATTAGTCAAGAGTCGAGAATCATAAGGTACGATGCTTAAGGATTGTCATAGAGTACAATAAGCAATCAAATCATACTAGGAAAATCAAATCATACTAGGAAAAGGGCAGAACCAGTAGCATTCCACCTCTGGTTGCAGTCCTAAGGTTATGTGATTGTCATTTGCAACTTTCCCAATTGGCTTCTGGCAAGCAAAATCAATGAGGGAAGCCAGATTTGCTTAACAACCACATGATTCACTTAAGAACTGCAGTGATTAACTTAACATCTGGGGGGGAAGCAATACATTTGGGCATGATTCACTGAACTGCCTTGCTTAGCAACCGAAATTCTGGTCCCAGTTGTAGTCAACAGCTACCTGTAGTGCATGCATCAATTTTCATTTTCAATATAAATTGCTTATAAATATAATCCAACAAAAGCTCCTTTGGAATCAACCATATTTTTTAAAAAGTAGGAAGGGATCCTAAAAGAAAAAGTTTAAGAAACACTAGAATAGAATAAAAATAGTATAAAAACTTTAATAAAGTTAAACTTTATTAAAATTTCACTCTGATTTAACACAATGATGTAAAAATAGAGGAAAAAAAATCTCTGTTTTAAATCTATGGAGTTATGATCAGAGATAAAATACAATTAAAAGATACACCATAACATGTAAAACATACAGTTAACATTCTTGGTTCATTTGTTAGTAGATTCCCAAAGTAACCACACAAAACTTTGTAATTGTATCAGAAGCATGCTGGTTTGTACTGTAGTCAATCATTCATAGGTGTCCTGACATTAGGTCAAGGTTGTATGTGTAGCAGAATGACACTGTATCAATAAATAAGATAATTTTTTTACAGTCAGTGACTAGTCCATAAAACACACTGCATGAATTAATATTAATAAATTTATTAAGTAGGTGTATCAGTCAAACTACTACACATCTTGCATATAATTTGACAACATTTGGCCACACTTAAACAGATTCCATCTGAAAATAGAATTGATTAAAATTATTAGGAAATTTGATTAGATTCAGGGTTAGTAGCTCACAACAGGTATCAGCATAAAATGCATTGTAGAATAAGATATATCTGATTATTTCAATTAATCCCTTTCTGCGTGGACATAGTCCAGATTCAAAATTCTCTCAACTCAAATGTATTGGTTTGTATCAGAGTGAATAAGTTCATCAAATCTCCCTGGGTACTTCTTTTTTATAGGTGTGTAATTACATCCTCCTGGACACACTGATACACAGAGCACAATTGTTCAGTTTTCATGGCAACAGCACAGAAACTTCTGCTGCCTTCTTCCAGAATGTTTTGTGTTTACTTCCCATTCTTCACTGATTACCTGATGGTCTCCCTCCCATCCAAGTACTAATCAAACCTAACCCAGCTTAGCTTTCTGAACATAGACAAGGTCAGCTAATTTAATCTTTCCACAAAAATGTTAATACGAAGATTTATAAAGAAAAAGCAGGAATTTCTTATTATTTGCTCTTTTGGCTGGCTTTCACAAAAGAGAAAAGACAGATTGATTTTCCTTACACATACACACACACACGTCTTGATTTCACTGCAAAAAAAGCAGAACTTTGTTCTAAGCAGAGCCCTACAATCTTTATTTGGGATCCATCTAGGGTCACTGTTAAATCAGAAATCACATCCAAATATTTGGCACTGTGACAGCACAAAAGCATGACCTGAAAAAGGATACTCAAATGAGGACAGAAACCAAGATGGGACAATTAAGCAGGCAGACACAGATATATAATAATTGCCAAATGCATCTAGCACATGCAGGGATACTTGATAGCAAATGGTCACTTATTTGCCTCCCAGCCTTCCATGGCCTAGCCATTGCAATTATTGGACTGGATGGCTAAGCCTCTAATTCAAGGTCTGTCATAAGGAGAATACTGAATCCTCCTAATACAGGGGTCCCCAAACTTGGCAACTTTAGGACTTGTGGATTTCAACTCCCAGAATTATGTCAGGAAATTAGTTCTAGGTTGCTTCTCTCCTTGATTAATTTCCATCCATTGTTTCTTGTCTTGCCTTCTGGTGCTTTGGAAAATAGAGTGACCTCCTCATCTTTCTGGCAGCCTTTCAAATATTGAAACACTGCTATCAACCCTAGACCTTCTTTTCTCTAGGCTAGCCATACCCACTTCCTGCAACCATTTTTCATCTTTAGCAGGGGCCTTCAAACTTGACAGCTTTAAGATTTGTGGATTCAACTCCCAGAATTCCTCCTCCAATCATGTTAGCTCAGGAATTCTGGGAGTTGAAGTCCACAAACCTTTTTATATATATATAAAAGTTTTTATTTTTTTAAGACAAACATATACAAACAAAACATAAAAACATAAAACCATCTTCCATTTTATATACATACAGTGTGTCAGTTGGTTACAAATCTTTTGTGCTATCCTTTCGTAGTCATTACTCACAGTTTATATAAATTTTCACATTGTTGAACTAACTTATGCTTATATATTTATCAGTTATTAATCATCCATGCCAAAACTATTTATTCCATCATTTTATACGAGACATTCCAAATTTTATTTTGAAATTTATATTGTATTTTCATCCAATGGTTATATATGTCTATATTATATTTTATATCAATTTATTGAACTTCTATTACAAAATTATCTAATCTATTACATTACCATGTCTTTTTGTCCAACCATTGATAAAACAAATCCCATATCATATAAAATTGCTTAACTTCTTGCTCTCTAATTCCAAATGTCAATTTACTCATTTCAGCACAGAAGTCCACAAATCTTAAAGTTGCCAAGTTTGGAGACCTCTGTCCTAGTAGGACTCATCACTGGGATAGGACAAGTAAATATATGGTTGGAGGCAATCTAAAACTTCCACAAAAAATTCAGATCTCATTGATTTGCACATAATTAAAAAAAGAACCATCCCAGATGCAGTTATTTGGAAGAACCATTATGATACAAAAATTAATCCAAGTGATACATCCTCACAGTGGATTCTACCTGAAACCACCATCAAAAAGCATCACACCAGTCAAGGGCTGTAACAATCACAGATCTAATCATTTCTGCCTCCCTATGACACAAACATCTGGATCTAAGGTGCAGATAATTTTTCACAGGATTCATCTGAACCTACTGACAAATCTACATGGAATTAGCTGTAACAGACATGAATCTTCTAGTGGGCAGTTTGTGAGTTACCTCTCATTTTGAACTTCACCAGGTCAAGAATTTTGAGCAATGGAAAATGCAACTCATTGTCATACATTGAAGACTGTAGTTCTACACTGTTGTTCATCCCCCAAAACCTACTGAGTTATTTGTGTATATCGGGGAATCAGCGGTGATAAGCCACCTGGGAAAGCAAAGGGAAATAATCCAAACTATTAAAAAGTGAAAGTTAGAAATATTTTGGACATGTGATGTGACACCTGGAAAAATACACCATACTTCATTTAATCCTCCAGTGAAAGAATGAAGGCAAATGAAGTCCAGGAAGAAGAACATCATGGCTTCAAAATCTAAGGGACTGGTTTGGACAAAACTCAGCAGCACTTTTTCGTGTGGCTGTTGATAAAAATAGGATCACCAACATGATCGCCATTGTCCGATGACAGATATGGCGCAACAAGAAGACCACGATCAGGGAATCACCACACAGTGTTTGTTAGAAGTCCTCAATTCACCCTTTGATATATGTCTAAAGCAAGGGTCTTCAAACTTGGCAAGTATAACACTTGTGGACTTCAACTCCCGGAATTCCTGAGCTAACATGACTGGAGAAGGAATTCTGGGAGTTGAAGTCCACAAGTCTTAAAGCTGTCAAGTTTGAAGAGCCTTGGTCTAAAGAGCCATGAACAATATATTTAAATGTTGCACAACTGATGTTAATTCTAACATCTTATTCCTCTGTCCTTCAGACAGGATGTTTAGTTATCCTCACTGTATAAACTCAGTATGTTGTTTACTGATCCTTCATGTTAGAAGATTTGCACAGATTATACATGAGAAGAACTGCCTCTAGTAACTGAAGTTGGCACCTAAGTCGGTGTGAGTGACACAGTTATGAAAAAATTGTTGCAGGGTCCTTATGCAGATAAATGGAAACTTAATTCAGGGAGTGTCATTGTCTGTAAAAAAAGAAAAGAAAACCAAACCATATTTGACAGTCCATAGAAATGATAAAAGACTAATACATAAAATATTCATTTGGTTTACACAAGTTTGATCAAATACAGTATTTATGATATCATGGATATAAGCAGGCTGTCATTTTATACTATTAACATGCAAACTCTAAGGTGGTTGGATTATGTTGCTCTCCTGTTGGAGCTCTCTAATCATAAGTCATAACGTACTAACTATAAGAACAAATGTATTTGGAATAGTTGATTTAGACAGAGAGGCACAATGGTATTTCCCTTCTCTGTACAAAATACATTTTGATTTTTCCACACCTTGTATTTATTAAATTGTCCTAACAACATTCTAGTTTTTGCTTCAAAGCCACATGAAATTGCAATATAAAATCAGGATATTTTATCTGAATAAATCTGTCAATCCTTGTTTAGGCTCATATACCTTGATGGATTTATGAGTTTGGGTTCATAATTTTGATTGATCTTTCAGATTAATCTTTGATTGGACAGGGATATCTTTAGAAATAGTCAAAAGTTGCAGCTTCCCCAATAATTTTATAGAGGTACCCTGATAAAATTATGCTTAATACATATGTAGAAGGCAGGGTTCCACTCTAAAATTCCAGTTGTTTTCCTGTCATTAACACTTCTCCATTCTCCTTAAATAGCTTTTCAAGAGAGATCAGGTTAAGATTCAGTACACCTTCTCATGAGTCTAAATATAAAATATTTTATATATATATAAAATATTTTATACATATATAAAATATTTTATACATATATAAAATATTGTGCGTGTGTGTGTGTATGGATGAACACAATACAGAAGCCTGATGATGGCAGATGAGATTCTGCCGAAACGTTGTTACAACTTTAAAAGCACAACTACAATGACGTGGGAAAATACCCGAACAAAGCTGAATACCATACATGTAAGTATCCGCGAAAACTTAAGAAAACATATGTTGTGCTTTTAAAGTTGTAGCAACGTTTCGGCAGAATCTCATCTGCCATCATCAGGCTTCTGTATTGTGTCCGTCTGTGAGTCAGGCCCCCACAGTATATATAAATTTTGAACTTGGTTGTTTTCTTGCAAACATTTCATTACAAAACTAGGAAACATCATCAATGCATCATCAGAGAGAATAAGGACCCTATTGTCAAATTCCACTTATGTCTGATAAATTATACCACCTGTATGTTGAATACTTGAGGGAATTCAAGTGTTTATGGATAATTATTACTATTATTTCTTCAAAGGTCAAACTCCCAACTCCATGCAGATTCAGGGCAGCTTAGAAGATTTAAAATGCCTATGGTGTAACGTAAGCATATAATCAATAAAATAGCCACACCTGTAGTAGATATGTAACATTTCTATCAACTAAGTCAGTGGTGTCAAACTCACGCTGTCATGGCGGCATCACGTGATGTATCGGGACTTTTCCCCCCTTCGCTAAACCGGGCATGGGCGTTGTCAGCGTGTGACACATCCAGCCCATGGACAGGGAGTTTGACAGCCCTGAACTAAGTGTTACTAATGGAGGGCAGGAATTATAAAACTCTTTCCTACAATTGCAGAACAACTATATCAAGGTGGTTCAATACAACACAACGCTTTGAAGTGGAAGAACAACAATAAGTCCCCCCAATTGTCTTCTCTGTCCTACCTAAGAGGAAAGGATAGGTGTTCACCATGAATTTATTGAAATGTTTTCAATAAGGTGGACTTATGTGGCAGATATATAGACATTTCTCAGCAGATAACATGATACAGAAAGTGTTCTGCAAAATTAATTTTTAAAAAATATGTAATTTTTTTGGTAGTAGTCAGGGTGACCCACACTTAATTCCAAAGGTAAATCAAAAGTAAGTAGTTGCTGCCATCTGCAGATATCCTGTCCACATATTAAGGAAGAACTGGATTTCTTACCAATGTTTTTTTTTTTTTTTTGAAACTAGAGTTACATGAAATGAGGTAAAAGGCCATGCCCTAATCCTGATATTATAATTATTGTAAGATATAAAACTGGAATACAAAAACCTGTTCAGTAATATAAGGCCACAGAATGGAGAAAAACTCAAGAAACAGAAGAACTAAATATTAAACTTGCCATATTGTGGGTACTCAACATGGATTCTTTCATTAGTCATCTAACTTAATCAGGCTAATTCCTTTTGGACAGGCTTCTCCATATTATTCTTATATGCTGCAATAATGATAAAATCAGAAAGAATATGGGGAGCCAGCTGAGAACTTACATTATATAATGAAACAGATGTGTATTGGGAGAACATTAGACTCTTGATCCACATGGAATTCCCACAACTTCAAGTATACAGACTCTTGTTCTGAATGTCATTGTTGTTCCTCTCTTCAACAACTCTAGCACAAAAGTATTTCTGTTCTGTATTATATCTGCACTGGCAGCGCAAGCTCTTCATGTTTATTTCTAGGCATCCACATCTTGAGAAGGCAGGGTGAAAATTAATCCTGACCTTTTGAACCTGACATCTTAAGCTATCCTGATTTAAGCCTTTCTTCAAACTAGCTAAGGTGACAAAATGAATCTGTAACAGATAAAATGCAGCAATTTATCCAATCGCCTCACTGAAGGCCTTACTGCAGTTGAGTATCTCTTCTCTTTAGCTGCAGGAAAAGTGAGAGCAGGAAGGCACACAAGAAAAATTCATTGTTCTCAAAAGATAATTCTTCAGCACATTTCCTTCTTACTTCCAATAGCTGTGAAGATGATTCATTATTGGTGCGTTTGCTAAGCATGGGTGCTGACTTTCCCAGCAGGACAATATCAGTTGCCTTCTTTAAGCTTGCTGTCTTTATTACTTCTTCAAGGAAAAATAACATGTGGCTTCCCTGGAGGCCCCTGTTATTACTTCATTATGAGATCCTAATGAGAGATGTGCCCCTGGAGGCTCCTAGCAAGATCACAGATAAAACGGAGCAGCTGGGACTGCCAAGCAGCATTGTAGTCATCTCCACCTGGGATCAAGAGGCCTTATTGATAGTGTTGGAAGAAAGATCCATCTGGTTCAGTTCGAAGCAGGGAGAAAGACACTGGAAACATGGAGGCTGATTGGAAAGAGGCTTTAATGAAGCAGAACCACTAAGCACATGGCCCTGATGCAGCTGAACACATGGAGTTCAGAGAGAGATGTATTTATACCCTCTCTTAGGCTTTGCACTTGAACTTCCTGTCCCTGTGCAATGACATGGCCCACCGGCAGTCCCTGGCCCACAGGTGATTTCTGGCCCACCCCTGGCCCACCAGTGGTCCCTGGTCCACCGGTGGTCCCTGGCTCACCCTTGGCCCACCAGTGGTCCCTGGCCCACCAGTGGTCCCTAGTCCACCAGTGGTCCCTGGCTCATCAGTGGTCCCTGGCCCACCGGTGGTCCCTGCCTCACCGGTGGTCCCTGGCCCACCCCTGGCCCACCAGTGGTCTCTGGCCCACAGGTGGTTTCTGGCTCACCCCTGGCCCACCGGTGGTCCCTGGCTCATCGGTGGTCCCTGGCCCACCAGTGGTTTCTGGCCCACCCCTGGCTCACCGGTGGTCCCTGGCCCACCCCTGGTCCACTGGTGGTCCCTGGCTCATTGGTGGTCCCTGGCCTACCAGTGGTCCCTGGCCCACTGGTGGTCCCTGGCTCATCGGTGGTCCTGGCTCATTGGTGGTCCCTGGCCCACCAGTGGTCCCTGGCCCACCCCTGGCCTACCAGTGGTCCCTGCCTCACCAGTGGTCCCTGGCCCACCCCTGGCCCACCAGTGGTCCCTGGCCCACAGGTGGTTTCTGGCCCACCCCTGGCCCACCGGTGGTCCCTGGCTCACCCCTGGCCCACCAGTGGTCCCTGGTCCACCGGTGGTCCCTGGCTCATCGGTGATCCCTGGTCCACCAGTGGTTTCTGGCCCACCCCTGGCTCACCGGTGGTCCCTGGCCCACCCCTGGTCCACCGGTGGTCCCTGGCTCATCAGTGGTCCCTGGCCTACCAGTGGTCCCTGGCCCACTGGTGGTCCCTGGCTCATCGGTGGTCCCTGGCCTACCCCTGGCCCACCTGTGGTCCCTGGCCCACCCCTGGCCTACCAGTAGTCCCTGGCTCACCGGTGGTCCCTGGCCCACCCCAGCCCACCAGTGATCCCTGGCCCACTGGTGGTCCCTGGCCTACCGGTGGTCCCTGGCCTACTGGTGGTCCCTGGCCCACAGGTGGTTTCTGGCCCACCCCTGGCCCACCGGTGGTCCCTGGCCCACCCCAGCCCACCGGTGGTCCCTGGCCCACTGGTGGTCCCTGGCCTACCAGTGGTCCCTGGCCTACCGGTGGTCCCTGGCCCACAGGTGGTTTCTGGCCCACCCCTGGCCCACCGGTGGTCCCTGGCTCACCCCTGGCCCACCAGTGGTCCCTGGTCCACCGGTGGTCCCTGGCTCATCGGTGATCCCTGGTCCACCAGTGGTTTCTGGCCCACCCCTGGCTCACCGGTGGTCCCTGGCCCACCCCTGGTCCACCGGTGGTCCCTGGCTCATCGGTGGTCCCTGGCCTACCAGTGGTCCCTGGCCCACTGGTGGTCCCTGGCTCATCGGTGGTCCCTGGCCTACCCCTGGCCCACCTGTGGTCCCTGGCCCACCCCTGGCCTACCAGTAGTCCCTGGCTCACCGGTGGTCCCTGGCCCACCCCAGCCCACCAGTGATCCCTGGCCCACTGGTGGTCCCTGGCCTACCAGTGGTCCCTGGCCTACTGGTGGTCCCTGGCCCACAGGTGGTTTCTGGCCCACCCCTGGCCCACCGGTGGTCCCTGGCCCACCCCAGCCCACCGGTGGTCCCTGGCCCACTGGTGGTCCCTGGCCAGCAGTGGTCCCTGGCCTACCGGTGGTCCCTGGCCCACAGGTGGTTTCTGGCCCACCCCTGGCCCACCGGTGGTCCCTGGCCCATCCCTGGCCACCAGTGGTCCCTGGTCCACCGGTGGTCCCTGGCTCACCCCTGGACCACCAGTGGTCCCTGGCCCACCAGTGGTCCCTGGTCCACCGGTGGTCCCTGGCTCATCGATGGTCCCTGGCCTACCAGTGGTCCCTGGCCCACCGGTGGTCCCTGCCTCACCGGTGGTCCCTGGCCCACCCCTGGCCCACCAGTGGTCCCTGGCCCACAGGTGGTTTCTGGCCCACCCCTGGCCCACCGGTGGTCCCTGGCTCACCCCTGGCCCACCGGTGGTCCCTGGCTCACCCCTGGCCCACCAGTGGTCCCTGGTCCACCGGTGGTCCCTGGCTCATCGGTGGTCCCTGGCCCACCAGTGGTTTCTGGCCCACCCCTGGTCCACCGGTGGTCCCTGGCCTACCAGTGGTCCCTGGCCCACTAGTGGTCCCTGGCTCATCGGTGGTCCCTGGCTCATCGGTGGTCCCTGGCCTACCCGTGGCCCACCAGTGGTCCCTGGCCCACCCCTGGCCTACCAGTGGTCCCTGGCTCACCGGTGGTCCCTGGCCCACCCCAGCCCACCGGTGGTCCCTGGCCCACTGGTGGTCCCTGGCCTACCGGTGGTCCCTGGCCTACCGGTGGTCCCTGGCCCACCGGTGGTCCCTGGCCCATCCCTGGCTCACCAGTGGTCCCTGGCCCACCCCTGGCCCACCAGCGGTCCCTGGATCATCGGTGGTCCCTGGCCCACCAGTGGTCCCTGGCCCACCCCTGTCCCACCAGCGGTCCCTGGCCCACGGGTGGTCCCTGGCTCATCAGTGGTCCCTGGCCTACCAGTGGTCCCTGGCCTACCCCTGGCCCACCAGTGGTCCCTGGCCCACCAGTACAATACAGAAGCCTGATGATGGCAGATTAGATTCTGCCGAAACGTTGCTACAACTTTAAAAGCACAACTACAATGACGTGGGAAAATACCCGAACAAAGCTGAATACTATACACACACACACACACACACATGTATACATATATATATTATAATGTTAACAATATTACATTTGTTCTATCCATTTACACAACACAAAATCCAGTGTTGATACATATGGTGAAATATTGTCCAGATACCTACCGGTAGGAGGGAGAGACTGCATTCCAGAGGAATAAGAGGCAATGAAGTTTAGATTGGTTGGGAGGAGTTGGTCAAGTTAGCTCTTCCTTAGAAGTTGTTAGAGTGTAGGTTTAATGCTGCTAGTTTGCTTTAATCTGGCAAGATTCTGTCTATGCTGTGAGGAATAATAAATTGCTTAGAAGTAACTTTGTGTGTTTTTCTTAGTTTTTGAAGTACATTACACCTAAGCCTCATATAAATACTTCCTCCTCTTTGCCTTTTGTCATTGTTCATTCACTTGACCCCTATTCACTGTAGCAACAGTGAAATAGTGAAACAGAAATTGATGTTTTATAACAAATGGGTAGTGCTACTGTTCATTCCTAACCATAAAAGCAATAACTTTAAGATTAGCTATGAGTCTCCAACAAGCGTTTGCTACCACCACCATCTGATGGCATTCCTGCTTCAGATGGGATAGGACAGAGGTTCAATGTTACAGGAAGATAACAAGTTGGTGTTTTTGATGGTGTGCCACAAGCAATTTTTTACTTATAGCAACCATTGTCTCTCCTTGACATATTCTATTGGCTGTTGTAGGGGTCACAGCTAACTTTGTAGGCTGTCTGAGTCCCAGGCTTGGTTGAAGCTTGCTGGGTGATCCCCACATGATTGTGCCATGTGGTGAGCTCTGCTGCTAGATGGGCTAATCCTATTATGTCCTGGAGAGTCATATCTTAATCCAATCCCCAGGAGCTGGAGGTCTTTTGTCCTGTAGATCAATGGCCCCCAACCTTTCTTGTGCCGCGGCCCGGTACCAGCATCACAAAATGATCCGCGGCCCAGTACCAGCATCAGCACGCATGTCAAGGCAAGGCGAGCCAAGCGACCAGCCAGGCAGCTGTCCCCCGCTTCTCCCCTCCACCTTCAACTCCTCCTTTGTACCTTTGTCGATGGGCTTCACTTTGGAACGGTCACTCAGCTCGCCTTGCCTTGGGTCCTGAAGGAATCCTCGCGCCTTAGTTTTGTTTGAAGCCCCCCCCCTTCGATGAAACTAAGGCGTGAGGATTCCTTCAGGACCCAAACGCCGCTTTCCAACCGGAAAAGCTTACCCGGAAGCATTTTCTCATCAAACAAGATGGCGGCACCCAGCAAACTGGCGGCCCAGTAGGAAATGTTCCACGGACTGGTACCCGTCTGCGGCCCAGTGGTTGGGGACCCCTGCTATAGATAGGCTGGCCCAATCTTTCCTAATGGACACCAAATATCTACTGGGGACAGGCAGCTGCACTTTAAAACAGGAAATACATCCAGGGAAACATAATATTCTGCCTTTTTACTATTTCTCAGAATATTTCATTCTTCTAGGAGATGGGCGGGTGCTAACTATCTACAATATCACAGAACAAACAGTCTGGAAGAGAGAAAATTGGTTATTTTAATTACTCATAAAATTGGATCAGAAAGCAATGTAAAAAGCTGTCGCACCATAAGGGTTCCCAAGTCTTATTTTTTTCTAAGATATTTGTTCAGATCGGATCAGTAATATTGTCTGGAACAATTATCAGGCAGAATACTTAGCTTTCTCAGCCTAGAGCTCAGAAAAAACGCGAGCTGCCACCACCTCCTCCTCCACCTCCTCCCCCTCCTCCCGAGTGGACTGAAAGCAGCTGGAGCTGAGGAAATGAAGCTGAGTGGAGCGACCTCTGCTCACGTTGCTTTCTCAGCCTAGAGCTCAGAAAACAACGCGAGCTGCCACCACCTCCTCCTCCCCCTCCTCCCCCTCCTCCCGAGTGGACTGAAAGCAGCTGGAGCTGAGGAAATGAAGCTGAGTGGAGCGACCTCTGCTCACGTTGCTTTCTCAGCCTAGAGCTCAGAAAACAACGCGAGCTGCCACCACCTCCTCCTCCCCCTCCTCCCCCTCCTCCCCCTCCTCCCCCTCCTCCCGAGTGGACTGAAAACAGCTGGAGCTGAGGAAATGAAGCTGAGTGGAGCGACCTCTGCTCGCGTTGCTTTCTCAGCCTAGAGCTCAGAAAACAACGCGAGCTGCCACCACCTCCTCCTCCTCCTCCTCCCCCTCCTCCCCCTCCTCCCGAGTGGACTGAAAGCAGCTGGAGCTGAGGAAATGAAGCTGAGTGGAGCGACCTCTGCTCACGTTGCTTTCTCAGCCTAGAGCTCAGAAAACAACGCGAGCTGCCACCACCTCCTCCTCCACCTCCTCCCCCTCCTCCCGAGTGGACTGAAAACAGCTGGAGCTGAGGAAATGAAGCTGAGTGGAGCGACCTCTGCTCGCGTTGCTTTCTCAGCCTAGAGCTCAGAAAACAACGCGAGCTGCCACCACCTCCTCCTCCCCCTCCTCCCCCTCCTCCCGAGTGGACTGAAAACAGCTGGAGCTGAGGAAATGAAGCTGAGTGGAGCGACCTCTGCTCGCGTTGCTTTCTCAGCCTAGAGCTCAGAAAACAACGTGAGCTGCCACCACCTCCTCCTCCACCTCCTCCCCCTCCTCCCGAGTGGACTGAAAGCAGCTGGAGCTGAGGAAATGAAGCTGAGTGGAGCGACCTCTGCTCACGTTGCTTTCTCAGCCTAGAGCTCAGAAAACAACGCGAGCTGCCACCACCTCCTCCTCCCCCTCCTCCCCCTCCTCCCGAGTGGATTGAAAACAGCTGGAGCTGAGGAAATGAAGCTGAGTGGAGCCAAAACAACCTCAGCTCGCGTTGTTTTCTCAGCCTAGAGAAAGGGGAAGGGGGCTCATCTGGACCAAGGGTGAGCCTCCCCCTCAGTTTCCCCTGAAGGATCTTCTGTCGCTTTTGCCTTCTCCCTACATCTTCCCTCTGTTAAAATCCCCCACACACACACACACTTATTTTCGGTTGGATAGATTTCGTGTCTGAGCATTCTCACATGGCGGTGGGTCTTCCCTCCCAAAAAAACAGTTAAAAAAAGAAAAAACAATATATCCTCAAGCAAGAACTTTTCTGCTTCCGATTACCCCCATGCTTAAAAGTTGCAAAGGAAACACGGAAGCAGGGAAGCGGCTGCCCAGCTTCGGAGCTCCACACCATTTTTTTTTCAGAGGGGAATCTGACTCGAGTATAAACCGAGGGGGTTTTTTTCAGCACAAAAAATGTGCTGAAAAACTCGGCTTATACTCGAGTATATACGGTATGTATATACTTATACTTATTATCTTGTAAGCAATTGACAAATCAAATAAATAAATAAAAATTATTAAACATTTTAACATTGAGCAAAAGACAGTGGCCCACAGATTGTAAGCAATCAGTTTTCATATCAATAGCAAAAGAAGAAACCTAAATTGACTTTTTCAATGATCACATAACAACTTTATTTTCATATACTAGTAAAACAGTTCAATGCAAAGAAATTATGATCTGCCATTCCCCAATTTGACAACTCATCCAAATGGATAGAATTTAGGAAACCATCACACGCATAGATTATCAGGTTCCAGAAGACAACTGCAAATGGATCTGAAATAAGTTGTAATCAAAGATCTCAGCTGTACCTAACTTGTTAAGTAATAACCTGATTGTCCAATAACTATGTCAGAAAAGTATTCTAGCTGAATAGGAGTTGATGATATTAAACTCAGTTACTCCCTGCTGGGTTAGCATAACTGATAATACAATGCTTTATTGCTGAAGTCACCAAGGTTCTGACCAGTTCTGGAGAACTGGTAGCAGAAATTTTGAGTTGTTCAGAGAACCGGCAAATATACCACCTCTGACTGGAGATTTTACAGTATCCTTCTCCTGCCATGCCCACCAAGTCACGCCCACAGAACCGGTAGTAAAAAAAATTTGAATTCCACCATTGCACCAAGGGTCTTTTAGTTGCCTATTACATCAATTCAGAAAGAAGTTTACAAGTGGAAATTTATGTTACTTTTAGCTGAATAGGCCTGGCAACAGAAATTTCAAGTGTAAACAAACTCAAGGAAAGGACCCAAAAAGAAGGAAGGGGAGAATTAATGGATGGGTGAGGAAAGGTGAGATTGCAACTTGCAGAGACAAGGCAGAAAGGACTAAAATATTTAGCTCTAAGAGTGACAAGGCTCCAAAGTTTCTCAGTTATATCTTTACTTGCCAAAATTTTCAAAGGAATATTTCCTGAAATTGTAGTGGCTTTGCTAAAGTTAGTTCTGTTCTTAGAGAAAAGCAAGATATATAGTTTTTTTTAGCTTTGGGTGATTCGATCAGAATTTATTCACTACAACTACATTATTTTTTCATTTCTCACAAGTTTTCAGATTGGGAATCTTTTTGTTATATTTTTCTGAGGGCCAATAACTGACCAGCTCCTATACAGAGCTCTCTCAAATCATTTTTTCTGACACAAACATTGTTTGCTAAATCATTCCTAAAGATACAGAGGGGGATAAAAACTGAGAAGTATTGCAATAATTCTACCAGGGAATATCCAAACTATGCATCTGAAATTCTTTCTAGTGTTTCCATGAGATACAAATCATATTTATTTATGATCTCTCTCTCTCTCTCTCTCCCTCTCTCCCTCCCTCCCTCCGTGTGTGTGTGAGAGAGAAAGAGAGAGAGAGAGAGACTATAGTCAAATACCATGCACGTGCACGTGCACGCAAACACACACACACACACACAAGAATGGCTTTCATTTCTTTTTAAACAAATGATTAATCATTAATATTCAGGTTTGGTGGTGTATCTGTCTGCCAACAGCAATTAGCAAAAGAATTTATTATATGTTAAAGATGTAATAACTGACCCATTCTTTTATCTGAATTGAAACAAATGCCTTACATGTAACCATGGAGTTGCCTCTGGCAAGATGGATGGTATACACATTTAATAAATAAATAATATAGCCTGTCAAAAACAGGGCCAGCTCTATCAAAGGGTAAAATAAGATGATCACCTGAGACAGCACATGCAGGAAGTTAGCACCAGAGTGTCAGGTGAAAGAACTTCATATCAGTCCAATTAATCGTTCAACGGTAAATAGGAAAAGATACCTTGTCACAAACATGCCTTGAGCCAGCCTTATACACCTTTCAATAGACTAATAACAACTGTGTTACATTAAAGATTACTTCCTTTATGTCATCTGGACGCGTAAAAGCAATTTTGTTCAGAGAATGATCCAGTTTTACTGCATGGAAAAAAATGTTATTATTACCTTTATTGTCAGAGTACAACATGTATACGATAAGATTGGCTGAGGCTCCCTTCGTGCACCACACACACACACACACACACACACACACACACACACACACACTTCACAGTCAGGACAGAAGTCCCTAACCCAGATCCAATCTTATTATTCTATGTGACCTTGTTGTACAACATGCCAGCCCCACAAGTCTGTCATACTATGTTGACATCAAGTTATTTTCCGTTCAGAAGTCTGACAGCCCACAGACAAAAACTGTTCTTCAGCCTGTTGGCTATGCTTCTATTTCTCCTACCCAATGATAGGAGAGCGAAGAAGTGCTGACCGGGATGTCAGTCGTCCCTGAGGATTTTACTCACTCTTCTAAGGCAGCGAGCCATAGCGAGGTCATCTAATGCAGTGGTCGCCAACTGGTGGGCCGGGGACCACTGGTAATCCACAAGAAAAATGTGATGGTCCTCAGAGAAATGTCCCCTCCAAAGCATTCCCCCCAAAGCAAATAATCCAGGCTGCGTGGGAATACAAGGCTGCACCGTACACATGGCCCACCCACTCGCTGGCTCCTACCCTTTGTCGAACACAAACCTTACCTTGAGAGCTGGTAAGACCAATACTGGGGGAGGAAAATCCACTCCAGGGTGGCTTGCTGACGTCGGTGGGAAAGTCAGTCCCATATTCCAGAGCTGCAGTAGTCATAAGACTGGCCCTTTGATCATCCCGGAGCAGCTCCTCCAGTCCATGGCAGGCCGGTGCACCCGGTTGGAGGAACAGCTGCTCCGGGATGACCAAAAGGCCAGTCCTGTGACTACTGCAGCTCTGGAATATGGGACCGACTTTCCCACCAATGTCAAAAGGCTGGTGACCCTTGATTAAGTGGTATCAGGGAACAGCCCACAATGTTTTGTGCTATGCTCACCACCCTCTTTAGTGTCTTTCTATCCACGGCATGTGTAAAATTAACCATACATCACAGAAAACTGGGTCATAGCCATTGGTCAAGGAGAGAGTGGACCATAAAGTTAAAGCTCACATCCATTGTCATTCTACCAAGGTCTTGTCCAAAATCTGTTCCTCTGTTCCGCCTCAACACTCTCTATTTCATTTTTCTCTTAAGAATTCTCCCATTCACATTTTAAAGTTGACTGCACTAAAACAACAGTTTTGACCATTTTGTATTTTGTACTGATTTGCAAATAAGAGGTTGAAACTGGCTGACTCACAAGAAGCTTTGAAATGTCCTCAAAATGTCCTTTTTCCATCATGTATTCATAGAAGACACAGTAAGTATATATGGGCTGCAATAATAATAACCATCACTGTAAGGTTAAGAATTGAAATGTATGTATTTTGGAGTATGCATTAAACAATTTTAAACCTGATTAAATGCCATCAAATCATGTCACTTCTTACTAATAAATTAGACAGGACTTCTTCCAGATGAGCTTTCTTTAACCTGGCCATTCAGTTTTTCCAACTATAGTGTAACAGCCACTATAATTGAGTCCATTGAAACTGCTATTTTTCTCTTTCCTTCCTGAGCATTATGGACTGCTTAAGAGAGCTAATATTTGCATAATATCATAATAGAAAAGGAAAATAAATAATAATTAAAACTACAAATAATACGAAAAAGTGGCAGCTAAGGATAACTAGCCACAAAAATTAACAAGATTCATCTAACTTCCTAACTCCTGTGCTTGGAAAAACATTCCCCTTTTGTTTTATTCTTGTTGTGTATCCTTTTTCTTCTAATTTTCCTTTTGCATTGTTACATTTTTTAATTGTGTTCGCCACCCAGAATCACTTATGTAAGATAGATAACTACACAAATTTAAATAAATAATCTAAAGCCTATTGAGCTGGATTATTTCTGCATGTATTCTAAATTATAGATCTCTATATGGTGATTTAATATTGGTTGTCATATTATGGTAAGCAGCGTTTGAAATTGCTTCCTCTTTCCAATTCTCCATGGCCTAGTTTTCACAATGGATTAGACTTGCTTAAAGTATGCTTTGTTGTGGTTTGCCAGCAGCCTGTGCAGATGGCAGCGGAATCGGACAGTGGGGAAGAATGGGGACCAGTCCGGGAGTCTGAAGAGGACACGGATGAGGGTCCTGCATCCAATGCAGAGATGGGGCCAGGGCCATCTGGGAGTGGGGTGCTGACTCTGGAGCCTCCGGAGTCTGGCAGCAGCAAGGCAGAAGAACAAAGGGAGCCTGTTCCCAGTGCGCGTATGCACAGAGCTGTTAGAAGGCAAGAACAGCTGAGACAAAAGGGGTGACTCGGGAGTAAGGCTTGGAGGTGATTGCCCCCCCCCCCAATAAGTTATAAAAGACATGCAAAGGTGAAGGAACCGTTTGTTCTGTTCGGATTAATCCTTGAAGCTCTGTGTGGACTTTGTACTTTGGTTGTTTTTTTATAGTTCATTTGGAACTTCAGTTGTTGGCAGCAATTCAAAGGAGAGAAAGGTGAGTGCTTATCTCGAGGGACTGTTTGGGACTCATTATAGGCTGGGAATCAGTGGTGGGATTCAATTTTTTTTTTACTACCGGTTCTGTGGGCGTGGCTTGGTGGGTGTGGCAGGGAAAGGATAGTGTAAAATCTCCAGTCAGAGGTGATATTTGCCAGTTCTCCAAACTATTCAAAATTTCCATTACCAGTTCTCCAGAACTGGTCAGAACCTGCTGAAAACCACCTCTGCTGGGAATGAACATAATTCCCAGCGCTGAAATAAAACAAGAGTTGTTTTAACTAAGCATGTGCTTAATTACGGTCTTGGAAGCTTTGGTCAGAACAGGCTTGCATGCTTTGTGGTTCAGCTACAAGAACCCAGTCACTGTCTTAGAAATTGTCTTAACACATTCTCTTAACATCCCACCTTCACTGGTCTACATTCCATTATCCTCTCTCTTCCTCTCTTGCATTTTATGGCAGGATGCCAGCAAGGCGGAAAAGCTGAAGATGGCAAATCTGACATTGTAATTTATACACTGTGTATATTCATGTTTGCAAAGATAGAAAGAATAATAAACAACATAAAAACACTGGTTTTATTTTTATATAAAACACACAATAACCTTTTGGAAATTAGTACCAAAGGATACGGTAATAGCCATAAGCTCAGATGGTTTAAAGCAGTGGGTCCCAAAGTGGGCGGTACCGCTTCCTGGAGGGCAGTGGGATGCCTTAGAGGGGTGCGAAGAGGCAAGGGGGCCGGCAGGGGGGCTCTAAGAGGTGGCAAGGGGGCATTTGAGGCACTGGCCTTGCAGGCTCACTGGCTGCTGGCCATGCAGCCCATTGACTGTTTCATCGCTCCGTAGCCGGCGCCTCAAATGAGGAACCCGCGTGCGGTGAGCCTTGCCAAGCCTGGAGGGGGAAGAGGTCGGAGGTGGTGGAAAGAGGGCGCCTTAGCTTGCAGGCTGCCCTCTCCGGTGGAAGCGGCGGAAGCGTGCCAGAAGGCCCGAAAGCAAAACCCTCCCAAGGCGCGCAGTGGAAGGGTTGGGTGGTCTGGCATTAGGGCCCCTTCCCCAGAGAACAAGGGAGCACATAGCACCCGCCCTCCACCTCTCCAGCCAGCCGGGCTTGTGCGCGGGATGCGGATGGGTGTAGCTGCGACTCTCCAAGGCGCATGGCTCAGTTCAGTTTGGCTCTAAGTGGCTGTCCCGCACCTAGAACCTAGCGGGAGTCTGCAGCCCAGTTCTTCTGACCAAGCCCTGAGCTTGCTTGCTTGCTTACTTTCCAAGTGATCGTTCCCTCCACCTCCACCGGTCTGGGCTGCTTCCGCACGCCTTCCTCCTCCTGGGCGGAGCACTGCAAAATTGGATGCCAAAGAAAGAACTGGGGCAGGGGGCTGCAGAAGGAGCAGAGGGGCAGCTGCATTAAGGAGCAGGAAGATCTTAGCCATGGTTTATTGACTAAGCTGGAATCAAACAGCATGCTAAACTCTAACCAGAATGGCTGGGTTGATATATTCAGCTGGTGTTTCTCAACCTTGGCAACTTGTGTGGACTTCAATTCCCACTCTGGCTTTGCTCTACTTTCCCAAAGTACCACTGCTGTTGCATTATGTCTGTCTGTCTGTCCGCCCGCCCGCCCGTCCTTCCGTCCGTCCATCCATCCATTGATCCATCCAAAAGGTCTGTCTGCCTGCCTGCCTTCCTGCCTACCTACCTACCTACCTGCCTGCCTGTCTTTCTGTCAACCTACCTACCTACCAATACAGATCTATCCATCCATCCATCTACCTACCTACCTACTTATCTACCAATCTATCTACCTACCTACCTATCTATACATTCATCCAAAAGGTCTGCCTGCCTGCCTGCCTACCTCTCTCTTTCTCTCTCTCTCTCTCTCTTCATCCATCTATCCATCTATCCATCCATCTATGTTCAAAGTGCCAGCCCTGCAGGCACATCGGGAAAGTAGAGCAAAGCCAGTCTGTGAGGGAGGGAGGGAGGGAGGGGAGAGAGAGAGAGAGAGAGAGAGAGACCTGATGCATCAGATTGAAATGAGGCCTAGTTTAGACTGAGGCCCTTTTCCACATTGAAACATCTCTGCCAGCACATTGAAACATCTTTAGCTTCTATGAAAGGTTTTGTGGAGGAAACATGGTCAAGAATATCAGGAAGCTCTCACATTTTGTTGAGGCTTTAAACAGGATCCATTGGACCAGAACTCCACCCTAAAAATTACTTTTCCCCAATGTATTAATTACATTGGCAATTCTGAAGAAGGCAAAACCAAAATGTACTGGTAAATTATAAGGAGAACACACACACACACACCCTTCTAACCCTGCTGGAGCAGATGATTGAATTAGAATAGATATCTCGTTATCTTTCTCCTCCCTCCTTCTTTATTTCTTTTCCTTTCTGTCCCTTCCTTCCATTCCCCCCCCCTCTTTCTTTGTCCCTTTTTCTTTCTTTCCCTTTTCTCTTTCTTTTCTTCCTTCTCTCTTTCTCTCTCTCTTTTCTCTCTCTCTCTTTCCCTCTCTCAGGCTCACCCCATTGACTTGACTTGCTTGGGCAGGTCCCTTCAGTGCAGTGGGCTGAATGGAGTGAACCTGCGGGGCCGGCACCTAGAATGCGATAGTGGCGGCATGTTTGAAAAGTAGAGCAAAGCCAGAGGTTGGTAATTGTTGCTGCAAAGAATTACAAAAGTTTCTGGGTTGTGCACAAGAAGGGACACACATGTCAATGCAATTCAACATAAAATAAAGAGATACAAATAAAACAAATCCACAAGAATCGGCAAAGCATCTCTGATTAGATTTTATTCACTACTAGAATCTAATCAGAGATGCTTTGCTGATTCTAGTCCAATGACCTGCTCCAGCAGGGTTAGAAGGGAGTATGTGTATGTGTGTGTATGTGTGTACATAGCTGTCAAAACTCCAAAAACAGGTCAAGTAACTCTGGGATGGCCAGTCATAAATTAGAACACTTGCTAAACAACCGGCCATGAAGTGAGGACCACTGGTTTGCCAGTCACCTGACCAGCAAGTCACGCCAGCCAGCCACGTGACCAGCAAGCCACGCCCACCCAGTCACATGACCACCAAACCACACCTACCCGGTCATGTGACCAGCAAGCCACACCAGCCAGTCACGTGATGAGCAAGCCACGCCCATCCAGTCACATGACCAGCAAGCCACACCCTCAAATTATGCCACACCCACAGAAGTTTGAATCCCACCCCTGGGTGGGGGGCATCGAGGATGAGTTTGTAGCACCAAGGGGGAGGTTGACTGAAAATGTTTGGGAACCACTGGTTTAAAGGAAAGACTGAAGAAATTCAGAAAGGGAAGATTCTAATACCAACAAGTATTAGAATAGCTAAATGATGAGGATGACTCCAAAATAGATTTAAAAACAAACAGAAAGTATACTGATTTGCATAACCTTACTGAAATCAAGGGGTATTTACCCACCTACCTGAAAAAATTACTATATAAAACAGAATTACAGCCTATGTTTTTCTAGCACAGAAAATTGTTCTCCTGTGATTCATCTAAGCCTGCTTTGCCTGCTGATTAGAGGTTGGTGCGCACCAACTGGTAGTCCATGGTCCACCAGAAAATTTTGTTGGTCTGCAGAAAAATTATTTGCATTTTTATATTGCACTAAATTAGGGATCCTCAAACTACCCCAAGCCGGATTCATGCAATGAACGTGTCATGCCCCTGGTGGAGTCTGACTGAGGGAGAGGAGGAACAGCCAGCAGGGAGTGGAAGGGTGGCTCCAGAGGTGGTGGAGGAGGCTGGGGAAGGGCAGAGGCCGGCTGAGCAGGCAGAGGAGGGCCCAGGCCCATCCCCTGTCCATCCTAAGGCACACAGGGAGGAGAGGATAAAGGAGAGCCATGGTCTCCTTGGGAGGAGAGGGCCTTGATCTTCTTCATGGGATGCAGGTATGAGAACTGAATAAGAGTTTGGACCTGCGTGCTAGCAAACACTGGAAACAAAGAGTGCTTTATTCCTGGATGAGGTTTATCTTGATTATCGTTCTTCCAATGAACTGCATCTGGTTATCTTCTTGAAGTTTGTAATTAATTTGTTATGTTCTGTGCATGGGCGCTAAGGATGGAGACGAGCCGGTGAACAGTGAACTTCAAACTCTTTATTTACATGTGTAACAGCTCTAAACTATGGCCGCAACGGCCCCCTTTATATAGGCAAACTCTTGAGTATTTAACCAATGAAAACACAGGGAGCGCTAGCTCCGTTAACCAATGGGAGAGGCTCGTTAATAGCCAATCGGATTCTCCTGAACGGACCAATCTGATGTCGCTATTATCGGCCAATCAGAAGTGCAGGGCCAGAACCCTGCACTTTACTTCAAGCTCTTAATAATCTTTATTTAAGTACTTTTATTAATTCACAACAACCCTTCCCCCCGGGTTTCGTTTAAGGAGTGCAGTCACATAGTCTTTGAGGTAGGCAGGTTGTTTTGATTGTCTATTTGATTTACGTTGTTCTCCCGGTATTTGGCTACAGTCTTGTTGGGGTAGGACGTTATCTGGTGAAGAGGGTGCCTCCAGTTCTGTATTCAATTTTTCGTTGCCACTAATGTTCTCGGCATCTCCTTGAGGCGAGCTCACCCCCATCCCCGATCCTTCTTCACGTGTTGCCTCTGAGCGGTCATTACTTCCGCTTAAGTTTTCTGCCGTTTCAAATTCAGCTTCCTCGGTATCTCCTTCCCCCTCGGTTTGGAAGTCAGGGGAGTCGGAGATCCCCGACTGTAGCCTTGAACGCAGCTGATCAATATGGCGCTTCCATATTCTATCATCGCGACATCGCACGCAGTACGATCTGGGGCCGGTTACTTGGACTACAGTTGCCTCGACCCACAACGGATCGTCCGAAAAGTTCCTAGTGAAAACCAAGTCACCTACCTGGAAGTTACGGCATTTCCCGCTGGATCCGTGTGGTTTTTCAGGTTCATATGATGGGTGCAGACGGTCGAGGTGGGAGCGGAGCTTCCGCCCCATCAATAACTCGGCAGGAGTTTTGTTGGTGACACTGTGCGGAGTGATATGCTGCAAAAGGAGCATCCGGTTCATCTTGTCTTCTATATCGCCATAGTCCATTTTATGCAAGGTTTTCTTGACGAATTGAACCATCCGCTCGGCCCTTCCGTTGGCCGCAGGATGCGCCGGTGAAGTAAGCGCATGACGAATACCGCGGTCCGCCAGGTACTGTTCAAAGGACAGCGTGGTAAATTGGGGCCCGTTGTCGGATACCAGAACGTCTGCTAATCAGTGTGTTGCAAATAGTCTGTCTAGTTTCCTGATGACTGATTCGGTTGTTGTATTTCTCATCTCATGGATTTCAAGCCAGTTCGTGTAGGCATCCACCGTTAATAAAAATGTGTGTCCTTTGGTAGGTCCCGCAAAGTCTAGATGAATACGGGACCATGGTCCCCTCGGTGTTTCCCATTCAGTCGGGGTTGCTTTCGGAGGGGCGTTGCTTACTTCCTGGCATTTGTGACAAGCTTTTACCCATGTCTCAATCTGCTTGTCAATACCACCACGCGTAGCTTCGTGCGAGGGCTTTCATGCGCACGATGCCAGAGTGGCCATCGTGCAAGGTTCTTAGTATCGCTCATCGTAACCGCTCTGGGACAACAACTCTATCACCCCAGATAATGCAGCCCTTCTGGGAAAATAGTTCCATTTGTCGATTCTTGAATGGGACGTAGTCGTCAGGTATCTGGTCCAATGGCCATCCGCGCTCGACCCAACTGAGGACTCGTGCTAAAATGGGGTCATGTTTCATTTCCATTGCGATATCTCGGGATGTTAGTGGCGGTGTTCAAAGTGTCTCGATCTGAAGTGTTGTAACTGTTGGAGCGGGGTCATCAATGGTCTCTGGAAGTGGTGCTTGGCTCAATGCGTCGGCGTGGGGAATGGCCTTTCCCAGGTGGTGTTGCAACTTGTAATTATATGCCGCCAAGAATTCTGACCAGCGAGTCATTCTGGGAGATAATATATAAGGTGTTGGCCTATCTCCTGCTATTATTCCCAGCAAAGGTTTGTGGTCAGTCACTATCGTAAAGGCTCGGCCATACACATATTCATGAAATCTCTTAATAGCAGACACAATAGCAAGGGCCTCTTTATCAATTTGACTGTAATTGCGTTCTGCTTTTGATAACGTCTTTGAGAAATAGGCAACAGGGGCTTCACTACCGTTTGGCAAAACATGGTTCAAAATGGCGCCCACTCTGAATGGTGATGCATCACACGTGATCGTTAAAGGCAAAGTCTCGTTATACTGCATCAAAACAGCATCAGAAGTCAATAAATTTTTCACATGTCGAAACGCCTGCTCCTCTCTGTGTCCCCATACCCAGGTTGCTTTTTTGTCCAACAAACGATGTAGGGGTTCGGCTACGGTTGCTTTGTGAGGCAGGAAAATGTTATAAAAATTGATAAGGCCTAGAAAAGCCTGGAGGTCGGCCTTATTTCGGGGTTTGGGGGCATTTTTGATTGCCCTAAGTTTGCTATCGGTGGGGTGAATGCCTTGACTATCAATTAAATATCCTAAAAATTCTACACGATCCGTACGTAGTTGACACTTGTTTTTTTTAACTTTGAGACCTGAGTCTTTAAATCTCTGGAGAACCAACCTCAGGCATTCCTTCAGTATTTTCCGAACCAGGGCAGCGATTAACACATCATCAAAATATGGGACAATGCCTTTTATCCCTTGTAATAGTCTTTCCATCAAACTTTGAAAGATTCCCGGGGCTACACTTACTCCGAATTGGAGTCGGTTACATTTAAATGCACCTCGGTGCGTAACGATCGTTTGGTCCTCTGCCGTATTTTTGTCTACAGGCAGTTGTTGGTATGCCTGGGCTAAGTCTAGTTTAGCAAAGACTTTTCCACCCCCCAGGAAATGGAGGAGGTGTTGCAGCACTGGTACCGGGTAAGCGTTTTGTTGAAGGGCGTGGTTCAGGGTGGCTCGGTAGTCCCCACAAATTCTTATTGATCGATCCGGCTTGATGGGTGTCACGATTAGGGTTGCCCAGGGAGAGTGATCGGTTGGTTCTAACACACCCTGGGCTATTAATTTATCAAGCTGCTCGTCAATCTTTGGTTTAAGGGCAAATGGAACTCGACGAGGCTTAAGGCGGATGGGAGCTATTTCGGGATTGAGGTTAAATGATATCGGGGTCCCCTTGTACTCGTCTAGTTTTTCTGCAAAGACGTCCTGGAATTCTTGGACGAGGTCTTCTTCCCAGTCGCTGCTGCAGGTTCAGTGAATGCCAGCTGTTAGGGATAACATTGTTTACCCTAACTGGTTTAGGTAAAATAATAAATATGTTATCATGGTTTGTTAGTTAAAGTGTCTGTAACTTTAACTGTAAGAATGTAATTAAGGGAGTGGTTGTAAAAGCACCATAAAAGAAGCAAAGCACGGCAGCTTGCTCTCTCTGGCTTTATGATCCCTAATTACTGGATAGACTGAAGACTGCGTTTTTCCCCTACTAGAACAGGAGAGAGAAAGGACTGTTGATTTATCAACAGTGAAAGGACTGATTTATTGTAAGTGAACTGACATTGGATATTCTACACGGACTTTGCTAATTGAATATCCTTGAATGGACTGACTAAAACGATACATGACTAATGGACTGTTATTTTGACTATGCTAAAACTCTGAGTGGAATAAACTATATTTTTGATAACACAAGCGTATCTGTTATTTTATACTGTATGTTAACTAACATACAAACTTATCTCACACATTTATCTGTATGCTTATCTGACTAACACTGCACATTCTGTTTAGCTTGTCTTCTTAACCCTGGTTGGGGAACACAGGTTTAACACTGGTTATGGATCCAGAGGCTGCAAAGTTAGTTTTACTAGGATAAAACAGATTTATGTAAAAAGTGAGAGTTTGTGTTGTTTTACGTTACAGTAAACAGACAGCTGTGTTTTATTAATTATACTTTTATATCCATATAAAGAAAACATGGCACAAGTCAATCTACAAAGTTTGTCCCTTATATCCAAGCTGGATGGAACAAACTATGTATCATGGTCTATGAAATGTAGTCTACTTCTACGAAGAGAAGGTCTGTGGAACATAATTGAAAACCCACCAAACCTAGAGGAATGGGATCCAGAGATAGAGAAAGATAGTCAAAAAATAGAAGACTTTAAACTGAAGAATGAACAAGCTTTTTGCATAATAGGACTAACACTATCTGGCCAGCAACTTGTTCCTATCTGCGGAGAACAAACGGCTGTTGGGTGTTGGCAGAAGCTGAAGAGGATTTATGTCCGAGATAACATTGGTGGTCACATAAATCTAACACGGAAGCTTTTCAGGACGCATCTCCAGACGAATGGTGATATGCTTAGTCATTTGAATTCTATAAAAAGCATTTTTCAAGAACTGCACGAGAAAGAGCTTATTTTCTCTGAACTACACCAAGTCTACATAATTCTATCATCCCTAGACATAAGTAATGATAACTACATCACTTCCCTTGAAATTTTGCCTAAAGAAAGCTTAACTTTAACTGATATCACTGGCAGATTGATTGAAGAGGCAAGAAGAAGACTTGAAAGAGATCAGTTAAGGAGGGAGCAACCTCAAAAAGAAGATATTGAATCTCCTACTGCATACGCAATTAAAAAGTGCTTTAATTGTGGAGGAAGAGGACATTTGGCAAGATTTTGTAAAAAAGCAAAGCGCCAGAACGCTGGCCAGAATACTAAAAGTAACCAAAATAAAAAGAAAAATTTAGAGTTAGCCATGTATATTAACGGAGCTGTAAAAAATAATTTATGGGTGGTTGACAGTGGAGCATCCCACTGTATAACAAATGATAACAAAAATTTTATTAAAATGTCCCAGAGTACACAGCAGATATCGTTAGCCAATGGCTGGAAACTGAAAGCTAAAGGTCAAGGTATAGCATATTGTTCTTTCATGAAAAAGAATGTAAAAATGTTATGTGTTAAGTCTTGAGCATGGCTGCGAATGATGGAGACGAGCCGGTAGAACAGTGAACTTCAAACTCTTTATTTACATATTGTGACAGCTCAAACTGGAGGGCTGCTATAGCCTTCCTTATGTAGGCAACTTATTAACTATTCAACCAATAGCAAACCTGGAGCGCTAGCTCCGTTAACCAATGGGAATGGCCTGTTAATGGCCAATCAGCTGTTCCTGAATGGACCAATCCGATCTTGCCATTAACAGCCAATCAGAAGTGCAGGGCCAGAACCCTGCACTTGACTTCAAGCTCAAGATAACTTTATTGGAATTATTCATTCACAACACCCCTTTCCCCCGGCTTCTGCCCACGAGGCACGGTTACATAGTCCTTCAGGTAGGATGGCTGTTTTATTAGTCTTTTCGATTTTCGCAAAGTGCCTGGCGGTTGGCTGCACTTCTGCTGAGGTAGATCGTTGTTTAACGGTAGGGGTGCCTCTGGTTCCGAGTTCACATTCCCATCGTCACCAATATCACTGGTCACTCCCTGAGGTGAACTCACTCTGGTCCCTGGTTCCTGTTCCTGCATTTCAGTTCCATTATCAGTCTCTTCAAAAAGGTTTCCCTCTAATTGTAATTTGCTTTCCTCTGTATTTCCCCCCCAAGAGATGAGGCGTGACCGATCGTGATAGTTTGGTGAGCCTCTTCTTGCTTCGTTGAGTGGTTTAGGGTTTTGTTTCTGTAGGAGTGGTTGTTCCATTGGTGGTTCTCGCTTTACAGGACGGCTTCCTGTCGGTTGGCGATAGTTAGCTCCCCTCGAGGGCTGGCTGGGTCCTAGCTTGCTTCTACAGAACCATCCGATATGGCCTCTTTTCCCGCACACATGGCAGAGTGTGTCGAGGAATTTGCATTCTGACCGGGGGTGGCTTGCTCCACAACCAGCGCATTGGTACTGCGATCTCTGGCGTTGGTCTCATTCGGACCGAAGTCGGTGGACCTCTTCTTCATCGCTTTCTGATGACGATTCAAGGTCCTCGTGGTGGGCTGTTGTAAGCTGACCTTCTGACTGAGGTGAAATTTCACAGGCAAGTTGGAGAAGTGGGGCGTGGGTGCGGCGCATTTGGGCAGCCGACTTCCTGTTTGCTTCTGCTGCAGTAGCTTCAGCGATGGCATCTTTAAGGCTAATGTCGCCTTTCACCATTACTTACTCTGTGTGCCTGGGGCATCTAATCCCAGAACTATTCGTTCTCTTAGGGCTTCTTCTAGGTCAGCAAACTTGCATAGGCCTCCCAGATTCCAGAGATCCGCTATGAAATCAGCAACACTTTCGCCCTTCCGCTGACTTCTCTGGTAAAATTCATGCCTTCTAATGAGCGTTGGCACAGTCGGTGCATAGTGAGCCCTCAGCAGGGGTTCGAGGATGTCCCAGTCCATAGACTTTACTTCTGCCGGTTTCGCTAGTGCCTTGGCCATCTTGAATACGGTCGGCCCGCAATGAGTTAGGAATACCGCTCGTTTCTTTCCAGTAGTGGCATCCTTCAAATTGTTGGTCTCCAGAAACATCTGGAAACGATCCATATATGAGTCCCAGTCTTCTTGTGCCAGGTCGAATGGAGCGGGTGGTATGAGGCCGCCGGACATGGTTCCGCCGTTGGTGCGTTTCAGCCACGTGCTCTGTTATAGTTCTTCGTCGTTCAGTAAGCTCTGATGTCTCCACATCCCACCCTCGTCACCAGTGTTATGTTCTGTGCATGGGCGCTAAGGATGGAGACGAGCCGGTGAACAGTGAACTTCAAACTCTTTATTTACATGTGTAACAGCTCTAAACTATGGCCGCAACAGCCCCCTTTATATAGGTAAACTCTTGAGTATTTAACCAATGAAAACACAGGGAGCGCTAGCTCCGTTAACCAATGGAAGAGGCTCGTTAATAGCCAATCGGATTCTCCTGAACGGACCAATCCGATGTCGCTATTATCGGCCAATCAGAAGTGCAGGGCCAGAACCCTGCACTTTACTTCAAGCTCTTAATAATCTTTATTCAAGTACTTTTATTAATTCACAACAAATTATCCTGGTCTTTCGTGGAACTTTCTTCTGTGCAGTTTGTTTTTTGTTTTTTATTGCTTCATTATCTTCTCTTTGAGTTGGACTGTATTTCTTTCGTTTGGAATGTTATTTTGGAAAGAATCTCCAACTGTGAACAATTGAACAGTGAAGCCAAGTTGAAGAACATGAAAAGAACATTTATTTACGTTTTGGTTTTTGTTACATTTATAGGACACTCCGGGTAATTACAGAACGTTTGTGGTGCTGCAGAGACTCTCCTCCCTCAGGGTATTTTTCTGTGGGTTGCGGGGGGGGGCAGAAATTTTGACTTGGAATCTGCTTTAGCCTCCTGGTGCAGGGCTTTGGGTGAAGGCTGGAGGGAAGTGCCATTGGTGGCAAAGAACCGGAGGGCCTTTTTCCAGTAGGACTGCATCATGGTTGGAACTGGCTGTCCATCTCAGCCCGCTGAGCCTCCAGGCGCCAGTATCTGGCCTTGCACTTCCGCAGGTCTTCCCTTTGCTTGGAAAGCCTATGCTCGTAGTCCTCAGTAAGGTGCTTCTGCTGAGCCCCCTTCTTGGTCAGATCCAATTTGAACTGAGCCAGCTGTTTTTGCCAACTCTTTCTTGTGGGGGCTGCTTAACTCCAACAACTGCTTCCTGTTGGGGCCCTAAGGAGCCCGGGCAGGCGAGGAGTGGCTGGAAGGGGAGGGGTGAGTAGAGGCTGGTGGGGCGCCGCTTGATGTGAGTGACGTCGAGTTGGCCACGCCCACCAGCCAGTCATTAGGCAGATCATATAATAGTCTGCAGGATTTAAAATTATTAATTTACTGGTCCCTGAGGTCCAAAAGGTTGGTGACCCCTATCCTATAGGATAGCTCTTATAGAAGACCAGGTGAAGTGTAGGGAGATGCCCTCTGATATTTTTGAACTACTATACTTGTTCCCTGTGCAAGCTATGCTAATGAAAGTTGCAGTCTGACACAACCAGAGGATACCAGGCTGTCTAAACCTACAAGAGATAATACCTTCAAAAAG
Source organism: Hydrophis major (assembly GCA_033807585.1). Classification (NCBI taxonomy): domain Eukaryota; kingdom Metazoa; phylum Chordata; class Lepidosauria; order Squamata; family Elapidae; genus Hydrophis; species Hydrophis major. The sequence goes on from CM066331.1 coordinate 142,142,376, forward strand.
ATGCATCTTCTTAAAAGTGGGACACATAACCACACTGAACACAGTTGGACTATTTCAGGTGAGAAGACGACTTGGTTAGAAAATGACACTGTTTTCTCTTCCAGTGTCAAAAATACTTCATTTTTTTCTGTTGATCAGCTCTAGTAAAAAAAAAAAAAAAGAGCAATCAGGACATTATTTTTCTTCTAATCAGCCTGTAATTAGAATTTTTTTTTATAAATTACAAATTAGAATTAATATATGGAAATAAATAGTTCCTTCCCTACATTTTTCTGAGGTGCATTTAATTGACTGTGGTTAATTATATGTGCCAGTCCTGCTGCCCTTAGACATCTACCTGATGTTATAAAGAAAATTAGAAAGGAAACCAAACTGCTCAGTCCATCCTCTGTGCTGTAAAAGGCAAAAAACAAAAATCACTTGGCTTTGCAATGAAGCTTTCTTGCAGTTCTATATCGGCCATTCAGAGAATTTCACATCCAGGTACCATTTTTTTTTTTGCTCTGATGTTCAGCTGAGCAGGTATCAAAAAAGGGGGGGATCATTTCATTCAAGCAGAAGACTTGAGGGTCTACCTCGACTCATGACTCCTCCTACACAGGTGGGTGGAGGCTGTGACCAAGAGATCTTTGCTATGTTTTCCTGCCACTTTCCTTGCAGCTCTTATCACAAAATTGGACCACTGCAATATGCTCTACAGCAGGGGTGTCCAACCTTGGCAACTTTAAAACTTTTGGACTTCAACTCCCAGAATTCCTCAGCCAGCTTTGGACACCCCTGCTCTACAGTCTGTTTTTGAAAATGATCTGAAAGCTGCAGTTGGCCCAAAATGCAAGGGCTCGCTTGCTGGTAGGATGGGCCTGCAGCAGTTGCATGTAGGTGAGGGAAGTCACCCCCTCCTAGAAGAATGAAATAGTTTGAGAAATATTAAAAAGGCAGAATATTGTATTTCGCTAAAGGAGAAACATGATCTTGGAAAGTAGCCCCCACCTTTCTTAATAGCCCCAGCAGGACTGGGCCAGTCTATCTACAAGATAAAAGACCTTCAGCTCCAAGGTGATGGGATTAAGACATGATCATCCAGGATATAATAGGATTAACCCATCTAGCAGCAAAGCTCACCACGTGGCACAATCTGAGGACACTGCATCACCCAGCAAGCTTCAACCAAACCTGGGAGTTCAGAGAACCTGTTATGGCCCCTGCATAGCCCCATGGGAGTCTGACAGCAACAAATAGAATACATGTTCTTGCACAGGAACAGTCCTGCTCAAGTTCAAAGCCCAAGAGAAGGTATAAATACCCCTCATTCTCAACCCCATGTGGTCAGCTATCCAGAATCATGTGATTGGTGGTTCTGCCTCATCGATAAGCCATCTTTCCAATCAGCCTCCATGTTTCCAGTGACTTTCTTCCAACTTGGAACTGAACCAGATGGATATTTCTTCCCACAATTCCAAGTGCAAATCGATGTGCTGGTTTTAATCCATTAAGCTCTGTATGATCTGACTCCTAATTTCTTCAGGAACACTTTGTCCTCATAGAATAGTCCTGTCTGACGTGTGCTCTCCCACAAAATCTATTAATGGTCCCCATTAGCAAAAGGCTAAGAGAACAGAGCCTTGCAGACAAGGTTCCCACCCTGCCCAGATTGGATTAGCTTTCTTGTGGAAGGTTGCAAAAACTGAGACCTTTTCAGAAGCATTTGAATGCTAAAGATAATGCTCTGCCTGGATTATCATATTATTATTGTTGTCTTGGTCTTAATACAGAAATAAAATATTTACTGGCTAATGAGGCTAAAAGTAGGCTAGTGGACATTTGAAAGTCTTAATTCCTATCATAGGCAATCTCACAAACAGTCCAAGTACTTGTTGACAACATTGGTTCCAAGTACTTGTTGACAGTGCCAGCTATAATTAACTATGATTATTCAGTTCCTAAGCAACAAGTAAAGGACAAAGAGCAATAAGAGATAATTTGCTCAATTATATCATACTGCAAAGTACATAACTTATTACGGATTATCACTTGGTTTTGTAAAAACTTTACAGTCTGGTAGGTATATTTCCACTCCTTGTTATTCAAAAGGCCACCTTAAACCCTAATCAATTTACACTACAAGGGAAACAGTTTTCAGGCCTCAAATGGGCTAAGCAGGATTCCAGATTAAGCACGGACAAAATAAATGGATTATATTATATGGAATGCCAAAAGATAATAGCATTAGCATCATCTGTACCTTTAGCACTCCTCTTTAATGCAGTCTCTAATTTACACGGAAAAACTAAATCCAGCCAAAATCAATTGATTAGTTTTTTAATTCTGTGAAAAGCTTTGGCTGAGCAGCTAAATTTCATTTCTAGCCTAAGCAACACAACTTCAACTCATTTAGGTTTAATTCAAACCATAATTCAACTCTGGCTATTAGAATACTTGCTCTCTTTCAGGCATGTTTCTTATCCAAGAAAAAAAAAATCACCAGATCTTTTTCAACTGAACAAGGAGGAGGAGGAGGAAAGACAAAATATTTTACAGTTAATTACAATATGAAAATGAAACGAAAATAAAAAAATTAAGGGGTTTTAATTGCTCTTCCATTACTCATGATTCTGTATTTTTCTGGTTCCATAGAAAATCTGGGTAGCATCTTTTTTGAGTGTATTAACATTTTATTAAAAGACATGGCTGCCTTCTTGTCTGTTGAAGCTCACAAAAGTTGATGCATTTTAATACCATTTGTTAATTAGAGAAGCTGCTTATAGAGTTCTGATTTTTTTGGTCTGAATTATCCCAATTCTCCTCCTGCAACAGTTAATTAAAGGCACTTCAAACTAAAAACACTGAATTCTTTTTATGCTCTTAGAAAAAATAAACAGGGAAAAAATCAGAGCAAACACCCAGACTCCCTGTGACTTTTTTAAAAAAATCTCCAAATAAGAGCATTTGTCAATATGACTATCCTATCCATGATTTACATCAAAATACAATGTAAGACAGAAGCATTATCTTCACTGATAATTCCATTTTCCCCTACAGAAATGTGGAACATATCTGTTGCATGTTTCATTCATCTTAAATGATGCATGTCTTCTTGTTCTCCTAATTATTTTTATAGTATTCAATGCAAAATACCACAATTTACTAGAAGGCAACCAAATCCACGGGCTGCATCCACCCAAAGTCTAATTTTCTAAAAACATCCCTGGTGATTATATGGTGTCCTGACTCCATGTTGGAAATACAGACTGCACATTATGCTGGGCATTAGCTTTGCATTCCTTAAAAATAAAGAGATTCAAAAACAAATACAGTCCTTTATTTTTCCACCAAAAGTAATCCAGAACAGGAAAATATGAACAAAAACACCACAGCATCCAAAGATTAGTAATACTTACCGTGTTTCTCATAAAATAAGGCCGGGTCTTTTTTTTTTTTTTTTTTTTTTGAGCCCCGAAAAAATGGCAAGGACATCTTTTCAGGGGTGACTTAATTTTCTCCCCCACACGCCCCCCAACCTAGAGTGCCCCATGTGCAGTCACCTCTCCACGAGACCACTTTTATCGGCTGATGGAAGCTCCCCGAAGGCAGAGTCACCAGCTGCTTCTATCGGCCGGTAGAAGCGGGTTTGTGGCAAAGGGAGTGTGCATGGGGCACTCGCCCTGAGGCTGCTTCTACCAGCCGATAGAAGCGGCTGGTGTCTCTGCCTTCAGGGAGCTTCCATCAGCCAATAGAAACGGATTTGTGGCAAGGGGAGTGCGCATGGGCGTTCGCCCTGAGGTCGCTTCTACTGGCCAATAGAAGCGGCTGGTGTCTCTGCCTTCGGGGAGCTTCCATCAGCCAATAGAAACGGATTTGTGGCAAGGGGAGTGCGCATGGGCATTCGCCCCGAGGTCGTTTCTACCGGCCGATAGAAGCGGCTGGTGTCTCTGCCTTCGGGGAGCTTCCATCAGCCAATAGAAACGGATTTGTGGCAAGGGGAGTGCGCATGGGCGTTCGCCCCGAGGTCGCTTCTACTGGCCAATAGAAGCGGCTGGTGTCTCTGCCTTCGGGGAGCTTCCATCAGCCAATAGAAATGGATTTGTGGCAAGGGGAGTGCGCATGGGCGTTCGCCCCGAGGTCGCTTCTACTGGCCAATAGAAGCGGCTGGTGTCTCTGCCTTCGGGGAGCTTCCATCAGCCAATAGAAACGGATTTGTGGCAAGGGGAGTGCGCATGGGCATTCGCCCCGAGGTCGCTTCTATTGGCTGATAGAAGTGGCTGGTGATTCTGCCTTCGGGGAGCTTCTATCGGTTGATGGTGTATCAGTAGTAGATTGAGTTATACTACGTGCAGGGCGCTCCTAAAGGCAAGTTTTCTCCCCCTCCCCCGTTCCCCCCATTTCTCTTCATCTTGTGTAGTTTTAACGAACAATGTGAGAAATGGTGGGGAAACTCATAGATTAAATAGGCCTAAATTTGGGGGGCAGGGCTTAATTTCAGCTCATTCCTAGAAATCATGCTGGGCCTTCCTATTGGTGGAGGCCGTATTGTTGGAGAAACAGAGTAGTTACTAATTACAATAAACTTATTTTCTAATTTGCTAACACAAACACACTATCATATTGTATTCCCATTTTACAAAATCAGGCTTTGGGGCATCTATTTTTAACATCTGTCTGCCAACCACAATTTCCCTTGATCACTGTAAGGACATGTTGTCTAATACTTGTTTGACAAATACATAAAATAAAAATAAAAACATGGTCGGGGCAAGCTTCTGCTTCGGTCTTATCTGCCTGCTTCCTTGAACAGCTGAAGGAAGCAAATCTGGAGCAACTTTGAAAAGGTGCCCATTTTTGCCGTTTTCCGTAACTAACATCTTCCGCATCCGTCAGAGCCAGGAGTGTGAAAGAAGGGCCGGAGCAAAAAGTTAAGATCATCTCTCAACTTTTTTCCTCGGGACTTAAGATGAAGGAGGAGACTGCGATCTCCGAGGGTGGATCTGCGATATAAAACAAAAACAAAAACCCAGCCGACAGAGAAGCCGGTTTTAAGGGACCGATTCTCGACGGCCAGACGAGTGAGAGGTCGCATATAAAACAGAAGAATAACCAGAGTTGGAAGGGACCTTGGAGGTCTTCTAGTCCAACCCCTGCTCGAACAGGAGATGCCATTTCAGACAAATCGGCTGTCCAATCTCTTCTAAAGGGCAAGGAAGCGAAACTCGTCTCGCCAGCTCGAGGGCGCTTCTTCCCAGAGCTTGGCACTTCATTGCCAAGAGCCAACTTGGCTCGGCGTCTTACAACCGCCCACTTGGCAGGAGGGCGGCGGCGGAGACGAAGACAACGGCAGCCCGCTTTTCCCCCTAGCGCGGGGCAGCTTTGCAGAAGGAGCAAGCTCAGCTCCAACCTCAGGAGGAGGAGGAGGAAGAGCGGGGAATCAGGCAAGGCCGATCCACCCGCCCTTAACGGTATCCTCCTCTCGCCAGCCCGAGTTCCACCGGCCGCGCTAAGTTGAGGGGCAAAGGCGGGCGCCGCGTTAAGAGAACTGCGGCTTGGCCTCTGCCGCTGCTGCTGAGCGTGCGCAAGTCCTTCTCGCGCATGCTCCCTGCGCGCGGACCTGCAAATTCTGAAGGATAACAGACTCTGAAACATCCGACGGGCGGACTTTCCCGGCCGCCCTGTGGCGACGGCAACGCTCGCCCAGCCCCGGACTGAGCGCCCCCCCCCACCGCCACCGCAATCATGTCGCCTAAGCCAAGGACGCCGGGTCACTGAAGAGCCATGGGCGAGCGGTCCATTCCGGCTGGCCGGGGGACCCAGCTCATCTCTTTGCTGGTGCTGGAGCAGCGCGCCCAGGAGGTCACCTTAGACCGGGAGCTGCGGCTCTTGGCGTGGCGGAGCTTGGAGCCGCAGCCGCGCAGGGGGCGAGGTGAGTGGCCGCCGGTGACCTCTCCGGCATCCATGGAAACAAGGGGGAAGCAAAGCCAGCCTGGTGGGGTCTGATCTGGAGACACGCACCCGGGTCCTTGGAAAGAGCGTTGCTGGGCGTGTGCAAAGTGCTGACCGGTCACCTTAATTTTCAAGGTCTAGGAGATCCCAAAAGGGATCCTTTTAAAGAGATCTAAGACAACATTTTATGTCTTTTGAGGGATTAGAAGAAAACGGCAAGGACTACTTGTCCAGCAATTGGACAAGGAGTCAATCCTGACATGAAGTCACACCAGTACAAACACACAACTCCAGTAAAGTAAAAAAGCTGAGTTTTGGAAGCAGATGTACTTTATGTACACTTTGTGTACTGGTTTCTTAATTTTAGGAAGTTGCCTGTTGGTATCTTAGTTAAAAAAAATATGTGCCTTTGAAAAGTTATTGAAATCTTTAAGGGGATGCCTCTGGCCGCTAAATGGAGGCCTTACTTCCTTTTTTTTTTTTCTTTCTTTCTTTCTGGGACCTAAAGGAAAACCTCACACAGCTTTCAGTATTCATTTTGTTATTTGACAAATTATGATCCTGTTTTGTGAAAGGAAGGAAAATTAACCCACTCAGTTGGCCCAGTTCTGAAACATATTTTACAAATGTAACTTGCTGTCAAGAACCTCCTCATCTTCGGAAAGCTTTGGCATAACTTCCTGTCCCCCTCCCAGCCACCAATGTTTTAATTATTTTGAAATCAGTATGAGTAATGTAGGTAGCACACAATATTTGGCAGCTGTAGGCTTCCCTCCTTGGAGTGGCAACTGTAGGTATTTAAACAATTACTGTGTTTATAAGTTTTATAATGCTTTTATTAATCTTCCATAGTGAATCATTCCTATCCGACATCTTAAAAGGACCAACAAATTGTGGATTGGTTTCGTGTTGCTTCTCTGTGTACTGTACATAAGCACATGAAACATTTGCTTACTCTTCTGTTAAGAGCCAGTTGACACAATCTGTAGAACCTTATACTAATAATCCCCAGTATATGTCAATGGAGCATATATATTTGAACCCTATTGGAAAAGCTGTCAGTAGTTTGTCTGATCTCAGTGTCAATAACAACTTTCTGCCATTCTATCATTGCATGTATGATATTCATGAGTTAGCTTCCTAAAGCCATCATAGACTTTTTAACAACAAGAGAAGCCACAACTTCTAGATTTGTTGCAACAACAAAAATGCAATTTGGGAAACTTTTGACACAATTAACTTCTCGGACAACAGGTGTATTGTGCGGTTATACTCTAACCTCTTCTCTGAGATAAGTTCTACTAAATGTTGAGGTGCAACATAATCTAAAAGGTCATGTTGTTATGTAAGACTCACCCATCACTTGTGGTGAATAATGAGATGTGAAGTCAGCCAGCCTATCTGGTTATTCCAGAACATGCTTCTACCCCAGCCCTTTTTGATTGCTCATAGGTTTATCATTGTTCTTCACAATTTATTAATGCTTTTTTGCTATCTGCAAGGTCTCTCAAGCAAAGGAATCTCCTCTTGTAGTGCATCTGTACTACATTCTCCACATATATTTGCTTTCCTCTACTTGAGCACCATCTACATGAGTGGGTATCAATTTCCTAGCTAGCAGCTCCCTTGCTCTGAAGTCAGTAAGTTGAAATCCACATATCCAGAAGACCCAATTATCCAGTTGAGGAAGGATATCTTACTATCTTATCTGAACTACAGTCAGAGGAAGCTGCAAATTATAATTAAGCATGCTTTTAGAAAGACTTCCCCTATGTAAATCACCTTGCCTCAAACATCACATTTTTCAGGGCTGGGGCAAAAAAAATCTAGATATGATTTACTATTGGCAGTAATCCCACATCTTCTTCACACCTTTTTTTTCGGGGTGGGGAGGGTTGTCATAAGTTTTTAACTAACAATCCAAGGAGCTGTACATTTGAAATAATCCTTTCAAAATAGGCAGATAATTGCTAGCTTTCATTTCAGAAAACTTCAGGATGTTTATTTCATCGGAAGTACTTGCTGCATAAAAACTAAAGCCAAAATCTTTCCCAATTCTTTTTTTTTAACAAATTTTATTCAGTTTTTCACATAAAAACAAAAATTTCTTTTTAGTGGACAACATATTTCTGGGCCATCACCTTTACATACAAATATGACAGCAATTATACATTCATATATGCATACTTAATTCTATTATTACCTTTTCCATTTCAAATTTTCAGTAAGGAGAGAAACAAACACATTAATTCTGGCCTCTTTCATTAATCTCAATCGAAACATCTTTTTGTTTCATTTCAATTATTTCAAATATAATCCTTTAATATTTATTTTAAAAATAAAGATAAACAATATGTGTTTGCCTAATAATAATAATAATAATAATAATAATAATAATAATAGGTTGCCAATGTCTCTCCTTGCTTTTAATAGTCTATATGACTTATTAATTTAGTTGGTTCTTTAGTCTGTCATATTCCCTTTCCATTACACATTCTTTTTATAAATTCTAAATTAATACAAATTTTAACACTAAAGAAAAAAAACAAATATAGGTTTCCCCCCTTTTACTGCTTTGAGTGTGACACCTCAATGGTTAAATATACCTTTTTTCCCTCATCTTGATTCCCAATAAACCATTATTTTTAAGAAGTTACAATAATAATCATTACATCGTTTCATTTGGATTCCGCAGCATATTTTCCCCCTTTAATTTTTAATAAGAGTTATCAATATCTATATTACCCTATTTTCTAAATATTTTTAATTGTAGAAATATTCTTATTACCCCTTGTCACCCTGCAGAATCCCCTTTTTAATTCATCAACCATTATCTTTGAAAAAACAATTTCTTTTCAACATTTTACTATTTCTGTATTTCTTTATTTCATACACCTGTTTCCTACTGCTTCTCCTCCCCCTCTTTTCCTCATATCTTTTCTCATTCCAGTTTATATCCCTCTCTTTCTTAATATCTTCCTTTCCCCTTTTCTGCTGGGTCTTTCTGTCTTTCCCAACTTCACAGGTATTCCCCCTTTTGATTGCCTTCTTAAGTCTCAACTTTTTAGCCTTCCTTCTTTCCCCACTTCTTTGTAGCGTTCTTTGTGTTAATTGTCTATTTAAGATGTCTTCTTCTTGAGTCAACTCCTCCTCCTCTGAAGCTCTTTCTTCTTGTTCTTCAATCACCATTTCCATTTTTTCTAACACAGCACAAAGTGATTCACCTTTTTCCTGTAGTAATTCTCTCATATTTTTAAGTTCCATTTTTAATTCCTGAAGAGATATCATCATTACACACTCTTGTATTTTATGATCGTTAAAGTCCACAAAAAAACCACTGTTAGTTTCCTTCTTTCTTCTTTCAATTTTCTAAAGTTCTCAATTGTTCCAGCCCAGGGTCTATACCAAAAACATCAATCAATCCCACAGTCAGTCTTTCCTTGCTTTTTTCTTTATTCTCGTTCTGCTTTCACTTTCTAAGTTTCTTACTTTGTTTCAATATTTCTTTAACATTATATCAACACAAGTTCATACAGAAACAGGATGCTTTTCCTTTTGTTTGAGTTCAAGTTTTTGTCAGAAGATGGCACTTTCTGTTATACAAAGTCTTCCCCTTTTTTCCCCTATTTTTTTATTTAGGGTTTTTCAATCCTCAATATTCCAACACAGTCCAGTCTCCAATTTGTAAACTTTATTATTATTATTTTTTGACAATCTTAAGTCCAGCTTTATTTTATGCCTGTTTATTGCTAAAATATTTTAGTCCAATTTAGTTAAATCTTTAGTTCCAGCTTCTTCCTTTCCCGGTTCAAAGCCCTGCTTAGCTGTCAGAAATATTTTCTTATTTTTTTTCCTGTCCCTTTGTAATTTCGCTGCTCACTTTTCTTTTCTTAAAAATTCCATGTTACCTTAGTCTCGGAGTGCTTTTTGTTTAGTTGCATTGCCCAATTGTCCTGGTTCAGATGTTATCCATCTCTTCCTTTCCTCCTGCACAAATCTTAATCCAGCTGAGTCCTCCTCTTCGGGGTGGCCATTTTAAACCACTGCTGCAGTTGTCTTCGGGGAGGAAAAAGACCAAGCCCAGGAGGGGAGATGTGGCTCCCCTTACCCTGGCTTGCGGCTTCCCCTTACTCCGCTGCCCCTCCAAGGCAGCTTCAGCCCCTAATCGTAATGATTGGGGCTTTCCAACAAAAGAGAATGGACCATCGCCACAGAAAGATGCGATCTACGGTCTGTCAGCGAGGAGGCTCCGCCTTCTTCCCCCAATCTTCCCCAATTCTTGAGTCCACAGTATCTTCCTCCCTATGGCTGCTGCTTCTTTTACAACGATCTTTCTTCTCCCAATATATTTTAGTTTCCCTATGTTGGGAACCCTTTTTTTGCAGGTAATTAGCATTATTCCTGGCTTTTTCAGATAAGCAAACATACTTTGCTTCAGTTGACCTTTGGAAATCAAATATAATTGTTTTATTTCCCATGTATATTATATCATAGGAACTTCAATACATTCTATTCCATTGAAGATCAATATAGCAAAGCATTTAAAAGGGTTATTTGCTGACTAGTGGTTAGCACTGTGATACAAGGAATTTCCAAGCACAATAATCTGAATGGTTAAAGGTCTCTCTCTCATCCTTAATTACTTTATAACTTAATTGGTGAACAAAAAACTCCTTAGATCAACATGAAAAAACTGCAACTTCTACTACACTTATTTCTGAATAAAAGAAAGTAGCAAATAAACAAATCATGCAAAGCTGCATATTGCTTTAAATGCTCTCCCTAAAGATTTATACTCTTTTAAAATGATTGAATTTACACAGTTAAAAACCACTAGATGAAATGAAACTGAAATTTTTGGAGATAAAGCAGAAATTTTATCAAAGAAAATATCAAAGTTAAAAAAAAACTTTAGTATTCTGCACATGGGAAACGAATCATTTCCCTTCAAAATCCTGATAAACAATGTGCCATGAATGTTAGTGTTGTAAGTAAACAAAAAGTGATCTGTTTAAAGAGTATGTACAGAGTATATTTACAGAGTATGTATAGATTATTTTTATTCATGCATTGAGCATTTATGGTTTACAAATGAATTTATACTTTTTTAAAAAAACTAGAAATTGAAATTGCTTATAATATGGGCTTCTGGTTTATTGTTGTGAGATTTTTAAGATACACAGTGCAAATTCATAACCTTTCTTTATACTGATAAGTGGGAGCTTTAGAATGGAATGCAAAGATAATTTTATTCATTAAACTTGTGTGCCATCCATCTTGCCAGTGTCAGTGATTTTTGCAGATCTGCCTCAAGAAGCAGTTCAGAAATTATTCAGTAAAGCTCACTGGCAGCAAAAGTAAAACGAATTAAACCTTTTTCCCCTGAAGTTTAAATTTGTTTCCAATAGAAGAGAATATCTGTAGCAGTAGATCCATCCTCCCACACTTGTATTGATATCCACAAAACACACAGCCCAGACATACCTTTCTGTACAATTGTTTCATTACCAGGGACTCCAACCCATAGCATTGCTAAAAAAAATTACCAACAAATCTTGAGCACAGAGAGAAGGAGATACTCCATCAATTCCTCATTACAGCCTCTCCAAAAAATCAAAAAGTTGGCAATAGATGAAGATGAAATCATGGTCTCATTTGATAGCACAACACTTTTTGCACCCAAAGAACCAGAGTTAGCCAAAGAACACTTGACTGCACCTGACCTAATTAAATACACCAAGACTAAAATATCCACAATCGTGGATCTTATCAATTTTTGCCTAACTACATACTTTCAGTTTAATGGATAAATATATCAACAAATCTAAGGAAGATTTGTTCATGGGATCATTGCTTTCAGGACTAATAGCAAAGACTATAATGCAACATCTGGAATCTATAGCACTCTTATGCATACAATCCAAAGTATGGATCTGATACATAGATAACACCATTGTCATAATAAAAAAGGACCAATCAGAGAATATACATGAAACCATCAACATCATCTTCAAAGGAATAGAATTCACTAGGGAAGAAGAAAACAAAACCACACTACCCTTCCTGGCTATTTTGTCAGTAATGGCAAATTAGAAACACAAGTCTCTCATCAACCAAGTGTTCCCCTACCAAAGTAACAATCCCACAAAAGAAGCTGTGTAAGAACACTATTTAGATAACCACAAATACATGACAGCACCCCTGAATAGTAGAAAAAGGAAAGAGATTATCTATACAACATCTCTCCACAAAATGGATAGCCATCAACTTCATCAAAAGGGCCTGACCACTCAATCACCAACCGAAACAAGCTCTGAAAAGGATAATACTGCCATACATCAAAAACATTTCAGAAAGCACCAATATACTACAACTGCATACAGTGTAAGAACTACAACAGCCATTATGTAGGATAAACAGTCAGAAGACTAGCAGAGCATATCCATGAACAATAACCAGCAGTCAGAAGACATGATGAAAACTCCTAAATTTCACAGCACATTGAGAGACTTAACTATAGTTTCAATTGGGAAACTGACCAGCCTCAACCAAGCCAAGTCCAAACAAGCTAGAGAATTCCTGGAAGGCTGCCACTCAGGCAAGTTGATCATCCACAGGCACATAGAGATAAACAACATCTACATACCATTCCAAAGACACAAATCAGAAGGCCAGAGAGGAAACAAGAAGACCAAAACACCTCCTCACCAGCAGTCAACACCCAGATGAGCAGAGATTAACAACAAGATTAACATTAGACCAACAGTCAAGAAGTAAGCAATATCCCAGTCAAGGAAATACCAATTCAGATAAATAGGCCAACAGTAAATAAGTGCCCAATAAAAAAAAACAGGGCAATAGAGATGGTATTCAGCAGGTTCTGACCAGTTCTGGAGAACTGGTAGCGGAAATTTTGAGTAGTTCAGAGAACTGGCAAATACCACCTCTGACTGGAGATTTTACAGTATCCTTCCCCTGCCATGCCCACCAAGCCACGCCCACAGAACCAGTGTTAAAAAAATTTGAATCCTACCACTGCAGGGCAAGCCACTAATACAGGGGTGTCAAACTCAAGGCCCATGGGCCAGATCCATCGTGCAGGGTCCTTAGATCTGTCCTGCAGGGCCGGCCTGGAAATAGCAAAGGACTGGCCTGTGGTGACTCTGCTAGTGAAAACGGGCCATGGGGAGGCTGCGGGAGGCCCCTATGTGCCTTGTTTTTGACCTGATCACTTGCAGCACTTTGCTGGCCAAAACAGGGCATGGGCGATTGTCCCCATGACCCATTTTGGCCAACAGGTTGCTGCAGGAGGCCATCTTTCCCATCTCCCCCCCTGGCTGGCCCGCGGAGGACAACTACAATGCTGATCCGACCCTCCGAGAAATCCAGTTTGACCCCCCTGCGCTAGTATATAAAACGAGAGCAAATCACACTCCCTACTAGCATTGTTGATGTTATCTAGTTTGGGTGATGAGACATCTGCAAGGAAATAACTGAGCTCTGAGAGAACCAAGGACCCCTCAATTAAATTTGTTTAATTCATTGATTCAGCTGGGAAGACAGTTTCACCCCCACCATGTGTTGTACCAACTCAACTAATGTGTTGTACCAATACAACATGGAGGTCAGCCTCCATGTTGTATTGGTGCAACACATTAGTTTGGTTTATACCCAGGTTGTATGAACTCATACAACAGGGCAGTATGGCTAGTTTATATTTGGCTAGTGTGTTAGGTAAATTTAGTAAATCATGATTCAATTAGCATGTGTTCTGTTGTGCAGAGAGAGAGAGAAGGGAAGAAAGGAATTCCCCCCTAAGATTTACCCATAGTTCCAACCCCAATTTTTGAAGCAAATGTACCCAGCTTTAACAGAACTTACTTTTCAGAAGTTTCAGTATTTTGAATTTACAGATTATGCATTGCTTTAGATGGGATGGATCCTCCTTTACAAAAAAAAAAAATGCTACTAGTATTTCCCAATATACTTTCTGCTACTTCTTATGGTATTTCTTATGGTATATTCAGTAATTTCAGTATACTGCATTTACTATTTTTGGAGTTACTTTGAATTTATGGTACTTTCTGCTATTGACATCCGCTAAACTGGAAGATCAAATAGAAAATCTTAGCTTTCTTTCTGATCATTACCTATGTATGACTTGACAGTCAGCCAAAAACCTTTACCTACTTCACAGATGGTTTTTAACAGACTGCAGTCTATAAGATATATTATTAGTCCAGTCCTAAAGCAAGGTGGGTCCACCCCAGTTTTTATGCTTCTTAGAGAAGTTTCTTATTCATCATAGGGGGCAAGATGACTATTTTAGGCAGGGGGATATTATATTTCAGTCCACTGTGTGGATAGTGCAGGGGTGTCAAACTCAAGGCCTGGGGGCCTGATTTGGCCCATAGGGTACTTAGCTCTGGCCCACAGAGACACCCTGGAAACAGCAAAGGAGTGGCCCGCAGTGCCTCTGCCAGTGAAAACGGAGCTCGGGAGGGCCATGTACATCTTTCTCGAGTTCTGTTTTTGCTGGCGGAGGGTTGCAGGAGGCCGTCACAGTTGAAAATGGAGCTCGGGAGCCCGTTTTTCCTGGCAGAGCGCTTGGGCCACCACAGGTGCCCCCGACATGAGTAATGTTGAGCTAGCCATACCCAACCTGGCCCCCAGAGGTTAAACACAACTGATGCGGGCCTCAATGAAATCGAGTTTGACGCCCCTGGTATTGTGAAACAGCAAATATAAAGCTCCCTCCTTTGAGTCTTGAGAAAAAAAGCAGAAAGGCTGCAATTGTCCAGCAAGAAAACCACTTTTTCCTCTTCACTAAGAAAGTGGAAGGGCTGGGAGAGATGTTGGCTCATATAATTTGTAAGTAAGGAAAGGAAAGTCTGCCTGAATTAAACTCGTCTGCTGGCAACTTCTTGTAATTCTTTTGACAATAATATGGAAATAGTTTGCTATTGCTTTTTTCGGGGCATTCGTTAAAATCCACCTACTTGGGATTTTCCTGGTGCTGGGATCTGCCGAGTTCATGTATTGCAATAAAATAGTTTCTTTGGGTTTGAAATGAGCCCCCAGAACTTTTTGATCGTAACTTACACAAGCAGTTCTAATTTTGGCTTACTCAACAAGTCATGGTTAAATAAACTATGGTTTTGAAGAGTAATCTAAATGTTTGAGTCCATTCAGATCTTTTGGTGAGATATATGTTTACCAGCAAAGAGGCAATCCAAGAATAGCACATCAATTTTTCTGAACACTTTCAAGATTTCATTGCAGAGTTCTAATGCAAGACTTGGAAGCTACATCTGCATAGCATTCAAACCTAGATGAAGCTAGCCAGGGATTCATATCTACAGGGGCTCTGGAGTAAAAGGGTTCTATGATATTCCCTTTAATGACAAAAAGACTTGGGGAAACTATCCCTGTGGTCTCATAGTCACAAATGCTGGACTACATTTTGTTCCTAGTTATTTCCCTTGATTTTTAAATTTCAGTTAAGATGAATCACTTCCTCTCTCATGTCTTGTCTGTCCTTTAATATTCTTAGCATTTCCTCCTTTTCTTTATCTTTTACACATTGTACGCATCGCTTTCTCTTACTGATTTGCCAACCCTTATACATACCTACTATATACATATACATACATACATACATAATATTACACACACACACGCGCGCACACACACACACACACATAAATTTTTAACTCTAAGATGAGTGGACTTCAGCCAATAGAATTTCCCAGCCAAATGTTAAAATCCGTTCATTTTAAAATTGCTAGGTCTAAATAAAGCATACTACTTTAATCAGTCAGGAGTCAGAGACGCAGCTTTGTATCAGGATTAAGACACTGGTTGCTATGCATGGATTCAGAGCTAAAATAAGCTCCATGTTTGCAGTTCATTGTCGTTTTTTAAGCAAACAGAATTTAGCTAAACGCAGGCTTTTCAGAACTAGGCAACTATGTGGATTTGAACAAATCATAAATAAATGAATGCACGTAGTAGCACTTACTGACGTATTTTTAAAGCAGGGTTTTTTTGTCTTTGTTTGTTTGTTTTTGGAGAAGATCATTTGACAGTTTTTCCCCCCATTCTATTTTTTCACCTCTTATAAAAAGTCCTGTTTTTGACAGCCATGGTATACATTTGTTTGTTTTATACTCCATGGTTCTAAACTGCCCATCTCCCTCAAAGAGGGACTTTGGGCAGTTATACTGAACCATAAGACAGAGATCCATATTCTAAATTTTACTCAAAGGTGTGAAGAATAGATTTTATGCATAGAACTTGGCTGCTTGCAATTGTTCTTTCCTTTTATAAAGCTGATAAACTCAAATTTTAGTAGCAAGAACCTGCCTTGTGCTGGTTTTCATTTCAGTCTAAATCTCATTATTCTCTTGGTATAATTACTTAGGGCTGTTCTTGCTTTAAAAATGATTTGGGGGAAAAAAAAATTGCTTCGGGCCTTACAATTTTCACTCAAAGCATGAAAGCAGCGTGCCTTTAGTGTAACTCTTAAAACTCCTGCAGAGCCTGGAAAAAAAGATTTAATGAGTAAGAGAGAGATGTTGTCTTCATCTAATGCAGGGGCGTCAAACTCACGGCCTGTGGGCCGGATGCTTCACACGCTGGCCATTGTGGGCATGGCCAGCTTGAGGTCACTCATATCGGAGGCGCCTGTGATGGCCCAAACACAGTGCCAGCAAAAATGGGCTCCTGAGCTCCATTTCAGCTGCAACGGCCTCCTGCAACCCTCTGCTAGCAAAAACGGTGCTTGGGAGTGCAACCATCCCAAGCTCTGTTTTTGCTGGCAGAAGCACTGTGGGCCGGTCCTTCAATGCTTCTCGGGTGGTCCTGCCGGTCAGATCGACCAGCCCCCCTAGGCCTTGACCTTGACACCCCTGAGCTAGGCTGTTGTTGTTTTTTCCAACTCTTCCTTTATTTTTATTTTTTGCAGAGAACTATGCTGTGCCCATTTCTGAAATCATTGCTGTTGAAGAGAAAGAAAGGGAGGAGAAACAGTCTCAACCTGGAAGATGGCAGAAAATGACAAAGCCTCATGCATTCACTGGTAAAGAAAATAAGCCACTTTTTAGTGCAAATAGTTTTAAAATTGTTAACATGCTTGCATAATATATGGAACTAAACAAGGTCGTGGCTTCACATAACTTTCTGAGCCTCCACATAAACACACACACAGAGAGAGAGAAGAGGAAATTATCTTGATGAAATGTAAAGTTCCTCTTCTGCAGGAGCTACGGCTGTGACTGCCTTATCAAGAGGTTACATGCCAATTGAACGAAGTTATTATTTGACAGAAGATCTGAATTCATTCAGCCTTTCCCCTACATTTGCTACAGTGGAGCATCCACAATTATTTCTATGCAGAAATCCTTCTTTGCAGAAAGGAGATTATTAAGATGTCTTTTAAAGACAAATTATTCTTTTTTTCATTTTCATAGTTCATCTCTTGCTATTTGGCTCCTTGAACTCTGAATTTCTGTCATGCCGCGTGTTCCGTTTTCAAGACTTTCATAAATGCCGCGGAGTAACATTTGCTTGACTTTTATAGTTTTTTACACAACATACAATAACCTCTCTTTTTATGACCCTATAATCCCTTAATTCGGGGAAAAGTCGGGGTGACTGGATGGAGCTGAGCATTTACTGGCTGAATGCCCTTCCTGACATCTATGTGGAGTTCACAGCAGATATTGTTTTCTTTGTGAAACATCTGCCACTACCTAGGATTGAATCCTCTACCTTCTGAGTAAGAGGCGAGAGTTTTCACCACTAGGTCACCACATTGCTCATTTGCATGATATCCAACGATAATCAAATATTCTGCATTGATGATATAACTTGTCCAACTTAGACAACTAAATGAATGAATAAACCTAAGTGCCCAAATCGTTAGTTTTTTCTCTGCACATTGAAAACTCGCATGCATGACTATCTGTGACAGATGGTTTTCTTAAGCAGTGAAATATTCTTTTTACACAAGGCAAAAGTTACCTTTTCTACAGATTTAAAAGCAGTCTCCTTGCTTTGTATAACAGAATTTTAATTGGGAAACCTCAACCAATTTCTCTGATTCTTCCATATCACAAAAAGTTTCTCTGAATTAATGACTGGAAAAAAAAATGGAATCCCAAATAAATTTATGTTGTTTTGATATAATGTAATGATTGAGTATTGGATTTGAACCATAGACACCAGGTTTAATCCCCACTTAATAACAGAGAGCTTGTCTGGATTCAGTCTATCTTTACGGGGTATTATAGGAATAAAATGAGATTCCACCTTGGAATTCTCAGAGAAACAAGTGGGTTAGATATATTTTAAATCAGTCAACTCTCCATAGCCAACATATTCTGCTTTTCTTTTCTTTTCATCCATGCATAATAGGCAGAAAACAAGACTGAATCACTTGCTTATTCATTTAGCTGAAGACAGTGTACTTCGCATGTCCTCATCTTATTTATTTTTTTCACAACAACAACCTTGCAAGATGGGATGGGGGAGGAATAAAGGACCAATGCAAAGTCACACAGAGAAACATCTGTGGATGAAGGTGGATTACAACCTGGATCTCCCCAGTTTTAATCCAACACCTCAACCATAACCCTGGCCCTCAGTTATTTTCTCAGATAAGTTAGTAAGTTGCTGTGGACTGTATACATTCCCCTAGAAACCTTAGAAATATAAATAACTCTGCAATAGTTTGTGCTGAAATGTGATTTTGAATAGAATGAAAAGGGAAAACTCTTTAATGCATGGGATGCATTAAACCTTATTTAACTTGTCCGATTCAGTTTAGATCACTCTTTTTCAATCTTGACAACTTTAAGGTATGTTGGGCTTCAGCTCCCAGAATTCCCTAACCGACATGTGGGCTAGGAAATTCTGGAAGTTGAAGTTTACACATCTAAAAAGTTACGAAGTTTGGAAAAAAGAAACCCCCACTAATTTAAACTTAAATCCAATTTCACCGCTCTCTCACGGCTTTGTTTAGTAAGACTACTTTTTGGTGAATAGCTCTAGCCATTCACAAATTCAGTGAGAATTGGGAGGACAGGAGGCAGAAAAGGAGCAGAATTCCGTGTCTTTTGCTCTAAGATGGGCAAATATTCTATACCAGCACAAATAAATTTAGTCCAACTAAGATTTCCTGACGATGGAAAAAGACACTATCTCAAAGATTGGCAAGGAATCACCTAAAGATGAATTTCTTGCCCATCTGCCCAGAGTGGCAACCTTTTTCTTTTTCTCAGGATCTGTAGCCTTAAACAACTATTGGACATGAATTTCTTTCAAAATTCTCAAGCGTCGTGTAAATGCTACATGTTGTTATATTTGGAGAGCAACGTTGCTTGTACGGGATTGTGATTCTCTTTTTATTTGTGTATGTGTATCTTTTGCAGTGTATTACATAAAGAGGGCACGGCATCACCGCTGGCGGTGTAGCGAAGTGACTTTCTGGTGCATTGACGAACATCTGTGTAATCAATGGATATGTACACTGAAAGAACTACTTGATTTACAGAGTATGTTGTCATTTCTTTGGGTTCATTTTTTCTCTCAGGGCCTAAACAATTTCTGAGAAGGGGGAAAAAAATGAAGCCAGTAATGATGGGAGCTTTTAGCAATAGCACTTAGACTTATATATCGCTTCACAGTGCTTTACAGCGCGATGTAAGCGGATTACAGAGTTAGCATATTA
This sequence comes from Hydrophis major, assembly GCA_033807585.1. Lineage (NCBI taxonomy): Eukaryota > Metazoa > Chordata > Lepidosauria > Squamata > Elapidae > Hydrophis > Hydrophis major. The sequence continues at coordinate 142,162,039 of CM066331.1, forward strand.
TCCCCAACAACCTGGGTCTTCATTTTACAGAACTTGGAAGGGTGGAAACTTGAGTCAACCTTAAGCCAGTGAGACTCAAATTGCTTGGCATTCGGCAGTGAGCAGAATAATCCTGCAATATTGCATTCTAACCACTGCGCCACCGCGGCTCCCTTACACCATTATTGCCTACATTTTGAATAAGATGGGAAATTGCACGAGTGCAAGCAGATCCTTCTATTTCAAGCAGCAAAAGGGCCTCCTTGTCTTTACACTAGCTAAGGTGTATTTAGTTGGAATATATGAAGACACCCCGATCAATTCTCCGGCTATTGACATCATGGAGAATACAGTTCTTAACAAGGTTTTATCTATTCTGTAGGCAGACTAATGAGCTTAAATAGCATTTAAATGCTGGAAGAAAAGTCTTTAGAATGAGAAAACCTCAGTAATGGAACTCAGTTATTGGCCAGCTCTCCCTCAGGAAATCTTTCAGTAATGATTGGGAAATCCTGAGTTGAAATGGACTTAGCTTTAGATTTCCTTTCCTGAGAAGAAAGAGAGATTTGTAGTTCAGCAACTTCTAGAGTAGCTAAAGGGCAAATAATCTCATGGCCCACTTTCTCTCTTTCATGTTGACAGCCTCCAGACCAAAGCGCTTGCTTGTATATATTAATCCACACAGTGGAAAATCACAAGGAGAAAAAATATACGAACAAAAAGTGGCTCCGTTGTTTAGTCTGGCTTCCATCTCTACGGATGTAATAGGTGAGTTATTCATTTGAGTTTATGGAATCCTCTAAATAACTGCCTTGAATTACAGCATTATAGTTTCCTCATACAGCAGATTCCCCCAATTCGGTGCCCTCCAGAAATACTGAAGAAACATTTAAAGCACTTAGAATGCACTAAGTTTGAGAAAGTTACTTTTAGAAATAGTCTGGCAAGTGGTTTCTGGGGTTATTGAAACTCCAAGGTGCTTGTTTACATAAAGAGAATTCCAATCAAAGTTGTGTCACTAATCTGGAGACATATTGCTAAAAATATCCCATCATCTAGGACCGTGATGGAAAACTGATGGCACGCGTGCCAGAGGTGGCATGTAGAGCCCTCTCTGTGGGCACGTGCTCTGTCGCCAGCTGTTCTGATTTCTGGCACGCACATGCGCACCAGCTAGCTGATCTTTTGTGGGTGATGGAGCACCGGAAAAAGGCGAAAAAACAGGCCCCTTTTGGGGCTATTTTCAGGCCTTTTTCCAGGCCGTTTTCAGGAGAGGTGGTATTCAGCAGGTTCTGGCCAGTTCTGGAGAACCAGTAGCAGAAATTTTGACTAGTTCGGAGAACCGGCAAATATCACCTCTGACTGGAGATTTTACAGTATCCTTCCCCTGCCACGCCTACCAAACCACACCCATAGAACCGGCAGAAAAAAAAATTGAATCCCACCACTGGTTTCCAGGCTGTTTTGGGGGCCAAAAAACAGCTTAAAAATGGCCCTGAAAACAGCCACAAAGCAGCTGGAAAACAGCCAAAAATGACCCTGAAAAATAGCCTGAAAACAGCCCCCCCAAATGGCTAAAAAATCAGACATGCAGGCACCGGCCAGCTGGGCCTTTGGGTTTCTGGTGCTTGGCACACACACATGCATGTGCATGCTCACACGTTCCAGTTGGGTCCTCGGGGCTGAAAAGGTTCGCCATCACTGATCTAGGAGGCTCATGCAGTGTCCTGATACACAGGCAGTTTTCAAGATACCGCAGACCATTTGAGAAGCAATATTGCTAAGTAGAAATTTAGCATCTTCTTCTCTTGCTGAGCCACTTTTCATTAAACCCCAATGTTATATTGCTGAGAAATGATTCTAAACGATTAAGCAAAAGCCCCTGCCAGGATGCTAAGTACCTCCCACAAATTATCTATCAATATAAAATAACTATTTTTTTTTCTGAGTGCCTGCTTGTTTAAGATTCTGCTCCTTACTGGCTAAACGAAAGCTGCATTTTCATTCCAGAGGTTTTGATTTATTCTTTTTAAAGAACTTGATTGCCACTTAGCTGTTGATTTTTTAGTGCTTTCTTTTATACAACTGCTTAATGCTAGCTTTGTTATATTACTGTAATAGCTCATTTTCTCCCTCTGAAACAACGGATGTGCCCCAAGAAATTGCATTTGCCAAGTGGACTACTACAGAGCAGATTGTTTTGTACAGCTCACTTATTTGACAGATTAATGTTGGGTCAACATGGTTTATTTACCATGGGGCATGTCAAATTTTTCAACTTTCAATTTCCAAACATTAGGGGTGCTCAAAAATTGTGACATGCCTTGGGGCAGATATTTTAGTTACTTTAATGTCATTTAGATGTGATTGGTAAGTAATTACATAAATATCATAACGTTTTAATATTTTGTTTGGTTCATGCTGGTGGAAATGCCTTCACTCCATTATTTTATTTGATAAATGTATATCTCTTCTTATATTTCTTCATATTACCTGCACAAAAACAAATCTAGGAAGTAACTTGAGCTGAGGAAATTTAACCAGTATTAGGCAAATTGTGAATTTCCAGTGCTGTGGATAGGTTTGAACCCATTCTAGTCCCAAATCTTCACTTCTAAAACAGATTTGACTAACCACTGTAAGACTGGCCCAGAGGTAAACGAGCTGTTATTTATCCAATATCATATATTTGAAAGGGCAGTTACTATTTCAATAATCTATTTCATAGATTTAGGTAATAAAATAAAATTTGCTGGGTGTGATGACTCGGGGTCATGAAGGCAACACAGTCAGATAAGCAGTAAGAGTCCCTTTATTATCTCCAACTTTGCCCCCAATGTCCAGGTTATCTTCTGGCTGGAGAAAAACTCTCCCAGGAGCAGTCTTTGACTGCAGAAAATTAAGTCCAAAACATGAGCAACACAAACTGTAACTTAAAATCCAAACAAGCCAAACTGAAGTAATTAATTTGGCAGGGCAGGAGCAAGAATTTCAGACTTGAAGGCACGGCAAAACTCACACAGTTGGGAAGATGCCAGGAACACAGATAAGCCACAACAACACAGGATAAAGTCACGTTTGCTCCCAGCAGCCTGCCACACCCAGCCTGCCTTTCTTATCAACTGTCTTCCCAGCTGTGGCTAATGAAGGGAATCAGGGCCCTCTCCTCCCTCGTAAGCCATGCAACCCACATTGCTCTCTTCTACGTTCTTCCCTTTGTGCCGAGGATGAAGAGGGGGTGGGCCCCTAGCCTCTGAACCTTTCTGCCTCTGAACTCCCTCTCCCTTGTTCTATCTCCCCTCTGTTCTGCCCAGCCGGACTTTGCCCTTCCCCAGCCTCCTCCACAGCCAACAGAGCTGCACTCCCACTCCCTGTTAGCTTCCTCCTCAGATTCTGAGTCCAACAAGGGCATGACACTGGGTGTCTTCATCCATTTTAGCTGAATAAAACTCCAGTTTTGAGAGATGTCATGAAGGTCTCACCCCCTTCAGAAATGAACTGCCATGGTAGACACAGGCATTTACAAAAGGAGAAACTGGTGATGACAAAAGAAACGTTGCCAAAGAAAGTAAACATGCATCCTCACAAGTTTTATTTTCAAATTACAAGAATCTTTTAGAAAGTACAAAGCCAAATGAAGCAGGGGCTTCAGCCATAAATTTATCAGGCTTGGGTTTCTCAGTGCCTTTGGCAGAGGAGCATTTTCATTAGCCAGGGAAAGGGGGTGGAAATGAACCTCAACCCAAACCATTCTAAGTGATCGTCAATATTAGTTATATATTTTCAACGAATATACTGTCAAAAATTGTTTCCTGAGTAGCTGATTTTATCCATGTCCTTGTAAAAATATGTCTTAAACTACCGGTCCCTTTTCCCCCCCTCATGTAGTCACCGAACATGCCAATCATGCTAAGGATAACTTACTTGAAATTCATCTAGAGAAATACGATGGGTAAGTTCTCTTTTTTCTCACATTTTTTTTTCCCTTTGGCTTTGAAGAATCGTACGGGTAGTGTATTTGTTATTTGTTTCTCAGGGATGAACTGGAGGCTTCTGGACGGGGGAAGGGGTGCGTGTGTGTGTCAAAAAAAGTAAAGATGGTGGCTACAACCATATGATTGATGCCTCCTCCTTTTTTTTATAACATGCAAGGACTTTGATCATGCAGTTATGATTGCCTTTTTGACTTCTTTGACTCCTCCCCCCTTCCCAGGATGTTCCCAGATGAACCATTTTGTAAGTCATTTCTTGTTTTCAATTTTCAGACTGCTTGGGTATCTCTGTTTCTGAATTTATCTGTTTTTCCAAGCTTATGTTTAGCCTACCTTCCCTGTCCACATTCATAAACATAAGCCAAAAGAACCGGCTTTGCTTTATCTGCTCAGTGTTAATGCTTCATTTCATGTGCTGTAGAATGGAGCTGGGGTTTGTACCCTGCTGAAAGCTGTGGGGCATGTAAGTAGGGTTCACATGTGTCTAATCATTATCTTCAAAGGATAATGGCACTTCAAAGGATAAAGGTGCCGAGCACCTTTCCAGTTTGTTAAAATGTAAAGGCGAAAACCTGTCAGGCAGGGTCATGCAAATGAAATAAAAAACAATGTTAGGAAAGTTAAGGACACGTTGACAAATTCTGAAGCAGATGCACCTGCTTGTACCCATATATGTACATGTGGCATGCACATACATATACATGCATGTGTGTATGTACACACACACATACACACACACACACACAAATATAAAATAAAGTCAAGCCTCTTTCAAATAAAGCCAAGCCTCTTCAAAACTCCAAACCTCACACCAAATGTGGCAGTATATACATCTCATAAATAAATACATATTGAGCTGGACTTTCAACATGTTGTTTGCATTTACACAAATGCCTAGCCTTTTCTGGGATAGTATCTCGAATTTGAGGTCTAGCTCTATGATTTGGCCTTGCCAAAGAAAACTCCTTGGATGTGTTCTCACAAACATCTGGCCTGAAGCGTATTATTATTATTTGGAATGTTATCTGAAAGGCAAACCGGGGAAGTTGAAAACAAGTCAGTTCCCGAAGAAAAGTAATACGTACACGGCAGGGGTGGGATTCAGCCGGTTCGGACCGGTTCAGACAAACCGGTAGTTCCGGTGATCAGTTGGCCCCGCCCATCCACCCCTGCCCTAATCTGTCCTATATTTCCGTGTTTTGCAGCGTAGCTGATTTGCATAACACAGCGGATTGCCATGCGAATCAGCTGTTTTACTCACCGGGGCTGCAAAAGAAGATAAGTTTTAGAGCTGAAAAATAGGTGGTTTTCCAACCTTGTACATGCGCGTGTGATTTATGTGCATACAAAGTGCGTGCTGATCGAATCGGTTGTTACACCAGTTGAATCCCACAAGGCAAGAGTAGACTTTGAATCCCATTATTTTATGTGTCTCCATGAGAAACAACATTTATAATTCATATCAGACAGACGGCTAACTGATGCTTAGAATCAGGCACATAGGCAGAAGATACAAATTTGCACTAGAGAAAACCGTGCAGCACAAGCCTACATGACATATCCAGACTAACCCATCCACTTGTTAACTCACGTCATGTGCATATTAACAAGCAAAATGCATAATCTACTTCTGATTCCAGAACATTTCCCCCTCTGCCCCTGACCCAAACCCTCTATTTTTTATTCCATGCAGTTTAGTTTGAAAGTAGCTCTTCACAATATTTATTTCTAAGACTGGCTACTAGGCCTGTATGAGGGCCAAAGCATTCTTGGTGAGAAAAGAAGGAAGCCAATTGTGGCTTCCTCAGAGTGTAACACAAACGTAACAAAATCCAAAACGTAAATAAATGTCCTTTATTGCCTCCAACTTGGCCCCACTGTTCAATAATACTCAGTTGGAGATAAAACGTACTCAAAAATAGTCTTCAAAAGAAAGCAATACAGTCCGAATTTAATGTGCAGGTAGAGGTGAAATAAAAAACCAAACAAGCTACAATGATGAAATGTCCACAACGGAACAGGAGAAATATTTACCAAATTCAAGGAGATAACAAGGCATAGTCTGTTCGAAGGATGTCAACCAAGATCACCTCAAACCAAAATAAAACATGCTTGCTTCTGGCAACCTGTGTTCTAACTGTCTCTTTTACATACTCGTCTCCCCAGCTGTAACCAATGAGGAGGATCATGGCCGCTTCCTCTCTCGCAAGCCAAGTTGTTGCCTTCTCCGTTCCTCCCTGCGTATCCTAGGATGCAGAGGGGATGGGCCTGGTTCTTCCTCTGACTGCCCAGCCGGCCTCAGCCCTTCTCCAGCCTCCTCCACAATCTCCGGAGCCACACCTCCAGTCTGTCAGCTGCTCCTCCTCTCCCTGAGAGTCATTCTCCACTAGGGGCATGACACCAATGCACCACCCCAAGTGGCTGGCAATTGATCAGCATATAGATTTATTATTATTTTAGTTTGTTATATGGCCAGATGTTCAGACTGGATTTAGCATTTTTAACCGCTGCAAGTCCTTCTCAAGTACTTGGGGTAGGCAGATGTGGATGTTTGATATCATTAAAGATTATTGTCGCAGGATATAAACGTTTCCAAGTAAAGCTGCCAAATTTCCAACTGGGAAATGTATATTTATATTTTTTTTACAGAGGCAAAAATGTAGCACTGGTAGAAAAGCAAGATTTTCTTCCAGCCGAACACAACCTGCATAGCTTTCTGTCTTTTGTCGCAATAGCTATTGGAGAACTAAGCAGTCTGCAGTCTGAAATCATACATTAGTTTTTGTTTGAAGGAGAGCAGTATGTGCTAATGTCATACAGTTTCGGCTCAATCTGTCAGCAGCGTAGCATTTCCTTCAGCAGTTTTGCAAATAACAACTGCTCCACCTTTGGGTGTTTTGCTTTATTTTCTAATTGATGAAAATGTTCTTTGCCTGCCAAACATAAACCCCTATCATTATTATTATTTTTTTTATTTTTATTTTTAAAAAGAAGCTTTGAAGATATTTTATGCTAAAAGACAATTTTAATAGTTTTGACTTCCATTTACCTCTGGCAAGGTCAAGGCTTTGCCCCAATTGGATTAAAACAGCAGAGCCCATGCGTTGCTTTCACAGACAAATACAGAACAAATTCCATAATGAATCACCTTAAGTCATTAAATAGGCCAACAGGATTTGCTTGTTAAAAAATAATGACACTGGCACATAAACACCTGTGCTATGGCCAAAGATTATATTTACTCCTGTGCAAGTCTCCTCTGAATGAATGGGAGAGCTCTTCTCATTTATTCCAGTGCATTTTGCACAGCCAAGCATCAAACAAGATTGTGCTGTGTTTAAAAAGCAAGTTCCCGTCCTTTACTCCATGTATTCACCTGAACAAAAGATGACTCAGGAAAGCAAATACATTTTCCCATAGATTCATGGCACAGCCCCACTTTTCACTGAAGCTCACTGACAAAATACGTTTGGCTTTCCACGGAGCAGTATTATTCCCATGAGTCCAAATTAAGGGGTATACCCAGTGCTAGCAAATCACTGGAAACAGTGTTTGTTTTTTTAATTACCAATAAAGTGCGAGTCATTAAGGAGCAGTAGCATGAGGGAAAAGCCTGATAGATCTTGGGAATATAGAAGAGAGAGCAAGATAGTTCAGGGAGGAAACAGATTTATTACGGAACGGAATATTGAGTTCAAGGAGGAGGAAACACATGAAGGAGAGAGTAACTCCCCCTTAATTATATACGTGTGTGTGTGTGCATGTTGAGTCAGTATTGACTCCTGGCAACTGCCTGGACAGGTTTTCCAAAGGTTTTTGGAAGTGGTTTGCCATTGCCTTCTACTTAAGGCTGAAGGAGGAACTGGCCCCACAGCCACCACATACCAAGCTGGCTGTTCAGTTCTCTTGGTGTAAGTTATGTGAGAGAATTACTTTGGCAATTGTTGCAAAATACATACTGCTACTACTTCAAAAGCACCGTGGTGAAAGAATTAACCGGTGACATCACTGTTGGCCAGGAAAGGCCCATTCCGGGGCTCTTTTCATGTCCCTGTTAATGAGCCCACTGAAATGGTACCTAATTATCTACTCGCATTTTCATGCTTTCGAACTGCTAGGTGAGCAGGTTGGAGTGAATGACAGGAGCTTGCCCTCACATACAGCAGCCCTTGGGCTTTGAACACAGGCTTCCAAAGTGTCAACCCAGCATCCTATTAGTCACTACCTTCCTTTTTCTACAAAACATTACCCTATCAGAAATAAACATTTTTCATTAAATCCAAGTGATTCTGAGTTGGCCAGTGTTGTAGGGCTCCACAAACAGTTCAGATATTGGTCTAAAAGCAGGTAGATCCGGATCGGAATGGGACAACTCTCCCCAGATGTCTTTCCCTGGGCATGTTGCCGCAGGACAATTCCACGTGGGATAACTGAAGACAAGTGAAATGCAGCGGGTGCCATCTTGCTTTAGGTTTGAACCTTCTCAAGATAGAAGCCCTTGAGGCTGGGATAAGCCAGAGCATGGAGTTCCAGTGGCCCATTGGCCAAGTTGTGAAGCAAGTGTAGCACAGTGGGTAGTCCCTGCGTGGATCCAGGCCAAGGGCGCAGTGCGTCTATGAGAGGAGACCTGCTTCCGTTGTTTTTTTCTGGAGCGCCCGCTGTGAGAGCCAGCTGCTCTGCTGACATTGAGGTACTGGTCCTGTACCACGGGAGATCCCATGTCCTGGATCCACACAGGGACTGCCAGGTGTTCAGCACTTGCTCCATGCCTTGACCAATGGGCTGCTGGGATTCCACATTTTGACTCAGCCTAGCCTCAAGGGTTTCAAACTTGAGAAGGTTCAAACCTAAAGCAAGATAAGGCCCACTACAGTTCACGTGTCCCTCTCTTGAGTTATCCCATGTTGAATGGTTCTGTGATGTGTTGACCAGGGTAAGTCAGTTGTGGCAAGATAGCCAAGGAAAATTGTCAGATATCAATCTTCCCTCAGCCGTGGAAGCTTATTGGATGAGTTTTGAGCTCCCCTCCCAGAAAGCTGCCCAAACTTGTTGAGAATTGGATGGTATATAACTTCAATTTATTATTATTACTTCATAGCAGAGCTGGTATTCAGCAGGTTCTGACCAGTTCTGGAGAACTGGCAGTGGAAATTTTGAGTAGTTCAGAGAACCAGCAAATACCACTTCTGAGTGGAGATTTTACAGTATCCTTTCCCTGCCCCACGCACCAAGCCATGCAGAACCGGTAGTAAAAAAAAATTGAATCCCACCACTGCTTCACAGGGGTTGTTATTCTTGTTATTATGGAAAAAGGTAGGAGGGTGGAATGCTATATACGGCATCTTGTACTGATTGAAAGGCAGATGTAAATTTAATTAATACATAATGAATCAACTTTATTTATTTTTAGTTACAGGTAGATCTCAGTTAATTGCCCTGTTTAGCAATCATCCAAAGTCACAGTGGTACTGTAAAAGTAGCTTCATGACTGGCCCTCACATGACTGTCGCAACATCCCACGTTCACGGGGTTGCCACTTGCACGCTTCACAGCTAGCATCCAAAAAGTAGAGTTAATGGAAAATCCAACAGTAAACTCACAAGTCACAGTTACATGAAGTTGCACTTGGTGACCGTGGATGATTCACTTAACTAGCATAGGAGAAGTGAGATGGTAAGTCGATTGCACCCATGTGAAATCTCACTTAATGACCACGTCACTTAGTGATGAAGCTGCCAGTCCCAATTGCACTTGTTAAATGAGGACTACCTGTATTTGTTTATTTTGCATTACTTATATTTTGGTACCTCACAGGACTTCCATAGCAACTCAACAATTACAAAATCAACAGCAAGCAAAATGAATTTTGTGTGATCTGGTGCCTTTCAACTGTATTGACCTTTAATTCTTACTATCCTCCAGTTGGTTGGGCAACTGTTGTCTAATCTGTCCAATATATCAGTATTAGGTAATCTGCTGTCTTGAGAAACTTTGGACTGTATAATTCAGTGGTCCCCAACCTTTTTTGTACTAGGGACCAGTTTCACGCAGAAACACTTTTTCAAGGACCGGGGGAGGGGAGGAGAGTCCGAGTTTGGTGGTTTGCTTGCAGAAGTTTCATTACCTGACTAGGTAACATCTGATGTTACCTAGTCGGGTAATAAAACGTCTGCCAGCAAACCACCAAGTTCAGGGAGCGCCAATGCCTCCTCATTGCAACCCGGAGCGACAGATATTCTCTTCTATTGGGACATTTAAAACGAAGGGTTTCAGCTGCAGATTCAGGAACTGCGCCTGGCTGAGGAGCACCTTCAAAACTGAGTGTTGGGGGATGGTGGCCCATGGCTGTCTCTGTGGCTCAGGACAAGTCCCTGCAGGACGGCTGAGAAGCCCCGCCTCTCGGCCCTGCCTTCCTCAGCCCCCTCCCTCAGGTGTCTCCCTCCCTCCCTCAGGTGTCTGCCTCGTTCCTCTCTCAGTCGCTCTCTTGCTCCTCCACCAGCCCAGGAAGAAACTGCTTCAAAGAAGCCGGCAGGGTGGCTTTTCCTGTCGCCGCAGCTCCTCCGAAGTGCCCGTTCACCCCCATCCCGCCGCCCGTGGTTCAATCCAGTGCTCCGTTCTGCCTGCCTGCCTGCCTTCGTTTCTGGTTGTTTCGGAGCAGCTTCAGCTGAGTAAAAGAGGCGAATAGTTATTATTCTCAGCCGAGGCGGGAGGAAACCGAAGCCGCTGAGCCGGAAAGCAGGACAGGCTTTGGTTGCTTCCTCCCTCCCCTTCTTTCATTTGTGTCCTTGATCCCTGATCCCAGCAGCACTCACCGAAAGTGAAAAAGGCCACCATTTTTTTTTTTTTTATTTTCTTTGCGGCCCAGTACAAAGTGACCCACGGACCGCTACCGGTCCGTGGCCCGGTGGTTGGGGACCCCTGGTATAATTAATAATTCCAAGTAATTATAAAAATTACTTACAATGCCTAGTCCTAAGGAAGTTACAATTAAAACATTTGGAGAGCACAAGGTTGACGTTTCCAGTCATACATTATAATAAACCAAGCACCAGAATTTAAGAGCCATGAGAGCTACTCAAACCAACTGTAACACCAAGAAGCATGTCACTGAATGCCAGTGGGATGCGTGCCTTGGATCTATTGATGCTGGTGATCACAATTCACAAATAAGTCCCCAAACTGAGCACTTTTCAAATATTCTTATATACACTTATCATACCATTACATTTCTCAGTGGGCCTCCATTCATGGAATCAACATAATCCTTAAAGTATCCATATATGAATGGATGATTCTAATCATACTAGTGTCACAGCAGAATCTGTCCATGTGAGATGACCCCTTGGGGAGGACATCTTGTAAGTATCCTTGCCAAGGAGAAGAAGCTTTTCTACGATTAGGCATATCCAGCTGGGGTAGCAATTGACATATGATCCAGCCATGGGAAAATTGGAGTCTAGTCACAATATCCAATCATAAAAGGCACAAAGTATCAAATATATGGATAAGATCTGCCCAAAGAGCAAGCCTTCCATATTGCCCATGGGAATAGACAGTTGACATGATTTCCCATCTACATGTATATCTTGAGTAGCTTTTGTTATTACAGACAAACCATAGAGTTGAAGAGAAGAGCAATAGGCTCTAGTGATTATGAAAGAGAGGCATTTGTGAATGATAAGAATGTGGATGAAATTTACCATTGTTAAAACAATACCCCCTTTACCATAGCGAGATGTTAATGCAGGAGCAGGAGAAGCCAGAAATCATTACTTTTAAATATCCAAAATCATAATAAAAATGAGTCTGTCACAGCCCAATTAACTTAAATTATTTTAAATATGCATTAAATAATTGTTTCAAGTGAGAATATCATTTCCCCATGAGGAGAGGACTAAACAGTGAAGCATAAAGGTAAAGTTTAATAAAACTGCATTATTTTCACATTGACTCCTTTGACACATTTATGTATTGACTGTCAGTGTGAGTTTTAATTTGTGTGTTTTCCGGCAGTGTTGTTTGTGTTGGTGGGGACGGAATGTTCAGTGAAGTGATACATGGTCTAATTGGAAGATCTCAGAAGGATTCGGGCATAGATCAAAATAATCCCAAAGCACAATTAGTCCAGTGCTGTCTCAGGATTGGCATAATTCCTGCTGGTAAGAGCTGCAACATGGTGAATGTCTACCATACATTGTTATCATGTATTTACCACTTTGGACCAAAATGAAAAAATAATATTATATACATGGGACAGCATAAGGGTTAGCTAAGAGTCTCACTCAACAAATAATGGATCTTGCCTAGAACTATGGGCTTAGTTTAGATTGCCTAATATTTATTGAAACCTGTCAACATATGCATTTGTTGAAGATACAATTGGGACATGAACATGAATGGAAAGGCAGTGTTCTCCTCGGCTTCTATAACTTCAACCCAAGCTTATTGATTGGATGAATCCGATGAGAAACAGTAGAGCCCAGGACCTTTTTCTAGAGATTCAGTCTATGTATACGAGTCTGTAAAGAGTTGTAAATTTTGTGTCCCAATCAGTTTTCAAAGGATGTCAAGGAATGGGTATCATCAAACCTTCAAAGAACCCCAGACTCTTTATAGCCACGCTCGCTCCCTTGTTTTGGAGGGGCCACTTGAAATCCAGAAGGGGCCTCTCAGAGTGCAGACAAAATTCTCTCGTTCTAAAGACATAAAAAGTACGTTTTGTATCACAGTTCTCATTTATTGTAGAACTCGCATGAGACCTTGGCCACTGGTAATATATCCAAACTATGCTAATTAGCAGTACAGTATAGTATAAAAGGTCTAAGTAAGAAAAGCACACAATACAGAGCAGTGATGGCGAAACTTTTTGTTGTGGTGTGCACGCACATGCGCCTGCCGGCACCCACAATGCAATCCACCCCGTCGCCCTGCGCAGGCATTTGCAACAATCCCTCCTTACCTGCACTGTGAGCATGTATGAGCCTCCCAGCTGATTTTTGGCCCGTTTGAGGTCCTTTTCACCCTCCTGGGGGCTCGAAGGAAGCCTCTGCAGCCTTTGGAGGCCGAAACGGGCCCCTTTTTCGGCTTCCAAAGGCTGCGGAGGCTTCCCTCAAGCCCCAGGGAGGGCGAAAATGGCCTCAAACAGGCCCCTGAGGCCTTCCGGAGGTTGAAAAAGGGCACTTACGGTATTTCCGGAAGGTTCGTTTTTTAGCCTCCCAAGGCTGCAGAGGCTTCCTTTGAGTCTCCGGGAGGGCGAAAACGACCTCAAACGGGCCAAAAATCAGCTGGGAGGCATGTGCATGTGCAGTGCAGGTAAGTTTGGCTGGGGCTTGCATGCCTGCCCAAATGGCTCTGCGTGCCACTTGTGGCACACATGCCACAGGTTCGCCATCACAGGTATGGAGTATTCATTCTAAATTGGCATTCTAAGCTTTTGCTTTAGTTACATTCAACTTAGAGAACTAAAAGCATTGTTAATATATAATTGAAAGAATTATGCTTATCCTTTGACTAACTCGAGTTTTTACTGTTCATTCCTCCAATGCAAACCATTGGCAGGTCAGTCTGAGAAATCAATTTACAAGCGTGTATTTATTTAGTCAGTAACCTTATTCCTATTTGCCTATATCCTAAACCTCTTTGCATAGCGGGCACAGAATTGCTCAGTTACTCATAGATGGGGTCAACAGGAAATTCCTAGAGCAATTCACAACAAAATTAAACTTTATGATAAAAATAAATTAAAAGACCACAATATAGAGAGGAATCAGCAGGAAGAAATACATACCCATCACAATTTTAAACTATTTAAGGAGGATTAAAAAGCTAAGAAACACTGATTCTTTAGCATAAATTCTAGCTGCACATTCTTTCATAATTAGAGCATTTCCAATTTACCATTGCCATCTGCTGCACTGCAGACTGTATTATGAAGACTTGTCATTATTGTGTGTGAAGGCACAGGTGAAGGGAAAAACTTTTAATTTTGAAGAACTTTAAATCTTGAAAAGAGCATTTGCATGGAAGGGGAAAGCAAACCAGGCCTAATGCTAGGGCAGTCTATCTGGGCTGCAAAAATCCCACTCATCCTTGCCAACAAAGAATGTTTTGTATCTTTGGTGCCAATTAGCCATCGGCTGAATTTTTGAAGCCAAATATGGTATGCCATCCCAGCACTGGCTTGGGTTAATGGTAGTTTCTACATCATTTTCAAGTTTATTTTTTTAATCTCTGGCTGCTCTTATTTTACAATTGAGCACTAGATACCAATGTGGTTACTAGAATATACTTTTCTAAAGGATTGGAAGAAAGGCGCTTTTTCCAGAAAATTGATTTCCCCTGCTCTTTATTTTCAGCCTGAAAATATACCTCTGTTGCTCAGAGACCATTGTGAATTATAGTTTCTGTTAGAAGGGGGTAAGTGTTCGAGTCAACAGTCAATACAATTAAACCTGTGCTTTCTGATGGGCTGACAGCCTGTGCTGTGGATGTGTTCCACTGACTTCTGCCTTGGTGTTAATTCTCTTGCAGAGGATCTATTGGCAGTCGTTATTGTGTAAAAGGTAACCAAAAGTATAGTTGGTTCAGTTTAACTATGCTTTGTCTATCTTTTTACTTTTTTAACACCTTTATTATTTATGGGTGCGGTGGCTCAGTGGCTAAGACGCTGAGCTTGTCGATCAGAAAGGTTGGCAGTTCGAATCCTTAGCCCTGCTTAACGGAGTGAACTCCCGTTACTTGTCCCAGCTTCTGCCAACCCTAGCAGTTTGAAAGCATGTAAAAATGCAAGTAGAAAAATAGGGACCACTTTGGTGGGAAGGTAACAGCATTCCCTGCGCCTTCAGTGTTTAGTCATGCCGGCCACATGACCACGGAGACGTCTTCGGATAGCGCTTGCTCTTTGGCTTTGTAACGGAGATGAGCACCGCCTCCTAGAGCCAGAAACGACTAGCACATATATGTGAGGAGAACCTTTACCTTATTATTTATATTTTTATTTGTCTATTTGACAAAACAACTTTTTGTTTAAAGTACACATTAAGTATAGTTATTTTGCTCCAATCTTGGCAAAGGGTTCCAGTTTGTTAGTCTTCCCAGTTAAACCATACAGGAAACACAGCCAGAAGAGCTAGTTCTACTTCATTGTAAAACTACGTTAGCAGAATCTTGGAAGTCTGAAAGTACAAATCTCCTACCATCTCCTTAACATCCTGAGAAGCTGGGTAGGGTCCCTTCTGAGCCTCTTTCTCTGCTCATTATGCAGCTGAGGGCTATGCCATCTCTTAGATGACCATTCCCTTTGTAGCATTTCTTGTGCCACCTCCCAAGGTCTCTAGTGGCACAATACGGTAGATCCAGAAGCCACATAACTGACCAAACAACTGAAATCTGTGGCTCTGTTTGGTAACTTAATCCTCAGTTAAGATAATTTTGTCCTCATAATGTTTTTGAATTGCAAACAATGTAAAGTTCGCTTACTTTCCAGGTTCGACCGATTGCATATGCTATGCAACAGTTGGCATCAATGATCCAGTAACATCTGCATTACATATCATTGTGGGTAAGTATTTGTTTGCTTTAAGGCTCATTGACACAATTTTAAACATTCTAGGACAGGGGTGTCTGGGAGTTGAAGTCCACAACTCTTAAAGTTGCCAAGGTTGGACACCCCTGCTCTAGGAAGTTTTATGGTGTCGTTACTATTTTTGGCAAATGAAAAGAATCAAATGCAAAACCAGAATATAGTTGATGACCATTAAGACCTCATTAACGCCAGCTGAGGATTTTGCAAAACCCTTGCTATTCCACTAAAATTTATGATAGAGTGTGGCATAGAAGATATGGCAGTTGGATATGATCATGAAACCATTCTGCTGGCAGAAAGTTATACTGAGGAATCACTTCACTTTATCATTCAAAAGTGCAGCTGATAGACATCACAATGTTAGCATCATCTGTTCTATGGAAGCACCAGTGTTATGCATAGTTCATTGAGGTTATTTTTTACCCTTGCATGTGAGCAACTTCTAGCTGATTCATAGTTGTACACAACTATCACTACTGCACAATCACTATTCTAGGGATCCTAGTTTTCCAGGATATATTTTCAGGCTATGTGTATCTTCCTCCTTCATTCCATGTTAATCATAAGCAGGACAGAATGGTCATTATCCTAGTACAGAAGCATCGTAATGCTCCTCACTACAACTAGAACGTAGAATAACAGGATTGGAAGGAACCTTGGAGGTCTTCTAATACACACACACACACACACACACACCACTCAAGTAGGAGACCCAATACCATTCCAGACAAATGGTTGTCCAATCTCTTCTTGAAAACCTCAGTCATGGAATACACCCAACTTTTGGAAGCAAGCCATTCCATTGATTAATAGTTCTCACTGTCATGAAGTTTCTCCTTAATTTTGACCTTAGATCTCTCTTTGATAGTTTCCCATCCATTACTGGGTGTTTTGGAGAATAAGTTGACCCCACTTCTCTGTGAAAGACAGTCCTTCAAGTACTAGAAGACTATTGTGTCAACCCTAGTTCTTCTCTTGGCTAGACTACACATACATATCTAGTTCCCACAACTGTTCATCATAGGGTTTAGCCTCCATACCCCATATCCTCTTTGATACTCTTCTCTGCACTCTTTCTAAAATCTCAGCACCCTTTTTGTATCACGATGACCATAATTTCAAGTGTGCAATACAAAGCAGTATGATTATTTTACATGGCCTTGATAATGTTCCTTTGTTGATACAGCCTAGGATTGCATTGGCTTTTTTGGCAGCTGCAGCACACAACTGAACTCATACTTAAGTGCTTGTCCAGTAAGAGACCCAGATCCCTCTTCCAGGCACTACTGTTGAACCAGATACCACCTCTTTTAAACCTGTGCATTTGGGTTTTCTTGAATGAGTGAAACTATGCGTAAATGAGTAAAACTAGAATGAATTGCTTTGCATAAAGCATCACAAGAGTCATAATAGCAAACACTTAGCTTTTTAACTAAGTAA
The DNA here is from genome assembly GCA_033807585.1 of Hydrophis major. Lineage (NCBI taxonomy): Eukaryota > Metazoa > Chordata > Lepidosauria > Squamata > Elapidae > Hydrophis > Hydrophis major. Next base: position 142,179,034 of record CM066331.1, read on the forward strand.
TTATTCATGAACACATTTTCAGTATTTGAATTAGAGATCTTCCATCTTAACTATTCTATCAGGCCCTGCAGAACCTTTTATAGACATAAAGAGAATGGGAATTTACTTTGCAATCTTATTTTAAAAAATAAGACAATTTTTAATATTTTACAATGTTTTATGTATGAATATATTTTATATGTTTCGATATAAGACAGTTTTACAGTGACAGAGTAATGAAATATCTCTTGTTAACAGGAGATAATCAACCTCTGGACGTTTGTTCAGTACATCGCAATAATACATTTCTGAAATATTGTGTATCATTACTGGGATATGGTTTTTATGGAGATGTATTAAAAGACAGTGAACAGAAACGCTGGATGGGCCCTGCCAGATATGACTTCTCAGGTAACATCTTGTATATCTTCTGCATCCATCCTTTATGTCAAGCAGCCGACAGATTTCCCCTCCCGTGCCATTTTTTAAAATCTCTTCTATTAAAATTGCAATACATTTAATCACTGTCCTAGTATTATCTTGTGGTTAATGATTTGGATAGAACTGTAGAGACCTTGGTATAAGCCCTCTTGTACCTCTTGATTCTAGAGAATCATTAGTTGACAATGAATAAGCCACTTTCTTAACATAGCAATAACAATAGCATTTAGACTTATACAGCATATAGCCCCCCTAGTGCTTTACAGCACTCCCAAGGCAGTTTACTATGTCAGCATATTGCCCTCAACAATTCTGGGTCCTCATGTTACCAACCTCGGAAGGATAGAAGGCTGAGTCAACCTTGAGCCGGTCAGGAGCGAATTCCTGGCAGCGGGCAGAGTTAGTGTACAATACAGCATTCTAACCACTGCGCTATCTTGGTTCCTTCATAACTTACTTCTTCCCTTCTGTTGATAATCTATCTCCCCCTGTGATCCTGTTGTGGAGAAAAATGAAGGGAATTCATCATGTATACCACCTTGGAGGAAAAAATGAGACGTAAATCTAACCTTTTTTTGAACTTTTCTTTATTCCACTTTTCCTTCAGGAGCTTTGAGTAGTAATCCTAGCACAATACCTCCCCCCACAAACAACCTGGTGAGATATGATGAGCCAAGTTTCCCTAATGGAGGGTTAACTTGAGCCTGGATTTAGGTTTAAAATTTTCTGCCCTAAACACAGCCATTTGTGACTTAAGCAGTGAATGTCAGTTTGATGCTGATTATCCATTGCTCTAGTCTACACAATGCTAGTTTTGTTTTTAGCTTACCATATTTTGTGAATCAAGCCATAGTTTAATTCTTAGAGTGATGCCTGCACTCAACAATATAGTTCAGCAAATCATAACTTGATGTGTTCCTACCATTGGTAACTGGGTGATCAGGTTTCTCCTCTGTCGCACTTGATATCTGTTCTGTATCTGAGTAATCAGGGTGTGGAAGACATGACAAGCATTGTTTTCCGAATCATTGAGCCTCCAAGAAAATTCTACAGGGTACATTTAGGTGACACATAAAGGAGATTTACTAAGAAAAAAAAGTGCTAGGTATGGCTCTGGAGTAGGGGTGTCAAATTCAAGACCCGTGGGCTAGATCTGGCCCACAGAGTGCTTAGATCTGGCCCGTGGGGCCGCCCTGGAAACAATGAAGGACAGGCCTGTGGTGCCTCTGCCAGTGAAAACAGCTTTGGAAAGCCCGTGGCCCTCCCAAGTTGTGTTTTCACTGGCAGAGGGTTACAGGAGGCCGTTGCAACCAAAAACAGAGCTTGGGAGCCCGTTTTCACTGGTAGTGTGCTCAGACTGCCACAGGCACCCCTGACATGAGTGACATTAAGCTGGCCACACTCATCCTGGCCATGCCCACCCCAGGCCCCAGAGGTCAAACACAACTCTGATGCGGCCCTCAATGAAATTGGGTTTGACACCCCTGCTGTAGAGAATTACTCTCCAGGGAAAAAGAGTCCAGTGGACAACCACACTAAGGCTGAGTGCAGAGGTGGGGATTTAACTCCCAAACAGTGGCCTTTATTTAAGGAGAACATGTAGATGGTGCATTTTAGGTTGCATCTAAAAAACGCTAATTTAGGAACAAGTTGTAGGAAATATCCACAAAATAATGAGCAGTTCTCTTCTAGTTCTTTGGAAGAATAGGTAGAAGAAATAGCAAGAATTAATGATTTCTTCCATATTTTTTTTGTCCCCTTTCAAGGTTTCAAGACTTTCCTCTCCCATCATTACTATGAGGGGACAGTGTCTTTCTTACCAGCAGCACAGGCTGTGGGGTCTCCAAGAGATAAGAAACCCTGCAGAACTGGGTAGGCTAAATCACTCAATTCACCTCGAATGCCTGTGCAGTAGAAAGACAAGAACAGATTTGCTAATTTGGCTAAATTTTAAGAATGTAAAAAAAAAAAAGAAGAAGTCATGCAAAGAAATCATGCAAAGAAAGGCAGGGGCAACTTTAAGACTTGTGGACTTTAAGACTTGTGGACTTCAACTCCCAGAATTGGAGTTAAGGATTCACAAAGATGATTCTAAATCATCAGGCATGAAATTTTCAGCTTATCTAAATTGCATTTGAAATGCTACTTATTGACAGTATCATGCAGCAAAGTGAATGGCATCAAATCCATTTTGTCTGCAGAGAAGTCGTGTGTGTGTGTGTTTGTCTGTGTACACATATTACTAAAACTTTCATGCTTCTCCATGTGTAGCCCTGGGCAAAGCAGAGCAAAATGTTTTGAACCAAGGTACCTCAGGTGAAATAACTTACTGGAATGCATTCTATAAGTCCAGAACTCATGGCTCCTATGGAATTGAAATTGGGAAAATTTTATAAAACATTTTATGGCATACAAATTATCATAAAACATTTTGTGACATAATAGGAAACATTTCCTCTGATTCCTAATTGACTGTGGTATACAGTTCAACATGGGCTATTTATAAAACCAATGCATCTCTGAATATCTCCCTGAATTTTTAACAGCTTTTCCAAATGAAGGCAGTGCAGTAGAAGCTCTGCCAAGGCTGAAGCTGGTAAGGAAATAGCTCTGAAAGAAAGACTCAGTGAGCCATGGGGTGTCCTGTTGATTAATTAAATTAAATTTAAATTTTACATTAATTAAAACTTAAATTAATTTTTCAATACCTAAGTTATATTTTCAGCACTGAAGTTGTTACCTTTTGTTTTTAGGTGCCGGATTTGTAGGAAAAGTAAACTACAGCTGGAGAAAGATCAGCAGAAGACGGAAAAGGAGATTAAAAGTAACTTTATAGTTTGTAGAACCTTGTTTGTTAATAGTTAGATTTGTTCAGTTAGTTTCTAATACCTCTTTTATTTGGATGATGAGTATAAAGACAGATTCCAAATCAGAATAAGAAAAGATTGAATTTAACTGCAGTAGAAGCCCAAGGAAAATTCAGAGGGGTTTATAAATGAGACAGGCTTTTTTCAGATTTATCCTGTTTATAATTATTCATGATCATTCAGTACAAATGCTGATTTATGTCAGACTCTGCAGTTGGTACAAGTGTAAGAACAGCATGCCAAGGCATTTCCCCTCCAAAATCCCTCAGTGCACTTAAGAATGGACCTCAAATCTGGCAAAACACTAGTAAATAGTATCATTCTTGTGATTATTCCCAATCGGGCAGAAAGAGTTTTAGCAGCGTGGATGTATCCTACATTTAATCTTTCAGTATCAGTGGCATTCACATAAAGCATATTGCAGAATGGTGTAAACCTATTGTGGCAATTGTCTATCTTAGCTTGAGGCATAAAGCCTCCCGAGTCCCAGCTGGGTCTTCTTTTGTTGCCCTGCACAGGAGAACGGAGCTGGAAAGCAGGTTAGTGGGGTGGGGAGGGAATGGGGGATTTTGCAGTGACTTTCCCCCAGGACTGGGGAGGGAATGGAGAATTTGCAGTATCCTTCCCTTGCCATGCCCACCAAGCCACAGCCACAGAACTGGTAGTAAAAAAATTTGAATCCCACCACTGGTCTGGGAGATAGAAGGTTGGGGAAATTGCCATCCATTCCTTCACCCTTTATGGAGTCCACAATGTCTTAAAACATGTCTCAAAATCCAAATGATACCAACATGCAACTATATCTCTTTCAGGGGATGAGGAAGGAGAATGGAAAGTCATTCGAGGGAAGTTTCTAGCCATCAATGCTGTGAACATTAGCTGTGCTTGTCCACGGAGTCCTAAAGGCCTTTCACCAGCTGCTCACCTGGCAGATGGCTCTGCAGACCTCATTCTAGTTCGTAAATGTTCCCGGCTAAACTTTCTAAGATACCTCTTAAGGCATACAAACCAACATGATCAGGTGCGTGTTTTTCTCTCTTTAACAGTATATCTTCACAACTGGAACAGAGGCACAATCTGATGTAGAATAATAGACTTGTGGTGAAACAAAAAACAGGACACTTGCATAACTTACAAGAAGTAAGGATAAAAAGCTAGACTTTCTGGAACTTATAGGTCAGAGAATACTTCATTCCATCATCCTCCAGTAAAGTGTCATTCTCAGAGGGAGGGAGATTAATTGATTGATTATTTGCACTGATGCCGCTTAGTTCTTATCACTCCATGGATAGGGCTATCTTTTATTTATGTATTTATTCCTTTCTTTTTTAACCAACCAACTCAACCAAGTGACTCTGGGCAGCTTACAATTCTAAAGTTATAAAACAAAACCATTGCAAATCATTGAAACAATAAAAACATCCACAAGATAAATAAGTACAAACATCAGCCGTGATGATTAATCAAGTAATAGTTAAGACAACAGGGCCCTTAACATATTTCAAGCCCTAGGCCCTGACTATGCAGCTAAATTTTTAAAGCCTTGTGAAAGGCCACCGGAATTGGGACCACTTTAATCTCTGAGGGGAGAATACTCATTAATAAGGCAAGAGCTACAGCAGAAAAGGCCTGTCTTTTAGTCCCCTCTTTATAAATTACATATATGGAGGAATCAAAATAGGCCCACCAAGAATGACAGCTCAATCTTTACCAAGAGCAGGATGTGAATAAATCTCTTTGATACTATTTAAGGAAAATTCTTGAGTCTGCAGGAAGTGGGTTCAATGCTTCTATTACATTCCAAGGCCAGAGATAATTTAGACATGGAGAAAAGAAAACAACACCCAGACTGAGAATTAGGGAAGCATTATCTTCTCAAGATATGAAATCTGTATTTGGTTTTGGAAAACAGTAGTTTTGGAAACCATGGTTTCCAAAGGCATCCTGGAACATTCTATGGCTGGCTTCTCATTGTTGGTTCACAATGTAGGAGCATTTTGCTAGTTATTAAAAGCAAGTGCAGTAAATCTGAGCAACCTCAGGCTAATAAGAGAAAAGTAGAAAAAAATGAACCCATTCAAGGGGAAAGTAACTATCATTATCCAGATTTGTTATGTCGCAAGGAACAATGTACGACTGAAGTTTGCATAGCAAATTATGAATTCTATATAATTTAGTGAAGAATTGATGGAGCATCAGTTAAAACTGAATCTATAATAGGGCAGGTTCTAGAAATAATAACCAATGGTAGTAAATAATAGTAGAAATGGTAGTAAGCTTTCATGATGTTTTCTTTGTCTTTCCTTAATGTTCTCCGGATAGCATTAGACTGAATTTCACAGCTTTTCTTCTGGAAAATGGGGCATAATATTATTCATAGAATTGTAGGAGAAAATCTAAAGTTACCTTTATGTAAAATACCTATTCTACAGGTAGTTCACAGAGTATGAACACTTCCATTCCTTAATTGTCTTTAACCCAAATTTGTATTTAAGTTGGAAGAGTTTTCTGTACTTCTTCATATCAAGGAGAAGCAACAATGTTGTTTTCAAAGCTTTTTGTAAAGCTTAAACTTATAACTGTAAGTTTTATACCTTAAAAGTGAGTTAGGTGGGAAACAGACTTCCAGCAAAAGAGTACTCTGGAATTTTATTTCTCACCATCTTGAGAAACTGCTGGAATTCAATCTCTCACTTTCCCTGCAGGCAAAGTGATCTGATTCAAAATGGCGGATGGCATACTCCTTCCTGGAGCCAACAAACCACTGAAGCCACAGAGTGCATCCAGGAACTACTGAAAACAGCTGTGCACTTTTTAAATGATGCTGATGAAAGCATTGCACAGCTTCCAAAGTTCATCAATTCAAGAGAGAACGCCATCTGCCATTTTGTGTTGTATCACATTGTTGGTGAGATGCCCACCATTTAAAATACTGTAACAGGTGAGCCATCTGCTATTTTGTAACAGGTGAGCCATTTCATATCTAGGGGTTTCTTCAAGTTAATTCTTTCTTAAATGGGGACTGCCTCTACTACTTTAGTGGCATTCAACCAGTTTAATGCAGCTCAGGTGAAAATTGTAGCAAATGCAAAAAAAATCACCTTTATTTATAGAAATAGTTTTGCATGCACCATATAGTTTATTCTACAGATAAAGAGAAGGTTGTTAAGAAAATTGAATTTTACAGCACAATCATCAGAATCTGGAGTTAGATATGCTTAAACCTATTGAATGTCTGAATACACCTAACTGCATTTTTACATTATAGTGCTGAGTGTCATTTTAAACAAAATTTAGTTAAGTGCTATTTAGACACAAAAAAAAACCCTCAAAAAACTGACATGTTTTTTTGACAATTTCTAAGGCAACAAATACTGTAATTTGCTTCCTACAATTTCTCTACAGTTTGATTTCAGCTTTGTAGAGGTTTATCGGATTAAAAAGTTTCGTTTTACATCAAAGCATTTTGATGACGGTGACAATGATGACCAGGGTATGCGGAAAAAACACTTTGGTCAGTTTTGTAGAGACCACCCAGCTTGCTGCTGCCTCCCACCCAGCAGCACCTGGAACTGTGATGGAGAGACCCTGGATTGTTCAACTATTGAAGTCAAGTGAGTATCTTTCTTTTTAAAAATGAATCTATGAATAGAAAGAGGTTAGAGTGCAATTCACACATTCATCCTTTCCCTAACAGGACTTAAAATTGACAGTGTGCTTCCACTAAAGATAGAGATCTGGTGGTTTTTGTTTTGGTTTTTTTTACATATGCATAGCTGCACGCTCCTTAAAAAAAGGTTGTAATCTTCTCATCTAAAAAATGTCAACAGGTTTTATTAAACAGAACTTTATTAAACAGACTATTTATTGCCTTCAGTAGCAGTTCCCAGGAAGGTAGAAAGGTTTCCGTGATTAGGGAGCAGAAAAAAAGGTTATTATTATTATTTTTTAAATCATCTTCCCAGCCAGAGTTCTCAGTACATGATAAAAAGAGAATATGATGGTTTGTTCAACCAAACATGCTTAAACAATGCCTAATTAGTTCTGTGGAATTCCTTACTACAGAACCTGGTGACTGTCACTGATGTAAATAATTTTGAAAGGAAATTAGATAAATTCACAGAATGAAGACTAATAAGAGCTATTGAGCTTAAGACTCAGGGTTGGGAGCAACCTGATCCATGGGTTTGTTTCAAATAATACAGTGAGATATATATTATAATTTACAAATTATAGGCAAAATCCCAAGTAATTCTATATCTGACTTATACCTGAACTACTTGGAGGCTAGAGACCAATCTAAAAGGTAATAAGAGATATACAGATGTATGTGAAGAGATCTTCTTTTTGGCTAGATGATTCCATTTATTTATTATGGCATTTCTCCAAATAAAAAAAAATATACTAGGAAAAAAACACAAAACATAGCTGTACTTGCTATCTCAAATTGCCATTGTGAACAGCTTCTTACACTGAATAATTGAGAGGATTTTGTTCTTATTAGTGACTGGAAGATTAGAATTGATAGAATTTTATCATGTGAAGATTTTACAATTTCTTACATTTGCAGAGTTCACTGCCAATTAATTAAACTCTTTGCAAGAGGAATAGAAAAGAATCACAAACCTGAATCACCTTACAAGCAACTTACCTGAGCAATTAATGAAAGTCAACACTGCAAGAACATGAAAGAAAAAAAGCAACATACAGACAAGCATTTCTGACATGTTAATAAATGTTTTTAAACTTTATTTTTCTGGTCAAATTTTAATTTTGGATATATTTCTTTTCAGTTAATGTCTTCAAAGACAGTGGATTGTTTTAAATTATTTTATGGTAGGACAGGGAAGACGATTTTTGGCTTGTATTTCCTTTCTTTTGTTATGAATGGATTTCTCTGCTATGTTTCTAAGCTGGATGCTCTTTATCTTAGTTCAGGATAAAAAATCAGATTATTATTGTTATGGTCCATCACACAGTTAGCTCGATGATCTGACTGGATTTGCATTTTTGTCCCCCTAACAACTCTTGCCAAGGACCTGGGATAGGCAGATGTGGATGTTTGATATAGGTATTAGAGGTATTGTCACAGGATGTAAGCTGTTCTGAGCAAAGCAGCTTTTTGCAATTGATTGATTATTGTCTGTTCACAACAATATGCAGTCAGTTGCCAGCTCTTTAGTTGATGCTTCATATTGAGTCCTTCTGTTGTTCATTATTATTTAGGCCTAGAAGTGTAGAACTAGAGAGACGGTTATCTTCATCTTCTTACAATATAGTATCAAGAGTGTCAGCACTGGTGAGTAAAACAGCTGAGGCATGGCAATCCACTTTGCTGCGTGAATCAGCTGGGCTGAAAAACAGGGAAATGTAGGACAGGAAAGGAAAGGGGCAGGTGGGTGGAGCCAACTGCTTACCGGAACTACCAGTAGCAGCCCACCACTGCCTACATCAGGGCTGTCAAACTGGGGGGGCCTGCGGGGCAGATGCGTCATGTGCTGCCCATGCCTGGTTTAGCAAAGGGGGGAAAAGTCACGATACGACGCCGTGATGATGCAAGTTTGACACACCTCGCCTACATGAAAGTTCATTCCTGCGTACAGAATTCTTGGTTACTTATGGCTACTAGATGAATGGCAAGTGATTAAAGGCAAGCCTGCAGATGTGGTACAAATTTTGCCATTGATGTCAGGGAAAAGGATTATTATGTATGTTTGCCACCTTGTGTTACTTATAAAGTAATAAAGGTGGCATTTTAAAAATATCAAATATGTATGGCTTTGAACTTTTGGATTATAAACACAGATAGTGGGCATTCTGCTTGCAGCAGAGGCTGACAAAACCTTTTATTCTTTTAAGGAGATTTTGAATCATGGTGTATGACAGGGCTGTCAAACTCCTGGCCCATGGGCTAGTTGTGTCACGCACTGGCCACGCCCATGCTCAGTTTAGCGAAGGGGAAGAAAGTCCCAATGCATCACATGATGACCCTGTGATGACGTGAGTTTGACACTCCTGGTGTATGATTTAAAATATGATAGTATCCTATCATTAATCTCATTTATTTCTGAAATGACCATACACTCCTTCATTGCTCGAGCTATTTTGCATTAGCAAGCTCAGCGCAGTCCAAATGCACGTTCTGGGTTGCAAGTAATAGCAAACATCCTCTATATATATATATATATATATATATATATATATATATATATATATATATATATATTCGGGTATTTTCCCACGTCATTATAGTTGTGCTTTTAAAGTTGTAGCGATGTTTCGGCAGAATCTCATCTGCCATCATCAGGTTTGTGTATACACAAGCCTGATGATGGCAGATGAGATTCTGCCGAAATGCCACTGCAACTTTAAAAGCACAACTATAACGACGTGAGAAAATACCCGAACAAAGCTGAATACCATACATATAAATACCCACGAAAAGTTAAGAAAAACTTAAGAAAACATATATATATCCCCCCCCCCACACACACACAACATGTTTTAAAGTTGTCACGGTTGAGAGAGACTGTCTAAAAGGATTATGCCCCAAAACTTATCTGAAACTGTAGATCAGGGGTGTCCAACCTTGGCAACTTTAAGACTTATGGACTTCAACTCCCAGAGGAATTCTGGGAGTTGAAGTCCACAAGTCTTAAAGTTGCCAAGGTTGGACACCCCTGCTGTAGATGATGCAGGAACAAAAACGGGCAGGGTAGAAGAGTGTGGCACTTCATAAAGAAGCGTCCCAGGACTTCCATGCTCCCGTAATTGGGGCAGTTTCTGCATATAGTATCTGGAATGTTTTATCCTGCCTCTTCCTTCATCTTTTTTCCTGCTTCCCTAAAATGGCTTCTGCAAAAATTGGTGACCACTGGGGATGTTGTGAGATGAGGTGGTAACAGAAAGCACCTGCCCAGGGCAGGGGGGGGGGAGAGAAAATGTTGGCACAAATGCCTCTCCCCTTACACAAATGGAGCAGCAAATTTTGGATACCAGCGAAATTTGCCTTCCCCAACCAAAGGTTTTCTGTGCAATCAATGTAACAGTTGTTTTGTTTTGTTTTTCAAACTTGGCATTTTGAGCATGCTGACTAAGGAATTCTGGGAGATGAAGTCCGCACAGCCTTAGTTGCCAAGTGTGAGAAACATTGCAATAGAACCAAGGGACAGAATTCATTTGCTGATGCATTTCTTTTTTCAGGGATAGCTGAAAATGCAACTTGTTTCATGTAGACTACTATTGCAACTAGACAGAGCTGCCTTGTTATTTTTACCAGTTGGTAGGTTGCTTAATTTTTAATTTGATATTGTTAAATTTCTTTGGAAACCCATTGAAATGACCACAGTATTTATATTGTACAGAGCTCACTTTTCCTCTGAAAAGAAAAATAATAATAATCTGGATGTTACCAATTCAGATTATAGGTGTGTAATCAATTGCATGTTTAAATTAATCCCTTCTGAAACTGTTTTTTATATCTAGCATATCAAAGAGAAACCTAGATTAATTTGAGTTATGTTAGGTTTCTACTTGCATGCAAAGTAACTGATTCTACATTTCTAGCCTGAAGGGAGTTTAGTAAAACTCCTTGGTTTTGCTGATAAACTGGCCAGAAGGTGTTAGTATCACCTTCTATATGATTTTGTAATGACCAAACAACATCTAAATGTTTAGACTGAGTCTAATAGCTGATTAAAGGAGTTACTTAATTCATATAGAATTTAACAGGTGGGTTGCTGTATTTATTTTGATACTCTGGATTGACACATGATATTGTGGAATTACCACTGTAAATTGCCACTGCTTTAATCATACATTCTCTTTGTGAAGGACTTGGTGTTTAAAGAAGAAAAAATAGGACTTCTCCATAGAAAAAGATAATGAAAAGATCATACCCTTTCTGGAAATTTTGTATATTATTTGGACCAAACTTTTGCTTTGTTGTGTTATCTTTGAATTTGTATAACTATATCTTTTTTATTTTTCTTCTATGTCTGTACTTTTCTTGGGAATGTTCCATTCCACCATTTCCTCATCAGTCTTATTTATAAAGGAAGTAAATTCAAATCCTGTTGAATTCAGTGGAAGCTGATTTCCATTTAAATGTATAAAATTTATTGTAAGAATAGTAGGATTCCTTGTATTTTCTTAATTGTCTATGATATCCACTTGACATAAATGTAATGTTTGCTAATAAGTCACTGCTCCATCACTGTATACATCAATAATGATAAACTACTGTTCAGTGAAGATATTTCCACAATTCCTCTTAAGTTCTTTCAATAATTTGTGATATAGCACCCAGTTATTTCAATGAAATGTTTCTCATGAACTCCATGCATTAGTTACTCTTCCAGGGTCCCCAAATTAATTGCTTGGAAAATGGTCCAGCTGTTATTATATTTAGTTGCTATACACATGACTAGACAACTAAGTTATTGCCATCAAAAACATTTGTGTAACTCGTATCTAAATTATGTCAGTATTTCTTTTGCCAGCTTTGGTTCTACAGTAAAACTCCAAAGTTTATTTTCCATCCAGTTAAATGAATAAAATATCTCTGTTGGATATTTATTTGTACCCAATGTAGCTTGACTGGAATTTTACTGAAATGGAAGCCTAGTTTTGGAAACATTTTTGTTCAATGTACATTCCATAAATATTCAGATTTTCCATGCATATAGATTACACGAGCTTCCCAGATGTCTTTGTAACTCTTAACTCTTGATAATAGTCTACAGCAGGATGATCAATGCCTTCAATATTAATAATGGCTTGACTAAAAGAAAATTGCTCCATTCTCTAACATGTTTTAGAATAGCTTTAATGTTGATTGATATTCTATCAGTTTTTTAAAAACCAGATATGTATTTTTGCCAATGGAAAGATGAATTGTGTAGCAACAAAGACTTGCTAGGAAATGTTCCAAGAACAGGAATATGACTGTTCTAAATTTTCAATTATTAAGTTTTGTAACAGAATCAGTAATAATAGAAAACCTCAATAATCAAGCTGCTTAAAGGTTGGCTTGAAGTAATTTTACAATTATAAGGTTAGCATGAGGTAATCTGCTCAAATAGCTTTCTGGCGTGAGGACACTATTATATTAATAGACAGATTTATTTGGTAGGACTCATCAACTATCCGTGTAGCTGACCAGGCCTTATATTGTTAGCAAAATTCTGTATCATCCAGAACCTAGTTGTAGCTGTAAAAAGTGACTTCAAAATCAGAAAACAAAAGAGACTATCCAGCATAGTTGTGAAATCATGGTAAATGTAGACATTGGAGTAACAACTCTGTTTCCTCAAATTGTTACAAAGCACAATTCATGCTTCATATAATGCATTAAGTATTTCTTATTATAAAGCAATTTCTCTGTATATGGAATGCAATCCTATGAATGCTGATTTGAGAGTAACCCCATTAAACTAGCTGGGGTTTGGTGCTTAGTAAATGTAAACTCATTTACTAAGTAAATGAGTTAGTGAACTTATATTCTATCATATTCTTAGTAAACTCATATTCTATCTGACTTTTTAAAGCTTAGTTTGAAAGTAGAATCAGCATTCTTAATATGTATATGTTTGGTAGGAAGCTCCATGTTGCCATGGGGATGAATTTATCAGTCTTGCTGGTTTCAAGATTGAAATGCAACTGTTTGTTTTTAAACTGAAATATTTCTGGAAATAAAATTATACTGCAGATTTTGTGTGTGGTGTTCTTGTATCTGTTCAAGTTCTTACTGTATAAATGCAGTATTCCAAGTGTGGCCTTATAATGCCTTGGTAAGGCCACACTTGGAATACTGCATTCAGTTTTGGTCACCATGGTGTAAAAAAGATGTTGAGACTCTAGAAAGAGTGCAGAGAAGAGCAGCAAAGATAATTAGGGGACTGGAGGCTAAAACTGGGTCTGTCCAGTTTACTGAAAAGAAGGATTAGGGGAGACATGATAGCAGTGTTCCAGTATCTCAGGGGCTGCCACAAAGAAGAAGGAGTCAAGCTATTCTCCAAAGCACCTGAGGGCAGGACAAGAAGCAATGGGTGGAAATTAATCAAGGAGAGAAGCAACTTAGAACTAAGGAGAAATTTTCGGACCGTTAGAACAATTAATCAGTGGAACAACTTGCCTCTAGAAGTGAATGCTCCAACACTGGAAGCTTTTAAGAAGAGTTTGGATAACCATTTGTCTGAAGTGGTGTAGGGTTTCCTGCCTAGGCAGGGGGCTGGACTAGAAGACCACCAACGTCCCTTCCAACTCTGTTATTCTATTCTATTCTGTATCTCAATAGCTTTTATTCTACTGCTGGTTTACAATGTTATGTAGTTCAGTGGTTGCCAACTGGTGGCTGGGGACCACTGGTGGTCCGCGAGAAAATTTTAGTGGTCTGCAGTGAAATATCCCCCCCCAAAGCACTTCTCCTAAAGCAATTAATGCAGGTTGTGTGGGAACACAAGGCTGTGCTGCCCACATGGTCTGCCCATCCATTGGCCCTCACCCTTTGGCCAAGCACAAACCTTACCTTGAGTAGAGCCACGTGAGCTAGAACTGGAAGGTAAGACCAACGGCGGGGGAGGGAAATCCGCTCCAGGTGGCTTGCTGATGTTGGTGGGAAAGTTGGTCCCATGTTCCAGAGCTGCAGTAGTCACAGGACTGGCCCTTTGATCATCCCGGAGCAGCTCCTCTGGTCCATGGCAGGTTGGTGCACCCAGGTGGAGGAGCAGCTGCTCCCGGATGACCAAAGGGCCAGTCCTGTGACTACTGTAGCTCTGGAACATGGGACCGACTTTCCCAGCAACGTCAGCAAGCCACCGTCAGTCAAAATTCATATTAGTGGTCTGCAGAATTTAAAATTATGAGTTTGGTGGTTGGTGACCCCTGATCTAGTTATCCTTGACAAAGAACTATGTCCTGCCTTTATTGCTTGCCTTTCAAGACAATGCAATCACCTGACTTCCCTCCTAGGTAATGGGTGAGAAAATTTATACACCTTGAAGTTGCCCTTGGATGATGTTGCGATAATAACTGGAACAGCTGAGGGTGATCTGCCTCACTTCTGGGCTGCAGGAGACGTGAAGGGGGCCTCATGGGAACTGGCAGGAAAAAAAAATTGCCAGGACATATTTGTGTTGTAATCACGTACCAGTAGAGAAAGACATACAGTTTCTCTGTTATAGCTTATCAACAAGCCATTCCCCAAATTTCCTCTGAAATCACAATGCCGGTCTCTGCACTTGATGCATCATCAATCACTGTTTTCCTTTTCCAAAACAATGAAAAGTAAAATTACCTATGAGTGTACAAATAAAGGTGACGTATAAATTTACGTGGTGATGGTGGACGTATAATGATTTGCAATGGTAATTAAGTAGCCATTAAGTTAATCCAGCTTGCCCTGTTGACTTTGCTTGTTGAAATGGTGCGACGTGCCCTGGGATGCTACAACTCTTATAAATACATGTCAAATGCCAAGTGCCCAAATTTTTATCATTTGACCATGGGAATCACGATCATAATTGTGAGGACTGGGTTATAAGTTGTTTTTTCAGTGCCATTGTTACTGATTAGTTGCTTAACAAATAATTGTCAGTTGAAGATTACCTGTACAAATTTACCCCTACCCAGTACAGAGTGGCATTCAAAACTTCCCCAAAACTTGCAGGGAATAAGAATTAACCAAATGGTTTTTCTCCTGAAAATGAAACAAAATCCAGCTCCATAATTGCAAAATAGTAGAACGGCAGTTCAGCTGTTCGGTATGTATCTTTAAAAACTGAGGTGGTGTTATGCTGGGAAGAATCAATTACCTGGTGAAATTGAGTAAGGGAAATTAGGTGAGAAGATTACATGTTTCCTCATCTTCAACTTGTAGCTCAGTTGTCCACTTCATATAACTCAAAACCAGTCCTTTTGATCTGGGACCTTCAGATCTGTTGGCACTTTTCATCCCAGAATTTTCTCCTTCCATGGCACTTCTAGAAGTTACAGTCTCAGATGCATTATCTGGAATCCTCAGATGTTTATTAGATTTTTATCCCTCCTTTCATTCAGGAACTCAAAACAGCTTACATAACACAATATATTGTCCTTTTTTTGCTGAAAGCTATGACAGGGTTCTCATGCCCTGTTAAGCCAAGTTTTGCAACTAAGCTAACAATTGGCTAATTCACACGACACAACACAAGTCGAAAACAAACAAGCCAGATTATGAGTTAGTAAAGGTGTACAGATGGTACAGCCATGGTCTTCAGGTAATGTAAACTTTCTTCCATACACTCCCATTGCATTCTTCATTCTGACCTGACTCTTCTCATCCATGAATTAATATATCTGGAGCAGATAACTCACCTTGGCTGAATTGAAAAAACAAGCAAGGTTGCACTTCATTGTTACCTGGCTGGAGGAACATCAGGTAGTCCCAGAGCAATAGAGTACATTAGGAAATTTAAATAATATTCCAAAATAGCAAAATGGCAAGACAATTCTATACTGAAAATCTGTAGAGATTCTCAGTCATCCAGATAGTGATTGTCCCAAAGGTGCTTTTTCTGGAGGTGACTAGACTTTCTGGTTTTTCTTTGAAGACGTTTCACTTCTCATCCAAGAAGCTTCTTCAGCTCTTCTCCACTATCCTGCCAGAGCTGAAGAAGCTTCTTGGATGAGAAGTGAAATGTCTTAAAAAGAAAAACAAGTCCAATTGCCTCCTGAAAAAGCGCCTTTGTGACTTCTATATTGCTATCCCCCAAAAATTGTGGAGGTCCATGCAATCACCAAGTATGGAAGTTGACTTGAAAGCAGCTTGATTCTATGTGTCATATTTAAGTTTGTGAATATGTTTGAATATATGTATGCATTTATGAATATAGATTTGTGAGACTCTGAATTATATAGATATATAGATACATATATACAAATAGACAGATTATACCCAATGCATTTTACTTTATTAATTCCAATTCTGATTCCATTTCCTGTTTCACTGTTTCCATGACTCCATCCAGTTTGTAAATTGGGCATTGTACTAATCCATTGGCTCATTGAATGTTCCCAGGGTATATACAATTGAAAATAAGAATTGTAAAGATAGAAATGTGTGCAATGCAATTTTATGTTTACTCAGGAGTAAACACAACTGAATCCAGTGTAGCTTCTTTTAGGTAAGGGAACCATATATTTAAATCCTCAAGTATGACTACAATTGTACACAGCCTTGTCTGGAAATAGGTTTTGGTCTTGGGAAATGTGAAACGTATATAACATACATACAGTTCTGCCAAAAGAAATAGAATAGTCAGGGGAACCAGTTGTTTGCAGGAGTGCTTTAAAATTACTGTACATATATTTTCTCCTTGTTATTAAAATACCACATGAAGTTTAAGAACAATTTCAAATCTATTTGCTAGTCAGCTACATTTATGTCTAATGGGTAACTAAACTAAAGGCTACAGCATTGCTTGGTAACAACAATTATACAAATCAGGAGGGAAATGAATGCATAAATATCCATAATTTTGGAGTCTGCAGTGTGGAATGATTTAAAAGCAACGTTCAAAATTAAAGTCTCAGCAAGGCAAATGAAAACCATAATTTCCACAGATACACAGAAATCACAGTACTTTGAGTTTAACAGCTCAGCATTTTGAGGAACATATGTTTAGATTGCTTATAATTATTCTCATTAGATGCAGCATGTATTATTGTCTATATTCAGCCTTATACACAAAAATATTTTATAGTTCTCTGGTTTAAATAAAAATCTCATACGATAGGCTGATATATGAAATACTAACTATTGCAAGCTAAGTATTCTGCACAATCCTATGCTTCAAAAAATAACTCCTTGCTCTTTAGTAAAAGGAAGTCCATAGTCAGATCAGAAGAAATGGATAACATAACAGATAACAAATAATCAGAGTTGGAAGGGACCTTGAAGGTCATCTAGTCATATTTTAGATATATGCTTCCTCCCTATTTCCTGTTTTTATACGACTTTGAGGAACAATTTTAGATAATTCAAAACTCTGCATGCATTTATATGGTAGATAGATTGATCTTAACAAATGTATTTGGATGTGATATCTAGCAGATTCCTGGGAACCCAGACGAAGGAGAAGAACCATGATAGGAAAGATTCCTTAATCCAGGGTAAGAGGGAAATGTACAAAAGAAACGCAGAGTAAGCCTGATTTGAACCACACTAAATATAATTGATCTGTGTCAGGCTTACAAGAGAGTTATGTTATCCCACTAACAATAAAGGCCATTCCAAAAATCCAACTTGTTCTTGTTCTTGTTTCCTGAATTTGCCAGTCTCCAAGTGTTGATTTTGGAATTATTTCTTTCTTTGAAAAATTTGGCTAACATTCTCTGGTGATTGAAGGAGGAAATGTGCAGAATGTGAAAGTGGAAATTTTTGAGAAGCAATGAGACTGCCAGCTTGAGGCCAACTGTCCATCCTCAAGGCCAATTGTCCTGGCTTCAGTATGAAGAAGGGAGGAACTCTGTACCTGAATCAGAGACTGTTCCAAAAACATCTGCTTGGCCCAGAGGTGGCAGGGGCTGACCAGTTCTGGAGAATCAGTAGCAGAAATTTTGAGTAGTTTGGAGAACCGGCAAATCCCACTTCTGACTGGCCCCACCCCCATCTATTCTCTGCCTCCTGAGTCCCAGCTGATTGGCTAGGTCTTCTTTGGTTGCCCTGCACAGGAGAACGGAGCTGGAAAGCAGGTTAGTGGGGTGGGGAGAAAACGGGATTTTGCAGTAACCTTCCCCTGTCATGCCCACCCAGCAAAACCATGCCCACCAAGCCACGCCCACAAAACAGGTAGTAAAAAAAATTGAATCCCGCCACTGTCTTGGCCAATAATTGAACTCTGGTTGCCTGGCTACAATGGGGGGTGGAGGTTTGGGGGTAGGCTCTAGGGTTTGTTTCATTTTGGCGCTTGGCATGTTTTTGCTTCAGATCTTACCTGACTTCGCTGCATTCAGTTCTTTCCTACCCTGTTTCTCCAACAATAGGGCCTCCCCCAATAGGAAGTCCCAGCCTGTTTTATTGGCATGAAATGAAATTAAGCCCCTCCCCCCAAATTAAGGCCTATATTAAAACATGCGAAATGGGGGGGAATGAGGGGGGCTTGCTGTTAGGAAGTACTTTTGTTGCACACCCGGATATGGTGCTGCCTGCGTTGACCCCGATACGAAGTGCTCCACCAATGCTGAGTTCAACATCCAAGCTGTCGCGGCCCTCCCACCCACCCAAAGACCCGGCCTTATTATATGAGAAACACGGTAGTAAAAACTACCTTTTCTCTACTTCTATGGACTCAAGGGTTTTTCTTTCCCAGGGATTGAGGCAGCCCTGACAAGATAGATAGATAGATAGATAGATAGATAGATAGATAGATAGATAGATAGATAGATAGATAGATAGATAGATAGATAGATAGAATTTTGTATTTTTAGCAAAAAGTCCAGAAAGAGTTTCCAATCACTAATAAATGTATTTGTTGTCTTCTCCTTAATAAAGCAAGTTAATTTTGCCATTTCTTAAGGTGACCAACTTTTTTACAATGAAAAGGAGGACACAAATAAATTGAAGAAAAAAACCAAAGCCAATTGCGCATGACACACTCTCTTAAAACAATTCTCCTGTGTGGAATGCATGCATCTCATAATCGCATCTCACCGCACTGTACCGAGCCTTGATGAATCGTCATGTCAAATACAAATACGTCACATCACACACAACGGATTGGATCAGCATCGATCAAATACGGAGATTTACAGATTAATCTTCAAATATCAAAAAGGAGGACGTGTAGAAGGACACTTTTTGAGAGAGGACAGAACTTACAAAAGGAGGACTGTCCTCCCTAAAGGAGGACGGTTGGTCACCTTACATTTCTACAAATTATATTATTTTCCCCAGCCACTCCTCTGCAAATAACTATTTCAGAATTGTTCCATCTAAAAAGAAGAAGATACTTTTGATACCGCATCAGTTCCCATCAAATCTCGACTGGCCTTGAAACTTTGTTAGGACTTGGGAGGGGGGGGTTTTCTCTACAAATGCCATAACCTGCCTCAACTCTCATCTCTTTTCCTGCTAACGTGTTTTAAAATCTGCAATGCTGTTTCAGTACATGAAACTACTTGTACTGAACCACATCCATCCACTCAACTGCAGTATCTTATCAAGAAGCAGAATCAAAAGACAAGTGGATATTCTTTGTCACCACTCTTGAGGCATTTGTCTTGATAAAAAAGAAAAAGAAACAGTAAACTAACCCGTAAAACTAAGGATAAAAAAACAGATATCAGGTTGGCATTTTTTCCTTAGCAAAATGCCCATATAGAAATTTACCAGTAATCCCAGTGGTCATTACTTAAGTGACATTTACATAATCTAGTTAGGTGAAGACTAGCCAAGGTGGAAATTT
The DNA here is from genome assembly GCA_033807585.1 of Hydrophis major. Taxonomy (NCBI): domain Eukaryota; kingdom Metazoa; phylum Chordata; class Lepidosauria; order Squamata; family Elapidae; genus Hydrophis; species Hydrophis major. Next base: position 142,198,766 of record CM066331.1, read on the forward strand.
GTAGTGATAAACACATATAAACGTTGTGGAAACTTGACTTTATCTTCTAGCTCTCCCTGCTGTAAATTTCCTTTTCAATCACTCTATTTTAGAAAACTTTTGCTGCACACAGTTTTTACATTTGAGTGTTCGCTGCTAATGTGACAACCTGGCTATTTTATAGCACTCTTCCTCTTACAAACACCATGCTCTACCTCTGTTGAATTCTGAACTTTTCTGACTTAGCCCTACTGAGTGTAACTTCCAGATTCCGTAATTGTCTTAAAAGCACAAAAATCAGGTTTTGCCATGGAAGCAAACAAGATCTGGAAATATTGATACAGGTAATCCTTGACTTACAATCATTCCTTTGCTGACCATTCAGAATTACAATGGGCCTGAAAAATGTGATTTATGAACATGAAGATTGACTCAGCCTTCCATCTTTCTGAAGTCGGTAAAAATGAGGACCCACATTGTTGGGGGCAATATGCTGACTCTCTAAACAGTTTAGGGAGGGCTGCAAAGCACTGTGAAGTGGTATATAAATCAAAGTGCTTATTGCTATTTTTCATACATGTGTCATGCCCCTGGTGGAGACTGACTCTGAGGGAGAGGAGGAACAGACAACAGGGAGTGGAAGTGTGGCTCCAGAGGTTGTGGAAGAGGCTGGGGAAGGGCAGAGGCTGACTGAGCAGTCAGAGGACCCAGGCCCATCCCCTCTCCATCCTAGGGCATGCAAGGAGAGGAAAAGGGAGAGATGTTGTCTACTTGGGAGGAAAGGGCCTTGATCCTTGGGCTGCAGCTGTGACAAATGAATAAGAGGACAGATATGTGTACAGGCAAGCGCTGGAAACAAAGCATGGAAATATTACTAGTTTATGGTTCCTCTCCTAGTTTGGCATCCTTCTCAATGTGTATTCTGTTATCTGTGGATGTCCTCCAGCCCTTATCTTGCCTGGTTTGTGTTGTTTTTTTCCCTCCTTCTTGTAACTGCTTGTGTGGGAGTTTTTGTCTTCTGTCAAGGATATTTGGAACTTGGAAGCGAAGCGAAGGAATAAAAGGGTCTTCATCTGTTTTTCATGACTGTGTTTGTTTTGTATCCCTGCCCTGGATCATCACAATATGTGAAAAACTTATGCATCCCCATGGTCACATGATCAAAATTTGGATCCTTGACAATTGGGATCACATGATCACCATTTGCAACCTTCTGACAAGCAAAGTCAATGGGGTAGCCAGATTGACATAATAACTGTGTTATTAACTTAACAACTGCAGTTATTCACTTAGCAATGGTGTCAAGAACGTTTAAAAAATGGGGCAAAACTCACATGACATCTTAGCACCAGAAATTTGGGGGTCAATTAGATCATAAACGGAGGACTACCTGTGTGTAAAACACCTAATAACTCCAGAGCAGTCATTCAAAACCAATAATTTTAGGCTAGACTAATAAAACATTTGTAGCTCAGGGTTGAACTGTGGAGGTCTGTGGTGCTCTCTCAGCTTGGTGGTTTTCTTTCCAAACTATGTAATATCATCAGCACTGAGCTCAAAGAACATCAAGGACTCCACAGTATTTCTATATTATTGTTAAGCAAATAACATGGACATGAAATGTTCATAAGATGTGTAGGCCAAAATCAGCAAGTTAGTGGACAGATAGTGGATACTGTTGTGGTGCAGCTCATGTTTCCCTTTCACATTGTGTTGTGAATTAATAAAAGTACTTGAATAAAGATTATTAAGAGTTTGAAGTAAAGTGCAGGGTTCTGGCCCTGCACTTCTGATTGCCTGATAATAGCGACATCGGATTGGTCCGTTCAGGAGAATCTGATTGGCTATTAACGAGCATTTCCCATTGGTTAAGGGAGCTAGCGCTCCCTGTGTTTTCATTGGTTAAATACTCAAGAGCTTGCCTATATAAAGGGGGCCGTTGCGGCCATAGAGCTGAGCTGTTACACATGTAAATAAAGAGTTTGAAGTTCACTGTTCACCGGCTCGTCTCCTCCTTAGCGCCCATGCACAGAAATTAACACATTGTGAGTCAGTATTGACATCATAATCTCTCTTTGTCACCTTGCTGATTCTGATTTTAAACATAGGCAAAAGGTTCTACACTTAGGCGAGAAAAAACAAAAGTACAGAAACATCACAGAATAGCAATAACTGAGAGGGATCTAGGTGTCCTAGTGAACAAACATGTAAATATGAGCCAATGGTATGATAAAGCTACCAAAAAAGCCAACACAATACCAGGCTCAGAGGTGGTATTCAGCAGGTTCTGACCAGTTCTGGAGAACTGGTAGTAGAAATTTTGAGCCGTTCAGAGAACCTGCAAATACCACTTCTGACTGGCCCTGCCCCCATCTATTCTCTGCCTCCCAAGTCCCAGCTGATTGGTTGGGTCTTCTTTTGTTGCCCTGCACAGGAGAATGGAGCTGGAAAGCAGGTTAGTGGGGTGGGGAGAGAATGGGGATTTTACAATATCCTTCCCCTGCCATGCCCATCAAGCCACACCCACAGAACCGGTAGTAAAAAGAAAAATGAATCCCACCACTGATTAGATTGCATTATCAGAGGGATAGAATTAAGATCACATGAAGTGTTGATACCTCTTTATAATGCCTTGATAAGATCACACTTGGATCCAGTTTTGGTCACCATAATATAAAAAGATGTTGACACTCTAGAACAGGGGTCTCCAACCTTGGCCCCTGGAAGCCTGGCGGACTTCAACTCCCAGAATTCCACAGCCAGGCTGTGGAACTCTGGGAGTTGAAGTCCGCCAGGCTTCCAGGAGCCAAGGTTGGAGACCCCTGCTCTAGAAAGAATGCAGAGAAAAGCAACAAACATAATTGGGGGTGGTTGAAGGTTAAAACATATGAAGAACAGTTGCAGGAATTGTGTCTAGTGAATAGAAGGACGATGGATGACCTGATAGTAGTGTTCCAATTTTGAGGGCCTTCCATAAAGAAGAAGAGGTCAACCTATTTTTCAAAGCACTAGAAGGCAAGACAAGGAACAATGGAGGCAAACTAATTAAGGAGAGAAGCAACCTAAAGCTAAGGAGAAATTTCCTGACAGGGGGAACAATTAATCAGTGGAACAATTTGCCTCCAGAAGTTGTGAGTGCTGCATCATTGGAGGTTTTTCAGAAATTGGACATTCATTTGTCTGGAATGGTATAGGGTCCCTTGCTTGAGCAGAGGGTTGGATGAGAAGATCTCCAAGATCCCTTCCAACTCTCTTGTAATGTTATTCTGTTATTTTGATCTTCCCACTTCCCTCTCCCTGGACTCTGTTGCATGGAGTGCCCGGGAATTAAACTTAACATGAGCCTTTACCATTTTAATAATATTTAGATCTGCAGCCTACAGCAGAAAATGAGCCAGAACAAATTTACAATAAGCACAGTAAAGTATCTTTCCTGGTGCACTTGGGGAGAAAGGGGAGAAAGATGTTGAATTGAGAAAGCTGCCCACAAGCAAAGCTTCTCCAAGGGTCCTTGGCTTTGCTACAAAGGCAATGACTTGTAGCTGATTGATTAAAAAATTCAAGCCGCTTCTCCTTTGAAGCCCTCAACGTGTGTGACCTCTCCATTAGCTTAAAGCTTTGAAGTTCAAAGGAGTCTTAGCAAAATCTTTAGCACCTAGGTGGGAAAATACCCTATAAAGAACATCCCTGGGTTTTTACTCACCTTTAGACACATACGACACACAAAAGATACAGAATCTGTGACCATTAAGGCACTAAATCACAGACTATCTACAAAATCCAAAGGAGCAATGCAAGCTGAATCCCAACTGACTACAAAGTCACTTGAGCAGTTTTTTGTTCATGGTATGACTGAATAACATGAGGATTTTCTTAGTCAGGGAAGACGGGAAAAGAGTGGCACAGAAAGCAGGTAAGCTGCCCCTGGTAGCATGGAATAATATGATTTTTCTGCTGCCCTAAATAACACAGTTCTATTCAGCCTGCATAAAAGCTAGCATTTAATTTCCTCTGTAAGAGCAAATGCCTACTTATTCAAATGTAAAGTGGAAGAAAAAGGTCTGGGACTTGCATTTTATTTCTTCCACAATAATCGAAAGTGGCATTTTTATCAGCATCTAGTTTCTCATAAGTTGGGGAAAAATGAACTGGGAAATGAATAGCGATGCTTCTACAGTGCAAAGATTGTGGAAATTTCTTGGAGGACTTGACCCCACCCAACCGAAACTTCCAGAATGTATTATGTCTAAATAAGAGGAAGTGAGAGCGTTTTCTGCAACTTGAAGGACAAAGATACCTCTTGGGGATTTGAAAGAACAAAGCTGTGTATTAGGAGATGAAGAATCCTCTGTCCTTGCAGTTAAACCAACCTGAGAGTAGTGGTTATATTTCATCTTATTATGAGCCTGAGGATAAGAGACTGTTCAACCTAAATAGTGAGGAAAGGAAAAAAAGAAGCCTTGCCCTTTAAGGAATAGGCAAAGTTCTTTCCTTTGTAGATTCAAATTTCCCAACTGGGAGAAATGCAAAATGATTTGGTCAGCTGCGTTGAAAGTCAGAATCAGTTTATTAATAGGAAGGCAGATAAGAAGAAATCTCACAGCATTTCTAGGATTAATCTAATCTTGTGAGTAGAGAAACCCTTTTTTCATACCCTTCAGATCCTTTGATTTTGTAAGTGTGAAGCCTTGAAGTCTTTGATTTGTGTGTGTGTATGTGATGAGTTCCTGTCTCTTGATATCGGGATCTCTTCCTGGGATCTTGATAGGAGTAATTGTTTTATAGTATCTGTTTGTTCACTTTGTAGCTGCTTGTTGCATTAGGTTGCAATATCCCGAGTTTCCTGTTAGGCGTTTTGGTTTTGCTTTTCACAAGTTTTTTATAGCTTGCCATCTATTTGATTTCTATGGGAAAGGATCTTAGCTAGTTTGTAGGGTTTTTTCGTCTATATCTCATGCCTGCAATTTTCTCTTTCCTTTTGTTGTGAAAAGTAAGCTGGCTCCAGCGATTTTAATAGCCCTCTTGGCAAAGAGTGGGGGCTGTTTTCCTAGAAGAGTGGGGAATTGCAACTTCCAAAAATAGGGCACCTATCATTCAATCTTATCAGCCTTGTCTTGATCTGACCATGTTTGTCTTCCAGATATCTTTATAGAACTTGCTTCTCAGTTTAGAAGCACGTTTATAGAAGGCTGTTTATTTATTTAAAGCAATTTTTTTAATCCTCCTCTTTAGCCATCTGGGCTTTTTCAGTCAGGTGGAAGAGGGGAAGAGACCTTCATGCCTGGAAAATAATGATCTAAAACACAACAGGAAGCTAGTATAGGGAAGAAAGAGAGGCAAAGATACATTCCAATATTGAGTCTTAAATTTGTGAGAAGGGACTCAAACCTCCTCACTAGTCAATCTCCCCATTGTTTACCAGGGCAAAAGGTTAAAAATTACAATCAGGACAAAAGGGAAGAAATTGCAATAGGCTTAACACAAACATTAAAATGTAGGCTAAAATTAGCCTCTCCAAGTGAACATTCCTTCCAGGATGCCAGAAAAAAAATTGGCAATTTTTTGCAGACATTTTTGCAGATTTTGCTGAGATTTTGCCTTGAGAAATTGGGTATGGCTAGTCTAGAGAAAAGAAGGACTGGGGTGTGTGTGTGTGTGTGACATGATAGCAGTTTTCTACTATTTGATGAGGGGGGTCAATTTATTTTCCAAAGCACCAGAAGGGCAGAATGGATGGAAACTAATCAAAGAGAGAAGCAACCTGGAATTAAGGAGAAACTTCTTAAAAGTGAGGACAATTAACCAGTGGAGCAGCTTGCCTTCAGAAGTTGTGGGTGCTTCATCACTGGAGTTTGTTAAGAAAAAACTGGTCAGCCATTTCTCTGAAATGGTATAGAGTCTACTGCTTGAGCAGAAGTTTGGACCATAAGACCTTCCAGTTCTATTCTGATTGATTAATTAATTCTCCTTATTAAGTAACAAAAGGTTCTTCTTTCCCCTAAGAGTCAAACTCAAGGCCTGCAGGGCCATCCTGGAGGGATCGGTGCCCACGGTGCATCTGCCAGTGAAAATGGAGCTCAGGAGAGTTGTGTGCGGACCTCCTGAGCTCCATTTTTGCTGGCAGAGGGTTGCAGGAGGCCATTGCAGCCAGAATCGGAGCTCAGGAACCCATTTTCACTGGCAAAGCATTCGGGCCAGCACAGGTACCCCGACACGAGTGATATCGAGCTGGCCACGCCCATTCTTGCCACACCCACCTGGCCTCCTTGAAGTCAAGCACAACCCAAATTGAATTTGACACCCCTGCCTAAGAGTGTCACCTACCACCTGCAATGTTAATTAAACAGAAACTGCAAACTCAGCAGAGAACCCAACCACTGAGTGCTCCCTTTTGGAAATCTGCGTAATTACATTTTCCCAGAATTCCTAGAGGATGAGCACTCTTTTCCCTGCATTTGGGGAATAAAGGCGAGACTTGCCTATAAAAGGAGCTATTAAGAGGGACTTAATTTGTGGCCACCTCTAATAGTCCTCAACTTCACCTCTGATTCCAGCAGCTGTGTATAGAAGCTATATTTTCTTTCTAACAAATGTAAAGATTACTTTTTAAATTATGACTACCTCGATTCCATTTGAAAGATAAGTGGGATTTAAGGCTCTGTTTCTTCCCTTGATTTACTTAAAAAAAACAGCCACTAAAAATGTCACAAATATTAATTGTTAAGTCCTGAGCATGGGCGCAAGGAATGGAGACGAGACATCGACCGGTGACTTCAACTCTTTATTGTAAGATAAGAACAGAGCAACTACTTGGGCAGCAGCAGCTCTTTTATAGAGCTGGTTGCTGTCAAATCAACCAATGAATTGATTTTACCACTTTTACAAGCATCCAATCAGAGGGGCTTATTAACAGCCAATCAGACTGGCCAGAAACGACCAATCATGACTCGCTATTCGCGGGCCAATGAGAAGTGCAGGATTACAAGCCTGCTGTAAAGTAAAGCTGTTTAGGGTTGTACAGCTGCGTTGCCTTAGTCCATAACACCCCTCCCCCCTAGGTTCCGTCTGAAGGGTGGGCTGACATATTCTCGTAAGTAGGCAGGTCGCTTCACCTGTCTGCTTGACCTGCGCTGTTCCACCGGTTTCTGTCCTGGCTCTGGTTCCGGTGGGCTGCCAGCTGGATTGGATGGTGAAAAATGTGGCCCTGGGTTGCTTTCCCTGCTTACGCCAATGCTGTCTTCCGGGTTCCCTGGATCCGTCTCCATCACAGTGCCGTCACACGGTGAGGCCACTCCTTGACTCGGTTCTCCTTCTGACGCTGAGTATCCCCTGGTTGGTTGTGTAGGCTGTTGGGTTTCAATTGTTATTTCTTCTTTTGCCTCCTCAATGTTCCTCCCCCCCCCCAGCTAGAGATTCCGGGGATGAGATAGGACTAGGTGCTAATCTGGAACAGAGTTGGTCTATGTGGCGTTTCCACATCTTACCATCTGCAGTTTGCAGGCGATAGGATTGGGGTCCCGTAAGTTGTGTTATGGTAGCCGGGACCCACAATGGGTCGCCTGAGAAGTTTTTTGCAAACACGAGGTCACCTTCCTGGAATGCCCAACACTTGCTGCTGGATCCTGGGGTTTGTTCCGGCATGTAGTTTGGGTGGAGGTGATCGAGATGTGAGCGAAGTTTCCGGCCCATCAGGAGTTCAGCTGGGTTTTTTTTTGTGGTACTGTTTGAGGTTATGTGCTGGAGAAGAAGCATGCGGTTTATTTTGTCATCAATGTCGCCGTGGTCCATTTTGTGCAAGGTCTTTTTTACAAATTGAACCATTCGCTCAGCCCTACCATTGGCTTCAGGGTGGGCTGGCAATGTTAAGGCATGACGGATGCCCCGATCTGCCAGATACTGTTCGAATGGCAGGGCAGTGAATTGGGGGCCATTATCAGAGACCAGGACATCCGAAAATCCGTGAGTAGCGAATAGCGTATTCAGTTTTTTTGTAACTGCGTCTGTGGTGGTGCTTTTCATCTTTTTTTGTAACTGCGTCTGTGGTGGTGCTTCGAGCCAGTTTGAATAGGCATCCACTGTTAGAAGGAAAGTGTGTCCTCTTGTGGGTCCCGCAAAATCGATGTGGATACGGGACCAAGGACCTCGAGGTGTTTCCCACTGAGTTGGGGGAGTTTTTGGAGGAGTGGAGCAAGTCTCCTGGCATTTGCTTCACTTTGCTACCCAGGTCTCTATCTGTTTATCTAACCCAGGCCACCATGCATAACTCCTGGCCAATGCCTTCATCCGCACGATGCCTGGATGTCCATCATGCAACATTTTTAATACTCTATGTTGCAATTTCTCCAGGATTACGACTCTGTCTCCCCACACTCTGCAGCCTTTTTGGGAGAATAGCTCTGTTTGACGATTCTTAAATGGCTTGAACGTGTCATTGGTTTCGCTGACCGGCCAACCCCATTCCACCCAGCTGAGGACTCGTGCCAAAACAGGGTCCTTTTTTGTTTCTAAGGCGATGTCTTGAGCAGTCAGCGGCGGCGATTTGAGGGTTTCGATTTGCAATATGGCTAAGGTTGGAGCTGGGTCTTCTATGATGTCTGGTAGTGGAGAGTGGCTCAAAGTGTCAGCATGGGGAATGGTTTTCCCCGGGCGGTGTTGCAATCAGTCATTGTAGGCGGCTAAAAATTCTGACCAACGTGTCATTCTTGGTGATAAGATATGGGGAGTTGGTCTGTTTCCCGCCAAAATACCAAGTAGCGGCTTGTGGTCTGTAATTATGGTAAAGGGTCTCCCATACACATATTCATGGAAACGTTTAATTGCAGATACAATAGCGAGAGCCTCTTTATCAAGTTGGCTATAGTTCCTTTCGGTCTTAGACAAAGTTCTCGAAAAGAACGCAATAGGTGCCTCATTCCCATTTGGTAGGACATGGCTTAAGATGGCTCCCACTCCGAATGGTGAGGCGTCACAGGTAACTGTCAAAGGTAGAGTCTCATTGTATTGCATTAATACAGCATAAGAGGTCTTTTACTTGTTGGAATGCCCTTTCTTCACGCCGTCCCCAGACCCAGGAAGCCTTTTTGTCGAGAAGTCTATGTAGGGGCTCGGCTACGGTCGCCTTCTGGGGCAAGAAGATGTTATAAAAGTTAATGAGTCTCAGGAAGGCTTGGAGGTCTGTCTTATTCCTAGGTCTCGGGGCTTTTTTGATTGCAGTTAGTTTTTTTTCGGTGGGGTGGATTCCCTGTCTGTCGAGAAGGTATCCCAGGAACTCCACTCTCTCCGTACAAAGTTGACACTTGTCCCTTTTTACCTTCAGACCAGCGTCTTTAAATTTCTGAAGAACTTTTCTGAGTCATTGTACTAATAACTCTTTAGTGGGGGCAGCTATTAGGACGTTGTCAAAATAAGGCACGACGCCTTTTATGCCTTGTAATAGTCTCTCCATTAAACTTTGGAAAATGCCAGGCGCCTCGCTTACTCTGAATTGGAGTCTATTGCACTTGAAGGCGTCTCTATGTGTAACTATTGTCTGGGCTTCTGCAGTTGTCGCGTCTACAGGTAGTTGCTGATACGCCTGAGCTAAGTCCAATTTTGTAAATATTTTTCCGCCACCTAGGGAATGAAGAAGGTGTTGAACCACTGGTACTGGGTAAGCACTCTGTTGAAGAGCATGATTTAGGGTGGCCCGGTAATCCCCACAAATTCTTAACGAACCATCTGGCTTCATGGGCGTTACTATTGGAGTTTCCCAGAGGGCATGGTCAATCGGTTCCAATACGCCCTGGGCTATCAGTTTATCTAGCTGCTTGTCGATCTTCGGCTTTAGGGCAAACGGTACCTGATGAGGCTTAAGCCAAATGGGAGCTACATCGGGGCTGAGATTTAATGATATAGGGGTCCCCTGGTACTTGCCTAATGTTCCTGTGAACATGTCCTGGAATTCCTGGACGTGTTCCCAGTCGTTGCTTCTGGTTTGGTGTATGCCGGCTAGTTCAATCCTGAGTGGGGTGAACCACTGTAACCCTAACAAACTGGGTCGGTCATGATCAACGACAGTCAGGGGAAGCGTCACGGTGCGGTCCTTGAAGGATACTTGGACGTGACTGGACCCGACAACTGATATTCTGTTTCCCTGGTAGTCTTTTAGGATGACTCGTTGAGTGCTGAGGTCCTGGCGGCAGATGGTAGGGATCAGCTGTTTGAGGGTTTTCCAGGATACCATCGATAGGGATGATCCTGAATCGATTTCCATCACGCACGGTCGATTCTCGATAGTAACCCTTACACGGATCTTTCTTGCATCGAATGATGAAGCGTGGCCAGTAATAATGGTTTGGTGGGCCTCTTCTCGTCTCGTTGAAGAGGTAGGTGCTTGGTTTCTGCAGTAGTAGTGGTTGTTCCATTGGTGGTTCAGATGGTCCCGGTTCTCAGGAGGTTTGCCTATCTCCCGACGGAGGTTGTTCTCCCTTCAGTTGGGACTGGGCTCTCACCTGCTTCTGCAGACCTTGGCGATATGGCCTCTTTTTCTGCAGGTACGGCAGAGTGCGTCGAGGAATTTGCAGTCTGATCGCGGGTGGTTTGCCCCGCTACCAGCACATTGGCACGGACGTCTCTGGTTCCTCTGCTCTCATTCCGAGCGGAGCTGGTTGACCTCCTCTTCCTCACTGTCTGAGGATGACTCGAGGTCTTCGTGATGGGTAGTGGTAGCATGCTTCTCAGTGGCAAGTGGGCTTTCATTAGCGAGTTGGCGAAGCGGTGCGTTCGCTTGGTGCATTCGAGCAGCTGACTTCCTGGTTGCTTCTGCGGCAGTAGTGTCAGCGATGATATCTGTAAGGCTGATATCTCCTTTCACCATCAGTTTACTCTATACGTGTGGTACATTTAATCCCAGAACTATGCGGTCTCTTAGGGCTTCTTCGAGGTTTGCAAAACCACAAAGGCCTCCTAGGTTCCGGAGGTCGGCTACGAAATTCCCAACACTCTCGTCCTTCCATTGGTCCCTCTGGTAAAATTCGTGTCTTCGTATCAGTGTAGGTACTGCGGGTGCGTAATGGGCCCGGAGGATTGGGGCAAAGGTATCCCAATCCATGGTTTTCACTTCCGGCGTTTTTGCCAGTGCCTTAGCCATTTTGAAAACGGCGGGGCCGCAATGAGTCAGGAACACCGCTCATTTCTTGCCAGGTGTAGCATCTTTTAAATTGTTGGTCTCTAGGAACATCTGGAAGCAATCTATATACGAGTCCCAGTCTTCGGTTGCTGGGTCAAATGGAGCAGGTGGTATGGCACCGCTGATCATCTTGCTGTTTGTTGCGTGCGCCCTTCAGCCACATGCTTTGTCTTGTTTGATGCATACTTAGTCAGCTCTATCGTCTCCGTATCCCATCCTCGTCGCCAGTGTTAAGTCCTGAGCATGGGTGCAAGGAACGGATACGAGATATTGAACGGTGACTTCAGACTTCAGACAATCAGACTGGCCAGAAACGACCAATCACGACTCGCTATTCACGGGCCAATGAGAAGTGCAGGATTACAAGCCTGCTGTAAAGTAAAGCTGTTTAGGGTTGTACCGCTGCATTGGCTTAGTCCATAACATTAATTTAGTTTGATATTTTATAGAATAGTATGTAGAGGGATGGTCTTACAATTTCTGAAAATGAACTAATGGTAACATACGGTTAATAACCCAATATTTTGTTAAAGAAAGCATTCTGTTCTTGCACATGGATGTGCCCCTATGTGAGATTGGAGTTATACACTGCATTAAGCCAACTCTGACTGATTCCAAAACACAAGTTTAAATTAATGCATGATTTAAAGCAGGGGCAAGCTATCTTTTTAAGAGAGCCTCGGTATCGCAGTGGTCAGAATGCTGTACTGCAGGCCATTTCTGCTGACTATTGGCTGCCTGCAATTTGGCAGTTCAAATCCCACCAGGCTCAAGGTGGACTCAGCCTTTCATCCTTCCGAGGTGGGTAAAATGAGGACCCAGATTGTTGGGGGCAATGGGCTGACTCTGTAAAACCGCTTAGAAAGGGCAGATAAACAGATAATTAGAGTTGGAAGGGACCTTGTAGGTCATCTAGTCCAACCCCCCCCCCTGCCCAAGCGGGAGACCCTACACCATTTCTGACAAATGGCAGTCCACAGGGCAGTCCACAGGGCTGTAAACAGTGGTGGAATTCAAATAATTTAACAACCAGTTCTCTGCCCTAATGATTTCTTCCAACAACCAGTTCACCAAATTGCTCAGAAACTTAACTACCAGTTCTCCTGAAGTGGTGTGAACTGGCTGAATCTCACCAGTGTCTGTAAAGCACTATCAAGTGGTATATAAGTCTAAGTGCTATTGCTATTGCTATTTTTCAGAGAGAGGGCTATATTTTGGGTGAGATCTATGGTGCCATTCTCCAATAATGTGATGGTTTCATGATTTGGGAGGATAAACATTTTTGGTCTGTTTGATCATCTGAGTGATAGTTTTAATAACGAACATAGTTGTGTCAACATTGATGTTTAATTTGCTAAAATATTGTATTTTGGGGCAAATTTGGGGCTTTGTGAAGATACGATGGAATATCACATTTGTTATATCATTTGTGTGGAATCCAGCCTTAATGCTGAAACTGAAGACCGCTCTCTCTACTGCCCTGGGAATATAGACTGAATTGAATTCACACACCATATGGAGGTAAAAATAAACCAATGCCAGCTATGTGTGAATCAAGATACGTTCTTTCATACCTGTCAACACCTGTAATGAAATGATTCCTCTTCTTCAAGCACCTTGTTCATCAACTGAGCGTGATTCTTTCTCAGCAAGGTTCTTCCCTCTTATACAGTTGAACAACTGAAACATTAATCCTACTCACCAATTTCCTTGCCAGGAATGTGTTGCTGATAGATGTGTTACTTATCTTGAATGCCCATCCCTAATCCTTTAAAAAAACAGGAGAAAAAAAAATCATCAGCTGTCTCTCACAGTTCGGAAATAGAGATGACCACAGGGTATATTTTAATTAAGTTTTAGGCAATCTTTTCAATTCATATCTCTTAGCGAAAGAACCTTGTTATCTTTTAAATGATAAAAGAAAGCATAGAATACTTTATTGTAGGGTATAAAATACTGTATCTGGCCAAGTGTGATTAGACACATAAGGAATTTGTCTCTTTTGCAGGAGCTCTTCATTGTACATGCAAAGCAACAGAGCAATAATAATCACAATAATAATATCAATAAGAGGGGTAGTAAAGAATATAAGAAGGATAATAATGCTATAGCCATAGAACATGGATTTAATGCATACTCATTAAACAATACTGTGAGAATTAGATGTTCAGCAGAGTAGCGGCATGAGGTAAGAAACTGCTAATGAGTCTATTTGTTTTGGCACAGAAATAACATGCAATGCCCTATAGCAGAGTCCCATATAGGGAGGAGTTGAAACAGTTTATGCCTAGCATGTGAGGGGTCTGTAGATATTTTCTCAGTCCTCCTTCTGATTTAAAGAATTCAGTACAAAAGTTTTCTAGGGAAGGCAAGCTGGTTGCAATTATTCTTTCTGCAGTCTTAATCAGAGTCTGTACTTGTTCTGTTTGATTGCTTAACCCAACCGGATAGTTATAAAAGTACAAATGACAGACTCAATCATTCCCCTGTTTCAAACTGTTTCAACAACTCCTGGGGAAGTCTGAGCTTCCTGGGCTGACACAGGAAAAAATGTTCTTTGTTGTGCTTTTTTAACGAGGGTTCTAATGTTAGGTGTCCATTTCAAATCCTGGGAGATTATAGAATTCCATAATCTGAAGGATTCTATTGCTGATACTGTGCTGTTGAATATAAGAAGAGGTGGTAGAACAGAAAGGCTCCACTCTCATCTCTACAGTTTTAAGCACGTTCAGCTCCAGATTGTTCTGGCTGCATCACAGAGCTAATTGTTCAACCTCTTGTCTATATGCAGACTCGTCACCATCTCAAATGAGACCAATGACTGTTGTATCATCTGCAAACTTCAGTATTGGGGGTTCAAGAAGTTGCAAGATGCAGGGCAGTCTCATGTTGACAGCATCACCTGCTGAATTTTTGCTTTGTAGGCAAACTTGCAAGTGGTCCAACAGCAGATCTGTGATTATTTTCAGCACTAACCTCTCAAAGGTCTTCATAACTACAGATATTAGAGCAACTGGCCTGTAGTCATTTAGCTCACTGATGAGGGTTTCTTAGAAACCGGGATAATATTTGAGTGTTTGAGGCAAGAAGGGACATAACACATCTCCAGTGATTGATTAGAGATACGGGTGAAGTTGGAGGCCAGTTGTTCAGCACAGACTTTCATACAAGAAGGAATTAGTCCATCTGGACATTGTGCTTTTCCAATCTTTTATCTATGAAATAGACCTCATCACACATCTTTTTCTAAGATCACCAGAGGTAGAGGGCTCAGAAATAAGAGATTTGGCTGCTGTTGGGGAAGGTAGCAGTAGATGACAAATGATCACTTATCATGTGTTTCAGTTAGTAGCCTTTTAGCTACAAAACCCATACCTCTGCGGATGAATACTCTTAGTAGAGATAACATTTGTGATGTTTAAGATAATACTTTCCAGTCAGAGGAAAACACTCATTTTATCCAAATTTCTTCAACTTAACACAGCAATTCCCATCCAGGAAAGAACTCTAACACAAATAGTAGATCTTGAGTTCGAGAATCTCTTGACAAACTGATTTAATCTCTCCACAAACTCTGCCAGGGAATGTGCCTGTTTTTTCTCAGTGGTTTCACACTCTGATAGAAGCACAGGAAAAGAGTGGACACTATACTGATGTGCCCCCCCCCAAAAAGACACATCCATCTTAAAAGGTTTTGTTTGCTAAGAAAAGAATGTGCAGCCACCTATTTAATTAACTGTCTCAAAGGGACAAAGACAAATTTCCCATACTTTATCAGTGTATTTCCTTGTACAACAATTAAGCTTGTGCATTTAATGCAGCATGGGAGCAAAGCAAAGCTGAAAGTTGGAATCATTAAAGAAGCACACACAAAAAACCAAGGAGTTGCTTAAAAAACAACAACGTGAAGACTTTTGTAAAAAGGTTATCACATCAGTTGGATACGATGCTTTTCCATGCATTTGCGTTGCATAATGCATAATAACAATATTTGTTGTTTTTAATTATGCAGTGGTAGCATTCTTAACTACATTAAATGGTGTGTATAAAACATTACTCTAGTCAACTATTCATACCTATTAAAAATGCAGCTAAGTCCACTTCCTTATTAGCAGATTGTAGCATCATCCAACAAATACTATTTGTGACATCATCCCACAGTTATGGAATTATACGTTTTTATTGCTTTAATGATAGCAGGGTAATGGCATCAATTATAAGGAAAGAAAAGTTTGGTCATGATTTTTAAGCCTGAATTAATTCTAGACCCCAAGGTTTGGGAGGAGTATAGTCCTTGAGGGAGACTTAAATTACCCATTAAAGCCTCATCTTCAGTCCTGATAAGCAAAAGTTACCAGAGATAACAATGTATTGATTTTTACCTTAATCAAACAAACCAATTTTATATTTCTTCCTTTAAAGTTTTGCTATCCCTTTTCAATTATTAAGAAATGAGGCAGATTTTGTGTGCCCATTGAAGCAAAATTACCATATCATTCTTTTGAAGTCCATTTTTAGATCAATCTTGGGCTTATGCAGTATTTTTTCTTCTTCTTCCATAACATTTTTAAACACAGTCTATCTATAGAGGCAAACTTCTGGGTCCATTATTCAAAAATATCCTTCAATATGTCCAATGTCAAAATATTTGCTTTGTTTGTATTAGTAAGTCAAATTTAACTGTTCTTTTCTAATTGTCATTTTTAGTAATCTTTAGTTTCTTGTAGTTATAGTGTCAATTTTCAAAACCCCATCTTATTGTTTTTTTATTTTTAAAGAATTCAGTACAAAAATATTTTTCCATGGGGAGAATACTTATAATTAATTCCAAAAACCTATTTCAAATCCACCTGGACCCTTCATACATTTGTATCTTTTCAAAATCAAAGTTCAATCATACTATTCCTGTATTAGCTCCCACTCCCATATTTTAATCCTTAAACTTGTATTTAAACTTATTTCACTAAGGATGAAGGAAACGTACCCGGTGCTCTAAAACCTGTTGATCCAAAGATACCTAATAGCTGAAAAGCAATTAAAAAGAAATATCTGGAAGTGAGAGAGGGCGGAGCTGGCATCGTGACGACACAGCATGCAATCTTGGAGGTCTGAGATCGCTGCTGATATCTTTGCTCCTGGACGGTCCATTTGGATCTAAACCGTCCCAAAGAGACAGTGAATTCAAAAAGCGCATCCTGTCAATCCCAGGGATACCGCAAAGTCCCTGCTAGATCCAGGAGAAGCTCTTTTTGCCAGCAGCAAAGAAGCAGCCATTAAAGCTCCTGAAGTTGGGACAGCTCCGAAACGAAAGAGAACGGAAAGAGAGAGTGTGCCGGTTTGGTGGGAACTTTTTCTTTATTTTAAGATTTGAAAGGTACACCCTAAGGAAAAGAAAGAATCTGTAAAAGTTTTGACAGAAGTGACTAAGCGGCAATTTTAAACAGGAATGTCAAAGTGATTTTTTTTTTCATTGCTGGATTTTCTACACACAATCTTATATTTTGAAACTGGACTGGTTTTTCCTCTTCTTTCATTTATGTTTTTTTTCTCCTTTTTGACTTTATAATATTTTAGACTAGAGACTCCCTTTTAGTTATTTTTTTAAAATATCTTTTTCTTTTTTGAATTAATTCTTATTATATTTTGCTTGGAAAAAGAAGGGGAAAGTGAAAGCAAAAGAAACTTTGTAACACTGCCAACTAGAGGCTTGGAAATATTCTATTTATCTTTTGACCAGACAAAGCTGAGAAAGAACTGAGACTTCTTTTCAAGGACATTGTTATTTCATAAGATAGAGGGAAGAGCATGGGAGAGTATTATTGCAGGTGTTCTTCTGGGTTTTTATCAAAAGCTGGAGTCTAGTGTTGAAGCTTATAGAAAAGAAAAGGTGATAAGTCTCTGGAGAAGAGAGTTATAACAAGAGCCTTGGATAATTAAACAAAGTGCAGTGTGCTCTTTTGATTTTTTCTAAGCTGCGCTACCCCTCATCATCAGTTTATTTTTTGTAATAGCTATTTGGATTTTTGGCTCTTTGGAACTTGTCTTTGTTTTTTTTCTTGTCTTTGGAAGTTAAATTTCTACGTTTGCTTTTTATTTTAAAGGAAAAGCTTTAGTATTAATGATTTCCTTCCTTTTCTTTATAAAGGAGTAGTCTTTTTTCTTTTTTTCTCTCTCCCTCCTTGGTATTTTTATCTTTCCATCTACCTTCCATATTGGTTTTCATTTATTTCTCCCTATTTTTCTTGCCTTCTTTTTTATCTTATGCATCCTTTTATATCTCTCTTAATTGGATTAAGGTGTTGAAGAACTTGAAGAATATTTCCTTTCTCTTTTTTAGCTTTTTATTTTTCATTTTTCCACCTTTTTTAGGATTTTACAACTTTTTCTTTTTTGTGCGTGTTTATGGTTTTTTTCCCTCCATTTTTGAATTTTTACTGCTTTCTAATCAATCAATTGGATTAAGGTATACAAGAACCTGAATTATTATTATTATTGTTGTTGTTGTTGTTGTTGTTACTATTTAGCTTCTTTTTTCCTGTTTTTATTTGGAATTGCAATTGGTTATTTCACAATTGGATTAAGGTCTAGAAGAACCTGAAGATTTTGAATTGCTCAAAATGAGTAGGAAACTAACAGCCCCTGGTTCCTCAACTTCTACTTCTTCCTCTCCACCATCGGGAGGGCAACATTCAATACAGACAATGTTACAGCAAGAAAAAGAACAAGAAAAAGTGACTCTGCAGATGATTATGCAAGGAATTCAAAATATCCAAACAAGAACAGAGAATATTAAAAAGAGAACAGAGAACATCGAACAAAGAACAGGGAAAACCAATGAAAAGGTGGAGAACATTCAACAAATGATGATGAAGTATGATGAGAGACTCCAAAAAATTGAAGAAGAAGATAAACAAAGAAACAAGATTGAAGATATTGATAACAGATTAACTGTGGTTGAACAAGATAAAAGTGGTATGCTGAGATGGGAGATGGACAGATCAGAATTTTATCTTTGATTCCAAAACATAGAGGAAGAAAAGGGACAAAACCTAGCTGAGATAATGATAGGAATATTGGCTGAAGCTTTGGAAATAACTGAAGAGAAGATGATGGATGGAATAGATGAGGTCTATTGAGTCTTCACAAGATATGCAATGAGAAATAGCTTACCAAGAGAAGTTCATATCAGATTTACAAAGAAAGCCATTAAAACGCAAATATTGCAAGTGGCAAGAGAGAAAACATTGAAATATAAAGACAAGGAGATTGTGATCTTGAAACAAATACCCAGAAGAGTGAGAGAGATGAGAAGAGAATACCAATTCCTGACCAAAATGCTATTTTAAAAAAAGTGAATTATAGATGGCTGATTCCAGAAGGTTTAATGTTCACATGGCAAGAACAGAGATATAGAATTGACTCAATTGAGAAACCTGAATCATTTTACACAGAATTTTTCAGAGGGAAAGAGGAAGAGGCAGAAAAAGAAATTTAACTAATTGAATTCCAAGAGGACTGCCAAATGACGACTGAAAAAGAAGAAGGTGCAGTAGGTGGAAAGGAGGAAGCCAAAGAACAACATGAACCAAGATCTACAAGAGCTATCAAACCTAACTACAAAATATAACCATGGAAGAGAAAAAAATTATTACAATTAATATAAATGGACTGAACTCAGCTGTTAAAAGTAGGAAAACCTTCCATAAATTAGATAAATTAAAATTTGATATAATCTGCCTGCAAGAAGTACATATTAAAAAGCAATATGAACAATTGTTGATACAGCCAAAATTAGGGAAAACTTCTTTGACACAATGCAAGAAAAGAGGAGTGGTTTTATACATTAAAGATATTATCCCAGCGAAATTGATTTATACTGATGACGATGGAAGAATACTAATGGTGGAAATAATGGACAATAATATGAAAACACTCCTGATTGCAATCTATGCCCCGAATGACAATCAAGAAGAATTTTATAAAAAACTACATATGAAAATAATTGAACTGGACTATGCTAATATAGTTATGATGGGAGATTTTAATGGAATTGTAGACAATAAACTGGACTATACAGCACAGAAAACAATAAAGCAAAACAGAAAGACCCTCGCTAAATCTTTTTCTTAATATGGTAGATGAAATAAACTTAAAAGATACATGGAGAGAAAGAAATGCTAAAACTAAACAATATACCTTCTACTCAAATAGACATTTAGAATAGATATGATATGGATGTCAACAGAATTGTAAGCTAATATTCAAGAAATAAATATTGAAACAAGTATTTGGGCAGATCACAATCCAATGACAATTAAATGGAAAGGACAAAGAAGAAGATTTAGATGGATGTTAAATAATACTATATTAAAGGAAAAAGACTTCACACAGTGGATGGAGAAAGAACTGGCTTTTTTCTTTAGAGAAAACAAAAAAGAAGATACATCAGTCCAGAATGTATGGGATACAATGAAGGCAAATGCTATACAAGACTTGATAATAGACTATACAAGGAAAAGAAATATCATGAAAAGATTAGCCTCTAAGGCATTAGAGGATGAGTATAAAGGACTTGAAAAAGAGCTACAGAAAATGCCACAGAAAAAGGACATTAAGTTAAAAATGGATATAACCAAACATAAAATGGGTCTAATAGAAAAAGAACTAGCACAGAAAATTACAGGTGCTAGACAGAACTATTTTGAAGATGCAATTAAACCAGGTAGATGGTTAGCATATAAATTGAGAAAGGAGAAAGAATCAAGGAACATATTGCAATTAATAGACGACCAAGGCCAAGTTTGTTATGGTAGTAAAGAGAAGAAGGAAATCATATGAGACTATTATGGGAAACTAAACACACAAGAGAATATTGATGAGGAAAGAGTTAAACAGTATTTACAGAATGCTAATTTACCCCAGATACCTAAAGAGATTGAAACAATGTTAGAAAGCAATATAACAATGATGGAGTTCACTGGAGCACTCAAGAAGCAAAATAATGGAAAGGCACCAGTCCCAGATGGACTTCTGGCAGAATTTTACAAAACATTGCATGAATCATTGAACCTTCCATTGCTAAAGTTATGAATGAAGTTATGTTAAAGAAAAGGATACCTAAATCATGGTCAGAAGCTTATATTACACTTGTTCCAAAAGAGGAGGCCGATCCATTACAAATCAAGAACTATAGACCTATTTCCTTACTAAATGCAGATTATAAAACTTTTGCTTCAATATTGGCAGAAAGACTTAAAAAATACTTAAACAATTTTATCCATCCTGATCAAAATGGATTTCTGCCAAAGAGACAAATTAAAGACAATATGAGAGTAATCTTGGACACTTTGGAATACAAACAAATGGCTTTGATATTTCTAGATGGCACATCCTGAAAAACAAATGGCTTTGATATTTCTGCACAGAAGGCATTTGATAATGTGAATTTGTGATTCATGATAATGTGAATTGGCAATTCATGTTATTACTGCTGGAACAGATGGGCTTTGCTAAAAACATTATTCAAGCAATAGAAGCTATATATCATAAGCAAACAGCAAAGGTAATGATCGAGGGAGAACTGACAGACTCTACTGATATAAGAAAAGGAACAAGACAAGGGTGCCCACTGTCACCTTTGTTCTTTGTGTTAACCTTGGAAGTGCTAAACAGAAATATTAGGGATAAAAAGAATATAAAAGGGATGAAAATTAAAAAGGAAGAATTTAAGTTGCAAGCATTTGCAGATGATCTGGTTTTCATTTTAGAAGACCCACTAGAAATAGCATCAAAATTGATAGAAAAGATAGAGACATATGGAAAGGTGGCTGGCTTAAAAATAAATAAAGATAAGACAAAGATCTTGACAAAGAATATGCTATCAAGACAAAAGGAAGAACTGGCAGATCTACTGAAAATCCAGGTCACAAATAAGATCAAGTACTTGGGGATATACTTGACAGCAAAGATGCAGTACACTAAAAAAGAATAATTATATCAAACTTAAGCAGCAGATAGCACTAGATTTGGCGAAATGGGAAAATCTACAACTGTCATTGTTAGGGATAACATTGTTTTACCCTAACTGGTTTAGGTAAATAATAATATGTAATCATAGTTTGTTATGTTAAAGTGTCTGCAACTTTAACTGTGGGACAGTAATTAAGGGAGTGGTTGTGAAAGCACTTTAAAAGAAGCAAGACGGTAGCTTGCTATCTCTCTGGCTTTGATGATTCCTGATTACTGCAAGGACACAACACTGCATTGCTCGAACGGGAGAGAAAACAAAGGACTGACTTGTAAGTGAATTGACATAGGATATTTCTACACGGACTTTGCTAACTGAATATCCCTGAATGGACTGACTAAATGATACATGACTATTGGACTGTTATTTTGACTATGCTATGAACTCATAATGGAATAAACTATATTTTTGATAGCACAAGCGTATCTGTTATTTTTACTGTATGTTAATAAACATACAAGCTTAGCTCACTCATTTATCTGTGTGCTTATCTGACTAAGCTGCACATTCTGTTTAGCTTGTCTCCCTAACCCTGGTTGGGGAAACCAGGCTTAACACTGGTTATGGGCCCAGAGGCTGCAAAGTCAGTTTAACTAGGATAAAACAGATTTATGTAAAAGTGAGAGTTTGTGTTGTTATACATTACAGTAACAGACAGCTGTGTTTTATTAATTATAGTTTTATATCCATATAAGAAAACATGGCACAAGTCAATTTACAAAGTTTGTCCCTTATATCCAAGTTGGATGGAACAAACTATGTATCATGGTCTATGAAATGTAGTATGCTTCTACGAAGAGAAGGTTTGTGGAACATAATTGAAAATCCACCAAACGTAGAAGAATGGGATCCAGAGGATGAGGAAGATAAATTAAAGATAGAAGAATTTATGCATAAAAATCAGCAAGCTATTTGCATTATTGCTTTAACCTTAACTGATAAGCAACTTGTTTATATCCACGGAGAGAAATTAGCTGTTGGGTGTTGGCAGAAGCTGAAGAGGATTTATGTTCGAGATAATGTTGGTGCTCACATAAATCTAACACGGAAACTTTTCAGTACACATCTCCATAAGAATGGTGATATGCTGAGTCATTTGAAAACTATGCAAAGCATTTTTCAAGAACTGCACGAGAAAGAGCTTATTTTCTCTGAACTACACCAAGTTTACATAATTCTATCTTCCCTTGATGAAACCTATGATAACTACGTAACTTCACTTGAAATATTGCCAAAGGAAAGCCTAACTTTAACTGATATAACTGGCAGATTGATTGAAGAGGCCAGAAGAAGGCTTGAAAGAGACGATTTAAGGAGGCAGCAACCTCAAAAAGAAGATAATGAAACTCCTACTGCATACGCAATTAAAAAGTGCTTTAATTGTGGAGGAAGAGGACATTTGGCAAGATTTTGTAAAAAGGCAAAGCACCAGAACGCTGGCCAGAATACTAAAAGTCATCAAAAGATAAATAAAAATTTAGAGTTAGCCATGTATAGTAACGGAGCTGTAAAAAATAATTTATGGGTGGTTGACAGTGGAGCATCTCATTGTATAACAAATGATTACAGAAATTTTATTAAAATGTCCAAGAGTACACAGCAGATATCGTTAGCCAATGGCTGGAAACTGAAAGCTAAAGGTCAAGGTATAGCATATTGTTCTTTTATAAAAGAGAATGTAAAAATGTTATATGTACCACAACTTAAGTTTAATTTAATTTCAGTTAGAATTTTGGTTAAACTAGGATATGTAGTTACATTTAAAGGAGATAACTGCATAATTGAAAAAGAAAATAAGAAAATTACTGCATCTTTAAGAGGTGAATTATATGTGTTAAATGATGATGGTTTAAAGGTGGCTAACACAGTTTATGAAAATAAGAAACCTCATGATGAATGTATTCACTTGTTACACTGAAGGCTAGGGCATTTAAATTTTAAAATGCTTAAGAAAACTGTTGAATTATCTAAGGGAATAAGTTTAAAACCTTGTAATAAGTATTTGCAATGTAATGCCTGTAATCATAGTAAGGCCAGGGTCACACCGGCTAATAGAGTTGATGGATTTACTACCAAAGAACCTTTAGAGGTAGTATTTGCAGATTTAATAGGTCCTAAAAAACCAAGTGTAGGAGGAGCTTGTTACATACTATGTATAATGGACCATTATTCTAGATATGGGTTTTGCTATTTAATGAAGAGCAAAACTGAAACGTATCAAAATCTCTTTAATTGGATTAAATTTGCAGAAAGGAAAACTAAAAAGAAATTAGTAACTCTTATAACAGATAATGGTACAGAATTTACAAATAATAAATTGCAGAACAGACTAAGAATGTTAGGTATTCAACATAAAAAGTCTGCACCATATAGGCCACAACATAATGCCTTTATAGAGAGAAGAGGCCAAACATTACAATCAATGGCACAAACTATGATGTCTGATTCAGGATTACCTGACAATTTGTGGGGAGAAGCAATAATGTGTGGTAATCATATATTAAATAATGTTGTTAATTCAAAAACAGGTGAATTACCATTCACACTGTGGCATGGTACAAAACCTGATTTGTTACATGCACACATTTGGAGCACCAGCATGGGTGCATATCCCTTCACAACTTAGACACAAAGGACAACATAGAGCTAAAAGATTATATTTTGTAGGATATACATCTAATCATAGATCTTATAGATTCTGGGAACAAGGTACATCTAGAGTTTACACCAGTGCTAGTGCAAAATTCCTAGAACAGGTAGGATGGAATAGATTAGAGCAAGATTTAAATAATGAAGTAATTGTTGAACCCTACAAAAGGCAGAAAGATCAGACTAGTTATAAGAAGATTCCAATTAAAGAAGAAGTCCATGAAGAGCAAATAGGACCAGAACAAGAGGAAACAGATAATCAGGAAGAGTTAGATAATCAAGAAGAGTTAATAAATGAAAGTCCACCTGTAAGTCCTGTAATACCTAGACGTACTACACGTATAACTAGACCACCTGATAGGTATCAAGCAAGTATAGTTTGCCAAGTAACTAAAGTTCCAACTAGTGTAGATGAACTTAGGATGTATTCTGCTAAGGATCAGGAGAATTGGCAAAAGGCTATGGAAAAAGAATTAAATTCATTAAAGGTAATGAAAGTTTATGAAGATGCTAAATTACCTCCAGGAGAAAAATCCATTGGGTGCAAATGGATATTTAAAGTAAAAACTGGAAATGATGGGACTGTTACCCATAAGGCTAGGTTAGTAGCTCAAGGATTTAATCAAACTGCATCTGATTACGATGAAGTTTTTGCACCAAGTCTTAAAGCAACATCTTTAAGAGCAGCATTAGTGTGGGCAGCTAAAAAAAACTATGTAATTAACCATTTAGATGTAGAAACTGCTTATCTACATGCACCATTGCAGCACACTATATATTTAAGAAAACCAGCAGATATAAAGGATAAAGTAAATGGTAATAATTGTTGGAAACTCAAAAAGAGTCTTTACGGGTTGAAACAATCTGGGTTTGAGTGGAACCAATATATTGTGAAAGAGTTAAACAATATAGGTTTTAAATCTGGTTTAGCAGATCCATGTGTGTTTAAAAGAGAAAATAATGGAACGGTGTCATTATTGTTATTATTTACAGATGATATTGCTTTGATAACTAAGACTAATAATGAAGCTAATGAGATTATATCATTATTAGCCAAAAAGATAAAATTAAAGCATTTAGGTGAAATTAAAAGGTATCTAGGATTGACAATTAACAAAGCAAAAAATGGTTTTAAGATATCTCAAGAAGATAAAATTTGCCAATTAATTAAAACGTTTAAAATGGAACTTTGTAAACCGGCAAAGACTCCAATGAGTCAGGAAGTTTGCCAAACTGATGATCAAAGTCCCAAATTTGATAAGTCCATATATCAATCTTTGATTGGCAGCTTATCATATATAAGCAATTGGTCTAGGCCAGATATAGCTTATAGTGTAAATCAGCTGGCACGTTTTAATTCAGATCCACAACAATGTCATTGGCAATCATTAAAGAAAATTTTAAGATATCTTAAAGGAACAATGAACCATGCATTGTATATAGAACCAAAGGGTGATTTGAGTCTTAGTGCCTATGCAGATGCAAGTTTTGCAACTGATATAAACACAAGAAAATCAACATCTGGGATGGCTATATTATTTGGTAAGACACTAATAGGGTGGAGGTCAATCAGACAACAGCATATTAGCTTGTCAACGATGGAAGCGGAATTTTCATGTCTGTCATTATTATGCACTGACTTGTTTTTGTACAAACAGTTATTATTAGACATGGGTATAACTGTAAAAGATTCCATTATTGTGTTCGAAGATAACCAAGCAGCTATAAAATTAGCTACTAGTATTGCTGTTAAAACTAGATCAAAGCATACTGATTTAAGATACTTAAATGTTAGAGAATCTGTAAAGAATGGGCTAATTAAATTGGAATACTGCATGACGGAAGAAAACATTGCAGACCAATTTACAAAAGCTCAAGGAGTAATTAAGTTTAAAGAGATTTGTAACAAATATGATTTAAAGATGTAAATAGTTATATTTATTATTATTTTCCTAAAAGGGGAGAATGTTAGGGATAACATTGTTTTACCCTAACTGGTTTAGGTAAATAATAATATGTAATCATAGTTTGTTATGTTAAAGTGTCTGCAACTTTAACTGTGGGACAGTAATTAAGGGAGTGGTTGTGAAAGCACTTTAAAAGAAGCAAGACGGCAGCTTGCTATCTCTCTGGCTTTGATGATTCCTGA
This sequence comes from Hydrophis major, assembly GCA_033807585.1. Classification (NCBI taxonomy): domain Eukaryota; kingdom Metazoa; phylum Chordata; class Lepidosauria; order Squamata; family Elapidae; genus Hydrophis; species Hydrophis major. The sequence continues at coordinate 142,224,737 of CM066331.1, forward strand.
TTACTGCAAGGACACAACACTGCATTGCTCGAACGGGAGAGAAAACAAAGGACTGACTTGTAAGTGAATTGACATAGGCTATTTCTACACGGACTTTGCTAACTGAATATCCCTGAATGGACTGACTAAATGATACATGACTATTGGACTGTTATTTTGACTATGCTATGAACTCATAATGGAATAAACTATATTTTTGATAGCACAAGCGTATCTGTTATTTTTACTGTATGTTAATAAACATACAAGCTTAGCTCACTCATTTATCTGTGTGCCTATCTGACTAAGCTGCACATTCTGTTTAGCTTGTCTCCCTAACCCTGGTTGGGGAAACCAGGCTTAACAGTCATTAATAGGGAGAATATCAACAATCAAATGAATATATTACCCAGAATTTTATATTTGTTTCAAACAATTCCATTTAGGCTTGGAAAAGATTACTTTGAAGATTTAAATAAAATTGTGTTGAAATATATATGGCAAGGTAAGAAAGCGAGAATAGAGTTAAAACTTTTGCAAGATGCTAGAATAACAGGTGGATTTGGTTTGCCTAATTGGGAATTGTATTACCAAGCTACAAATTTGATGTGGCTTAAGGAATGGATAACATTAAGAAATACTAGATTGTTGACACTAGAAGTATATGATCTGTTGTTGGGGTGGCATGCTTTTCTAAGGAACTAAAACACAGGGGTATTTTAGAAGACATTGTATACGAGAGTCTCTGTGGTTAAATTGGGAGAGGACTAAAAGACAATGTTATTTGAAAATTCCAGTCTGGCTATTGACTATTGAAGCATTTTCTTATCCTATAATATACAAAAAGGAACAAACAGTTAGATATGGTGAAATATTGAATGAAAAGAGTGAACTTAAATCTATACAAAAACTAGAGGAAAAAGGTATAAAGATGAATTGGTTTTCACATGCGCAAATACATTCAAGGTATGATAAAGACTCTAAAACAGAAGGTTTCTATGATAAACTGACTGACTTAGATAAGATTTTGACAGGTACTGATGAAAAGGTGATTAAAAAATTGTATGGATATTTATTAGAAATTAAAATAGAAGAAGAACAAGTTAAACTATGATTGCTTAGGGGAAGAATTTTGGATATGGGATTGATCTAGAGAAATGGCAAAAATTGTGGTCTCAAAATTATAAAATGACAATGTCAACAGCATATAAAGAAAATTTGTACAGGAAGATTTAGATTTTGACAATAGCTTTTTAGATTATCCTTCTCTGGTTTTTATGCCTTGCCTACTGTTCGGAATTAAGCAAACTTGTTAGCTTACAATTCTAATAGTTTTCCTTCCACAACAGGCTCATAAACTTGCACTTCTGACTGGCCCGCTGATAGCGGATCGTGATTGGTCGGTTTCGGCTGATCTGATTGGCTGATAGCGGGTCGCCGCTGATTGGACGCTCCCAGCGTGGCAAACTCAAATCATTGGATGTTGTGACAGCAGCCAGCTCTATAAAAGGAGCTGCTGCTGTCCTAGTATTTTCGCTCTGTTCTGAAGTCACTAATAAAGAGTTGGAGTCACTATTCGATGCCTCGTCTCCATTCCTCCCCCAGATCTAACACTGGCAACGAGGATGGGATGTGAGACAATAGAGCTGATTGAACACTCATTGAACGCTAACAGAGCACGTGGCTGAGAGCGCACCAATAGTGGCAGAATGACCAGTGGCCCCATACCACCCGCTCCATTTGATCCGGCTAACGAAGACTGGGACTCGTATATGGACAGGCTTCAGATGCTCCTGGAGAGCAACAACTTGAAGGATGCTACGCCTGGCAAGAAACGAGCTGTATTCCTGACCCATTGCGGGCCTGCCGTCTTTAAGATGGCAAAGGCACTTGCTAAACCAGCTGAAATCAAGACGATGGACTGGGACAACCTTGCCCCAATCCTCTGGGCCCATTATGCCCCAGCGGTGCCAACACTCATCAGGAGACACGAGTTTTACCAGAGGAACCAACAGGAAAGCGAGAGTGTTGGCGACTTCATCGCGGACCTCAAAAACCTGGGAGGACTCTGTGGCTTCGCAAACCTTGAAGAAGCCATGAGAGATCGAATTGTTCTGGGTCTAAAAGACCCCACAACCCAGAGCAAGATTATGGCGAAGGGGGACATTGGCCTCACAGATGTCATAGCCGATGCTACTGCAGCAGAAGCAACCAGGAAGTCAGCAGCTCGAATGCGCCGAGTGAACGGACCGCACTGCCAACTCGCCAGTGACACTACGCCCCTTTCCGAGAGGCACACAACGACCACCCATCATGAAGACCTCGAATCCTCATCAGAAAGTGAGGAAGAGGAGGTCAACAGACTCAGGTCAGAACGTGATCAGCGAGATCAACGGACTTTGTAAGCCCTCGTATCAGTGTGCTGGATGCCAGGGAAACCACCCGCGATCAGACTGCAAATTCCTAGACACCCTCTGCCGTTCCTGTGGAAAGAGGGGCCACATTGCAAAGGTCTGTAGAAGCAAGCGAGGGTTGAGCCCAAAATGAAGAGAAAATAATTTCCAGCAGACAACAGGCACCCCACCAGTAAATTGGGACCGCCCAAGCAACCAATGGAACCACTACTATAGAAATCGAGCACCAGCCACTTCTACCAGATGAAAAGAGGTGCACGAAACCATCGCCATCGGCCACACGTCATCTCTTGATGCGCAAAAAATCCAAGTAAAGGTCACCATTGAGAATTGACCATGCGTTATGGAAGTCGACTCTGGGTCTTCCCTATCAATGGTCTCCTGGAAAACCCTCAAACAGCTGATCCCTGACATCCGGCGCCAGGACTTCAGCACTCAGAGAATTATATTAAAGGACTACCAAGGAAATAGGATCCCAGTCGCCGGTTCCAGCCACGTCCAAGTCTCCTTCAAAGACTGCACCGCAACCCTACCTCTTACCGTCATCGATAAAGATCGACCCAGCTTACTAGGCTTGCAGTGGTTCACGCCACTAGGAATCGAACTGGCGGGCATCAACTAGACCGAAAGCGATGACTGGGAAGTGACCCTCATCCAGGAATTCCAGGACGTTTTCACCAAGAAGCTAGGCAAGTACAAGGGATCCCCCATATCATTTAATCTCTGTCCAGATATTGCGCCCATTAGCCTTAAGCCTCGTCGAATACTAAAACCAAAGATTGATGAACAATTGGACAAATTAATAGCCCAGGGCATGTTGGAACCGATTGACCACGCCCAATGGGAGACCCCAATTGTAACCCCCATAAAGCCTGACGGATCTCTGAGAATTTGTGGGGATTACAAGGCCACCCTAAACCATGCATTTCAGCAGAGCGCTTACCCCGTGCCTGTGGTCCAACACCTCCTTCACTCCCTTGGGGGTGGAAAAATATTCACAAAATTGGACCTAACCCAGGCGTACCAGCAGCTGCCCAAAGATGCAGAGACCGCAGAAGCCCAAACTATAGTCACGCACAGAGGTGCATTTAAATGTAATAGACTCCAGTTTTGGAGTGAGTGTAGCACCTGGCATCTTCCAAAGTCTGATGGAAAGATTGCTTCAAAGCATAAAAGGGGTCGTGCCATATTTTGATGAAGTCTTGATAGCCGCCCCCACTAGAAGTCTACTAGAACAGCGACTAAGAATGGTCCTCCAAAAATTTAAAGACGCTGGCCTGAAGGTCAAGAAAGACAAGTGCCAACTATGTACTGAGAGGGTTGAATTCCTTGGTTACCTTCTTGACAAACAGTGAATTCACCCTACTGAGAAAAATTAGCTGCAATAAAAAACGCCCCGAGACCTAGAAACAAAACAGATCTCCAAGCCTTCCTGGGACTCATTAACTTTTATAACATTTTCCTACCCCAGAAGGCAACTGTTGCTGAACCCCTGCACAGGCTCCTTGACAAGAAGTCTTCCTGGGTCTGGGGACATCGAGAAGAGCGAGCCTTTCAGCAAGTCAAAGACCTTTTAACATCAGATGCTGTATTGATACAATATAATAAGACTTTACCCTTAACTGTCACCTGTGACGCCTCACCATTTGGGAGTAGGAGCCATCCTGAGCCACATCCTGCCAAACGGTACCTAGGCGCCCATTGCATTTTTTTCCAGAACTTTATCTAAAACTGAGAGGAACTATAGCCAACTTGATAAAGAGGCTCTCGCTATTGTGTCTACGATCAAACGATTCCATGAGTATGTATATGGAAGATCCTTTTCTATAATCACTAATCACAAACCATTACTTGGCATCTTGGCGGGGGATAAACCAACTCCCCACATCTTATCGCCAAGAATGACATGCTGGTCAGAGTTTCTAGCTGCATATGATTACCAATTGCAACACCAACTGGGGAAAGCTGATGCCTTGAGCCGCTCTCCGCTACTAGAAGTCTAGACGACCCAGCTCCAACCCTAGCTACACTACAAATTGAAACACTTCCTTCACCACCACTGACTGCACAAGACATCGCATCCGAAACAAGGAAGGACCCTTGTTTGGCACGAGTCCTCAGCTGGGTGGAAAGAGGTTGGCCTGTCAACGAACCCAACGACATCTTCAAGCCTTTCAAACACAGGCAGACAGAACTATTCTCCCAAAAAGAATGTGTTTTATGGGGAGACAGAGTCGTCATCCCAGGAAGATTACAGCATAAGGTCCTAAAATTATTGCATAATGGACATCCAGGCATCGTGCGAATGAAGGCACTAGCATGAAGCTACGCTTGGTAGCCAGGTATAGATAAGCAAATAGAAACCTGGGTGGCCACCTGCAACAAGTGCCAGGAAACACGCTCAGCTCCACCAAAAGCACCACCAACTGAATGGGAAGCACCCCGAGGTCCCTGGTCCCGGATCCACATCGATTTTGCGGGACCCACCAAGGGACATACATTTCTCATAACAGTGGATGCCTATTCCAACTGGCTTGAAGTCCACAAAATGAAGAGTACCACCACAGAGGCCGTCGTTAAAAAGCTAAACAGACTATTTGCTACACATGGCTTGCCGGATGTCTTGGTTTCAGATAATGGCCCACAATTCACCACCTTGGCATTTGAACAGTACCTAGCAGACCAGGGGATACGCCACGCCTTAACATCACCAGCTCACCCTGCGGCCAATGGTAGGGCTGAACGAATGGTCCAGTTCATAAAGAAAACCTTACACCAGATGGAACAAGGGAATATCTATGACAAGGTGACCAGGATGCTTCTCCTTCAACATATTACTCCAAACAGCACCACAAACAAAACCCCAGCCGAACTCCTGATGGGCAGGAAACTTCGATCACATCTTGACCGCCTACACCCTGCCTACACACCGGAAAAACCCCTGGGTTCCAGCAGCAAGTATCGCACGTTCAAGGTAGGCGACCCGGTTTTTGCAAAAAACTTTACCGGTGACCCATTGTGGGTCTCCGCTACCATAACTCAACTTACGGGTCCCTGTTCCTACCATTTACAAACTGCTGATGGGAGACTGTGGAAGCGCCACATTGACCAGCTATGCTCCAGGCTGGCACCTACCCCATTCACAAGCCTTGAACTCCAAACCAGGGGGGAAGGGAAATCAAGGGGACCGAAAATGAACTAGTACCCAACCCAGTACTCGAAACCCAGCAATCAGCGCGACCAAACCTGGAATATTCACCTCTCGAAGAAGAGCCGGGGCAGATGGCCATCTCTCCACGAAGCAGCACGGCGGCATCAGCAACCCCAGAGAATCCAGATAACAGCCTTGACGGGAGTAGAGATGACAACCCCGAGTATCCAACGGAGAAGTCAGATCACCATTACCACTGAGTTCAACGAACAGCCCACCGGAACCAGAGTCTGGGCAAAGACTGGTGGAACAACGTAAATCAGGTAGACAGGTGAGGCGACCTGCCTACCTGCGAGAATACATCACCCCACCCTTGAGATGGAACCCAGGGGGAAGGGTTTTCCGTATTAAGCAAACTTGTTAGCTTACAATTCTAATAGTTTTCTTTCCACGACAGACTCGTAAACCTGCACTTCTGACTGGCCCACTGATAGCGGATCGTGATTGGTCGGTTTCGGCTGATCTGATTGGCTGATAGCGGGTCGCCGCTGATTGGACGCTCCTCGCGCGGCAAACTCAAATCATTGGGTGTTGTGACAGCAGCCAGCTCTATAAAAGGAGCTGCTGCTGCCCTGGTATTTTCGCTCTGTTCTGAAGTCACTAATAAAGAGTTGGAGTCATTATTCGATGCCTCGTCTCCGTTCCTTGCGCCCACTCTCCCAGATCTAACACCTACGATCCAAAAAATAAGGAAAGACCAGATAAAGAGAAAGGAAAAAACAGGACAGGAATCAAAACCAATTTGTTTATCTTTGGAGCTATGGTCTAGCATTGTGGTGATGAAAGCGGTGGTTAGAATGCAGTATTGCAGGCTAATACTGCTGATTGCCAGCAGTTCAATTCTCACTGACTCAAGGTTGACTCAGCTTTCCATCCTTCCGAGGTCAATAAAATGAGGAGCCAGATTGTTGGGGGCAATATGTTGACTCTGTAAACTGCTTAGAGAGGGCTATAAGGAACTGTGAAGCATTATATAAGTATAAGTGCTGTTGCTATTGTGTGGGCACAATAATATATGGTAATTTCACATAATTCCATACTTTATATTCTTTCTTGCAGGATGAGTAAATAATCACAGCCTCTTTGAAATATTTATATTTTTCAGGACTCAGCCTGTGGTTACCTTTATCTCAGCTGCTACAGATGTTATTGCTATTTTTATATTCTTACTGAAACAGTATGGATGTTTTATTTATATAGATATTGGATATGGCAAGCCATAAGTAACTTATCTAATTCCACAAGATAATGGCAATCAGAATCTAATACAATATTTTCCTTTCTCTTCCCTAGCAAGAAAAGGCCAGTTATTATTCAACAGGCAATAACTTGGTTAAATGTGAATGATGAATTAATCTCAAGACATTCATTTTTTGTTATTGACCCAGGTGTTTCCTTGCTCGTTAATGGATTCTAAGGTCTCATTACTGCTGATAATGAATAAGAACAGGTTTAAATTACAGGCATGAATTCCAATAAAACTAAGATTTAATTCTTGGTTTTCTTAGTCAGAATGGGTTGTTTTTTTTTTACCAGAATCGAGTGGGCTATTTTAAACATTCCAAAAGCATAATCATTATTTTTTTCTTCCTTTTATTCAAATTATAAATAATAAACACAGGATATTTTTCACTTTCAAAAGAATGTTTCTTGATGAATGTCGAGGAAAACTCCATATAAATAAGTAAATGCAATTGCCAGTGACTACAAAGTACACTGGAAATAAACCAAAGATCTAAGAACTTATCTATGCATTCATTAGTCTGTTATTAAGGACATTTAAATCATCCACAAGTTTTAACAGCAATGTATGGATTTTCATTTATATTGTTTTATCCCATTATAATTTCCACCATTACATACTCTAGCTAAAGAATTTCATCTCTCTTTAAAGCCTCAACATACTGCCATTATAACTCTACTTGATCTCATGTGTTAAATGGCTACCAAATAAATAAGACTGATTCTTATATCTGTCCACAGATTGATACAATAACAGGGAACAATTTTCTTCAGTCATCTTTGGTATTCATCAGAAGCTTTGCATTTCAGTCAAGATCACATATGACACCCATTATAGTCCAAATATTGTCACATCACATGACAAGAGTATTTTATGGAGTGACAATGTTCACACTTTAGTCATTCATATGTCACAGTTCATAGGAACAGAAACTACATGGGGAGAGAAGGGATCTTCCTAGTTTACAGGGCTCTGCAACCTTAAACACTCAGAGACATTTGGGCCTGTTTTTCCCAGAAAACAAAACACCAGGAGCCACAAAACCTGGGTGGGCATGGCCAACTCGACATCACTCACTCTCACTCAGTCACGTGACCCCTCAGCCATGCCTACCCAGGTTTTGTGGCTCCCGATGTTTTTTTTTTCTATGGGAAACAGGTATCTCTCTTTCTCTGTATCTCTCTGTGTCTCTCTCTGTGTCTCTCCTCTCTCTCTCTCTCTCTCTCACTCACTCACTTTCTCCCTCTGGAGCTGCAGTAGAGAGATGAAAGAGCCACATGCAGCTCCAGAGCTGTGGGTTGCTGACACCCGGTCAAAGGAAAGGTGGGGGTGATGTGTGTGGAATACTTTCAGACTTGCAAAATTCTGTAATTGTAACTACATAGAGCAAGGATTCATAATTGTACTTCTTGTCTGGATTATCTTGAAGGGCGAATATCAGTCTTGCAAGTTTGAAAGTATTTTTTTTCCACTTCTTTCCTCACAGGTGGGAATAGAGGTGGGTTGTCAAACAATGTCGGGTTGTTTTCATCAGCCCATGGTGAAATTTTACATACCACAGAAGCCTCTTTGTAATTTACAATAAAAAGATAATTCTGAAAAGCTATGTTAAAAATTTGGCCTCTGCGGATGGCAGATGATTTTCCTTCTCTTACACTCTGCCTGGATATGGAAGTTGCTAGGTCTCAAAGAAGCATTCAAACTGAGCTAATCTACCCCCATTTGGCTCATTGCCCTGTTGGAAGGCATGTCTCAAAAAGGGGAGGTGGTCCCACTTACAAATGGGCTTCAAAGAGCAGCTTTGAATCTTCATTAAAGCAAACAACCCTTCAAAGAGCCTCCTTAGTGATATTAAATCTCTGGTTTTTAAATACTGGCCATTAAAATGGTCCAAAGACAATAAGAGCCTTAAAAATAATGTGAACATGAAAAATAATGTGAGAGGATGGCCTCTAAACTCCAAACAATCAGAGCAGCTTCAGAGAAGGTTCAAACAGTGTCAGAAAGGAAGTAGCCTCAAACTTTTTCCCCCCTCCTCAATTCTGTTCAAGATTGCCTCAGTGCAAGCCAAACTGTTAATTAAAAATGCAGCAAGGTAGGATATTTCAGTCCTAAAGGTCTATTCAGTGCAGTTAAATAGTTCAATAATTGTAGCTGACAAACAGCTGCGGCATGAGCAAGCCTACCAATAGGAAAGGTGCACCTTCAGGCACCATAATCTGTTCCATCTGCCTTCGAGTTGGTTGTGGTCAAGGAATAATTTGCGTTAGCCCATGATTATCCCCCTTTAACAAAAGAGGAAAAGAGGAAGAGGGAGGGAGGGAGGGAGTATTCTCTACAAGGCTGTCTTTTTTTTCATTTTAGCCACTTCATATGCCTGGAGTGTTCCTGCCAGGTTTTCTTTTTTCCCCAGTTGGTTTTCAGCAATGCTGGTACAGAAAAGTTGGAAGCCATTTCAAATTCAGTTCTACCTCTGTCTGGCATAGTGGATAAATCCATTTTCTGTCACCATGTAAAAATTTGGAATCCATAGAGGTGCAAACTAGACAGTCCATTGCATTGCTCAATTCCTTGCATTTTAGTAATCCAAAAGAAAAGCCCAGTTCAGAGCATTGGGATTCTAAATATCTCTATATAGAGCTTTTTTAAACAAAAAAACAAAAAAAACCCAACCAACTAACAAGGAAAAAAAAATTGTCTTAAGCAAATGGGTAACAATTTGAAGTTTCTGATTTAAAACTTGCAGAATGGGGCTGTCCATGATCAGAAAGTTTCATTCTCTAAATGTTTTACATGCAAACAGAGATGGATGGAGAGATGGACCACATGAACAACAGGATTTCTGTAAAGTTTGCAGCAACAAACACTTTTTTAAAATGCTTCTTTATCTTTCATATACCCTCAGTTCAGAGGTTGTATTCAGCAGGTTCTGACCAGTTCTGCAGAACTGGTAGCGGAAATTTTGAGTAGTTTGGAGAACCGGAAAATACTACTGTTGAGGTAATTCCCCATTAGGAGAATGAGTGCACACAGGGAGACATAATGAGAGTGGTGAGGAATAACACACAACCAGCGCACAGATACACTGTGTCATAAAATGTAGGTTTTTACTTCCAGTAAATGGTTAAGCAAAGTCCAACAAGCAGTCCAAGTCATACACATTTAAAGCAGTCAGTTTTTCAGTCCAGGGATAATCCAAATATCAAGGTCCAGTATCATAAACAGTTCAGTAACAGACTTACAGCAATCCAAGAAGAACAACGATCAGCAACAGTCAATAGGGAAAAATTCAGGAACCAAAAACAGCGAACATCAGAACATCAACCAACTAGCAACTATCAACAACAGGACTAAAACAACCCAGGTTTCTGGCTCCATCTTATGGCTGTTTGAGGAACCACACCCAATTACAATTTTAGCATTCCCTTAAAGAGACAGTATTAAATCTGTCTCCTGGTTTATATATTTCCAACCCAACTGTTAGGTAACTATCAATTCCTAACAACTACCTCTGACTGGCCCTGTCCTCATCTATTCTCTGCCTCCCAAGTCCCAGATGATTGGGTGGGTCTTCTTTTGTTGCCCTGTACAGGAGAACAGAGCTGGAAAGCAGATTAGTAGGGTGGGGAGGGAATGGGGCCTTTACAGTATTCTTCCCCTGCCATGCCCACCAAGCGATGCCCACAGAACCATAGTAAAAAAATTTGAATCCCACCACTGCCTCAGTTCCTATGTTGAGCTGTAAGTGATTAGCAGCAATTATTAATATGCTTGGCAGTTACCTTTCTTACTGATTTACAGACTGCATTTGAGTGTTGTCAGATAACATCTGAGAACCCTATTTATCTAGTGGCTGGAAGGAGGGACAACTGGCAACTCTAATTGTAGTTGACAGAATACAGAACACAAGACCTTTTCTCCATCAGCTTCTCATGCTCTCTCTTTTTTCAAGCAGATGCTGCTACAGTTTCAGGCACTTGTCTGCTAATTCCTGGTCCCGAAAGAATTTATTAGGAAGTGCACCTGTCAGCAGAGACATGGCAAATATGTGCCAATGCATGTCAAGGATAACGAGCAGCAGAAATGCCACAAAGTAAGTTCTTGCCTGTCACTTGAAGACTGCTTCCCAAAGTGAGAAATTACCCAGGAAAGGTTCCTGTCACTTTACCAGGCCTGACAAGTCCTGGGGCTGCAGTTGCCAAGGAGAGGTCATATTGGAGAAAGTACCAAGATGTATCCCTGTCCAATTGCTTTAAAGCTGACATGTTCCCTTAATCCTAAAGCCCAATAATGTTTTTTAACCTCCCAGGTTCATTTCATGGGCTCATACTTGATTAGATCACTAAGGCAGACATGGCAAGTTGATGATTTGGATAAGATACTTCTGTGATAAATCACAAACAGGACAGCCTGTCAAAATGAATAATTTGGTTTTTCATCTTGTTGGTTGGCATGTTTTTATTTTTTCCCCTGCATTTTGCCAACTTTCAATTCACACAGTTTGACCAACTAGTTAGCAGCCATGATGAAGGCTCATAAATAATACAGACCAAGAAATCACATTGCTATGCTCCTAGTGGAATATCTGCCCAGTGGTTCAGAGGAATGCATTACATTTTGAAGATGAAACCCTACAATATCCCATTCTGACCTAGAGGTACAGCATGCTAAGGATAAAGTAGAGGTCACAACAATGGCTTGCTGGGGGTTGGGGACCATTTCTGACAAAGAGTTACTTACTCCAATTTAAGAATATTACCAGTAATGCAGACCAATCCAAGATCAGAATGAACTCTATATAATTTACACACAATTTTGGGGAATCCATTTTGTAGAGAAGTCTTTGGGTTTCTCTACAAAAGAGGGAAATCCTTGTAGGAAATCCTTTGGTTTTTCAATACTTCAGGCAGTTGATTATATACATTTAAGAGTTTCATTCTGAAAACTGCTTGCTGAATTTTCAACAGAAAGAATAAAGAGATACAAAAATATTATATATTCATTCATTTATTTATATTTCTCAAGCACTCAAGCTCCCTCAGAAAAGGGTTCCAATAATTGATTCAAATCAATGAACTTAATCAGACCTTAATTAATTAATTCATGCAACTATATCAGTTTGATATAGCAACCCTCTATAACTCAATTTAAGACCATCACCCAGAGTTCCTGCAAGTCAGGCAGCATATACACATTTAATAAATAATTATTTTCACAGCTTAAAAGCAATCTGAATGGCTCATAACATTTAAATAATCATTGGAATCTATATCTGAATGGGAATAAGAATTGTACATGAAGAATTGGTATTTAAACCAATTTCAAACATTCATAACTGAAACCATATGGTTTAGATATATTCATACACAATTAATTTGATTAAAAAATAATCACAGCACCATCTTATAGAAGCATATTCTAAAAGCCTATGGAGTTCAAAACAGATAATGCTATAAAGCTGCATAAACTATTCCACAGTGTTTTCAAAATTATATATTACTTCCTGATTTGTATATTATAAGATATGCATGGACCTCAAGATGTTCAGAATCAAAAATCCATACATTATAAAAACTAAAATTTCCTGATTCTTTGATATATCAAGTGATTTGTATTTTGTGTCTTCACTATTCTGCCCAAATAACATCGTCTCTTACCAACTACAAAGATTCTCTATGAAATACGGAGGGTTTATTAAAAGTAATGCTTCCACTTCTATAATTTCAGTGGAAAAGGAATTGATTCTGTGATCCATTTATTTCTTTTGTTGCTGCCCATCAGGAGTTTTCTTCAACACCAAAGTTCAAAAGTGTCAATACTCTTTCTAGCCCACATCTTCAAAGTCCAACTTTTGCTTCTATAGCATTAGAAGAAAAAACATTGCCTGTACAATCCTGATCTCTGTAGGTCATAGCATCTGAATATATTTTTTTCAAGACCTGCATTGCTATTATATCAAATGATATTCTGCAGCATGTTTCTTGACTGCCGGTTCCTTTATTGTTGATTTTTGTGTGTGTGCTTTCAAGTTAATCTTGACTCCTGGCAATTGCCTAGAAAAACCCATACAACTTTTGTTCTGTACGGTCATTTACATTCTTGTAAACGCCGCGCTGTGATTGGTCAAAGCGTTCAGGGATCCGATTGGTCGAGCGAGCCGCTCTGATTGGCCCGCTGCAGATCTCCCGCGATTGGTGAAAACTAATTGCGGGAGATTCAAAGTGGTGCCATTGGTCGCGGCCGCCATGGCTTGGGAATAAAAAGCCGCTGTTTTTTCCCCGGAACCCGAGCCGTTCTCGGGACCAATAAAAAAGCTGAACCAAGTCACTGAGTCCTGGTCTCTTTGCTTCGCCGGACACAACACTGGCGACGAGGATGGGATCCCAAGGCTAATCCCCCACCAACACGTGTCCGGAGGAAGCAAGACCGACAAGATGGCCAGCATCGCACCGCCCGCGCCCTTTAATCCCGCTACCGAGGACTGGGAATTATACACAGACAGATTCCTCATGTTCCTCGAATGTAGCAACATGAAGGACGCCACTGGGCTGAAGAAAAGAGCCGTCTTCCTGACACACTGCAGGCCCGCAGTGTGCAAGATGGCAAAAGCTCTAGCAAAACCCGCGGACATCAAGGAGATGGACTGGGCCGACCTCGAACCATTGCTCCGGAACCGCTATGCCCCCGATGTGCCCACCATCATCAGGCGGCACGATTTCTACCGGCGGGACCAGAGATCGGGTGAGAGCATCAGCGATTTTGTGGCTAAGCTATGAAGCCTAGGGGGCATGTGTGGGTTCTCAGACATGGATGAGGCCTTACGGGACCGCGTCATACTCAGACTCCGAGACCTAGTCCTACAGAGCCGACTGATGGCCAAAGGCGACATCGCCCTCACCGACGCCATCGCTGAAGCCACCGCAGTCGAGGCAACCTGGAAATCGGCGAACTGCATGCGGAGACCAGACACCGGAGACCGCACCATGACCACCAACCCAGGACGGGCGACCGAGGCCCAACCGGAAGCAAGTCACCGCGAGACCACCACCCATCATGGCGAATTTCACTCCGCCTCTGACACCACGGATGAGGAGGAGGAGATCCACTGGCTCCAGACGGGACGTGACCAGCGAAATCGGCAGAGTCGTAAGTCGGGGACCGCATATGCCGGGTGCGGAGGTGACCACCCTCAAGCAGAGTGCCGTTTCTTCGATGCAGTCTGCCGGCACTGTGACAAAAAGGGTCACATCGCCCGAGTCTGCCGATTGAGGAAGGCCTACAGCCCCAGATGGCAGGACCACAGTGAGCGGAGACATGACAGCACACCCCCAAGAGCCAGAGATCGCCAAGCCAACAGCCGATGGGACCGGAGCGGACAGAACCGACAAGGTGGCGAAACCCGGCGGAAGGAGGAAACCCACCAGATGGTCATCATCGGCTACGCATCAACCACCGACACCCGAAAGGTCTACGTGGAGGTAGGCATCGAAGGCAAGCCATGCAAAATGGAGGTGGACTCCGGGTCCTACCTCTCCATGGTCACCTGGCAAGAAATCAAATGCTTGGTGTCTACCATCCACAAGAAGGGACTGGGGAACCAGAAACTAATAATCAAGGACTACCAGGGAAACCGCATCCCGGTAGTCGGAACCGGACAATTCAACATAACATTCAAGGGCTGCACTGCAAAGCTTCCCCTTACAATCATGGACCAAGACCGACCCAGCCTTTTGGGACTACAATGGTTCGCACCGCTCGGAATCGAGGTCACGGGCATAAACCACACTGCAGAGATCGATTGGGAACAGCAACTGGCACGGGACTTCCAGGAAGTGTTTGACGGCAAGTACCGAGGGCCCTCTATTTCCTTCAGCTTAGACCCCAACATTCCCCCGATATGCCTAAAACCAAGGCAGGTACCCTTTGCACTCAGGCCAAAAATAGACGAGCAAATTGACAAGCTCGTCAAGCAAGGGGTCCTACAACCAATCGACCACGCCCAGTGGGAGACCCCAATAGTCACCCCAATCAAGCCCGATGGGTCGGTAAGAATCTGCGGGGACTATAAAGCCACCCTAAATTGCGCCTTACAACAAAGTGCCTATCCCATCCCAGTAGTGCAGCACCTTCTACACTCACTGGAGGGAGGCAAGGTTTTTGCGAAGCTTGACCTGACGCAAGCATACCAACAGCTGCCGGTCGACGCAGAAACCGCCGAGGCGCAAACCACAGTCACCCACCGGGGAATGTTTCGCTGTAACCAACTCCAGTTTGGAGTCAGCGTGGTGCCTGGAATTTTCCAGAGCCTCATGGAGAGACTTTTTCAAGGAATTAAGGGGGTGGTGCCCTACTTCGATGACGTGCTGGTGTCGGCAACCAACCAGCTAGAACTAGAGGGTCGTCTAAGGGAGGTACTAACGAAATTCAAGGAAACCGGGCTAAAAGTGAAGAGAGAGAAATGCCAGCTTTACACAGAGCGGGTCGAGTTCCTAGTATACCTCCTAGACCGGCACGGCATCCACCCAACCGCAAACAAAATCAGAGCCATTAAGGAGGCCCCCACGCCCAGGAATAAAACTGAACTGCAGGCATTTCTGGGACTGCTTAATTTTTGCAATGTTTTCCTGTCCCAAAAGGCAACCGTGGCGGAGCCTTTGCATAGGCTTTTGGACAAGGTGGCCACCTGGATTTGGGGGAAACATGAGGAAGCCACCTTCAGGAAAACCAAGGACTTGCTCACCTCGGATGCCGTCCTCATCCAATACAATGAGACCCTACCACTTGCTGTCACATGCGACGCCTCACCCTTCGGCGTTGGCGCTGTCCTCAGTCACACACTCCCAGACGGAAGAGAAGCACCCATCGCTTTCTTCTCGAGGACACTCACCAAACCAGAGAGGAACTATAGCCAACTGGACAAGGAGGCCCTGGCCATCATCACAGCAGTGAAGAGGTTCCATGAGTATCTCTATGGCCGCACGTTCACCATTATCATAGACCACAAGCCACTGCTGGGCATCCTGGCAGGGAACCGGGTCACCCCAAACATCCTATCTTCTAGAATGACAAGGTGGTCCAAATTCCTTGCCGCCTACAGCTACCGGCTCACACACCGACCCAGTAAGACCATCACCCATGCAGACGCCTTGAGCTGCTCGCCATTACCCGACCTAGACACCGACCCAGCACCCACGACGACCACCCTCAGCATAGAGACTCTGCCTGATCTACCCATAACCACATCAGACATTGCCCGAGAAACTAATAAAGACAAACGTCTGGTGTGGGTGTTACATTGGGTAGAAAAAGGATGGCCGGAAAAAGACAACGATGAAGCATTCAAGACATTCCGGAACCGGCAAACAGAACTCTCGCTACAAAAAGGGTGTGTACTTTGGGGGGATAGGGTTGTTATTCCGGAAAAGCAACAAGGGAAGGGCACCCGGGCATAGTTAGAACGAAAGCTCTGGCCAGAAGTTACGCTTGGTGGCCAGGGATGCACAAGCAAATCGAGGCCTGGGTGGCAAGATGTGAACACTGCCAAGAAACCAGACCAAGCCCTCCCGTGGCACCGATCCTGGAATGGGAAACCCTCAGGGGACCATGGTCCAGGATCCACATAGATTTTGCCAGGCCCACTAAGGGACATACATTCCTTATAACGGTAGATGCTTACTCCAACTGATTGGAGGTAAGCAACATGAAAACCACCACCACGGAGGCCGTGACCAAGGAACTTAGCAAGCTATTCGCAACCCACGGCCTCCCAGATGTCATCGTGTTGGATAACGGGCCCCAATTCACCTTGCCAGAATTTGAAAAATTCCTAGCGGAACGGGGCATACGACATGCATTGACAGCTCCGGCACATCCGGCAGTGAACGGAAGGGTGGAATCGATGGTTCAATTTACGAAAAAAACCATCCAAAAAATCGAACACGGGAAAATCCAAGAAAAAATAAATAAAATGCTCTTCATACAACATATAACCCCGAACATGACAACGAACAAAAGCCTGGGAGAGCTACTAATGGAGAGGAAAATAAGGTCCCCACTTGACAGGCTGCACCCCACATACAACCCGGAGAAACCCCCAAACTCCTCTAGCAAGCACCGGTCTTTTGCACCAGGCGATGCCGTCTATGCAAAGAACCTAATCGGAGACCCACTGTGGGTACCAGCAACCATAACCCAACTAACAGGTCCCCGCTCGTACCAGCTGCAAACAACCAACGGACGAGCCAGGAAAAGCCACATTGATCAACTAAGATCGAGAACAATCACAGGAAACACAACCGACACGCAACCAAACACAGACAATCCCCTTAATACAAGCCAAGAGGGGAGGGAATACCCCGGGAACCAAAACCCAATAGAAAGAAACCAGCAAAACTTACCAACCGACAGCCAGCTTGAAGCCTCATCAGGAAGAAGCAGCCAGGCCAGCTCAACCAGCCCAGAAAGATTAGGCGGGAGCGGCGGAAACCGCAGCTCAACCAGCCCGGGTAGACTGGGAGGGAGCTGCAACAAGAGGCCCGGTGACACCTTCCAGGTGGTTCCATCGACGAGGCCGAGAGCAACAGAGAACCCGACCAAACCGGTTGGGAGCCAAATAACAACTAACCTGCGCAGGTCCAGTAGGCAAGTATGGAGCACCGCCTACTTACAGGACTATGTCACGTTGGACTGAACCAAGAGGGGAGGGGTGTTCTGTACGGTCATTTACATTCTTGTAAATGCCGCGCTGTGATTGGTCAAAGCGCACAGGGGTCCGATTGGTTGAGCGAGCCGCTCTGATTGGCCTGCTGCGGATCTCCCGCGATTGGTGGAAACTAATCGCGGGAGATTCAAAGTGGTGCCATTGGTTGCGGCCGCCCCAGCTTGGGAATAAAAAGCTGCTGTTTTCCCCCCAGAACCTGAGCCGTTCTTGGGACCAATAAAAGAGCTGAACCAAGTCACTGAGTCCTGGTCTCCCTGCCGTGCCGGACACAACAACTTTCTTGCAAAACATTTTCAGAAATGGTTTGTCATTGCCTTAGTCCTACAACCAAGAGAAAATGATTGGTCCAAAATCTGCCAGCTGGCTTCATGCCTAAAGAACTAAAACTCACAGACTCCCAGTTTCTAGTCTGGTGTCTTTAACCACTAACCAATTGCACCAAGGTGTCTCTTATTGATGGTAGTTAACAGTTGATAGGAAGAAGATGTCCATCATTTCAGTGTTTTCATGACAATTCTAAGACTAGTTGCTCTACCTGTCATTATTTTGGTCCTTTTTACCGATTATTTTTATTTTAATTTTTTCACTATGCTTCTTGACTTTTATTGCTAGGGTTTGAAGATCCATTGCAATTTTTGCCTAAATTGGTGTAATGTCATCAGTGTAGCCCAAAGTTATTGATATTTCCTCCTCCGACTTTAAAACCATGCTTATCTTCTTCAAACCCAACTTTCAGCAGTTTATATATGCAGCACATACTGTACTTCAGCTTCAACCACAACAATATAAGAGCACACAATAGATACAAACTCAAGGTAAACCGCACGAAACTTGATTGCAGGAAATACGACTTCAGCAACAGAGTGGTCAATGTCTGGAATGCTCTATTTGACTCTGTAGTTTCTTCTCCAAACCCCAAAAACTTTTTTAGATTGTCTACTATTGACCTCACTCCTTTCCTAAGAGGTCTGTAGGGGACATGCACAAGCGCACCAACGTGCCTACCATCCCTGTCCTGTTGATTCTTTTTATTTTTCTTATTTGTATCCATTTCATGTATTCATAACCATGTTTAAACTTATACCTGTTATCTAATAATTGCTTGACAAAATAAAATAAATAAATACATTTTTAAAAAGCACTTATTGACTTCTTTTGGGCTTTTTCAACTATCCTGAATACATCAAGTTCTTCATTCTTTTCTAAAGCTACCTTGAACAAATATATAAAATGTCTGTCCTCATGTACTCAGAAACAATATCTCCATCGTACTACTCATATAATTACTTTTATTTTTAGATGATGGTTTCTCCACAACAGCATGTCACCCCATTAATTAGACCACGCTACAGGAAGGCTAAAACTACTTTTATTGAGATTGGCTGTAATTTTCTGGCCAAGGCTTCCTGAGACTGTAATTAAGCACATGCTGAGTTAAAATAACTCTTGCTTTATTTCAACGCTGGTAATTATGTTCATTCCCAGCCTGTAATAAGTCTCAAACAGTTCCTCAAGATAAGCACCCACCTTTCTTTCCTTTGAATTGCTGCCAACAACTAAAGTGCCAAATTAACTATAAAAAGCCAACCAAAGTACAAAGTCCACACAGAACTTCAAGGTTTAATCCAAACAGAGTGAACGACTTTGCTTCCTGTAAAGGTTTCTCTACCTTTGCATTTCTTTTATACCTTATGGGAGGGGTAATCACCTCCAAACTTTACTCCTGAGTTGCCCCTTTTATCTTAGCCACTCTTGCCTTCTGGCAGCTCTGTACACACACGCACTGGGATCAGGCTCCCCTTGATCCTCTGCCTTACTGCTGCCAGACTCTGGAAGCTCCAGAGTCAGCACACAACTTCCAGATGGTCTTGGCCCCATCTCTGAATCAGATAGAGGACCCTTGTTCGAGTCCTCCCCAGACTCCAGGACTGATCCCTATTCTTCCCCACTGTCCAATCCTGCTGTTGTCTGTACAGGCTGCCGGTGAACCACAATAATAACAGAATCCAATATAATTTCAGAAGTCTGGTTGTATTCCACCTTTTCCTTCTTTCTTTCATTCAGAGAATTACAGAGGTTCTGAACCACTTTTCAACACTGTCTGAACATTTTGGACTTAGACCATGACTCAAATTTTATGATAGTGATACACCAGCATTAGACTTGACCACACCCATGACAACAGAGGTTCCATGTCATCTTTCTTATTCCCTACACAGTGTGAGTTAGGGCCATCCAGACAACAGTTTTAACAGGTTCTGCTCCAATCCATAAAACAATATTAAAACATGCAGGTACACTTTTGTTTTGTTCCTACATGCAACTAGTATCTAATCTGCCTCACTAATGATGCTGGAGAATGGTATTGTCCTGATAGCTTTAATGTTAAATAATTGAAGGAAAGTGATTGGAGTTTTTCTTGTGAGTAGGAATCCACCAATCAGCCTCTTTTAACTTGAGCTGGAAGGGAAGGGAAACTTTTGCACAGATGACTAAACTGTGTAGGAGATGACCAGGATGAGCCTATGAGAAGGGGTCAAAGTCAAACATAACATCTCCTGCAGATTGGTGGGTATTCCCATCATCTGTAGGTGGGGTAGAAGGTCCTAGTAAACAGGCTGTCTTTTCCTTTACTGGGAAGTTGCCACATCTTTTACACACTTGCCCACTTTCTTTCAAAGGCCAGAGTTACAGATTTACTGGAATTCTACTTTGTTATTGTTATAATGACAGAATCTTGAAATCCTGCCAAAGTATCTCTCTACCTTCTCTTCTATCAAACAGTATCAAACTGGGGATATTTGGAGACCAGGTGGCATGCAAATGTTTGCACATCAATTATTTTGTGTGTAGATTATTTATACGTATTTCTTTAACAGACTTAAGTGCTTAGTAAACATTTTTTGTTTAAATTGCCTGAGTCATTTTAGCCATACATAATAATAGTAATAATAATAATATTTTCTTGTACATAGTGGTATTCTTCCAACTTCAAATTTCTGTCTCTATTACCTAACCATTGATAAAACAAATCCTATGTTAAAAATATTCTGTATATTCTTTATCTTTTGTCTTTAATGTTAACCTATCATTTTTGCACAATCTAATATTTTTTAAATTATATTTTCATCTGTAGAAGTTTCCTCATTTTTGCAATGTTGTGCAAATACAATTCTAGATGCTGTCAAAACATGTAGCCTGTGGCAACATGTTGCCATATTTTTCTGGAAATATACCTAACAAAAATATTTCTTTTTTTTTTAAATAAATTTTATTAATTTTACAAAAACAGTGCACAAACAATCAAGGCATAACAGCTTACAAATTCTTTTCTAAAAAATAATAATAATAATTAAAGAAGAAAACCAATAGAACATACAAAATGATTCCAAATTATAATATCAATATTTACATTATCTATTTAACTTCATATCTTATCCCAACTTCTCCTTTTCATTCTAATTATCCAAGTTATTTCTTGCTAATTAAAATTTTATTGCCTTTTATCAACATACAAAACACAAAACATAGAAAACAAAACAAAACCTAAAACATATTTTCTGAAGGCTGCTTGATCCCGAGTTAAAACTCTTCACACAGACGAAATTCACACATCATATTCACTTTATATATCCTTCCATATCTTATTACCATTTTCAATATCATTCTTTGACTGTTCTATTTCCAGCTATCCATTCATCTTTTGTCTTTTACTATACTTCTCCTATACACTAATTGGTGTGACGCCTTTAACTCATTGCCCTAACTTAAAATTACTTCATATAACACTTAATTTATCTTGGGATCTAAAATTACACAATAAATTTTATAAGAAAGGTCAATAACTAAAGAAAAAACCGATATAACCACTATCCATATCATTTAAAAAGAAAAAAAAAACTAATCATATATCTTAATACTCATTTATATCTTAAACATTCTACTCTAGATACACATATAAAAACACAATCTTATGTACCTTCCAGAATCCCCCCCTTTTTTGTCCAATGAGATTCACCCATTGTCTCTAAATAAGTTTTTTTTTCTTTAAATCTTGCTTCCCACCATTGAGGCTTCTCCTCCCCCCCTTTCTCTCTTGCTTATTCTTCTCCTTGCCCTTTTTACCCCTTTGTCTCTCCTCCTCCCTTTTCTTACTCCCTTCCGTTGCTTTCTAACCTTGCATCCACCTTTCCTCTCATTTTTCTCTTTTTTGGTTGTTTTTTCAAACCTTAAAATCCCCTTTTTCTTATCCTCTTCCTCCTCCTCCCTGGAAAAAACCCATTGTTCATCAAAGATGGCTTCTTGTTCCTCTTCTTCTTTGTCCCAGTCATTCTGCTGCATAGTCAACTTTTCATAAGTGCATAACGCCATTTCTAAAAATTGAAATAGAGTGCCCAAAGTATCTTTTCCATCTTGTTCTTCCTTTTTATATTTTTGATATTCAGTCTTTAGTTCATCCACAAGTGATGCCATCATGAAAAGAGAAACTTTTCCCAAAACAACCACCCAAGTATTTTTAATCAAAAATAATTCAAAAAAAGTTCCAAAAATTAATACTTTTCTTCCTTCTTCTATTTCTCTTTCTGGGGTTACTGTTTAATCAAAGAGGTCCAATTACCATATACCTTTCTTTGGGATTCTAGGCAATCTCCTCCTTTTTCAGCTTCTGCTCCAATTTTTTTTCCTCTCCCTTCCCACTTACAACAACATTTTTTTTTTTAAATTATCAGAAATCCATACCTCCAATAAGGGTTTTCCAATTTCTTAAATTATTAAGTCCAATGTCCAAAGAGTCTTTTGTCCCTTGGCTTCAACTTTCAAAATAATTCACCTTCAGTGCCCAAATAAATCTCAAATCTTCATCTGCTGTTTCTATGGGGTGGGAGAGTGAAGAAAAAAAAGTTCCCTTTAACAGCTTTCTCCGCCGCTTTCCGTCTTCTTAGGGATACAATGTATCCTCCAGCAATTCAGACAGTTCAGTTCCAGAAAGTTTAAAAGATGTTAATTGACCCGGCTCAGCCAGCACTTTCACTTTTCTTGCTTCCTTCAGCACAATCTTACCCGGTTACAGGCTTCTTCGTGGCGGCCATTACTGACCGCCGCTCCACCACCTCGGGAAAAAGGGGTTTTTCCGGACGAGGAGGGGGTCTGCGATACCCCCAACCCCCTGTCCGGCTCCCCTCTCTCTTCGGCTGCCTCTACAGGGCAGCCATATCCCCCTGACCCATTTGGATCAGGGGCACCTTGGCGGCAAGCGCAGTAGGAATCACGAACAGTCGCGAATTCCTGCTGCCACCGAAGCCACGCGGAACTGGACCGCTAACAAAAATATTTCTGGCTTTAAATCTATATCTTGCTTTATCATTTTATCTAACCATGTATGTATTTTTGTCCAAATTATTTTTGCCTTTGAGCATGTCCAACACATATGATAGTACATATCTGACTGCATTTCCAACATTTGGCAGATATGTCTTTCAACCTCTTTGTTAGCCTTGCCAGTGGCAAATGTTACCTGTAAAACATTTTATACAGATTTTCCTGTAGTTGCTATTGTCAATTTATAATTTCTATCCCAAAGTTTTTGCCATTTATCTAATTATATGCAAAGTTTTACTAAGCATGTATGTATGTTAAAGAAAAATGTATAAATAAAATATTTTTAAAAATTAATTCATGTGTAGAGTAAGAAGAAAATGGTAAATATCATACGATCAAATAAATGCATATAATAAATATGGTAAGTTAGAAGGCCTTAGTTCTGGCTGAGAGATGAGATGAAAGCAGTATTTTGAGGAAATATCCTCGAAGAATGTCTAAGAGTGTATCTTTGTGCCACAGATGTGTGGAGGTGTGGCAAGAGACAGTAATTGAACTAAGATCATCTAATGGGTTTCATGGTGATAAAAATCCTTATTGGTTTTTCTTTTAAAAGAAAGTTTATAAAATAATGTGAAGCAATTCCCCTGGAGAGCAAACATGCAGGCCATCACTTTTTTTTAACACAGTGTGACATCTGACTGTAAAGTTTTGACTGTGAAAGGATGATATATCAGATAATTTAATCTGCTATTCCCACAGGATGATGAATGCATCTATGTTCACATTAATGCATATATTTGACGTACAAGGCTATAAGCAAGGTTACTAGATAAATTCGTTATATTTTTCCTTAATATGAAGAGGCCTGAACTAAGAGGCCAGTTCTACAAAAACACTAATATTTGGGAGAGTTTGTATTCTAGTCCTTATTTTGTAATGCGGTTTAGCTTGCAACACATATCCAAGGTACATCATAAATGCAAGTTAATTATGAAACCAATGCAAATCTGCTCAGAAAAAATTGAGTCTCTTTAGCACTGGATATTGGATAACATTGAAAAAGGTCTCAAGCACTTTTGGAGTCAATGAAAAATACTCAGACTGAAATATACATGCGTTACCAAAAATATAAACATCCTGTCCATAGGGGGACTGCATTTAAAATATTGAAATATAGTATTCTTTGAACATGTCCCATTCAAGTAAATAGAGCATTATCTATCTTTTCTCCTTTTAACTTCAGCTGTTTGCTTGCCTGCCTATTAAGATGTTCTTACGTGACAACTGTGTCACATAACAAGTGAGTCCCTAATGACATATTTTATTGTCAGAAGTAAAAATAATTTATCTTTTATATAGTAAACCAAAACGTTACCGCACAGTTTGACATCAACAAAATAAGCAACATAATTTCTCTTAAGCACTACATAGGATGTTCTAATCACTTCAAAAGTACAAAATATTGCAAGGGTGGGAGATGCAATGAAGAAAAGCTGAAATTTCTTGTTCTTTGAGGTTGGTCTTTTCCCCTTAGCACAGAATCAAGCATTGATATATATTTATTTTTCAGATTCATATCCCACAGAATCCTGGTTTAAACCAGCTTTATAGACATTAGCTCTATTCCCATGTTGTGTTGTGCAAATGAATTCATGGCTTCTGACAGATAACTTGTGACCAAGCTGAAGAGTCCTAAACTTTTTCTTCCAGGTTACATAGTCAATTTCCCCTGGTTGCCTTTTAAAACATTTCTTCTATTCAATTATATCAGAGGTGGTATTCAGCAGGTTCTGACCAGTTCTGGAGAACCAGTAGCGGAAATTTTGAGTAGTTTGGAGAACCGGCAAATACCACCTCTGACTGGCCCTGCCCCATCTATTCTCTGCCTCCCATGTCCCAGCTGAGTGGCTGGATCTTCTTTTGTTGCCCTGCACAGGAGAATGGAGCTGGAAAGCAGGCTAGTGGGGTGGGAAGGGAATGGGATTTTGCAGTAACTGCCACGCCCACCAAGCCACACCCACCAAACCATGCCCACAGAATCAGTAGTAAAAAACTTTGAATCCCACCACAGAATTATATTCTTTTGCAAGTGCAACTAGATTTACCAATAAAGAATATTTGTAGCTCAGGGTTGAATTGGGGCATCCTTGGTGCTCTCTGAGTTTGTTTGTTTTCTTGTAGTCACTAGCACTGATGATGTTACCTAGTTTGGGTAAAGAAATGTCTGCAAGAAAACAACCCAATTCAGAGAGCACCAAGGACCCCTTCAACTAGATTTATGTTAAGTACCCCAGGTGAAGATGTCATTGACCTGTAGAAGGTGTTAGGTTCTGCGCATGGGTGCAAGGAGCAGAGACGAGGCAGTGAACAGTGAACTTCAACTCTTTATTAAGCAGACTGAACAGAGCAATCACCTAGGGCAGCAGCAGCCCTTTTATAGGGTTGGCTGCTGTCCTATTAGCCAATGAAAAACATGGAAGTGTTAAACCCTTGAACCAATGAGAGTTGGCCTGTTAACAGCCAATCAGATGTCCCAGAAGGGACCAATCCGATGTCGCTATTATCGGCCAATCAAAAGTGCAGGATTAGAACCCTGCTTATTACTAAAGGTTGTTAAAACTTTATTAAACGCTTTTATTAGCTCATAACACCCCTCCCCCCTAGGTTCCGTTTGAGGGGTGCGGTAACGTAATCGGATAGATATGCAAGTCATTTCAATTGCCTATTAGATTTGCACTGTCCCATCAGTTCCTGTCTGTAGTCCGGTTCTGGTGGAATGTTTTTTGATTTATCTGGTGCAGGCGGTTCCGCATCTCCACAGGACGACTCGGCGCCGTTGATTCTGTCGTTGTTGTCCTCTGGTCTCTGCGGGCTCGCCTCCATTGAGGTATTTCTCTGTGGCGAGGCAACCCCCATTCCTGATTCTTCTTCAGGTAACGCGCCGGGCTGCTGACTTCCTTCGATTTCGTCTTCCACCATCTCGAATTCAGTTCCCTTGACATCCCCACCCCCTTCAGTTTGAGAGTCACAGGAGTTGCGGGAACTGGTTTGCAACCTAGAGCAAAGCTGATCTATGTGGCGTTTCCATATCTTTCTGTCCAATGTTTGCACGCGGTAGGATATGGGCCCGGTGGTTTGGGTTACGGTTGCTTTGACCCATAATGGTTCACCGGAAAGGTTTTTAGCGAAGACTAAGTCGCCTACCTTGAACTCATGGCATTTTGTTTGTTACGCTGTGCGGGGTGATGTGTTGGAGTAGGAGTATTCTGTTCAGTTTGTCGTCAATGTCCCCATGGTCCATTTTGTGGAGAGTTTTTTGAAGTAATTGGATCATGCACTCGGCCCTTCCATTGGCCGCAGGGTGCACCAGCAAGGTTAGTGCATGGCGGATGCCCTGGTCCACTAAGTATTGTTCAAACGCCAGGGTGGTGAACTGGGGTCCGTTGTTGGGGACTAAAATGTCTGGCAGTCCATTGCAAATAGTTGCAAATAGTTTATTTAATTTGCGGATGACTGATTCCGTTGTAGTAGTCTTCATCTTGTGGATTTCGAGCCAGTTGGAATAGGCATCCACTGTTAGGAGGAACTTATGTCCCTTAATAGGCAAAGTCAATGTGGATGCGGGACCACAGCCCCCAGGGGATTTCCCACTCCATTGGAGTTGCTCTAGGTGGGGCACTGCTGACTTCTTGGCACTTTAGACAAGTCTTCACCCAGGCTTTGATCTGCTTATTGATGCCCGGCCACCACGCATAGCTTCGTGCGAGCGCTTTCATACGCACGATGCTGGGGTGACCGTCATGCAATGCTTTCAAAACTGCTTGTTGTAACTGCTCTGGGACGATGACTCTGTCTCCCCATAGGATGCAGCCTTTCTGCGAGAAAAGTTCTGTTTGCTGGTTTCTGAAAGGGGTGAAGTCGTCAGCGGTTTGTTCTACTGGCCATCCTCGTTCAACCCAGCTGAGAACTCGCGCCAGGACAGGATCTCGTTTCATTTCGATAGCGATGTCTCTGGCAGTTAGCGGCGGTGAATGTAGTGTTTCAATCTGGAGTGTCGTGAGGGTTGGAGCTGGGTCATCGACGGTTTCCGGAAGTGGGGGGCGGCTCAATGCATCAGCGTGGGGAATGGCTTTCCCCTGGCGGTGTTGCAATTTATAATTGTACGCAGCTAAGAACTCTGACCAATGGGTCATTCTAGGTGACAATATATAGGGGGTTGGCTTGTCTCCAGCTATAATTCCCAGCAAAGGCTTGTGATCGGTAATAATAGTAAAAGCTCGTCCATACACTTATTTATGAAACTGTTTCACAGCAGAAACAACAGCAAGAGCCTCTTTGTCAATTTGGCTATAGTTGCGTTCAGCTCTCGATAAGGTCCTTGAAATATAGGCAATAGCGGCTTCTCTACCATTTGGTAACACATGACTTAAAATGGCTCCTACTCCAAACGGTGACGCGTCACACGTAATGGTTAAAGACAAAGTCTCGTTGTACTGCGTTAAAACAGCATCGGAGGTTAGTAAGTTTTTCACTTGTCGGAATGCATGCTCCTCTCAGTGTCCCCAGACCCAGGTGGCTTTTTTGTCGAGAAGTCTATGTAGGGGCTCAGCTACGATTGCCTTCTGGGGCAGGAAGATGTTGTAAAAGTTAATGAGCCCCAGGAAAGCTTGGAGGTCTGTCCTATTCTTGGGTCTTGGGGCATTTTTGATCGCTCTTAGCTTGCTATTACTGGGGGGAATTCCTTGCTTATCGATTAGGTACCCCAGGAACTCTACTTTCTCTGTACACAGTTGACATTTATTTTTTTTAACCTTTAGGCCAGAGTCTTTAAATTTCTGGAGAACCATTCTAAGACGCCTCTCTAGTACTTCTCTATTTGGGGCGGCAATTAAAACATCGTCAAAATATGGCACGACCCCCTTGATCCCTTGCAAAAGTCTCTCCATCAGACTTTGAAAAATCCCTGGGGCCACGCTCACTCCGAATTGGAGTCGATTGCATTTAAAAGTGCCTCGGTGCATAGCGATCGTCTGTGCTTCTGCGGTTTTTTTTATCTACAGTCAGTTGTTGGTACGCCTGCGCTAAATCCAATTTAGTGAAGACTTTTCCGCCCCCCCCAGGGAATGGAGAAGGTGTTGAACCACCGGCACCGGGTAAGCGTTCTGTTGAAGGGCGTGATTGAGGGTGGCCCGGTAGTCCCCACAAATTCTTCATGATCCATTCAGTTTGATGGGTGTTACGATTGAGGTTTCCCAATGGGCATGGTCAGTTGGTTCTAAAACACCCTGGGCTCTTAATTTATCGAGCTGCTCATCGTTTTAGAGCAAAAGTTTTAGAGGCACCCGACTAGGCTTAAGGCGGATGGGGGCTACTTCAGGGTTAAGGTTAAATGATATCAGGGTCCCTTTGTACTCACCTAGTTGGTCTGCAAAGACGTCCTGGAATTCCTGGACGAGGGCCTCCTCCCAGTCATCGCTTCTGGTTTGGTGAATGCCGACTACCTCGATCCCGAGTGGGGCGAACCATTGAAAGCCTAACAAACTAGGCTGATCACGATCGACTACGGTCAGCGGTAGCGATGCAGTGCGGTTTTTTGAATGATACTTGGACTTGGCTGGCGCCGATGACCAGAATTCGGTTCCCCTGGTAATCTTTGAGTATGAATCTCTGGGCTCTGAGGTCTTGATGCCGGACAGCAGGGACTAACTGTTTTCCAGGAAACCATTGAGAGGGATGACCCTGAGTCGACTTCCATCATGCAAGGTTGGTTCTCGATGGCGACCCTCACTCGGATCTTCTTTGCATCTAACGATGAAGCGTGACCGATGGTAATGGTTTGGTGTGCCTCTTCCTGTCTCATTGAAGTGGCCAGTGTTTTATTTCTGTAGGAGTGATTGTTCCATTGGTGGTTCAAGTGTTCTCGCCTCAGAGGACGATTTTCTGCGGTCTGGCGGTAGTTGTTTTCTCTCCGAATTGGGCTGGATCCTCGCTTGCTTCTACAAACCTTCCTGATGTGGCCTCTTTTCCCACAGGAATGGCAGAGCGCGTTGAGGAATTTGCAATCTGATCGTGGGTAGTTTGCCCCACAACCCGTGCATTGGTGCGGTAGTCTTCGATTCCGCTGGTTGCGTTGGTCACGTTCGGACCAGAGCCAGTTGACCTCCTCCTCATCAATTTCTGATGGAGATTCGAGGTCCTCGTGGTGGGTCGCTGTTGTGTGCCTCTCTAGGCGAGGTGAGGTATCATTGGCAAGTTGACGGAGCGGTGCGTTGGTGCGGCGCATTCAGGCGGCCGACTTCCTGGTTGCTTCTGCTGCAGTAGCGTCTTTGATGACATCGGCATGATCGATGTCCCCTTTGACCATGATCTTGTTCTGCGCTGTGTGGTCATCTAATCCCAGAACTATTCGGTCTCTCAGAGCTTCTTGGAGGTCTGCAAACTCACAGAGGCCTCCCAGGTTCCGGAGGTCCACGATTAAATATGCGACGCTCTCTCCTTTCCATTGATCCCTCTGATAAAACTCATGTCTTCAGACAAGCGTTGGTATAGTGGGTGCATAGTGGGCCCGTAGAAGGAGCGCAAGGACGTCCCAGTCCATGGATTTCACCTCAGCCGGTTTCGCTAGTGCCTTGGCCATCTTAAAAATGGCTGGCCCGCAATGGGTCAGGAACACTGCTCGCTTTTTCCCCATAGTGGCATCCTTCAAGTTGTTGGTCTCCAGAAACATCTGGAACTGGTCCATGTACAAGTCCCAGTCTTCTTGTGCCGGGTCAAATGGAGTGGGTGGTATGGCGCCACCGGACATGCTTTCCATTGTCGATGCGCCTTCAGCCACATGCTCTGTTTGGTGCTCTGTAAGGGTTCAGTCAGCTCTGATGTCTCCGCATCCCATCCTCGTCGCCAGTGTTAAGTTCTGCGCATGGGTACAAGGAACGGAGACGAGGCAGTGAACAGTGAACTTCAACTCTTTATTAAACATACTGAACAGAGCAATCACCAAGGGCGGCAGCAGCCCTTTTATAGGGTTGGCTGCTGTCCTATTAGCCAATGAAAACATGGAAGTGTTAAACCCTTGAACCAATGAGAGTTGGCCCGTTAACAGCCAATCAGATGTCCCAGAAAGGACCAATCCGATGTCGCTATTATCGGCCAATCAGAAGTGCAGGATTAGAACCCTGCTTTTTACTAAAGGTTGTTAAAACTTTATTAAACGCCTTTATTAGTTCATAACAGAAGGCATTACAATATTGATGATTTTATTTTAAATTCTTTCTTAAGGATCCCTAGCATGTTTTTTTTTTTTACTTTTTCCCCAGGAACCAATACTTAGTTGATATTTTCATTCAGCTATTCAATATTTTCCCAAGATCTTTTTCCTGGATAGTTATAGATGCCTGAATTATTTATATTTCATTTCCCTTTAGTGACCAATCATCCAATTTAAATAAATAATTCTAGAACTCTGTGCAGTGAGTTTTATAATCCTGAATAGTTTAGTATCTCTTGCAAACATGGCTAGCTTACCATTAATTTAAGTTAATTTAATTTATGAATATATTCCAATGCAGAGTGTTGCAAGTCAACTTTTTGCATCTCTCTATGGAGAAACTGCACACTTATTTCTATTCTTTGTTTTCTATTTTTTAATCAGTTAGATTCCATAAAAAGGATTAGGTCTTCTTAACCAAGGGCTATTATGTTTATGTAGAATCTTTGGTGAGGAATTCTCTAATGGCCTTTTGAAAATCCAGATATACAGCGTTGTCATGGTTACCTGAACCTATGTGCCTACTGAATCTCTTTAAAAAAAACTCTGAAGGTTGGTAAGGCTGGATTTCCATTTGTGTTCTGTTCACTCCCTACAATTGAGAACACCCAAATATTTTTCCTCTTTCCAAAGAGTGCTGACTAGGTCTGAATTGTTGGCTGAGGAAGTGACTTCATCTCCCAGCCAATCAATTGCCAATATACATCTAAGTGCAATTGCTATAAATAAGAATATCTAACATTTCATCTTAAATATGGAATATCTTCTCATAGTGGAAAGGGTGTGAACAGATGATGAGATCTGGCTAGGATTTTAAATAGCTTTATACTAGATGTGGACAGAAGAAACTTAAAACACAGTATATCACCTATATGATTGTTATCTAACAGAAGTTCAATGACATTCCACCCCTCCAATGTGCAGTTTCCTCATCAGGTAGATCAGGCAAGGAACCGTTTCAAACAGCAGCAAAGACAGAGTCCAACCTGGCTTTGGTTGTCTAGGACAGATTTCTCCAATCTTTCTGGCTTTGCAGACCGGTGGGGAAGGAGGGAGAGGGTTCCATGTGAGTGGCTGGCAGGCATGCACATGTGCACGCAGCTCCATTTGGGTGAACAGCAAGCATGTGCCACTCATGCACCCACTGTTCATGCAGGTGACGTTGTGTGCATGCTCACCCACTGATTCCGTGGCCTTCTTGCAAACACCTCACAGCCCACTAGTGAGCTGCGTCCCAGAGGTTGAGGGCCCCTGATCAGGGGTGGGATTCAAATTTTTTAACAACTGGTTCTGTGGGCATGGCTTAGGTGGTGGGCATGGCTTGGTGGTCATGTGACTGGGTGGGCGTGGCTTGGTGGTCATGTTATTGGCTGGGTGTGGCCAACTCAATGTCACTCACATCGAGGCATGCATCTCCTCGCCTGGCCTCTCATGACTGTGGGGATGCTGCAAGAGTCGTAAGTGTGAAAAACGGTCATAAGTCACTTTTTTCAGTACCATTGTAACTTTGAATGGTCACTCCACACAAGCAAAGTACCAGCAAAGGAGGGGGAAAAAATTCCAGAGACATTCCTGAGACAGGAAGTCTAGTCCTGCCAAGAATGTAATAAGGATTAAAGGAGACGCAGTAACAACACCAGAATGTAAGGAATGTCAGTAAAGGCATACACCAGAATGTAAGGATTAGACCAGTAAAGTGGAAAAAAACAAAAGGAGATTTCTTCTAACAAATGGTTCTCCAAACTGCTTAGAATGTTAACAACCGGTTCTAGTGAACAGGTGCGAACTGGTAGAATCCCACCCCTGCCCCTGGTCTAGGAGAAGTTGGAGAAACGGTTTTAAGAAAAACGTGGGGAAAAATAGTTTAGCTTGCACTGATTGTTCAGCTCTGGATGTCTAAGAGAACAGTCTGGGTTTTATCTCTATTTGAGTCAGAGTCATTTTGGGACAATATTGGCAGGTTAGCTTGTTGATCTGTTTTTCTGGTGTGATAGGGAAATAAGAGATTTCTCCATAGATTAAAAAAAAAATCAAATGTTTGGCCTTTCATTTTTTGTCTCTTTCTCCTGGGCTAGCAATCTAGGAAAAGACAAGAGACATAACCAAAGAGAATATCTAGGTTATGTATTAATGGGGAAATAAAATTTTACAGCTGGGTCTTAATTAAAAGACAGTAAAATGAGAGGAAATTTTGAGGCTGGACTATGATATGATAAGGCTAAAATTTAGTGGCCTCAACGGTAATACCAAATAAAATAGAATCATCTTCTAAACCCCTCTTCCTGGAGTCTTTATTGTTCCATCTATCTACATTGTCAGGTCATTTTGAAAGGGTCATATAATTATAAAAATCTATAATTTGCTTCCTGACAAGGCTGTACTAGCCACATATGCAGGCAATTTTTTTCAATGAATAATGATGCTTTAGATCTTAGACATGGATTTTCAGTGTTATGGCTAATTTGTCAAAGACAACTTTGGTATTGATCACTTTGCTGCAAATCGCCTAAGAACATTTTCATCCTGCAAAAGATATCACTTTGAATTGGAAAACTGAAGCCTGAAAAACTTTCATTTGTGATTTTTTTAACCTTTTTGCAATGAAATTTATCTTCAGCTTTAGTTTTGCAACACAAAATAATGATATTTCGTGTTAAGTTCTGCGCATGGGTGCAAGGAGCGGAGACGAGGCAGTGAACAGTGAACTTCAATTCTTTATTAAGCATACTGAACAGAGCAATCACCTAGGGCAGCAGCAGCCCTTTTATAGGGTTGGCTGCTGTCCTATTAGCCAATGAAAACATGGAAGTGTTAAACCCTTGAACCAATGAGAGTTGGCCTGTTAACAGCCAATCAGATGTCCCGGAAAGGACCAATCCAATGTCACTATTATCGGCCAACTAGAAGCGCAGGAATAGAAACCTGCTTTTTACTTAAGGTTGTTAAAACTTTATTAAACACCTTTATTAGTTCATAACACCCCTCCCCCCTGGGTTCCGTTTGAGGGGTGCGGTAACGTAATCGCATAGATATGCTGGTCGTTTCAATTGCCTATTAGATTTGCACTGTCCCACCAGTTCCTGTCTGTAGTCTGGTTCCGGTGGAACATTTTTTGATTTATCTGGTATAGGCGGTTCCGCATTCCCACAGGACGATTCGGTGCCGCTAATTCTGTCATCATTGTCCTCCAGTTCCTGCAGGCTCACCTCTGTTGAGGTGTTCTTCTGTGGCAAGACATCACCCCTCCCTGATTCTTCTTCAATGAACGCACCTGGTTGCTGACTTTCTTCGATTTTGTCATCCAGCATCTCGAATTTGGTTCCCTCGACATCCCCTCCCCCCTCAGTTTGAGAGTCACAGGAGTCGTGGGAACTGGGTTGCAATCTAGAGCGAAGCTGATCAATATGGCGTTTCCATATCTTTCCATCCAATGTTTGCACGCGGTACAATCTGGGCCTGGTGGTTTGGTTTATGGTTGCTTCGACCCATAATGGTTCGCCGGAAAGGTTTTTAACGAAGACTAAGTCACCTACCTTGAACTCACGGCATTTTCAGCTAGATCCACAGGGTTTCTCTGGCGCATAGGATGGGTGGAGACGGTCGAGGTGGGAGCGGAGCTTGCGTCCCATCAACAATTCAGCTGGAGTCTTGTTGGTGACGCTGTGTGGGGTGATGTGTTGGAGAAGGAGTATTCTGTTTAGTTTGTCGTCAATGTCCCCATAGTCCATCCTGTGGAGAGTTTTTTTAACAAATTGGACCATACGCTCGGCACTGCCATTGGCCGCAGGGTGTGCCGGCGAGGTTAGCGCATG
Organism: Hydrophis major; assembly: GCA_033807585.1. Taxonomy (NCBI): domain Eukaryota; kingdom Metazoa; phylum Chordata; class Lepidosauria; order Squamata; family Elapidae; genus Hydrophis; species Hydrophis major. The sequence continues at coordinate 142,258,705 of CM066331.1, forward strand.
GCGGATACCCCGGTCCACTAAGTATTGTTCAAACGCCAAGGCAGTGAACTGGGGTCCGTTGTCGGGGACTAGAACATCTGGCAGTCCATGTGTTGAGAATAGTTTGTTTAATTTGCGGATGACTGAATCGGTTGTAGTAGTCTTCATCTTGTGGATTTCGAGCCAGTTGGAATAGGCATCCACTGTTAGGAGGAACTTATGTCCCTTAGTAGGCCCCGCAAAGTCAATGTGTATGCGGGACCACAGCCCCCGGGGGGTTTCCCAGTCTGTTGGAGTTGCTCTAGGTGGGGCACTGCTGACTTCTTGGCACTTTAGACAAGTCTTCACCTTCGAATTGCTTATCAATGCCCAGCCACCACGCATAGCTTCGTGCGAGACCTTTCATACGCACGATGCTGGGGTGACCGTCATGCAATGCTCTCAAAACTGCTCATTATAACCGCTCTGGGACGATGACTCTGTCTCCCCATAGGATGCAGCCTTTCTGCGAGAAAAGTTCTGTTTGCCGGTTCCTGAAAGGGGTGAAGTCGTCAGGGGTTTGTTCTACTGGCCATCCTCATTCGACCCAGCTGAGAACTCGCGCCAGGACAGGATCTCATTTCGTTTCGATAGTGATGTCTCTGGCTGTTAGCGGCGGTGAATGTAGTGTTTCAATCTGGAGTGTCATGAGGGTTGGAGCTGGGTCATCGACGGTTTCCGGAAGTGGGGCACGGCTCAATGCATCAGCGTGGGGAATGGCTTTCCCCTGGCGGTGTTGCAATTTATAATTGTACACAGCTAAGAACTCTGACCAACAAGTCATTCTAGGTGACAAGATATAGGGGGTTGGCTTGTCTCCCGCTATAATTCCCAGCAAAGGCTTGTGATCGGTAATAATAGTAAAAGCTCGTCCATACACATATTCATGAAACTGTTTCACAGCAGATACAACAGCAAGAGCCTCTTTGTCAATTTGGCTATAGTTGCGTTCAGCTCTCGATAAGGTCCTTGAAATATAGGCAATAGCGGCTTCTCTACCATTTGGTAACACATGACTTAAAATGGCTCCTACTCCAAACGGTGACGCGTCACACGTAATGGTTAAAGACAAAGTCTCGTTATACTGCATTAAAACATCATCGGAGGTTAGTAAGTTTTTCACTTGTCGGAATGCATGCTCCTCTCGGTGTCCCCAGACCCAGGTGGCTTTTTTGTCGAGAAGTCTATGTAGGGGCTCAGCTACGATTGCCTTCTGGGGCAGGAAGATGTTGTAAAAGTTAATGAGCCCCAGGAAAGCTTGGAGGTTTGTCCTATTCTTGGGTCTTGGGGCATTTTTGATCACTCTTAGCTTGCTATTACTGGGGGGAATTCCTTGCTTATCGATTAGGTACCCCAGGAACTCTACTTTCTCTGTACACAGTTGACATTTATTTTTTTTAACCTTTAGGCCAGAGTCTTTAAATTTCTGGAGAACCATTCTAAGACGCCTCTCTAGTACTTCTCTATTCGGGGCGGCAATTAAAACATCGTCAAAATATGGCACGACCCCCTTGATCCCTTGCAAAAGTCTCTCCATCAGACTTTGAAAAATCCCTGGGGCCATGCTCACTCCGAATTGGAGTCGATTGCATTTAAAAGTGCCTCGGTGCGTAGCGATCGTCTGTGCTTCTGCGGTTTTTTTTATCTACAGTCAGTTGTTGGTACGCCTGCGCTAAATCCAATTTAGTGAAGACTTTTCCACCCCCCAGGGAATGGAGAAGGTGTTGAACCACCGGCACCGGGTAAGCGTTCTGTTGAAGGGCATGATTGAGGGTGGCCCGGTAGTCCCCACAAATCCTTAACGATCCATCCGGTTTGATCGGTGTTACAATTGGGGTTTCCCAATGAGCATGGTCAGTTGATTCTAAAACACCCTGGGCTATTAATTTATTGTTCCATTGGTGGTTCAAGTGTTCCCGACTCACAGGACGATTCCCTGTGGTCTGGCAGTAGTTGTTTTCTCTCCAAATTGGGCTGTATCCTCGCTTGCTTCTACAGACCTTCCCGATGTGGCCTCTTTTCCCACAGGAATGGCAGAGCACGTTGAGGAATTTGCAATCTGAACGCGGGTGGTTTGCCCCACAACCTGCGCATTGGTGCGGTAGTCTTCGATTCCATGGGTTGCATTGGTCGCGTTTGGACCGGAGCCGGTTGACCTCCTCTTCATCACTTTCTGATGGAGATTCGAGGTCCTCGTGGTGGGCCGCTGTTGTGTGTCTCTCTAGGCGAGGTGAGGTATCGTTGGCGAGTTGACGGAGCGGTGCGTTGGTGCGGCGCATTCGGGTGCCTGACTTCCTGGTTGCTTCTGCTGCAGTAGCATCTTTGATGACATCAGCAAGATCGATGTCCCCTTTGGCCATGATCTTGCTCTGCACCATGTGGTCATCTAATCCCAGAACTATTCGATCTCTCAGAGCTTCTTGGAGGTCTGCAAACTCACAGAGGCCTCCCAGGTTCCGGAGGTCCGTGATGAAATATGCGACGCTCTCGCCTTTCCGTTGGTCCGTCTGATAAAACTCATGTCTTCGGACAAGCGTTGGTATGGCGGGTGCATAGTGGGCCCATAGAAGGGGCGCGAGGACATCCCAGTCCATGGATTTCACCTCAGCCGGTTTCGCTAGTGCCTTGGCCATCTTAAAGACGGCTGGCCCGCAATGGGTCAGGAACACTGCTCGGTTTTTTCCCGTAGTTGCGTCTTTCAAGTTGTTGGTCTTCAGAAATATCTGGAACCGGTCTATGTACGAGTCCCAGTCTTCTTGTGCCGGGTCAAATGGAGCGGGTGGCATGGCGCCGCCGGACATGTTTTCCGTTGTCGATGTGCCTTCAGCCACCTGGTCTGTTTGGTGCTCTGTGAGTGTTCAATCAGCTCAGATGGCTCCGCATCCCATCCTCGTCGCCAGTGTTAAGTTCTGCACATGGGTACAAGGAACGGAGACGAGGCAGTGAACAGTGAACTTCAACTCTTTATTAAACATACTGAACAGAGCAATCACCTAGGGCAGCAGCAGCCCTTTTATAGGGCTGGCTGCTGACCTATTAGCCAATGAGAAACATGGAAGTGTTAAACCCTTGAACCAATGAGAGTTGGCCCGTTAACAGCCAATCAGATGTCCCGGAAAGGACCAATCCGATGTTGCTATTATCGGCCAATCAGAAGTGCAGGATTAGAACCCTGCTTTTTACTTAAGGTTGTTAAAACTTTATTAAATGCCTTTATTAGTTCATAACATTTCATCTATCCTTTTGATGTGCTGCAATTGATTTCCTGGCTCCTTCAATGAAGACATTCCTTCCTGCCCTTGAATCTAAGTAGCTGGTGATGGTTAAACTCAATATTTTACAAACTTTTTGCTGGTTCCACTTTAAGAATTAAGATTACGCATCTGCATATCAAGCATTTGCATTCCCTCTGGAATTCACATTATCTCCATTCACATACTTGCCATTTACAAGTTCCAAGCAACTCCAAAATCTTTTGCTATTGAAAGCTAAGTGTACAATGACAATCTCCTCCTTTCCCCAGAAGCAAACTAAATTGGCCGTGAAATCTTAATTAAAGATTCATAGCCTTCCTGAGACTTTGGTCTAGCTTAGAGAGTATAGGGTAAGCCGTGACACCAATACAGCTTGGCTAACCAACTAAGGAACAGTTGGAGGTTTTAGGAGGAACAACTAGGAGATTGCCAACATCATCTTTCATTCATCTCTCTTTGTATAGTGGTAGGACTGGCCCAGTGAATCGTTGATTGCAATGGTAGCACTCTTCATGTGGCTGAAGGTATAAAGAAAGCATTCCATTCCAGAGTAAGTCTTAAATTTATAGGAAAGAAGAGAAATTCTGAATGAAGTTTAAAAAAACCTTATTAATGGTAAGAGCAGTTGATTAATAGTCTAGATTGATAGGGAAGATGGTAGGGTTCCTTTCTCTATGTTCAAGTAAAGAATGAGCTACCATCTCAGTGATACTTTAAATTCAACTGCTGAAATGAGCAATAAGTTGAATCTGATGAGCTAAATTGCCTCTTCCAACTCTATTCAAACTATTGAATCATATTCTATAGCTATAGCTATAGCTATCTATCTATCTATGTGGGAAACAGCCAGTTTGGTCTGGAGCAGAGGTGGTATTCAGTAGGTTCTGGCCAGTTCTGGAGAACCCTTAGCGGAGATTTTAAGTAGTTCAGAGAACCGGCAAATGCCACCTCTGACTAGAGATTTTCCAGTATCCTTCCCCTGTCATGCCCACAGAACCGGTGGTAAAAAAATTTGAATCCCACCACTGGTCTGGAGGTTAAGATACCAGAATAGAAATCAAGAGGCTATGAGTTCTAATCCCACACCCTAGGCATTAAATCCACATGTGTGACTTTGGGTGAGTCACTCTCTCTCAACCTACAATGTCAGGCTGAGGTGACAACCTAGTTGGTCAATTCCTGTCACAACTAATGGATCAATAGTCAGCTTATTCCCCCTCCCCCAAAAATTGGATTCTTCACTTGCAGGAAAATACTATGAAAGGGGAAAAAAACATATATGTACACATATATAGTACAATTCTCAGGTTGCACCGCTGAAATGCTAGAAATACTCCATATTAAATCAAATCTATGTTATTTCTGACACAGCACTTTCAACATACATTGATTCATACAGGTGCTGATTTGTTATACCTCTTCATTATGTTGTTGCTGTTGTTAGTTGTGAAATCGTGTCTGACTCATTGTGAATCCACAGACAATGTTCTTCCAGGCCTTCCTGTCCTCTCCCATCTTCTGAAGTCCATTTAAGCTCATGCCTACTACTTCAGTGACTCCATCCAGCCACCTCATTCTCTGTCGTCCTCTTCTTTTGCCCTCAACCGTTTCCAGTAAGTCTTCAACCGTTCTTCAGTGAGTCCTTCCTTCTCATTATGTGGCCAAAATATTTGAGTTTCATCTTCAGGATCTGGCCTTCTAAAGAGCAGTCAGGGTTGATCTCCTCTCGGACTGGCTGGTTTGATCGCCTTGCAGTCCAAGGGACTCGCAGGAGTCTTCTCCAGCACCAGAGTTCAAAGGCTTCAATTCTTTGATGCTTAGCCTTTCTTATGGCCCAATTTTCACAGCCATACATTGCAACTGGGAAAACTATAGCCTTGACTATGCACACTTTTGTTGGCAGGGTGATGTCTCAGCTTTTTAGCATGCTGTCTAGATTTGCCATACCTTTCTTCCCCAGGACCAAGCATCTTTTAATTTCTTGGCTGTAGTCCCCATCTGCGGTGATCTTGGAGTCCAGGAAAATAAAATCTGTCACTACCTCCATTTCTTCCCCATTTATTTGCCAGGAATTGAGAGGGCCGGATACCATGTGTTCTGTCCCTTAATTAGCATTCTTGAGATCCCCGCGTTTTGATTGGCCAAAGCGCGGGGCACTCTGATTGGTCAGGCGAGCCGCGCCGATTGGCTCGCTTGGAATCTCCCGCGATTAGTCTATTCGAATCGCGGGAGATTCAAAGCGGTGCCATTGGCCGCGGCCGCTGCGGCTAAAAGAATAAAAGCTGCGAACCTTTTGCAAAGCGCCAGTTCGGTTCCTACTTTAATAAAAGAGCATGATTTGAAGTCACCGACTCCTGGCATCATTTTCGAGGACATAACACTGGTGATGAGGATGGGATCCCGACCCTGAACCGAACCACGTGTCCGACGGAAGCCAGACGAACCACCACGATGGCGAAAATCGCACCCCCCGCACCCTTCAACCCCGCCATCGAGGACTGGGAATCGTACTCCGACCGATTCCGCATGTTCCTCCAGTGCAGCGATCTGAAGGACGCCACTGGCCCCATGAAGCGCGCCGTCTTCCTGACCCACTGCGGGACCGAGGTTTTCAAGATTGCCAAGGCGCTTGACAAACCCGCCGATGCGACCGCGATGGATTGGGACGTCCTCGAGCCAATACTTCGGCGGCACTACGCTCCAGAGGTATCCATCCTAATCCGACGCAACGAATTCTACCGTCGGGACCAATGGTCGGGTGAGAGTTTCAGCGACTTCGTCGCTGAACTACAGCACCTAGGGGGGCTCTGTGAATTCGACAACCTGAACGATGCCCTGCGAGACAGAATCGTGCTCAGGTTGTGGGACCCCATCCTCCAGAGCCGGCTGATGGCAAAGGACAACATCAGCCTAGCAGACACCCTCACAGCAGCCGCAGCCGCCAAAGCGACCCGAACGTCCGCCGACCGCATGCGCCAACCGAACGCTGGGGACCGCAGCGGGAACAACAACCCTGCAAGGTCAGCCGAGGCCCAACCCGAGACGACCACCCACCAGGGCGATTTCCACTCGGCATCGGGCACTTCCAATGACAAGAGGAAATTCATCGCCTCCAGACAGGCCGCGACCCACGGAACCGGTGGGGTTGTAAGTCGAGGACCAACTGTGCCGGTTGCGGAGGCGACCACCCCAGGTCCGAATGCCGGTTTTTCGAATCGATCTGCCGGCATTGTGACAAGAAGGGACACATCGCCCGTGTCTGCCGCCTTAAAAAGAACCACAGCCCGGCCCGATGGGACCAGAGCGACCGGAGGAGAGAGAGCACACCACCCCGGACCAGAGATCGCCCCTTGGACAACAGATGGGACCGGAACGAACGATCCCTACGAGGCGACAATAACCGGCGAAGAGAGGAGACCCATCAGACGGTCACCATCGGCCACGCCATAACCAATGATTCCCGGAAGGTCCACGTGGAGGTAGGCATCGAGGGCGAGCCATGCAAAATGGAGGTGGACTCCGGGTCCTACCTCTCCATGATAGCATGGCATGAAATAAAGTGCTTGGTGCCTACCCTCCAAAGGAGGAACGTAGTCAGCCAGAGACTCATCGTAAAGGATTACCAGGGAAACCGCATCCCGGTAGTCGGAACCAAACACTTCAACATCACATATAAAGGGCACACCGAAAGGCTTCCCCTGACAATCGTCGACCACGACCACCCAAGCCTACTGGGACTGCAATGGTTTGCCCCGCTCGGCATCGCAGTCACGGGAGTCGACCACGTCACCGACGACAGCTGGGAGCAACAACTGGCCCGGGAATTCTAAGAGGTCTTCGATGGAAACCTAGGCAAGTACCGAGGGCCCCTTATATCATTCAGCCTAGACCCAAACGTCCCCCCAAAACGCCTGAAACCAAGGCGGGTGCCATTCGCACTTAAACCCAAGATAGACGAGCAAATTGACAAGCTCGTCAAGCAAGGGGTCCTACAGCCAATAGACCACGCCCGGTGGGAGACCCCCATAGTCACCCCGATCAAGCCCGATGGGTCGGTGAGGATCTGTGGGGACTATAAGGCCACCCTAAATGGCGCGCTGCAACAAAGTGCCTACCCCGTCCCAGTAGTGCAACACCTACTGCACTCACTGGGAGGGGGCAAGGTTTTCGCCAAGTTCGACCTCGCCCAGGCATACCAACAGTTGCCAGTCGACGAGCAAACGGCAGAAGCGCAAACCATAGTCACCCACAGACTCCAATTCGGAGTCAGCGTGGCACCAGGAATATTCCAAAGCCTAATGGAAAGACTATTGCAAGGCATCAAGGGGGTGGTACCTTACTTCGACGACGTCCTAGTGTCGGCAACCAACCAAGCCGAACTAGAGGGTCACCTAAGGGAGGTCCTAACCAAATTCAAAGAGACCGGGCTCAAAGTAAAGAGGGAGAAATGCCAATTATACATGGAACGGGTTGAATTCCTAGGATACCTCCTAGACCGTCACGGCATTCACCCCACAAACCAAAGAATCAAGGCCATCAAAGAAGCCCCCACACCCAAGTCGAAGACAGAACTACAGGCATTCCTGGGGCTACTTAACTTTTACAATGTTTTCCTGCCCCAAAAGGCGATGGTGGCGGAGCCCTTGCATAGGCTCCTGGACAAGGCGGCGACTTAGACTTGGGGGAAACGCGAGCAAGCCACCTTCCAAAGAACAAAGGACCTCCTCACTTCGGACGCCGTCCTTATACAGTATAACGAGACCCTACCTCTGGCCGTCACATGCAACGCATCACCCTTCGACATCGGTGCTGTCCTCAGCCATACCCTCTCCGATGGAAAAGAAGCACCCATCGTGTTCTTTTCAAGGACCCTCACCAAACTGGAGCGGAACTATAGCCAGCTGGACAAAGAGGCTCTGGCTATCGTTGCCGCCGTAAAAAGATTCCACGAGTACCTCTGCAGCCGGACATTCACCATCATAACCGACCACAAGCCGCTGCTGGGAATCCTTGCAGGAAACCGGGCCACCCCGAACATTCTGTCTCCCCGAATGACAAGGTGGTCCGAGTTCCTGGCAACCTACAACTACGGACTCATACACAGACCGGGTAAGATGATCTCCCATGCAGACACCTTAAGCCACTCGCTGCTACCAGAACCTGACACCGACCCAGCACCCATGACAACCACCCTCAGTATAGAGACTCTACCCAACCTGCCCATAACTGCGTCAGACATTGCCCGAGAGACTAATAAAGACAAATGTCTGGCGCGGGTGTTGCATTGGGTAGAGAAAGGGTGGCCGGAAAGAGACAATGACGAGTCCGTCAAAACATTCCGAAACCGGCAAACGGAACTCTCGTAATGAAAAGGGTGCATACTATGGGGGGATAGGGTGGTCATTCCAGAAAAACTACAAGGGAAGGTTCTGGAACTACTACACGAGGGGCACCCTGGCATCGTTAGGACTAAAGCCCTGGCCAGAAGTTACGCTTGGTGGCCAGGGATGGACAAACAAATTGAGACCTGGGTAGCAAGGTGCCAACGATGCCAGGAAACTAGGCCAAGCCCACCCACAGCACCCGTCCTAGAGTGGGAAACCCCAAGGGGACCTTGGTCTAGGATCCATATAGACTTCGCCGGGCCCACAAAAGGACACACCTTCCTTATAACAGTAGACGCTTACTCCAACTGGCTGGAGGTAAGCAACATAAAACAACAACCATGGAGGCCGTGATCAAGGAACTCTGCAAACTCTTTGCAACGCACAGCCTCCCAGACATCGTTGTTTCCGACAACGGGCCCCAATTCACCTCGCTGGAATTCAAAAAATTCCTAGCGGAAAGGGGCATCCGCCACGCACTGACAGCACCGGCGCACCCGGCGGCGAACGGTAGGGCAGAACGGATGGTGCAATTCACTAAGAAAAACATCCGAAAAATAGACCACAGGGAGATCCAGGAGAAAATAAACAAACTACTCTTCACCCAACTCATAACCCCAAATACCACAACGAATAAGAGCCCAGCCGAACTATTAATGGGGAGGAAATTAAGGTCCCCACTCGACAGGTTACACCCCACATATAACCCAGAGAAGCCCCCAGACTCAAACAGCAAACACCGAACTTTCGCACCAGGCGGCCCCGTATATGCAAGAAACCTGACGGGAGACCCACTATGGGTACCGGCCGTCATCACACAAATAACAGGCCCACACTCGTACCGGCTACAAACAGCAGACGGGCAAGCATGGAAACGCCACATCGACCAATTAAGGTCGAGGACTAGCAACCAAGGGACCACCGACGCACAAACAGGCGAAACCGACCCCCACAACACAAACCAAGGGGGGAGGGAATACCCAGGGGACCAAAACCAAAGAAGAATAAACCAGCCATACTTACCGGAAAGCAGCCAGTACGACCCCTCGCCAGGAAGAGACAGCCAGGCCAGCTCGACCGACCCGGGGAGACCGAGCGGGAGCGGGGAAACCCGCAGCTCAACCAACCCGGGAGGCCCAGGAGGGAGCTATGGAGAACGGCCCGGCCCGACCGACCAGCCGGTTCCCACGACAGCATCAGGAGCAACAGAGATCCCGACCGAACCAGCCGGGATCCAACCTACGACTGAGCTGCGCAGGTCCAGTAGGCTCAGACGGAGCCCCGCCTACCTACGTGACTACGCGACGTAAGGACCAAACCAAGAGGGGAGGGGTGTTCTGTCCCTTAATTAGCATTCTTGAGATCCCCGCGCTTTGATTGGCCAAAGCGCGGGGCACTGTGATTGGTCAGGCAAGCCGTGCTGATTGGCTCACTTGGAATCTCCCGCGATTGGTCTATTCGAATCGCGGGAGATTCAAAGCGGTGCCATTGGCCGCGGCCGCCGCGGCTAAAAGAATAAAAGCCGCGAACCTTTTGCAAAGTGCCAGTTCGGTTCCTACTTTAATAAAAGAGCATGATTTGAAGTCACCGACTCCTGGCATCATTTTCGAGGACACGACACCATGATCTTAGTTTTCTTAATGTTGAGTTTCAAGCCAACTTTTGCATGCTCCTTCACCCACATCAAGAGGCTCTTTAGTTCCTCTTCACTTTCTGCCATTAGAGTGGTATCACCTGCATATCTGAGATTGTTGATATTTCTCCTGGCAACCTTAATTCCAACTTTTGATTCATCTAGCCCTGCCTTTCTCATGATGTGCTCTGCATATATCTTCATTATAAATGTGTAAACCACCCCAAACAATTGATTCTTATGTGATGAATTAAAACCCATTAAACAAATAAAACTCTTTTATAACAGCAGTACCCTACCTGATCTTCAGATCTTTCTAACTTCGCCTTGTTTTCATCCTTCATGATTAGAATAATTGATTCCCAGGTGAATCTCTACAATGAATTTGGATATCTAAGTTGTCAAATGGTATTTTTTTAATTGCCTATGTTATTTTCATGCTCATAATTTGCATTATAACCACTCAAATATATAGACAACATTTATATTCTATAGGAAAGGCTATTATTGTTGCTTCTACAATATAAAAAAGGTAATATTACTTAGGAAAACATGCACATTTTCCCTGTGTTCAGGCAGATGAAGCTTGTAAGATAGATGAACTAATGAAATTATACAAATCCCGAATGAAAACAAGCAGTTTTCTCTATTCCCTTAATGTTATTTTCTGAAGTATTTGTCCAGTTTATGCTTAAATCATTCAGAAGATGGAACTTCACAACTGCTTTGAGAAGTTATTTCGCAGTCTATTATATCTCTCTCTTAGAAATCTTGCCTGGAAAGTCAACCTTAATCTTCCTTTGCTCAATTTCATCACATTATTTCCAATTATATCTTTTTGAACCATTCTAAACCTGGCTTTTCTTGATGTTTACATTTTTCATATTCACATGAACTGATGGGACTTCTGAATGACCATTAAAGAATCACTTTTCCATCCACCAAAGATTCTTACATAAACATAATAGCCCTTGGTTAAGAAGATCTAATCCTTCTTATGGAGTCTGATTAAAAAACAATTAAGTTCAATTGATTGATTAAGTTCAATTTTCAGTGGAAATAAGTGAGCAGTTTCTCTATAGAGAGGTGTAAAAAACTGACTATCTCAAGTCCTCAACACTCAACATTTATATTCATAAATTAAATTAACTTAAGGTAAGTGTTGAGCTGGACATTTTACAAGTGATACTATACTACTCAGGATGGTAAAACTCACTGTGCGGTGTTCTAGAATTATTTATTTCAATTGGATGAATGGTCATTAAAGGGAAATGAAATATAAGTAATTTGTGTATACAGTGACCTGTTCAAGCATCTATAACTAACCAGGAAAAAGATCTTGGGAAAATATTGAATAGCTCAATGAAAATGTCAACTGACTGTCTCAACTTTTCCCTTTTCCTCCGTCCCTCTCTTATCCACGTTACTTTGGTATTTCTTTTTGAATCTTTCCATATTTTTAAGTTCAATTTTGGAAATGTCTGGCCATTTGTTACTATCTTACCTCTGATTTTTAAACCCTAGGATGGATATGAGACTTTTAATTGGTGCAATGATTTGCCTCACTAATTAACCTGTTTAAAACCAATTAACCTGCCTTTTACATCTCTCATAGGTATTGTTATAGGAGTGTAGCACCTTGAGAAACAGGACTCAGTACGTGAGTATACAAACATGCAAAGTGAGAACAGGAAGAGAATGAGTTGAAGTTCAAAATGACAAATGATGCGGAAAACAGCATTCCTGCTTGGAATGCCTGCATGTCGTTACCCTCTGTGACACTTTCTTGCCCTCTGCTAGAAAATAATCACTCCATGTGCACTGAGCATCCTCAATTGTCATTAATCAGTTTGGGGTTTTTCCTCACCTTAAATGTTTGAACAAAAATAAAAATCTAGAAACACTGCAATATTAGTGGGCATGCATCTCCAGTTGGCTATACAAACAATAGCATGAAGAGAACTGAAAATGTATAATGTATCAGCATATATATCGGCAGATGACACTAAACTGGCAAGAATAGCCAATACTCCAGAAGATAACATCAGGATCCAAAAAGATCTTGATAGACTTGAACAATGGGCCCTATCTGACAACATGAATTTAATGTAGAAAAAAGCACATAAAACCTAGGCATGAAAAACCAAAGGTACAACTACAGATTAAGTGAAACTTGGCTCAAAAGCAGTAACAGCATGGACATGGAATCAAAATCATGTGAATCATGCATCACTTTATAAATCCTTAGTAAGACCACACCTGGAATACTGCATCTAGTTTTGATCACCACGTTACAAAAAAAGATATTGTGAGTTTGGCAAAAGTGCAAAGAAGAGCAACTAAGATGATTAAGGGACTGGAGATAAAAACATACAGTATGACGTATGATTGCAGGAATTAGGTACAGCCAGTCTAGAGAAAATAAGGACTAGGGGTGAGAATAGCAGTATTCCAGTATTTGAGGGGCTTTGAAGAGGGATCAACTTATTTTCCAAAACACCAGAAGGCAGCACAAGGAACAAAGGATGGAAACTAATCAATGAGAAAAGCAATCAGCGCAACTGAGCTCAAGATCTTTCAATTTCTAGCCTGGTGCCTAACCACTACAATAGCAATAGCATTTACACATATGCTGATTCATAATAGCAATAGCACTTAGACTTATATGCTGCTTCGCAGTGCTAAGTGGTTTACAGAGTCTAAGAAGTTTACAGGGCAGAATGCTCCCTCCCCAACAGTCTGGGTCCTCATTTTACCAACCTCAGAAGGAAGGAAGGTTAAGTCAACCTTTGGCAGATTAGGATCAAATTCCAGGCTGTGTGCAGAGGTAGCCTACAATACTGCCTTCTAACTACTGCACTATCGCCGCTCGTTGAAATGGGATTCGTAGAATTATCTTTTACATTAGTGCAGTGTCTTCTGCACTGCTGAGAGTGTAATCAGTGGTCATATCAGTTATAAGGCCATCCCAAGAAGGAATATCTGAGCTTGTTAAGAGTAAAACTTGCTATGGTTGACTTCAGTTACTTCAGTTTACATGAATGTAAAACACACCACCTGTTGGAAACTCATTACAACAACTAGGTCATATCCAGGTTCGCATCCAGAATGAAATTTGGCTGTTTTATTGAGTTTTAAATAAATTCTGCATTCATGCTGCGTGGTATTTTCAGAATTGAATCTGAAGCTTTATACAATCCTAATATTTTTTCCCTAGAACTTCACCTTTCAGTTGGTATAATAATATTTATGAGAAACATGCTGAGATTTTCCCTTTCTCTTTGTAACATGCTGCCATATTCTTCCACAATTGACATAATTAGGCTCTGTGGTCTCCCATTCTTCACAGCAGTAGCCAACAGTTGGCAGAAAACATGAAGAAAAGTCATGCATTCAAAATGATTCAATTGTATCTTTTTTTCACCTTGACTACAGATCACTGCATAATACAGGTAGAAGTAGAGGTAGTAAAATGGACCTAGTGGTGATATCATTCCAAATAAGCTAAGTGTATTACCAGATGCAGAAGAGAAGAATATATAGTGAAAACCCTTTAGTTGCATCATTATCTGCTGGTTTTCCGTCTCTGAAATTCATTCAATTGTGAAAGCTTTTTCTTTATAGCCTGGCAATGGCCTTTTGGATAAAGGTCATTTGTCTATTAAATGTTTATAGCAACTTCTAAAACAGCCAACTATTGAGCCAAAGTAGAGGGAAAATACCTGTATTCATCAATGACTGGGTGAGGATATAAAGGTGCTATAAGTCACTAGCAGGGAAATAGCAAAAAGCATCAGATTGACAGTGTAGAATTTATCTAAATTTAACTCCTGTTCCTAGATTTTTAGGGACGTGGTGGCTCAGTGGCTAAGACACTGAGCTTGTTGATCAGAAAGGTCGGCAGTTCAACGGTTTGAATCCCTAGTGCCACATAATGGAGTGAACTCCCGTTCCTTGTCCCAACTTCTGCCAACCTAGCAGTTCGAAAACATGTAAAAATGTAAGTAGAAAAATAGGGGGCCCTTTGGTGGGAAGGGAACAGCGTTCCATGAGCCTTCGACGATTAGTCATGCTGGCCACATAACCAGGGAGATATCTTTGGATAGCGCTGTCTCTTTGGCTTTGAAACTGAGATGAGCACTGCCCCCCTAGAGCTGGAAATGACTAGTACGTGCAATGGGAACCTTTACCTTTACCTAGATTTTAACCAAAGTTGATATTTTTAAAAATTAATTTTCCTGACCCCTCGGAAGCAAGCCTCATTTTTTAATTAAATACATATGCAGTTCCAGATACACAAACAAGAACCCTAACATAATCATCTTAAGTAATGTTCACTTTGTAAATAGGATAGATGTGATGTCAATCTTCTGATACTTGAGGGGCTGGGACAAAGACCTATTCTCCAAAGCAGGGGTCACCAACCTTTTGGACCTCAGGGACCACCAAACTCATAATTTTAAATCCCAGGAACCACTAACCGGTCCTGTGGGCGTGGCCTAATTTGTGGGTGTGGCTTGGTGGTCATGTGACTGGCTGAGCATGAGCTTGTATGTAAATATTATAAACATTTATATTAATATTGATTTTTTTATTAAAAAAAGAGCAACTTTTACCCCAAATCAGGCAAAGCAGGCAGGCAGATTGAGTTGCTCACAGAATCATTCCGTGATCTATCTATCTGCCATCGGTTAGCTCAGTCGGTCACATAAAATTTGCTTGCAGTGAGTCAGCACTGAATAATAGAACCTTCAGTCCTAAGGGAGGTTCGGCTGTGCTTAAAAGCAGAGCCGAAATTCTAAAGACTAGCTAAACAGCAAGAAATTCAACCATTTCCTACTTCCTGGCTAATCTAAATCTCCAAGCATAGCAGAACAGCTGATGGTCAGAAAAATTGCAATTTAGCAGGCAAGTTTGCTGAGTAAGGAGTGAGTGGGCCGGGAGGGTTCCTGAGGACCATGTGGGTGGCACAGCCTTGTGTTTCTGCACATCCTGGATTAATTGCTTTGGGGGAGTGCTCTGGGGGTGAGATTTCTCTGCAGCCCACCAAAATTTTCTCATTGCCCACTAGTGAGCCACGACCCACTGGTTGGCAACCACTACTCCAAAGCATCAAAGGACAGAACAAAAAGTAACAGGTGGAAGATCATTAAAGAGAGAGCCAACCGAAAACTAGGAGAAATTTCCTGACAACAAGAGCAATTAATCAGTGGAACCAGTTGCCTTCAGAAGTTGTAGGTGTAAAAAAAAATGCTATTTTGTATTTTAACTTTTTTTGAATAAAATAAAATAGATTTTTTTAAATTAAAAAACCTTGTGGGTGCATCATCACTGGAGGTTTTTAAGAAGAAACTGGACAGCCATTTCTCCAGGATGTTAATGTCAACTAAAAAGATACTCCTTTGGTCTTTTTAGCTGCCAGAAAAAGGAAGTCGGGTAAAACAAGTCATTCTTGAAATGCCTAGATAATCAACTCGGCAGCCCAAAGTTGTCAGAGCATAAGAAGGTTATTTGAGAGCATGATGGATGATTCTTGGAGACAGATGTGCCCCATTGGAGAAGTCAACTCCAGAGGGTGGGGGGAAGACCAGGGTCAAGGGGGAAGTGTATGATGTGTATGTATTGGCTGCACCGAGCCACGTGCCAACATGGCAATTTCTAGAGACTTTTGCTTTGAATGAAGGTGGATTTGTTGGAGTCCTGACAGCTACAGACTAAAACAGAGGTGTCAAACTTGCGGCCATGGGCCAGATGAATCATGCACTGGCCACGCCCATGTCCAGTTTAGCAAAGGGAGAAAAGGTCCCAATACATCACGTAATGCCGCCATGATGCCATGAGTTCGACACCCCTGGATTAGAGTCTTCTGCCTATGCAGTGGGTTAAATTAGAAGATCCCAATGTCCCTTCCAACTCTTGTTATTCTATGTCCTGTGCTCAACACACACTGAACTGGCTTAATAGTGATTGCACTCATGTATTGTGTTCGTATGCTGATCCCATTGTTTCTTTGTTTAAAATCTCACAGGGTTATAATCTGAGACTTTACAGTTATATAACTACTGCTCCTTATGCAGCACCACTCCTACGCTGTCTGGGCACACAGAAAAATGAGTTCTTGTCATAAATAGTTTCTTATTTCTTTGGGAAGATTCTTATAAACTAAAAGCATAGTTTTTAGTTTTAAAGTGTGAGAGGATGGTTCATTCAGGTGGTAATCCAAAATGTGCAATGAGTTTCTAACACTAAAATGATTAATAATCCCACTTCATTTTGCAGTTTAAAGCTCTGTCCATAATGCTCCCATCTCCTTTTGTCCTGCATACAACAACCCATGAAGTGGATTGAACTGAGAGAGAGCAATATGTCCAGAATCTAAGGATTAGAATCATGTTCTCCCAGTTTCTAATCCAGCATCTAAAGCACTACACCAGGCTAGTTATGAGCATAGGAACACTTGGCAAATAACATTCTGCTGCAATTTATCTACAACAGATTCCTTATTTTACTTTTAAATTAGAAATTAGAAAACATACAATGTCTAAAATAATAAAAGTGTGGTTTGTGTTTGTGATTCAGTAGGAAGACTGGATCCAATCTGAACAAAATCAATTTGATATAATAAAACAGGGCCCACATACAAAAAAGTCCATTAAGGCTTCAAACTGATTTGAAAGCAGCAGCTGATTGAATCTAAAGCAACATAGATTTGATGAAGAGGTTATTTGATTGAATCTTTTTGAACTTCTGAAGTTTCACCCAATCACATTACACATATACATATTTTAAATGGCTAGGCAAGTAAAACAGACTACAGATTACTAATAAATTAATTTTAAGGATGGGTGCCTGTATTTATATCTAGTCAATTTATTTATTTATTACTAAATCACTTGAGTTGCTAATGGTTCCCCAAAGTCCATGCTATATATTCATTCATAATGCAGTGTTGTCCAAATTTTTTATTTAATTTAATCAATAAATAGATAGATAGATGATAGACAGATAGACAGACAGACAGACAGACAGACAGACAGACAGATAGATATAGATATAGATATAGATATAGATATAGATATAGATATAGATATAGATATAGATATAGATATAGATATAGATATAGATATAGATATAGATATAGATATAGATATATAGACACACATACAAATACTCTCTTTCTCTTTGTACGTGTGTGTATTCATATATAACTTTTCTGAATTCATACATGTTTAACAATTCTCCTTAATTGTTGAATAAGGTATAAGTGTGTTTTCAAGGCATCTGTTATTTATAAGATAAACATGGGCATTCTTAAATGCACTACTCTCTATACCCAAGACAGAGCATTAAAATCAAAGGTATATATCTGTTTTAGTAATTTCCTGCTTTGATGTAGAACAAATCAAAACAAAACAGAGAATCTGCTAGCCCGGAGGAGGAGGAGGAAGAAGAAGAGGAGGAGGAGGAGGAGGAGGAGGAGGAGGAGGAGGAGGAGGAGGAGGAGGAGGAGGAGGAGGAGGAGGAGGAGGAGGAGTTGTTTAAGTGAAGAGTTTGCCTGGTAGTACTGACAGGAATTTAGGATAAAAGTATTTACTCAGATCTGGAAGATTTAATTATAGAGTAGAAAAGAATTGCTATGATCCAATTCTTGCCAATAGCGTTTGTGTGTATGCGTTGTGATTGTAGAATTTTGACTGGAAAGTACATCTGCAGTACCCAGAGGATTACAGATGGCTAAGCAGACAGCTCCTCAAACTGGAGGTCAAATGGGCTAATTGACAAGATAGCTCACTTAATCCTTCTTTCATCAACTAAGGAGTTCTTGCAGTTATTCCCATGCTAGCCAGGGTTGCCGTTCAAAAGAAGGATTGAAGCTCTTCTGTAAAGTAAGTCAGGGCTAAATAAAAGGAAGATTATCAATAAATATAGGGTCTTACAAAGTAGATTTTTCTGAAGGACAAGGAATGATATACAGCAGTTACACAATTGCAAAGAAAATCAGAAGCTCAAGTCGTTTCTCCAGATATTTGCTTTTGGAGGTAAAAGATAAGATACTCTCTCTCTCTCTCTCTCTCATACACACACACACACTTCCACTAGCAATTGTATCATTATTGGAGATGTGAAATCAGAAATAGCCTCACTTGTTAGAGCAGGAATGTCAAAACTCAATTTCATTGAGGGCCGCATCAGGGTTGTGTTTGACCTTGGGGGAGGGAGTCAGGATGGGGGTGACCAGCTCAACGTCACTCATGACGGGGGCACCTGTGGTGGCCCAAGCACTCTGCCAGTGAAAATGGGGTCCTGAGCTCCATTTTCAGCTGCGACGGCCTCCTGCAACCCTCCGCCAGCAAAAACGGAGCTCAGGAGAAAGCCCATGGCTTTCCTGAGCTCCCTGGCAGAGGCGCTGTGGGCCAATCCTTCACTGTTTTCATGGCAGCCCCGCAGGCCAGAACTAAGCACCCTGGCCAGATCCAGAGATTTGGAATTTTACTTGATTTGGTATAAATGGTATGATTGGCTAGAGTATAAAAAAGAAAGAAAGGGGGAATTAAGGGGGAAAAATGAATCTATGAAACATATTATGACATCTATATCGAAAGACAGGAATTTACCAATGTTAGTTCTAGATCTCCTCGCTCTTTGATTAAGCTATAAGAATATATCTGTAAAAACACATAATTAAATTCCAACAACAAATATTAATAATAGATTATTCTGTTTTATAAAGTATAAACAATAGATAACCTATAGGATATAAGAAATATCTGCCACATATTATTAATTATGAAATATTTAATTCACTATCAAATGTATTGAAGGAAAATTTAATTAGTTTTATCATAGAAACTGTTGTGATGTTTGCTTGTATGACTTTTTGTCTTTCGATTTTGTATATCTGTATGTTTTAACTTTTTGTATTTAATAAACTTTTTTAAAGTTTAAAAAAAATCCTCAAAATGCAGTTGCAAGGGCTTAACTCAATTATCAAGGATTGCTAACAGAACATTCACGATATATAGAATAAAAACAGCTTTATTAAGAAATAGATCGGGGAGAAGGCCTTCTTAAAACACATCTTGAAGAGAGAGAAATCTGAAAGAGAGGAAGGGCTGGGGGACTCATTTCACTAACAATAGGTCAGGAGAAAACCTGGCATAGGAAAAACTTATGAAGACCCTTCTCTTTACCCCTGTCATCATTTGCCCTAATGGCTCATAAGTGCAAATAGATGGTGCCATCTCTCACAATTACACATATCCAAGGCCAACAAACTACTTGAGAGAAGGGGGTGTAGTCAGTATTGTCCTCCGATATACCTCACAGCTGATTGCTTCTTTCTCTCAGGGGTGTCAAACTCGCATCCTCACAGCATCATCACATGACGTAGCATGACTTTTTTCCCCTTTGCTAAACCAGGCATGGGCGTAGCCAGCGTGTGACCCATATGGCCCATGAGGCACATGTTTGACACCCCTGCTCTACCTGAAGCTTTATACTGCTTGCTCAAAAGCAGGAATTCAGCAGCAACAGTTATATGGTGTTATATGCAGCAACAGTTGTGAGTTGAAGCTGGCAAGGTTTGAAATAAGAAGCTGGATCCAGGAACAATTGTAGTGTAAATTCAATACATGGGCCATTCGCAGTCCAGGCTGAGAAATGGTGGCAAGAAATCCATTATAACAAAAGGAAAAAAGAAAGATACCGTGGTGGGATTCAAAAAACATTACTACCAGTTCTGTGGGCGTGGCTTGGTTGGGCGTAATATGGCTTAGGGGGCGTGGCTTAGGGGCATGGCAGGGCAAGCATGTGGTAAAATCTCCATTCCCACCCCACTCCAGGGTAAGGATACTGCAAAATCCCATTCCGCCCCCAGCCCACTAACCTGCTTTCCAGCTCCATTCCCCTGTGCAGGACAACAAAAGAAGAACCAGCCGATCAGCTGGGACTCAATGGGAGGCAGAGAATAGATGGGGGCAGGGCTAGTCAGAGGTGGTATTTGCCGGTTCTCTGAACTACTTAAAATTTCCGCTACCGATTCTCCAAACTGCTCAAAATTTGCCCTACCAGTTCTCCAGAACTGGTCAGAACCTGCAGAATACCACCTCTGGATAGATAGCCTGTATTAAACAAGTGGGACATTAAATATAGAGAGGTAGATCTTTGTTGTTTCCAGAAAAGCCAATATTTACAATCTTATCTATGCAAGCCAGAGACTCTCTTATGAAAAGTTCTTGAGTGACCTTAAGCTTTATTGGAAGCAGAATTATAGCGCCATTGTGCCTATAACTCCTGTAATATAGGACACATACAAAGCTTATTGAAGCGACAGTCTATATTGGTGGTTTCTCTGTCTGCTCACACAGAGACCTTTCCAATGAAATTACTGCCCAGACCCCCCAAATTAAAAAAAAATTACTCTCAGGGCTCCAAAACAGTTAAGGAATAATAGGTGAGTGTCTGTCAGCTGGTGCTCCATTCAAAATCCAAGAAAGAAACACTTAGACTCTTTTAATTAGAGAAAAGATATCTTTTACTGGAAGTCAAGTGGCAGCAACAAAAGGATTCTGAATCTGAGGAAATAGGCGCGTAAATCACATATACAAAGTGATGGCAATGTTCCCACCCCCAATAGTTCAAATGGTTCTTCCAATTAAAAGTTGTGAATGTCATCATGTGGACATCTTCAGGTGGTGATGAGGCTTCTGTCTGTTGACCTTGGCATACTTTGATAAAGGTTTGCAGCTGCGCAGAGAAGAGAAAGCTAAGCAAGAAATAGAAACCTAAGCAAGAATGTACTCTCCCCCCCTCCTCAGTTTATACAGTAGTTGTTATGGACTAAGCCAACGCAGCGATACAACCGTAAACAGCTTTACTTTACAGCAGGCTTGTCATCCTGCACTTCTCATTGGCCCATGAATAGCGAGTCGTGATTGGTCGTTTTTGGCCAGTCTGATTGGCTGTTAACGGGACCCCCTGATTGGACGCTTGTGAAAGCGGTAAACTCAATTCATTGATTGTTTTGGCAGCAGCTAGCTCTACAAAAGAGCTGCTGCTGCCCAAGTATTTTGCTCTGTTCTTTCTTGATAATAAAGAGTTGAAGTCACCGTTCGATGTCTCGTCTCTGTTCCTTGCGCCCATGCCCAGGACTTAACAGTAGTAGTTTGCAATACCTCCAGCTCACTTCCCATACTTTCCGCCCCTCCTCCCCCTGTTACTTATGACAGCCGAAAGATGCAAAGCAAAGGAAGAAAATCTTGAAGGCTGACAGTGTCCAGCTTTATTTCCACCAACATTTGTTGGCTAATCCTTTCACTACCCAGAGTGAGATCAACTCTAATCATTCTCAACTAAGGAAGAAGCAAAAAGGCTTGATAAAAGATATGGTAATAGGTACAGTAATAGTATAATAATAATTTCTTTCTCCAAGATTTCAACTCAGTATTAAAAACACACATTGTTATAAAAAAAAAAAGACCACAGGAGCTATTTATATTTGGACTTTTCAACATCGTTGTTAGGGTACTTTTGAATAGTTGTTATTAATACCTACTACATTAAATATATCATATTTTCCCTCTGCTTTTTGAGGTTGCTATTCTTGGAAGGTTCTGATGGGGGCAAGAATTAAAATGGAGAAACCTTTGTGGTGCTTTTAGAAAAAGTGGCAATTATCGGGCTCGTGACTTTCTGTCAGAAAAGAGGAACTGGGATAACAAAAAGATGACATTATTTCAATTTCACGACTTCCTTAGGAAATGTGAATATTAATAACACAGAGACAGTTGCATATTGAAGTAAATAAAGGCAAATGCTCTTGACTTAGGCAGGCAAGAAATCATATTCTTCTCTCTTTAATTAGTCTTCTATTCCTCAGGTATTCATGCAAACACAGCCAGACCAGAGGCCACCATTGACGCAAAGCAATTCAATTTCCTCTTTCTTTCTCTCTCTCCTTTTTTCTCCCACTTACACACATAGGCTCTCATTCTCTTTTTAAGAATGAGGATTTGGGGAAACTTACGTTACTTAAGATTAGCAGAGTTTTAAAACTGGAGGAGGAAACATCAGTATCCTGTGCTATGCAGATGACACTACCCTGATAGCTAAAAATGCAAAGGTTCTGCAAGTTCCAGTAATAAAAGTCAAGGAACACAGTGGGGAAATAATGGGATTAAAATTAAATGTAAAGACCAAATGAATGATGGTGGGTGCAACAGCCATTCTTAGAACTGACAATGGAGGTATTGAAATAGTGGAAACCATCAGCAGTAAAATACCCATGGTCAACAAAATATGCCTCAAACTAGCAATTGGTAGTGCAGCCATGAAGATCTTGGAAAATATCTAGAAAGATCAGAATAGTGCAAATATTCCCTATGATCTCTAAAGAAGTAAAAGCTGGAAAGGAGGAGGTAGTACCATTGAACTTTGGCATTGGAAAAGAGTCCTGAGAATGGCACTAGCACTTAGACTTATACACCACTTCATATACTACTTCATAGTGGTATATATTTATAGCCCTCTTGAAGCAGTTTACAGAGTCAGCATGTTACCTCCAACAATCTGGGTCCTCATTTTACTAATCTTGGAAAGGCTGAGTCAACTTTGAGCTGGTCAGAATTGCACTCCTGGCAGTGAGCAGAGTTGGATAACTGAAAAAAAAACCAAGCAAATGGATCAGTGGTGGCCTTCAAAAAACTTCCTACCAGTTCCGTATGAGCACGCACAAAGCATGTGTACTTTGCACACGCGCATTTACAACTCATCTTCTGCTGCAAGCCCTGCTGATCATCGGAGCAAACCAGTTTGCTCACAGATGATTCTTGGAACTACCGGTTCAGTTGAACCGGGCCAAACCAGTAGAATACTACCACTGAAATGGATCAATGAACAAATCAACAGAGAGTTCTCACTTAAACCGTAAGTGACCCAGCTCTTGTATTATCTCACTTTGGATATATTATGTGAAGACTTAGCTCTTTGGAGAAGGCTGAAATGCTGGGAAAAGTAGAAGGAAAGACAAATGATAAGCAGCAAGTAGGTGGACTTGGTTACACTGGTGATGGGTGCACCATTAGAAGACCTGATTAGGAACAGACTTGTCATGGAGAATACTATATCTTTATGGTTACTAAGAAACAACCATTTTATGGCACATAATCAGTCAAGCAATTCTGGAAGCATCATCCATTTATCATATAGACATTTCCCATTGTCATTCATTTATTGTACAGAATACAGTTCTAACCCTATACAAGCATCTCAGCAGTTGTTAATGTTCTCTTATTAGAATCAGATTAGGTGTCAGAATTCAGTTGGAGTCAGATGTCATGAAAATTTGATAAATAAATGTCTAATTCAGCCCACTCAGGCCATTACTCAGGCCAGCTACAATTATTGAAATGCACCAGCTCCTTTTTTGACAGAGTGCTTCACACGGTACTATCTGATTCATACCCAAGTTAAACCTACAAAAATTCTGAAACCAACATGCTGAAATCAGCATGTGCTTAGAAAAACAATACCGCCTTTATTTGTTTGGGCATCCTGTTCTTCATCCAGGATACTCCATTAGTATTTCTCTGAGCTGATATTCAGAAATAATTGGTTAGAGTATCGTACAAATATTTTTATACTTCTCATCCATTGTCTTCCCTGGTGTCGTTTTTCTCCTCTGTGCCTATAACTCTGTGTGCAGCATCCTTAAAGAAGAGTGAATGAGAAAGAGATAAGGCGCAGTTGTAGCAGCTGTTTTTAATATTTCATTTCCCCCACCTTCTGTTTTGCTATAATCTCTCTGCAAACCTGAAGGGAATGAAGCCATTTAAAGGCGACAGGCAAAGCTGGGAACTAAACACATGCTTCATTCAAAAGTGAAAATTATTTGCAAATGAGAAATTATGCAAACATTCCCTGCCTACCTGTATACTCAAATTGCCTAGGGAAATGCCTAAAATCACATCAGTTGTAAAAAGGGTCTGCACCATCAATAGCAGTGCATTGAGTATTTATAAAAGAAGCTTAGAAAAATGTCTGTTTCATTAAAATGCCATTCAAGTTCTGATTTGACTCTTTTGTGGAGTAACAACTAGTAACGAGGTGGATGGTGAAGGGGAGGGACAGATTCAGGCTGCTTTGTTAATATTTATTGGTATGTGCAAACTCGTTGGAGTGGTGAGGCAGACAGTGCTGTAAAGAAAAAGCATTCAACAAAAGCCAATGTTGAAAATGTATTATGCTCAAAATATAATATACGGACCTTAATTCCGTTTGCAGAATTAAACATATGGGGTTGAGAATACTATACAAAACTGTAACTTAGGCAAATAAAAGTCAATAATTCTAAATGGCTTGGCTGTCATAGGAAATCTGCTTGCCAGCATATAGGACATAAAAAGCACTGACCATACTAACAGTGCCCAAATCATGGATACCTCCAAAGGAGTCAGACATAATCAAACTTGTCCACCCCAAGGATAAAACACCCCGACACAAACTGAGCAACATGGTATACGCAGTAAAATTTAGTGAGACATGTGCAGATCTGTACATTGGGGAAACCAAACAACCTGAGCCTGTGCTGTCCGAAGACGTCTCCGTGGTCATGTGGCCGGCATGACTAAATGCCGAAGGTGCACAGAATGCTGTTGCCTTCCCACCAAAGTGGTCCCTATTTGCATTTTTACATGCTTTCAAACTGCTAGGTTGGTGAAAGCTGGGAGAAGTAATGGAAGCTCACCCTGTTATGTGGTGCTAGGATCTGAACTGCTGAACTGCTGACCTTTCTGATCGATAAGCTCAGCATCTTAGACATTGAGCCATCGCATCCCCTCATGGCTGTAAATAATCACCAGTCTTTGAATTGGATTAGATAGCCTACTAGCAATTTAAGACAGCAAACTCAAAATTATAGGTTACCAAATAGACAATAGTAGGTTTCCTGAGTATTGATTGTCAATTTTATACCAGTTGCAGCTTCTGAGCCCTCTTCAAAGACCGATGGATGTAGTCCACGTTCTAATAGATTAGTCATGTGATAATTAAATAATAAGCCTCTGTTATGAGGTTTCTTTTATCCTGGATAGGTCTCTAACCAGCACAATATCTGAAATTCTTGTCAACAGCGCCTCGCTTAAGAGTTCAACTTGCTGTTCCAGCAGGAGCTATGAATCCAAGAAGATCCCCAGATCATGGATTGGCTCCTTCAACTGAGGTCAATCAAAGCTACTCTCTGGGCTGATATTTCTGTCTAACCTGAATGCTTATTAATGAACAACAGCTCCCCTGTTGGATTTTTTCTGAGCTTCTTTCTCTCCATTCCTTCAGAGAATTCATACGCCATTTAAGACTTCCCCAGTTCCCCCAACTTAGTTCAGAGTGGCAATATATAATGGAATAACAACTGCATGTGGCTGATACTTCTGTTAAGTCTGGAGCATGGGTGCGAATGATGGAGACGAGCCGGTAGAACAGTGAACTTCAAATTCTTTATTTACATATTGTGACAGCTCAAACTGGAGGGCTGCTATAGCCTTCCTTATATAGGCAACTTATTA
This sequence comes from Hydrophis major, assembly GCA_033807585.1. Taxonomy (NCBI): domain Eukaryota; kingdom Metazoa; phylum Chordata; class Lepidosauria; order Squamata; family Elapidae; genus Hydrophis; species Hydrophis major. The sequence goes on from CM066331.1 coordinate 142,284,554, forward strand.
ACTATTCAACCAAGAGCAAACCTGGAGCGCTAGCTCCGTTAACCAATGGGAATGGCCTGTTAATGGCCAATCAGATGCTCCTGAACAGACCAATCCAATCCTGCCATTAACAGCCAATCAGAAGTGCAGGGCCAGAACCCTGCACTTGACTTCAAGCTCAAAATAACTTTATTGGTATTATTCATTCACAACACCCCTTTCCCCGGCTTCTGCCCAAGGGGCGCGGTTACATAGTCCTTCAGGTAGGACGGCTGTTTTATTAGTCTTTTTGATTTTCGCAAAGTGCCTGGTGGTTGGCTGCACTTCTGCTGAGGTAGATTGTTGTTTAACAGTAGGGGTGCCTCTGGTTCCGAGTTCGTGTTCCCGTCGTCACCAATATCACTGGCCACTCCCTGAGGTGAATTCACTCCGCTCCCTGGTTCCTGTTCGTGCATTTCAGTTCCATTATCAGTCTCTTCGAAAAGGTTTCCCTCTAATTGTAATTCGCTTTCCTCTGTATCTCCCCCCCCCCTCAGTTTGGTCATAAGGGAGTTCGGAAATGCGAGACGGTAGCCGCGATCATAGTTGATCTATGTGGCGCTTCCAAAGTCTGTTGTCGGGGCACTGAACGAGGTATGATCTTGGGCCGGTTACACGGATTACGGTCACCTCTACCCACAGCGGATCACCCGATAAGTTTTTAGCAAATCCTAAATCGTCTACCTGGAAGGTACGGCATCGGCCGCTGGATCCGAGTGGCTTTTCCGGTTCATAGGCTGGGTGTAACCGATTGAGGTGGGAGCGGAGTTTTCGTCCCATTAGCAGCTCGGCGGGAGTTTTGTTGCTGACGCTGTGAGGTGTGATGTGCTGCAGGAAAAGGATCCGGTTGATTTTCTCGTTGATGTTGCCGTAGTCTATCTTTTGGACACTCTTTTTGATGAATTGTACCATGCGCTCAGCCCTACCGTTGGCAGCAGGGTGCACAGGCGAAGTGAGCACACGTCGAATACCCCGGTCAGCCAGGTCCTGCTCAAAAGACAGCGCGGTAAATTGGGGCCCGTTGTCGGATACCAGAACATCTAGTAATCCGTGGGTTGCAAAAAGTCTTTCCAGTCTTTTGATGACCGCGTCAGTGGTCGTGTTTGTTAAGCCTGTGTTCCCCAACCAGAGTTAAGGAGACAAGCTAAACAGAATGTGCAGCATTAGTCAGATAGGCATACAGATAAATGTGTGAGATAAGTTTGTATGTTTATTAATATACAGTAAAAATAACAGATACGCTTGTGCTATCAAAATATAGTTTATTCCATTTAGAGTTTATAGCATAGTCAAAATAACAGTCCATTAGTTATGTATCATTTTAGTCAGTCCATTCAAGGATATTCAGTTAGCAAAGTCCGTGTAGAATATCCAATGTCAGTTCACTTACAATAAATCAGTCCTTTATCTCTCTCCCATGCCAGTAGGGAAAAACGCAGTCTTCATCCAGTAATTAGGGATCATCTAGCCAGAGAGAGCAAGCTGCCGTTGTCCTGCTTCTTATGGTGCTTTTACAACCACTCCCTTAATTACATTCCTACAGTTAAAGTTGCAGACACTTTAACTAACAAACTATGATAACATATTTATTATTTTACCTAAACCAGTTAGGGTAAACAATGTTATCCCTAACATTCTCCTCTTTTAGAAAAATAATAATACTATAACTATTTACATCTTTAAATCATATTTTGTTACAACTTTCTTTAAACTTGATTACTCCTTGAGCTTTTGTAAATTGGTCTGCAATGTTTTCTTCTGTCATGCAGTATTCCAATTTAATCAGCCCATTCTTTACAGATTCTCTAACATTTAAGTATCTTAAATCAGTATGCTTTGATCTAGTTTTTACAGCTATGGCTGCCTGGTTGTCCTCGTACACAATAATGGAATCTTTAACAGTTACACCCATGTCTAATAATAACTGTTTGTACAAAATTAAGTCAGTGCATAGTAATGACAGACATGAAAATTCCGCTTCCATCGTACACAAGCTAATATGCTGTTGTCTGATTGACCTCCACCCTATTAGTGTCTTACCAGATAATATAGCCATCCCAGATGTTGATTTTCTAGTGTTTATATCAGTTGCAAAACTTGCATCTGCATAGGCACTAAGACTCAAATCACCCTTTGGTTCTATATACAATGCATGGTTCATTGTTCTTTTAAGATATCTTAAAATTCTCTTTAATGATTGCCAATGACATTGATGTGGATCTGAATTAAAAAAGAGCCAGCTGATTTACACTATAAGCTATATCTGGCCTAGACCAATTGCTTATATATAATAAGCTACCAATCAAAGATTGATATATAGACTTATCAAATTTGGGACTTTGATCATCAGTTTGGCTTTGACTTTGATCATCAGTTTGGCAAACTTCCTGAATCAAACTTCCTGACTCCTGAGTCTTTGCCGGTTTACAAAGCTCCATTTTATACATTTTAATTCATTGGCAAATTTTATCTTCTTGAGATATCTTAAATCCATTTTTTGTTTTGTTAATTGTCAATCCTAGATACTTTTTAATTTCACCTAAATGCTTCAATTTTATCTTTTTGGCTAATAATGATATAATCTCATTAGCTTCATTATTAGTCTTAGTTATCAAAGCAATATCATCTGTAAATAATAACAATAATGACACCGTTCCATTATTTTCTCTTTTAAACACACATGGATCTGCTAAACCAGATTTAAAACCTATATTGTTTAATTCTTTCACAATATATTGGTTCCACTGATAGCCAGATTGTTTCAATCCGTAAAGACTCCTTTTGAGTTTCCAACAATCATTACGATTTAATTTATTGTCTTTTATAACTTCTGGCTTTTGTAAATATATAGTGTGCTGCAATGGTGCATGTAGATAAGCAGTTTCTACATCTAAATGATTAATGATATAGTTTTTCTTAGCTGCCCACACTAAATGCTGCTCTCAAAGATGTTGATTTAAGGCTTGGTGCAAAAACTTCATCGTAATCAGATGCAGTTTGATTAAATCCTTGAGCTACTAACCTAGCCTTATGGGTAACAGTCCCATCATTTCCAGTTTTTACTTTAAATATCCATTTGCACCCAATGGATTTTTCTCCTGGAGGTAATTTAGCATCTTCATATACTTTCATTACCTTTAATGAATTTAGTTCTTTTTCCATTGCCTTTTGCCAATTCTCCTGATCCTTAGCAGGATACATCCTAAGTTCATCTACACTAGTTGGAACTTTAGTTACTTTGCAAACTATACTTGCTTGATACCTATCAGGTGGTCTAGTTACACGTGTAGTACGTCTAGGTATTACAGGATTTAAAGGTGGACTTTCATTTATTAATTGTTCTTGATTATCTATCTCTTCCTGATCAACAGTTTCCTCTTGTTCTGGTCCTATTTGCTCTTCGTGGACTTCTTCTTTAATTGGACTTTTCTTATAACTAGTCTGTTCTTTCTGCCTTTTGTAGGGTTCAATAATTACTTCATTATTTAAATCTTGCTCTAATCTATTCCATCCTACATTTTCTAGGAATTTTGCACTAGCACTGGTGTAAACTCTAGATGTACCTGGTTCCCAGAATCTATAAAATCTGTGATTAGATTCATATCCTACAAAAAATAATCTTTTAGCTCTATGCTGTCCTTTTTGTCTGAGTTGTGAAGGGATATGCACCCATGCTGGTCCTCCAAATGTGTGCATGTAACTTAAATCAGGTTTTGTACCATGCCACAGTATGAATGGTAATTCACCTGTTGTTGAATTAACAACATTATTTAATATATGATTACCACACATTATTGCTTCTCCCCATAAATTGTCAGGTAATCCTGAATCAGACAACATAGTACCTGCCATTGACTGCAGTGTTTGGCCTCGTCTCTCTATAAAGGCATTATGTTGTGGCCTATATGGTGCAGACTTTTTATGTTGAATACCTAACATCCTAAGTCTATTTTGGAATTTATTATTTGTAAATTCCGCACCATTATCTGTTATAAGAGTTACTAATTTCTTTTTAGTTTTTCTTTCAGCAAATTTTATCCAATTAAATAGATTTAGATACGTTTCAGTTTTGCTCTTCATTAAATAGCAAAACCCATATCTAGAATAGTGGTCCATTATACTTAGTATGTATCGAGCACCTCCTACACTTGGTTTTTTCGGACCCATTAGATCAGCAAATACTACTTCTAAAGGCTCTTTGGTAGTAAATCCATCAACTCTATTAGCCAGTATGAACCTGCTTTTGCTTTGATTACAGGCAAAGCATTGCAAATACTTATTACAAGGTTTCAAACTTATTCCTTTAGATAGTTGAACAGTTCTCTTAAGCATTTTAAAATTTAAATGCCCTAGCCATCAGTGTAACAAGTGAATACATTCATCATGAGGTTTCTTATTATCATAAACTGTGTTAGCCACCTCTAAACCATTATCATTTAACACATATAATTCACCTCTTAAAGATGCAGTAATTTTCTTATCTTCTTTTTCAATTATGCAGTTATCTCCTTTAAAGGTAACTACATATCCTAGTTTAACCAAAATTCTAACTGAAATTAAATTAAACTTAAGTTGTGGTACATATAACATTTTTACATTCTCTTAGACATTTTAATAAAATTTTTGTTATCATTTGTTATACAGTGGGATGCTCCACTGTCAACCACCCATAAATTATTTTTTACAGCTCCGTTAATATACATGGCTAACTCTAAATTTTTATTTTTATTTTGGTTACTTTTAGTATTCTGGCCAGCATTCTGGCACTTTGCTTTTTTACAAAATCTTGCTAAATGTCCTCTTCCTCCACAATTAAAACACTTTTTAATTGCGTATGCAGTAGGAGATTCATTATCTTCTTTTTGAGGTTGCTCCCTCCTTAACTGATCTCTTTCAACTCTTCTTCTGGCCTCTTCAATCAATCTGCCAGTTATATCAGTTAAAGTTAGGCTTTCCTTTGGCAAAATTTCAAGGGAAGTGATGTAGTTATCATAACTTTCATTTATTGATGATAGAATTATGTAGACTTGGTGCAGTTCAGAGAAAATAAGCTCTTTCTCGTGCAGTTCTTGAAAAATGCTTTTTATAGAATTCAAATGACTCAGCATATCACCATTCATTTGGAGATGCGTCCTGAAAAGCTTCCCTGTTAGATTTATGTGAGCACCAACGTTATCTCGAACATAAATCCTCTTCAGCTTCTGCCAACACCCAACAGCCGTTTGCTCTCCGTGGATATGAACAAGTTGCTGGTCAGACGGTGTTAGTCCTATTATGCAAAAAGCTTGTTCATTCTTCTGTATAAAGTCTTTTATCTTTTGTCTATCTTCCTCTATATCTGGATCCCATTCCTCTACGTTTGGTGGGTTTTCAATTATGTTCCACAGACCTTCTTTTTGTAGAAGTAGACTACATTTCATAGACCATGATACATAGTTTGTTCCATCTAACTTGGATATAAGAGACAAACTTTGTAGATTGACTTGTGCCATGTTTTCTTATATGGATATAAAACTATAATTAATAAAACACAGCTGTCTGTTTACTGTAACATGTAACAACACAATCTCTCACTTTTTACATAAATCTGTTTTATCCTAGTTAAACTGACTTTGCAGCCTCTGGGCCCATAACCAGTGTTAAGCCTGTGTTCCCCAACCAGGGTTAAGGAGACAAGCTAAACAGAATGTGCAGCATTAGTCAGATAGGCATACAGATAAATGTGTGAGATAAGTTTGTATGTTTATTAACATACAGTAAAAATAACAGATACGCTTGTGCTATCAAAATATAGTTTATTCCATTTAGAGTTTATAGCATAGTCAAAATAACAGTCCATTAGTCATGTATCATTTTAGTCAGTCCATTCAAGGATATTAAGTTAGCAAAGTCCATGTAGAATATCCAATGTCAGTTCACTTACAATAAATCAGTCCTTTATCTCTCTCCCATGCCAGTAGGGAAAAACGCAGTCTTCATCCAGTAATTAGGGATCATCTAGCCAGAGAGAGCAAGCTGCCGTTGTCTTGCTTCTTATGGTGCTTTTACAACCACTCCCTTAATTACATTCCTACAGTTAAAGTTGCAGACACTTTAACTAACAAACTATGATAACATATTTATTATTTTACCTAAACCAGTTAGGGTAAACAATGTTATCCCTAACAGTGTTGCTCATTCGGTGAATCTCAAGCCAATTCGAGTAGGCGTCGACGGTTAGCAAAAACGTGTGGCCTTTGGTTGGCCCAGCAAAGTCCAGATGGATGCGGGACAGGGTCCCCGCGGCGTCTCCCATTCGGTTGGGGTTGCCTTTGGTGGAGCGTTGCTTACTTCTTGGCATCTCTTGCAAGTTTTAACCCACGATTCGATTTATCTGTCGATGCCTGGCCACCATGCGCAGCTTCGTGCGAGGCCCTTCATGCACACGATGCCAGGGTGGCCATCGTGCAAGGTTCTTAGCAGTGTCTGTTGGAGTCGTTCTGGGATAACGACTCTATCGCCCCAGATGACACAGCCCTTCTGCGAGAACAACTCTGTTTGATGACTTTTGAATGGTGCAAAGTCATCTGGTACCTGGTCCAATGGCCATCCACGTTCCACCCATGTGAGGACTCGCGCCAAGATGGGGTCGCGTTTTGTTTCTCTCGCGATGTCACGGGCAGTTAATGGCGGTGTGTGGAGTGTCTCGATCTGCAACGCTGTCATCGTTGGTGCAGGATCATTTATAGTTTCAGGGAGCGGTGTACGGCTTAGCGCGTCAGTGTGGGGAATGGCTTTACCGGGACGATATTGTAGCTGATAATTGTAGGTAGCCAAGAATTCTGACCAGCGGGTCATTCTGGGAGAAAGTATGTTGGGAGTTGGCTTGGCCCCAGCGATGATCCCCAGCAATGGTTTGTGGTCAGTTACAATGGTGAAAACCCAGCCGTACACATACTCATGAAATCTTTTAACAGCTGATACAATCGCCAGGGCTTCTTTATCGATCTGGCTGTAATTTCGCTCAGTTTTCGAGAGCGTCTTTGAGAAATAAGCAACAGGGGCTTCGTTACTGTTAGGTAACACATGGCTTAAAATGGCGCCCACTTCAAAGGGCGATGCATCATATGTAATGTTTATTGGCAAAGTCTCATTGTACTGCATTAGTACGGTGTCCGAAGTCAGTAGTTTTTTCACATTACGGAACTCCTGCTCTTCTTTGTGACCCCATACCCAAATTGCTTTTTTATCTAACAGAAGATGTAAAGGTTCAGCGACAGTCGCCTTGTGCAGCAAGAATACATTATAGAAATTGATGAGGCCTAAGAACGCCTGGAGGTCGGTCTTGTTCTGCAGTCTGGGAGCGTTTTTTATTGCTCTCAATTTGCTATCGGTAGGGTGAATACCCTGACTGTCAATTAAGTACCCTAAGAATTCAACACAATCGGTACACAGTTTGCACTTATTTTTTTTGACTTTCAGGCCTGCTTCCTGGAATTTTCATAATACCAGTCTTAAACGCTCCCGTAAGATTTTTGGAGTGGGGGCAGCAATGAGCACATCATCAAAATAGGGGACAACGCCCTTGATCCCCTGCAATAGTCTCTCCATTAGGCTCTGAAAGATCCCTGGGTCTTCACTGACTCCGAATTGGAGCTGCGTGCACTTAAAGGCACCTCAGTGTGTTACGATAGTCTGTGCCTGTGCCGTTTTTTCGTCAACCGGCAGTTGCTGATAAGCCTGAGCTAAGTCTAGTTTAGCAAAGACTTTTCCGCCCCCCAGGGAATGGAGGAGGTGTTGTACCACCGGCACCAGATATGGGTTCTGTTGCAGGGCGTGGTTTAGGGTGGCTCAGTAGTCTCCACACATTCTAATTGAGCCATCCGGCTTAATTGGTGTCACAATCGGCGTTTCCCATGGGGAGTGGTCAGTTGGCTTTAAGACTCCCTGGGCAATCAACTTATCAAGCTGCTCGTCGATTTTCGGTTTTAGAGCGAACGGAACTCGACGAGGCTTAAGGCGGATGGGAGCTATCTTTGGATTAAGGCTAAAGGATATCGAGGTCCCCTTGTACTCGCCTAGCTTTTCCTCGAAGACGTCCCTGAATTCATGGGCGAGGTCTTCCTCCCAGTCACTGCCGCCGATTCAGTTAATGCCTGCCACTTCAATGCCAAGTGGTGCGAACCATTGCAGGCCTAACAGACTAGGCCAATCCTTATTGAATATCATCAGGGGTAAGTACGCCGTGTGGTTCTTGAATGCAACCCGGACTTGACTGGATCTTGCGACTGGAATTCGGTCCCCCTGGTAGTCCTTTAATACGAGCCATTGGAATTGAAGGTCTTGGTGCTGGATAGTGGGGATGAGTTGCTTGAGGGTCTTCCATGAGACCATTGAAAGAGACGATCCCGAGTCAACTTCCATTTGGCAAGGCCAATTTTCAATGTTCACGTTGACTCAAATTTTCTTAGTGCCTAGCGAAGACGCATGGCCAATAGTGAGTATTTGGTGGGCCTCTTCCCGTCTCGCTAGATGACTTACGGGTCAGTTTCTGTAGGAGTGGTTTACTGGTTCTCGCCTTACTGGGCGATTCCCTGTCGATTGGCGGAGATTGGTTCATTTCGAGGTCTGGCTGGGTCCGAGGAGGCTTCGGCAGACCCGTCTGATGTGGCCTCATTTCCTGCACTTGTGGCAGAGCACGTCTTGGAATTTGCAATCGGAGCGGTAATGGTTGGTCCCACAGCCAGCGCACGGTTGCTGGGACTTCGGGTATCGGTCCCGATTGGACCGCAGGTGATGGACCTCTTCTTCGTCGCTGTCTGACAATGAAGAGAGGTCCTCATGATGGGCCGTCTTTAGCTGCCCTTCTGCATTAGGTGAAACTTCGCCGGCCGATGGGTGTGCTGGAGCGCGATTTTGGTGTGGTTGGGCAGCCGACTTCTTGGTCGCCTCTGCTGCTGTAGCTTCAGCTATGGCGTCTTTAAGGGTGATGTCGCCCTTTGCCATTATTTTGCTCTGTACGTTTAGAGCGTCTAGCCCGAGGACTACTCGGTCTCTCAAGGCCTCTTCTAGGTCGGTGAAATCGCAAAGGCCTCCCAAGTTCCGGAGGTCTGCAACAAAATCGGCGACGCTTTCTCCTTTCCACTGGTTCCTTTGATAGAACTCGTGTCGTCTCACGAGCATTGGAACGGTTGGTGCATAGTGGGCCCTTAGCAACGGTTGGAGGACGTCCCAGTCCATGGCCTTCACTTCAGCCGGTTTCACTAATGCCTTGGCCATTTTGAATACCGTCAGACTGCAGTGCGTTAGGAATACCGCCCGTTTCTTCCCAGTTGTGGCATCCTTCAGATTATTCGTTTCCAAAAACATTTGAAAATGATCCATGTAGGACTCCCAGTCCTCTTGAGCTGGATCGAACGGAGCAGGTGGTACTACGCCGCCGGACATGGTTCCGCCATTGTGCGCTTCAGCCATATACTTAGTTGTCTTAGTTGGCTCGGATGTCATCTAATCCCATCCTCGTCACCAGTGTTAAGTCTGGAGCATGAGTGCGAATGATGGAGACGAGCCAGTAAAACAGTGAACTTCAAACTCTTTATTTACATATTGTGACAGCTCAAACTGGAGGGCTGCTATAGCCTTCCTTATATAGGCAACTTATTTACTATTCAACCAATAGCAAACCTGGAGCGCTAGCTCCGTTAACCAATGGGAATGGCCTGTTAAAGGGAGATGCTCCTGAATGGACCAATCCGATCCTGCCATTAACAGCCAATCAGAAGTGCAGGGCCAGAACCCTGCACTTGACTTCAAGCTCAAAATAACTTTATTGGTATTATTCATTCACAACAACTTCAGCCTAAAATGATAGATCACCAATCTCAGTGGTTTCATACAGGTCTTAAATAACCTAGAGGAGAGCCCCCCAAAGCAATGCAAAGTTTTAGGATCTCCCACAACTTCTGACTGGAAACACTCAGATAAGGGGGAAATCACTGTATAACAGCACTTTCTAATCCCAATCCTTCTAGGAAAAGGGAAGAAAAACATGTGCCAGGTAGTCTAATAAGAGCAGGTGGTATGTCTTCCATCTCACCCAAGTCCTAATCAGAGATGGGCTAATGGGTCCGCAGAGGTTCAGGAGAGCCCCTAGGTAAGATTCTGTGCAGTTCAGACAACTTCCAAATCCCACTCCTGACTGGCCCTGGCCTCCTTCCCCTTTCCTCCCAGAGTCCCCACGTGGCCCATTTTGGATGCAGGTAAGTTCAGGGCACGTGGAGACTCAGGGAGAGTGAAAAACAAGCCTCCCAGAAGTTCAGGAAGGCCGGAAATGGGCCCATTTCCAGCTTCCAGAGAGCCTCCAGAGCCCCGGGAGGCAGTTTTCGCCCTCCTGGAGGCTTGAGAAAAGCCTCCGGAGCCCGGGAAGAGCTAAAATGCCCCATCCGCCATTCTGATTGTATCCCAGGATTAGGCCTAAACCCTAACTGAAAGCTATCCAGATAATTCATTTCCTCTAGAATCCTCTATACCTGATATTTATATGCTTGACAACCTTCTCCAAAAAGGGAAGGTTGGAGACCAGGAGAGGGTAAAATGACTCTTGCTTTCGGAGATGATGGCATAATATCTTCCCTCAAAAAAAACCTAAGCCATGTCTGCATGTATCCCTGCATAAACCAGCCATAAATCCAGTCTACATGCTTACAAAACAAATTGATTGGATTTGAATAGCAACCTAAGCCAAGAAAACAAACAGATCGCTTTGCGGTTTAAACTAATGTGTGAACCGAGCCTAAAATTGCCCTCTTTTTTTTTAAATAACCACAAGAATGCTGAAATTGTTAGTGAGAACCTACATGTCTTGGGTTGTTAATATTGTTAATAATATAGCCCTTCAGTCTAAATTAAGTGACACTAAAAACTAATAGAGAAGAATATTTGTAGCTCGTGGTTGAAATGAGCGTTGTTTTCTTGCAGACATTTCATTACCCAAACTAGGTAATGGCATCAGTGTTGGTAGGAGTGAGGTTTGCTCTGAATGTATATTTTAGTGGCTTGCCCCGTCAATCTTGGTTGGAGTTGTCTTGGTTGGGATGTTTCCTGTTAGCTTGTTTGGCAGTTCCTTGAAGACCATGAACTCCATTCAGAATACATGAGGAAAACTCTAATTTCACAACATATTGGCAGATAGAACTATAGTTTTAACTGGGAAACTGTGACCAGCCGAGGCCAAGCCAAGTCCAAAAACACTAGAGAATTCCTGGAAGCCTGGAACTCTGACAAATAAGCCATCAATAGGCGCATAGATATAAACCACACCTACATACAGTTCAAAAGAGACCATCAACAAACCAAAAAGGGAACAAAAAGACCAAAACACCTGCCTAGACCTTGCTAACCAAGACCTAGATGAGCAAAGATTAACTCCAAGCTTAACATCAGACCAACAGTCTGCAAGCAAACAAATTCAGAGAGTACCAAGGACCCCTCAATAAAAACTAAAATACATATTTCAAATCTGATTAAAACAACTATATACAATAGTGGTGAATATTGAAAATATAGCACAAAGAAAACATTGTATCTTCATAATTCACAGACCTAGGCCAGAAGTAACTTCTGAAAATGATATATATCAAATGAAGCAGAAGGAAAATCAAAAGAAAGACAAAGATTCTTCTTTATATTAAATTAAAACTTGATTTAATCACCAGGCCTTACATTCAAGTTCTTTTTCAAAACTCAACCAGCCAAAAACATTGAAATTTTCTGATGTTTTCAACATTAAGCTTTAGAGGTTTCTAAAAAGAGAGCCTTAACTCTCTTCCTCCCAAAATGTTTACATTATGCATTCAGAAAATCTGTCATTTGGAAGAGAGATCTTCAATTCTGCATTTCTTTCAAAACACCTCACCCTCAATATTCTGTATTAACATACTGCAAATACTGACTTCTGATTGGTCCACACAAAAGGCATTGTGATTGGGCCACTGAACGACCGTGATTGGTCCGCTGAGAATCAACCGCGATTGGCCGAGCCGATCGTGGGAGATTCAAAGATCTGTCATTGGGCGGCAAGCCGCAAGCAATCCCTATTTAAAGGGCTGCCACAGCTCCAAGATCTTGTACAGATCTTAACAAAAAATAAAGAGCTTGAAGTACACTGGTCTCGCGTCTCTTTTGTACCCGATCCAACACTTAATGTTTCCTTTTTCTCAACTGGACCTAATTTAACATGCTCAAGTCCACAAAATTTTGCAAAATTGCTTGCCTGTTGCAAGGCTATTAACATACCTGTGATTATGCTGGAAAATATATTCTGTAAAGTTGCCAAGTTATGCAGAAATTATTTTGGAAACACCAAGAAGCATCCAAACAAGTTTCACTTCATCATCACTACGAGGAACTGATTGAAAGTATCACTTTAGGTGAGAAATCACATGCCTGGCTCATTATCAGCTTGAGATGCATATCAACTGTTTTGTTTCATTTTTAAAGAAACTTAAAGACAATGCTGTCGAGTCCATCGCGGGAAAGGAGACTCAGAGCCAGTGACTAAGTTTCAGCTCTTTATTAAGTTCCTGGATCGGCTCGGGGTTTAAAGGGAACAGCTGCGGCTAGAGAATATTCTCTAGCCGCGGCGGCCGTGGCCAATGGCACCATTTTGAATCTCCCGCGATTAGTTTCCACCAATCGCGGGAGATTCGTTACGGGCCAATCAGCGCGGCCTATTAGCCAATGAGATCGCCGTGCGCTTTGGCCAATCATAGCGTGGCACTTCCAAGTATGTTAATGACTGTACAGAACACCCCTCCCCTCTTGGTATGGTCCTACATAACATAGTCCCGTAAGTAGGCAGGGCTTCGTACTTGCCTACTTGACCTGTGCAGGTTAGTTGTTGCTTGGCTCCCGGCCGCTTCGGTCGGGTTCTGTGTTGCTCTCTGCCTCGTTGATGGAACCGCCTGGAAAGGCTCGCTGGGCCTTTCATTGCAGCTCCCTCCCAGTCTACTCGGGCTGGTTGAGCTGCGGTTGTTGCCGCTCCCGCCTGGTCTTTCTGGGCTGGTTGAGCTGGCCTGGCTGCTTCTCCCCGGTGGGGCTTTGAGCTGGCTGCTTTCCGATGAGTATGGCTGGTTTCTTTCTATTGTTTCCTGGTTCCCGGGGTATTCCCTCCCCTCTTGGTATGTGTTGTGGGGCCTGTCTGTGTCTGTTTGCATGTCGGTTGTGTTTCCTGTGGCTGTCCTCGATCTTATTTGATCGATGTGGCATTTCCATGCTTGTCCATCGGTTGTTTGGAGGCGGTACGAGTGGGGACCTGTCAGCTGGGTTATGGTTGCCAGTACCCAGAGTGGGCCTCCGGTAAGGTTCTTTGTGTAGACTGCGTCATCTGGGGAGAATGTTCGGTTTTTGCTTGAGGAGTTTGGAGGTTTTTCTGGGTTGTATGTGGGGTGCAGTCTGTCGAGTGGGGACCTTAATTTCCTTCCCATTAATAGTTCTGCCGGGCTTTTGTTGGTAGTCGTATTTGGGGTTATGTGTTGTATAAAGAGCATTTTGTTTATTTTTTCTTGGATTCCCCCATGTTCAATTTTTTGGATGGTTTTTTTTTTGTGAATTGAACCATCCGTTCCATCCTCCCATTCGCCGCCGGATGTGCCGGGGCTGTCAGTGTGTGTCGTATGCCCCGTTCCGCTAGGAATTTTTCAAATTCCAGCGAGGTAAATTGGGGCCCGTTGTCCGATGCGATGACATCTGGGAGGCCGTGGGTTGCGAACAGCTTGCTGAGTTCCTTGGTCACGGCTTCCGTAGTGGTGGTTTTCATGTTGCTTAACTCCAACCAGTTGGAGTAAGCATCTACCGTGATAAGGAATATGTGTCCTTTCGTGGGCCCAGAAAAATCTATGTGGATCCTGGACCATGGGCCCCTGGGAGTTTCCCATTCCAGGATTGGTGCTGCGGTGGGACTCGGTCTGGTTTCTTGGCAGCATTTGCATTTTGCCACCCAGGTCTCAATTTGCTTGTCCATCCCTGGCCACCAGGCGTAACTCCTGGCCAGGGCTTTTGTTCTATCTATGCCCGGGTGCCCTTCGTGTAACAACTCCAATACCTTCCCTTGTAACCTTTCCAGAATAACAACTCTATCCCCCACAGTACACAACCTTTTTGTAATGAGAGTTCTGTTTGCCGGTTCCAGAATGTCCTGAATGCTTCGTCATCGTCTCTTTCCGGCCATCATTTTCTACCCAATGTAACACCCACGCCAGACATTTGTCTTTATTTGTTTCACGGGCAATGTCTGATGTGGTTATGGGTAGATCGGGCAGAGTCTCTATGCTGAGGGTGGCTGTCGTGGGTGCTGGGTTGGTGTCTAGGTCAGGTAACAGCGTGCGGCTCAGGGCGTCTGCATGGGTGATTGTCTTACCGGGTCGGTGTGTGAGCCGGTAGCTGTAGGTGGCAAGGAATTCGGACCACCTTGTCATTCTAGGAGATAGAATGTTCAGGGTGGCCCTGTTCCCTGCCACGATTCCCAGAAGCAGCTTGTGATCAGTAATGATGGTAAACGTGCAGCCGTAGAGGTACTCGTGGAACCTATTTACTGTGGCGACGATAGCCAGGGCCTCTTTGTCCAGTTGACTGTAGTTTCTTTCCAGTTTGGTAAGTGTCCTTGAAAAGAAGGTGATGGGTGCTTCCTTTCCGTCAGGGAGCGTGTGGCTGAGGATGGCGCCGACGCCGAAAGGTGAGGTGTCGCATGTGACAGCAAGTGGTAGGGTCTCGTTGTATTGGATTAGGACAGCATCCGAGGTGAGCAGGTCCTTGGTTTTGGTGAAGGCGGCTTCCTCATGTTTCCCCCAAGTCCATGTGGCCGCCTTGTCCAAAAGCCTATGCAAAGGTTCTGCTGCGGTCGCCTTTTGGGGCAGGAAAACATTATAAAAATTAAGCAGTCCCAGAAATGCCTGCAGTTCAGTTTTATTCTGTGGTGTTGGGGCTTCTTTAATGGCTCTGATTTTTTTCTGCGGTTGGGTGGATGCCGTGTCGGTCTGGCAGGTATTACAGGAATTCGACCCGTTCTGTGTACAGCTGGCATTTCTCTTTTTTCACCTTTAGCCCGGCCTCTTTGAATTTGGTTAGTACCTCCCTTAGACGACCCTCTAGTTCTTGTTGGTTGGCCGCTGACACTAGTACATCGTTGAAGTAGGGCACCACCCCCTTAATTCCTTGCAAGAGTCTCTCCATGAGGCTCTGGAAAATTCCTGGAGCCACACTGACTCCAAACTGGAGTCTGTTACAGCGAAATGCTCCCCGGTGGGTGACTATGGTCTGTGCCTCGGCGGTTTCTGCATTGACCAGCAACTGTTGATAGGCTTGTGCCAGGTCGAGCTTCAGAAAGACCTTGCCCCCCTCCCCCAGTGAGTGTAGAAGGTGCTGCACTATTGGGATGGGGTAGGCGCTTTGTTGTAAGGCACAATTTAGGGTGGCCTTATAGTCCCCGCAGATTCTCACTGACCCATCGGGCTTGACTGGGGTGACTATGGGGGTCTCCCACCAGGCGTGATCGATTGGTCGTAGGACCCCTTGTTTGACGAGCTTGTCAATTTGCTCGTCGATTTTGGGCCGGAGTGCAAAAGGTACCCGCCATGGTTTTAGGCATATTGGGGGAATGCTGGGGTCTATGCTGAAGGAAATAGGGGGCCCTCAGTACTTGCCTAGGGTGCCATCGAACACTACCCAGAAGTCCCGTGCCAGTTGCTCCTCCCAGTTGACATGGTCGATACCCGTAACCTCGATCCCGAGTGGTGCGAACCACTGTAATCCCAAAAGGCTGGGGCGGTCCCGGTCCACGATCGTCAGGGGAAGCTTTGCTGAGTGGCCCTTGAAGGTTACCTTGAAGTGTCCGGTTCCAACTACCGGGATGCGGTTCCCCTGGTAGTCTCTGAGAATGAGTTTCTGGGTTTCCAACCTCTTGTGGATTTCCGGCACCAACCATTTGATTTCTCACCAGGCAACCATAGAGAGATAGGACCTGGAGTCCACCTCCATTTTGCATGGTTCGCCTTCAATGCCTACTTCTACATACACCTTCCGGGCGTCTGTGGTGGATGAGTGGCCGATGACGACCGTCTGGTGGGTTTCCTCTTTCTGCTGGGTTTCGTTGGTCCCATCCGTCTCGGTTCCAGCGATTCTCGGCTTGGCGGTCTCTGGCCCTGGGGGGGGTGCCATCTCATCTCCGGTTGCTGTGGTCTCACCGACGGGGGATGTAGGCTCTTTTCAGTCGGCAGACTCGGGCGATGTGACCTTTCTTATCGCAGTGCTGGCAAATCGCATCGAAAAACCGGCACTCCGATCGAGGGTGATCGCCTCCGCACCTGGCACAAGTGGTCCCCAACTTACGACTTCACCGATCGTGCCAATCTCGTCCCGACTGGAGCTGATGTATTTCCTCTTCCTCGTCCGCGGTGTTGGAGGTGGAGTGGAAGTCGCCATGGTGGGCGGTGGTCTCTCGGTGGCTTGCTTCTGGGTGAGCCTCAGTTGTCTGGCCCATCTCGGTGGTTGCTGTGCATTCCCCGGTGTCCGGTCTCCGCATTCAATTCGCCGATTTCCAGGTTGCCTCAGCTGCGGTGGCTTCAGCGAGGGTGTCGGTGAGGGCTGTCGCCTTTTGCCATTAGCCGGCTTTGTAGGACTGGGTCTCTGAGTCTCTGAGTCCATTAGCCGGCTTTGTAGGACTGGGTCTCTGACACGGTCCCGCAAAGCTTCGTCCATGTCCGTGAACCCGCACATGCCCCCTAGGCTCTGCAGATCAGCCACAAAGTCACTGATGCTCTCACCTGATCTCTGGTCCCGTCGGTAGAAATCGTGCCACCTGATGAGGGTGGACACGGCGGGGGCATAGTGGTTTCGGAGCAACGGCTCGAGGTCGGCCAGTCCATCTCCTTCACGTCCCCAGGTTTCACGAGGGCTTTAGCCATCTTGAACACTGTGGGCCCGCAGTGTGTTAGGAAGACAGCTCTTTTCTTCTGCCCGGTTGCATCCTTCAAGTTGCTACTTTCGAGGAACATTAGGAATCAGTCTGTGTATGATTCCCAGTCCTCGGTAGTGGGGTTGAAGGGTGCGGGCAGTGCGATGCTGGCCATCTTGTTGGTCTCATTTCCTCAGGACACGTGCTTGATGGGGTTAGTTTCAGGATCCCACCTTCATCGCCAGTGTTGTGTCCGTCGCGGGAAAGGAGACTCAGAGCCAGTGACTTAGTTTCAGCTCTTTATTAAGTTCCTGGATTGGCTCGGGGTTTAAAGGGAACAGCTGTGGCTTTTATTCTCTAGCTGCGGCAGCCGCGGCCAATGGCACCGCCTTGAATCTCCCACGATTAGTTTCCACCAATCGCGGGAGATTCGTTACGGGCCAATCAGCGCAGCCTGCTTAGCCAATGAGATCGCCGTGCGCTTTGGCCAATCATAGCGAGGCACTTCCAAGTATGTTAATGTCCGTACAGAACAAATGCTGTAATTAAATCATAATCCAGGGTATAATCCAGAGATAGTAGCAAAATAAAATGGCTTGGAAAGGTGACAGTAATTATTCTTCAAGGATTCTTTTCTATCAGAGTTTATAGAGTTTTATGACTTGGCAGAACAACTGTGAAAGATCAGAGCAAACAAAAAAATCTTAAGTCATTAAGCATTTTTGGTCAACCTGCTATATATTTCTTTGTCAAAGTTCTTAGTCCTAATTCTTTCCTACTGAAACAGAAAATTTTGGTACCCATATATTATGACATTATTGGTTACTCTCCCACCAAAGGGAGTCATGAAATATATGCCTTTGAATTACATTTTCATTTTTTTAAATTTTGTTTGTTAGCTACAATCCTGAATACTTAAAATATAAGCTAAAGAATAGAAAGCTCCTCAGAACCAATCCAGTTAACTCCATCTTGTTTAAACTGGATGAAAACCATGTTTCTTTTCACTGCACGCGTCAAGGAAAAAAACCTAGGATTTTCTGCATGCATAGCAGGTGCTCTACCAAAGAGAAAGCAAATGCACAGCATGCCCAATCAATAAGCTACAATACACAGAATCGATTATATCAGAAAGCTAGGCAAAAATGACCCCTCAACTAAAATCTAAAACTAAAAACTAAAACAGAATTATCAGACAAAGGTGTGATCCAGCTTTGGTGTATGATGAACCCCCATAACCAAATGATGTGCGACTAACAACTTGTAATATTGCATGAAGTATCAATATTTAATTCAATTGAAATATCTCTTATTGTCTCAATGAATAATTTCAGTTTCAAAGCAATTGAGAGAGAGACAGAGAGAGAGACAGAGACAGAGACATATACACACAGCTCCTTTGCTAATAGCTATCCATTGCTAATGATTGCTCTGGTTACTTTCATTTCTGATTATTCCACACAGACTTTTGAATATATAGGAAGAACTGCAAGATGATAAACCATCAGTCAAAACAGTCCAGATTGTGTCAGGTTTCCAAGTGATGAAATCCATTCAAAAAGAAAACAGCAAAGTCCATCTTCCATAACAATTTCTTTTATTTAGAATAGCATCTAATTGGCAAAGTCTGTTGTATTTCCGGATCTGACACAACCCGGAATTACATCACATAATATTGGAAGTTAGAAACAACCTCTAAAAGTCACATTCTCCATTAGAAGTAAATCAACGTTGCCTGGGGTCATCAAATTCCCCCTGCAGGTCTCTGCAAGGTCAGCTTTTGTTCCCACAGGAAGAAACACCACCGAGCCTAAACAACTCTCTCTATCTCCACTCCTCCCACCTTAGGAATGTGGCAAACCCGAAACCCTTCCCCCCATAACCAGCAAAGAGAAAGAAAGAAAAAGAAAATATAAAAAGGCTAAATAAAATGGCTCCGTGTGTCAATTTTGGGCTTGACAGATTGCTTTTCATGCTGAAATCGGGGGTGAGGGGTTGGGAGGCATACATACTGGACATTTGGATATTTCCAGAGTATTATTTATCAGCTCCAGAATATTGATGATCAGAGGGTTCTAATATGATCGATCATTGAGCTATGCACTGAGTTTAATGTGAATGCAAATTGAAGTAAAACCAAAATAGCTGTAGACTGAATGGTGCTCATTTCTAATTCAAATTGGGAGTCTCGGGGCACCATGGTTTCATTCTATTTCCATCTTCTGACCTCTCCCAAAACAGTTTGAAACCAACCTTCAAGTTATCTTCTTCTCTGCAAGCTTTAAAGGACTTGAAACGGCAGGGGACCCTGTGAGGCCATCATCTCTTCAAAAGAGAGATTATAAAAACTAGATGCCAACAACGCAGGGGTGGGTTCCTACCGGTGCTGCTACTGATGTTGCGTGGTTGTGCACGCACACCTAACCTATGCCACATTAATCAGCTGCGAGGATACTGAAGAAACAAGCTAGGAATGACCCATCCTCCCCCACATGCAGCTTGCTGGCTTTTATTCGCTTCCAGCTGATTGTCAGAGGAACTTGTTTGGCTGAACCAGTAGGGTTTTTTTTACTACTGGCTCAGCTGAACCAGTCCAAACTGGTAGGATACCACCACTGCAATCATTACATTGCCCTGATCTGCCACAGTTCCAGGTAAGAAACAAGGTGTTGAAAGCATGCAGGGTATGGCTTCTCGACTTCTCTCCCACTGTTTAATAACAGCCCCCCTTTTACTCTCCAGAAAACTAGGGAAAGTTTCATCTGAAAGACTTCCCACACCCATTCTGTGTGAGCTGAGGTACCTTTTACATGGTGCAACTCTTCTTCCTGTCTTCCAAATAAAAGGAGAGGAGAATGACTTTGAGTCTTGCAAGGTTCTCTTGATATAACCTTACAATAAAGATATAGTTTATCCAGCTGTCTGCAGGAATATAAATCCTTCCATTCCTTCCATTGTCTTGTCAGAGCTGAAGAAGCTTCTTGGGTGAGAAGTGAAACGTCTTCCAAAGAAAAAACAAGAAAATCCAGCTGCCTCCTGAAAAAGCACCTTTGGGACAACCATGACCTGGATGGCTGAGAATCTCTACAGAAAGATAGAGCAATACTAATTCACAGTAGTGTTTCTTGTGTGGATTACCCCAAAGGGCTAAATTTAGAAAAAACAATGGCTACCAACCTGCCTTCCATTGAGGACCTGTATACTGCTGTAGTCAAAAAGAGGGCTCTGAAAATATCTATATACCCCTCACATCCTGGACATAAATTGTTTCAACTCCTACCCTCAAAATGATCCTATAGAGCACTGCACACCAGAACAACTAGACACAAGGACAGTTTTCCCTCAAAGGCCATCACTCTGCTAAACAACTAATTCCCACAACCCAGTCAAATTAACTACTAAGACTGTATTTGTTGTGAATTAATAAAAGTACTTGAATAAAGATTATTAAGAGCTTGAAGTAAAGTGCAGGGTTCTGGCCCTGCACTTCTGATTGGCTGATAATAGCGACATTGGATTGGTCCGTTCAGGAGAATCTGATTGGCTATTAACGAGCCTCTCCCATTGGTTCACGGAGGTAGCGCTCCATGTGTTTTCATTGGTTAAATACTCAAGAGCTTCCCTATATAAAGAGGCCGTTGCGGCCATAGAGCTGAGCTGTTACACATGTAAATCAAGAGTTTGAAGTTCACTGTTCACCGGCTCGTCTCCTCCTTAGCGCCCATGCACAGAACATAACACTGGCGACGAGGGTGGGATGTGGAGAGGTCAGAGCTGACTGAACGACGAAGAACGAAAACAGAGCACGTGGCTGAAACGCACCAACGGCGGAACCATGTCCGGCAGTGTCATACCACCCGCTCCATTCAACCCGGCGCAAGAAGACTGGAACTCATATATGGATCGTTTCCAGATGTTTCTGGAGACCAACAATTTGAAGGATGCCACTACCGGAAAGAAATGGGCGGTATTCCTAACTCATTGCGGGCCGACCATATTCAAGATGGCCAAGGCACTAGCGAAACCGGCAGAAGTAAAGTCTATGGACTGGGACGTCCTCGAACCCCTGCTGAGAGCCCACTATGCACCGACTGTGCCAACGCTCGTTAGAAAGTATGAATTTTACCAGAGAAGTCAGTGGAAGGGTGAAAGTGTTGCTGATTTCATAGCTTATCTCCAGAATCTGGAAGGCCTATGCGAGTTTGCCGACCTAGAAGAAGCCCTAAGAGACCGAATAGTTCTGGGATTAGATGCTCCAGGCACACAGAGTAAGCTGATGGCGAAAGGTGACATTAGCCTTAAAGATGCCATTGCTGAAACTACTGCAGCAGAAGAAACCAGGAAGTCAGCTGCCCGAATGCACTGCACCCACACCCTGCTTCACCAACTCACCCACGAAGTTTCACCTCAGTCAGAAGAATAGCCCACGACAACTCACCACGAGGACCTCGAATCGTCTTCAGAAAGCGATGAAGAAGAGGTCCACCGACTTCGGTCCGAATGAGACTAACACCAGAGATCGCAGTACCAATGCGCTGGTTGTGGAGCAAGCCACCCTCGGTCAGAATGCAAATTCCTCGATGCGCTCTGCCATGTGTGCGGGAAAAGAGGCCATATTGGACAAGCCTGTAGAAGCAAGCTAGGACCCAGCCAGCCCTCGAGGGGGGCTAACTATCGCCAACCAACAGGAAGCCGTCCAGTAAAGCGAGAACCCGTGAACCACCAATGGAACAACCACTCCTACAGAAACAAAACCCTAAACCACTCAACGAAGCGAGAAGAGGCTCACCAAATGATCACGATCGGTCACGCCTCATCTCTTGATGCCAAGAAGATCCGAGTGAAAGTGGCCATGGAAAACCAGCCCTGCCTGATGGAAGTCGATTCAGGATCGTCCCGCTCAATGGATTCCTTGAAGACCCTCAAGCAGCTCATCCCTACTGTTCGGCGGCAAGACCTCAGATTCCAAAGACTCATACTCAAGGACTATCAAGGAAATTGAATTCTGGTCGTTGGATCCAGCCGAGTCTGGGTATTGTTTAAGAATTGTACAGCATTCCTACCCCTGACTGTAATTGACAGGAATCTGCCTAGTTTGTTAGGCCTCCAATGGTTCGCTCCACTCAGAATTGAAGTAGCCGGCATTCGCCGAACCTGCAGCAGCGACTGGGAAGAGGACCTTGTCCAAGAATTCCAGGACGTCTTTGCAGAAAAACTAGGCAAGTACAAGGGGACCCCAATATCATTTAACCTCAATCCCGAAATAGCTCCCATCCGCCTTAAGCCTTGTTGAGTTCCATTTGCCCTTAAACCAAAGATTGACGAGCAGCTTGATAAATTAATAGCCCAGGGTGTGTTAGAACCAATCGATCACTCTTCCTGGGAAACCCCTGTTAGGGATAACATTGTTTACCCTAACTGGTTTAGGTAAAATAATAAATATGTTA
Source organism: Hydrophis major (assembly GCA_033807585.1). Taxonomy (NCBI): domain Eukaryota; kingdom Metazoa; phylum Chordata; class Lepidosauria; order Squamata; family Elapidae; genus Hydrophis; species Hydrophis major. The sequence continues at coordinate 142,306,946 of CM066331.1, forward strand.
TCATAGTTTGTTAGTTAAAGTGTCTGCAACTTTAACTGTAGGAATGTAATTAAGGGAGTGGTTGTAAAAGCACCATAAAAAGAAGCAAGGCAGGGCAGCTTGCTCTCTCTGGCTTGATGATCCCTAATTACTGGATGAAGACTGCGTTTTTCTCTTACTGGAAAGGGAGAGAGAAAGGACTGATTTATTGTAAGTGAACTGACATTGGATATTCTACATGGACTTTTGCAAATTGAATATCCTTGAATGGACTGACTAAAATGATACATGACTAATGGACTGTTATTTTGACTATGCTATAAACTCTAAATGGAATAAACTATATTTTTGATAGCACAAGCGTATCTGTTATTTTATACTGTATGTTAACTAACATACAAACTTATCTCACACATTTATCTGTATGCCTATCTGACTAACGATGCACATTCTGTACAGCTTGTCTCCTTAACCCTGGTTGGGGAACACAGGCTTAACACTGGTTATGGGCCCAGAGGCTGCAAAATCAATTAAACTAGGATAAAACAGATTTATGTAAAAAGTGAGAATTTGTGTTGTTACATGTTACAGTAAACAGACAGCTGTGTTTTATTAATTATAGTTTTATATCCATATAAGAAAACATGGTACAAGTCAATCTACAAAGTTTGTCTCTTATATCCAAGTTAGATGGAACAAACTATGTATCATGGTCTATGAAATGTAGTCTACTTCTACGAAGAGAAGGTCTGTGGAACATAATTGAAAACCCACCAAACGTAGAGGAATGGGATCCAGAGATTGAGGAAGATGGACAAAAGATAAAAGACTTTAAACAGAAGAATGAACAAGCTTTTTGCATAATAGGACTAACACCGTCTGACCAGCAACTTGTTCATATCCACGGAGAGCAAACGGCTGTTGGGTGTTGGCAGAAGCTGAAGAGGATTTATGTTCGAGATAACGTTGGTGCTCACATAAATCTAACAGGGAAGCTTTTCAGGACGCATCTCCAAATGAATGGTGATATGCTGAGTCATTTGAATTCTATAAAAAGCATTTTTCAAGAACTGCACGAGAAAGAGCTTATTTTCTCTGAACGACACCAAGTCTGCATAATTCTATCATCACTAGACATAAGTTATGATAACTACGTCACTTCCCTTGAAATTTTGCCTAAGGAAAGTTTAACTTTAACTGATATCACTGGCAGATTGATTGAAGAGGCCAGAAGAAGACTTGAAAGAGATCAGTTAAGGAGGGTGCAACCTCAAAAAGAAGATAATGAATCTCCTACTGCATACGCAATTAAAAAGTGCTTTAATTGTGGAGGAAGAGGACATTTGGCAAGATTTTGTAAAAAAGCAAAGTGCCAGAACGCTGGCCAGAATACTAAAAGTCATCAAAAGAAAAAGAAAAATTTAGAGTTAGCCATGTATATTAACGGAGCTGTAAAAAATAATTTATGGATGGTTGACAGTGGAGCATCCCACTGTATAACAAATGATAACAAAAATTTTATTAAAATGTCTAAGAGTACACAGCAGATATCGTTAGCCAATGGCTGGAAATTGAAAGCTAAAGGTCAAGGTATAGCATATTGTTCTTTTATAAAAGAGAATGTAAAAATGTTATATGTACCACAACTTAAGTTTAATTTAATTTCAGTTAGAATTTTGGTAAAACTAGGATATGTAGTTACTTTTAAAGGAGATAACTGCATAATTGAGAAAGAAGATAAGAAAATTACTGCATCTTTAAGAGGTGAATTATATGTGTTAAATGATGATGGTTTAAAGGTGGCTAACACAATTTATGAAAATAAGAAACCTCATGATGAATGTATTCACTTGTTACACCGAAGGCTAGGGCATTTAAATTTTAAAATGCTTAAGAAAACTGTTGAATTATCTAAGGGAATAAGTTTGAAACCTTGTAATAAGTATTTGCAATGCAATGCCTGTAATCAAAGCAAAGCCAGGGTCACACCGGCTAATAGAGTTGATGGATTTACTACCAAAGAGCCTTTGGAAGTAGTATTTGCTGATCTAATGGGTCCGAAAAAACCAAGTGTAGGAGGTGCTCGATACATACTAAGTATAATGGACCACTATTCTAGATATGGGTTTTGCTATTTAATGAAGAGCAAAACTGAAAGTATCAAAATCTCTTTAATTGGATAAAATTTGCTGAAAGGAAAACTAAAAAGAAATTAGTAACGCTTATAACAGATAATGGTACGGAATTTACAAATAATAAATTCCAGAGCAGACTAAGAATGTTAGGTATTCAACATAAAAAGTCTGCACCATATAGGCCACAACATAATGCCTTTATAGAGAGACGAGGCCAAACACTGCAGTCAATGGCACGTACTATGTTGTCTGATTCAGGATTACCTGACAATTTGTGGGGAGAAGCAATAATGTGTGGTAATCATATATTGAATAATGTTGTTAATTCAACAACAGGTGAATTACCATTCACACTGTGGCATGGTACAAAACCTGATTTAAGTTACATGCACACATTTGGAGTACCAGCATGGGTGCATATCCCTTCACAACTCAGACAAAAAGGACAGCATAGAGCTAAAAGATTATTTTTTGTAGGATATGAATCTAATCACAGATCTTATAGATTCTGGGAACCAGGTACATCTAGAGTTTACACCAGTGCTAGTGCAAAATTCCTAGAACATGTAGGATGGAATAGATTAGAGCAAGATTTAAATAATGAGGTAATTATTGAACCCTACAAAAGGCAGAAAGATCAGAATTGTTATAAGAAAAGTCCAATTAAAGAAGAAGTCCATGAAGAACAAATAGAATCAGAACAAGAGGAAACAATTGATCAGGAAGAGTGAGATAATCAAGAACAGTTAATAAATGAAAGTCCACCTGTAAGTCCTGTAATACCTAGACATACTACAGGTGTAACTAGACCACCTGATAGGTATCAAGCAAGTATAGTTTGCCAAGTAACTAAAGTTCCAACTAGTGTAGAACTTAGGATGTATCCTGCTAAGGATCAGGAGAATTGGCAAAAGGCAATGGAAAAAGAACTAAATTCATTAAAGGTAATGAAAGTATATGAAGATGCTAAATTACCTCCAGGAGAAAAATCCATTGGGTGCAAATGGATATTTAAAGTAAAAACTGGAAATGATGGGACTGTTACCCATAAAGCTAGGTTGGTAGCTCAAGGATTTAATCAAACTGCATCTGATTACGATGAAGTTTTCGCACCAAGTCTTAAAGCAACATCTTTGAGAGCAGCTTTAGTGTGGGCAGCTAAGAAAAATTATGTCATTAACCATTTAGATGTAGAAACTGCTTATTTGCATGCACCATTACAGCACACTACATATTTGAAAAAGCCAGTTATTATAAAAGACAATAAAGTAAATAGTAATGATTGTTGGAAACTCAAAAAGAGTCTTTACAGGTTGAAACAATCTGGCTTTGAGTGGAACCAATATATTGTGAAAGAATTAAACAATATAGGTTTTAAATCTGGTTTAGCAGATCCATGTGTGTTTAAAAGAGAAAATAATGGAACGGTGTCATTATTGTTATTATTTACAGATGATATTGCTTTGATAACTAAGACTAATAATGAAGCTAATGAAATTATATCATTATTAGCCAAAAAGATAAAATTAAAGCATTTAGGTGAAATTAAAAAGTATCTAGGACTGACAATTAACAAAACAAAAAATGGATTTAAGATATCTCAAGAAGATAAAATTTGCCAGTTAATTAAAATGTATAAAATGGAACTTTGTAAACCGGCAAAGACTCCAATGAGTCAGGAAGTTTGCCAAACTGATGTTCATTTGATAAGTCTATGTATCAATCTTTGATTGGTAGCTTATCATATATAAGCAATTGGTCAAGGCCAGATATAGCTTATAATGTTAATCAGCTGGCTCTTTTTAATTCAGATCCACATCAATGTCATTGGCAATCATTAAAGAGAATTTTAAGATATCTTAAAGGAACAATGAACCATGCATTGTATATAGAACCAAAGGGTGATTTGAGTCTTAGTGCCTATGCAGATGCAAGTTTTGCAACTGACATAAACACTAGAAAATCAACATCTGGAATGGCTATATTATTTGCTAAGACACTGGAGGTCAATCAGACAACAGCATATCAGCTTGTCCACAATGGAAGCAGAATTTTCATGTCTGTCATTACTATGTACTGACTTAACTTTGTACAAACAGTTATTATTAGACATGGGTGTAACTGTTAAAGATTCCATTATTGTGTATGAGGACAACCAGGCTACTAGCTACTAATATTGCTGTAAAAACTAGATCAAAGCATACTGATTTAAGATAGTTAAATGTAAGCGAATCTGTAAAGAATGAGCTAATTAAATTGGAATACTGCATGACAGAAGAAAACATTGCAGACCAATTTACAAAAGCTCAAGGAGTATTTAAGTTTAAAGAGAGTTGTAACAAATATGATTTAAAGATGTAAATAGTTATATTATTATTATTATTACCTAAAAGGGGAGAATGTTAGGGATAACATTGTTTACCCTAACTGGTTTAGGTAAAATAATAAATATGTTATCATAGTTTGTTAGTTAAAGTGTCTGCAACTTTAACTGTAGGAATATAATTAAGGGAGTGGTTGTAAAAGCACCATAAAAAGAAGCAAGGCAGGGCAGCTTGCTCTCTCTGGCTTGATGATCCCTAATTACTGGATGAAGACTGCGTTTTTCTCTTACTGGAAAGGGAGAGAGAAAGGACTGATTTATTGTAAGTGAACTGACATTGGATATTCTACACGGACTTTTGCAAATTGAATATCCTTGAATGGACTGACTAAAATGATACATGACTAATGGACTGTTATTTTGACTATGCTATAAACTCTAAATGGAATAAACTATATTTTTGATAGCACAAGCATATCTGTTATTTTATACTGCATGTTAACTAACATACAAAGTTATCTCACACATTTATCTGTATGCCTATCTGACTAACGCTGCACATTCTGTACAGCTTGTCTCCTAAATCCTGATTGGGCAACACAGGCTTAACAACCCCAATCATGACACCCATCAAGCCGGATGGATCAATAAGAATTTGTAGGGACTACCGAGCCACCCTGAATCACGCCCTTCAACAAAACGCTTACCCCGTACTGGTGGTGCAACACCTCCTCCATTCCCTGGGGGGGGGCGGAAAAGTCTTCACTAAACTAGACTTAGCCCAGGCATACCAACAACTGCCTGTAGACAGAAAAACAGCAGAGGCCCAAACAATCATTACGCACCAAGCTGCGTTTAAATGTAACCGACTCCAGTTCGGAGTAAGCGAGTAAGTTTGATGGAAAGACTTTTACAAGGTATAAAACGCGTTGTCCCCTATTTTGATGATGTGTTAATCACTGCCCCGACTCGGAAAATACTAAAGGAACCCCTGGGGTTGGTTCTCCAGAGATTTAAAGTCTCAGGTCTCAAAGTTAAAAAAAACAAGTGTCAACTATGTACGGATCGTGTAGAATTTTTAGGATATTTAATTGATAGTCAAGGCATTCACCCCACCGATAGCAAACTTAGGGCAATCAAAAATGCCCCAAAACCCCGAAATAAGGCTAACCTCCAGGCTTTTCTAGGCCTTATCAATTTTTATAACGTTTTCCTGCCTCACAAAGCAACCGTAGCCGAACCCCTACATCGTTTGTTGGACAAAAAAGCAACCTGGGTATGGGGACACAGAGAGGAGCAGGCATTTCGACATGTGAAAAATTTATTGACTTCTGATGCTGTTTTGATGCAGTATAATGAGACTTTGCCTTTAACGATCACGTGTGATGCATCACCATTTGGAGTGGGCGCCATTTTGAGCCACGTTTTGCCAAATGGTAGTGAAGCCCCTGTTGCCTATTTCTCAAAGACGTTATCAAAAGCAGAACACAATTACAGTCAAATTAATAAAGAGACCCTTGCTATTGTGTCTGCTGTTAAGAGATTTCATGATTATGTGTATGGCCGAGCCTTTACTATAGTGACTGACCACAAACCTTTGCTGGGAATAATAGCGGGAGATAGGCCAACACCTTATATATTATCTCCCAGAATGACTCGCTGGTCAGAATTCTTGGCTGCGTATAATTACAAGTTGCAACACCACCTGGGGAAGGCCATTCCCCACACCGATGCATTGAGCCGTGCACCACTTCCGGGGACCATTGATGACCCTGCTCTGACAGTTACAACACTGCAGATCAAGATACTTCAAACACCGCCACTAACAGCCCGAGATATCGCGATGGAAACCAAACGCGACCCCATTTTAGCACAAGTCCCCAGTTGGGTCGAGCGCGGATGGCCATTGGACCAGATGCCTGACGACTACGTCCCATTCAAGAATCAACAAACGGAACTATTTTCCCAGAAGAGCTGCATTATCTGGGGTGATAGAGTTGTCGTCCCAGAGCGGTTACGACGAGCGATACTAAGAACCTTGCACGATGGCCACCCCGGCATCGTGCGCATGAAAGCCTTCGCACGAAGCTACGCGTGGTGGCCGGGTATCAACAAGCAGATCGAGACATGGGTAAAAGCTTGTCACAAATGCCAGGAAGTAAGCAACGCCCCTCCAAAAGCAAACCCGACTGAATGGGGAACACTGAGCGGACCATGGTCCCGTATTCATCTGGACTTTGCAGGACCTACCAAAGGACATACATTTTTATTAACGGTGCGTAACGATCGTTTGGGCCTCTGCCGTTTTTTTGTCTACAGGCAGTTGTTGGTATGCCTGGGCTAAGTCTAGTTTAGCGAAGACTTTTCCGCCCCCCAAGGAATGGACGAGGTGTTACACCACCAGTACCGGGTAAGCGTTTTGTTGAAGTGCGTGGTTCAGGGTGGCTCGGTAGTCCCCACAAATTCTTATTGATCCATCCGGCTTGATGGGTGTCATGATTGGGGTTTCCCAGGGAGAGTGATTGGTTGGTTCTAACACACCCTGGGCTATTAATTTATCAAGCTGCTCGTCAATCTTTGGTTTAAGGGCAAATGGAACTCGACGATGGGAGCTATTTCGGGATTGAGGTTAAATGATATCGGGGTCCCCTTGTACTCGCCTAGTTTTTCTGCAAAGACATCCTGTAATTCTTGGACAAGGTCCTCTTCCCAGTCGCTGCTGCAGGTTCGGTGAATGCCGGCTACTTCAATTCTGAGTGGAGCGAACCATTGGAGGCCTAATAAACTAGGCCGATCCCTGTCGATTACAGTCAGGGGCAGGAATGCTGTACGGTTCTTAAATGATACCCAGATTTGGCTGGATCCAACGACCGGGATTCGATTTCCTTGATAGTCTTTGAGTATGAGTCTTTGGAATCTGAGGTCTTGCCGCAGGACAATAGGGATGAGCTGCTTGAGGGTCTTCAAGGAAACCATTGAGAGGGACGATCCTGAATCGACTTCCATCAGGCAGGGCTGGTTTTCCATGGCCACTTTCACTCGGATCTTCTTGGCATCAAGAGATGAGGCGTGACCGATCGTGATCGTTTGGTAAGCCTCTTCTCGCTTCGTTGAGTGGTTTAGGGTTTTGTTTCTGTAGGAGTGGTTGTTCCATTGGTGGTTCACGGGTTCTCGCTTTACTGGACGGCTTCCTGTTGGTTGGCGATAGTTAGCCCCCCTCGAGGGCTGGCTGGGTCCTAGCTTGCTTCTACAGACCCGTCTGATATGGCCTCTTTTCCCGCACACATGGCAGAGCGCTTTGAGGAATTTGCATTCTGACCGGGGGTGGGTTGCTCCACAACCAGCGCATTGGTAATGCGATCTCTGGCGTTGGTCTCGTTCAGACCGAAGTCGGTGGACCTCTTCTTCATCACTTTCTGACAACGATTCGAGGTCCTCGTTGTGGGCTGTTGTGAGCTGACCTTCTGACTGAGGTGAAATTTTGCGGGCGAGTTGGCGAAGCGGGGCGTGGGTGTGGCGCATTTGGGCAGCCGACTTCCTGGTTGCTTCTGCTGCAGTAGCTTCAGTGATGGCATCTTAAAGGCTAATGTCGCCTTTCACCATTAGCTTACTCTGTGTGCCTGGAGCATCTAATCCCAGAATTATTCGGTCTCTTAGGGCTTCTTCTAGGTTGGCAAACTCACATAGGCCTTCCAGATTCCGGAGATAAGCTATGAAATCAGCAACACTTTCGCCCTTCCACTGACTTCTCTGGTAAAATTCATACCTTCTAACGAGCGTTGGCACAGTCGGTGCATAGTGGGCCCTCAGCAGGGGTTCGAGGACGTCCCAGTCCATAGACTTTACTTCTGCCGGTTTCACTAGTGCCTTGGCCATCTTGAATACGGTCAGCCCGCAATGAGTTAGGAATACCGCTCGTTTCTTTCTGGTAGTGGCATTCTTCAAATTGTTGGTCTCCAGAAACATCTGGAAACGATCCATATATGAGTCCGTCTTTTTGTGCCTGGTCGAATGGAGTGGGTGGTATGACGCCGCCGGACATGGTTCCGCCATTGTGCGTTTCAGCCACGTGCTCTGTTATAGTTCTTCGTCGTTCAGTAAGCTCTGACATCTTCACATCCCACCCTTGTCGCCAGTGTTATGTTCTGTGCATGGGCGCTATGGATGGAGACGAGCCGGTGAACAGTGAACTTCAAACTCTTTATTGACATGTGTAACAGCTCAGCTCTATGGCCGCAACAGCCCCCTTTATATAGGCAAACTCTTGAGTATTTAACCAATGAAAACACAGGGAGCGCTAGCTCCGTTAACCAATGGGGGAGGCTCGTTAATAGCCAATCAGATTCTCCTGAATGGACCAATTCGATGTTGCTATTATCGGCCAATCAGAAGTGCAGGGCCAGAACCCTGCACTTTACTTCAAGCTCTTAATAATCTTTATTCAAGTACTTTTATTAATTCACAACACAAGGCCAGGCAAGAAAGAAAGGTTGGGGAACTAGGCTGGTGTGAAGAATGAATCCCTCTGCTCTGGCAGCCACCCACTGCTGAGGGCCACAGAGTGTGCTTATCTGCCCACCTACTTGCCATCTCCATAGGACTCATTGTAGCCAGAACCTAGGATAGATAACCAGAAATATGAAATGATGCTCAACAGCCAGCATTTTAACATTTGTTCTCCATCTCTACACTCTAGCAGAATTTTGAATCCACTGTATTTCTGTTCTTTTTCTCAATATTTCTTAAACTGCAATCCAAAAAGGTTCAGATTGCTGTACCAATCTAGTGTTTATCCCAAACTGTACAAAATAAATCTGGTAATCTTAATAAGAAAAATAAATCACAAAAACCCTCAGTATATGGGTACATATGGGTACGAATGAGATGAGCAGAAGAGGATAAAGAATAAATGTTATATAAAAATTAAAAAAAAGAATTCTAATTCTATCGTTGAGACTCTAAAAAGAGTGCAGAGAAGAGCAACAAATAGGATTAGGGCACTGGAGGCTAAAACATATTAAAGAATGGTTGCTGGAATTTGGCGTGTCTAGTCTAATGAAAAGGAGGACTGGGGCAGACATGATAGCAGTGTTCCAGTATCTCAGGGGCTGCCACAAAGAAGAGGGAGTCAAGCTATTTTCCAAAGCACCTGAGGGCAGGACAAGAAGCAATGGGTGGAAACTCATCAAGGAGAGAAGCAACTTAGAACTAAAAAAAATTTCCTGACAGTTAGAACAATTAACCAGTGGAACAACTTGCCTCCAGAAGTTGTAAATGCTCCAACACTGGAAGCTTTTAAGAAGAGATTGGACAACCATTTGTTTGAAATGGTATAGGGATTCCTGCCTGAATAAGGGGTTGGACTAGAAGACCCCCAAGGTCCCTTCCAATTCTGTTAGTCTATTATTCTATCCTAAATCAATAAAGAGAAAAGTACACTTCATGAGTGTATGGACAAAAGAGTAATGGAGAAAATAATACACATGGAAGAAAAAAATGTGCTGTTTACTTAGGCAAAATGTAAAGGAAGAAAGACATAATATTTATCTATGAATCAATTTTTGCTTGAAGCAGCATTGGTAAGCAGGCTGATCAAAACAAAACATTTCATTTACAAAGGTCAACAAAAGCAAAAATTTAAATCAAGAAGTAGAAAGGATGGCCATTATGCATTCTTCATCCTGTGCAACTGTAACATGGGCATTAGGTAGCAAGGGAAGCAATGTTTTTCTAAATTTTGTTAGCCACGAGAAAGCTACCACACAATGCCAGGGAAAAAATTCCAGCATTTAGTTTGCATTAGCATAGTAAGAGCAAATTAACATTAGTCCTTTTTACTGTTTCTTTTAACAGGAAGTATTTTATTGTTGTTGTGTTATCGGTTCTTTTGTTTTTATCTGACTTTAGTTTCTATTGTATTGTTCCTCTTATTATGGATGTTTTCATTTTTACTGTGGACACTTTTAATATTTTTATAGATTACCATATTAAAGTGCCAAGGCTCTGAATAGATTTAGCAATATACAAATCCAATAAAACAAACAAATTGGAATTGTGTTTTTATATATCATTTTTTTCTCTTTTTTTATAATACCCTTTCTAAGGCTGCTTCTTTGGATGTTTTAATGTTTTTTTTAATTGTTTTAAAATTTTGGAATTGTAAGTCACCCAGAATCACTTGGTGGGGTTGAAGTTGAATAAATAGAAGTCAAATAAATAAATAGTCATAAAAATAAAATAAAAATTCAAAAGCCACCTGAGCATTGTAGATATCAGTCCTTTCAGGTAGTCCAGACAAGAACAACTATGAATTCTACCACTAACTTTATTGAAAAGTTATCATAAGAGAATCTTGAAAGTCTGAAAGTATTTCTTTTCTCCTTTCCTTTTACTCTCCAGAGAACTAAAGTGTTTCCCAAAAAATAAGACCGGTTCTTATATTAATTTTGCTCCAAAAGACATATTAAAGCTTATTTACAGTTAGGTCTTGTTTTGGGGGAAATTCAGTCCTTAAATGTGTCTGTCTGGCTGATGAACGTAACTGGAGCTTGTTTTTGGAGTAGAGCTTATATTACAAGCATCCTGAAAAACCATGCTAGGGCTTATTTTCCAGTTAGGTCTTATTTTTGGGAAAACACAATAGGGAGGGTCCCTTCTGTGATGATTCCAACACCCCCTCTGTTTCTGTGAACTGACATATCTTTTGCATTGATGGTTGTTAGTCTACAGCTCTTCTTCCTGCCTCCCAAGATCATTCCTACATACCATTTCAGTAGATCCCACCAGCTCAGAAATGCTTAGCCTATATCCAGTTGTGCCATCACCATCCCTGTTCTCCCCCCACTTGGACTGAGGAAGATTTCCGAAATTTGTGGCCTGCTGCCCTGAGTTCCTATAGATGAGCCCATAACTCACAGCTTAATCTATTTGTTGCTTTCTATGCCTGAAGAGTTAGAGGTGGTAAGGGTGAAGGGGTGTTAACCAACAGCAGAGAGAGGCAAATCAACAAAAAAGATCCAAATAACACTATCAAAGGCTACAGAATCATTCCTCAAATTGGATGCCTCATGGATGGATAACTGACCATAAAAAAGAATCAGATGCTCAGAATAAATGTAAAATAAAATCTTACATCTAGAAGTAAGGGACTCTCATAAGCAATGGATTTATTTTGAGTTCTGGTTTTTTTTTTTTTTCTGTATCTGAGATGGAGATAGTTGTAATAGCAGTTTTGAGGTATAAAGAGCAGAAAGAAAAGAAAACAGCATTTCAAAGACAAAATGAGTTTTTTTTTCTTCTGCAAGAATTCCTCTCTCTAAAAAATAAAATAAAAGCCATTGTTGAAAAATGAAAGTAGCAGGTATTTAGATTTTGCATCCAGATTTTGTTTCTTTTGTATTTAATTTTAATGTATACATTTTAACTTTGAGTGCAGGTTCTGTGTTGTAGTATTTCCCTTGCAGAAATGAATATCACGTTAATTTAAGGCTCTGAGGTGGAGTGGAATGTTTCAAACTTGGAATTGCACTTGACCTCCAAATACCTTAAAATAACCTATGATATAGCTGGAGGAGCCTAAAATTATGAAAATAATTCATACATTGCGTTTATACTGGCTTTTTAGCAGAATGACTATAATGGGGAAATGAATTGGTTGAGTCACAAATGAAGAATGTGTGTGAACCAGATCATGCCACGTTGTCTTTCTCCTGAGAAAAGGATAAAAGCCTGTAACATATGAAATATCTCTTGTCATTCTCCTATTACTTGAATTTATTGGACATCGGAACAAACTACATATCTTTCTGCACAATTAACAGAAGCCTCCTCCCCAATACACTTTTTCTTTTGTAATGCAGATGGCTTAATCACAAAGACATTCATGAAAAAAACCATAATAATTGTCTTACAGGACAAGATGAAAACTACACTATGACATGGGAGAGGAATCCTTTCCAACAAGGCTAGCTTCTATTCTGTTCTGTTCCGTTCTATTCTATGAGCTGTGGTGGTGCAGTGGTTAGAATGCAGTACTGCAGGCTACTTCTGCTGACTGCCAGCTGCCTGCAATTTGGCAGTTCAAATCTCAGCAGGCTCAAAGCTGATTCACCCTTCCATCTTTCTGAGGTGGGTAAAATGAGGGCTCAAATTGTTGGGGGCAATATGCTCACTATGTAAACTGTTTAGAGAGGGCTGTAAAGCAGTATATAAGCCTAAGTGCTAATGCTATGCTATGCTGTTCCATTCCACTTTATTCAAATATATATGCCACCCTTCAAAGGGCTCCCAGTTCAATTAGTTTAGCACAGCACATAGGCTCCTCTAAAGTAATTTAAAAACCCAAACTTCCAGATTTAAATTTCAGCTAGGTTGCCTCTAAAGGTAAACAAGGAGTAAAGAGATTAAGACAGATAACTCACTTGCAGACTGATGTATCAATAGAGTTTTATATGGGATTTTGTTACTGTATTTTAAATTACCGTAACCTAAAGTCCCAAGCAGATTTTACATGCAACCTGGGCTCTGCCATTTCACTGTAGGAAATTAAGCCTACATAATAACGCTTCCATAAAAAAAATGTAGCAATGAATAAAGCCTCGCGCTGAAAGGAAATGTTAAAAAAAGCCAAACTCCAGAGAAAACTTCCAAGCAATAAACATTCCATCCACACTTCCTTGAAAAATATGAGAAAATAATTCACTGCTTATTCTTTCAAGGCTCTTCTCTGGAGACAAAGCTTTTTTGTAAATTACACTCTTCTGGTGATATAAAAGTATTTCATTTGCTATAAACTGGCAGCCATGCAAGAGTTGTCTTATTAATATTGCATAGTGTGAGGATAAATTAAGAAGCAAGTGCACCGTTAGGGGAAGAGTTAACTTTGTGTCATTTGCTGTGCTGAGACAAGTGTTGAAAACCAATGAAGAGCAATCTGACTTTGATGCTATGTAAATGTATAATTTGACTAACGTATCAAAGATATCACTAAAAATGCAGAACTATGAGAAATAGAAATTGGAATTAAAACTGCTGGGAGAAAAGTCAAACTCAGATACGCTGCTGATACTACTTTGATGGCCGGAAGCAAGGCAGAAATAAGGAATCTTCAATGGAAGCATGAAGAAAACAGTGCAAAAGTTGCCTTGTTGGTCAATGTTCTTTTTAACTAAGATTACATCACAAGGGAATGCCAACTCACTACAGATCGCTAGATAAGAAGTTGAAATAGTAATAGGGTATGCCTTCCAAGGGGACATGGGGGCTCAGTGGCTAAGACGCTGAGTTTGTCAATCAGAAAGGTTGGCAGTTCGGCAGTTCGAATCCCTAGTGCCGCGTAACAGAGTGAGCTCCTGTTACTTGTCCCAGCTTCTGACAACCCTAGCAGTTCTAAAGCATGTAAAAATGCAAGGAGAAAAATAGGGACCACTTTAGTAGGAAGGTAACAGCATTCTGTGCGCCTTCAGTGTCTAGCCATGCCAGCCACATGACCATGGAGACATCTTCGGACAGCGCTGGCCCTTCGGCTTTGTAACGGAGATTATTAGCACCACCCCTAGAGCCGGAGACGACTAGCACATGTGTGCAAGGGGAACCTTTACCTTATATCTTCCAGAGCCACAGGCATCTTAATATTTCTTAACTGAATTACCATGAAATGGTGCAGTGGTGGGTGTTTTCACTGATAACGCCGAATTATGCAGCTGGTTCTTTACATTACCGATTCTTCCTCTGCATTCTCTGCTCAAAACTCCTGCAACCTTTTTTTAAGATGAGGCTGGCAAAATCTGTAGTTTTCAAGATTCCCAACATGAATCAAAAGTATGTGGGGGTAGGTGGGTTCCTCCCACCCCACCCAATACTTTTGGAGGCTGATTATTCAGTAACAGTGTTCCTGACACTCAGGCAGAAACCTTTCCAAGCGGACTGCTAGGGGTCTGCAGGGGTTCAGGAGAGCCCCTAGGCAAGATTCTATGCCGTTTGAAGAACCCAAATTCCACTCCTGACTGATCCTGCCCACCCCAACCATCCCTCCCAGGAGTCCCCACACAGCACGTTTTGGATACAGGTAAGTGCACGGCGCATGCAGAGGCTCGGGGAGGGCAAAAAACAGGACTCACGGAAGTTCGGGAAGGCTGGAAATGGACCTGTTTCCACAGGGGTGGGATTCAAATGTTTTAACAACTGGTTCTGTAGGCATGGCTTAGGTGGTGGGCATGGCTTGGTGGTCATGTGACTGGGTGGACATGGCTGGGTGGTCATGTGACTGGCTGGGCGTGGGCCAACTCAACATCACTCACATCGAGGCACGCATCTCCTTGCCTAGCCTCACGTGACTGGGGGGATGCTGCAACAGTCGTAAGTGTGAAAAATGGTCATAAGTCACTTTTTTCAGTGCTATTGTAACTTCGAATGGTCACTCCACAAAAGCAAAGTACCAGCAAAGAAGGGGAAAAAACTCTAGAGATGTTCCTGAGACAGGAAGTCTAGTCCTGCCAAGAATGTAATAAGAGTTAACGGAGAGGCAGTTTCTGTAAGCAACACCAGAATGTTTCCTTCCTGCCTTCCTTACAGGATTAGCCCAGTAGTTTCTTCTAACAACTGGTTCTCTGAACTGCTTAGAATGTTAACAACCAGTTCTAGTGAATAGGTGCAAACTGGTAGAATCCTACCCCTGCATTTCCAGCTTCCAGAGAGCCTCCAGAGCCCGAGGAGGTGGTTTTCACCCTCCCAGAGGCTTAAGAAAAGCTTCCGGCACCAGGGGAGGGAAAAATGGCCCTCCACCATTGTGCAGGAACTGACTAGGCCATGCCCACCATGGCCACACTGACCCAGCAACCAGGCAGAGAACCCATTACTAATTTTTTTGAAGGCAATTTGTTCCATGGGTTAATTGTTCTCACTGTTAGGAATTTTCAGGCAGTCAGTAGAAGTAGTCTGTAGTACTGCATTCTAACCACTGTACCATTACAGTTCATGTTCTGGATTGTTTCTCTCCTTGGTTAGTTTCCATCCATTGTTTCTTGTCCTGCCCTGATGGAGTGCACTGCAGCATCACAATCACCGCTGACTTTACCGATTGGAGTTGATTAGACTTAAAACAGTAGTTAACAATCAGTAAAGCTCAGTAGTTGTCCAGGATAATTCATCAAAACTCAAATTTAAAAGTGCTATAAATCATCAATGTGGTAATAAAATGCCTGTAAATGTATAAAAAATTGTGCTTTTTTCCTCTCCTGCTGGGAACCCAGGTTTGATGAGAAAATCACTGTAAGGATTTAAAGCATATAAAACCAAAGCCCATTTTGTTAAAGTACCTCAGTATCAATAACTCTGCTACCATCAGGCTTCACTCCCAGGCTCTGAGGTAAATCACAGCTCGCTCCATACTTCATTCTTAGTTTAACCTCTCAGCCTGACTTGACAGCAAATACACAGATATTATCAGTAAGATTAGAATCTTTATTGCTGATAAGAATGAAAGCTTCCACACAACAGCCAATTGCCCTGCACCAGTGCAAAAATATCAGTGTCTTAATGTGCGCTCTCGAGGTTTTAAATTCTATGCTTCTTCTTTGCCCTTCCAAATTAACAGGCAATTGACTGATGGAGATTCTCAGTCATCCAAGTCGTGGTTGTCCCAAAGCTGTCTTTTTTCAAGAGGCAACTGGACTTTCTTGTTTTTCATTGAAGATGTTTCACTTCTCATCTAAGAAGCTTCTTCAACTCTGACAGGATGGTGGTGAATGGAAAGATTTATACTCCTTGCAGACAGCTGGTCCTTTGCATTCTTTTAGTGAGTTGTTGAGGCCACCTGGAGGTTTATCCTAGGAAAATAAACCCACCAGGGCTAGATTCAGCAGTCCATCTGCATTTAAAAGACAAAGGCCATTCTTTTGAAGACAGCAAAGTCCACATTTGGGACGGAGAGGGCCTCTGGTTTAAAAGTGGGGTCAAAGAGGCCATCTATGTCAAAATTGAACCACCCTCTCTCAACAACAGAGGGGGAGGAATACAACATCATCTATCTCCAATCTACAACACAGTCCTTTCAACAGTTCCAGAAAGGCTCCATACACATTTGCACTACTCAGGTGACCCTGAAGACACAGATGGCCTCAGCAACTCTCTAAAAGAATACAAATTGTTGTGAATGCATAGGCCTTAATAAAGATATCTTAAGCTTGGAGTCAAGTGCAGGGTTCTGGCCCTGCACTTCTGATTGGCCATTAACGGAGCGTTCTTATTGGCTAAGGGAGCTAGCGCTCCTAGATTGTTATTGGTTAATAGTTATTGGGTTGCCTATATAAGGAGGGCTATAACTGCCATTGAGTTTGAGCAGTCACTATGTAAATAAAGAGTTGAAGTTCACCGTTCCAGAGGCTCGTCTCCATTCTTCTCACCCATGCTCCATACTTAACACAAATGTTCAGCTGTCTGCAAGGAATATAAATCCTTCCATTCCCCACCATCCTGTCAGACTTGAAGAAACTTCTTGGATGAGAAGTGAAACATCTTCAAAGAAAAACCAGAAAGTCAGCCTAAGATTCATATTTACAAAGTAACTTCCATTAGGAAAAAGAGAAGAACTGGAAGTTCAAGGATTCTTTTTTTTTTTTAATAAAAGTTTTTTTCTTTTTTACAACATACAAAACAACAAATAAAACCTTCTTTCAATTGTACACTGTATCTGTTTGGTACATATATCCTGTGAACAATATCTATAATCTTTTCTTCTTAATTTTACATTCATATTGTATTAATCAATTTTCCATATCATATTACAGCATTATTATACTATCACTAGAATTTTAATTTCAATTCCAAGTTATCTTGAAGAGCAAACCTCAATTCTTACTGAGTTTTATTCATGATATAACTTATTCAGAAATAATCAGTTATAATATATCATTACTATTATGTTATACTTCAGTGTCTTACTTTTCTATCTAACCATTGATAAAATAAACCCCAAATCTTATGATACTCCTTTTCTTCTTGCTCTCTAATTGCTAATGTTAATCTACTCATTTCTGCACATTCCATTATTTTCTTAATCACTTCCCCCTCCATTACAATTTTCTCATTTTTTCAATTTTGAGCAAATACAATTCTAGCTGCAGTTAAAACATTAATAATCAGATATGTTATTTTTTTATTGTAACCTTCAGGTAGAATCCCCAATAAAAAAAGCTCTGGTTTTAAATCTAGATGCTGCTTTGTCATTTTTTCCAACCAGGTGTGTATTTTAGTCCAATATCTTTTAGCTTCTGCACATGTATATGGTAATATGATCTAGGTATCTGATGACATTTCGCTGATTTATCCTTAAGTTCAAGGATTCTTGAGATGTCTACAAAGAACTATGGGGAGCCCATGCTTATTGACTGCCTTGATTAGTGACTGTTAGAAGTTGCAATACAATTTCCAGTACAACTGTAAAAAAACAACAACAATTTTATAACCAATTACATGATCGCCATTCGTGAGCTTCACAACTAACTTCCAACAAGCAGAATTAATGGAAAACAAGAGAGTGAAATTGCAAGTTGCATCATGTACTGTCTTCCTTCCTGACCACAATTACTCATTTAACAACCATAGTGGAAGTGAGGTTGTAAGTCTGGCACAGTCACATAAGTTTTTCTTTTATTTAGTGACCAACAGAGTTGCCAGTCACAACTGGGGCCAGTAAGTGAGGACTATCTGTATAATATCTTGACTCATGTAATAGAAAAAAAAAAACCATTGGCTTATTTTCTACAGTGAGCTTCCTAAACACATTTAACTATTCTAAGCTGGATGCCAAACCTGGTGGATCCCTGATTTAATCTAGCTAACCTCCCATCACGACTAATGTAAAATTTACTTCACTAAACACAATACTTTATTGATTAGCTTGTAAGCCATATCAGAATACAGAATATAAAATACAGAATAATTAAACCATGTTAGAAAATAGAGGAAAAGCAGGAGTGGGCTCCTGGGGGTTTGAAGGGGTTCAAGAGAATCCCTAGCTAAGATTCTGTGTAGTTCAGAGAACCCCCAAATCCCACTCCTGGCTGGCCCTACCCACCTCACCCCTCCCAGGAGTCCCCACCTGGCCCATTTTGAATGCAGGTAAATCCAAGGTGCGCGTGGAGGCTGAGGGAAGGTGAAAAATGGGCCTCCTGGAAGTTTGGGAAGGGCCTCCAGAGGGTGGGGAGGCTATTTTTGCCTTCCCGGAGGCTTGAAGAAAGCCTCTGGAGGCCAGGGAGGGCAAAAATGCACCCCTGCCATGGTGCAGGAGGCTGACTAGGCCATGGCCATGCACACCCAGCAACCAGGCACAGAAACCCTTCCTAAAATTTTCAAAGCCCATTCCTGAGCAAAAGTAATAAGTTTAAAAAATGCAAATCATATTTCTGTGTTGCCTTTTACAATTTTACTCCACTAAGACCTACATATCCAGCTCTCAATTATACTGTCAAATTCCTACTCCGCAGGCCAGATGCGTCATGCGCTGGCCACACCCATGCCCAGTTTAGCGAAGGGGGAAAAAGTCCCAATATGTCATGTGATGCCGCCATGACAACATGAGTTTGACACAGGGGTGGGATTCAAATTTTTTAACAACAGGTTCTGTGGGCATGGCTTCGTTTTAACAACAGGTTCTGTGGGCATGGCTTGGTGGTCATGTGACTGGGTGGGTGTGGCCAACTCAACATCGCTCACATCAAGACACACATCTCCTCGCCTGGCCTCTCATGACTGGGAGGATGCTGCAACAGTCGTAAGTGTGAAAAATGGTCATAAGTCACTTTTTTCAGTGCTATTGTAACTTCAAATGATCACTCCACACAAGCAAAGTACTAGCAAAGGAGGGGGAAAAAAACTCCAGAGAAGTGCCTGAGACAGGAAATCTGGTCCTGCCAAGAACGTAATAAGGGTTAACGGAGAGGCAGTTTCTGTAAGCAAAACCAGAATGTTTCCTTCCTGCCTTCCTTACAGGATTAGGCCAGTAATTTCTTCTAACAACCAGTTCTCCAAACTGCTTAGAATGTTAACAACCGGTTCTAGCGAATAGGTGCGAACCGGTAGAATCCCACCCCTGGTTTGACACCCCTGAGATAAAGGGATCCACCTTAGTAAATTTTCCTTTAAATGATACTTGAACCCTTTGAATTCTGCCTCTGAAAAACACACCTAATTACTGCAACAAACTCTGGAGTTACTTCTCTGTATGTATTTGTTCATGGAGTGAACCAATGTATGTTCTGAATTGTTGATAGTGGGAGCTTTTGTATTTTGATATTGTTTTTTCATGTTGTGAGCTGTTGACCCTGCATACATTTGTGGTGGGATATAAACATGATTGATCAATCAATCAATAAAACGATTTCTGTAAGCCAGTTAAATAGTTCCTGTTTTGTGTCAGCCTTTCATTCAGCTGATTTCAGTTGAGCGAGTACGGTATGGCTCCAGGCAAATACTGAGCATGCAGCATTTTACTTTCCAAAAAACTCTACAGTTTCTCAAAATTGTGGAAGCAGTCTTTTGGACACAGCCAGCTAATAGAAAACTTCCACATAATTGCAAGAAAGCATCCAAAGTAATTAAATAGAAAACAAGAAAAGACCTGAGAGATTATATAATCCATACCTGATCAGAATGGCATCTCCTACAGCAGTGTTTCTCAAATCTGGCAACTTTAAGATGGTAGCCATTAATTTATCATAGATAACCTGGTGGCGAGTTTAAAACAATTACAGGTACCAAGTGGTCATTCTGTACCAGAGGTCTCCAAACTGGGCAACTTTAAGACTTGTGGAGCATAGCTGGCTGAGGAATTCTTGGAGTTGAAGTCCACAAGTCTTAAAGTTGCCATGTTTGGGGACCCCTGTTCTGTACCATGCCTGAAAATGGAAACTGAAAGCTACTGAGATGTACCTTGTTGCTTAATTTCTATGTCTCTTACCTCTGACTTGGCTCTCTCTGAATTCACTGCTTGGCTCATTTGTTTGTTTTTCAAAAATTGCTGGTTGTAATGCAACCTTAGGGGAAAAACAACCGATCTTGTCCAGCCTACCGAATCTTCCTCCAATTAGGAAAGACCAAACTCCCTTTAATACGCTGCCATTGCAGGGAGGCAATTTATCAAATGCACAAATATACAGATTGAGGATTTCATAGTGATCTGTAATGTCAAAGGCTGCTAATGGACCATAAGATTCTGCAACTTCACCATAAACAGCTGCTTAATGAAAAACCAGTTAAATCATTCACAGATCACTTGCAGCTGTGTCCTTTTGATTTGTTCCTGCATTGCCTAGCAAAGGTTATGTTAGACCTGGGCGTGGTCGCAAGGAATGGAGACCAGACATCAAATAGTGACTCCAACTCTTTATTAGTGACTTCAGAACAGAGCGGGAATACTGGGCAGCAACAGCTCCTTTTATAGAGCTGGCTGCTGTCACAATAACCAATGGTTTGAGTTTGCCGCGCTGGTCGTGGCCAATGAGTGGCGACCCACTGGAAGCCAATCAGATTAGCCAGAATCGGCCAATCACAATCTGCTGTTCGCGGGCCAATCAGAAGTGCAGGATTATGAGCCTGCTGTGGAAACAAAACTATTAGGATTTCAAACCAAAGCGTTTCTTAGTTCGTAACACCCCTCCCCCCAAGGTTCCGTCTGAGGGGTGGGGTGATGTATTCTCACAGGTAGGCAGGTTGTTTCACCTGTCTATCTGATTTGCCTTGCTCCACCAGTCCTTGCCCTGACTCTGGTCTTGTTGGGCTGCTTGCTGCGCTTGTTGGCAAAGATGTTCCGCCCTCTCCGTTGGGTGACTCAGGTTTGTCATCTCTGCTTTCATTAAGGCTGCCCTCTAGATCCCTTGGATTTGCTGCTGTCGCAGTACTGCTCTGTGGTGAGGCGATCGTCTGGCCCGGCTCTCCTTCAGAAGGTGAATATCTCTGGGTTGGTTGTGCTGATTTCTGGTTTTCACGTACTGGGTCGTATGCTAGTTCTTCTCCGGTCCCCTCGATTTCCCTCCCCCCCCCAGGTTTGAGGTTCGGGGTTTATGACAAGGGTAGGTGCCAGCCTGGAGCACAGTTGATCGATATGGCACTTCCATATTTTTCCATCAGTAGTTTGTAAACGGTATGAATGTGGACCCGTAAGTTGAGTTATGGTAGCGGGGACCCACAATGGATCACCGGAAAAGTTCTTTGCGAAGACTGGGTCGCCTACCTTGAAGGTGCAATACCTGCTGCTGGACCCCACGGGCTTTTCTGGCATGTAGGTAGGGTGCAAACGGTCAAGATGTGACCGAAGTCTTTGGCCCATCAGAAGTTCGGCCGGGGTTCTGTTTGTGGTGCTGTTTGGGGTAATATGTTGGAGGAGAAGCATCCAGGTCACCTTGTCATCGATGTCCCCTTGCTCCATCTTTTGTAAAGTTTTCTTTACGAATTGGACCACTCGCTTAGCCCTGCCATTGGCCGCAGATGTCAACTGGCGATGTCAACACATGGCAAATCCCCCGCTCTGCCAGGTACAGTTCGAATGCCAGAGCGGTGAATTGGGGACCATTATCTGAAACTAGGACATCTGGCAACCCATGCGTAGCGAATAGTCTGTTTAGTTTTTTAGCGACGGCTTCTGTGTTGGTGCTCTTCATTTTGTGGACCTCCAGCCAGTTGGAGTAGGCATCCACTGCTATAAGGCATCCACTGCTATAACATCCACCTGCCCTTGGTAGGTCCCACAAAATCGACGTGGATACGGGACCAGGGACCTCGGGGTGCTTCCCATTCAGTCAGTGGTGCTTTTGGTGGAGATGAACGAATGTCCTGACACTTGCTGCAAGTGGCCACCCAGGTTTCTATTTGCTTATCTATACCTAGCCACCAAGCGTACCTCCTTGCTAGTGCCTTCATTCGCACGATGCCCGGATGGCCATCGTGAAATAGTTTTAAGACTTTATGCTGTAATCTCTCTGGGATAACAACTCTGTTTCCCCACAAGATGCATCCCTTTTGGAAGAAAAGTTTTGTCTGCCGGTTTTTGAATGGCTTGAAGGTGTCATTTGGTTCATTGTCAGGCCAACCTCTTTCTACCCAGCAGAGGACCCGTGCCAAACAAGGATCCTTCCTTGTTTCTGAGGCGAAGTCTTGTGCAGTCAGTGGTGGCAAAGGAAGAGTTTCAATTTGTAGTGTAGCGAGGGTTGGAGCTGGGTCGTCTATGACTTCTGGTAATGGAGAATGGCTCAAAGCGTCAGTGTGGGGAATGGCTTTCCCCGGGCGGTGTATCAGTTGGTAATCGTATGCTGCTAGAAACTCTGACCAACGTGTCATTCTCGGTGATAAGATGTGGGGAGTTGGTTTGTCTCCCGCTGAAATGCCAAGTAATGGTTTGTGGTTGGTAATTATGGAGAAAGATCTTCCATATACATACTCATGGAATCGTTTAATCGCAGACACAATAGCGAGAGCCTCTTTATCAAGTGGGCTATAGTTTCTCTCAGTTTTAAACAAAGTTCTTGAAAAGAACGCAATAGGTGCCTCAGTACCGTTTGGTAGGACGTGGTTCAGGATGGCTCCTACTCCAAACGGTGAGGCATCGCAGGTGACAGTTCAAGGCAAAATCTCGTTATATTGAATCAATACACCATCTGAAGTTAACAGGTCTTTTACTTGCTGAAAAGCTCGCTCTTCGCGATGTCCCCAGACCCAGGAAGCCTTCTTATCGAGGAGCCTATGCAGGAGTTCAGCAACAGTCACCTTCTGGGGCAAGAAGATGTTATAAAAGTTAATGAGTCCCAGGAAGGCTTGGAGATTTGTTTTATTCCTAGGTCTTGGGGCGTTTTTTATTGCCGTGAGTTTTTTCTCCGTAGGGTGAATTCCCTGTTTGTCAAGAAGGTACCCAAGGAATTTGACCCTCTCAGTACAAAGTTGGCACTTGTCTTTCTTGACTTTCAGGCTAGTGTCTTTAAATTTCTGGAGGACCATTCTGAGTCGTTTTTCTAGCAGGCTTCTGTTGGGGGCAGCTATTAAGACATCATCGAAGTATGGCACGACCCCTTTTATGCCTTGAAGCAATCTTTCCATCAGGTTTTGGAAGATGCCAGGTGCTATACTCACTCCGAATTGGAGTCTATTACACTTGAATGCACCTCTATGCGTGACTATAGTTTGGGCTTCTGCAGTCTCTGCATCTACGGGCAACTGTTGGTACGCCTGAGCTAGGTCCAATTTTGCAAATATTTTCCCACCTCCCAGGGAATGAAGGAGATGTTGGACCACAGGTACAGGGTAAGCACTCTGCTGAAGCGCGTGATATAGGGTGGCCCGGTAATCCCCACAAATTCTTAAGGATACGTCAGGTTTTATGGGAGTTACAATTGGGATCTCCCACCGGGCGTGATCGATTGGTTCCAACACGCCCTGGGCTATTAATTTGTCCAATTGTTCATCAATCTTTGGCTTGAGTGCAAAGGGCACTCGACGAGGCTTAAGGCGGATGGGCACAATGTCAGGGCTGAGATTAAACGATATGGGGGATCCCTTGTACTTGCCTAGCTTCTCGGTGAAAACTTCCTGGAATTCCTGGACTAGGGCCGCTTCCCAGTCATCGCTTCCGGTTTGGTTGATGCCTGCTAGTTCAATTCCTAGTGGCACGAACCATTGCAGACCCAGCAAACTGGGTCGATCTCGATCGACGATGGTAAGAGGTAGGGTTGCAGTGTGGTCCTTGAAGGATACTTGGACGTGGCTGGAACCGGCAATGGGAATTCTGTTTCCTTGGTAGTCTTTTAATATGATTTTTTGAGCGCTGAGGTCCTGGAGATGAATGTCAGGGATCAGCTGTTTTAAGGTTTTCCAGGAGACCATTGACAGGGACGACCCAGAGTCGACTTCCATGACACATGATTGATTCTCAATGGTGACCTTCACTCGGATTTTCCTTGCATCAAGGGAGGACGCGTGGCCGATGGTGATGGTTTGATGAGCCTCTTCTCATCTGGTTGAGTTGGCGGGTGCTCAATTTCTGTAGTACTGGTTCCATTGGTTGTTTAGGCGGTCCCGATTTATTGGTGGAGTGCCTGTTGTATGCTGGGAGTTGTTTTCTCTTTGGATTGGGCTGGACCTTCGCCTGCTTCTGCAGACCTTTGCGATGTGGCCCCTCTTTCCACAGGAACGGCAGAGTGTATCTAGGAATTTGCAGTCTGATCGCGGGTGGTTTCCCCCACATCCAGCACATTGACTCGAAGGCTTACGATTCCTCTGGTCTCGCTGGTCGCATTCTGATCTGAGTCTGTTGACCTCCTCTTCCTCGCTTCCTGATGAGGATTCTAGGTCTTCATGATGGGTGGTCATTGTGTGCCTCTCGGAGAAAGGCGTAGTGTCATTGGCGAGTTGGCGGTGCGGTGCGTTTGCTCGGCGCATTCGAGCGGCTGACTTCCTGGTTGCTTCTGCTGCAGTAGCATCGGCGATGACATCTGAGAGGCCGATGTTTCCCTTTGCCATAATCTTGCTCTGGGTCGTGGGGTCTTTTAGGCCCAGAACAATTCGATCTCTCATGGCTTCCTCGAGGTTTGCGAAACCACAGAGTCCCCCTAGGTTTCTAAGGTCAGTGATGAAGTCTCCAACATTTTCGCCTTCCTGCTGGTCCGTCTGGTAAAACTCATGTCTCCTGATGAGTGTTGGCACCGTGGGTGCGTAGTGAGCCTGTAGGATTGGGGCGAGGTTGTCCCAGTCCATTGTCTTGACTTCTGCTGGTTTCGCAAGTGCTTTTGCCGTTTTAAAAATGGGGGGCCCGCAATGGGTCAGAAATACCACTCGTTTCTTGCCAGGCATAGCATCTTTCAAATTGTTGGTCTCCAGGAACATCTGGAACCGGTCCATATATGAGTCCCAGTCTTCATTAGCCACGTCAAATGGAGCGGGTGGTATAGCGCTGCTGGTCATCCTGCTGCTTTTGGTGCGCTATTAGCCACGTGCTCTGTTAGCGTTCGGTGAGTGTTCAATCAGCTCTATCGTCTCCACATCCCACCCTCATCGCCAGTGTTAGATCCGGGCGTGGGCGCAAGGAACGGAGACGAGACATCGAATAGTGACTCCAACTCTTTATTAGTGACTTCAGAACAGAGCGGAAATACTGGGCAACAGCAGCTCCTTTTATAGAGCTGGCTGCTGTCACAATAACCAATGGTTTGAGTTTGCTGCGCTGGTAGCGGCCAATGAGTGGCGACCCACTGGCAGCCAATCAGATTAGCCAGAATCGGCCAATCACAATCTGCTGTTCGCGGGCTAATCAGAAGTGCAGGATTATGAGCCTGCTGTGGAAACAAAACTATTAGGATTTCAAACCAAAGCATTTGCTTAGTTCGTAACAGGTTACATTAACAGAACAGAGAGTAAATGAGGTATAATTTTCTTTTTGTTTGTTTGTTTTCCTGCCCTCCGGGCTTTGCTGATTCAACTCCTTTTCCCCCTTGAACTCGGAGCATAATTGGAAGATTCACCAATGTCTGACATATGTCTGAAATAAGGAGTAACTTTGCCTGTCTTATAGATAGTAGCTCCTCGCTGAACTTGTCAAGACTTCAAAGACTCACACATGTCTAGGCCTGGTGAGTAGGTGGATGGAAGACTCCCAGATAATTATAGAGCTCCTAGACTCAAAAGGGCATCCTAGAAGGAGCCAGCAACAGAGCCAATTTCAGATTACTGCCAAATAAACTGCACAGCTGCATCCATGATGCTGCCAGGTTTTAAAGCTGACTCACAGCAGATTTTATTTTTTATAAATATAGCCAGTTTCTGGGTCCATATCAGTTGAACCAGGAATTGAATCAATTATAGATGAAATGCAGATCTTTCTGGATATGCTGCAGCCCTGTTAGAATTGGGAATAGTTCACTTCAGGGGTGAGATTCAAAAAAATTTACTACCGGTTCTGTGGGTGTGGCATGGCCTAGTGGGTGTGGCAGGGGAAGAATACTGTAAAATCTCCATTCCTTCCCCACTTGTGGGGGAAGGTTACTACAAAATCCCCATTATAATGCTTTCCAAAAATGGGGATGATACCATTCTGCCCTCCAAATCCTAATAAATTTCCATCTATTTTTCCCTTGGCTTCATTCCAGCTTTCATTTTTAAATGTTTTTCTGTCAGCCGAAAGACCTATGTGGTATTTATTGTATGTCAAAATAAGAACTCTTTGGATGTTACATGCTAGAGACAAACAACTGAGGAATTCCACTGTATCATTGTCCTGGCAAATATCTTCAATATAGAATCACTGGCTCGATACCCATGCTTCGCTACAAAACTATATGGCTTAGTTTTGGGGGAGGAAAATAAGGGAGGGAAATTCTGCCTCTGCATACCAGCATCCATCGGTATTCATCTGGCTAGCATCCTGTCAGTGTGTGAGAGTTGAAGGCTGGCTGTTTGGAAACGGAAACAGTATTTGCTGTGTGAGCAAGAAAGAGACAGCAAGGAACCTGGGTATGGCTTAGCTCAACTGTTCTGTACTAAAGCTGCTTGGTGTTGTGAAACTAAAACTAAAATTGAAACTCCTCTCCTCTGCTTGTGTTTTGCATTTGGAACAGATTTATTTTCAGGTGGGGAGGGGGAGTAGAACCCCTTAGTATCAGAGCATGTTAATAATAATATACAAAATACTAATGCTCTGATGGTCATTTTGAAAAATCCTTTCTTAGAAGCCAAGAGGAACATATGTGCCAAATTTCAAGTTTGTAGGCTTTACGATTCTGGAGATTTTGTGATGATGCATGAGTGGTATTTTGCTTTTATATATATATAGATTTTAATGGGTATTGTAATGACACCATGATAAAATCACGGAGACAAGTGATTGTATTGAACTAAGACAAATGAAATATTGAGGCACAGAACACTATTTAGGGCATGTCAAATTTTTTTCAACTTTCAATTTCCAAACATTAGGGGTGCTCAAAAGTTGTGCCTTAGGGATCGTAAATATATTTTGGTTCCTTTAATATAATTTAGATGTACTTGGTAAGCAGCTACATAAATAGCATAACTTTCTAACATTTTGTTTGTTTCATAATACATGGTAAATAAACAAATATGTGACTTGCCCAAAATCACAAACAGAACAGAAAAGCATGCAGGAATGCCTATTAGAATTTGTCCTGGTTTTCGGTTCCGCGTGGCTTCGGTGGCAGCAGGAATTTGCGACTGTTCACGATTCCTACTGCACTTGCCGCCGAGGTACCCCTGATCCAAATGGGTCAGGGGGATATGGCTGCCCTGTAGGGACAGCCGAAAAGGGAGGGGAGCCGGACAGGGAGTTGGGGGTGTCGCAGACCCCCTCCTCATCCAGAAAAACCCCTTTTTCCCAAGGTGGTGGAGCGGCGGTCAGTAATGGCCATCACGAAGAAGCCTGCAACCGGATAAGATCGTGCTGGAGGAAGCAAGAAAAGTGAAAGTGCTGGCTGAGCCGGGTCAATCAACATCTCTTAAACTCTCTGAACTGAACTGTTTGAATTGCCGGAGGATACTTTGTATCCCTAAGAAGATTGGAAAGCGGCGGAGAAGCTCTTAAAGGGAACTTTTTTTTTTTCTTCACTCTCCCACCCCATAGAAACAGCAGATGAAGATTTGAAATTTATTTGGGCACTGAAGGTGAACTATTTTGAAAGTTGAAGTCAAGGGATAAAAGATTTCTTGGACATTGGACTTAAAAATTTAAGAAATTGGAAAACCCTTATTAGAGGTATGGATTTCTGATAATTTAAAAATTGATCTTGCAAGTGGGAAGGGAGAGGAAAAAAATTGGAGCAGAAGTGGAAAAAGGAGGAGATTGCCTAGAATCCCAAAGAAAGGTATATATTAATTGGACCTCTCTGATTAAACTGTAACCCCAGAAAGAGAAATAGAAGAAGGAAGAAAAGTATTAATTTTTGAAACTTTTTTTGAACTATTTTTGATTAAAAATACTTGGGTGGTTGTTTTGGGAAAAGTTTCTTTTTTATGATGGCATCGTTTGTGGATGAACTAAAGACTGAATATCAAAAATATAAAAAGGAAGAACAAGATGGAAAAGATACTTTGGGCACTTTATTTCAATTTTTAGAAATGGCGTTATGTACTTATGAAAAGTTGACTATGCAGCAGAATGACTGGGACAAAGAAGAAGAGGAACAAGAAGCCATCTTTGATGAACAATGGTTTTTTTCCAGGGAGGAGGAGAAAGAGGACAAGAAAAAGGGGACTTTAAGGTTTCAAAAAACAACCAAAAAAGAGAAAAATGAGAGGAAAGGTAGATGCAAGGTTAGAAAGCAAAGGAAAGGGAGTAAGAAAAGGGAGGAGGAGAGACAAAGGGGTAAAAAGGACAAGGAGAAGAATAAGCAAGAGAGAAAGGGGGGGAGGAGAAGCCTTAATGGGGGGAAGCAAGATCTAAAGAAAAAAAGCTTATTTAGAGACAATGGGTGAATCTAATTAAGGACAAAAAAAAGGGGGGATTCTGGAAGGTACATAAGATTGTGTTTTTATATGTGTATTTAGAGTAGAACCTTTCTTATAAAATTTATTGTGTAATTTTAGAATGTACTAAATAGAATCCCAAGATAAATTAAGTGTTATATGAAGTACTTTTAAGTTAGGACAATGTGTTAAAGGCGTCACTCCAATTAGTGCATAGGAGAAGTATAGTAAAAGAAAAAAGATGAATGGATAGTTGGAAATAGAACAGACAAAGAATGTTGTTGAAAATGGTAATAAGATAGGGAAGGATATATAAAGTGAATATGATGTGTAAATTTCGTCTGTGTGAAGAGTTTTAACTCGGGATCAAGCAGCTTTCAGAAAAGATGTTTTAAGTTTTGTTATGTTTTTTGTGTTTTGTATGTTGATAAAAGGCAAAAAAAATTTAATTAGCAAGAAATAATTTGGATGAAAAGGAAAAGTTGGGATAAGATATGAAGTTAAATAGATAAAGTAAATATTGATATTATAATTTGGAATCATTATGTTCTATTGGTTTTCTTCTTTAATTATTACTATTTTTTTTTAGAAAAGAATTTATAAGCTGTTATGCCTTGATTGTTTGTGCACTGTTTTTGTAAAATTAATAAAATTTGTTTAAAAAAAAAAAAGAATTTGTCCTAAGAAAGGGATTTCAGAAAATCTGAACTACCTTCTCTGCTTGTTAGCAGCCATACATTAAGCATGAATAAATAGAGGCTGAAGGATCAGATGAAAAAATATTTAAACCCTTCCTTTGGCATCAGATCTTTTGTTATTTAAATTGATCTGGGGCTACTTTTTTCTTTCAGACTTTTAAAACTATCTTGGAGGTAGGAAGATAATTTGAGTGTAGAAGTAGAAGAAATTATCTTAAAGGCATTTTTCTATTTCATTCTACCATCCACCAGTACATTGAAACAAGGAAGCAACAGAAACAGCTCTGGCACAAAGTTCTGATAATTCGCAGCGCCATTGTAAAACAAGGGTAGAGATGCTTCCTTTTTCTGGATATTTCACTGTTTTACAAAAACTATGAGATCAAACAACTGTATTTAGTCATCCTGTTTGGCGAGAGGAGGAGGAGGAGGAGGAGGAGGAGGAGGAGGAGGAGGAGGAGGAGGAGGAGGAGGAGGAGGAGGAGGAGGAGGAGGAGGAGGAGGAGGAGGAGGAGGAGGAAAATCCAAACTGAAACAGACCTATTGCCAACTCATCAGCTCTCCTGAATGGACTGAGTGAACAGGAGCCCAGTAATTAGTTCCACTTTGAACCACATTTATTTTTTGAAGAAAAGCCATTGCATAATTTTAATGGAATCCCATTTTTACCTTTCAGGGAGGGGGAATCAGAACTTTAAAAGTAGATTCATTGGCTCTCAAACATACAGGTGAAACTTGAAAAATTACAATATCGTGCAAAAGTTCATTTATTTCAGTAATGCAATTTAAAAGGTGAAATATATGAGATAGACTCATTACATGCAAAGCAAGATAGTTCAAGCTGTGATGTGTCATAATTGAGATGATTATGGTTTACAGTTCATGAAAACTCCAAATCCACAATCTCAGAAAATTAGAATATTGTGAAAAGGTTCAATATTCTTGGCTCAAAGTGTCCCACTCTAATCAGCTAATTAAGCCATAACACTTGCAAAGGGTTCCTGAGCCTTTAAATGGTCTCTCAGTCTGGTTCAGTAGGAATCACAATCATGAGAAAGACTGCTGACCTGACAGTTGTACAGAAAACCATCATTGACACCCTCCAGTGCCACAGGCTGATAGCTTCCATGCCACGCTGCATTGAGGCAATAATTGCTGCAGAAGGGGCCCAAACCAAGTACTGAGTACATGTGCATGCTTATACTTTTCAGAGGTCTGATATTGTTCTCGGTGCAATCCTTGTTTTATTGATTGCATGTAATATTCTAATTTTCTGAGATTGTGGATTTGGGGTTTTCATGAGCTGTAAGCCATCATCATCACAATTATGACAAATCACGGCTTGAATTATCTTGCTTTGCATGTAATGAGTCTATCTCATATATTAGTTTCACCTTTTAAGTTGCATTACTGAAATAAATGAACTTTTGCACAATATTCTAATTATTCGAGTTTCACCTGTAGTTGTTTTAACCTAAGGATGACAAATCTATGCATATAGCACCACTTACTGGCAAAATCATGAAAACAAGATTATTATTTTTTAGTCGTACATTTTATAACAAGCTAGTGACATCAGAGGACCAAATCTACCTATGATTCAGATAGAAGTTACTTTAAATTTAAATGAACTTTGATGCTACTAGTCTCAATTGTTGCAATATTTTTTTTAAAAAAGTGGATGAAAAAAACAGAACCAAGATGAAATTAGGATCCATTTTCAAAGCATTATAAAAAAGTGGCAAAAATCGGTGGGAGCCAGTGGAGAGCAGAAAGCAGCTGTTCCCTCATATCCATTTTTCCTGGTTTGTATCTATAGAGAAATAACTATCCTGTGAAATTGATGCAGGGCATTTACAGCAAACAACAAGTACCACATGTGTGGGGTGATGTCATCATGCAAATGCTGCAACTATACACTCGCATCCTATTTCTGATGCAAATACGAAGTCTCACCATTTGTAACATGATATCTGTCATGCCCCCATTAGAATCTGATTCTGAGGGAGAGGAGGAACAGCTGACAGGGAGTGAGAGTGTGGCTCTGGAGGTTGTGGAGGAAACTGGGGAAGGGCACAGGCCGGCTGGGCATTCAGAGGAAAACCCAGGCCCACCCCCTCTTCATCCTAGGGCACGCAGGGAGGAGCGGATAAGGGAGAAATGTGAATGGTGTGATCTATGGGGGAGGAAAGGGTCCTGATCCCCTCAGGGGCTACAGCTGTGAGGACTGTTTAAAAGAACAAACTGCACATGGCCCAGTGCTAGAAACAAAGCGTGAAATAATTCTAGTCTTTCAGTTCTTATCTGAGTTCTGGCATCCTTCCCAGCGTGTGTATTTCGATATCTGCGGACATCTTCAAGCCCTTATCCTGCCTTGTCTTATTAATTGCTTCAGTGTGGTTTGTGTTGTTTTTTCTATTTATAATTTATATGTATTTTGAGTTGGAATGGAATTTCTTCCTTTTCGCAACTGTTTGTGAGGGAGTTTTTTGTTTCCAGTCAATGATAATTGGACTTTTGAAGCCAGGTTGAAGGAATTAAAGGGACTTCACCTGTTTTTGTGACTTTGTTGCTTTTGTCTCTCACTCTGGGTCATCACAATATCTGTACCATGCTGTTATCCCAGGGGTGTCAAACTCAAGGCCAGATGCAACGCTTGGAGTACTTAGATCTGGCCCATGAGACCGCCCTGGAAACAGCCACCTTACAGTGCCTCTGCCAGCAAAAATATTTTCACACAGCCCCTCGAGCTTCATTGTCAGTGGCAGAGCACTGCAGGAGGCCGTCACAGCCAAAAACGGAGCCCGGGAGGGCCACATCGGCCCCTCCTGAGCTCCATTTTCACTGGCAGAGTGCTAGAAAAGAAACTACTAGCAAAAGTGAATCCCCCTGCCACCACAGATACCCCTGACATCAGTGACATCAAGATGGCCATGCCCACACTGGACACACCCACCTGGACACACCCATCTGCCCCCCAAGGTCAAACACAACCCTGATGAAATCGAGTTTGATACCTCTGTGCTATATTGACAGAAGTGTCTTTCTTACTGAAATGATCAGGGCATTAAAAAAAAAATGCATGACACTGCTCAATATTTACAAAAGATACCAGTAATCGTTGTAACTTTTTTAAAAAAAAAAAATCCTGAATGCTCAATGTGACAGATGCTGAATAAATATCTAAGAAATGGGGAAAATAAGTTAGAAGAAAATGAAGAAGTACCAAAAATAATATCATGCTTTTTAATACACCTGTTCACAAAAGACTTCACAGTGATTAGTGGCAACAAAAGTTCATGTAAACAATGCAAAGTGTGTTCACAATTGTCCCTTTGTAGCAACTGGTCTAGGAAAACAGAAGGAGGCAAACACTCTCACAAGATGTTCAGTGGAAGACAGTGTTATACCAAAAACTGGTCTATTCACATGACAACAAATGAAGGGAGAAATAGATTTAGCTGTCAGCATCCAAATCCTCCATATGTCCCAAATACATAATAAAAACAACAATAATAAAGATATATTTTGGAAGATTGGACAAGATAAAAGCCAAACTTAGACAGATACATTCTAGAACATCGATGCTATCTAGAGGTGGCATTCAGCAGGTTCTGACCAGTTCTGAAGAACTGGTAGCGGAAATTATGAGTAGTTCGGAGAACCGGCAAATACCACCTCTGACTGGAGAGTTTACAGTATCCTTCCCCTGCCACACCCACCAAGCCACGCCCATAGAACCAGTAGTAAAAAAAACCTGAATCCCACCACTGCTATCACCGAGAAGGCCATGTCATCCATTATGTCACAATTATGAAAATATTATAAATTCGAAGAACTGAAGTAGAAGTGATATGCACGGAGTTTGGATATATATGCTTTGTTAAATAACATACAGCCTTGGAAAAACTTAAACCAGTGTTTTGGCATCTTTAACTGAATGGACCTCAACTTCCAGAATTCTGCAGTCAGCACGTTTTAATGTTGCCAGGTGTGAAAAACACTGGCTAAACTAACTGGGATTCCAAGTAAAGAATAAGCCACCTATCTAATGCTGCAACTGATGGTTAGAGAAAGAGGCAATGTGGCAATTCAAAGAGCAGCTTCAGAGAGGCAAATCTAGCAGAAAATTTAGAAACTGGAGTCCAATGGAACCGGAATATTGTAGACTGCGAAAATCTATTCCAAGCACATTTTCTAATTTGATAGCATTATGCATTTTATTACAGTGCAATTCAGTTAAATAATTTAATACATCTCCATATGCATTTTGTTTTTTATTCCTTCCAGTGTACTTCTCAACACAAAGATTGGGTTCCAGTTTTGATACCTGGCAGTTATCGGAGATTAAATAAAAAATTTGCAGGGTGCAGGATTCTACAACCTGCACACTTTCAAAAGTGGAGTTTACAGATTCTCAAGAAAGTTGAAATGAAGCTTTGCCTGTAGGGAAACCTCTGACAATGTTCTCAAAGACATCCTCATGACAGCAATTTCGAAACTCCAGATGAGTAGATTCTGCACTGTTGGGATTTCAGGAGAAAAAAAAAAAAAATACAGTGCCTTATGAAAAGGAACGGCAATGCTGTTTCAAACGTCAATTCTAAGGCTTCAGTTGCAAGCATGTCATAAAAGTGAACAGGAATTTAATTAGAAACACTGCTTTTATTTTTGTTTTTCCATGGATTCAAGCATTATCATGTAGTTCTCTAACCTAGGGTATGAAAGAGATTTTCCTCTTTATTTTAACATCACAATCTAATTGGAACACCTTTATAATCCTGGGTAACATTCCATTTGAGATTTAAGAAAGCCTAACATTAAACCAATCATATATTCATATTAACCATTGTTTGTTTGTTTTTTAAGTTTTTATTGGTTTTTAAAAACAAACATAAACAAACAAAACATAAAAACATCAAGCCATCTTCCATATCTATACATACAGTGTGCCGGTTGGTTTACAAATTGTGCTTCCATTTCGTAGTCTTCAATTACAATTACATTGCATATAATCTCGTATTTTCAATCAAAAATTAAATACCTTAGTATCATTATTAATCAATCATTTGACTATACTTTTATTCATTCATGTTTTACAAGATAATCATAATTTACTTAGTTTGTTTTATAACAGTTCATATTATCATCCCAAATCTATCCTAAAATCATTTTGTAGATATAATAAGAAAGAAGTACATCTTTATATATTTATTATTTTCTAAAAGTCTACATATTTCATTACTGTATTTTATTGTATAACCATTGATAGAATAGATCCCAGATTTTATAAAATTGTTTATCCTCTTGTTCTCTAATTTCAAATGTCAATCTACTCATTTCAGCACATTCCAATATTTTCTTAATGATTTCCTCCTATGATGGTGTTTTCTCATTTTTCCACTTTTTGGTAAATACAATCCTAGCCACATTAATACATTTACAATCAGATATTTCAAGTCTTTACTATATATTTCAGGTAAAATTCCCAATAAAAATATCTCTGGTTTCAAGTCTATGTTTTTTTGTCATTTTTTCCAACCACATGTGGATTTTAGTCCAGTATTTTTTAGCATCTACACACATCCACCACATATGGTAATATGAGCCAGGTGTCTGATGACATTTCCAACATTTTTCGGATTTATTCTTGAACATTCTTGCTATTCTTGTCGGGGGGAAATGCCACCTGTAAAACATCTTATACAAATTTTCTTTATATGCTATTGACATTGTCATTTTATAATTTTGAGACCACAATTTTCATATTAAGCATTGTTGTAAGGGCTCAGTCCTGTCTTTCATTTCATCATCTTCTCTCTTTCTCATGATCTACTAGGGTTATTCTCCATCCTTGAGAGTCTATGTTTCTGTTTTTCCTTATAGCCTGAATCAACTTTCTTTAAATGTACCTCCCAGCTACATTGTCTATGCTGGCTGAGAATTCAGAATATTATAGTCAACCCTTCTAAAATACCAAATTGGATAAGGTTGATTTGTTATTTATGATTATTCATCAGATCCTATCCACAAAGATTCAGGATAACCATCTTGATATACTTAGATTACAAAAATATAGCATAAAAATCTAGAATAATCAAAACATCTCAAATCATTCAATACAGTCAAGGTAAAAATATTTATTTTGGGATCTATCTAAGGCTATCTACAAAATAATCACTAAAATACACCCACACCACAGTTTTTTCCAGGATTAATGTTTAGTTCTCTATCTTACATGTGAAAGAAGTAGATTTTTCACAAAGCTACCATTCTTCATTCTTAAAATTAATGACAATACCAAATATACCCACTGTATTGAGGGACATTTAAAAAATATTTGGAGATGAGAGGTGCGGCTCCCCTCAAACCCTACTGGGTCTCCCCTGTCTTCACCACCTCTATGGGGTGGCTTAGCCCCAAAGCCAGCTGGCTCGGGACGCTCCAGCGGCGAGCCCAGGCAGAAGCCACACACGATCACGGATTCCTGCCTGTCTACGAAACCCTGCAAACTGGAACTCCCAAACCATCAACCAGTCCAAAGCAGAACCAATCATTTACCCAATGAAAGAAGACATAAAGTAGAATATGAGTCTGCCCCTTGAAAAAAAGAAGAAAATAAGATAGTCCCATTACTGAAAGGGCCCTGTAGTATTTTGCAAAGCGAAAGGTTCTGAAACAAGGACAGAGAGCTGAAAATTGAGAAATGATTCCTATAATTAGTTCCTTCTACTCATAAAAAGCAATGCAATGGCAGGCCCTACACTTCAAGTTATTGTAAGGCCTATCTCTGACATTGGAATTCATGTAGGCACTTCTTAACCACAATAATACACAGAATCAACAAACCTAAAACAGGAGCAGCTGTATCACAGGTGCCATTATAATCTGAGCACATACTCAACTAGTATGTCAGAAAGCTTTGCTGTCCATCAAGATAAGTGGAGTTACGAAGTAGAGAATTCCATTTCGAACAGGGCAATCTTTTAGCCCCATAGAATGGAAATGAATCTGAGTATCTCCATGCTTGACTTCCAATCACACCAGAGGTGGTATTCAGCAGGTTCTGACCAGTTCTGGAGAGCCAGTAGCAGAAATTTGGAGTAGTTTGGCGAACCAGCAAATACCACCTCTGACTGGCCCCACTTCCATCTATTCTCTGCCTCCCGAGTCCCAGCTGATTGGCTGGGTCTTCTTTTGTTGCCCTGCACAGGAGAATGGAGCTGGAAAGCAGGTTAGTGGGGTGGGGAGGGAATGGAGATGTTTTAGTATCCTTCCCCCAGGAGTGGGGAGGGAATGGAGATTTTACAGTATCCTTCCCCTACCACGCAAGCCACACCCACCAAGCCATGCCCACCAAGTCAAGCCATGCCCACAGAACTGGTGGTAAAAAAATTTGAATCCCACCACTGAATCTCACACACACACAACGCACACACACACACACACACACAAAGGATCACACACTGCACTAAACTATGACTTGTTTCAATTTGGACTTATTGAATAAACTACATAGTATGCAGTGTGAACCTAAGTGAAGTCATCAGCTGGGATTTACAGGCGCCAGTGCCTGGATTTACAAAGCCTACATGAAAGGAAGAGAAATATTAAGATTTATATGGTTTGTGTGGAACAAGAGATTGATCAAGACACTCTTTGTGAATGCAGCTAAGGGCTGTCTAAAGACAACAGATACAGGCACTGCTTGCTTTCCATGAAAACTAGTTATCAATATTCTTACAGCAAGTCACTCAGAGTTCCTTCAGCAGAGTTAGGGCCCTTGAAAAGACATAATGAAAGAAGCTGTGAAAACCATCCTTGTTCTTTCTTAAGAACCCAGATAAATGCTAATTATTCCATTATTCCAAGGCAAGCCAAACCAAGGGAATCCTCTATAGGCTTGAACGCAAGCATAACAAAATATTTCCCAGAAGTACATCATTAACAGAAAGCCTATTATATAAAACTGTCATATTGCAGAAAATCACAACTAATGAATCCTTTGGATATAACTAGCATCAACTTAAATGGAAGAGAAAAGTAGGCTGCTAACATCTACACAGAGAATTGTCAACTAGGGTGTGGATAATTTGATTGCCCTCCTACTGTTTTGAAGGACTACCATTCCCATAGCGCTATGCAATTGTCCTATGGTTAATAGGAATTGAAGTCTCTAACATTTGGAGATCGTGAGCCCCTTGCTTTGTCACACTTGCCATCTTTTATCTTTATCTTTTATTGATTTGATTGTAATTTGTTTCATGTTGTGAGCTGCCCAGAGTTTTGGGGAGTCGGGTGATGCACAACTTCAATAAATTACTGTTGGTTGCATACTCAGCCTGATTTTTAAACCAGATTTGGGAGCCTCCTAGAGTTTGTGATAAAATGAGCAATATAAATTTTAGTTTTAAATGTAAATCATGTAAAAAGGAAAGAAAGAAAGAAAGAAAGAAAGAAAGAAAGAAAGAAAGAAAGAAAGAAAGAAAGAAAGAAAGAAAGAAAGAAAGAAAGAAAGAAAGAAAATTGGCATTTTTTCCTACCTTTCAAGTCTTTTAAAATGTAAAACTTTGATTTATCTTTCTTGTGGAAAGTCTAAGAAAAGGAATCCTCCCTCTGTTTCTTTGTAATATTGACATTTTGTTTTGTTCAATGGATATATTCTAAATAGCGCTTGTTTTCTTAATTTAGAGGAGACGGTAAAGGTACTGTTGCAGGATGTAAGTTATTCCAAGCAAAGCTGCCTTTTGCAGTGATGACTTTGTCAATGCCAATAATGTTCAAATGATGCTTCAATGGTTTTGCACCCAAGGTGCCTATTACTATTGGTACCACCTTTGTTTTCTTTGCCACCATTGTTCTACTTTTATTTGCAGGTCTTTGTATTTTGTGTTTTTTTTTTCTCCAGGTCTTTCTCTTCTGTTCTGTTATCTCCAGGTACTGCCACATCTACTATCCTGATTTTTTTTGTCTTTCTTATCAGCTACTTTTAAGTCTAGGGTGTTGTGTGGCATAGATTCTTGCCTAATTGAATTCTAAAGTCCAAAGAGCACTTTTGCTTTTATCAATTTCTATTACATTGTCTATTTGGTGGTTTCACCAATTCTTCCTTGCAGGCAAGTGGTATTTCTTGCAAATCTTCCAAGATATCATTGTCGCTATCTGTCATGCTGTTATTTGTAATCAATCTGTGCACTAAAGCTGCCATGGTAAAAAGAGACAAGGAAAGTGATTCCAACCATTTTGGCATCATGTCCCTTTTTAATGGCTTTAGGAACCCTCTGCCTCCTCACCCAAATGTCCATTCAATCCATTCTCTATTTGCACATGTGTCAAAATGCAGATTAGCCTTTCTCTCACTGAGAAAAGCTCCTGCAGTGGCGCAGTGGT
This sequence comes from Hydrophis major, assembly GCA_033807585.1. Lineage (NCBI taxonomy): Eukaryota > Metazoa > Chordata > Lepidosauria > Squamata > Elapidae > Hydrophis > Hydrophis major. Next base: position 142,345,924 of record CM066331.1, read on the forward strand.
TAGAGTGCAGTACTGCAGGCTACTTCTGCTGACTGTGGACTGCCTGCAATTTGGCCATTCAAATCTCACCAGGTTCAAGGTTGACTCAGTCTTCAATCCTTCCAAAGAGGGTAAAGTGAGAATCCAAATTGTTGGGGGCAATATTCTGACTCTATAAACACTTACAGAGGGCTGTAAAGCACTGTGAAGTGGTATATAAGTCTAAGTGCTCTTTTTTTTTTTCCAGGAATCTGCTACGACTATTCTCATTAATCCACCGAATCCCTTTATTCTTGCTCTCTGATCACCAGTTTTTGCAATGCTTTTCCTCTCCCCCTGCACTTCTCTTCCATCTTCTTACCTCAGTCTTCCCGGTCTATTTGAAAATTCTTGGTAATTTTTTACACTGATTCTTCTATATAAGTTTTACTTCCTCCCAGCCACACATCCTTTCTTGGAATTTCCCTAGTTTAAGAATTCCCATATAAAAAGTGACTGGGTTGCATTTTACCAGTTGTCGTTCTGTGGTCAGAACAGTAAAATGTCTTTTATTATGCTAAGAAACTATGCAGCACAATGGGAATACTCAGGTAAGCCCAACAAAAGTTCATTTATTGAGAGTGTTTAGTTATATGTTAATCTCAGCCTTGTATCTTTCAAGCCTATAATGAAAAAAAACAAGAATGCAAAACCACCACAAGGACAAGGGAGGTTAAAATGTCATTTGAAAAAAAAATAAAAAGAACCAAGATGGCTACCGAGATGAATGCTACTATGACAGCCCTGTCACCCAGCAGACAAACTGGAGTCTATGCTTGAGGAACAAACTGCCACTTCTTTTCATGTGGGCTCACTTGAAACCAAACAAAAGCGCTCCAATGTAGAAGAGGTCTGGGGTCAAGAATCATTTCCCTTAAAAGAAAGTCATAACTTGTAAATGTTATGCTCCTTCTCTGTAATGTTCATGGACGTGTTTGGAAGCAATTGTTCCAACAACATAGCTTAATCATAATAGATCCCTTTCACAGAATGCAAATGACAGAGTGAATAAAGAAAACCCATTTTTAGGCTGATTGCAGTTCCTGTTACTTAAGGCAGATGTACTGACTCCTAGAGAAGCTGTGTTCATAATTCAGAATACCTTGTATGGATGAGAAAAGCCATCACTATTTTTCTCCCTTCCTTGGTTATCAGAAGAGTACATACAGTCTACCTACCCACAAATTCTGAAAACAGGCAGATACAAATGGTATATTATGACTTGATTATGGCCTCTCTTCTTTCTTCTTCTACACAAATGTTGGCACTAATATGATGCTAAATGCTTTGTCTTAGTAATATGCATTTTATCCCCAAAATAAATGCTCACTCTAGAAAAAAAAAAAAACATTTGCACTGACAGCTGCAATAATTGGTTTTAGTTATTTTTCCATGCCTTTCTTGTTCTCATTACTAACTCTCCAATTTAGTGTGATCTGCATTTTTAAAAATAATTGTTTACACATGACAAATTCCTCATGTGTCCAATCACACTTGGGCCAATAAACCTATTCTGCTCTGTTCTGTTCTGTTCTGTTCTGTTCTATTCTATTCTATTCTATTCTCTATTCAATGTCAAGATGCATCTAACATATGACCCTCGAGATATTACATGAAGATATATATTTCATTTTGAAAAGGGAAGATAGGGGAACATAAACAGGAAGTACAGGAGAAGGCCATTGGGTTTGACCAACATCCATTGAACTGTATTTAAACTCCCTACAAGTAAAATTAGCTGCCATTGAAAGAGATAAATCATCAGTTCCGACTTTTGATGATTGTATCCTGATCTTTCATGATTGCATGTGTTAAAAACAGATTTCGTTTCCTATCAGAATGATGAGGAACAGGAAAGTAAGGAGTAGATTGTTTTTACACCTCATGAGTGTTCAGGTAAATCACTATGGGGGAGAGGTAAAATATTAGTGAAGAAAGCATATTTTGAGAAAGGGGGAGAAGATCTGCAAGTAAACATTTTGTTTCTGGGAAATGATTTTATGTAGCAGGTATTTAAACTGAGATTCATAAAAGTTCTTTATTGCCCTCAAGGCCAATGAACAAAAATTCCCTAAATGGCATGGAGATGGTAGACCAGACTTCCTAAATGGGAATCCAAATTTTGCTGTATTTTGGGAAGTCCCAACCAGTGATGGTATTCTACTGGTTCGGTCTGGTTCTGCCGTGCTGGTAGTGCCAAAGAGCAGCGAAGACTGAACCAGTTCTCTAAGATGCTCTGCTGTTGGGCCCACCCACCTACCCGGGCTTCCATGGCATAGCAGATTGCCTCACATCAGCTGCTGAAACAACAGGGAGAGTGCAGAATTGAAGGAGGTGAGTTGGAAAGCCTCTTCAGGCCTGTGCAAAGTATACGTTTGGCGTGCATGCACATGCAAAGTGTATGCTTGCCCACAAAGCATGCCCACAGAACTGGTGGTAAACGTTTTTGAAATGCACCACTGGTCCCAACACATGTTGAGGCAGTGGCTTGAATGTGGTTGCTGTAGATTAAGAGTAGAAAGTGTCCAGCAAAAAGTTCTGATCTCTTTTCTTTATCAGTGTGACCAAACACAGACAAGGGCATTCCAATTGTCCAAAGAACATTCAGGAGTTGATCCCTGAATGATTCATACATAGGTCTTCTTTATTCAATCATAGTAAAATCAACCCATAATATAAGTTAAGTATATAATCCTCCTCTACTCATTCATTGAACGCACCTACAAAACAGACACTGCAGACTATAAAGCAAATATAACTATTATTATTATGGTTAATCTTCTATTTGATTCACAGTTTGGAACTGGTAAAAACTTAACAGTTCAGGTCCTAACCAAGAATCTAAGAGCTGTTAAGGCAGGAGTTCCCAAACTTGGCAACTTTAAGACTTGTGGGTTTAATTCCCTACACTGGCTGAGGAATTCTAGGAGTTGAAGTCCACAAGTCTTAAAGTTGCCAAGTTTGAAGACCTCTGTTAAGGTTACATCTGAATATACAGGCAGTTCTGAGTAAGGTGTTTTTTTTTTTAAAGTTAAGAATATTCAGGTATAATAAGATCAAAATTTCACTGTATTTAGGTAACACTTTGGGTATTGGTCCAAGAGTTTCTATTATTATTGGTACAACCATTGATTTCTTCCTCCACAATCACTCCACTTCAAATTGCACTTAATAAATATCAGTATATTCTAATCATAGGTTCCATCTTGCCAAGTTTCAGTAATTGTACCTGCCTTCATGTATTTTGAGTTCTCCCTCTTTGTTCCTCCTTGTCCTTCTCCTTTGGCAACTATAATCACTTGACAAGTGGCCAAGTGGGCATTGAGCAAATCATCATCATCTAAGGAAGAAGGGCTGGATAAGGAGAATTCAGTATCAGCCAAAGGGTATTTCCCCAAAACCTGACCAGGAATTCAGACAAAGAACTGGTGTCATCTGCTTCATCTGTTTTCTTCTACAGTTCAGAGTTCACCTTGAAGTCCCTTCTCAACTTGCAGGTTGGTGAGAATGGCAGTGTCATATAGCAGAGCACAATAAAAAGAGCCAGTTTGCATCAGGCTAGAAACTGGGATATTGTGAGTTCTAGTCCCACCATAGGTACAAAATCATTTGTATGACTTTGGGTCAGTCACTCTCTCTCCCTCAGCCTTAGGAAGACCATTTCTCAAACCTTGCCAAGAAAACTGCAGGGATTAGTCCAGGGGGGGGAGAACTTCTTGAGAATAAAGGGTTATTCAGCAGTTAAGATAATATTTTGCACATGGAATTTAAAAGTAGATCTGTCCACAGCATCCGGTGGGATATGTCATTAAATGTGTCTGCAAAACATGGATGGGATTGACTGTCCCTTAAGGTTGAATACAGCTCCTCTTTCTATTGGTTCCTCAGTGAAAAAAATCATATCATCTGCAAACGCTTGCAACTTATATTCTTCTTTCTTAACCTTTACTCCTTTTATATCTGGGTTCTGTCTAATTCACATTAATAATGTTTCTAATGATAATATGAAGAGCAGAGGTAAGAATGGGCAGCCCTGTCTGACTCCTTTTTCTATCTTTATTGAGCAGGTATATTCTCCGTTTATTATAATATTAGCTTGTTGTTTATCATAGATAGTTGTTATAATATTTTCAAATTTGGTGCCTAAATTCATATTATAAATTTTTTGGATTAAAAATTGCCAATTTAAATTGTCGGAGGCTTTCTCTGCATCTAAAAACATAAGTGCAATTTGTTTTTCAGGGTGAGCTTCATACAATTCTAAGACATCGAGAACTATTCTTAAATTGTTCCTAATTTGTCTGGTCATGAGAAATCCATTTTGGTCTTCATGTATATGTGCGTTTAGCATTCTTTTTAGTCTGCTTGCTATGATAGAAGTAAATATTTTGTAGTCGATGTTTAACAGTGAAATCAGCCTATAATTGTTTATATATTGGGGATCCGAATCCTCCTTCGGGATCAGCGAAATCAATGCCCTGCTCCATGAGTCTGGCATCCTGGCTGCCAATGAAACATCATTAAAAACTTCCACCATAAGAAGTCCAATTTGTTCTGTAATTGCCTTGTACAGCTCCCCTGGAATCCCATTTGGGCCCGGGGTTTTGTTGTTTTTCTGGTTCTCTATTGCTGATTTCAATTCCAACCAAGTAATGTCTTTGTTTAATAGTTCTATCATTTCTTTCCCAATTGCTTTATCCTTCACTTCATCTAAACAGTTTCTTATTCTATCCACATTAACACCTTCCTTTTTATATAACTCTTCAAAATACTTATGAGCAATTTCTTTTTTCTGTCCTATCTCCTGCTGTATATCCCCCTTTCCATCTATTAGCTGATATATCAATCTCTTTTCTTTCCTAGAATAAATTTAAAGGCAATGCAGGATATGAAAAGCAGGGGAGGACTGGCACTTCCAAATTGGGAGTTGTATTATATTGCTGCCTCCTTATTATGGTTGAAGGAATGGGTGAATTTAACTAACAAGAGAATATTATTTTTGGAAGGCCATGATTTGCAGAGGGGGTGGCACGCTTTCTTATGGGATGTAGGGAAAACTAGTCAGAAATATTTCCATAGACATCTAATCAGAGACTCATTATTAACTAATTGGTCTATCCAATTAAAATACGGAAAAATACGGAAAAAATACTATTTAAAAGTACCAATGTGGATTTCAACAATGGAGGCGATGATCCACCCAAATAATCTGGATATCACTAAAATGATTAAATATAAGGACCTATTGGATACACAAGGAAATTTGAAATCGCGGCAAGAACTTCAAGAGTGTGAACAAAAAATTGATCAGTGGGCATACCTTCAAATTCAAAGTAGATATAAACAGGACAAGAAAGAATTTGGAATCAACAATAAACTCCAGCAATTAGATAAAATTTTATGAGGATCAGGCAAAAAAAATATAACAAAATTTTATAATTATTTATTAGAAGTCGAATTAGAAGAAGAAATTGTAAAAGGGAACGTGATATCCTGGAGTAGGAATGTAGGACGTAGCATCACCTTAACAGAATGGGAAAAGGTCTGGGGTAGAAACAATAAGATTACAAAGTCGGTAGCATATAAAGAAAATGCCTATAAAATGTTTTATAGATGGCACCTTCCTCCTTCGAGATTAGCGAAGATGCACCCCAATATGAGTCCGAATTGCTGGAAATGAAAAAAAAAAAAGAGGGAACTTTTTTCCATATGTGGTGGTCCTGTACAGAAGCTCAAAAATATTGGCAGAAAATTAGAATTTGGCTGGAAGAAATGACAAGAGAGCAGATCGAATACAAACCAGAGTCCTTTTTGTTAGGGATCTTTGACAAACAAATATCAAAAAAAAGCAAAATACATAATAATACACATTTTGACAGCGGCCAGATTAGCTTTTGCCCAATGTTGGAAGCAGCCTCAGGTTCCATCAGAGGAAATGATCATTCAAAAAATTTCAAGTTGTGCAGAAATGGACAAATTAACTTTGGCACTAAAAAATAAAGACACCTCAATATACTACAATAGCTGGAACTGCTGGTACAAATGGATAGACCAAAGATACATTTTGCACTATAAGGCAAAAGAGGATAGGAAAAACCCATAGCTGTGATATAGATATATGTAAAGATTAGGGGTGTGTATATGGCATAAATTAAGAGTTAAAAAAAAAAAGAGAGAGAGATCTTACAAATTGTTGAAGATGAGAATGTTTTTAATTGCTTTCTATTTTTTCTTTCCATTTTCTTCTTCTTTTCTTTTCTTTCATTTGTGTATGTGTTGTTGGTTTGTTTTAATTGTAAAACTAATAAAATTTATTTATTAAAAAAAAGGTTGAATACAGCTGCTTCAAAATCTTCACAAGCACATCCATGCACAGATGACTTCAAAGAAGCTTTGCCAAAGAATAACACTTTGTAGTTTACACTAGGCTTCCCTTCAAGTGAACTGCTCAGCTATGCAAATAAGCTTCAGCTGGACATATAAGTTGGGAACAGAAGGCAATCAGTTGCTGCAGGTGATGTAAATTTACAGTTCTCCTTCCATTTCTGGCTCTGTTTACTGAAACAGATTCCTAAGTGTTGGTTTCCCTCCTCCTCTACTGGATTCTTGATGGCATTTATATTATTCTGATCTTCAGACTAGTTTTGGACTAATGCATTTGCAATCTTTCTATCACAGTGTTATCTGTGTTCTGCGCCCTTCCAGTCCTATGATTCTATGTTCTATGATCTTGACTGTTTGGAATACACATTACAGACAGACAGAGCTTTACCTATTGCATGGGGGGGTGGGATTTTATGCATAGAGAGTTGAAGAATCAATGCAGACTTTAAACTTAATGTTTAAAGGTCAGAACCTTTCTGTTTTTGAAGGCAGGCCTGAGTGTGGATAGAATCAGCTGAATTCAGCGATATTAGAATGATACATGTGCTGATTATAACTCAGATGTAGTTCTTGGTGTAGAAAAATGTATCTTGGTCTGAGACCAAGTTTAGAATAATTCTCTTGCAGGTGGACCTATTTTCTACTTGATAATTCTGGTAGGTTCTTGGCTAGAGAGCTCAAGCAGACTCATATTCTTTTGCCTTTTTTCCCTTTGATCCCACAGGCAAATTGAGTTCTCCAACCAATATTAGGTAGACATTGTGCAAGCTTTCTGATTTTCAAAATATGGTTTGGTCTGGATCAGAACCAGGTTTATCTACAACAGGAGTCTTCAAACTTGACAGCTTTAAGACTTGTGGACTTCAACTCCCAGAATTCTTCCTCCAGTCATGTTTGCTCAGGAATTCTGGGAGTTGAAGTCCACAAGTCTTAAACTTGCCAAGTTTGAAGACCCTTGATCTACAAGGATCTCAAATATGTCAATAACCAACAGCTATTTAAGAAAAAAATGTATGGTTCATTAGAAAAAAATACAACCCAGGGTTTTTAAACAAATAATAAATTAACCACTTAACATTTATGTACTCTATTATTTCATTCCCTTACTTCAAGGATCTTCAAACTTGAAAGCTTTAAGACTTGTGGACTTCAACTCCCAGAATTCCTCCTCCAGTCATGTTAGTTCAGGAATTCTGGGATTTGAAGTCCACAAGTCTTAAACTTGCCAAGTTTGAAGACCCTTGCTTTACTTTGACCCAGAAGCAGCTGTCCTCTTCTACAGATCAAAACATATACAAATCTTATACAAATCAAATGATATGGGTGTTATTCTCCCATGATTGTGTTGTTGAAGGATTTGCAGTCATTCCAGAACAGAAAGTTGACATCTTAACGTTGAGATTCATGACAATTAAACCTAAATAGGTAATACAGGCTACAAAAAAGGAACCACTTAATCTCATACTCTCTCCCATCCCAACCAAATGTATTTTCTATATGTCTAGAAAAGAGATAATTAAATGAGTTAAAGCTCTTCCTCTGTTTCAGTGCTGCAGTAATCTGATTCTGTAAACAAATTCCATTAGTATTGAAATCTAATATGCCAAGTGTGCAGAAATTATGAGTAATTCGGAGAACCTGTAAATCCCACCTCTGACTGGCCCCGCCCCCATCTCTTCTCTGCCTCCCAAGTCCCAGCTGATTGGCTGGGTCTTCTTTTGTTGTCCTGTACACGAGAATGGAGCTGGAAAGCAGGTTAGTGGGGTGGGGAGGGGATGGAGATTTTACAGTATCCTTCCCTGGAGTGGGGTAGAAATGGGGGTTTTACAGTATCCTTCCCCTGCCATGCCCACCAAGCCCCGTCACACCCACCAAGCCACACCCCCAGAACTGGTAGTAAAAAAAATTGAATACCACCACTGCACACTGCACACTTCATTTGATGTTCTGCTGTAGCCCAACAAAAAGCTAGACTCTATCATTTTATCTACACACTTCCTTGTACAGTCAAAAGTTTCCCTGGGGAAGAATCAGTATTGAACACAGTAGCAAAAAGAGAAGGAAACTTAGTCTTGTATAGTGATTAAGGTATTACACTAGATTTTAAGAGAAAGCATCAGTAAATGTTTAAAAAAAATAGCAGCAGGGTTAACCATTGTACGGATAAGCTAACAGTTGTGAAAGTTTTTAGGCCGCCACTGTTTTTATATATATATATTGTATTTACTTTCATTCATAAAAAAACAGTTTCATTTACAGTTGTGTTTCTAAATAAATAACTTTCTATATGCGGGAAAGGGAAGATCAGTAGAGCTACCATAGTCCAATTTAACTGGACTATGAAAGTTAAACCTCAGCTAACAGAAGGTTTTGGCATCACTCTGCTACCATCCATCTGTTTCCCAGATCTGGTACCCCCAAGACAAGGAAAGTCATATGAACATTTGCCCCATGAAAACGACTCTCATTTGAAATAAGATAAGAATGAAAATTCTGAGATTGGTATCAGTCTCCAAAAACCAAGAAAGTCACACTGAGGTTCTTAGCAGCTTCCTTTATTGTTCCTCATCTATAGACAGAAATCTTGCCAAGTTGAAGCAGACCACTTACATCATGAGATATACACTCTGAAAACTCAAAAGGAGGAGCTATTTTAACTCTCTTCCACACAAACTGTCTAAACCAAGGGCCTTCAAACTTGGTAAGTTTAAGTCTTGTGGACTTCAACTCCCAGAATTCCTGAGCTAACAGGAATTGGACTGGAGGAGGAATTCTGGGAGTTGAAGTCCACAAGACTTAAAGCTATCAAGTTTGAAGACCCCTGGTCTAAACTATAATGAATTAGGATAGCTGGGAATAAGTGTATAAAAATAGGGTTCAAAGAATAAAAACGGATAAACAAGAAGCACAAAACAAAATGTGTGGTGCATCTTGATAATAAATATCATTTCCCCCAACAGGCATGAGTCCTACCTGAGTTTGAATTTAAAGCACAGATATGCTGTAATTCAGGGGTGTCAAACTCAAAGCCCGGGGGGCCAGATCCTGCCTGTGGGGTACTTAGATCCAGCCCATGGGGGAGCCCTAGAAATTGTGAAGGACCAGCCCATGGTGCCTCTGCCAGTGAAAACATGGCCCTCCCAAGCTCCATTTTTGCTGGCAGAAGGTTGCAGGAGGCCATCCCTGCCAAAAATGGAGCTCGGGAACCCATTTTCTCTGCCAGAGCACTTGGGCCACAGGTGCCCCCAACATGAGTGATGTCAAGCTGGCCACGCCCACCCTGGCCATGCCCACTCCAGCCCCAAGGTCAAACACAACCCAGATGCGGCCCTCAATGTAATTGAATTTGACACCCCTGCTCTATCTGCAACTGGGTTCACAAAGAGAACAGCTGTTCAAACCAAAGCTAATTAAGTCAACATTTCCTGGAGTATTCAATCCTTGTATTGAACATGCTTGTAGTCTGCAAATTTCAATGTATATATCTAGAAAAACAGAACTGCCAATAAGCTGAAGTCACAGTATTTATCAGCATCTACATCACTCTTGTCTGAGAAATACTAACTCTCAGCTGTTAGGAATTCTAACTTGCAAGTACTACTATAGCAGTGTTTCTGAATCTTAACAACTTTAAGATGTGGGGAGTTCAACTTGCAGGATTTCCCAGTCAACTGGTTGGAGAATTCTGGGAATTGAGGTCTACACTTCTTAAAATTGCTGCGATTGAAAACATTGTAGTAGTAGAGAAGGCAGGCTGAAAAGTTAGATTTTAATTTCGTCACTTGCTCTTTCTTGGCATTCTTCTCATTATTTTACACTCAGGAGATTTTGCATTCAGTCCAAAGTTCTGAGTCACCGGTGTACAATCAAAGGAAAGGAAATGTGTTTGCCTTCAGATAATCTTTATCCACAGCAAACTTCAAAACATCACTTGAAAATAGTCTAGACTGTCGTGTCCGCGAGAAAACAGGTTCTGAGTCGGTGACTATCGTTAACAGCTCTTTATTTCAACAATTGAACCGAACCGGCAAAAGGCAAAAAGCCTCCGGCTTTTATACCTTTTGCCTCGGCAGCCGCGGCCAATGGCAGCGATTCAAGTCTCCCGCTCTTGGTTTGAGCCAATCGCGGGAGACTTCAATCGGGCCAATCGGCGCGGCTTTGCCTAGCCAATCAGAAATCCCTGCGCCTTAGCCAATCAAGGCGCAGGGATTTCGAGTAGTCCATTTTGATACATAACACCCCTCCCCTCTTGGTACGGTCCTTCACGTGGTGTAATCACGCAGGTAGGCGGGGCTCCGTCGGGTCCTAGTTGACCTGCGCAGCTCACTTCCTTGTTGTAACTCGGCCGGAGCGGTCATCTTTTTGGCTGCTCCTGGCTCTGTGAGAACCGGCTGGATGGTCGGGCCGGTTTTCTCGCCGTGGCTCCCGCCTGGGCCTACCGGGTCGGTTGAGCCACGGATTTTGCCGCTCCCGCTTGGCTTCTCCGAGTCGGTAGAGTCGGCTGGACGGCTCTTCTCCGGATGGGACTCGCGGAGGCTGCGTTCTGGTGAGTGTTTGGATTTAATATTTTCCTGCGTTTCTTTCATCGGGTATTCCCTCCCCCCTTGGTCCGTGTCTTGGGGGTTGAGGTTAGCCATCGCTCGCGACCGGAGCTGGTCGATATGTCGTTTCCAGGCTCGCCCATCGATGGTTTGGAGCCGGTACGACCGTGGGCCCGTGATTTGGGTTATGATGGCTGGGATCCATAGGGGGTCCCCCGTCATGTTTTTTGCGTAAACCCAGTCGCCTGGTTCGAAGGTTCGGTACCTGGAGCTGGAGTCTGGGGGTCGCTCTGGATTATAGGTGGGGTGCAGACGATCGAGTGGGGACCTCAGCTTCCTGCCCATCAGGAGCTCTGCAGGGCTTTTGTTGGTTGTGGTATTGGGTGTGATGTGTTGTATGAAAAGCAGTTTATTAATTTTTTCGTTGATCTCCTCGTGGTCCATTTTCCGGAGGGTCTTTTTTGTAAACTGGACCATCCGTTCCGCCCTACCATTCGCCGCCGGATGTGCCGGTGCTGTCAATGCGTGGCGGATACCTTTTTCGGCCAGGTAACGTTCGAATTCGATGGATGTAAATTGGGGCCCATTGTCTGAGACAACTATGTCTGGGAGGCCATGTGTGGTGAATAGTTTATTCAGCTCTTTAACTACAGCCTCTGTGGTGGTGGATTTCATGTCAGCCACCTCTAACCAGTTCGAGTATGCATCTACGGTGACTAGAAAAGTGTGTCCATTCGTGGGGCCGGCAAAGTCTAAGTGGATTCTGGACCAGGGTCCCCGTGGTATTTCCCAGTCTCGGATGGGCGCTGCGGGTGGGCTGGACCTGGTTTCCTGGCACCGGTGGCATTTGGCGACCCATGCTTCAATTTGTTTATCCATCCCCGGCCACCAAGCGTAACTCCTGGCCAGGGCTTTTGTCCTGACGATGCCAGGATGCCCCTCATGTAACATCTCTAGGACCCTGCTTTGCAATTTGCACGGAATTACCACCCGATCTCCCCACAGGATGCAACCCCTTAACAGTGAAAGTTCAGTCTGGCGCTGCCGGAACTTTTTAAAAGTCTCGTCAATGTCTCTTTCCGGCCACCCTTTTTCCAACCAATGCAATATTTGCGCCAATTGTTTGTCCCTACTGGTTTCCCTGGCAATATCAGACGCGGTTATGGGCAGGCTCTCGATACTCAGGGTGTTTGTTGTTGGCGCGGGGTCAGGTTCAGAGTTCGGCAAGGGCGAGCGGCTTAAAGCGTCCGCGTGCGAGATTTTCTTACCTGGCTTGTGTAATAGTTCGTAGCTGTAGGCTGCCAGGAATTCAGACCATCTAGTCATGCGTGGTGACAAGATGTTTGGCGTAGCCCGGTTTCCAGCGAGGATGCCCAGCAGTGGCTTATGGTCCGTGATTACTTTGAAAGGGCGGCCGTACAGGTACTCGTGGAAACGCTTTATGGCGGCAACTATAGCCAAAGCTTCTTTGTCCAGCTGGCTATAGTTCCGTTCCGGTTTTGTCAGTGTTCTGGAAAAAAATGCAATGGGCGCTTCTCTCTGGTCTGGGAGGGTATGGCTGAGGACAGCTCCGACGCCGTAGGGCGATGCGTCGCAAGTGACAGCTAAGGGCAAAGTCTCACTGAACTGCATTAGGACGGCATCGGAGGTGAGGAGGTCTTTGGTTCTCTGAAAAGCGGCCTGTTCTCGGCTCCCCCAAGTCCATGCTGCCTTCTTATCTAGGAGTCTATGCAAGGGCTCCGCCGCCGTTGCCTTCTGGGGTAGGAAGACATTATAAAAATTTAGTAAACCTAGGAATGCTTGCAGTTCTGTTTTGGACTTCGGGGTGGGGGCTTCCTTTATGGCTTTAACTTTTTTAGTTGTAGGGTGGATGCCCTGCCTGTCTAGGAGGTAGCCTAGAAATTCTATTTGTTTTGTACAAAGTTGACACTTTTCGCGTTTCACTTTGAGTCCTGTTTCTTTAAATTTTGTCAAAACTTGTCTTAAACGGTTCTCTAATTCGGCTTCGTTTGGCGCCGCTATTAATACGTCATCGAAATAGGGCACCACCCCCTTGATGCCCTGCAGTAAACGTTCCATTAGGCTCTGGAAAATGCCCGGTGCCACGCTGACTCCAAATTGGAGTCTGTTACACTTGAAAGCCCCCCGGTGTGTTACAATTGTCTGGGCTTCTGCCGTTTCTTCGTCCACAGGCAATTGCTGGTAAGCCTGGGCAAGGTCGAGCTTGGCAAAAATTTTACCCCCTCCTAATGAGTGCAGTAAATGTTGCACTATGGGCACTGGGTAGGCGCTTTGCTGTAGCGCGCTGTTTAGGGTGGCCTTGTAGTCCCCGCAAATTCTCACGGACCCGTCTGGCTTTACTGGGGTCACTATCGGGGTCTCCCATCTGGCGTGGTCTATCGGTTTTAATACCCCTTGTTTGACGAGTTTGTTGATCTGCTCGTCGATTTTTGGTTTTAAAGCAAAGGGCACCCTCCTAGGTTTAAGCCGCTTGGGGGGAACCCTTGGGTCTAAGTCAAATGAAATAGGGGGCCCCTTGTACTTGCCCAATCCTCCATCGAAGACTTCCTGGAACTCCTGGACAAGCCGCTGTTCCCAGGCTTCAATGGAGACTTGGTTTACACCTGTCAGCGCGATGTTTAGCGGCGCGAACCATTGCAGTCCCAACAGGCTCGGGCGGTTACGATCGACTATTGTGAGTGGTAATTGTTCGGTGTGGCCTTTGTAGGTTATGTTAAAGTTCTTGGTGCCCACCACTGGAACGCGATTACCTTGGTAGTCCTTTATGATGATTCTCTGGGCGGCCACGTCTCTTCTTTGCAGAGTAGGCACTAGTTTTTTTATTTCGTGCCATGCAATCATGGAAAGGTAGGACCCGGAGTCCACTTCCATTTTGCATGGCCGGCCCTCAATGTGGACTTCTACATGGACCTTTCTGGCGCCGTCGGAGGTGGCGTGGCCGATTGTCACCGTCTGGTGGGTGTCTTCTTTCCGCCGACCGTCTCCGCTTCTTTGGGGTCGTTGCTTCTGGTCCCATCTACCCGTTGGCTGGCGCTCTCTGGCTCTGGGCGGGGAGTTCTCTCTCCTTCTATCCTGCTGTTCCCATTTTGGCGGGCTGCGGGTCTTTTTTTGGCGGCAAACTCGGGCGATGTGGCCCCTTCGGTCACAATGCCTACAGACAGCGTCGAAGAAACGGCATTCCGACCTGGGGTGGTTGCCGCCACACCCGGCGCAGTTAGTCCTCGACCTCCGACTGTATTGGCCCCGTTGGTTTCCGCGTCCCGTCTGCACGCGATGTATGTCCTCCTCATCATCTGAAGTGCTGGAGGTTGACTGGTAGTCGCCGTAGTGTGCGGTCGCTTCGTTTCGTGCGTCGGCCGACCTCGCGGGGTTGTTGTTAGCGTTCTTTGCCTCGGACCTTCGCATGGTGTCTGCTGACGTGCGGGTTGCTTCCGCGGCTGCGGCTGCGGTGAGGGCGTCGGCCAGGCTGATGTCGCCTTTGGCCATAAGTCGGCTCTGGAGTGTCGGATCCCATAGTCCGAGCACGAAACGGTCTCTTATGAGACTGTTCAATCCTTCAAACTCACAGAGTCCGCCCAGGCGCCTTAATTCAGCGACGAAGTCGCTCAGCTTTTCGTCTGGTCTCTGGTTTCTTCGGTAGAATTCATTTCGCCGTATTAGGATGGGGACCTCGGGGGCGTAATGGCACCTCAATATGGGTTCGAGGACGTCCCAATCCATGGCAGTCGCGTCTGCTGGTTTGGCCAATGCCTTGGCCATCTGGAAAACCTCTGGTCCACAATGCGTCAGGAAGACGGCGCGCTTTAGCGGGCCCGGGGCGTCCTTCATGCCGGCGCATTCTAGGTACATACGGAATCTGTCTGAGTATGATTCCCAGTCTTCGGCGGCAGGGTTGAAGGGAGCGGGCGGTGCTATTTTCGCCATTTTGTTGTCGCTAGTTCGTTTATGGACACGGGGTTCGGTTCAGTGGCGAGATCCCATCCTCGTCGCCAGTGTCGTGTCCGCGAGAAAACAGGTTCTGAGTCGGTGACTATCGTTAACAGCTCTTTATTTCAACAATTGAACCGAACCGGCAAAAGGCAAAAAGCCTCCGGCTTTTATACCTTTTGCCTCGGCAGCCGCGGCCAATGGCAGCGATTCAAGTCTCCCGCTCTTGGTTTGAGCCAATCGCGGGAGACTTCAATCGGGCCAATCGGCGCGGCTTTGCCTAGCCAATCAGAAATCCCTGCGCCTTAGCCAATCAAGGCGCAGGGATTTCGAGTAGTCCATTTTGATACATAACATAGACAGCATAGACTTTTACACTATAAGGGATTATATTTTAGGAAAGAGATGGATAACTATTTCCTCAACCAGCCATGGTGTTCAAATGAGGAATTACCCATTCCCCAAAATGAGGAATTACCCATTCCCCAAAATGAGGAATTACCCATCCCCCAAATAAATCCATGTCCTGCTGTTTTCATTAATCTCTGTGTTGACACCTAATTTAGAATTTGTAGGATGGATACCAAAGAATGAAGGACAAAAAGGGATATGGCAACACACTAATAAATCTTGGAAAAGTTTTATTAAGACATTTCCTGGAACATATTTATAGCATCAGAAGGATATGACCTCAAATGGCCAGTGAGTCCAAACAGCAGGGAAGGTTATATTCCAGAACTCTACTGATAAGGAAGCTGGAGGAAAGGGTTCAGGATTAGAGTCCTTTTATCCACTCCACCATCCTTTGGAATCCTCTCCTCTGGGATAATCAGCAAGGGGAAATTAATGGTTGTATTTACATCCAATGGAGAGGAACAGATTACAAGAGAGTAAGCAAGCAAGGAATACACATTAACAGGGATATCTTCGTGCTGGCCATTTGCTCAGGGGGGCGGCAGCTGTGAGTTTGGATCCACTTCAGATACAAACTGGTCAGTGGTGGGATTCAAATTATCCAGAAATAGAGATAATAAGAAAAATTATGGCATGTGCAGAATCAGATTGGTTAACTTTAGAATTAAAAGACAAAGAATCTAAATACTATAAAACATGGAATAAATTTTATCAGTGGTTATATAGAAGAAGACAGGGATGGGATTCTACCAGTTCGCACCTATTCGCTAAAACTGATTGTTAACATTCTAAGCAGTTCAGAGAACCAGTTATTAGAAGAAATTCCTGGCCTAATCCTGTAGGGAAGGCAGGAAGGAAACATTCTGGAGTTGCTTACAGAAACTACCTCTCCGTTAACCCTTATTACATTCTTGGCAGGACTAGACTTCCTGTCTCTGGAACTTCTCTGGAGTTTTTTTTCCTCCTTTGTTGGTACTTTGTTGTATGGAGTAGCCATTCAAAGTTACAATGGCACTGAAAAACGTGACATGACCATTTTTCACACTTACAACTGTTACAGCATCCCCCCAGTCATGACAGGCCAGGCGAGGAGATGCATGCCTCAATGTGAGTGATATTGAGTTGGCCACACCCAGCCAATAACATGACCGCCAAGCCACGCCCACCAACTGAAGTCACGCCCACAGAACCAGTTGTTAAAAAATTTGAATCCCACCCCTGGAAGAAGACAAGGTCGAAACATTAGTAGTTATGGTTAGATTAATTACTAAATAATATATCAAATAAGGAGATTATAAATGATGAAGTAAAATGTATATATGTATAACAAGGCTAAGTTGGATGTACTGTGTTCTAGCCTCATAATTAAAATTTTAAAATAATTAAAAAAAAAAAAAATACTTACCAGTTCTGTGGGCGTGGCTTGGTGGGCGTGGCAGGGGAAGGATACTGTAAAATCTCCAGCCAAAGGTGGTATTTGCCGATTCTTCAAACTACTCAAAATTTCTGCTCCCGGTTCTCCAGAACTGGTCAGAACCTGCTGAAGACCACCTCGGAAACTGGTGGGTGGGTATTAAATTAACTGAGGGATCCTTGATGCTCTCTGAGCTTGCTTGTTTTCTTATGGACATTTCATTACCCTAATTAGGTAATATCATCAGTGCTGGTAAGGAATACTGTTTGCTATAAGTTTCTATTCTGGTATTTTGCCTGACTGGGTGGATTCTTAGAGATTCTTTGGTTGGGCTGTTTACTGATGGCTCTGGGGTATTGTTTACTTGATTGTTGGTCTGATGGAGTTAACCTTGGAGTTAATCTATGCTAATCTGGGTGCTGATTGGTGGTGGAGAGGTGCTGGAGTCTTTTTGTTCCTTTTTGGGTTGGGTGATAGTCTCTTTTGCATAGCCTATAGATCGGGGTGTCAAACTCACGTCATCACAGTGGTGTCACTTGATGTATCGGGACTTTTTCCCCCTTCACTAAACCAGGTGGGGGCAGGGCCAGCATGTGATGCATCCAGCCCATGGGCCACGAGTTTGACATCCCTGCTATAGAAGTTGTTAATGTCTAAGTGTCTATTGATGGCTGATTGGTCAAGAGTCCTAGGCTTCTAGATATTCCCTGGCATTTTTGGACTTGGCCTGGTCTAGGATAGTTACATTTTCCTAATTGAAACTATGGTTATATCGGGCTATATGTTGTGAAATTAAAGGATTAATTAATTGCCTAGAGAAGTAGAACAGTTTGGGAAGAGATCGTTTACATAAGTAATCCTTCAATTCTGTATGGGGGAAATTGTTTAGGAGAGATTGGGAGGAAAATGGGTCAGAAGGTCAAATGTAGGTTACCCACTTAACATCAACTGAGATAAGAGAATCCTTTTTTAAAAAAAATGCTGAATATATTCAAGAAGAAGTCTTTTTCCTCTTCAAATTTACTTGTTATATTGCTACGATGGCTTTCAATCCAACTGAACATTGAAAGTCTTTGTTAACCATCGACTTGCAGAAACCACTTGACCCAGCTTGTGCTACCTTCCCTATTTTCACCTCCTGTGAACTATCCAAGGCAGAATTTCGCAAGCTTGGCATTTTTGCTGCCTAGGAAATTCTCGGAGTTGAAGTCCACACAACTTATTGCTGAGGTTGAGAAACACTGATCTAAGGCAAGGGTATCAAACGTGCAGTGTCACATTGTTGTCCTGTGACATAGAGTGACTTTTTTCCCCTCTGCTAAACTGGGAGTGGGTGTAGCCAACACGTGACGCATCTGGCCCATGGGCTACAAGTTTGATACCCCTGATTTAAGGCCTTTAGAGCACAGAAGCATAGAGCCTATCTTCTAAAGCAGTATCTCCAACAACGGGGCCTTACAATGCATTGGGATTACAAGGTTTTGCCCCCCGAAAATTCTAGAATCTGCCATCGCAAGACATCTGGAGAACACCAGGTTGTGATAGCCAGTTACTTCACATATTGGAGCCATTTCTTGTCTGAAACAGAAAGCATCTGACTACATTGTAATGCCATTCCAGTCCCCTGCCCAGAAATGGCCACGGTTTAGGATTTAAGTTGGATGTTAAAGGTGGCACGCTGAATTCACAGTTTTGATAAGTATAGGCACGCTTCATCTGCCTAGAGTAAAGTCTCTTAATCATGCTTTATTAAGGACATATCGCCATGTCAAAAGTTGGATAAATGAGTCATGGTATTGTAGAGGTATATTTCCAGAGCCCCAGGCTACACCACTAGAACATTACAAAGAGAATAGATAAAAGGCATTAAGCCTAATTGTCATGCAATAAATGGACCATACATTTTCATTAAATGCAAAACAGCACACAAAGTTATCACGTGAGAGCCAGAGATACAGAATTGTGTTGCAAAGATCTAACTGAAGGTCAACTGCTCAACATGTCAGGATGAAAGGAGCATTGTAAAATTATTTTGTTTGCTGTTGCTGTGTTGGGGGGAAAAAAAACTACTAACAAAGAAAGCCATCTGGACAAAATACTGTTATTGGCTTCTTCAACCCCATAAGATAAATGTGCTGAGTTTTTTTTCCTCTAAGAGCATGGATCTTAAGAATGCCACTACTCTATCAGGTTTAAAGACAAAAGATCACTTTGCACAACATCCTAATTCAGGGCAGATCCATGAATTCCAGCAAGGGTGAAGGACAAGTCATACTTAATAGCTTCCTGATAGAAGAGAACTGAAGAGAGCCTGCCTCTCACTTCATTTGCGATGGTTAACACATCTTGCCGTATTGTTTGCTGCATTAGTCAAACATCATTTCCAGCAGCAAAAGTAAGCAAAACAAAACAAAATCTAATGGAAAGATAAAACTGCAGAAATGTACACCACAATATTGTCATTAAGATAAACACCCCTGGGGACTTCCCCTTCCTTATTGGGCTTTCAAAGTCCAGTAAAAGAGTGTTATTTTCTACATTTCTTTCACAGATCTGCTCAGAACTTTCACCTGCAAATGGGATTACAAACATAGTCCTTAGTCCAGATTCCCCAATAAACTTTCACCATCTCACAATTAGATTTCCCATTCTTGCAGTGTCTAAATCAATATGATATGATTAGTTACTCTCATGGATTACATGCTGCGGTACAGAACCTTCCTGTGCTCAAATCTGAGTAATTCAATCAGGCGCTAATGGATTCTGAGAAAGCTTCCACTGTCTAGAAATTTAAAGTGATTCTATCTCTGTAATAACTTGCTATTATGCACCTGAAGCTAAATTGCCTGACAGGCCCATGGGTGGACAGCAGTGATCAAAAGAGGTCACTGCTCATCAATGAAAGTGGATCTTGTTGAATTCACTTTAGAAAACAGATTCCAATGAGAAGAAAAACAACTCTGTTAATTACCTTTCATGGGAAGAGCCCCTGAAATGGAAGTGTCTGACTTTAAAAAATTAACCGAATCACATTTCTTTCTGAAACAGTTTTTGTGCTATTGAAAAGAATATCAGAAGGCTTTAGTACATTTTATCTGCTTTTCCGGGGGAGGGGGTGTTTGGTCTTAATAAGGACTCATATTCTCTGTCGTTATGGCAATGAACCGAGATCTCACTATCTTTCAGAAACAAAAGCTGCAGCTCGCTGCTTGGCTGAATTCATCATATAACTCATTGGTAGCTGGCACATTTTTCTTTGGATTATTGGTATATGCAGCATATAAAAGACCAAGCAGCCAAGGAACAATAGAATGTATACAAGGGAAAAAACAAAGCTTTCCCACCCATCCCCATACAATTATTTCTTCTGAAACTACAGAAGGTCGTGTTCTGGCCAAGGCTTATTGAGGCAACAACACACATTAACCCCTTTTTCTTTATTTCAACGGCTGTGAATTTTAGTCATTCACACCTCGTAATGAGTCTCAAACAGTTTGTAAATAGTCCCATGGAAGTCTGCCAAAGTCCTTCAGGATAAGTCTGATAAGCACACACCTTTATCTTCCTTGGAATGCTGCCAATGCCTAAATTTCCAATTAGTTATACAAGGCCAAACAGAACACGAATTTAACACAGAACTTCAGGTTTCAAACTGACCAATACAAACAAAATTGCTTCTTGCAAAAGTTCCTGTCCCTTTGCTCCTTCTTTAAGTCTTATAGGAGGGCCAATCACCTTCAAGGCTTACTCCCGAGTTGCCCCTTTTGTCTTAACTCTTCTTGCCTTCTGGCAGTTCTGTGCACACACGCACTGGGAACAGGCTCCCTTTGTTCCTCTGCCTCGCTTCTGTCAGATTCTGGAGGCTCCAGTGTCAGCACATAACTCCCAGATGGCCCTGGCACCATCTCTGTAACGTATGCAGAACCCTCATCCAAGCCCTCCCCAGACTCCCGGACTGGTCCTTGTTCTTCCCCACTGTCTGACTCTTCTGCGGTCTCCGCAGGCTGCTGGCTGACCACAGCAGGTAGCATCTAGCTAACCTTGCCTGATCTCCAAAAGCTAAGTAGGGTCAAGCTAGCTGAATGGCTCCCAGAAATTAGGAACTTAAGGGACTAAAACCATTTCTCTTTGAAAACTACATCTATATAGTCAGCCACTAGGAATTCAGTCTCGGTCAATGAATAATGGATGGAAACTGATCAAGGAAAGGTTCAACTTAGAAATAAAGAGACGTTTTCTGTCAGTGAGAACAACCAATGGAACAATCAGCCTGCCTGCCTTCGGAAGTTGTGCGAGCTTCATCACTGGAGAATTTCAAGAAGAGACTGGACAGCCATTTGTCAGAAATGGTGTAGGGTCTCCTACTTGGGTGGGGGGTTGGAGTAGATCAGTGATGACCAACCAGTGGGCCAGGGACCACTGGTGGTCCATGAGAAAATTTTGGTGGTCCACAGAGAAATGTCACCCCCAAAGCACCACCCCAAAGGCAATTAATCCAGACTGCATGGGAACACAAGACTGCGCCAGCCACATGGCCTGTGGGAACACAAGGCTTGTATTGCAAACCACACAAAGTAGTGAGGGGAGGGAGAAAAGGGTTGGGGGGGACTTGCCCCATGCACCTCACATGCCTCACCTAGCCACCAGGCTGCTTCTTTTTTCTTCTGCTTTTGTCTGCGCACAAGGAAAGCAGCCAAAGTCTTTCTTTCTCTTCCCCAAACTCCGCCAGAAATGAGTCTTTGGGACCCTGCAAGACATCCTACTCCAAGAGGCTGCACCGGCATGACAAGTCTCACAAACACTCATTTTTAGCAGAGTTTGGGGGAGAGAAAGAAAGACTTCTGCTGTTTCTTCTGTTTTCCTTGCATGAAGCCAAAAGTCTCTCTCTCTCCCTCTCCCTCTCTCTTTCTGAGACCGGAGCTGGAGACGATATTCTGCGATCCCAAATAAAGAATCATCGATAGGTAGGAAAATGGGATGGGGAAATTTCCTGCAGAATTTTTGGGGGATTTTCCCAGGGTTTCTGGTCCGTGGGATTTAAAATTATGAGTTTGGTGGTCCCTGAGGTCCAAAACGTTGGCCACCCCTGGACTAGATGACCTACAAGGCCCTGCCCACTCTGTTAATATGTTAAAGTCTTTACCTTTCCTTCTATAAGGGAGGCATAGACATACTGATTTTTCCAGGGGTCAAGGCAGGGATGGGATTCTACCGGTTCTGTCCACCTCTGTAGCACTAGTTGCTCTGAAGAGCAGCAGACATAGAACCGGTTCTATGTCTGGTGCTATTTTGGCCCACCTGCCCACCCGGGCTCTTACCTGTCTTTTATTTCCTGCTTTTTCAACCTCAGCTGCTTTGTGCGGCACAGCTGCAGCTGAAAAAGCAGGAAAAAAAGGGCTTTTTCAACCGTTGCACACCCGCACACAGTGCTGGTCAGCTGTCCTGCAGGTCGTAAATTGCACATAAATTGTGCAATGCAGAGCAACAGAACCAGTAATTATACCAATCAGATCCCATCCCTGGGTAAAGGTAAAGTAGCACTGAAGAACCCAGGCATACCAACAGAAAAGATTTCTTTCTATACATGAATATTTCTCCAAAGCAATTAAACTTACTCTAAAATCTGCAATTCACCAATTGTTTTGGTGTTGGACATGATTTCCCACAATTTTGTCCAACACAAAGCATGTTTTTACATTCTTCCATACTTTTCCTTGGGCTAAATGGTGTCAAAACAAAAATAAAAGCAAAATTAAAAAGGTATAATATGTGATAGGGACATATGGCAGGCTAAAAGAATGAGTTTTTGCAGCGAATTTGAAGCTGTAAAGATTCTGAGATTTAAAAAAAGAATCTGTGGAAACAATGAAAATAAAAGGTGTTACACTTCCATGACTAAAATCTTGAGAGTGAAATACACAGGTTCTTAGCAGGCAGAGAAGAGATGAGCAATGTGCCTTTCATGGTAGCAAAACAACAGGTTACTTTTGGCTAATTATGATTTAAAAAAGGAAAGAAACATAGAATAAATTGAAGTCAAATTGTATGATTTATCTAAAGTTTGGTGTGAATAGAAATGGTTGCGGGTTGTTTGCCCCAAGCAGCCAATTCACTTGTCCCCAAAATTTCTAATTTAAGATTTTGCAACCACGGGCAATCGTTTCAGACAAATACTGAGAAAAATTCTAAAAATGTGTCTCGGTCCACAAAGAAATCCTTGCCTAAATATTTACTGTTAGCCACTGAGCATAAATGCCCTTTAAAACCCATTAGACAGATTGATGGGCATTGGTTGAATATTGCTATGTCTCTGAATAGTGGGGAAACAACAGATAGAAAAGAGAGACTAGGATGGTGTAGAGAGACTCGTTCAGCAAGTCAGATCTGAGACCTAAGTAAAATAATCAGGAGAGACTGCTGTGATTGATGGAGAGGATGGAACAGAAGTAAGTAGAGCATGAGTACTTGGGAAGCAGGTGGAGGAGAGAAAATTGATATATCTGCACCAGGTACAGAAAATTGGAAGCTCTGGGTTGGGGTATACTTGCTCAAAAAGAAGAGATGGGACAGTTAGAATTAGAATAACAGAGTTGGAAGGGACCTTGGAGGTCTTCTAGTCCAACCCCCTGCTTAGGCAGGAAACCCTATACCATTTCAGACAAATGGTTATCCAATCTCTTTTTTTAAAAAAAAAAAAAAAACCCAGTGTTGGAGCATTCACAGTTTCAAGATGCATTTTGTTTGCACATGCTATCAAGCAGAAACAGAACAGTACACTTTTTTCCCTTGGGGGTGGGGGGTTAAGACTGCTTAATGCAGCAGATTCAAAAGATAAAAGAAAAAAAATAACTTTCCACAGAAATTTTCCCGAGCAAAATCAGTATTGAACTCTGCCCTCATTATAAAACTCTACACTCAGCCCATCACAGGGAAAACCAGTACCCTGAAATAGGAGCATGTTATTTTTCACCTCAATATTCTTTGTAATATTCTGTTTTTATTATTCCATTCTAGTATGCTAACCATTTGGAATGTTTATCTTCATACTTTTTATTATTTGTCACAAAACATTAAGCTGCAAAAGAGCTCCGGGATATTATGTGTGCTGCAGTGCCATCTCGTGAATAAATGTAGTTATTGCACCCAATAATGAAGCTCAAAAACGAAGGGAAATTTGAGGCAAGTCCCACTGAAATTATTGGCAGAGTGCCAGGCTCCAGTTGTTAATTTACTGTGGTCAACATTTTTAACTACGTTTTTGCAAACCACTCAGCCAGAAAAGAGGGACTACCTGGAAAAAAGGACCACTTTAAATGCAGTAAACATTGTTGAGACCAATAAAAAATTGTTCGTTAGCACCAAGGACCACATAGAAAAATTCTTAATTAGCACAAAAAAATACCATACCAATATAACTTCGAAGGCTGCAGTTTTATTCATAATTACTTGGGAGTTAAATGTTTAAGCAGTTTCTTAGTCATCCAGGTCATGAATGATATGACTCCGTCTATACATCCTCTTTTAACAACCCCATAATCCCTTGTGAGGTGGAAGTCTGGGCAACTGATTGGAGCTGAGTTTATACTGGCTGGATGCCCTTCCTGTCACCAATACGGAGTATTTTCCCAGCAGATATATTCTTAGTGTGCCCAGAGAGAGAAATATCTGCCTCTACCTAGGATCGAACTCCACCCCTAGGCTACTACACCATTCACATGACTCCATCTAGCCGCTGTCTAAAACACGATCCTTTCAGCAGTTCCAAGAAGGTTGGACCGATACTCATTTGTACTCCGATTCAGGTAATCCTGAGAGTACAGATAAACCCCTAACGGACAGAGAGTGAATGAGCAACCTTCAGAGAGCTAGCAACCAGATGACTGAAAGGAATATAAATTATTCTATTCTTCACCATTCCGTCAGAACAGAAGAAGCTTCTCCAATGAGAAGCAAAACCTCTTCAAGGAAAAAAAACAAGGAAAGCCCAGTTGCCTTTTGAAAAAGTACTTTGGGGACATATTTAGGTGTTAGTGTGCTAAATGCCACTGAGTCCGACCCAAAGCAAATGATCAAATGCACACCTACTCCCAGTAACAAGCCTCTTCCCAAAATATTCTGGTGATCTCCGATTCCATCCCATGTATCCAATTTGATGCTGGAATTGCACTGGACATTATCTTGCATGTTTCTTGCTGCCCCTGGCATTCATTCTATGTCTCTTCCAATTTGCTGCAGAATTTCTTAGGGTCTTCTTACAGTTATCTCTGTGAAAGGTGTATAGTGTCATTTAGGCTAAAGCTGCTGCATTCAAACTTTCCCTTGATTTTCTACAATAACCCAATACATAATACTTTCTACTCCAAACATTCATTCACATAAACTAATCTGTCCCAGTTCTTGAAATGCTGGTTCCTTGAAATTCTGCCTTGAGAAACCAAAAGCTACTCAGAGTTCTTTTGGCTATTAGCCTTCCTAATCCTTACACTTTCTGAGTCTTTCATAACAAGAAAAAGCTGACATTTAAAGTGTAAGGTTCAAAATCAGACTGGTACTTATTACTACTATTAAACAATGAAGCTATTAAAGTAAATTAAGGCTGAACAATGAGACTGTCATCAGGGATGATGTACAAATCCATATAAATAATACCGACAAGCTGTAAGCAAAGTCCAGGAGTCCCTTAGCATCTTGTAAACACGAGCCCACAGACACTGAAGGAAGCTCAAAATAAAGGTGTTGCCTCTTAGGCTTTTAAGAAGAGAATATTTTCACCCAAAAACTCCCAGTTGGTTGCAATTTGCTTAGGGAGTCAAGAAGCTTCTGTACAGAGCAGGGCGTCCCCAACCTGTGAACCATGGTCCCCTAGTGGGCCATGAGGGAGTTGCAACTGAGGTGCAGAAACGGCTGGTGAGCATGCACACACATTCATACTTGCACAAGCAGGGGGCGGGTGAAGGCACTCCATTAGCAAAAGTGGCAGGTGCACATGCACACTGCTTGCACAAATGGAGTTGCATTTGTGCATGCATGTTTGCCAGCTGTTCACACAGAACTATCCCCCTTCCCCCTCTGCCAATCCGCAAAGCCAGAAATGTTGGGGAACTCTGCTGTATGTGTGTGTGTATGTATGTGTGCACATACAAAACACACATTCATGCTAGTTATTCATATTCTCATTGAACTCACCCAAGAAACAGCCAAAGAAGAAATATATGCTCATCTAAACTGGAGGAAAAAGTGGAGAATGATAAATAAATAAATAGCACTGCCAAGACTTGTCTAGTAACACATCACTTGGTTTCGTTTGAAAAATCTGCTTGTGTTGCACCATATAGGCATTTCCTAGTTCATCCAAGAATCCAGATCACAAGGAAAACAAATTTTATTCCCATATTACTTCAATTATTATGTATAGTCATAATATAAATTATTAAGAAAAATTATGAATTCAGTATAATTAAACGAGCACACTCTTTAGAAAGAAGCATGGTTTGCTCTTGAATTTCACATTTTGTTGAATCACACATATTGACCTGCTCTATAGCCAGTAAAGTAAACCCAACCTGCACCATAGCAATAGCTCAAAAATGTTCATGCTGTGAAAGAGATGGGACAAAGTATGAAGAGAGAGAGAGAGAGAGAGATCATTAACACCAGGATATATACATCCTGACCTCTTTGACAGATCATCAAATTTAAGAAAATAAACCCAGTAGATCTTCTTGAAGACACCCATCCTTAAACTTCCTTTTTCTCTTGACATGCTTACTCTTATGAATGACAAACCATCCTTCCATGACGACCTTTTCAAGCAGAGACTAAATTCCCAGCAGCTTTTGAACTGCATTTATTAATGCTAGATGGGAAGATACCAGCCACTGTTGGAATATGTATGTGTGTGTGCGTGCGTACACACACACACACACACACACACATAAATCACACACACGTATTTGAAGGGCAGATGTATCCTAAATTCAGTGCTCGTATCTCTTTTAGAATAGAATAGAATAGAATTCTTTATTGGCCAAGTGTAGTTGGACACACAAGGAATTTGTCTTGGTGCAAATACTCTCAGTATACATAAAAGAAAAGATACATTCATCAGGAGTCAAGAATCATAAGGTACAACACTTAATAATAGTCATAGGGTACAATAAGCAATCAAATCATACTAGGAAACAGTCCATATAAATCGTAAGGATACAAGCGACAAAGTTACAGTCATACAGTCACAAGTGGGAGGGGATGGGTGATAAGGACTGATGAGAAGATTAACAGTAATAGTAGTGCAGACTTTGTAATAGTTGAACAGTGTTGTGGGAATTATTTGTTTAGCAGAGTGATGGCTTTTAGGAAAAAACTGTTCTTGTGTCTAGTTGTTCTGGTGTGCAGTGCTCTATAGCGTCGTTTGAGGGAAGGAGTTGAAACAGTTTATGTCCAGGATGTGAGGAGTCTGTAAATATTTTCACAGCCCTCTTTTTGACTCATGCAATATACAGGTCCTCGATTGAAGGCAGTCTTAATTGTCCCTCTTGTCCCTCTTTCTCCCAGATTTTCTTAAGGATATCTGAATGGAGTATTCAACAGGTGAATCCCAGACCCAGGATTGATACTGGAAAGCATAAAGACAACACTGTAGAGAAAGCGACATGGACTGACTCATATTTCCCCACTACAGAAACAACAAAATTGTGAGTACAGATCTCCCCGCCAAAGAGCACAACACAGAACTCAGTAACAAGAGAGGCCTCCCCCCTCACTCTCTGAAGACTCAGCCCAAATTACTTTCTGACAGTGAGAACAACCAACCAGCTTGCCTTCAGAAGTTGTGGGAGCTTCATCGCTTGAGACTTTCAAGAAGAGATTGGACTGCCATTTGTCAGAAATGGTGTAGGGCCTCCTGCCTAGGTGGGGGTTGGACTAGATGACCTACAAGGTCCCTTCCAACTCTGATTATCTGTAATATATTTCTGTAATACTTATGCAGAGCAGGGACATAGCCTCCTGGAACAAGTCACTGGCATTCTTCCCCCACCTTTTTGCCTTTTGTCTGAATAAACTTTATCTTTGTATTGAAATGGTTAAACAACATTGCAGTCATTTCCTTTCACCAAGCCCTTGAGCTGCAAATCCCATGGCCACAAAGAAGAGGGGGGGTTCAACTTATTTTCCAAAGCACCTGAAATCAAGACAAGAAGCAATGGATAGAAACTAATCAAGGAGAGAAGCAACCTAGAACTAAGGAGAAATTTCCTTAATAGCAAGGACAATCAACCAGTGGAGCAGCTTGCCTTCAGAAGTTGTGGGTGCTTCATCACTGGAGGCTTTTGAGAAAAGACTAGACCAGGGGTCTCCAACCTTGGCTCCTGGAAGCCTGGCGGACTTCAACTCCCAGAATTCCACAGCCTGGCTGTGGAACTCTGGGAGTTGAAGTCCGCCAGGCTTCCAGGAGCCAAGGTTGGAGACCCCTGGACTAGAGTCTAAGTCATCTGTCTGAAATGGGATAGGGTCTCCTACTTGAGCAGGGAATAGACTAGAAGACTTCCAAGGCCCCTTCCAGCTTTATTCTGATAGTTATAATGGCAGGAGAAGCTTTGGCAATTCACTTTGGCAATTCACCAGCCTGCTCCACATTATCAAGAATCAGTTGTTACAGCCAACCATCCCTGTGAGAAAATGAAATTCCTCCCAGAAATCCATGAGAATAACCATAGATGAAACAGCTTACTGTGACTTCCCTATCTTACCTCTTTAACGGGCAAACTAGAAAACTTGGTCTGAAAGACTTTCACTATCTGTCCAATTCAAGATTTACCAAGGCCATGTTTTTAAGTTTTGGTTTTTTTAAATCTCTTTCCGCCAGACTTACACAAATAGGCAAATTCCCAGGATAGACTCATCACATCCAAACTGTCAGAGACTTTAACGATGAATTGGTCCATGGTTTCATTGCTGAAAACGTGACAGAGGGACCTGATCCTGCAGATAAGAGCCATAAAAACTGAAGAGGAAAAGCAGAACCACCTTCTTGCTCAAGGATGAATTCATCATTACATGGACCCAACCACCTCATTTCCCAGGAGGCCTTAACCAACCAGGATGGATCTCATGAAAGAGGACCACATTGATGCTCCCAAAGACCTTTTCCATTTCCCTGGCAGTCATAGAACCCAACACTTTCTAGAGAACAGGACAAAAGCATGCTTCAGACAATCTGCCCTATCCGAGTCCAACTCAGACTAGATCAAGCAACTTTATTCACCAGATACTTTGGTGAATTCCATGCACTGACCTGTAGATATTCTTGTGGCCCTTCCCTTTTCAGTAGATAATGGGCCACTTTAAATAGGGTGATTTGAAAATATAATTAGTAGAAAAATCATGATTTATTGTTCTTATTACAACAACCCTAAATGTGTCTGTTTCATTCTCCACCTTTCTCCAATAGTAATCTAATCATCTTTTCTGTCATTCTGACCTGTATACTGCATAAGTCAAAAAGAGGGCTGTGAAAATATTTACAAACCCCTCACATCCTGAACATAAACTGTTACAACTCCTACCCTCAAAACGACGCTATAGAGCACTGCACACCAGAACAGCTAGACACAGGGACAGTTTTTTTCCCAAGAGCCATCATTCTGCTAAACAAATAATTCTTTCAACACTATCCAGCTATTTACAAAGTCTCCATTGCTATTAATTCTCCCATCCTTCCTTTCACCCATCTCCTCCCACATATGACTGTATGACTGTAACCTTGTTGCTTGTATCCTAATGATTTTTATTGACTGTTTCCTAGTATGACTTGATTGCTTATTGTACCCTTTGACTATTATTAAGTGTTGTACCTTATGATTCTTGGCTCTTGACAAATGTATCTTTTCTTTTATGTACACTGAGAGCATATGTACCATGACAAATTTCTTGTGTGTCCAATCACACTTGGCCAATAAAGAATTCTGTTCTATTCTATTCTATTCTGTTCTGTTCTGTTCTGTTCTGTTCTATTCTATTCTATTCTATTCTATTGTTTGAGGTCTTAAGTCTATCTGTCTGTAAGTTCAGTTCAAAGATTCTTCATCCTCAAGAAATGGTTTCTTCAGATCAAACAGAAGCAAACCAGAAGTGATATTGAGCAGATTCTGACCAGTTCTGGAGAACCGGTAGCAGAAATTTTGATAGTTCAGAGAACTGGCAAATATCACCTCTGATTGGCCCCACCCTCATCTATTCTCTGCCTCCCAAGTCCAAGCTGATTGGCTGGGTCTTCTTTTGTTGCCCTACACAGGAGAACAGAGCTGGAAAGCAGGTTAGTGGGGTGGGGAGGGAATGGGGATTTTACAGTATCCTTTCCCTGTCACGCCCACCAAGCGACGCCATGCCCATTGAACTGGTAGTAAAAAAAATTTGAATCCCACCACTGAAGCAAACTCAACAGGCTAGAGCCTAGACTATATACCTTTTTCCCAATCTCTTGACAAAGACAGATGGAACTAAGGGCTTCACCAAGAAGACTAATTTTAGCCAGTCTTTTAACAGCAAACCTTAATACAAACTTCAAAGGAGGTGAAGTCAAATTCTTCACAAAGTGGGCAGCAAAGCATACGGAACAAGGCTCTTTGAAATATTGACTAAATTGATTCCAATGTGCACAAGTGATTGAGACAAGCTGCACCCCAGATGGCAGAAGCATCAACAGCCTCCTCCTTAGATCAGCAATTATCACGGCTAATCATGATACAGTATAAGAATATCTATATGGGCCACCATTGGTGGTCATCCTGCTTCATTTCCTACCTTAAAGAGTGACAAGTGGGGATATATTCTCGTCCCACTTCAATCTAATTTCTATATTGATTCCCTTATAAAAGCTGTATCTGAAAGAACGTTTCACCCTCCAATGTTAAAAACTACCTTATTGCCACCCTACTTTATGCTGATGAAGTTGCTATTCTCTCGGAGACTGGCCTTTGGAAATTTAAGGGAAACATGTATTCCAAATGTATTCCATGCAGCTATAATTCATATCATAACAGAGGCTAGCAAATTGCAGCTGAAATGTCCCAAATTGCATTTCCTAGAGCGATTTAAAATAACCATTTCAGGTTGGGCTGGGATATTGGAAGAATGGCAGCCTTCAGCCATGGATCTATCACTACTCAACATTTTAAACTCTGCAAATTATGAAGCAACCAGAGATTTATAAGTTTACTACTGTGTTGGTTCTCTGTTATGATTGACTAAGCAGATAGCCTTAATTTAGCCAGCCATGCAAAAGCCTGGAGGAAAAAAAAAAACCATCTGAAAATAATAACCTGCATTACCCCAAAATGGAATAGAAAAGGACAAAAGATAAATACATGCCACTGAGAAATCTAATGTTCAATCCTATATTTCTACTAAGTGCACACTGTGCTTCACAAGGGTCTCTATAAAGAAACTACTGGATTTGAATAGAAACAAATGACAAACTAAGAACTGAGGTGGGCTGGGGAGAAATCTGGCTTCAAAATCTACACATAGTACAATGGATGAGATTCACACGGCAGCTATAAGGGTTTTGCCAAGGTCTTTAAATACGCAGCTTTGCTCTTACGCCTGGGTTGGGCTGTTTGTTGAGCCTCTGGATTTCATCCAGGCAAGCAGTTCACCTCTTTTCAGTCATTCTGGAGTTGAGCAGGCTTCTGACTCTAAACAAAGAAAGAAACTGAACATTTTGACATTTAAACATGCAATATCTGGGGAGAAGTGCAGACATCCAAAGAGAAAAAGTTCAAAACCATCATGGGAAAAGCAGATATAATAAAAAGCATAAAAAAACCAAGACATTAATGCAGATTTAACTAAGGCATGTCTTTAAAAAGTTTTAGAAAGCTCTTTCAATAAATAAACAATCAAACTCTCCTTTAAATTGAGCTGAGTGTCTTGTAACATCAATTAGATAGATCCATGTAGTATTCTTGGCCAAAATATGGAAGAGACCAACACATTATTATTATTTTTTCTTCTTCAGTATATTGAGCCAATCCAATGTGTTGGTTAAATGTTACCATTGTCATTTTGTGGGATGTTTATTCAAATTCTTAGGCTTGCCTGCAGTTCTAGAATTCCTGAATGACATGTACTTAAAGCCCATTTGTATTAGTAAATTCAATAAGGATGTTTTAAAATAACCCTGCCGATTAAATAAAATAAAATAAAATAAAATCAGTATAAGAAGCAGGAAATGTCTATTTTGCCATTTCCAACCTTAGTATGTTGGGAATCAAACTATTATTTCCAGAATTCCTATTCAACAGTGCTCAAAAGACTAGGTGAGATGGCAATAGATATTATAGGGTTTTTATTACTCTAATCCAATGGTCATTCCCCAAGTTTCATACAGTACAGCAAATCTACCAGTTTGGGAATAAAAACCAGCAGTGAACCAGTGGTGGGGTTCAAGTTTTTTTGCTACTGGTTCTGTGGGCGTGGCAGGGGAAAAAAAATCTCCAGTCAGTGGTATTTGCCAGTTCTCTGAACTACTCAAAATTTCCACTACTGGTTGTCCAGAACTGGTCAGAACCTGCTGCATGGCTGCCAACTCTCACGCAATCAGCGTGAGACTCACGCAATTCAACCAATTTTGACTGTCTCACTCTGATAAACGAAATCTCACGCTAAACCCCCAAAATGGAATGTACAAAAATAAATATATCTCTACATTCTCTGATATTCCGAATATCGATATGCCCAAGCCCAAAGTTTCGAGAAGTGAAGCCTCCGAACCTGGGCAGCTTCAGAGGGCGAACAGAGCATGTGCGAGAGGACGTTGCCTGCATTGATTTCTGTACTGGGGTGAGGAGAGAATTCCACGCTGCAGGAAGCGGTTGCTCCTTTCCGCTCTAGGATGTCACAACTCTCTGGGCTTAACCCTTGCGCTGCACTCTGCTCTGGCAGGCGGAGATGAGAGAGACGAACTCTCTATCCCCCATGAAGTACGACTACAGGGCATCCCTGGGCCTTTCTCGAGAGCTGAGCTCCCATCATCCCCTCCCCGCACCCGTCTGGTCTCAAGGCCGCTGGGATTGGGGCGCAAAGGCGTGTCCCTCTCCGGCCTCCCTCTCGCAAGGGGAGCTGCCGTGGCTGGCCTCTTGCGCGCCTCGGCTTCTCTCCCTCCCCAGCCTGATGGGAAGTCCCTGGAGAGGGAGGGGGAAGAGGGGGGGAGGGCTCCTTCCCGGGTACATTGTGTCCCTCCCCCCGCCCTTTGCACCTAGATATGCGCCCCCCCAGCCTCCCCTGGGTCCAAGAGACTGCAAGAGGGTCTGGCAGGGAGGAGCCTCTCCAGGAAGGGGGTCCCGCCAGAGGGCAGGCTGGAGCGGGGTGGGGGGGGCTCACAAGGAGGGGGGTTCCTGTCCCCTCCGAGCCCCAATCGCAGCCAGTGCAGGAATTTCTCTCTTTTTAGGCTTCTTTCCCCACTTGATGCCAGGAACGTTTGGATGCTCTTTGGGAGCCCCTGGGAAGGAATCTCGCCTTGAGGGGTCTCCCCACAAATGCCAAGCAAAGGGGGGGAGTGGCCACTGTCCTCTCCTCTCCTCCCCCAGACAATCCAGGACTTCCCTGCAGGGGAGCAGCTGATGGCAGCATTGCTGGGGGTCCCATGCACAGACTGGGAGGGGGGCGTTTGGGGAGTGAAGGACACCAGCCTCCCCCCCCCATTCTGTGTGTGTGTGTGTGTGTGTGTCCATCTGCCTGCCTGGCCCTTTCCGACCCTTCAGCTGGACTGTGAGGCTGGTGGGTCCAAGACTCAGCCTGGATCCCCCTCCCCTCCGCAGGTGGGAGACCCAGAGGGTGGGAGAGGGCTGGGAAGGGCTGTTTCTGCCCAGCTCCAAGGCCGGGAACCCTGGCAAGGCCCCCTCCACCCCCGGGGCCATGTGAGGGAGGCTTCTGTGGCCCTGAAGAGGCAGCCTGGAGGGGCCGGATCCCAGGCACTTGGGACGCCCCTCTCAGCCAGGGACCCTGGAGGAGGAGGAGAGCCAGAGCAGCCCAAAGGGACGGAGCAGATGGGCAGAGGCCCAAGAATGTGGACCCTTTCCGGCCAAGATGGTCAGTGAACTGCATTATTAATATCTTACAAATCCGGTTCAAGTACATTGGTGCTGCTTGCATGTATGTATGTATGTATATGTCCAAATCATGACTAAAGTATGCATCAGATTGCACCATTTAAAATGTAAAATTGTCAAAGCTCCCTACCGTGGAAGGGGGGACACCCCCCTTCCACACCATCCCCCCCTCGGTCGCTCCGCTCCCTCGCAGTGTCTCACTCCGAACTATCACGGTTGGCAGCCCTGCTGCTGAATACCACCTCTGCAGCGAACCCATGGAAAATAGATGCCCATATGAGATTTATGACAGACAGTCATTCAATTCCAGTAATAATAAAGCATTTTTAAAAATTAGATGGAGTTAGGGAGATAGAGTTACACATTGCATTATGCCTTAAAATTGTTAGATTTTGGTTTAGTAAGATCTGAAAGCTCATCTGATATAGAATATTTAACAAACTGTGCTTGAACAAACCACCAAGAGAACTTTGAGGATATAAGAGAGAAGTTTATCTTTACAGGACCAGTTGTCAAATTGGGAGCAGGATTCATTCACTATCAGGTTAGAGGAAAATCTCTTTATAAAAAAAATAAAGCTGATCTTATTTCAAAAAGCAAAGTAGAAACACTGTCAAATCTCATTATAGGCTTCATTAGTGTTTGGACTGCAGAAGCTTATAACGGGCAGTTTCTACACAGCAAACTTGAAAAAAAATTGTAATATACAGATTAAATTTAATTAAAATGGTATGGGTTTTTTTTTTCTTGGCCAGGCTTAATGCCATTAAAACTATTCATTTTATTCTTGGGGAATCAGGCAAATTCATTAATCATTTTGGGGGCTAAAAAGTCTGGGAACCAATAATTGAGGAACAAAAAAAACACTTGCAATCTTATCTAGCTAAAATACTACCTGATATGTTCAGGCATTTCACCCACATTTAGCAAAAAGTAGGAGCTGCGTGCTATTAAAAATGCAGGCTCCTTAATCCTTTGAAAGTGAGTATTAGCCAAGATTTTCTCCTCAGTTTTGATTTAATCTCTTTATAAAATCAAGGCACTGCAGCTCCAGTTCACAGGAGACAGGTGTCCAATTAAAGCCTGATTAGGGTTCACATTTTTGGAAACACAATTAATGAAAGAATTAATCAATTAATCACAGCAATTCCTGCTTAGACAGTCACTGGTCCTTATTTTGACTTGTTCCATTTAGCCCTCACTTCCAAAGAAAGAAATTAATTTGTAATTATTGTTAAGTCAGAAAGCAAGCCAGGAGCTGTCATGGACCCTACGTATTAGCCATTTGATAGCCTCTTTGCACCAAAGAAGCATCTAATTATCAGCATCCATTGACTTGAATCCAAAATCAATGTGCAATGTCTCAAAAACCCAGCCTGTCTTGTAATGCAAAACACTCAAAACAACTGAGGAACTAAATTAAGAGAAAACACTCAGACTAACTTACAGGGCTAAGTGCTGCTCCAAACACAGCTGAAGTTATATTCAGTTTTAAACCTCAAAGGCAAAATACACTGCATTCCTTGGAGGTTATAAATGAAATATAATGCCTTATAGTTGGAATATGGGATTAGAATAGAGTAGAGCTAGAAGGGACCTTGGAGGTCTTCTAGTCCAGCCCACTGCTAGATGTTATAGAAAAACCTATACCATCTCAGGCAAGTGACTGTCTTCTTAAAAATCTCCTGATTTCTGAAGGCAAGCTGTTCCACCGCTTAATTAAAACATTGATATTATTGTAACGGTGTCTTATCCTTTCCTCCCTTTATCTTTTTTCTGAACTAGGGAGGGGCTTGTTCCTTTCTTTCCCTTTTATCTTCCTTCTGTCCTGCAAGGGCATCTCCTCTTTCATCTAGGGTGGCATTAGATCCTGCAATTCATATAACGTACTACCAAGTGATTCTGCATCACTTTGTAGTGTGCCACAAAGTCTTCAACAGGTTTACTCAGAAAGAACATTGAAATCAATGCAGGTCCTACCCATATAGCAATAGCCAGAGCACTTAGACTTATATATATATATATACCGCTTCACCGTGCTTTACAGCCCTCTCTAAGCGGTTTACAGACTCAGCCTATTGCCCCGAACAATCTGAGTTCTCATTTGATCAACCTCGGAAGGATGGAAGGCTGAGTCAGTCTTGAGCCTGGTGAGATTTGAACTGCCGAATTGCAGGCAGCTGGCAGTCAGCAGAAGTAGCCTGCAGTACTGCATTCTAACCACTGTGCCACCGTGGCTCATGCAATTTTCATTACAAATATTAAGAGTGCCATTCAAAATAAGATTACCATATCCTACCAACTACTATAATGGTTTGTGGGGATAACATTGGGAGTAAACAGTCAGTGGTGGGATTCTACTGGCATAACAACCGGTTCGGGGAGCATGCACATGTGTACTACTTACAAATTACCAGCTCCAGCAAACATTCACCTTCTCCATCAGATGGAAAAGCAGGAGGAAAAGGCAGAACCTGGATGGGCGGGCCAAACCGAAGACCAGAAGAGTGTCACAGTGAACCACTTTGGTGTCAGCTGCTCTTTGGAGCTACCGGTTCTATAGAACTGGGCCGAACTGGTGGAATCCCACCCCTGTCAACAGCCTGATGAACAACACCTGAGAGAGACAGTGGCGAAATGCTCCCATGGTAACAACCAGTGCAACGATCCTGCACTCCGTGCATGCGAACAGCTTTCCGAAAAAAAACTGACCTGCTATGTTACTACTGGGGAGTAACACAGCTGAGGAGGGGCAGTGCGCTCTGCCACACTGAGAGAATAGAGGTAAGTACAGTGCAGGGCAGGCAGGCGAGCCCACATGATCGTTGGAGCGAACCAGTTTGCTGCCAGCTGATCATTGGAGCTAGGGTTTGCCCAAACCGGTCTGAACTGGGAGAATCCCACCCCTGGGTGGAGGGGTAGAGAAAGCACATCAGAAGACTTCCTTTTCTCAAGGGCAGCATTCCCCCCCCCCCAATCTTTTGGGCACCAGGGACCAGTTCTGTGGAGTTAGATTTTTCTATGGACTGGAGGGAGCATGGTTTCGCATGCTGCCTGCATCCTGCAGGTGGGGCTCCACTTATTTGTGTGGCCCGGTTTCTGGCATGCTGCAGACCAATGTCAGTCCATGGACCAAGGGTTGGGGACCCCTATTTAAGATTAAAAGGGAAGGGAAAGGTGCTTTCAGGCGTGCAAGATTTTGTTATTGTGCCCTTACAATAAAGATAATGTTAGAATTCATGGCTGATGCTTCGTGTCTGAGCTGACCACCGCAGATGGCGATCCACTTTACTATTACCATCTATATTTTGCTGCCCACAGAAGATAGGCCAAATTTAAAATTAAACTGAAGCCCAGCTTCATTTTTGCTCATTTCAATGTCACAAAATCCAGATCTGAAACCATGGCCAGAATTAGGACAGACTCAACTGCAGCAATCTGTTGTGTGAGAACAGAGGGGAAGAAAGTCTGCAGCTAAATTCTTCTAATCAGCACTTTTCAAGTCCTACAAACACACTCAACGGCAGAAATATTATTGGCTCTTTGATCTCCTTCCCTGGGTTTGCTTCCATAGCAACAACTACTGGGGAAAGTGGGCATGTATGGCAAACAAGCAACAAAAGTTCATTTGCTAAAGGAAAGACTCCCAAATATATGTTCTGGTCCCTTTAGTTCCTCACCCCAACACATGCATACACGCACGCACACACACACAATAACTAATGATCTGACCACCTCTCTTGTTTTGCTGTCCTTGCATATTAATTAGGATGCTTAATGATCCACCGGCTTTAAGTACTGCCATTTTTATAAAACACTTGGGTTGCTGTTAATTGATTAGGCCGCTGGGATATTTACATGAGACTAAGGACAGCTCTGTGTATCACTATTAAAACAGAAACACACACATACAAAAAAACCTGCATAAAATTTGGAAGTATTACTAAATACCTATGCACATATCGGACATCATATATAGTACTGTCACAAAAAGACAGCCTTTTGTCACATTAAATACTAGGCCAAAGAAATATGTGCATTAAATGCCACAGGCAATTCGGAGGATTTTCGTTTTAACACAGAATTGTCATTATAGGCTGCCATATCCAGTTTTTAACGAATTAAAAATTGTTTGAAAAGAAGCCTGTCCCAACATAGGACCTGCAGGGAGCAAAAAGGGAAACAAATGACAATACATGAGTGACCTTATTACACAAATGCTTGAGTTCTGTCTTTGTGAGAGAGGCAAGTACACAACCCAGCATTTGTGTGAAGATCTGGAATTATCAGAGTTTGTTGGTGAAACTATCAACCCCCACTAGATATTCCTCCATATTGAGAGTTTTACAAGGGTAATGGAAAGTCAATAAACTTCTTTCAGCTTTCCTGGAAGGCAGTAGACTCAACTCTCAGATACATGGATACATTTGCCATGTTGGCTTAAGCTAAACCAGGATGTCATCACCATTCATCACCATTCGAGGAGACATCACCAGTGAGCTTTGAATTGTGTTCATCTGTCAGAACACAAGGCCTGTGTTCTGACAGATGAACACAATTCAAAGCACACTGACGATGTCTTCTTGAATGGTGATGAAACGTTTGCAACCAAATTGCCAAGCTCAGAGTTCAGAAAAAAACAGTCTAGGAACCAGATATGTCTAGCCTAATGGAGAGAAGGATTGGGGTGACATGATAACTGTCTACCAGTACTTGAGGGGCAGTCAGGGAAAGGAGGGGGGGGTCAGCCTATTTTCCAAAGCACATGAGGGTGTGACAAGACGAAATGGGTGGAAGTTTGTTAAAGAGCGATCCAATCAGGAATGAAGATGTTTCCTAACAGAGAGAGCAATTAATCAATGCAACAGCTGTGGGTGCTCCATTGCTGGAGATGATCAAGAAAAGATTGGATAACCATTTGCTCGGGATAGAATAAAAAATTCCTGTCTTGGGCAAGAGGTTGGACTAGAAGATCTCTGAGATCCCTTCCAATGCTATAATTCTATGAACTTCTATATATTTGCAGATTAGCCAAGATTTTTAAATGCCAAAATACATCCACCACCCCAAAATTGGATTTAGTTTATGCATGGATGGACTTATCTGTGAGTGTATACTGTAATACTTTAAAAGTATCCTTATATCCCATATAAACTTCTGTATAATCCCATTACAGCTAAGCAGACTCTTAATTTTTTAACCAAAATACCATAAAAATGTGGATTGGCTTATCCACATTTTTCATGGTATTTTAGTTAAAAACGTGAGAGTTGGCTTGTTTGTAGATTGACTTATACATGAATATATACAGTATTTAAAGAGATCATCAGATCTGCTCTCAAATTCCAGTAGCCTTCACTATTAATTTCCACAAACAAATCTTTTGGCTAGTTATACAATCAGGAAGGTATGAAAAGAGAATTTAATGTGTTTTGCCAATGCTGCAACATGCACATTTTTGTCTTGTTCTGCACTGTTGTTCATCTACTTGTATTTTCTTTTGTGGTGCTGTTCTTTATTGCCTTCATTCCTATTATTTCTTGATCCTCCTTAGGTTCATTTGTCAATCCACTTTCTACTACTTTCCTTCCCCTCTCTCCCTCTTCTACTTCTGCAAAGTATACCAATCTTTTGTTTTAAAGACACTGTTTTTTCAATCAGAAGTAATTTTGGCTAGTTTTCCTCTCTTGTCTAAAAATAAAGTCCCTCCTATAAATAATGTATTCCTCGTGTTTTCATATGTCTAATTATGCATAACCAAATATAATATTAAAGCTGATCTTAATCAAAAGACCAAGAAGATTTTATTTCATCTCGAGTAAGGGTGAACTGGGGTGGCACAGTGCTCAGAATGCAGTATTGCAGGCTAATTCTGCTGACTGCCAGCAGTTCAATTCTCATTGATTCAAGGTTGACTCAGCCTTCCATCCTTCCAAGGTGAGTAAAATGAGGACCCAAATTGTTGGGGGCAATAGGCTGACTCTGTAAACCATTTAGAGAGGGTTGTAAAACACTCGTGAAGCAGTTTATAAGTCTAAATGATATTAGTAGGGCACTTCATGAAAAATTGAATTGGCTTCTTGTTTAATTCAAGCCACACAATGAGTTATGAATGCACAGACTTAGACTTAAAAGCTTAATCAGATAGCAAAAGCAATAGGACGTAGACTTCTATACTGCTTCACAGTGCTTTACAGATCTAAGCAGTCAAGTTTACAGAGTCAGCCTATTGCTCCTACCTCATTTTACCCACCTCAGAAGGATGGAAGGCTGAGTCAATCTTGAACTGGTGAGAATTGAACTGCCAAACTGTTGGCAGATGGCAGCTAGCAGAATTAGCCCATAATACTGCATTCTAATCACTGTGCCACCACATGATGTGTTCCTGGGCACTCTTTCACTGTTTTTCAGGCCAGCCAAATAATGGATCCTCAGAACAGTGCTAAATCCCTATCAAGATTTAATGTACTTCCAACAACTGTTATTGTGAAGACATTGTAGGGAGTTTCTAGTTGAACAAAGAGTTTGCCCACATGGTGAAGGAATTTCTGAAACACTAATCCACATTCTTTTATAATTCTCCCATTAGAAAGATGCCTCTTTGCAGCTGATCACAACCTATTGTATCTAGTCAAATCATCGCACCTTTTTTCAAAACATTTCCACAAAAGATGCAATAGGCTAGTTGCTTTTAATCAGAGAAAAGACATTTCTCTCAAAAACCTTATCAGATTAGGCTACTGCAAATGAGCTTTGATTCAATTTGAACTGAGGAGTCAAAATCCAAAGAGAACTTGTTTTAATAACATTTTGTAATTTAAAATTCAAAGGCAAACTCACTTGTCTTAGGCTTTGATATTTGAATCAAAAGAAAGGATTCCTCAGAAGGTTATAATGGAGAAGCGTCAAAATCAGCTGTAGCCACTTTAGCTTTGGTGGAAAACAAGATGAAAGTAGATGAAAAAGTCGATTCTTTAGAGGACATCAAGTAGGCCTACTTTCATAGGTGCATCTTCAAGGATTTTACTGCAAGATATTTTTGAAATATTCCTCTAGTCTAAGCAAGATTCATAGATAGCAGCAATGAAGAAAGAAACAAGGACTAAGTTCTGCTAGATCAATGTATCAAATGTCTTTCCAAAAGTTAAACGAGAACTCTTCAAAAGTTATTTTTCTTTTGGGATGCCAGCTTGGCAAGTCACTGAAGAATGGCACTGAGTTAGCCAGCAACCATCTTCCCATCCAGATGTCTTCCATGGGGGCTTATTTAGGATGCTCCTTTGATTCATTACCCACAATGGTAATAGACGTATCCCAGTTGAGATGAAAATGTGTGGAGCTAAGATAGTGAATTAATCCACACTAGTCAGGGCCATTGCACAAGTCGTCGTGGGTCACACTGGGGCTCCTAAAGAAGTTTTCCAATCAAAATTTCTCTGTGCCCATTCCCTGTGCCTAGATATAGAGCCAATTTCTTTATTAAAACTAGAAACAGGTGGGACTTCATTAGAGGCCCAAATCTGGTATCTGAGTTGTTGCCCCTCCAATTAGTTTAACTTCATTCCCTCATCACTAATATCACCACTAGAGGTTTTTAAGAAGAGACTGGACAGTCAACTTGAAATGGTATAGGGGGCTGGACTAAAAGACCTCCAAAGTCCCTTCCAGCTCTATTCTGATTCTAATTGAAAGAATATCAAGACAAGAATATAAGTGATTGCTTGAACAGGGTTCGCAGTATTGTCTGGGACGCTACACATCCTCTTCATGATCTGTTTCCTTGTTACCTTTCTGGAGGAGGCTTCAAACTATCTGAAGCAGTCACAATTTTGTTCCATACGGCATCAACTGTGTCAATTCCCAATGGATTTTTCGAAATGACCATCAGAGCATTAGTATTTCCTATATTATTATTATTAACACGCTCTGATGCCAAGGAGTTCTACTCCCCCTCCCCACCTGAAAAGAAATCTGTTCCAAATGCAAAACACAAGCAGAGGAGAGGAGGTTCAGTTTCAGTTTTAGTTTCACAGCACCAAGCAGCTTCAGTACAGAACAGTTGAGCTAAGCCACGCCCAGGCTCCTTGCTGTCTCTTTCTTGCTCACACAACAAATACTGTTTCAGTTTCTAACTCAATTCTCTCACACACTGACAGGATGCTAGCCAGATAAATACTGAAGGATGCTAGTAGGCAGAGGCAGAATTTTTCCCCTTATTTTCCTCCCCAAAAACTAAGCCCAACCAAATAGTTTCATAGCAAAGCAAAGGTATCAAGCTTCATATATATACTTCATATACTAGAATATATATATGATCATATATATATGATGTATATGTATGGGTGTAGGTATATATGTGTGTATATAGTATGTGTATGTGTGTGTTATGTATGTATATGGGTATATATACATATATTCTTTTGAGAGCAGGCAACAGAATTTCATTTTTAATATATGTCAGTGTGCCCACACTGTAAAAAAAAAAAAGACAATAAAGGTTATCTTAATATCTGATTTAAGAATCTCTTTATTTTCTACATTATCTCTGCATTTTCTATATTATCCGAACTGATCACGAGAAGGCTCTAACAGAAATAAATCACTGGATTTTTGTCCCAGACTCACAAAATGACCCAAGATTTATTCTACAACTTTGGCTTTTCAGAGCAGCCAAACACATTGCTAAAGTTTTGTGCCTAACGTATTGAAGAGCTTGTACATTAGATAGCTCTCCTATCTAACTCTAGCTTATTCGGAGGAGAGATTTGACAGCATACAGTACCTATACAAGACTATTTATTCCTAACTCTCTTGGAAGGAATTGAATCAATGGCACATGTCCTTCTTCATTGCCCCTTTTACTTGAATTGGTCCAGACTTAATTACATCTCTTTTAACAACCAGATGGAGAA
Organism: Hydrophis major; assembly: GCA_033807585.1. Taxonomy (NCBI): domain Eukaryota; kingdom Metazoa; phylum Chordata; class Lepidosauria; order Squamata; family Elapidae; genus Hydrophis; species Hydrophis major. The sequence continues at coordinate 142,388,666 of CM066331.1, forward strand.
AAATAGATGCCAATCTTATTCTTCTCCTTTTAGCAGACACCTATGAGATGACCTCCAGCAACATAATCAAATTCTGGTCAGTCACCATTGCCAATAATCAAGTCAGTTAGTTCCCCTGTTCAGAATCTCATGTTCCCTCAAGGCAGAATTGCAAAACAGCCATTTTATGATTCTATAATATTGAGTAACAGTAACAAATTTCTATTCATTATTCATGTTTATTTTCCTAGAGCTATCACTTAAGTAGCATAAAATTGTAGTCATGATTGAATTAAAATTTAAATTTTTACTGCTCCTATTTTTAATACTTTGCAATTTGTTCAACAACCCTAATAAGTCGGTAAATTAATTCACTATATATTTTATTTTTATTCTAATTGTCTTAAAATTGTACTCAGCTTTGGTCACAGACCATAATAATGAAGTTCGTTAAATTAAAATTAATGATCCTTTAAAAGCAAAGTAAAACCTACTTCACACAAAATGTTCCGGTGCTATAAATGGTTAACCTGTGCAGGTTCTCATAATAATCATAATAACTGAAGGAGGAATTGCAAATCAGTATTCTCTCCAAAATTGCAGCAAAGCTCAGAAAATTTTTGAAAATCCATCCTGTACAAAATCCATCCTAGAAGAAATGTTTCTGATTTCTTTGTTTATGGCGTCCACCAGTGATGGGATTCAAAAATTTTTTACTGCAGGTTCTGTGGGTGTGGCTTGGTGGATGTGCCTTGATGGGCATGGCCATGTGACTGGGTGGGTGTGGCTTCTTTTCTTCTTTTTTTTGCTTTTTTTACAGCCATCCCCCGCCCATTTTTTGCACCTTCTGGGCTTCAGAGGAGCCTTGGGGGGTGTTTTTACTCCCAGAAGACTCCTCTGGGCCTCAGGAAGGCAAAAAATGGAGGGGGCTGAGCCCCTCCCTCCATTTTTTTTGCCTTCCTGGGCCTCAGCAAGGGGAATCCTGGCCCAGCTGATCCTATGAACAGCTGGTTGTCAGGAAAGGGAAAAAAATCAAGAAATACCTGAAGGGGCATCAGGCGGGTGGGGTCAACGAGCATCGGGAGGGCAGGGCAAGCAAGCCAGCAGCAACCGGATGACCGAGTTGGGGGCGTGGCCAGCCAGAACTTACTACCAGTTTGGCAACCCACGCCAAATCCATGCTACCGGATCACGTGATCCGGTGCGAACCAGCTGAATACCATCACTGGCACCCACACTGTTGCTTTTCCTAAACGCCCTAAAATGGCATTTTTGTCAGTGACCCTGGGGACCACGAATTGAGATGGAGTTAATCAAGGGGCCGATTTGTTGTTGCTGTGGGGTGGAGGGGGAGTGGAGCTTCTTTCATGGATGTTTTATATGGTGGGTTTTTAAATGTTGCAAGGTGCCCAGAATCAGCTAAGTATGAACTGAGCACCTATGTAAGTTTATTTAATAATGATAATAATTTATTGTCCCGAGTAAGTTTCATTGAGGGCTGCATCAGTGTTGTGTTTGACCTCAAGGGGCTGGGTGAGCGTGGCCAACTTGACTTCATTCGTGTCGGGGCCATCTGTGGTGGCCAAGGCAGGGCTGGGGGGATCCTCCTGCAGCCCTCTGCCAGCGAAAATGGAGCTCGTGAGGGCTGTGTGCAGCCTTCTCAAGTGCCATTTTCCCTGGCAGAGGCCCTGTGGGCCGGTCCTTCACTGTTTCCAGGGCGGCCTCGTGGACCAGATTTAAGTACCCCATAGGCCAATCTGGCCTGGAGGCCTTGAGTTTGACAACCCTGCCCTAGAACAACAGCCCTATATTTGTAAAGTTGTGTGCATTCCAGGGAAGGTGAAGTAGGTGGAGGAAGCAAAGGAACTACTTACCAGAGGATGGTGTCTTAGCCCCAACTCTTATTAATATTTTACACCAACAGAGTTGGAAGGGACCTTGGAGGTCTTCTAGTCCAACCCCCTGCTCAGGCAGGAAACCCTTTACCAGTGGTTGCCAGCCAGTGGGCCAGGGACCACTGGTGGTCCACGAGAAAATATTGGTGGTCTGCAGAGAAATGTCACCCACAAAGCAATTAATCCAGGCTGTGATGCGAGTACAAGGCTTGCGTTGCTTGCATTGCGAACAACAAGAGGTAGTGAGGAGAGGGGGGAAGGGCGGAGGGGGGAACTTGCCCCACTCACCCCCATGCACCTCACCTGGCCACCAGACTGCTTCTTTCTTCTTCTGCTTTTGGCTGCATGCAAGGAAAGCAGCAAAAGTCTTTCTTTCTCTCCCCCAAACTCCCCCAGAAATGAGTCTTTGGGACCCTGCAAGGCATCCTGCTCCAAGAGGCTGTGCCAGTGTGACAAGTCTCACAAAGACTCACTTCTGGTGGAGTTTGGAGGAGAAAAAGAAACACTTCTGCTGCTTCTGCTGCTTTCCTTGCATGAAGCCAAAAGTCTCTATCTCTGTCTGTGTTTCTCTGTTTCTCTCTCTCTCTCTCTCTCTCTCCTTGAGAACAGAGCTGGAGAGCCTATCCTGCGATCCCAAATAAAGACTGATTGATCCATAGGAAAACAGGGTGGGGAATTTTCCAGCAGACTTTTTTTTTGATTTTCCCAGGGTCTCTGGTCCGCGGGATATAAAATTATGACTTTGGTGGTCCCTGAGGTCCAAAAGGTTGGCAACCTCTGCCCTATATCATTTCAGACAAATGGCTCTCCAATCTCTTCTTAAAAATTTCCAGTGTTGGAGCATTCACAACTTCTGGAGTCAAGTTGTTGCACTGATTAATTGTTCTGTTGGAAAATTTCTCCTTAGTTCTAAGGTTGCTTATCTCCTTGATTAGTTGCCAGCCACTCCCTGTAAATATTAACAACTTGACATATACTGATGACCAAGCAAAGGCGGCATGGGGGGGAAAACATTTGATGAGGTAGAACAATATCTCATTGAAGCCATGGTAAAGCTGGACCAATATTTCTGTGATAACCAGTTAAGGCCAAAACTCAGGTATGTGCCTTCCATTTTCAGAAGAAAGAAGCTGTTACAAAGCTGCATATTATATGGAAAGGGATGTTATTGCCACACTGCTACAGCCCTAAATATTTAAGGGTTTAACAGATCTAAACAGATAATCAGAGTTGGAAGGTACCTTGTAGGTCATCTAGTCCACCCCACTGCACAAGTGGGAGACCCTATACCATTTCTAACAAATGGCAGTCCAATCTCTTCTTGAAAAGTCTGAAGTGATGGTGCCCCCACAACTTCTGAGGGCCAACTGTTCCATTGGTTGATTGTTCTTACTGTCGGAAAGTTTCTTCTTATTTTCAGGTTAAATCTTTCCTTGTTCAGTTTCCATCCATTATTCCTTATCTGGCCTTCAGGTGCTTTAGAAAATAGTTTGACCGCTTCCTCCCTGTGGTAGCCCCTCAAATATTGGAAGACTGTTATCCTGTTTCCTCTGGTCCTTCCCTTCAGTAGACTAGCCAAGCCCAGTTCCTCTAGATAGGACCCTAACATACAAGTAGCACTGAAGGTTGGTGGAAGAAATAACATCATCAGGAAATTACTGAGCTCTATCTGCCTGGGGTGGCAAATCAAGGTTCTTTAAGATAACAGCTTTAGCTCTTTGCTACTTGACAGGCGAATATGCCTGCCCAGACTGGTATAAATCAGCACATGCTGTGAAAATAGATGTTGCTCTGAATGAAGCTAGCAGAAGTATTACAAGATGACTTAAATCTGCCCCTTTAGATAAGATTTACCACAGCACTGGCATTGCCTTGCGTGTTTTTGCAGAGAAGCAGCAGCATACAAAGAGAGGCTCAAATCACCAGTATGGCCTACAACAGAGCTGTCAAACTCGATGTCAGAACTCTGACATACACCCCCATTCAAATCATAAGTCTCGAGCCACATCTAAAAAAGATTGATTTATTAGGAGTTGACATGTCGGTGTTTCCCGGTTGCAGCCAACTCTGACACATCATTCACTTCACCTTTGACCCTGGTCTTCCCCCCACCCCCTGGATGTATATTCTCCAATTAGACACATTCATAGCCAAGAGTCATCAATCATGCTCTCTGGGAATAATTTTGCTGCCAGAAACTTTAGTTGCCAAAGTGATTATCTCAAGCATTTAAGGAATGCACTGCTTTCCCCGCTCCCTGTTCTGCTGACAACTAAAAAGACCAAAGAAGTATCTTTTTTTAGTTGACACTCAATTTCATTGAGGGCCGCATCAGGGTTGTGTTTAATCTCAGGAGGCTGAGGGGTGTGTGGCCATCTCGATGTCATTCATCAAGGCTCCATTTTCAACCACAATGGCCTCCTGCAGCTCTCTGCCAGCGAAAATGGAGCGTGCAGCCTCCCGGGCCTCCACTTTCACAGGCAGAGGGCTACACAAGGCCGTTTCGACCAAAAGCAGACCCCGGGCGGGCCTTGCACAGCATCCCTCAGGCCTGTTTTCACTGGCAGAGGCAACGCAGGCTGGTCCTTCACTGTTTTCAGGATGGCCCTGTAGCCCAAATCTAAGCACCCAGTGGGCCATATCTGGCCCCCGGGCCATGAATTTGACACCTCTGGTCTACAACCAGCTCCTCAGAGATTAAAATCATTCAATCCGTCCCATTGGAATTATTATATTTTAAAAAAAATTAAAAAATTCAGGAGAGAGAAAATTTAGGAAAATCTTAATTAGATCATCGGAAGTCTTTGAATAATTTAAAAGCAGTGCGGACCATGGAAAGATACCAAGAGCCAACACCAATGGAACCAACAGAGGAGCTGGCAGCTGGATCTGGTGAAAGTTGGGAGGTATGGAAATCATTGGATAGACTGTGTAGGAATACAATACCCTGAACAAATGGGTCCATATGGTGACTTCTGACCTTTGTGATTGTGGTGACAAGCAGACAACAACATATGTATACCTTCCTTTTGTGTCCTGATCATTTGAGGACCTCATGGCAGCACAACACAATGCAATTCATGTTGCTAGTTTCTGGGCAAGATTTGTTTAACTTGTACATATAGTATTTTTTTTTAATTTTAACATTTAGGTTGTACACAATGCTTTACTTTCATTGTGATGCTTCTGGCATGAATAAACAAACAACACTTGTTTTATTTTCAGGGCTCCTGTATGAGATCACTTCAAAACTCTAAAATTTCCTGTCTGTTTTGTGCAGATGCTTTTTCAGAGAAGAAAGACAAAATTGTTATGTATGTAAATAGTTTAAATAAAAGCAAGCTTGGGGTAAAGTGCAGGGTTCTGGCCCTGCACTTCTGATTGGGTGTTAAGCGGCTTGATCGGATTGGTTGGGTTCAGAGAATCCGATTGGCTCTTAACGAAGAACTCTTATTGGTTCTGGAGCTAGCGTCTTACAGCTCCCTATTGGTTATTTCACATTAAGGTCACCTATATAAGGCAGAGTTGTTGTTGTTCACGCTCTTAAGTCACTATGTAATACAGAGATGAAAGTTTACCAACTAAGATTGTCTCCATTCATTTCACCCATGCCTGAAACCATATCAAAAATGAAGGGGATGTCAGTATGAATATATCTGCTCATTTGGGAATTAATCTCCTGTTTTGTTTTCCAACATCTTAGCTTTCTACCTATTACTTTTGGGGATGTGCTGCATTCAGTAGAAAATAAAATTCACCATCCCTAATTTAGAAGAAAAGCCAACTAAAAGTCTGCTATATTTTACAAATATACATTCCTGTTTTCTCTGCTATAAAGAATGAAAGTGCAGTTGAATGAACAATTGGACTCTGTGATCCAACTGCTTAAGAGGTCTTCTCTACAACAAAATGCTTAATAATACGTATCACTAGGACTTTTTTTCTGAGTAAATGTATTAAGAAGGAAAGCTCGAAGGCTGTAAACCCACTTTCAATTCAATTTTATGAGGGATTGAGTCCCAAATAAAACCTTGGGATTCACCTCGGAATAACTGCAAAATCACAACTATCACTTACTGCTTAATGTTGATTACAATCCAGTGGCTCCTTCCACTGCAGAGCTCTTAATATAAACCTTTTACTCTGTGAGAGCCCATCAAGTACTAAAAGACTGATATCTTAGTCATTTTCACTCTTAGTCATTTTCTTTGTTAGACTAGAAATACCCAGTTCATCACACGATATGACCCCTTATTATTTTTGTTGTCATTCTCTGCACTCTAAGGCCTCATCATCTTTTTTTAATTGTGGCAACGATATAAAATTATGTATTAACCAGCAACATTAATCATGTATTAATGTATTAATAATGTATTAACCAGTAATAACCAGATATAGGATTAGCTTTTTGGAGTTCTGCTGTATGCTACTCCACTCACTGTGACATTCTCCAGTGAAGCCTGAAATTATAAAAGCCACTTATTAAGATGTCTTTCTTACTTTAGCCAAATTATTAGTCAAAAACAATGTTCACTTTTCTCTCATTTAAATCCTGCTTTTTGCAATGTAATCCTAACTCTCTCTTTTAGTTGGGAAAACAACAGCAGAAAAAAAAATGGATATAGCAAAGTTGAGAAAAATGGTTAAGGACCTCAGAAATGAGGATGAAGGAAGAGCAATCAAGGTAAAAAGAGAATTATTTTTCAGAGAAGAAGAAGAATCGGTCAAGGGAGTTGCTAGGAGAATCTATTTCTCACCCAAGGATGCGTAAGCCTATATCATTGCCTGTTTCAGTCAGTAGCTGATACTTGCTCTAACTGTTCTTCAGTGTCAAAAAACCAAAGGTGGTCAGATGCTGTGACAGCTTATTGGCACTCTCTGAGTCACTTCAGTACAGTTTTTCCTAGGATTATCCTCCTCCAGCCTCAAGGGGTATGATTAATTCATAGTGTGTCACCAAAAGACCCTTTCACCAGCACACCAAGCAAAAGTGCCTTCTTCCCAATGCCTCCTCGGATGATGGTGAAATTTGCACAGACGATCCCACAGGCAGCCAATCTTGTAAAAACACAGTTATTACAAAATAAATTCAAAAGATCTATTTATTTAAGGTTATTACTCTGACCTGCAGGGTATTATAACATTCTTTTGATTGACAGAAGACATCAAAGTTGCTGTTTCCCCACTAGATTACATCAAATAAATTCCCAAATCCTCATTTCCTTTTCTTTCCTTTAGCTACCTAAGAGTATTAGGGTTCATCGTTTTCTCCTGGTTGGGTGATTAGGGATACATTGCACAAAGCAAGACTTTTGAAATTCAGTACAAACACATGTATTCTAAATTAGGGAGATGGGAAGGGGGAAATCAACGACTTAATAATGCCTTTATGATTAGAGACCCTAAACTTTAATTTAAGTCAGCTTTCAATCACCCCTGTAATTTTTATTTTATCCCTGAATACACTCAAAAGCACCAGAATTAAAATACTGGAAGCAATGGTTAGAAGTAATTAGAGCGGTAGGTTTCTAAAAACAACTTTTCTAATCATAATGGTACAGCAGAGGCATTTCACCAGAAGAAAGGCAACTCCGTCTTGATTTGGAACTGACAATAATGCCCCTTTTCCCTTTTATAGACCCCTCGCATCCCAGACATGAACTGTTTCAACTCCTTCCCTCAAAATGACGCTACAGAGAATTGCACACCAGAACAACTACAAGAACATATTTTTCCCCAACGACATCACTCTGCTAAACAAATAATTCCCTCAACACTGTCCAACTATTTACAAAGTCTGCACTACTATTACTGTTAATTTTCTCATCACTCCTTATCACCCATCCCCTCCCACTTGTGACTGTATGACTGTTACTTTGTCACTTGTATCCTTACGATTTCTATGGACTGTTTCCTAGTATGATTTGATTGCTTATTGTATCCTATGTCTATTATTAAGTGTTGTACCTTATGATTCTGGACTCTCGATGAATGTATCTTTTCTTTTATGTACACTGAGAGCATTTGCACCAAGACGAATTCATTGTGTGTCCAATCACACTTGGCCAATAAAAAGAATTCTATTCTATTCTATTCAGGAGAACCCGTCAACCAGAGGTGGTATTCAGCAAGTTCTGACCAGTTCTGGAGAACCAGTAGCAGAAATTTTGAATAGATCGGAGAACTGACAAATACCACCTCTGACTGGAAATTTTACAGTATCCTTCCCTTGCCACGACCACCAAGCCATGCCCACAGAACTGGTAGTAACAAAAAAAAAAAAAAAACGAATCCCACCACTGCCATCAACCTGCAGCAGAACTCTAGAAATTTGCGCTGAAAAGCACGAACATAGCTGTGGTAGCAAGAATTGAAGCACTGATATTGATAAGTGGATTCATCCACTCGAATTTTAGACACAGAGAATTGTAGCACTAGTCATCTATGGAGATTCTCACTCATCCATGACCATGTCAGAGCTGAAGAAGCTGAATGAGAAGCGAATCATCTTCAAAGAACAAGAAGAAAGTCCAGTTGCCTTGTTGGAAGAAATAATCCATCTGGTTTAGTTCCAAGCTGGGAGAAAGACACTGGAAACATGGAGGCTGATTGGAAAGATGGTTTAATGATGAAACAGAACCACCAGCTTTTATGGTTCTCGTGCAGCTGACAAAATGGAGTTGAGAGTGGGGTGGTTTTTTTACATCTTCTTTGGGCTTTGTATTTGAGCTTCCTCTTCCTGTGCAAGAACATGTGTTCTATTGGCTGTTGTTAGATTCCTATGGGGTCATGCAAGGATTATGTAGGGGTCATAGGTGGCTCTATAGGCAAAAGAAGAAATACAAATCCTAGGTGCTTGTCTAAGCTAATCTGGTCGACCTCTGAATTATTGCTTATCTGTGCTCCCAGGTTTAAAGTTTGGACTGCTCTGGGATGGTGCAATGAAGGAGCTTGTGCTCTGGAAGGATGTTGAGCAATTCCTATTGTGGCTTAATGATTTTTGTCCTGTTTTGGATCTTGGGTGAAGAGCTGCTTCTAATCCTACCATTCTGCCTTTGTTCAGACTTTCAAAATATCCTGTCTTGAACAGATTTCTCTCTGCAGTATTTGCTTTGCCTGTGAATAGAGCTATCTCGATACTTGTCTTCCTCTTTCCTCTTTATCTCTTAAGTGTTGATATCTGCTGGGGGCTATTAAGGAAAGTGGGGTCTGCTTTCTGCCTCTAAAAAGACATGTTTATCCATTTCTCCCTTTGGGGAAATGTAATATTCTGTCTTTTTTTTTTAATATTTCCCAAAATATTTCATTCTTCTAGGAGGGGTAGGTGCTGACTTTCTACAGCCACTTGAAAAAGCACCTTTGGGACATAGCCCTAGCCTAGTCTCATTCAGTTTGAAAGAATCTCTTTGGACATCAAGATCAACTCCCAGATTAGTGTGGCAACCCAAATTCACACATTCCAGAGAACAGGCTAAGCAGGCTAACTTGAGTCAAGGGAGGCTCAAGATTTCAACTTGGTTTTCTCTTTCTCTGCCTCTGTCTATCAAAATGCAGCCTCTCATCATTATTCATTTATTAAATTTCAGTACTGCCACAACCAAAGGACTCCCAGCAGTACACTATATAAAACATCCACGGTAGAAATAATAAAATGTCCATGTCTGACAGTGATAAATGATAGGCAACAATAATCAGCATGCGATAGAAGTGGATAAATAAGGATGCACGGAAACATTATCTGCAAAACCTAACTTTCTCTAAGTGAATAGCATCTTAAATCCAGATATAATGTTCTTCCATCAGCACTATTCCAAGGTAAGTGTAATGAAATGCCCATAGCAGAATGCATATTCCCTCCCCACCCCACTAACCTGATTTCCAGCTCCGTTCTCCTGTGCAGGGCAACAAAAGAAGACCCAGTTGATCAGCTGAGACTCAGGAGGCAGAGAATAGATGAGGGCGGGGCCAGTCAGAGGTGGTATTTGCCAGTTCTCCGAACTATTCAAAATTTCCACTACCGGTTCTCCAGAACTGGTCAGAACCTGCTGAATACCATCTCTGATATGTATCCAAAATCAGGAGTTCAGGGATAGAATGATCCCTGGACACAATGAATTGCTCTAAAGGCAACTTTGAGATTATGGGTTGCGGGGGGAAAGTAATTCTTGAAGTACAACTGACACCATGCTCTCAACCCCATCAAGAAATATGTTGTTTCACCCTCCAACATAAGATGTTCATTGCCAATTTGAAGGTCAGCAAGCATGCAATGAGTGGCAGGAGCATGACAGATGCAAAGAAAATCAAGTGGTAGAATCTAAGAGACCACAAGGTGGCATCAGTTACTGCATCACATTTCTCACAGGCTCAATCGATACCACATGGACTGCTCTCCATGATCCATTACCACTGCTGTGAGAATAACCCTAGGCACTACGAGACTGTCATCATCAAGTCAACAAGCAGGTGGCTCTGGACAGAGCAAGAGCAGCTATGGGAAAAGCACAAGTATGAGAAAAGAAGATGGCTTATAGGATGTAAGAAGACCAACAAAAAACTGGCAGAAAACGGCAAAGCAAGGTGTCATAGGTACCAAAGCCAAATACTGCTGGGATTTATATAGACAGCCAGACACAAAGAAAGGCAAAAAAAAAAAAAAAACCTTTATCAACTAGCAAAAATATATGCCAAGATGGCAAAATAAATTGTACACTATATGAATGTAAAGCAGGGGTCTCCAACCTTAGCAACTTTAAGCTGGCTGAGGAATTCTGGGAAATGAAGTCCACAAGTCTTAAAGTTGCCAAGGTTGGAGACCCCTGAAAAGGACAAAAAAAAAAAAAAACCCAGCCAGATAAGGTCAAAATCATGAGACACTGGCAACAGTACTATTATGAATTAAGGAATGTTTCTAAAGTCAGATTTTCATACCTACCATTTCTGACCAGACCTGTGCATTGTGGCTGAAGAAGTTACTATGAAGTCTACCAGGAAATATCTGAAAGTTAAAAAAAAAAAACCTCCTGGGGTAAAGTGACCAACTGGCTGATAAACTTCTTCAATGCCACTGTTGTTGTGGTTCGCCGGCAGCCGGTGCAGCCGGCAGCGCAATCGGACAGTGGGGAAGAACAGGGACCAGTCAGGAAGTCTGTAGAGGACTTGGACGAGGGTCCTGCACCTGATGCAGAGATGAACCCAGGACCATCTGGGAGTGGGGTGCTGCCTTTGGAGTCTGGCAGCAGCGAGGCAGAGGACCCAGGGGAGCCTGTTCCCAGTGCACATGTGCACAGAGCTGCTAGAAGGCGAGAGTAGCTGAAACTAAAAGGGTGACTTGGGAGTAAGGCTGGGAGGTGATTGCCCCTCCCATAAGGTACAAAGGTCAGGCCAAGATGATGAAACCTTTGCAGGAAGCAAAGTAACCGAGAGAAGAAGTTTGTGACTGTGGAATTTGAATCCATAAATTGGAATATTCCCAAAATTAAAATACACACAGTAATAAAATCCAGATAAAACCGGGATATATTTCGGGGGCGACTATTTAACCCCCTTGTTCACCCGCGAAGTACAAAAAGGCAATGTTAAAAATGTTAAAAGCGTTAAGCCATTATAAAACCAGAGTAATCCAATTGGCTCATTAGGATAAGCCGCTGGCTGATCGTCACGTAACCAACTCTCCTTCCTCATTACCACGCAGTTTAGTCCGTTGACCCTGCCCCCTGGTTAATCTTAATTGAGCTATTAGGGGCTTCCAAATTGCGCTTAAATGAGCAGCATCTGCTCGATTACATACATTATCCGTTGCGGCAATTAATAATTGCTCGCTTACTCGTCGTTCCCGAAAGTTATTTTGATGTCTTAGTAACACCATCGGTTGATTAAAATTTACACTATGCCCTGTTGATAGGGCATGCGCGGCAATCGCCGAAGAGGATTGCAGCTGTTCTCGTTCTGCCGCTGACTTGACTATTTTTTGACTTAATCTTCGATGTTCATCATCACCTTTAGTGAGGAACTGTACAGACAAATAGACGGTTTACCAATGGGTTCGCCAATCTCAGCAATCTTAGCTAACGCATTTATGGAGCACTTTGAAAAAGAGGCACTGCAGAGTTTTAGCCATCCCCCAAAAATCTGGCTACGTTACGTGGACGATACTTTCGTAATTTTACGTAATCTAGACAGAGATGCCTTTCTGAACCACCTTAATACATGTGAGCAATCGATAAATTTCACCTGCGAAGGGGAGTCAGAAGAGCATACCCTCCCCTTCCTGGATTGCCTTGTAAAAAAGGTGGATTCAGGGCGATTAATAACAACAGTTTTTAAAAAGCCTACTCATACAGACCGCTATCTAAACTATGAGTCTGGGCATAGTGTGGAAGTTAAACTAGGAATCGCAAATTCCCTGTTTACAAGAGCATCACGACTATGTACGGAGGAGGCTGATCGCAAGGCTGAAGAAAGGGAAATCATCTCAACACTGCAAAAAAATGGTTACCCCAAACATCTCCTGATTAAACAAGCAAAAAAAGTGCGCCTGAGGGAGACAGCACCCCGACTTAACATCCAAACGGAGAGTGCTAGCCAAAATCAACAGGACCGCCCTAAAACTATTGTCATCCCCTATGAACATAATACAAGTGAAGCTATACGACGCATTATGAACCGGGTTGGGATCCGGGTGGTGTTTTCAGCACCAAATAAACTAGGATCGCAGTTAACACGTCTTAAAGACAAACAACCTGTTACTATGATGGAAGATGTGGTTTACCAAATCTGTTGTTCAGAATGTCAAGTGTCGTATATTGGAGAGACATCAAGGGCGTTAGCGGTTAGATGTGATGAACATCGAAGATTAAGTCAAAAAATAGTCAAGTCAGCGGCAGAACGAGAACAGCTGCAATCCTCTTCGGCGATTGCCGCGCATGCCCTATCAACAGGGCATATTGTAAATTTTAATCAACCGATGGTGTTACTAAGACATCAAAATAACTTTCGGGAACGACGAGTAAGCGAGCAATTATTAATTGCCGCAACGGATAATGTATGTAATCGAGCAGATGCTGCTCATTTAAGCGCAATTTGGAAGCCCCTAATAGCTCAATTAAGATTAACCAGGGGGCAGGGTCAACGGACTAAACTGCGTGGTAATGAGGAAGGAGAGTTGGTTACGTGACGATCAGCCAGCGGCTTATCCTAATGAGCCAATTGGATTACTCTGGTTTTATAATGGCTTAACGCTTTTAACATTTTTAACATTGCCTTTTTGTACTTCGCGGGTGAACAAGGGGGTTAAATAGTCGCCCCCGAAATATATCCCGGTTTTATCTGGATTTTATTACTGTGTGTATTTTAATTTTGGGAATATTCCAATTTAAGGAAGCAAAGTAGTTGGATCAATTCAGAGTCATCCTTGAAGCTCTTTGTACTTCGGTTGGTTTCTTTTGTAGTTCATTTGATACTTCTGTTTTTGGCAGCACTTCACAGAACTGAAAGGTAATTGTTAAGTCCTGAGCATGGGCGCAAGGAACAGAGACAAGACATCGAACGGTGACTTCAACTCTTTATTGTAAAATAAGAACAGAGCAAATACTCGGGCAGCAGCAGCTCTTTTATAGAGCTGGCTGCTGTCAAAACAACCAATGATTTGAGTTTACTGCTTTCACAAGCATCCAATAAGATGGGCCCGTTTAACAGCCAATCAGACTGGCCAAAAATGACCAATCATGACTTGCTATTCGCGGGCCAATGAGAAGTGCAGGATTACAAGCCTGCTGTAAAGTAAAGCTGTTTAGGGTTGTATTGCTGCGTTGGCTTAGTCCATAACACCCCTCTCCCCTAGGTTCCGTCTGAGGGGTGGGGTGACGTATTCTTGTAAGTAGGCAGGTCGCTTCACCTGTCTGCTTGACCTGCGCTGTTCCACTGGTTTCTGTCCTGGATCTGGTTCCGGTGGGCTGCTATCTGGATTGGATGGTGAAAATTGTGGCCCTGGGCTGCTTTCCCTGCTTACGCCAGTGCTGTCTTCCAGGTTCCCTGGATCTGTTTCCATCGCAGTGCTATCACGCGGTGAGGTCACTCCCTAGCTCGGTTCTCCTTCTGACGGTGAGTATCCCCTGGTTGGTTGTGTAGACTGTTGGGTTTCGATTGTTATTTCTCCTTCTTCGGCCTCCTCAATGTTCCTTCCCCCCTCCCCCAGCTAGAGATTCTGGGGCTGAGATAGGACTAGGTGCTAATCTGGAATGGAGTTGGTCTATGTGGTATTTCCACATTTTACCATCTGAAGTTTGCAGGCGATAGGATCGGGGTCCCGTAAGTTGCGTTATGGTAGCGGGGACCCACAATGGGTTGCCCGAAAAGTTTTTTGCAAACACGTGGTCACCTTTCTGGAATGCCCGACACTTGCTGCTGGATCCTGGGGGTTGTTCCGACGTGTAGTTTGGGTGGAGGGAGTTCAGCTGGGGTTTTGTTCGTGGTACTGTTTGGGGTTATGTGCTGCAGAAGAAGCATCCGGTTTATTTTGTTGTCAATGTCGCCATGGTCTATTTTGTGCAAGGTCTTTCTTACAAATTGAACCATTCGCTCAGCCCTACCATTGGCCTCAGGGTGAGCTGGTGATATTAAAGCATGGTGGATGCCCCGATCTGCCAGGTACTGTTCGAATGGCAGGGCAGTGAATTGGGGGCCATTATCGGAGACCAGGACATCCGGAAATCCATGGGTAGCGAATAGCTTATTCAGCTTTTTAATGACTGCCTTTTAGTGGTGGTGCTTTTCATCTTGTGGACTTCGAGCCAGTTTGAATAGGCATCCACTGTTAGGAGGAAAGTGTGTCCTCCTGTGGGTCCCGCAAAATCGATGTGGATATGGGATCAAGGACCTCGAGGTGTTTCCCACTGAGTTGGGGGATTTTTTTGGAGGAGTGGAGCGAGTCTCCTGGCATTTGCTGCACTTTGCTACCCAGGTCTCTATCTGTTTGTCTAACCAAGGCCACCATGTGTAACTCCTGGCCAATGCCTTCATCCGCATGATGCCTGGATGTCCATTGTGCAACATTTTTAATACTCTATGTTGCAATTTCTCCGGGATTATGACTCTGTCTCCCCACACTATGCAGCCTTTTTGAGAGAATAGCTCTGTTTGACGATTCCTAAATGGCTTGAATGTGTCATTGGTTGCGCTGACAGGCCAACCCCGTTCCACCCAGCTGAGGACTCGTGCCAAAACAGGGTCCTTTTTTGTTTCTAAGGCGATGTCTCGAGCGGTCAGCGGCGGCAATTTGAGGGTTTCGATTTGCAATACGGCTAAGGTTGGAGCTGGGTCCTCTATGATGTCTGGTAGTGGAGAGCGGCTCAAAGCATCAGCGTGGGGAATGGTTTTCCCCGGGCAGTGTTGCAATCGGTAATCGTAGGTGGCTAAAAATTCTGACCAATGTGTCATTCTTGGTGATAAGATATGGGGAGTTGGTTTGTTTCCCGCCAAAATACCAAGTAGCGGCTTGTGGTCTGTAATTATGGTAAAGGGTCTCCCGTACACATATTCATGGCAATGTTTAATTGTGGATACAATAGCGAGAGCCTCTTTATCAAGTTGACTATAGTTCCTTTCGGTCTTAGACAAAGTTCTCGAAAAGAACGCAATAGGTGCCTCATTCCCATTTGGTAGGACATGGCTTAAGATGGCTCCCACTCCGAATGGTGAGACGTCACAGGTAACTGTCAAAGGTAGAGTCTCGTTGTATTGCATTAATACAGCATCGGAGGTTAAGAGGTCTTTTACTTGTTGGAATGCCCTTTCTTCACGCCGTCCCCAGACCCAGGAAGCCTTTTTGTCGAGAAGTCTATGTAGGGGCTCGGCTACAGTCGCCTTCTGGGGCAAGAAGATGTTATAAAAGTTAATGAGTCCCAGGAAGGCTTGGAGGTTTGTCTTATTCCTAGGTCTCAGGGTGTTTTTGATTGCGGTTAGTTTTTTTTCGGTGGGGTGGATTCCCTGCCTGTCAAGAAGGTATCCCAGCAACTCCACTCTCTCCGTACAAAGTTGACACTTGTCCCTTTTTACCTTCAGACCAGCGTCTTTAAATTTCTGAAGAACTTTTCTGAGTCGTTGTACTAATAACTCTTTAGTGGGGGCAGCTATTAGGACGTCGTCAAAATAAGGCACGACGCTTTTTATGCCTTGTAATAGTCTCTCCATTAAACTTTGGAAAATGCCAGGTGCCACGCTTACTCCAAATTGGAGTCTATTGCATTGAAGGCGCCTCTATGTGTAACTATTGTCTGGGCTTCTGCAGTTGTCGCGTCTGCAGGTAGTTGCTGGTATGCCTGAGCTAAGTCCAATTTCGCAAATATTTTTCCACCACCCAGGGAATGAAGAAGGTGTTGAACCACCGGTACTGGGTAAGCGCTCTGTTGAAGGGCATGATTTAGGGTGGCCTGGTAATCCCCACAAATTCTTAACGAACCATCTGGCTTCATGGGTGTTACTATTGGAGTTTCCCAGCGGGCATAGTCAATCGGTTCCAATACGCCCTGGGCTATCAGTTTATCTAGCTGCTCATCAATCTTCGGCTTTAGGGCAAAAGGCACCCAACAAGGCTTAAGCCGAATGGGAGCTACATCGGGGCTGAGATTAAATGATATAGGGGTCCCCTTGTACTTGCCTAATGTTCCTGTGAACACATCCTGGAATTCCTGGATGAGAGCCTCTTCCCAGTTGTCGCTTCTGGTTTGGTGTATGCCGGCTAGTTCAATCCCGAGTGGGGTGAATCACTGTAACCCTAACAAACTGGGTTGGTCACGATCGACGACAGTCAGGGGAAGTGTTGCGATGCGGTCCTTGAAGGATACTTGGATGTGGCTGGAACCAACAACTGGAATTCTGTTTCCCTGGTAGTCTTTTAGGATGACTCGTTGAGTGCTGAGGTCCTGGCGGCAGATGGCAGGGATCAGCCGTTTGAGGGTTTTCCAGGATACCATCGATAGGGATGATCCCAAATCGACTTCCATCATGCACGGTTGATTCTCAATAGTAACCTTTACGCGGATCTTTCTTGCATCGAACGATGAAGCGTGGTCGATAATAATGGTTTGGTGGGCCTCTTCTCGTCTCATTGAAGAGGCAGGTGCTTGATTTCTGTAGTAGTAGTGGTTGTTCCATTGGTGGTTCAGACCGTCCCGGTTCTCAGGAGGTTTGCCTGTCTCCCAGAGATTGTTCTCCCTTCAGCTGGGACTGGACTCTCACTTGCTTCTGCAGACTTTCGCGATGTGGCCTCTTTTTCCACAGGTACGGCAGAGTGCGTCGAGGAATTTACAGTCCGATCACGGGTGGTTTGCCCCGCAACCAGCACATTGGTGCAGACGTCTCTGGTTCCTTTGCTCTCGTTCCGAGCGGAGCCGGTTGACCTCCTCTTCCTCACTGTCTGAGGATGACTCGAGGTCTTCGTGGTGGGTGGTGGTAGCGTGCTTCTCAGTGGCAAGTGGGCTCTCGTTAGCGAGTTGGCAAAGCAGTGCGTTCGCTCGGCGCATTCGAGCGGCTGACTTCCTGGTTGCTTCTGTGGCAGTAGCGTCGGCGATGACATCTGTTCGGCTGATGTCTCCTTTCGCCATCAATTTACTCTGCACGTGTGGTGCATTTTATCCCAGAACTATGCGGTCTCTTAGGGCTTCCTCAAAGTTTGCAAAACCACAAAGGTCTCCTAGGTTCCGGAGGTCGGCTATGAAATTCCCAACGCTTTCATCCTTCCGTTGGTCTCTCTGGTAAAATTCATGTCTCAGTGTAGGTACTGTGAGTGCGTAATGGGCCCAGAGGATTGGGGTGAGGGTATCCCAATCCATGGTCTTCGCTTTCGCCGGTTTTGCCAGTGCTTTAGCCATTTTGAAAACAGCAGGGCCACAATGAGTCAGGAACACCACTCGTTTCTTGCCAGGCATAGCATCTTTTAAATTGTTGGTCTCCAGGAACATCTGGAAGCGATCTATATATGAGTCCCAGTCTTCGGTTGCTGGGTTGAATGGAGCGGGTGGTATGGCGCCGCTGGTCATCTTGCCGTTTGTTGCGTGCGCTCTTCAGCCACGTGCTCTGTCTTGTTCGATGTGTACTTAGTCAGCTCTATTGTCTCCGCATCCCACCTTCGTCGCCAGTGTTAAGTCCTAAGCATGGGCGCAAGGAACGGAGACGAGACATCAAACGGTGACTTCAACTCTTTATACTTGGGCAGCAGCAGCTCTTTTATAGAGCTGGCTGCTGTCAAAACAACCAATGATTTGAGTTTACCGCTTTCACAAGCGTCCAATAAGATGGGCCCGTTTAACAGCCAATCAGACTGGCCAAAAATGACCAATCACGACTCGCTATTCGTGGGCCAATGAGAAGTGCAGGATTACAAGCCTGCTGTAAAGTAAAGCTGTTTAGGGTTGTATTGCTGCGTTGGCTTAGTCCATAACAGTGTGTGCTTATCTTGGGGGACTATTTGAGATTAATTGCAGCTGGGAATGAAAACAATTCCTAGTGTTGCAATAAAATAAGTCTTGTTTTAAAAATAAGAGTGTGAGTAATTACGGTTTAGGAAGTTTAGGTCAGAACAACTGTGAACTCTGGCCATGTCCTGCTGAGCGGGCCACAAGTATCACAATTTGCTCTTCAAGAGCAAAAAAAACCTGGTAGACTGTTCCAACTACTGACCAATCTGCCATTTATCACACACAATGAAAATTTTTGAGCAGATTTTCAATGAGATCCTCCATAATATCACTGAAAATCACTATCAACCAGTGAGGTTTTGTCAAAGGCTTGAGTACTTGTGTTCAGAAGTGGAATAACCATCTTAGCCAATTTTGTGCCTCAACTGAGTACTTCCACCATCCACGTCAGCGACAAAGATCTAGTGAAGAAAATCTCCTTCTGTTACTTAGAATCCCATGTGCAAAGTGACAGTGTCATTAATGAAATAGTGCAGGCAAGAATAAATGCAACATAGCTTGCAGTGGAAGGAAATTGCTGGAGTGCTCTGTCATACATTTATGCCAATTCACCTAAAATCAAAAGTGGATAAAATGGTAGTTCTCCCAGTAACAGGGTATGGCATTCAGGGCCGACCAACCACTAAAAATATAGATAGCTTTTTTCATGCCATGGAGATTTGCATGCTCTGTTGATCATAAGGTATCTCCATCTTGACTAGCAAAAGATGAACATTGCACCAATAACAGAAAAAAATGGGAGGAAAAGGCCTACAGTGGTTTGGCCATGTTCTACTAGCAGCATCCCATACCATCACTTGTACTCAGGGGTGGGATTCTAACAGTTCAGACTGGTTCACGTGAACCAGATGTTAAATTTACATCTGGTTCACCGAACCAGTAGTTGAACCAACCAACTGGCCCTGCCCACCCTACCCTGCCCCTCACAGAAGACTCCAAGCAGCGCATTTTGGATGTTGATATGTGCAGGGTCCAATTGGAGGCTCTGGGAGGGTGTAAAACAGCCAAACCGGAAGTTCTGGAAGTCCAGAAGTGGGCCTGTTTCTGGCTTCCAGAGGCTCTCCAGAGCCCAGGGAGGCCGTTTTCGCCCTCTCAGAGGCCCAAGGGAAGCCTCCAGACTCTGGGGAAGCCAAAAAAAGCGCTGAACCGGAAGTTCCGGAAGTCCAGAAACAGGCCTGTTTCTGGCTTCTGGAGGCCCCGTGGAGCCCCAGGGAAGGTGTTTTTTTTGCCCTCCTAGAAGCCTGAGGGAAGCCTCCAGACTCTGAGGAAGGTGAAACATGGCCCTCGCAGAAGTTCCAGTAGGCCATGCCCACCTAGCAACCAGGCAGAGAACTGGTTGCTGGGATTTTTGAATCCTACCCCTGCTTGTACTGCCTACCATTTTAACATGGATGGCAAATGCTCACACAGCAGACCAAATTAAAGGTAACAGGAAAAAGTCACATAGATGTGAAAATCATCCATCGAACCAGGTTTTCCTATATTTGGTCCTG
Organism: Hydrophis major; assembly: GCA_033807585.1. Classification (NCBI taxonomy): domain Eukaryota; kingdom Metazoa; phylum Chordata; class Lepidosauria; order Squamata; family Elapidae; genus Hydrophis; species Hydrophis major. Next base: position 142,408,508 of record CM066331.1, read on the forward strand.
CACCTGTGGAGAAAACACTGAGGATGAAGAATTTCTGTTGTCTAAATTTGCAAGTTTGACTGACCACTTTAGACTCCTCTGATATGACAAAGAGCCTTAGGCAGATGCTAAATTTGGGGAAGGGTGTCAGTCATTTCATTTTTTTTTAAATGATTCTTGGCTAGAAGCTGTTAGCTCTGGTGATTTGTTTTCAGTCTCTGAGGAACGACTAGAATTTCATGTCTTGTCACCGGTATATGCCTCCATTTATCAGACTTGTACGATATTAGCATACTCCGAAACCCTCGCAACCGATTGGTCCAGACAGGCAGAGACCTGATTGGTCGAAGGCTCGGCCGTGATTGGAGCACTAGGAATCTACTGCGATTGGCTGTGCCAATCACGGGAGATTCAAAGTGCTGCCATTGGCTGCCGAGCCGCGAGCCAGCCCTATATGAAGGGCTGCCACGGCTCACATTGTCAGACTATTCTCATTCCAAATAAAGAGCTGAAATCACTAGAATGGTCTCACGTCTCTGTTGAACCGATCCACCTCAGATCTAACACTGGCGACGAGGATGGGATCGTGAGACAAGGAGACCATCCAGCACGTGGCAAGGCAGCGCACAGCAGCAAGCAGAATGGCCAGAATCAACTCACCACCCACTCCCTTCAACCCTGCTACCGAGAACTGGGAATCCTATACTGATAGGTTCCAGATGTTCCTTGAGAGTAGCAATCTTAAAGATGCCAATGGCCACAAGAAATGAGCCGTGTTTCTCACACACACTGCGGGCCCGCAGTGTTTAAAATGGCCAAAGCCCTGGTCAAACCAGAGGACGTCAAGACGATGGAGTGGGGAGATCTCGAGCCCCTGCTGTGGAACCACTATGCCCCCATCGTGCCCATCCTCATCCAGTGGCACGAGTTCTACAGGTGGGATCAACACGAGGGTGAGGGGCTCGGCGACTTCATAGCGGCACTACGGGACCTGGGCAGTCTGTGCGAGTTCGCTAACCTGGATGAGGCACTGCAAGACCGCGTCGTCCTAGGACTCTGAGACCCCGTCCTCCAGAGCTGCATCATGGCAAAGGGGAACACCTACCTCGCCGATGCCCTCACCGAGGCCGCAACAGCTGAAGCGGCCAAGAAATCAGCGGCTCGGATGCGGCAATCGAGCATCATGCCATGACCAACGGCCAGAGAAACAACATCAACCCCCCAGAAGCCGACCATCGAGACACAACCATGCATCCCAGCGACATCGACTCCTTCTTGGAAACCGAGGACAAGGAGGAGGAAACCCACCGCCTCCAATCAGCCAAGGGGCCCCCGAGGTCGTAAGTTGAGGTTCCAGTGTGCCGGCTTTGGCAGCGATCATCCCTGGGCGGACTGCCGTTTTCTCGACACCATTTGCCGGCATTGCGAGAAACGGGGGCACATCGCCAAGGTATGCCGGAACAAAAGACACTACAGCCCGTGACGACGAGAAGGCAGCCCTCGATGGAGAGAGAACACCCCCACCAGAAACCACGATCGCCAGACGGAGAATCGATGGAGCCGAGAAGGTCGGAACAGGCAACTCCAGGAGACAAGACAAAGGGAGGAGACACACCAAACCATCGTCATTGGCCACTCCTCCACAAGCGACATCAGGAAGGTATACGTGATGGTAGGACTAGAAGACCAACCATGCGAAATAGAGGTGGATTCCAGGTCCTACCTCTCAATGGTCTCCTGGCACACACTCAAGCTGCCGCCATGAACTGGTGGACCAAACACTAACCCTCAAAGACTACCAGGGGAACCGAATCCCTGTCGTCAGCAGGGGCCATTTTAAGGTCACCTTCAAGGGCCACACAGAAGTGCTACCCCTGACAATTGTCGACTGAGATCGCCCGAGCCTGTTGGGACTCCAGTGGTTCGCACCCCTGGGCATCGAAGTAACCGGAATACATCACATTGGAGAGGCGGACTGGGAAGCGGCACTCATGAGGGACTTCCGGGAAGTCTTCGATGATAGCCTAGACAAGTACTGGGGGTCCCCTATCTCCTTTAACATAGACCCGAGTATCATGCCAATCCACCTTAAGCCCAGGCGAGTGCCGTTTGCGCTCAAGCCCAAGATCGATGAGCAGCTTGGCAAGCTCATCGCACAAGGGGTGCTGGAACCGATCGATCATGCCTGGTGAGAGACCCCAATTGTCACCCCCATCAAGCCAGATGGGTCAGTGAGAATTTGTGGTGACTACAAGGCCACTCTAAACCATGCGCTCTGACAAAGCGCATACCCCGTCCCAGTAGTCCAGCACTCCTGCACTCCTGCACCAGATCTTTGCAAAGCTTGACCTGGCACAAGCTTACCAGCAACTGCCAGTCGACGCCACAACAGCAGAAGCCCAAACCATCGTAACACACCGAGGGGCTTTCCGCTGCAACCGGCTCCAATTTGGAGTCAGTGTGGCACCTGGGATCTTCCAAAGCCTTATGGAAAGACTCCTCCAGGGAATTGAAGGGGTCGTGCCCTACTTTGACGATGTCTTGGTGGCTGCAAAAAATGAGAAACAACTAGAAGCCAGGTTGAGGGAGGTACTGCTGAAATTCAGAGACTCGGGACTTAAAGTCAAGAAAGGGAAGTGTCAACTACCGGCTGAAAGGGTCGAATTTCTAGGGTACCTCCTAGACAAAAAAAGGGATTCACCCCACAGAAAAGAAACTGAGAGCCATAAGGGAGGCACCGCGACCAAAAAACCAAACGGAACTACAGGCTTTCTTGGGACTGTTAAACTTTTACAATGTCTTCCTACCTCAAAAGGCGACCTTGGCGGAACCGCTGCATAGGCTGTTAGATAAAACAGCCACCTGGACCTGAGGGGCACGGGAGGAGAGTGCCTTCAACAACACAAAGAACCCGCTAACATCTGACGCGGTACTAATCCAGCACAATGAGACCCTGCCATTGACGGTAACTTGTGACGCGTCGCCATTCAGGATTGGCACAATCCTCAGCCACCAGCTACCAGATGGGAGGGAAGCACTCATTGCTTTCTCATCAAGGACACTTTCAAAGCCAGAGCGGGACTACAGCCAACTCGACAAAGAGGCCCTAGCAGTCGTCGCCGGCATCAAGAAATTTCACGAATACCTTTACAGTAGGACTTTTACAATCGTCACGGATCACAAACCGCTGCTAGGAATCCTGGCAGGAAACAGGGCCACACCTAACATTCTATCGCCAAGAATGACAAGGTGGTCCGAATTGCTAGCAGCATACAATTACCAGCTGATACACCGACCCGGCAAGGACATCGCCCATGCAGATGCCCTGAGCCAGTTACCCCTACCAGACCGGGAAGACGACCCGGCACCCACAACAGAGGTACTCCAAATAGAGACAATATCCAACCCACTCGTGACTGCGCCAGACATTGCCAGAGAAACAAATAAAGACAAACGGCTGGCGCGAGTCTTGAGCTGGGTGGGAAAAGGGTGGCCAGAAGGGGACATAGACGAACTATTCAGACCCTTCCGGAACAGACAAACTGAACTCTTTACCGAAAAGGGCTGCATACTTTGGGGGGACAGAGTGGTAATTCCGGAAAAATTTCAGGAAAAGGTATTGGGAATGTTGCATGAGGGGCACCCGGGGATGGTTAAGGTGAAAACTGGCCAGAAGCTACGCATGGTGGCCAGGAATGGATAAACAGATCGAAACCTAGGTTGCCAAAGGTAAACAATGCCAAGAATCCAGATCCAATCCTCCCACCGCCCCAACCCAAGAATGAGAAAAATCAAGAGGTCCGTGGGGCCAACCAAGGGACATATGTACCTTATCGCAGTAGATGCTTACTCCAACTGGTTGGAGGTAAGCACCATGAAGTCAACCACAACGGAAGCGGTAATAAGGAAACTGAGTAAACTTTTCGCTATGCACGGCCTGCCAGACGTAATAGTGTCGGACAACGGGCCCCAGTTCACCGTACTAGCATTTGAACAATTTCTGGCAGGCCAAGGGATACGCCATGCATTAACCGCACCAGCAAACCCGGCGGCGAACAGGCAGGCGGAACGCATGGTCCAATAGACCAAGAAAGTCATCCAGAAAATAGAAACAGCCAATATACAGGACAAAATCAATAAAATGCTCCTCATTTAACACATTACACCTAGCGCAACCACAAATAGAAGCCCGGCGGAACTAATGATGGGCAGGAAACTACGGTCAACACTAGACAGAATGCACCCAACATATAACCCAGACAAACCCCCAGGCTCCTTCAGCAAACACAGAAAATTTAGCGTAGGGGACCTAGTATACGCCAAAAATCTCACAGGAGAACCACTCTGGGTGCCAGCAACAATCACCCAGATAACTGGGCCCCTATCATACCGAGTGGAAACAAGCAATGGAAAAAACTGGAAACGGCACATAAACCAACTTAGGTCAAGAATAGCCATCACCACCAGCCAGACACCCAAACAAGAAACTAGAAGGGGGGGGAATCAGCAAGCGATAGAGAAAGAACCAAAGAGAACCAACTAACGCAAGCAGAACACCCCCCACCTAGAATAGACAAACTAATAAACCGATACTACTCACCTGTAGACGCAGGACCAATGGAACACGAAACCCCGGAATCTTCACCTGGAAGGAGCAGCCAAACCAACTCACCCAGCCAGGAAAAACCTGGCGGGAGCAGAAGCGGCAGCTCAACCAGCCCAGGTAGACCAGGAGGGAGCCACCAAGAAAGGCCCAGCTCAACGTTCCAGGCGGTTCCATCCCAAGGAACCGGAGCGACAGAGAAGGCATCCGAACCAGTCAACGACCACACCAGAACTGAACCGCGCAAGTCAAGTAGGCAGGTGCGAAGCCCCGCCTACCTACGTGACTACATCACTACGCACCGATGGATGAAACCAAGAGGGGAGGGGTGTACGATATTAGCATACTCCGAAACCCTCGCAACCGATTGGTCCAGACAGGCGGAGACCTGATTGGTCGAAGGCTCGGCCGTGATTGGAGCACTAGGAATCTACCGCGATTGGCTGTGCCGATCGCGGGAGATTCAAAGTGCTGCCATTGGCCGCCGAGCCGCGAGCCAGCCCTATATGAAGGGCTGCCGTGGCTCGCATTGTCAGACTATTCTCATTCCAAATAAAGAGCTGAAATCACTAGAATGGTCTTGCGTCTCTGTCGAACCGATCCACCTCAGATCTAACAAGACTCCTTTCTCAAAAATGTCAACTTGAACACGAGCCTTATATGTGTTACAAGAAAGAACATTTTCTACAACTAACTTTTCTGAAAGTTTCACTCATTCAAAATTTCTGGTCTCCTTCCACCCCAATTTATTCTGGCCTATTTTAAAACCTAAACCAGGAAAAACATTTCTGCATATGTAAAACATTAACTCGTGGGTGAAAATCCTAAGCTTACAGCCAGATTTGTAACTATGGCTCTAAAAGCAAGGCTTTTAATAACAAATAACAGATCAATGAGTTAGTCAATCAAAGTCTGTTATGTAACATTTATTTACTTGTTGAACTGTTTTATCCAATACCAAGTTCAGATTATACTTGTAATTTGCCTTTGGGGCCTTTTGTCTGTCAATAAAATTGATTGATTGACTCTTCCACAGTTTCCAGGCAGACCTTTAAAAGGGAAAGGTGCACAGTTCATTAAACTTCAGCAGTTTTGAGACGTCCTCATTGTCCTTTTGTCATCAGTCATGTCTTTTTTCCCTTTAAACAAAAGATTCTTAGCAGGGATAATAAATTTAACCAAAAAGAACCAAAGAACAGAAGTATAAGGTTCCAAAGATGTAATTGTTCTGACAATTTGAACTTAGTGGATTTTGGGAGGAATAGCTTTAATGTCAGCAGCTATTGCTACCCACTCCTTTTTCCTTACTCTGAGTAGGGAATCTTCTCCGACTCTTGGGCTTCTCTCAGTTGGAATTAGAACTGGAAGTTGCCTAGAGAAATATCCCAGGGCACAGATGTGTAATAAACAGCCGGTTAATTGCAACACCTAGGAAGACCATTAAGAAAGAATTTCTGTGACTGCCATTAAAAAAAAAAGTTTGATTTGCAGTGATTTCTTCTACTTTCTCTTACCAGTGCAGCGCAATAGCCCTAGAGGCCTTCTACTTTAGATAGGAGGAAGAATCTCTATCTGTCCCTTGTTAGTGTAGTGAACTAATCTAGTTTCAGGCTTCTTACCCAAAGTAAACCTCATCTCCACCTTTTTTGGGGAGGTGAGCATCATCTGTCATAAAACATTGGCTTATTTGCTAAGGCTGCCACAATGGATGTTGTAGATTACAAGATACCCATATTCCAAAATGCAAAGAGTGATGCGGTGGCCTAGAGGTGGAGCTCTCATCTCACAATCAGGAGGCTGTGAGTTCTATCCTAGGTAGAGGCAGATATTTCTCTCACTGGGCAGAGAAATATATCTGCCCAGACTGAGAATATATCTGTGGAACAAAACTCCTGATTGGTGACAGGAAGGGCATCCGGCCAGTAAACACTCAGCTTCATTCAGTTGCCCAGACAAGGAATTATGGGGTCATTAAAAGGAAATGAATATACCAAAACACAAAGTGGTGAGTTATGGCTATACAGAGTTCTTGGCAACAACACAGGCGTGTTTTCCCGAACCTTCTCTCCTGTTTGAGTTTGGGGTTCCATCTCTCAGTGGCGGGTTTTTTTTCTCCATATAGGCAGAGTTCTAGTTGCTCTCACTCCCATTTTGATCTTCCCAGCAAGGGTACCCATACTGGGAGCAAAATTACTCCAGAGTTTCTCATGGGAACTATATACATTGAAGCTTCCCATCCTGTCACATCACTAATCCCTTGGGGGAATTACTCTGCAGGGAAGAATAAGTCTAGAGACAGTTGCTATCAAAGAGTTAAAGAAGAACAGATCAATCAATCCATGACTATTCATCTACACTAAAAAAAAATCCACATATATGACTATGAAAAAGTAGATCGTAGTCCAGGAAATGATTGCGCCTAGCAGTCCTGAAGAACTAAGACAAGTGACTATAGTGGATGGATTCAATCAATGAGATTACTGGAATGTCCTTGGAAAACATAATTACTGCAAAAGATAAATGCAGATAAGAAGTATTTATATATACAGTCACTAGCAGTCAAATCTAAGTCACGAGCTTCTAAAACTGCTTTGCCATTACCTCTATTCCCACATCATTTCTAGGGTCCTCTCCCCACAGAATATTCCCAATTCATTTTTCACTTTTTTTCTGGACAGCTGGACATATTTATAAAGGATGACACTGGGTGGCATTCACTCACTATTTTTATTTTGTAAAAATCCCTAGGGGACCAATGTTGAATCCAAGCATATTCTTGGCTGATGCCTGTTTGCAATGTTTTAACTACTTTTTAAACATTGTTTTATTACGAAATATTTTTTTAAAAAAACATGGTTAATCTGTAGGCCTGGTAGATAACATGCAAGAAATCTGCAGGCAGACACGGGAGGAATGCAGTGCATCACGTAGACAAGGGGTGCCTTCCAGAGACAACAGTTGAAAAATCTAAGGACACAAACATGGGAATGGAATGCAAAATGTCCAGCCAAAGAGGTGCCAGAATGTGGAACTGTTACCAAAATACCTAATTTGAATCTTATTGGATACCACCAAGATGACCAAAGAGGGGAGGACCCGGGAGAAGGAAAAATTACTGGGTTTACGCAGAAAATCTTCAGATCCGGCTTTGCTTCACTGTAACCACTTGGCTTCAGTGAATGGAGTCAAGGGTCTTTCTTTCCTGGATGTCCAGGCTGGGAAAAGTATGACATACTTGAGCAATGGATGGAAACTAATCAAGGGGAAAAGCAACCTAGAACGTCTCCTGACAGTGAAAAATCAGTGGAACAACTTGTCTTCAGAAGTTGTGGGGGCTCCATCACTGGAGGCTTTTAAGAAGAGGCTGGACAGCCACTTGCCTGCAATGCTATAGGGCAGGGGTCTCCAACCTTGGCTCCTGGAAGCCTGGCGGACTTCAACTCCCAGAGTAGCCGTGGAATTCTGGGAGTTGAAGTCCGCCAGGCTTCCAGGAGCCAAGGTTGGAGACCCCTGCTATAGGGTCTCCTGCTTGAGCAGGGGCTAGAGTAGATGACCTCCAAGGCCCCTTCCTACTCTGTTATTCTGTTCTGTATTTGGACATGCAAGCACTATTGATCATGACCAGAAATATCAAAGAATCTTATTAGATATAAGATTCTTCCAGTCATCCCTTCCTGAAAATCTTTATTTCTCACACATACCACATCTTTATACTCTGCACTTAAATAGCTCTACATTCAACTCTGCAGAGATTCAGAAGTTTTTGAGGGTTCTTATTATATTGACACACCATATTCTGAATGCACTAATACCTAAAATGGCAGCTACGCAAATTTCACAGCCAATCAAGAATCTGGACTTCCTCTTTACACAGAAGGAATCATTTCACTCATTCTTTCACACAATTTGTGTAAAGCACAAATATAACACTCTGCAGAGATTTCTGGGGAGCCAAGCTTATTTTGTACTGAAAAAAGCAGAGAATTACGTTAAAAATATACACCAGAGGAAACGATTTCTTTGAAAGACTGTAACTGCAATTAAAAGAGAATTTTAGACCAACACTATTAACAATTCTTTCTCAAATAATTCTTTTCTTACAAAATTCACCATTTTGAAATGTTGCATTTTGGTCTTTACAGTGGATGGAATCAAACATTTGACACCTTTCCAGAAAAGAATGGAGGGTTTTAAGGAATAAAGAGGAATTATAAATGCTCTATGTCGCTTCAGTCACACAACTCTGAGCAGCTTATTGCATGGGGGCAGGCCTAGTCAGGGATGGTATTTGCCGATTCTCCAAACTACTCAAAATTTCCGCTACCGGTTCTCCAGAACTGGTCAGAATCTGCTGAATACCACCTCTGAACTGGACTTTCTATTTTTCCTTGAAGACATTTCATTTTCATTCAAGAAGCTTCTTCAGTTCTGTCTTTTAAGCCGAAAGGATAGAACTGAAGAAGCTTCTTGGATGAAAAGCCAAAGCACCTTTGGGACACCAACACTCAAGATCCAAACCAGGGCAAAGCCATTCAGCTGACCAACAAGCGTCCTCATTGCATCAGCAAGCTTCAACCAAACCTGGAACTCAAGACAGCCTACAAAGTTAGCTATGACCCTTGCATAGCCCCATGATAGTCTGACAACAGCCAATAAAATACATTTCTTGCACAGGAAGAGGAAGCTCAAGGGCAGGCCCACGAGAGAGTATAAATAGCCCCCTCTCTGTCTTCCATGTGTTCAGCTGCCCAGAACTTCAAACCATATGGTCCTGTTGATCAATATACCATCTTTCCAATGAGCCTCCATGTTTCCAGTGTCTTTCTCCCCACTTGGAACTGAACCCAGATGGATAGTTCTTCCAACATATCTATATCTATTTATCTATCTATCATCTACCTATCATCCATCTATCTATCTATCTATCTATCTATCTATCTATCTATCTATCTATCTATCTATCTATTTATCATCTATCTATTTACAGAAATGAACCTTGTCTTTCATAGTTTCTGTTCTAAGCAGAATCTGCATTTTCAGATATCTTCCATTTCTAGAACTGGAGGTAGAGAGGTTCATTAGATTTGGCAGGGTTTCTTTGCAGAACTGTCTTGCCCAGCTCCCCATTCAACTGGAATAACTGGAAATGTAAATCTTCATATGTTTGCTGATGCTGATCCTCTGCTTCTCCTTTAGATGAAAAATAATCCAGGAAAGGTCTACGGTAGATGGCTCTTTTTAAGAGATGATCACAGATGGCCCAGCAGGTTAGAGAATTCTGGGACCTGAAGTTCTGGAGATCATCTAGATCCAGAGGGAAGCTCAGCCATTGCATCAGAAAGTTAACAATTTCCTATGTTCTAAGAGCAAATCAAGGAAGCAGCTTTAAAAAAAAAAAAACTACTACATGTAAGAACAGGCAGATAATTAAACTCTGTCCTACATATTATTAGTGTTAGATATTACAAAATGTTGATGTTTTAGGTTGTGGTGTTTTGGGATTTTCATTTTTAAGGGCTAGGGATATAGAAAATTTACAACTGTTTATATTCACAAGTCTTCCTTTAACATTCAGTCTCTTTAAACAACTGATTTACATAGCTTTAAGCATCTAAGAAACTCTTCTTTAAGAAACTAATTGGTTCACTCTTTGTAATGTACATTTCCCTCCTGTAATCTCTTTGGGCAACTCTTAGAAACCCACATTCTTTTGAGATGCATATTTCATTCCCCAATGAGGTTTATTTTTTGACAAACAGATACAAATGGAATCATTCTGTACTGGTGTCTATAATACAACAGGCCCTGCTTTGGCAACAATTTTTAGCACAAAAAGAAATCCTTCAGAGATTTCTTTTACATCTCTAGCTTTATAGTTAATCCTGAAAAAATTGATGTCATCCCAGGATCCTATCAAGAAAAAGAAAGGACAAGTTTCTTCGAACAGTCTTCTAAACTTAATAGTCACCAGCATATTTTTATTCCATGTTTCTTCTAAAAAACCTCTACAAATAAAATTTTACTTTTTGGCCAGAAACCTATCAATACTAAACAGCTCACAATAATTTTCTTCACTTGTCAGATCCAACTTCTGAAGTCACAGATTCTAGCATGCAATTCTTGGTTTTCACCCAGTTTTCTCAATTATGGATTGTTGGTAAAGTTTACAGGAATAGAAATCCAACCATTTGGTAGATACCTAATAAACAAGTCAACTTAATGTGACATGAGTACTTCACATTATGTAGCATAATCATACCTAGGTTCAATAATATATAAGGTCACTTTTATATTTTTCTTTCAGAAGACTAAGTTGAAACAAATAGTTCAATGAATTAATGCTAAAAAAAGTTCCCAACATATTTAGAAGTTGTGACCGAACTACAAAAATCCACCTGAAACATAAATATACAAGGATAGTGCCACAAAATGAAATTACTTTTATTGTTCTTTATTGACTGCGAATTGACCATGAAGCTGAACTGCTCTCTGCAGTATATTCAATTTTCTCCTGGAAAGTTCTTTAAATCAAATTTAAAATGTTTGAGGATTTCTCAGGAGAATAAATAAAAAAAATTATTGGCTGGGAAATGTCCAATCAACAGTAATCAAATCTGGCAGATCAAACAAAGATGCTTAGAAAATACTAAATGTGCCTGGCCTTTTCACTTCTGTAATGCCTTCAGGTATTTTGGGGTGGAAATAGTTTTTCTTAGGTTGTCAAATAAGCAAGTAATGTTTCTCCTTTCTAGCTTGAAGGCCTTAATCCTGATTCTGAATCAAATTCACCTATCACATATATAGCTTCTGTTTCTGCATCTTGCACATTCTCTGGCTGTGCATGAATCAAAAATATATATGAGTTACAGTATATCCCAATTTCTCCACATACCAAAAGGACTTCTGACTCAGAGTACACAGTTCTCAAAATAGATTGTGTGAAGGTTAGATAGCATGAAATTTGGGTTGCCATCATGAAAACTGCTACACAAGGAGGTTCGTGTTCAATCTGGAATTCACATATTTGAGTGATAGCAATTTCAAAATATACTTTTAAGAATCAGAAAGCATCAATAGTGACCTAGGAATGCCTAACACACCAAATGTCACAAAGAAGCTATCCTCAGCATTTTTAATACTTTCTTCAGAATATGAACTTATTCAGCAGCAGCTGTCATTATGAAGTACATGTTGGTTTCAACTAGCATATTCTTCCAGCATAGAATCGTGTTTTTATAGACTTTATAAATAATCAACGATTATTTTTAGTACATTTCTGTCAGTACTGATTCCTGGTTGACTGTCTGGAGAAATCCCTGCAGTTTTCTTAACAGCTTTTTCAGAAGTGGTTTGCTATTGCCTCTTTCCTGGGGCTGATACAGAATGACTGACCCAAGGTCACTCAGTTGGCTTAATAATTAAGACAGAACTAGAACTCACAGTCTCCCAGTTTCTAACCTGGTGAAAAACCACTGTCAGCAAAATATATAGAATTTATTTTTGATCCCAAAACTGCCGGAGGTCTTTGTGCGACTTACAAAAATGTAATGTACCCTTCATTTCTACTGTCTAAGTATGTAGGTATGTATGCAGAAGTATTCAGCAGGTTCTGACCAGTTCTGGAGAACCGGTAGTGGCAATTTTGAATAGTTTGGAGAACCGGCAAATACCACCTCTGACTGGCCCCGCATCTATTCTCTGCCTGCTAAGTCCCAGCTGATCAGCTGGGTCTTCTTTGGTTGCCCTGCACAGAAGAACGGAGCTGGAAAGCAGGTTAGTGGGGTGGGGAGGGAATGTGGGGATTTTGCAGTATCCTTCCCCTGCCATTCCCACCAAGCCACGCCCACAGGGGAGTAAAAAAAATTGAATCCCACCATATATATGTATGTATGTATGTATGTATGTATGTATGATTTATTTATTTATTCATTCATTCATTCATTCCTTTTTTTATAATTAATTCAAGATGGTGAACATACCTGATGCTTCCTCCTCCTCCTATTTCCCCACGACAACCAACCCTGTGAGGTGGGTTGAGCTGAGAGAAAGTGATTGGCCCAAAGTCTCCCAGTCGACTTTCATGATTAAAATGGAACCATAACTCTTAATCCTTATAATGTGCTTCGGTATTTTTTCCTCAAGATGTGAGAAATTCAAGTAAGATAACACTTCGTCTTTTTTTAAAAAACCATACAGTGCTGTTATTGGAAGCTTAATTTATCATTTTTGATATCATTTATCATCAGATAAAGATTGAGCACAATAAAGACATTGAGTCCAACTTTCAAAAACTAGACAAGTTCACTATTTCAGCATGAATATGTTCATCAAGTCAAATCTGCATATTAGAAAGAAAAATAGATAAACATCTGCCTCACAGCTATTGGAAGAGTAAAGAATAAACAGTACTGCATGTTTTTTTTTTAAATGATGAAGAGTTATCTTTCTTGAATTTCTCACATCTTGAGGAAAAACCAAAGCACATAATAGAGTTTAAGAGTTCTGGTCCCATTTTAAGCATGTCAGTCAACTGGGCCAGTCACTCTCCCTCAGCTCAACCCACCTCACAGGGTTGCTGTTGTGGGAAAATAGGAGGGGGGGGACTTCAGGTATGTTTACCATTTTGAGTCATTTATATAAAAATAGGAATAAAATAACTGATACAATGATGAAATGTTTATTTTGCCACAGAAAACATGACAGTCTCTAGATCATTTTAGGTTGCTTTTTCAATTGGCTTCTCCAAAGTGTCCTTTTCTTTAAGGTAACTGGACTGTTTTTTCCTTGGGGAAAATGTTTCATTCTCATCCAAAAAGCTTTGCCAGATGAGAAATGAAAGATTTTCCCCCAAAAAACAAAACAAAAAAACCAGTCGAGTTGCCTTTTTTGAAACAACTATGACTTGTTTATTTTCATTATTATTATCTTTTATTCATTAACCATGAAACTCAGTCAACTGAACATTCAAAAACGCATCACAAATACCATTGACTGGTGCTAATGGATTATTATTATTACTATTATTATTATTGTTTATTATTTGTGATTAAGTTGACTTGTTCCATGCATTCTCTGTCACATATTTCAGCAGGATTAGTTTCAGTTTTCTCCAAATTTATCAATGGTCTCCGATTGCTTGATTCCTTGGGAATATTTAGTTTCCCATCTCTCAGTAACCTAGAGGTTTTTAAGAAAGTAAAACTAGCAAAAACTAGGTTTTTTTAAAGACAAGATTGGACAGCCCTTTGTCTGAAATGGTATAGGGTTTCCTGTTTGATCAAGGAGTTGTATTAGAAGATCTCCACGATCCCTTTCAACTCTCTTATTATCTGTCCTGAATAGGCTTGAAGCCAATGGCTTTGAATAGGCACGTTCAAAGCTTGAAGTGTGGAATAGCTGCCTTGAAACAGCTTGGTATTCCTGGATAGTTCAAAAGAATGTGCAATAATTACATGCGTTATATTTTACGTGCTGCAGACTACTTCTGCTGACTGCTGACTGCCTGCAATTTGGCAGTTTGATTCTCACTGGCTCAAGGTTAACTCAGCCTTCCATTTAGGGGTGGGATCTGACTGGTGTAACTACCAGTTCAGTGATTTTGCGATTTGCGATCTGCGCGCACGTGTGGAACATCATCAGCTATGCTGCCTGAACAGCTGAGCAGAGCTGTGCACAGGTGCACAGCATTTGAAAAAGCACTATTTTCCTGCTTTTTCAACCGCAGCTGTGCTACGCAGAGTAGCAGAGGTTGAAAAAGCAGGAAATAAAGGTCAGGTAAGAGCCCGGGTGGGCTGATGGGTCAACACAGCAGCAGACATAGAACCGGTTCTATGTCTGCTGCTTTTCAGAGCTACCGGTTCTACAGAGCTGGACAGAACTGGTAGAATCCCACCCCTGCTTCCATCTTTCCAAGGTTGGAAAATGAGGACCCAGATTGTTGGGGGCAATATGCTGACTCTGTAAACCACTTAGAGAGGGCTGCAAAATATATAAGTCTAAGTGCTATTGCTATTAGAAGACACTAGTTTTCTTTTTCTAGCCACATATCCTTCTTGAATTACCAATACATCATTTAATCAAAACCATTTAGAATTCCTTATTTCAACAATCTAAGTTTCTATTATACAAAAACTTAAAATCTAAGAGTTAGCATACTGTTGTTGCAATATATTGCTGGAATCATCTAGTCCTATCAGTTTCCATGCACTATAGGGTAACACATTCTGTTACATTATTTTATTACTTTTATGGCTGTTGAGGAGCTCAGAAAGATCAACTGTGAAAAGGGGACGATGGCATTTTTCAGGTAACAAGACTAAATCATCAGCATATGTCAAGAAGACAATTTGATCCCTGCCAAAGTCAAACCCCCCTGTCTGGCATTGATTTATGAATAATATCACTGATAACTAGGGAGAGCTAACCCTTGGTGTTAAGAAATTCTCATTCTGAATGAGCACACTCTGAAAGGTTGAATTATATGATCTATTATCAGGAATGCTTATATTGCTGCCCCTTATTTTTCAATATCTATCCCATTCATGCAAAAAGCTCACTTTTCTAAAATTTTGTTTTGAAATCTAATTTAATTTTGGACATCAAGCATCAGAGGGCCTTTCATAGAGAGAATCTATTAATACGTCTTGTAAACTCAATTATCTCACTGTTTTCCACCAAGGGAGAAGTGGAGAACGGAACAGAAAAATCTATTGGCACAATCAATCAATCGGCAGGAGCTGAGTGTCTCTTGTGTTGATTCAGTCAGCCAAGAACAGCTATTGAACCCACTCTGGGTTTTTCTGCCCCTCTACTTGAGAGGAATTCAATTGATGGGTGGCCTAGTATCAAAAGGTACGTGAGGCTTGTACATGAGTACAAACAAATTATGCAGAGGTGTCTGCTGGACTCCTGAAACTTTAAATCACATCCTGCCAGCACACACGATGCAAGATATGATCCACCATTAGAGTAACTATTATGCAATGACAGTAAACAGACTTGGGTTGACTCTATTGCACCCTATTACTCGAGAAGCCTAACTAGTTTTGGAGCCTTGACATCTCTGTAGTCCGTGGATACAGGTTGGAAGAAACCTTGAACTTAAAAAGTACTAAGTATAGGTTGCTGGAGCAATGACATTTTTTAAAGTGGTCTGCAATGTCAACCTCATTTTGAGAAAACTCTGTCTTACACTTAGGCAAGAAAAACCAAAAGTGCACATATAGACTGGGTGATACCAGGCTTAATAGCAGTAACTGTGCGAGGGATTTTGGTATCTTAGTGGACAACCAATTAAATATGAGCCCACCATGTGCAGTGGCAGCCAAAACAGTCAATGCAATCATAAATTGGATTAACAGAGAGATGCAATAAAGATCGAAGTACTCTATAAAGCCTTCGTAAGACCACCCTAGAATACTGCATTTAGTCACCACATGATAAAAAAGATGTTGAGACTCTAGAAAAAGTGCAGAGAAGAACAACCAAGATGATTAGGGGACTGGAGGCTGAAAGATATGAAGAATGGTGACAGGAACTGGGCATGTCTAATCTAGAGAACAGAAGGACCAGGGAAGACATGATAGCAGTCTTCCAATATTTGTGGGGCTGCCATAGAGAGGAAAGGGTCAAGCTATTTTCTAAAGCACCTGAAGGCCAGATAAGGAATAATGGATGGAAACTGAACAAGGAGAGATTCAACCTGGAAATAAGGAGAAATTTTCTGACAGTGAGTGCAATCAACCAATGGAACAGCTTGCCCACAGAAGTTGTGGGAGCTTCATCACTGGAAGCTTCCAAGATGAGATTGGACTGCCATCTGTCAGCAATTGTGTAGGATCTCCTGCTTGGGCAGAAGGTTGGACTAGATAACCTACAAGATCCCTTCCAACTCTGTTAATCTGTAATCTGTAAACACCAACTTGTCACTGTCTGCACTTGAGGCATATATTTTTGATTCACCAGGTTGTGGGCTTCGTGTGAAGGATCTTAGCTACCAGAACTTTATGGACCCTTATCTACTTGCCATCAAGAGCTAACTATAACCTAAAACACTAAATTTGACAACCACTCCACTTACTAGAAAGATGTTATCTATGAATAACATCATTTAGATGAGAATTACTCTTGCAGGACCTTCAAGTAGTGAATTTTTGCCTTAGAAGATTGAAGGGCAAGCATCTAAATGTACACCACCTCTTATTTCTTTTTTCAGGTTTCCTTGTGTTTGTTTATGTTTTAAGTTTTCTAATAATAAATGTTTACTAAGAGTAAAGCTGAGTTTGAAGACTCAAACAGATGCAAGCAATCTCATGTAATGAAAGCCTTCACGTTTTAAAAGAAAAGTTTTCTCCGATTAAATAAAAAGAGAAAACTCTTTCCCTGACATTTAGCTTTCTAAATAGCAAACTACAATGAATGTTGTAGTATGTCTTGGTTTAATCAGATGTCGGCCTTTAATTCTACTCTCAGAACAGCTAAAAAATATTTCAACAGCTTGCCAAATTGAATTTAATGTCTCAACATGGCCTTGGAGAAACCTCTTTTAGCATTACAGAATGACTTTACTGTTTAAGCTATTCATTCGTCAAACTTTAAATTTCCTTTTTTTGCATCAAAAAGTTCTCGAAGAAATGAAGTCCCCACCCGCAAAACCATTATTTGCCTGCATATAGATTAGAAGCAATCAATTGCACAAAACAACATCAAGTTCATTTGAAAGGAAATGGATTAAATGGTTGAGATTTCTCAAAGCAACCGATTTATAGTTCATCCCTTTGCAATTTTCTTTCAAACAAAGGGGCATTTGCTTCTGCCTGATAGTGTTGTTCTTCCTGGAACGCAAGCACTCGTAAAGTTCTTTGTTGAGGAAATGTTAAGTTCTCTTGAGGAAATGCAATATGTCTTCTAAAAGTCTAATCATAACAGTAATGAATACAGAAAATAACTTTCTTATAATTTCTCCTGTTATAAATTTTGCTTGGTAAAAATTCTGTCTTTTTTTCAGCTACATTGTCCACCTAATTAAATTACTTTGGAGAGCTACTGCCATCAAGTGATTCTGTGTGATAGTGCACTCATGTTGCACAAGTTCTATCTTTAAGTATTCTTGGAATACAGGAATCTGTTTCTTACTGCCAATAAATGGTATGTTATTATTTAGATATACAAAAGATGGAGGGTTGCCAATCAACTGCTGGAAAATTCCCACAAAGTTCTTGTTTCTCAAAAGGAAAATGTCTTCGCAAAAAATGATTCTGGGACCCTAGAAGGAAAAGAGCAACAAAGATGACTAGGAGACAGGTGGCTAAACTGTTTGTTGAACAGGTAAGAGAACTGGCTATGTCTAGTCTAAGGAGGGGAAGAGATGCGAGATCTGATAGTAGTCTTCCAATGCTTGAAGGGCTGTTACAAAGAAGGGGTCGATTTATTCCACAAAGCACCTGAGGTTAGGATAGGAACCAGTGGATGGAAGCTTGTTAAAAGAGAGATCCAATCTAAAACTAAGGAGAAATTTTCTGACAAGGAGGACAGTGAACCAATGAAAAAGCTTGCCTTCCAGAATTGTGGGATGCTCCGTTGCTGAAGGTTTTCAAAAATAGATTGGACACCCATTTGTCTGAGATGCTATAAGGTTGGAGTAGAAGATCTCCAAGACCCCTTCCAGCCCGATTCATGCTGAAACTAGTAATTGATATTATATTCCGAGACTAACAATTACATCACAAATGAGAAAATATTTGCTGGGTATGCATAATTCCAGTGCAGTGAGTCTAATGTCATTGAAGCCCAACAACAAGAGATAATTGGGATTAATATTATTGCTACAGTATATTACTAACATCTTCTACAAAAAGTAGTATCGCCAAAAGTTCCTTTGTCATACAATAACCAGTCTAATTGTTTCTATATAAAGCGAATCCCAAATTGATTCGTTTAATTTGGTATAAATAATTAATATGAATAAAATCAATAAAATATAGCCATTATCATGATATTGAATTTGTACATAAATGCGAAATAATGAATTATTGCAGTAATATCGTAACACATTTAATTTACTTAATTTCCAACACAAATGCTTCTGTGTCTGATTCATAGTCAGTGGTGGTGTTCTGTAATTTGGTACCTATGCATATGTTAGAAATACAATCTGTTCACCAGTGCTGGAAATATAGTCCTGACAAACATGAAAAGCATTGAGTTGGATAAATCAGAACTACGGCTTTCATCAATAACACAGAACGTTTCAACAGGAGGGGTTTTTTTACATTTCTGTAATGGAGTTTGCATCAATTGGTTAAGTCCATTAATTGCATTCCTTGTAGTTGCATTTCAGCTGCCAAAAGGCCACTAGAAAAAAAAATCTGATTTTGAAAAACAGCTGATTTGGGGTCCCCGATGTGAAAATTTATGATGCCGATAGTAGGAGATCAGGCTGACAAGGTGGGGAAAAATAAAAACCAGGAGGATGGATTGAGATTCAGAGTAGAAGTTTATGCTTAGAATCAGTTCTGGAGTCTCTTTTCAAAAATTGACACTTCGGAAGGAAAATTCCCTGAGGTGATATTCAGCAGGTTCTGACTAGTTCTGGAGAACTGGTAGCAGAAATTTTGAGTAGTTCGGAGAACCGGTAGTGGAAATTTTCAGTCGTTCAGAGAACTGGCAAATACCACCTCTGACTGGCCCTGCCCCAATCTATTCTCTGCCTCCTTAGTCCCAGCTGATTGGCAGGGTGTTCTTTTGTTGCCCAGCACAGGAGAACAGAACTGGAAAGCAGGTTAGTGGGGTGGGGAGGGAGTGGGATTTTGCAGTAACCTTCCCCTGCCATCAAGCCACGCCACCAAACCACGCCCACAGAACTGGTAGTAAAAAAAAATTGAATCCCACCACTGAAAATTCCTGTTGCCGGTGGTAGATGCACAGTGCAGGTGGATAAAAATCATTTTGACTCCAATTCAGAAATTAAGAATGGGGTAAGATATGGGTTGGAAAATTATTTTGGAAATGAATCTGGAGTCTCTTTTCCAAAATCAACTGATTTTGGTATTCTCGAATGAACATTACTGATACCACCAGTAGATGAAAGAGGCAGGGCTGAAAAATTGTTCAAGTTGAATAGAAAAATGGAGTATCTCAATTTGGAGTAAAATTTTATGCTTTGAACCTGATCTGGCTTATCTCTTTTGAGAACTGCCAATTTTGTGTCCATTGAACTAAAATTCCTGATGCTGGAAGTTTGAGCAATGGGCAGTGGAATTTTATGCTTAGATGAAGTTCTGGCTTGATTTTTCAAGAACAGCAAATTTTGAGTCCCTGTAAAAAAAATTCCAGTAGGTTCTTGGGGTAGGGGTGGGTTTAAAAAATGTTTCAACCTGAATTTTTTTTAACTACCAATTCTGTGGGCGTGGCTTGGTGGCGTGGCTTGATGGCAGGGGAAGGCTACTGCAAAATCCCCTATTCCCTCCCCACCCCACTATCCTGCTTTCCAGCTCTGTTCTCCTGTGCTGGGCAACAAAAGAAGACCCAGCCAATCAGCTGGGACTAGGGAGGCAGAAATGGTGGGTGAGGTTAGATTTGGGGTGGAATTATAGCACCCGTTCTGTACTTTCCTTTGGGGAACATCCAGTTTGTGTTCACCAGGAGGAAAATTCCTGGCGCCAGTCGTAGGCATGCAAGGCAAGGGTGTATGTAAAATATTTCAATCCAAGTGCAAAAATGGAGGTTGGGATAAAATTCGGGGTGGTATTTTATGCTTCAAACCAGTTCTGTTTTCTTTTTCCAGAAATTGCTAATCTTGAGTACCCTGGAGGCAAATTTCTTATTCTGCTGGTGACCTCTGGCAAAAGAAATGATGGACTTGACCACTTCTCTTGGCGCATGAAGGCTATAGAGCTGTGATGGCAAACCTATGGTATGCATGCCACAGGTGGCAGGTAGAGCCATTTGTGCCGGAACGCGAGCTACAGGCAAACTTATCTCACTGCGCATGCGCGTGCCTCACAGCTGATTTTCGGCTGGTTTGAGGCCTTTTTCAGCTCCCAGCTTGAGGAAGGCTTCTGCAGGCTTTGCAGGTCAAAAATTAAGCCTGTTTCATCACTTCGTTTTTCTGGAAATACTGGAAGTGACAAAACGAGCCTAGCAGAAACCTTCCTCAAGCCTCCGGGAGGCCGAAAAAGGCCTCAAACCAGCTGAAAATCAGCTGTGAGGTGCAGTGCAGGTAAGGGGGCGTGGGTGGGTGTGGATTGTGTGTGCATGCGTAGGGGGCGTGGGGAGCATGCATTGCCTTCTGGGTGCTGGCACGCAAACATGAGCATGCAAAGCACACCCAATTTTTGGCACAGGAGCCCAAAAAGGTTAGCCACCACTGCTATAGAGTTTCGCACATGAACAACCAGGCTTCAGGTGAACCTGGTAATACTGAGTGGATCTGGATTTGGGGGTCTTCTGGTTCTGGTATTTTACCATCTTCGGCATTGGATGGTACGGCACTGCCCCAGACAGACTTGTTGTGAAATTTGGGGGCTCCTTCTAGTCTGCTTGAGAATCAGGTGGCAGCCTTTTCACAGCTTTGTGTTGTGCGCCTTGCTGGACCATAAGGCTATACTCACAGTCTCTCGTCCTCTGCTCACATCCGGAATGAATTACTGTAGCAGGTTCAACATGGGACTGCCCTTAAAGAGTATCTTCAGCTGATGCAGAATGCATCTGTGCTGATAGTTATTTTACCTTTTTTGTGCACTGCGTGAGTTCCCAATTTGCTTCCGTGTGTAATTCAAGATGCTCGCTTTGACTTTTAAAGCGGGGGGACCATTTTGAGGGGCCACCTCTTCCCAATTACATCTGCCCATCCATCCACCAGGTCAGTAGAAGGCAATGTACTCTAAGATCCCGCCCTCTAAGGAGATTCATCTCAGAGAAACCAAGTGGTGCATCTTTTCTGCTGTGGCCCCCACCCTGTGGCCCATTATTCCCCGAGGTAAGGTGAGCCCCCATCCCATTAGCCTTCCAGATGGCCCTTAAAACTTTTTTTTTTTTAACCAGCATTGGGATCCCAGGAACAACTTACAAGGTGATAGTATGAGATTAAGTGATATTTATTCTCCCACTTTCTTAGGTTCTATTTTATATGTTTACATTATGTGCTTGATTTATTTGTTTTTGATTGTCAGGGAGTTTTTAACTGTTGCTGTGTTAAATGCTGCCCAGAGCTATTTGAGATGGGTGGCTATATGAATATATTAAACAAATAAATTCCCATGAAGAAAAGCAACCAAGAGCAGAAAGCATTTTTAGGGTTTATTTAAATAAAAGTTATAATTTATACCAAGATACCCTATTTCTCTCCCCCCCCACTTTTATTTTTTTTAAACGAAGAAAGTTCTCTTAAAAAATGTACAGGGCAAATTGTTTCAGTTCAGTTTTTCATACAGTACAACTCTGTCTGAACAAAAGTTACACTGCTAATGTATTATTTACAACTTCAAAATATAGACATAAAAAGTATTTCACATCCATTCTTTTTAATGATTAGTAGCAGAAAAAAATATATCTGCCCAAATGTACATAATTAGTTATAAACTACCAGATTTGCTTTTGCAGGTCAAACACTCTCATACTTCTACAATATCCCCACTCGGTTTATACAGCATATCCACTGACTTTGCAAGAGTTTTGCATTATGGTGCTACATGATTTGCCTAGAGTCAAATCCTGCAAAATTAATATGTTAATGTAATAAAATTTCTGATTCTAGCAGTTTAGGGAGGGAACATAAGTTGTGATCTGTTTTCATATCCTTTTATGATGACAAAAGGTCTCCAACATGACCACTATGTTTCTAGGAAAAGATCTTATTTAACTAAATTTTAAAAAATCATCATGAGCCACAGGAGATATTACGATATATGTATCAGCACAACAAATTTATAAAATGATTTTTTTTAAATGCTACTGTAAGATAATACTTTGTATTAGTAGCACTAATGGAGCTACATTCAGTAAGTAGATAATGAAAATCCCATAGAAAAAGATGAATTTAAATCAAACCTAAGAGTGATTGCCCGAGTACAGAATAGATTGACATAGATTGACAATAGATTCAGCATTCCAGGATATAAGGACGAAAAAAAAGCACTGAGATGATCCAGCACACCAAAAATTATTTTTAGGGCATGAGATCAATTATCCCATATCACAAAGAACAGAAGTTAATTATGCATAAGTTCTTTCAGTACAAAAATGTAGATGGCTATAGCAAGGAAGGGGGAAAAATAGATATTCACCTAATTTTCCAAATGCTTGTCTAAATTAGACTGCATTGCAATGGCGAAATGTATATTTCACATCTCCTACAACCTTTTTGTGTATGGGTGGAAATGTGTCTGTATTTTTTACAAATGAATGTCATCAAACGTCTACAAAATTATATATTTCATTGTTGAAGTGGTGTATTGGGTACAGGAGAGATCAGGAAAATATGCACACAAATTGAGACATATTTTAAATTTTGGTGGGAGAATTTATATCCTTGTGCAGAAATAGTCTGGGATAAAATTAAGGATTAGACACTGAGCTAAATGTTGCATGATAAGATTCACTTAATTCCTAAATGCCTGTTTTTTCATGTACACGATACAGACATTAATGGTCTTCACATTCTAATTTGAATACATGTTCTATACCATTCTCTTTTCTTTAAGGGATGTACTTTTAAAAGTACAGCTTATTCTGAACATTTTAGTAAGGTCACAGAATAACAGGGGAAAATTGAAAGCTATTTACGCATACTGTTTCATTCTGAAAATATAAAAATCAAAGATTACCATTGTGGCATGACCATACCTCACAAATAGTTTTGAAGCAACCACCTTCTAAAATAATAGTTTTCAACTTCATCAGCTTTATGATGTGTAGACCTCAACTTCCAGAACTGGGGGATTCTGGGAGCCAAAATCTAGACATCTTGAAGTTGCCATCTTGAATCTAGACATCTTGAAGTTGGAGTACACTGTTCTAGAACAGGTCTTTGAGTGACTACAAAAAAAAAAAAAAAACCCTGGTTCTCCGATTTTCATCAGAAGCAGTAATTTTAGAAACAGACTGAAGGTTAAAAAGTACACCTGAAAATGATATAGAAGGGATAAAAAAAGAAAAATAGCTTGCTCAGTAAACAATATAATCTATTATTTTCCCCAGAGAAAATCTCACAGAACATAGAATAACAGGAAGGGATTTCAGAGGTCTTCTGATCTAACCTCCTGCTTCATCAAGAGACCCTGTATCATTCCTGACTAATGGCTGCCCAGTCTCTTATTGAAAGCCTTCAGTGACACCCACCCTTCTCCACTGTCAGGAAAATTATCCTTAATTCTAGATTGGATCTCTCTCTAATGATTCTCTACCTATTACTTCTTGTCCTGCCCTCAGTAATATACAGGTGGTCCTCAAATTACAACAGTTCATTTAGTAACCATTTGAAGTTACAATAGCAAAAAAAAAAGTGACTTATGACTGTTTTTTCCCCACACATACATCCATTACAGCATCTTCATGGTCACGTGACCAAAATGCAGATGGTTCATGTTTATAACATTTGCAGTGTCCCAGGGTTATGCCTTTTGTGACCTTCTTAACAAGTGAAGTAAATGGGGAAGCCAGATTCACTGAACCACCTTCTTACTAATTTAACAACTGCAGCGTACCACTTAACAACTGTGGCAGGGAAGGTTGTACAATGGAGGACTACCTGTAGTGCAGTATAAAGGGTACAATCACTTCACATGAACTTGATACCATCCCTTTGTTGATGCAATCTAGAACTGTGTTGGCTGTTTTGGCAGCTGCAGCACACTTCTGGGTAATACTTAAGTGATTGTCAACTCAGACTCTCACAGACACTGCTGTTGAGCTAGGTATCACCTATTCTACACCTTTGGATTTGGTTTTGGGTTTCTTTTGCCTATGTATAAAGACCTTACTTTTCTCACTACTGAATTTAATTCTGTTTAATGGGGGGCCAAGATCCTTCTGGATCTTGAGCCTATCTTCTAAAGTGTTGACTATTCCCCCCAGCTTGGTATCATCTCCAAATTTGGTATCATCTCCAAATTCTTTCCCCTCTTCTAGCTCATTTATGAAGATGTTAAAGAGCACTGGGCCCAAGAGGTATCCCATTGCATGCTCTTCTCCATGTAGATGTCGTTCCATTGAGCATTGCATGTTGAGTCAGTGGTTGGTCAGCCAGTTACAAAACCATCTGTGATGCTGTCTATCCCACATTTTTCTCTTACCAAGAAATAGGCTATAGTCTATTTTATCAAATGCCTTACTTAAGATGAAGTAAACTATGTCCACAGCATTTCCTTGATCCACTAATTTAGTCTCTTTTGTCAAAGAAGCCAAAGAAGAAGGTGTGTCTAGTATGATCTATTTTAACAAACCCATGTTGGGTTTAATAAATTTTAATTAATAAGATTAAATATATAAACATGACTTTTAATCCAAGGGACTTTTAAAAAGAAGGGGGAAAATGCCAATTCTGTGTAATACAATTCTGATTTAGGTTAGTAAAAATGTTAATCTGACACAATGTTTATATCCTCATCTTTACATTTACTTGCTGGGATTATGCCTAGCAAAATCCTTATTTGTTCAAAGTTTTATGAAGCCTACCAGCTTAACATTTTATATATATCACAAAATGTTAATACAGAAATGCATTATTAAAAAAGGTGACATTTTACCATCATTAACTTTTTTTCCACATTACAGTGCTGGTTCTCAAAACTGTGGGTCACAAGCCCCAGGCCCTCATCACCAACTCTGAGGGGTGCTACAAACGTTTTGATCACATTAAGATGTTGCTCGCACTCTGCCTGATCACGCCAACAGCAGCGTTAGGATTTATTTAATTTTTTAACCAGTTGCTGCTATAAAAAGCAATGTTAATCCAAAATAAACATGGAACAAAATACAGTATGAGAGCAGCTATCTCAAAAATGAAATCCAGATTTCAAGGGTCATAAAGAAGAAAACAAGTGCATTCTTACCATTAAAATTATGGTATGATAGCTTTACCATTTATTTCCAGTGAAAAGGTTTTATGTTATAAAGTTGCAATATTTTCTCATGTTTTAATTCTATATGAATTGCAATTTCTATGTGAATTGCATCTTAATTATTAAAAAATCAGTGGTATATTTTTGCCTTATCCCAAGTCCACTGAAATCATGAGTTTAATTCATCATGGAAAATCACATATATTAAATTCAATTTAACATTTTAGGGGCTCGCATTACCACTGAGCTGAAAATCTCTGTATTACCTTATAGAAAATATAAGAGCATATGAACCTTTCAGATCCTGATTCTAGATCAATAATTAACGTGTGTTTTAATCCTTTTAAGAAGTTTTTTAAACCATTTTTCCCCCGCACATAAATCAGTTTGTTAAACTTTTCTAGCATTTATTACCCACAATTTTAGTCATGCTTCCTTCATTTCTTTCTTTTTTTTTTTTTTTGCAAAATTTCATCTTCTTATGACATCTGAAGTAATAATTAAGTTTAACAGCAGTGACATGTTACATGCAAATGCATGTAACAAAGTCAACAACATAATGTAAAACAAGGGATTGGCTTGGGATTGGGCGTTGGGCGTTGGTTCTTACCTGATACGCCTCTTCTCGTGGAACTGCGTAGAGCATCCAGAGAGTGGGAGGTGCTCTAGTCTTCACTCTTACAGGCTGAGCTATAATTGAAGGAACGCTCCTCCTCCTCCACGTGACACCTCCATGCGTTCCCCCAGTTTTACGAAGACGAGAGGACAGCAACGATCCTCTAAACTCAAGTAATATACAAAGCTCAACTACAACAATAAACATCATTGGCTGAAACAGGATTCCCCACCAGATGGACTAATTAGGGTGGGGCTGGATGCTCTACGCAGTTCCACAAGAAGAGGCGTATCAGGTAAGAACCAACACCCATTCTCTGTAGAACTGCTCCGAGCATCCAGAGAGTGGGACATACCAAAGCATGGCTGTCCTACGGGAGGGACTCCGTCTGGTTCGGAATCTCCTCTGGCTCTCTCGCCACTTGTTGAAGGACTCGCCTGCCAAAAGATGCCTCAGCCGAGGTGTAAGCATTGATTTTATAATGACGAATAAAGGGAGATGGAGATGCCCAGGT
Organism: Hydrophis major; assembly: GCA_033807585.1. Classification (NCBI taxonomy): domain Eukaryota; kingdom Metazoa; phylum Chordata; class Lepidosauria; order Squamata; family Elapidae; genus Hydrophis; species Hydrophis major. Next base: position 142,435,279 of record CM066331.1, read on the forward strand.
GGCCGCCCGACAGATGCCATGAAGTGAAGCCTGGGTAGCCCAGGCTACTGAAGTAGCTGCACTCCTGGTAGAGTGAGTAGTTATCCTACTAGGGACCGGCAGAGCTTGAGTTAGATAGGCCTTGGATATGATAGCCCTAATCCAGCGGCCAACAGTAGATGGGGATACCTTGCAACCCAACGTCTTCGGCTGAAACAACAGGAACAGAGACTCGGACTTCCGGATAGACTGCGTCCGATAGATGTATATGTGAAGAGCCCTTCGAATATTGAGAGTGTGCCACTGCCTTTCCCTTTCTTGAGCAGGCTTTGGGCAGAAACTAGGAAGGACCAATTCCTGAGCCCTGTGAAATGCCGAGTTAATTTTTGGCATGAGGGCAGGGTCCGGTCTCAGAACCACCAGATCAGGGTGGAAAATACACAGGTCTTTTCTCACAGATAGAGCTGTTATTTCAGATATCCTTCTCGCTGAAGTTATTGCCACGAGGAACACCACTTTGAAGGTGAGAAACTGAAGTGGTGTCACCCTGAGAGGTTCAAAGGGAGGCTTAGTCAGCGCCGTAAGGACCTTATTGAGGTCCCAAGTCAGGTATCTGTGAACCACTGGGGGGCATAGATTGGAAGCCTCTCTTAAGAAAAATCCTAATACGAGGGTGGTGGGAAAGTGGCCAGAAGAACCGCCAGCAACCACTGTTGATAGAGCCACGACCTGTCTTCTCAGAGTATTGGGGGAGAGGCCCCCATCTAGGCCAACTTGTAGGGAAGCCAGGATTTGCGCAATTGAAGGGGAGAGCGGATTGACGGAGGATTTAAGACACCACTTAGAAAAACTGTTCCGGGGGCGTTATAAATGCGGGTGGATGAAGGCTGCCTCGCTGCCAAGATGGTATTGATGACCTGGGCCGACAGGCCTTCCTCTCTGTTTTTCCTGCTCAACCTCCAAACGGTTAACTGAAGCCACTGTGGGTCTGGATGGAGAAGAGGACCCTGTGACAGGGAGATCCTGTCTGGCCGAATCTTCCATGGTGGGACCACTGACAGATTGCGAAGATCTGCGAACCACGGCCTCCTGGGCCAATACGGGGCCACCAGGAGAACCTCCACCCTCTCAAATAATAGCTTTTGAATCACCCTGGGAATCAACGGGAGAGGGGGAAAGGCGTACAGAAGCCCGGTGGGCCAGGGGCAATGCCGGGCATTGTGGTTCTCTGCCCCGTTGGTGGGGTATCGTGAGAAAAAACTTGTCTCTGTGTTGAGCGGAGACGCGAACAGGTCTACTAGAGACTGGCCGAATATCGCTGCTGCCTCCCTGAACAAGAATGGACGGAGGCGCCATTCTGCGTGGTCCAGCGTGGCCCTGCTCAGCCAAGTTGCGTGGACATTTGAGACCCCGATATGTGTTCTGCCCTGATGGATAACAGGTGCGCCTCTGCCCACCGACAAAGCCGCTCGGCCTCCCTCATGAGGTGGATGGAATGCATGCCCCCTTGACAGTTGATGTGGGCCTTGGACGTAGTGTTGTCTGTCAAAACCAGTATGTGGCGCCCTCACACCTGAGGGAGAAAGGAGCGCAGAGCTAGGAACACTGCGTGAAGCTCCAGCCAATTGATGCTGCAGCGCCGTTCGGCAGCCGACCACACTCCCCAGGCCGAAAGGGACTGCATGTGGGCCCCCCATCCGGAAAAACTTGCATCTGTTGTGAGGGTGACCCTTTGGGGCTCCTTGAATAGATGACCTCTGTTGGTAGAGGGTCTTGTCCACCATAGTAGGGAGGCGAGGACCCTTGGAGGGACTTGCACCACGAGGCCGAAGTTGCTCCTTCCGAAACGCTGATACGGCAGGAGGAACCACTGCAAAGATCTGGAATGTAAGCATGCCCATGGGATAATTGATATGCATGAACTAACTTTCCAAGCAACTTGGATAAAACAGCAAGGAGGCCTTTCCAGACTGTCTAATAGCCCTGATAGAAGTTTGAATGCTGCTGAAACCTCTCATGAGAAAGGAAAACCTTCTCCCTAACCGAATCAATTACTGCTCCTAAGTGAGCTACACGGGTGGAAGGGTCGAGTTGACTCTTCTCCCAGTTCACGAGGAAACCATGAGCCTGAAGCACTGAGAGGGTGGTGTTAGTGTCACTCTCAGCTTGAATTCAGTTAGGGGATACAAAGAAAGTCGTCAAGGTAGCAGTGGATGCGGATGGGAAAATGTCTGAGGTGGGCCGCCAGTGGTGCTAACACCTTAGTAAAAGCCCTCGGGGCTGAAACAAGGCCAAAGGGAAGGGACACATAATGAAAATGCTGATTGTTGTAGCAGAACCTCAAATATTTGGAATAAGAGGGATGAATGGGGATATGGAGATATGCCTCGGAGAGGTCAATAGACGTAAGCCAATCCCCCTTTCTGATGCCCTGTAAAATCGACTGAAAGGTATGCATTTTGAACCTATGGTGAATAACATAGCGATTGAGCCTCTTTAAATCTAAAATGGGCCTCCAACCCCCGGAATGCTTAGGGACTAAGAAAAGGAGGGAGTAGAACCCCTCTCCCCGCTGCGAGGATGACACAGGCTGGATGGCCCTAATATCAGAGAGATGTTTGATAGCGGATGTCATGAGAGCCCATTTAATCGGGTCTCTGAAGAGAGAAATCATGAAGTGCTCCGGCGGAGCAGTCTGAAACTGAAGGGAGAAATCGAATCTTACAGTGTCCCTGACCCACGCATCCGAAGTGGATGCTTCCCACTGGTCGGAAAATGCCTAAGGTGACCGCCAATGGGATGAGGAGCTGAAATTCTACCTGGGTCGGCGAGACGCCCTGTTCCCTGCATCCCCTCCTGTTCCTGTCTCCCGAGTCGCCCCGGTCTTGGTAGGCTGACCAGAATGACAGAGAATCCTGGTATCTAGGGGTGAAGGATGGTTGGAAGGGGGGGCAAAAGGATCCCCTCTGAAAGGGCTGGGACCCTCTGGCTTCTTGTCTACGAAAAAAGGAATGGAGGAACCTCTTCTTATTCCGGCTCTCCATTAGTAATGGTTCTAAGGCTGGACTGAACAGCTTTCCCCCCCCGAGATGGGAGCTGAAGCTAATTTGGACTTATTTTTAATGTCGGCCTGCCAGTGCCGGAGCCAGAGAAGTCTTTGGGCAGTTACGTGCGAGGAGATGACCCAGGATGAAATTTTTGCAGAATGAAAAGTGGCATCGGCCACAATTCCGCCACGGCCGTGAGCTTTGCAATGTCCTGATGGGCTCTAAAGTTTGACGTGGGGATGTGTTGTTTCAACTGTCTGAGCCACCTGATAGAGGATCGGGTGAAAAAAGGAAGCGGCTGTGGCCGATCGGATGGCCCAAGTATCCGCTTGGTGCGTTCGCCTGAGCGCCATCTCCGCCCGCTTATATTCAGGCTTCAGCGCCTCCCGAGCGCCAGTGGAATTAGAAGAGGAGGCCAGTCGCACTATCGGATCGTCTACCTCCGGGGTGTCTAGCATGGCAGAGAAATCCGGGTCAAGATTAAACAATCTCTTGTCCAGGCTAGAAGGGGCGGGAGAGGGGCCCGCAGAAGTCAATTGCCTTGCAACCAGGTCAGAAAAAATTTTTTTTGGGGGGGGGGGGGGGGGGGGTTTGGAATAATTTCGGTGTCAACAACTGTTGGCCTGAATATTGAATCCTTTGGGCCCCCCAGGGTCACTGGAGATGGTGCAGCGGGTGACTGGGGGGTCAGACCGGAAACATTTTTTGCCTTAAATAATGATTTAAATAAATGAGGCTTAAAAGGCCCATGAACCTTCCTCCTCCCTGAAGGACTCAAAGCCCAGTTTGTCCTCCTCTTGAGCCTCCTCCCCTTCCGGGAGTGGCGCTTCCATTTGGGCAGGTACCTGATCATGTTGTGGCGTCGGCTTGGAGAGAGATCTTCCGGATATAGACTCGGCCTTGGGCGCCATACCTCGAGAGCCTGGTCTGGACAGCTGTGGCACACCTTCAGCTGTTCCCTGATGGCAAATTGTCTCCATTCTTTAATACTGTCCGGAATAATGGCTGTGACTGGGTCTGCAGGGCATAGGCTCGCTGCAGTTGGTGTGAAGGTCGCTTCGGGAGTATAAGAGTCCTTGTGACTTCGGGCAGTGGAACCACACCTGGAGGGAGAAGATTGCCCTGACAGAGGAGGGGGTTGGTAGAAATAAGGAGAGAGTAGTATATAGTTACCTGAAGCTGTTTAGCTCTCATAGGCTAGCTATACCCTTCTGGGATCTGAACCCAGGTCACTTAGATATTAGGCAGATGGAATACCACTAGGCCATGGGCTCTCCTTTGGGAGCCCTGGAGGAGTCCTTGTCCCTTTTGTGTAAATAGTGTGCCTTTGACTTAGCCTTCAAAGAAGGACCACTGATATTACCCTCTGCCATGATGCCAAGGGATAGATAGCCAATAAAGGCGGCTGGCATGCGTAGGAGTTCGGTCTACTTTCGCAAACCAGTTTTCCTAAAGTTGGGCCACGTCCCCCTTTTGGATAAAAAAATTTTTTGTGCTTGCTTGACCTTTTCCTTCTTTTCTTTTCTTTTTTACTAGATATCTTTGTCCTATAACTTAGTCAATTATTATACACCCATATACAAAAATTGTTTTTCTTATTCATTGTCTTTATTATTATTATTATTATTATTATTATTATTATTATTATTATTATTATTATTATTATTATTATTATCATCATTATTATTATTTTAAGGGTGGGCGGAGCCCAAAAAATACCAATAAGGATCAAGAAAATATTACTAAACACCTATATCTATTATCTAGAATCCAAAGGAACCAAATGAACGCTGAGGCCAGAAATTAATATCCAGAAAAAAATTCCTACACACACAGAAATAGGCCTCCTGAGGCAGCCTCCCAGCAAAAATGGGAAGTAGGTGCCTGCACCTCTGAGCGAGCTGCGGTAACTAACACCAACCACAAAAACAAGGGGAGAGACAACGGGGCACAGAGCCACAGTGCCTTCCCAATTCTGGCACCACGCGGCCTGTCGGTCCCGCTAAGGGCCCCAGCAACAATCGCAGCCCGAATCACAAAGAAAGGCAAAATTCAAAATGGCGCCAGCCACGAGGCATTCCCATAATGGCCACCTGTCTCGGCGCTATTAACTCAGAGACACACCAGCCCTTAATACAAGGAACAAAAATCAATGAAAGACGTAAGGGCTGGGAGAGGAAGCAGTCCTTTCTCTGTAAGGCATTCATGGGGGGAAGACACAACGAAAGAAACAGCGCTAAAAATAGCGCAGAGCCAAGCGGCTGGTTTGTAGCAGCACGGCTTGGAATACAGGCAGAGGGAGTAGGAAGGGGGGTGGGGGGGGCAAAGGGCTCCAAATCCCCCATCTCCCCCCTGAGGGCGAGAAATCTCTCTCTTTCACTAAATTTTGGGACTACACTAAGGACGCAGGGACAAGGAGTAAGGAGAAAGCAAACCTGAATTGGAGGGAAAAAAAAAAAAGCAGAAAAACCTGGAACGGCCAAGGAACAATGAATTAGTTGCCTGTCTCTCTCGAAGGCTGAGCCAAAACTGGGGGAACGCATGGAGGAGTCACGTGGAAGAGGAGGAGCGTTCCTTCAATTATAGCTCAGCGTGAAGACTAGAGCACCTCCCACTCTCTGGATGCTCGGAGCAGTTCTACGGAGAAAGACTAGTTCATAGCACAGAAGGATTCTCTCTTTTCTTATTTGACAGTTCCAATCGTATTTGTAAACAATTGACTCTACGTATACAATAAAAAGTAACTGAGGGGATCATTTGGAGTACAAAATAGATTCCAGGATCTACTGCTTCTCTGTTAGGAACCATCCACTCTTCAAAAACTGACTTTGAAATAAAAGAAACCAAAATTAATGTATCACGGCCTCCTTTATGAAATATTAAATTAACATGTGGAGTTTTAACCATCTACTCAATTTCTTTTTCATGATTAAAGACTACCACACGCAAAGTTAATGACTACAAAAAGTGTGGCTACAGCTCTCAAGAAGCTAAAATACCAAAGGAAAAGAATTATGGACACATACAAGGGTAACAGCAAGATCCAGGGGTTTCATCAAAATTATGTTAATCCAATGTTGTAGCACTCCTTTTTTATAAGTATATGACATTTCAAAGTACTACAAAAGGGTGCAGAGCTTGCAGTACATTGATACAACACTATTCCCATTATTCCTCCTCCACTCCAATGGGCACATTTTTGATAACTTTCAGCTTCATGTTTATCCTATATTTTAAGGAAAATACAGGATAATGCAGCATGCCAAATAATTCTGAAAAGTTGCTTCGCTATTGAAAACACTGGAAACGTTTGTTATGTCAATACAGGGACATAAGATTAACGACAAAGAAAGATGTGTAAGATAGGCCGAGAAGAAATGAGCATACTGACTATCTGAAGATTTAATTGCATCTCCCAAATGTCTCTAAACCTATAAATGCCTTTTGAAAAGATACAGAAGTCAGTGTGAACGTTTTCCGGAAGCACAGCTTCAAATACTCATACTTTCAACTATTATTTACACCTCATTTAGGAAAACGAATCATGTTCTTGACAGTTTTTGCTAAATTCAATCACAAACTTGCACTATAATGCCACTGAAATCAATGGAATTTGTGCAGTGGGTGTGTGCAGAACCCATAGCTAAAGAAATATCAGATGAACCACAGAGTTCAGGGTATGTCTAATTAAGACAAGGCCTACCCCTCAAGCTAGTTTTACTTAGAATCTTCCTAAGCATTTTAATATCAGTGAACAAACATTAAAAGTGCTTAATGTGCAAGGTTAACAGTGCTGATAGCATTTTCACTGTTCTTTTATTTTATTACAAAAAAAACAACAACCAGTAAATAAAAACCAACAGAAACCATGGAAGGCATGTAATAAAATACACTTTCTGTAATGTAAGACATATATATGCAACAAAGAAAACTATTGCAGGACTGATGATGAAGGATGTTCCACCTTTTTCTTCACTACTGGGTGAGTAAAATTCATGATGTTTCCTAAAAAAACCCAGCAAGGATGATATACTAGCTTTCACTGGCAGATGCTGCAGAGGTTATCTTCACATACTGGCAGAAAATAGTCTCAAAAGCTTCGTCTCTGTGTACCATGGCACCAAACACGAGCGGCTTTCAGGTGGGAAAGAAAAAAAAACCAAAGAAGTTCAATAAAATGACCAAAATGTGAGCATCCCAATACACATTCATCTCAATTTTTGACTTGTTCAAAATAGACCTACTGGGTATACACAGAACTCCTCAATTTAGGGCCAAGATGTTCCAGATAACTTTAAATCCTTCCCTTGCCCCCAAACTGCTATGTTGTTAGGGGCTAGTCTGATGATTTCTGAAAGCAACTGTTCTTGAAATAGAAGCGTTGTGATCTAGGGCAGTGTTATGATTAGCCAGCAGCAGGTGCAGATGGCTGAGGAGAGCGAGGACTCTGATGAGGGGCCAGGACCATCAGGGAATGGACTGCTGCCTTCAGGGATTGTGGGGGCTGGCAGCAGTGACGAGGAGGTTCCCGAGGAGCCTGTGTCAAGTGCGTGTGATCACAGGATGATTGATAGAAGAGAACAGCTGGAACAACACAGGCAACTCAGGAGTAAGGATGCAATGTAACAGCCCCTCCTTCCATGGAATATAAGCCTTGTTTCAAAAGGTTTTTGCTTTTGCAAAAGGCAAAAATGCTCTAAGGACCCAGCATTGTATGTCCACCTGGCTTATCTGAAGAATTCTGTCAAGGCTTTTCTAGTTGGACTAATTGGCTGCAAGCCATCTTTTATCTACAAAGAAGTTATTTGTAGATTAAAGCTGAGAAGGTTTGAGTTGCTGTGTTTGTTTGAGATTTTCTTGCTGGTAACAGGGTTGGGTCAGAACAGGCAGGGATATCAAAGTCAAGCCCGCAGCCTGGAAACAGCCCGTGGGGTGCTTAGGTAGAAGACAGATAGATAGATAGAATTCTTTATTGGCCAAGTGTGATTGAACACACAAGGAATTTGTCTTGGTGCAAATGCTCTCAGTGTACATAAAAGAAAAGACATTCGTCAAGAGTCAGGAATCATCAGGTACAACACTTAATAATAGTCATAGGGTACAATAAGCAATCAAAGCATAGTAGGAAACAGTCAATATAAATCGTAAGGATACAAGCAACAAGGTTACAGTCATACAGTTACAAGTGGGAGGGGATGGGTGATAAGGAGTGATGAGAAGATTAACAGTAATAGTAGTGCAGACTTTTTAGATAGTTGAACAGTGTTGAGGGAATGATTTGTTTAGCAGAGTGATGGCTTTCGGGGAAAAACTGTTCTTGTGTCTAGTTGTTCTGGTGTGCAATGCTCTATAGCGTCGTTTTGAGAGAAGGAGTTGAAGCAGTTTATGTCCGGGATGTGAGGGGTCTGTAAATATTTTTACAGCCCTCTTTTTGACTTGTGCAGTGTACAGGTCCTCAATTGAAGGCAGGTTGTAGTAATTGTTTTTTCTTATATCTGACCCAGGGTCTTGCTCTGGAAACAGCGAAGAACTGGCCTACGTGCAGCCCCCCTCCCCCGAGGGAAAACACCTCCCTCCGTTTTCTCTGGCAGAGAGTTGCAGGATGCTGTCACAGCCAAAAACAGAGCTCGGGAGTCCGTTTTCTGTGGCACAGCTAGTCTCGGGCCCCCACAGGCTCCCCCGAAACGAGTGATGTTGATCTAGCCATGTGCCCCCTGGCCACCACTCCCCAGGTCAAACACAACTCTGATACGGCCCTCAATGAAATTGAGTTTGACACCCCTGATCTAGGGTCAAAAAATGCTCTACTTTGGAGCATTTCCTTCAAGAAACTACTGAACTGGTTTTGGAGGAGCATAGTTTAGAAAAGGAACAAGGCAGTCCAAAGTTCTTCTCAATATTATGTCCCTGAATTGGAAAATTTTAGATATACCTGCCTTGTCTACTTTGCTCTTCAGCTAAGAAATCTCCTAGCAGGGCTGGTGGACCAGTAAGAAGCCAGCCTTCCCATCATTCCAACTTAAAACTATCAGAGTTGGTTTCCAGGTTGAGCCCTCCTCACTGACGGACCATAGATCGTGACTGTCCGCGGCTATGGTCCGTGCTCTCTCGTTGGAGAGCCCCAGTCATTGCGATTAGGGGCTGAAGCTGCCTTGGAGGGGCGATGGAGTAAGGGGAAGCCACAAGCCAGGTTGAGGAGAGCCGCATCTCCCCTCCTGGGCTTGGTCTTTCCCCCCCTTAAAACGACTGCAGGGGGGAAGAAAGAGGTGGATAACATCTGAACCGGGACAACTGGGCGAAACAACTAAACAAAAAGTACTCTGGGATTAAGGTAAGATTGAACTTTTAAGAAAAGAAAAGTGAGCGGCGAAAATACAAAGGGACAGGAAAAACAATAAGCAAACAATTTTGACAGCTAAGCGGGGCTTCAAACCAGGAAAGGAAGAAGCCAGAACTAAAGACTTAATTAAATTGGACTAAAATATTTTGGCAATAAACAGGCATAAAATAAAGATGGACTCAAGATTGTCAAAAAATAATAACAATTAAATTTACAAATTGGAGACTGGATTGTGCTGGAATATTGAGGTTCAAAAAACCCTAAATAAAAAAAAAACAGGGGAAAAAGGTGAGGCACTTTGTATAACAGAAAGTGCCATCTTCTGACAAAAACTTGAACTCAAACAAAAGGAAAAGCATCTTGTTTCTGTATGAACTTGTGTTGATATAATGTTAAAGAAATATTGAAACAAAGTAAAAATCTTAGAAAGTGAAAGCTGAACCAGAATAAAGAAAGAAGCAAGGAAAGACTGATTGTGGGATTGATTGATGCTTTTGGTATAGACCGGAACAATTGAGAACTTTAGAAAACTGGAAGAAGAAAGAAGGAAAGTAAAAGTGTTTTTTGTGGACTTCAACGATTATAAAATATAAGAGTGTGTAATGATGATATCTCTTCGGGAATTAAAAATGGAACTTAAAAATATGAGAGAATTACTACAGGAAAGAGGAGAATCATTTTGCTCTGTGTTAGAAGAAATGGAAATGGCGATTGAAGAACAAGAAGAAAGAGCTTCACAGGAGGAGGAGTCGACTCAAGGAGAAGACATTTTAAATAGACAATTAACACAAAGAACACTACAAAGACGAGGGGAAAGAAGGATGGCTGAAAAGTTGAGATTTAAGAAGATAATCAAAAAGGGGAATACCTGTGAAATCAGGAGAGGTAGAAAGATCCAGCAGAAAAGGGGGAAGGAAGATATCAAGAAAGAGAGGGGTATAAACTGGAATGAGAAAAGATATGGGGGAAAGGGGGAGGAGAGGCAGTAAGAAACAGGTGCATGAAATAAAGAAATACGGAAATAGTAAAATGATGAAAATAAATTGTTTTTCAGACATAATGGTTGATGAATTAAAAAAAGGATTCTGCAGGGTGACAAGGGGTAACAAGAATATATTTGCAAATAAAAAATATACTTAGAAAATAGGGTAATATAGATTATTAAAGGAGGGATAGATACTGATAACTCTTATTAGATGAAATACATTTTTATTTTTAAAAGAAAAGTTAAGGTTTATTGAAGAAATTGTAATAATTGAAATGAATGTGAAGATGTTTAAAAATGAGGTCAATATCAGTGACCAGAAATTGAATAGTCAATTTTTTCCCTTTTACTTTTTTGAAATTAGAAATAAAATTAAGGGGGGAAATATGTTGCTGAATCCAAATGAAAAGATGTAATGATTATTATTGTAACTACTTAAAAATAACGGTTTATTGGGAATTAAGATGAGGGAATAAAGGTATATTTTAACCACTGAGGTGTCACACTCAAAGCAGTAAAAGGGGGAAAACCTATACTTGTTTCTTTTTCTTTTGTGTTAAAACTTGTATTAATCTAGAATCTAGAAAGAATGTGTGATGGAAAGAAAATATGACAGATTAAAGAACTACTTAAATTAATAAGCTAATACGGACTATTAAAAGGAAGGAGAGACATTGGTAACTTTTTTAATTAGGCAAACATATATTGTTATTGTTATTTTTAAAATAAATATTAAAGAATTATATTTGAAATAATTGAAATGAAACGAAAAGATGTTTTGATTGAGATTGATGTAAGAGACTAGGATTAATTTGCTTGTTTCTCTTTGAAAGTTTGGAATGGAAAAGGTAATAATAGAATTAAATATGCATACATGAATGTATAACTATTGTCATATTTGTATGTAAAAGTGATGACCCGGAAATATGTTGTCCACTAAAAAGAGCGTTTTGTTTTTATGTGAAAAACTGAATAAAATTTGTTTAAAAAAAAAACTATAAGAGTTACAGAAAAGGGGGGGAAATGGAAGAAGAGAGAAGAGGGAAAGCGTTGGTTTTATTTTTTTCCATTAAATAAAGAAATAGTTTTCATTAATAAAATGATTCACATTTGTCAAACTAAGAAGTGCTCCAAAAGAGATAAAACCAGCATTCCAGACAGATAAAATTGTCAAGTGATGGTAACCAGCATGCAAAGGAAGTATGTATGCTTCAGACCTGACTACTTACTTTTTGCGTAGATGGTGTGGATACTGCAATACCCATCCCAGATCCTGGGAGAACAGAAAGTACTTTGTACTAAAATAAAACATAAAAAAACCGATTTGCATACTGAATACTTTCACATGCAACAGAAAAAGTAGGTTTCACCAGTGCAGAAATTTAAACAACAATATCTTATCTAGATAGCCAAAGCTCTTAAAATAATGTATTAAAACGTAGAATAGCCCACATCTATATATATAAAAGCAAAATACCACTCATGCATCATCACAAAATCTCCAGAATCGTAGAGCCTACAAACTTGAAATGTGGCACTTATGTTCCTCTTGGCTTCTAGGTGCTCACCAAGCAAGGATTTTTCAAAATGACCTTCAGAGCATTAGTATATTATTATTAACATGCTCTGATGCTAAGAGTTCTACTCCCCCTCCACACCTGAACAGAAATCTGTTCCAAATGCAAAGCACAAGCAGGAGAGAAGTTTCAGATTCACAGTACCAAGAGGCTTAAATACAGAACAGCTGAGCTAAGCCATGCCCAGGCTCCTTGCTGTCTCCTTCCTGTTCACACACCAAATACTGTTTCAGTTTCCAAACAGCCTTCAACTCTCTCACACACTGACAGGGTGCTAGCCAGATGAATACCGATGGATGCTGGTAGGCAGAGGCAGAATTTTTCCCCCCTTATTTTTCTCCCCAAAAACTAAGCCCGACCACGAAGTTTCGTAATGAAGCATGGGTATCAAGCTAATTTGAGATAAGTGTTTCTGAATGTTGCTTTCACAGTGGAGGAAAAGGAGCAAGGAGAATCACTATTTTCTTGTACAGCAGGAGTCCCTAACCCCCAGTCTATGGACCAGCACCGGTCCACAGCATACCAGAAACTGGGCCGCACAAACAAGCAAAATCCCATCCATGGTATGCAGGCAACCTATTGCATGCAGGTAGACTGCCCCTTCCAGTCTGCAGGAAAACCTCTCTCCACAGATTCAGTCCCTGATGCCCAAAAGGTTGAGGGCTGCTGCTCTACAATCATGTTCCACACAGAGGTCAAATCCAACCACTAAACTGTATAAAGATTTAAAAAAAAACAATAACAGAGTACTGATCAAAACAGCCTAATCCTACCATTTTTTTTTGAAACCCCTGTGCTTGATTTATACTTACATGGCTAATGGTAATCTGAAACTATTATTTAAACCAAATGGTTGTGTCAGATTTACTTATGCACAGAACAAATCCATCAAAATAATTGGACACAGGCTAATCATGACTAATTTGTCCTACTGGTTCAGTGAGTCAGGATTTATTATAGATCAAACACTGCATATGATGGAAATCACTAACCACAGATATTCACTATGCCTTGTTAATGAAACAGAAACAAAATCATTTTTTCTCTGGTTATTTAAAAAAATTAGAAACCAATTTATTAAAAAATGTATCAATGCCAGCCATTTCTACAGCAAAGTAACTACAATGTGAGCATGGAATTTAGCATTTCTAGAAACCAAGTCAATGAATGTTATTTGGAGGCACGACCAACATTCTATATCTGTAAAGATCTTTTAGTGAAAAGGTGTTTAAAGAGAAGATTTGTGGTTAGAGTGTAGGACTATCTCATCCTTGTGCTCCCTTTCAACTCCACAGTTCTGTGATTTTGTCATTTCCTTATGTAGACCATGTATAGGGTTGCCTATTTCAAACAAGTAACCCTGGGGAGTTACCAAATAGTACATAGAAATAACAGAATATAATTTAGAATAATAATTCACAGCAATAGCACTTAGACTTACATACTGCTTCACAGTGCTTTACAGCCCTAAGTAGTTTACAGAGTCAGCATATTGACACCAACAATCTGGGTCCTCATTTTACCGACTTCAGGAGGGTGGAAGGCTGAGTCAACCTTGAGGCTGGTGAAACTCGAACTGCTGGCAGCCAGCAGAATTAGCCTGCAATACTGCATTCTAATCATTGCACCGCCACAGCTCAGTCATAATATTATCCTTAGAACAACTCATAACACAGCAAACATATTGGGCTCCATTAATGTCCCACCTAATATCTGAAGAAATTGTCAGCTTTCTCAATCTTCCATGCCTCAGGGGAAAAGATCTTTCAAAGGTCAGTAGCTGTGACAGAAAAAGCACCTCTCCTGGGTCTTGCTATGTGATCTTGTTTCAGAGAAGTAACTCAGAACATACCCTGACCTGCCAGATCTGATAGAATGAGCTGAAGCCCCTGGAGATACACACAATCCTGCAAGTAACCTGGCCCTTTGCCCTACAAGGCTTCAAAGGTGGTAATCAACACCTTGAATTGCCCTTAAAAGGTGACTGGGAAATTGTACAGCTTGTGCAGCCGTGATGTCACATGCAAGAGGAATCTGAGGACTCTTAAGTTAATGCAACAACTCAGTCTGGGGGAAATGTTACCCCATCAAGAGCTAGAGAATGGAGGTCTCCAAAGCCAAGGGGTCAAAACCAGAGCCATTCAGACTTTGCTAAGGATTGGTCACAGTTTGTTCTTTTCCCTCCCTGACCCTGACTACCTCCAAGTGCTGGATAAGAATAAGAATACAGTACACTAAACTGTGATAAAATTTAACAGCAGAAATAAAATACCATTTTAATAATAACATGTAATAGGAGCCATGGTGGTGCAGTGGTTAGAATGCAATATTGCAGGCTTATTCTGCGGACTGCCAGCAGTTCGATTCACACCAGCCCAAGGTTGACTCAGCCTTCCATCCTTCCAAAGTTGGTAAAATGAGGACCCAGTATGTGGACTCTGTAAACCGCTTAGAAAGAGAGCTGTAAAGCACTGTGAAGTGGTATATAAATTTAAATGCTATTGCTGTTATTACACATTGTGTTTGTATATATTCCAACATAGACATTCTTGAATTAAATTTAATCCCAGGAAGGAAAAGAGACTTTTGATCAGCAGAAAAATTAATTGATAAGTAGAGGTACAATTTACTACAGCTGCACATATTTTAGCAATCAGTTGGAAGATTTGACTTCAGGCTGCTCATATAAGCATAGCAAATCACTAATATTCACTAAAACAGTCCTTTGTTTTCAAGGTTCTTTGGAATCTTGGTAAAAAAAGATGTAACAGCTCTTTAGAGCAACTACACCTTTTTCATGCTTGCACAGAAATCTGGAGAAAAAAAATAAGAGCTTGCTTAAGGAATAGCACAGAGGTGAAAGTCTAAAGTATTCCTTCCAACTTATTTTTGAGGCATGAAGACTCCTACAGCTAATGCTGTATTCCTACATCAATCCTACAGTTAATGCTAATGGGTCATATATTTTTGAACCTTAATATCTAGGGGCAGCTGTGAATGGATGAGCTTTTTAGTCCTAATCAGTGTTAGTAAATCTGAGGTTTTATTTTACAGAATTTCACTGCATCCATTTGCTGTTTGATACAGGGTTTAATTTTTTTTAACATGACATGATGGATAAGCTACTTCAACATAAAAGAAGTTAAAACAAAACACTGAAGAAACATCAAGTACTTACCTTTTGAATATCTGTTATATCTGAAAGTTTTATAACTTTATTTCTTTTAGATGAACCAGATTTGGAACTTTCAAAGCATAAGTAACTAAGGCAAGGAAAGAAGGAAAAGTTTTTAAAAAGTAAAAAAAAACAAAACCTAAATGATTTAAAATGCTGCCTTTGAGTTATTTATATTTATTTATTTATATTTTGCATTTCTAGACACCCATCTCCCTCAAAGACAGACTCAGTATAATAACAACATAAAATCAAATTTTAAAACTTAATATGTATCGTATTGTAAGCCACTCAGAGTCACTTTGGTGTCATGCTCCTGTCAGAGTCTGAATCCAAGGAGGAAGATGAACAGCTGACAGGGAGTAGGAGTGTGGCGCTGTGGAAGAAACTGGGGAAGGGCAAAGTCTGGCTGGGCAGAGCAGGAAAGAGGTAGAACAAGGGAGAGGGAGTTCAGAGGAAGACCTAGGCCCAAGCCCTCTTTATCTTTGGGCACACAGGGAGGAATGGAGAAGAGCCCAATATGGGTTGCATGGCTTAGGGGGAGGAAAGGGACCTGATTCCCTTCATTAGCCACACCTGGGAAGAGAGTTTAAAAGAGGTGCATGCTGAGTATGGCAGTTGCTGGAAGCAAACATGAGTTTATCTTGTATTGACTTTGATTATCTGTGTTCCTGGCATCATCCCAACCATGTTGAATTATGGCCGTTCCTTCATGTCTGGAATTCCTTCTCCTGCCCTGCTGGACTAATTACCTCATCTTGACTTGATTGGACTTATGGTTAGAGTTTTTGTTGGCCACCTTTTGAACTTGATTCTCTGCAGCCAAAGGCTATCCCTGGGAGAGTTCCAACCAGAAGGTAACCAGGACATTGGGGGCAAAGTTGGAGCTAATAAAGGGACTCCTACTGATTTTCTGACTGTGTTGCCTTTGTGCCATGCCCAGGGTCATCACATTTGGCTAATGAGATGGGAAGCATCTACATTTAATTTTAATATTTAAATGCTGAAGCCGGGTACCTTTTGTTTTATCCAATTAGCCCAAACTACATATTTTCTGGTGTTCTTACCATTTCATGGCATGCTTTTATCACTTTTTTTTTCTTCTCTTTGCCTTTCTGGTGCCTGCCTGGCTTAGACCCTGCAGGGTTTTTTGGCAAGATTTTCCAAAAGTGTTTTGCCCTTGCTTTCTCCTTTCTAAGGCTGAGAGAGAGGGACTGGCTCACGATCATGCAGATGACTCTGTATCTAAAGCAGGGGTGTCCAACCTTGGCAACTTTAAGACTTGTGGACTTCAACTTCCAGAATTCCTCAGCTGGCTGAAGAATTCTGGGAGTTGAAGTCCACAAGTCTTAAAGTTGCCAAGGTTGGACACCCCTGATCTAAAGCAAGACTAGTACTTGCCCCAGTTTCTAGCCAGATGCCTTAATCACTATCCCAAAGTGGCTTTCTTCTTTAATCACATATTAACTGTGAATCTGTCCTTGTGCAAAACCATGAAGACCTCATCTAAGAAAACCCCACTGAAAACAAGTTCACTCTTTTATTGGAGCCTTCTATAATGTTCTTTTCCATTAACCTTTATATTATATCTCAGACTTACCAGACTTATGGCAAGCATCTTTAATCTATTCAATAACATTTTTATAGATTCACAAAAAGCTCTGAAAGTTATTTTCTTTCAGATACTTTTTTTGTAATTCACAAAAACGCTTAACTTCTTAGCTGAACCCCCACCTAAATAGAGACATCAGATCAGGGGGGCAGAAATATGGACAACACTAGAATATGGGAGAAAAATAGCTCCCTAGCGCCAGCTAGTGATTATCCATTTTTTTTTTTTTTTTGCAGCCCAGGTGGCCGTAGCTTTAACATTCTGCTGTAAATCAAGCAAACACTTACTTTTCAGTAACATAGAGAACTCCATTCCTGATGTAATCAGTGGTTATCTTCCTATCTCTGTTTATCAAGCAGCAACGCCAGCCATTTTCACACACTACAAAATAGTACAATTATTCCATTTTACTTTTATACGGGAAACAGCTGTAATATTGGTACATTTCAGATACATGTAAAAGTTCTATATACAGAGTTGGCAAGGAAGCTCCTACAAGGAAAACTTGTTCATAAAGAACTCTTCATATTGAAGAGTTAAATCTTCAATAAACTTTGATTTATGTGGTAAGTTTTCTTTTTAAAAGTCACCAAAACAACATAACCTAAATCTTGAGAATGCATACAAACTCTTCTAGACACTGAAATAAATATTTCAAGCCAGGGTAAAAGTTAAAATTCTCTGACAAATGTATGCTCCAATTCCTCAAATTTATATTTCAACAAAGGTCAAACCAGCCACCCCACTTGCACAGAGACTCTGCTGATTGCAAGATAAAAGATTAATATTGATCTGCTGTACGTGGAATCCAACAGTAGATCACATTATGATGTCAATCATTTCTTCATAATGTTACTTTATGGGCCATTTTTTTTTTAAAAAAAAAAATCTCATTACTTGATGTCCACCTCCAAAGTTGTGTGTGTACCTGCCAATGGACGCTCATGTTCTGACAAATTAAATACTTCATGGAAGTTTCCTCTCTTGGTATTGTGAAAGCGGCTGGTTTCCTCATCTCGACTCACTCCTGTTGAGGTGTTTGAACCTACATAGCTTCGTGATGCAGTTGTTTGAGGCTGAAACAACATAAACTTGGCTTTACTAAACACTTGCAGAAATCATACAAACTTCAGTTATGTTATCTTCCCTTGTCCTCAGGAAATGTCCTGCTTCAGTGCTAGCTGCAATCCCTCTCCAAAATATCCAGGGTTGATCAACTTGTGAAGGATTCCATTAACATCAGGCTGTGTGTTAGAATTCATAAAGTATGCACAGACTCATTGTGTGATACAATTGCACAGGAAGGTGAATTCCAACAAAGCTCTTTCATATGTAAGTAGTTTTACTTGACATAGGATCTCTTCTGAAGGCTGCCATGCACAGCATACTGTTGTGCAACTTCTTCAACTGAATCCTCCAGAGGACTGTATATCATGTAACTGATCTGTGTTGTGACCCAAAACAGGGCATGACATTTTTTTGGACACCCCTTTGAGGGATAAGAAAATGCACCTTACATTCAAAAACAAAAAAAGACCCCCAATCTCAACTATGAGAATTTCAGACAGGAGCTTTCCGTGAGGTTGCAGGACCTGCCACCAATAAAGCATCAAAATACTATGGTGCAATTTAAAACACTGCAGCTATACATGTTCCCAAAGCACCCAAAAACCATAACTAGGATCTCATCAAAGTCATAAAAACAAGCGATCCAGTTGGCATGATATTTGTTCAGCAAAAATTGGTTAGCAGGACTATTACAAGACGGGGGAAATGGGCGACAAAATATTACCACAAGCCACCTCATAAGCTTGATAATACAGTAGATGTTTTTAGGCAGGAAATTCCATTCACATTCCCACTTCCACAGGAAGTCCACTTCTATTCTAGCCAGCTTTTAATAAGCATAAGCTCAACACTGACTCAGGAATGTTGATTATATACAAGTAGTCCTTGACTTAGAACCATTCATCTAGGAACTCTTCAAACTTACAATGGCACTGAAATAGGCAATTTACAATCGGTCCATCGCAGCATCCCCATAGTCATTGAACCAAAATTTATGATTGGCAACCAACATGCATTTATGTCAAGATGCAGTGTCCTGGGGCCATGTGATTTCATTTTCAGCCTTCCCAGCTGGCTTCCAACAAGCAAAGTTAATGAGGGAAGCTGGTTGCATTTAACAATCATGTGGTTCACTTAACAAATGTAGTGGAAAAGGTTATACAAATTGGGCATAACTCATGTAACAACCACTTTGCTTAGCACTGGAAGTTCTGGCCCCAATTGCAATTTTAAGTCAAGGACTACTTATTACAATACTTTCCTATTCCTTGGCATTGTAAGAGGGAAATGGTGGTGCAGAAAACCTTTTTTTTCCAACTTTATGCATTTTGACTCATGGGCTCCAAAGCTTAATTTGCTGTTTTGTATCAAGTGGCCATTTACACAGCAAATATATTCCAATATACACAGATTTAAATTTGGGATGAATTACAATTGCCAACATTCCCAGCTGCCCAGGCAACTAGACTGGTCTATCACCAAGTTTAAATGAAGACATCTTTCATTTCTGTATCAATTATTTTTCAAAGTACTGTAACATGTAAATCATTATAAGCAAGAGGACTTTCATGACTATTAATTTTGAAGGTATATCACATTGTTAATAATGGTGTACATTTCTAGAGTTTTCTTCCATTAATCAAGCAAAGTAAAAATAAATAAAGCAATAGTTAAAAAGTGCTCTGCCACATCAAGTTTATCAAACCATGTTTTCAACCGAATAGGGAAATATTGAACACAATGCAAAATTGATCCATTAATAGTAAACCTCTGGGTCTTTGGATTCATATGAAGACCAATTACTGCAAATAATACAAATGTAAACATTACAGTAAACCACATCTGCATACACGACAGAGGTGGGAAGAGATAGCGGGAGAAAGAAAGAAAAATTGCTGCTCATTATTAACACAAATGATCATCTGAAAGACAGAAGATATTCCACTCTAAGATCCATACCTTTTCATGACCTGACAGCTAGCAGGAGGAGAAAACAAACAAACAAACACAATGTGATGATGACCAAAGAAAAAAAAGCAAAATCTATTTAATTGTATCATATGCAGAATAAAAATACGAACTGAGTGAATTGGCAAGATTTTTTTTTTTTTTTGCATTACCAAAAGACTAGATCCAATTTAAAAAAAAAATCCCTAAAAGATATCAATCGATAGAGCACAGTTTTTGAATTTTATTAAAACTATGGGTGCCTGGCTAGATGTTCCCGTCTTTGATTCCTGACTTGCTTTGCACAAGTTGGTGATGTTTAATAATTTCCTCTAATGATGATTTAGCTGAAATTGGTTCACAAAAATATTTGAGAGAATTCTGTAGTGTGTGTGTGTGTTGTTGTTTTTTTTATGATTTTGAAAGGAGTGACGATTAGAATGAATTTAACTTTGCTTTTCACTTCTTTAATCATTTGGCACTAGCTGAATGAGACTAATTGTGGAAGATGCTGATGGGGGCATTAGTGGATCTTTTATATCAGGGGTGTGAAACTTGCAGCCCAGGGACTGGATGCATCAGGTACAGCCCATATCCACCCCAGCTCCACGAAGAGAAAAACAGTCACAAACATCACATGATGGCAATGTGACACCACAAGTTTGACACTTGTATCTTATATTAATAAGAAGGATGGAAATATCTATCAGGAGATCCATTGTGAAGCACGAAGGAGCCACTTTAAACATTCAGGACAAAGTGTCAGATAAAACATAATTTAGGATTTAGTTGCATGTTTTATATACATGTTCTCCCTTCAAGACAGCAAAACATATATATTTTATTGTAGTGTCTATTTTTAGCTACCACACTTGGAGGGTGAAAGGAACTGTAACAGAGACACCAATTATTCACCCCTGATTTAAGGCTAGAAGTATTTTATTACTTTAAAAAAAGAAAGAAATTTCAATTTTTGCTACCGTTATATGTTATCTGATTGTAGACAAACCAAACATTTGTTCACGACATACAGGAGGAACTCTTTATCTTTTAGCTCTTAACAATGTATTCAATGTCTTAAAAATAACTATAGCTTTAGGATTGAAGCACAAAGAAGCAATTGTTGGTTTCTTAACAAGTCAATGGATTAAACATGCAGCCCCAGACTGCTAATCTGGCAAGCTGCTGCATTTTAATTCCATAAACATAGCCATGTTTATCATCACTCCAGATATATGCCATTATTACAGTTGCACAATGAGCAAAGTTAAAGATTAGTTTATATTGAACAATGGCACAAGCAGAGTCAAGTTCTTAGTTGGACTTTACTTGCATACCCCAAATCTAACTTCCTTTTCTTTCTGTGAATTCAAATATGGTTAAGAACATATTACAATCTTTCAGATTTTAGAGGAAAGCATTTCCTTTTTAATTTAAAAAACAACAACCTGGCACTCTCTTAAGTTGTTTTAAAAAATCCTTTTTTTCCATTGAGCAATCTCTTACTTTAAAAGCATTCCTTTTCCTATTCCTATTCCTATTCCTATTCCTGAATATTTTAGAAAGAAGTGGGCAGACAGGAATAGTAAGCTAAGTAAGTGCATGGGAATATAAATATTGGGCCTGAACAACTAGCCCTCTATGTGCTCTGCTCACTGAAGCTACACAGATGTTGTTAAATTGTGTTATGAAGGAAGAAACAGGAAAGAAAGAAAGAAAAATGAATTACCCGTCTTGATACTGTCGCATTAGCCCTTTCTTTGAGTTGAGGATCCGTAGGCAAGTTCAACCATATGATATAAGGAGTATCATACTTTGCCCGTAGTCTTGGACACCGTTTGAAGACAAAATCAATCAGAAAAAATTTAATTCCTGCATAAAGTCCTGCATAATTAGAAAGTCAAAGGTTGGAATGAGGAAAGTTTCATGACTGAAGTATGAAAGCAAAATCTCTCTATATAAAAGCAAAATACCACTCATGCATCATCACAAAATGAACCGTAAAGCCTACAAACTGGAAATTTGGCACATATGTTCCTCTTGGCTTCTAGGTGCTCACTAAGCAAGGATTTTTCGAAATGACCATCAGAGCATTAGTATTTCGTATATTATTATTAGCACGCTCTGATGCTAAGGAATTCTACTCCCCCTCTCCACCTAAAAAGAAATCTGTTCCAAATGGAGAAGAGTTTCAGTTTCAGTTTTAGTTTTAGTTTCATAGCACCAAGCAGCTTTAGTACAGAACAGTTGAGCTAAGCCACACCCAGGCTCCTTGCTGTCTCCTTCTTGTTCACACACCAAATACTATTTGAGTTTCCAAACAGCCCTCAACTCTCTCACACATTGACAGGATGCTAGCCAGATGAATACTGATGGAAGCTGGTAGGCAGAGGTAAATTTCTTTCCCCTTATTTTCTCCCCAAAAACTAAGCCCGATCACATAGTTTTGTAGCGAAGCACGGGTATAGAGTTAGTTATACTATAAATACTAATTTGCAAATACAGGTAGCCCGCTACTTACGACCACAATTGAGCCAAGAATTTATGTTGCTAAGTGAGAAATTTGTTAAGTGAGCTTTGCCCCATTTAACAAACTTTCTTGCCTCATTTGTTAAGTGAATCACTGCAGTTATTAAATTAGTAACACAGCTGCTAAGTTAATCTGGCTTCCCCATTGACTTTCCTTGTCGGGAGGTTGCAAAACACGACACCAGGGCATTTCAACCGTCATAAATATGAGTCGGATGCCAAGCATCCAAATTTTGATCATATGACCATGGGGATGCTCCAATGATTGTAAATATGAAAAACGGTCATAAGTCACTTTTTTCAGTGTGCTGTTGTAACTTTGAACGGTCACTAAATGAACTGTTGTAAGTCAAGGGCTACCTGCACTATGAAAGAGGTCTTTAACAATATGCAGGGGCATATCTGAAGATGCTTTCTTTGGACCTTTAAAGCAGCTGCCTCTTTTTCCAAACTTACATAGTTTATCAGGAAGTATTTCTGCATAGTTGCAGTGCCTCCCTCACCCAAATTCATCCTGAAAGCAAGCTTGCAAAGTGAAAGAGGCTCAGATATAGTGACTCACTTGAAGTTGGTAATAGCCACTATTTAAAAAAAAAAAAAGAATTTCAAACTTTATTGCAACCAATAGTCAAGTAAGAAGTGTCTAAACCTGCTGTACAGCAAGATTCTATGAGAAGAGCCACCCCACAAGAAATCATGATTATGAAAGTCACCAAAGAACATTACAAGTAGAATTATTCAACTTATAGGTACTGCTGAATATACAAGTTCAGGCTTTGAAAATAATGCCCAATTTATCATTTTCCTTGACGCTTTTATCGAACACAAACATTATAAGGTCCTTGTCTTGGAACGTTAATTTCCTGTAACTCAAAGGCAATTTAGGGTGTGGCCCACCTTTTATTATATTGCAACTTTTCTAAGGACCTAGATGTCACTCTAATTTCTGTTCTCCTACAAGATGTACCAGTGGAAGAAGAGCTAGTCATTTCACTTCCTTTGATAGACATCTAGACCAGGAGTGTCAAACTCACGGCGTCATGTGACGTATCGGGACTTTTTTCCCTTTCGCTAAACCAGGCGTAGCCGTGGCCAGTGCATGACACATCCAGCTCATGCACTGGCCAGGAGTTTGACACCCCTGATCTAGACCAACATCACCCAGTTAATAGCTAAATTGGTTACATTATACATTGTATCTACACAATTTCCTTATGCTAGCAATGGGGATGAGAATTATGTTTTGTTTTATTTTATGACAATGCTAACAATCATTTGTTTGACTTTAGGCTTTGGGCAGATGCTAAACTTTACTTTAAACAGCTCAGATAAGCCTCATATCCTCTAGTTTGATATTTCATTTATAGTATTGCTTCTTGAATGTCTTTGTATTTCTGCTGTTATCTTGACTGATGATTGACACAAATGAGCAATTACTATTGTTGTTGTATTAATTAGTTTTGTACCTGATTCAGTAACCCGCATCTGAATATGGTAAACTAACTCAAAAATAAAGAGAAATAAAAAGAACATTACTGACAGCTAAGAACAGATAAATTGATTAGCCATCTCCAAACAGTGTGATGTTATAGCATAAACTGCATAGGTGGTTTGGAAACCAAGCCAATTGCTCATTTTCTAGCAGGACGTGGAATTCTAACATTTAAGAAAGCAAGAAAATATAATCGTTTTACCTATTGCAAGCCCAATGATCCGGTAAGGAATGCAGCAGGATGCAATAAAAGCTGCCCATAAAGCAATATATAGTTTCTGCGTTACTTCAGGCTGGACCCACATGAACAAACTGGAGAGAGAGAGAGAGAGAGAAAACAGAAAATAAAGGTAAATAGGCAGCATTTAAATATGTCATCATTCAGACTTGATGAAAAATATGTTGTTATAAAGAGAAGTATCAAGAAACTTACTTTTTAATTTTTTCCAGTATGTCTGACATTTTGCCAAATAAATTCTGTAATCAAGAAAGAAAAGGAATATTAGAATTGATTCAATTGAAAAAGCAGAACTTTTTCATGCAGAATTCTTTGGAGGAAGAAGAGAGGAAGCAGAGAAAGAGGCTTTATCAATTGAGTTTCAAGATGAACAACTGGAGACTGAAAAAGAGAAAGGAGCAGCAGGGGGACAGATGGATAATAAAGAACAGCGTGAAGTGAGATCCACGAGAGCTGTTAGACCTAAATATAAAGCATAATCATGGAGGAAAAAAAACTGATTACAATGAATATAAATGGACTTAATTCAGCTGTTAAAAGAAGGAAAACTTTTCATAAATTAGAGAAATTAAAATTTGATATAATTTGTTTACAAGAAGTTCACATTAAAAAACAACATGAACAATTGTTATTACAGCCAAAATTAGGGAAAATATTTACCTCTTTGACTCAATGTAAGAAAAGAGGTGTGGTTTTATACATTAAAGAGGCTATTCCAGCAAAATTGATTTACACGGATGAAGATGGAAGAGTATTAATGGTAGAAATAATGGACAATAATATAAAAATACTCTTGATTGCAATTTATGCTCCGAATGATAAACAAGAAGAGTTTTATAAAAAGCTACACATGAAAATAATTGGACTGGACTATGTTAATATAATTATGATGGGAGATTTTAATGGAATTGTGGACAATAAACTGGACTATATAGCAACAACAACAAAGCAAAATAGAAAGGCTCTCCCAAGGTCCTTTTTTAAAATGACAGATGAATTAACTTTAAAAGATATTTGGAGAGAAAGAAATGTTAAAGCTAAACAATATACTTTTTATTCAAATAGACATTTATCATGGTCCAGATTAGATATGGTTTGGATCTCAACAGAACTAATATCTAATATTAAAGAAACAAATATTGAAACAAGTACCTGGGCAGATCATAGCCCAATGACAATTAAATGGAAGGGACAAAAAAAAAGATCGAGATGGACATTAAATAATACTATTTTAAAGGAGAAAGATTTTACACAATGGATGGAGAAGGAATTGGCTTTTTTCTTCAGAGAAAATAAAAGAGAAGATACTTCAACGCAAAATGTGTGGGACACAATGAAGGCATACGCTAGAGGTTTGATATTAGATTATACAAGAAAAAAGAATATTAGGAAAAGGCAAGCTTCTAAGGCCTTGGAAGATGAGTATAAAATTCTTGAAAAAGAATTACAGAAAATGCCACAGAAAAAGGATATTAAATTGAAGCTGGATGTAATCAAACATAAAATGGAATTAATAGAGAAAGAAGAACTGGCACAGAAAATTAGAAACTCTAAACAGAATTATTTTGAAGATGCAAATAAACCAGGTAGATGGCTAGCATATAAATTGAGAAAAGAGGAGGAATCAAGAAAAATATTGAAGTTAATAGATGAACAAGGCCAAGTTTGTTATGGGAATAAGGAGAAAAAAGAAATTATTCGAGATTTTTATGGGCAATTATATAAACAGGAGAATATTGATGAAGAAAAAGTCAAACAGTATTTACAGGAAGCTAAGTTACCAAAGATACCTAAAGAGACTGAAGAAATGCTAGAAAGCAATATAACAATGATGGAACTAAATGAAGCATTTAAGAGACAAAATAATGGGAAAGCTCCGGGTCCAGATGGGCTTCCAGTAGAATTTTATAAAACATTTCAAGAATTATTGAGCATCCCATTGTTAGAAGTTATGAATGAAGTTATGTTAAAAAAGATGATACCTAAAACATGGTCAGAGGCTTATATTACACTCATACCAAAGGAAGAGACTGACCCATTGCAAATTAAGAATTATAGACCTATTTCTTTATTGAATGCAGACTATAAAATCTTTGCTTCAATCTTAGCAGAAAGACTTAAAAAATATTTAAATAATTTTATTCACTCAGATCAAAATGGATTTCTGCCAAAGAGACAAATTAGAGACAATATGAGAGTAATCTTGGACACTTTGGAATACTATGAGGCTCATCCTGAAAAGCAAATGGCTTTGATATTCCGAGATGCTCAAAAAGCATTTGACAACGTGAACTGGAGATTTATGTTATTATTATTGGAGCAGATGGGTTTCGCTAAAAAATTTATTCAAGCAATAGAAGCTATATATAATAAACAGACAGCAAGGGTAATGATGGAGGGGGAACTTACAGATTTTATTAATATAAGGAAAGGCACAAGACAAGGATGCCCCCTATCTCCTTTGCTATTTGTGTTGACCTTGGAAGTGTTGAATAGAAATATTAGGGATGATAAAAGCATAAAAGGAATGAAAATTAAGAAGGAAGAATTTAAGCTACAAGCTTTTGCTGATGACTTAGCTTTTATTTTGGAAGATCCGCTAGAAACAGCTCCAAAGTTACTGGAAAGGATAGAGGCATATGGAGAGGTGGCTGGTTTGAAAATAAATAAAGACAAAACAAAGATTTTGACAAAGAATATGCTATTGAGACAGAGAGAAGAATTGGCAGATCTTTTGAAAATTCAAGTTACAAATAAGGTTAAGTATCTGGGGATATATTTGACAACAAGATGTAGCACATTAAAGGAGAATAATTATATTAAACTTAAATAACAGATAACTACAGATTTGAAGAAGTGGGAAAACTTGCAATTGTCATTAATAGGGAGAATTTCAACAATTAAGATGAATATCTTACCTAGAATTTTATTTTTGTTTCAAACAATACCAATTAGGCTTGGAAAAGACTATTTTGAAGATTTAAATAAAATTATGTTGAAGTTTATATGGCAAGGTAAAAAAGCGAGAATAAAGCTAAAGCTTTTGCAAGATGCTAGAATTAGAGGAGGTTTTGGTCTGCCTAATTGGGAATTGTATTATCAAGCTGCAAGTTTGATGTGGGTCAAAGAATGGATAACATTAAGGAAACATAGGTTGTTGACATTAGAAGGGCATGACTTGCTGTTGGGTTGGCATGCTTTTTTATGGTATAAGGGAACTAAAACACAGGGTTATTTTAGAAGACATTATGTACGGGAGTCTTTGTGGTTAAATTGGGAGAAGATAAAAAGACAATGTTATTTGAAAATTCCAGTTTGGTTATCGACTATTGAAGCATTTTCCTATCCTATAATTTACAAGAAGGAACAAACAGTTAGATATGGGGAACTTTTGGATGAAAAGGGTGAACTTAAATCGATCCAAAACTTAGAGGAACAAGGTATAAGGATGAATTGGTTTTCATATGCACAAATACATTCAAGGTATGATGAAGATTCTAAAACGGAGGGATTTTATGATAAACAGACTGATTTAGATAAGATCTTGATGGGTACTGATGAGAAGGTGATTAAAAAACTATATGATTATTTACTGGGAATGAAATTAGAGGAAGAACAAGTCAAAGAAACTATGATTGTTTGGGGGAAGAATTTTGGATATGGGATTGATTTAGAGAAATGGCAGAAATTGTGGTCTCAAAATTATAAAATGACAATGTCAACAGCATATAAAGAAAACTTGTATAAGATGTTTTACAGGTGGCACTTTCCTCCGACAAGAATAGCAAGAATGTTTAAGAACAAATCTGAAAAATGCTGGAAATGTCATCAGATACCCGGCTCGTATTACCATATGTGGTGGACTTGTGAGGATGCTAGAAAATATTGGACTATAGTTCGCATGTGGTTGGAAAAAATGACAAAGAAACATATAGATTTGAAACCAGAGATCTTCTTATTGGGAATTTTACCTGATATATATAGTAAAGATTTGAAATACCTGATTGTAAATGTATTAACAGCGGCCAGGATTGTATTTGCTAAAAATTGGAAGAATGAGAAAATACCATTACAGGAAGAAATTATTAAGAAAATATTGGAATGTGCTGAGATGAGCAGATTGACATTTGAAATTAGAGAACAAGAGGATAAACAATTTTACGAAATTTGGGATCTTTTTTATAAATGGCTAGATGATAAAATACGATAATAGAATATTTAGAATGCTAGATAGTAAGGAATATCTTTATTTTGCTATTATTTTGCTATTTGACATTATATTTATAAAGGGTTTTTTAGGATTGATTTGATATGATTATATGATTTGTTATAGAGTAAACTGGTTTAAAGTACTGTTAGCTCATTAAGCATGAATGATTAAAAATATAGTCAAAAACTTCTTTTTTTAGTGATATTAGGATATATAAGTTTGGATTGACAATATGAGTTGTTATGTAACATAATTGTAATTGAGACTACAGAATGAATGCACAAAAATGATGAACCAACTGACACACTGGATGTACATATAAGAGTTGATGTTTTTATGTTTTGTTTGTCTTGTTTGTTTGTAGAAAATTAATAAAAACTTTTTCAAAAAAAAAAAGAAAGAAAAGGAATATTAGATTGGAATACACATCTGAGTATATGAAAAAAAAAAAAAAGAAGTAGTTGTTTAAAAAGTTTACTTTTTAAATCAAACTCTATGCCAGTGGTGGCTAAACTTTTTTTGTCTCCTGTGTTGAAAATTGCTCTTCCGGGCGACCTCTTGCGTGCTGGCAGAAGTGGCTCTGTGTGCCACTTCCATCACGTGTGCCGTAGGTTCACCATCGTGGCTCTATACCAGGGGTCTCCAACCTTGGCTCCTGGAAGCCTGGCGGACTTCAACTCCCAGAGTTCCACAGCCAGCAAAGCTGGCTGTAGAATTCTGGGAGTTGAAGTCCGCCAGGCTTCCAGGAGCCAAGGTTGGAGACCCCTGCTCTATACATTTACTATGTTCTGCTATTTCTCAAATCATCGTCGTTTAACAACCCCATAATCTTTTGCGAGGTGGAGTCTGGGCAACTGAATGGAGCTAGCCAAGTGTTTTAATAGCCAGATGCCTTTCCTGTTGCCAATGCGGAGTTTTTATTCAGCAGGTATAGTCTCAGTGTGCCCAGAGAGAGGAATATCTGCCTCTACCTAGGATCGAACTCACAGCCTCCTGATTGTGAGGCGAGAGCTCCACCTCTAGGCCACCACACCACTCTTCTGCTGTTTCTCAAATGAGGTGGCAAAATCAAGTGTGACTAATACAAGCCACCTTTCATAAATGTTCTGGTCCAGTAGGCTACACTCTCCAAGCACCATTTCTCATGTGCAGATTTCTCACCTGCAACTTGCTAAATAGAGATGCCAAAGATTTCATACCTGTGCTTTTTGTGCCACATCCAGAACAAGCTGGAACTTTTCTGACACGGTTAAGTCTTCTTTGGGAGGTTCCTAAAACAGTAAGTATGATTTGTCATCAAACCATGAATGTGTGACTTTAAACTTAAAGAAAGGAAAAATACTCTCCAATCATGTTGTGGCTTATTTTAACTATTAATTTACTGAAACAAAGCAGCTGCATAAACTGCACTTTAAAAGTAACCAGCTTGCCTCTGTTTAAATTGTCATTATTTTAAAAAGGAACAAAAGCATCCAATATATTTCTCAAAGCTATCCCCTAAGGTGGGGAGAGGGGAGAATAAGAGCCCTAGGCTTACCAAGCATTATACGTTCATATAATAATACATACTTTATGGTGACCACCAGATCCGGCTTTTGTAAATATATGCCAGACTGTAGCCAATGTTTTGTTTTTTTTAATCACTAGGTTGAACACAGCCAGTGGACATTCACTTCTGTGCTCGAGGTACCAAGTCTGCACTAGCAAGTTTGGAGAATTTAGAGTACAATCCATAGCCCAGATTCAAAGAAATAAAACAATAGCAAAAGAATTGGAGATGGATTGTTTTACATATTTTGCAAACTTTAATCCAATCCAGATGTTTTGGCCAGTATGATCACATGGATCACACCTTTTCGATGTTAAAATAAATTCATTGTCTGGAACGACTGCAACTAGACTATTTGAAAGAGAGCTTGGTGCCTGAACAACTAAATTCATCCTACTACGAACACATAATAAACTATTAAAATACACAGTGTAGATTTAACATTTAACGAGCTTAAGACCTCAGTGATGTAGCTGCCGTCAAAGAGAAATAACTAGACATACCCTGACATTGGCAAATTATTTTAAGTCATTGTTCAGAATTTCATATATATTAGATTCCAGATACTTCAACATATAAGTCATATACAGTAATCCATGTTTCTTCTTTAACTAAACAGTATACCATGGTCTTTTAGAGAATATATTTTTAAAAAAACATGAAGTCACAATATGATTAAAGTTGAGTTGATTTAAAATTATCAAATTAGAAAATGCCTTATAGATAGTTCAGGTAGTCCTCAACTTACAATCAAATGTTTAGTGATCATTTGAAATTATAACAGCACTGAAAAAAGTGACTTACAACCAGTCCTCACACTTATGAGCTGTGGCAGCGCAATGGTTAAAAGGCACTATTGCAGGCTAAGTCTGCCCACTGCCAGAAGTTTGATCCTGACATATTTAAGGTTGACGTCTATCCTTCCGAGGTTGGTAAAATGAGGACCCCGATTGTTGGGGACAATATCCTGACTCTGAAACCGCTCATATAGTGTGCTGTAAAGTATTGTGGAGCAGTGTGATGACCAGGAGTGTAACACAAACAAAACAAAATCCAAAATATAAATAAATGTCCTTTTATGCCTCCAACTTGGCCCCACTGTTCAATAATTCTCAGTTGGAGATAAAATGTATTCAAAAATAGTCTTCAAAAGAAAGCAATACAGTCCGAACTTAATGAGCAGATAGAGGTGAAATAAAAACAAACTACAATGAAGGAGTTTCCACAACGGACCAGGATAGGTAATTACCAACTTCAAGGAGATAACAAGGCACACTCTGTTGGAAGGACACCAACCAAGATAACTTCAGCCCAAAATAACACACGCTTTGCTTCTGGCAACGCTGTGTTTTAACCGTCTCTCTTATATATTATTCTCCCCAGCTGCAACCAGTGAGGGGGATCATGGCCACTTCCTTTCTCGTAAGCCAAATTGTTTCCTTCTCCGTTCCTCCCTGAAGAGGGGATGGGCCTGGTTCTTCCTCTGACTGCCCAACTGGCCTCTGCCCTTCCCCAGCCTCCTCCACAACCTCCGGAATCACACCTCCACTTCCTGTCGGCTGTTCCTCCTCTCCCTTAGAGTCAGACTCTAACAAGGGCATGACAAGCGATATGTAAGTCTAAGTGCTATTGCTACTGCAACCATAGCAACATCCCCACAAACATGTGATCAAAATCTGGGTACTTGGCATATGTTTACAACATGTCCTGGAGTCATGTGTGCACCATTTGTGACCTTTTCAGCTGGCTTCCAACAAGAAAAGTCAATGGCGGAAGTTGGATGTGTAAAAACTGCAGTGACTTGCTTAACAACCAAGGAAAAAGGTTCATAAAACTGGGCACAGCTCACTTAACAGCTGCTTTGTTTAGCAGTGGAAATTCTGGTCCCAATTGCGATTGTAATCTGAGGACTAGCTGCGTAAATTTAAAGCATATCAAAACGTTCATACAAACATTTCAAAAGTTATCTCAAGCATCATTTGGACTTACAATAGGCTCAGAAACTTCAGGCACAATGCTCCATTGTATCCTCCATCCTCTAAAAAAAAAAAAGGTATTTGCATTAAAGGAGGAACACTGGTTTTCTATGTGGCTTCATAACAATGAAACAGAAGAAATCCATTTGAAAAGCAACTCATGAAGGCAACTGAATATATCCTTCCAAATTTTAGAAAACTTTCTTTAATATAGTCCTGACATTCATCTTAAAGGGGTCTTGTAGTCCTGAATGTTCAATAGACTACATTAGATTGAATAATTAATAAAATGCATAGTTAAGACTTTTAAAAAAGAAAGAAAGAAATAATTAGACTACTGCAACAATGTGGTTGCACATAAAATATTGATTTAATGTAGATTATTTGACTATGCAATCAGGATTTAACATCATGCTTATTATGATCAATAAAATATTCCATCACAGAATTAAAATACAGTAAATAAGTATTTATATTTCAACTTTCCTAAAAATTGGAATTCCCTCTATACATTTATTGTGTAAAAGGATTTCCATAAATACAAGTGGAAATGGGGCCGTATTTCAAAGTTTATCTCTTTTGGAAAGCCACATGATTCTGTCAATCAGTTCCTGGTTACAATGATCACTTCTCACATTAGCTATTCTCAATGTGCGGATGTTTGCTGACAATGGCAGCAATTTTGCAGGCAATAGATCTGAATAGACTCTGCTCAACTCAATGGAACACACTTGCTGACTGAGTCTAAGCCATTCCATTATAAGAAATGCAGGAACAGTAGAAGTAACAATAATATTTGGAATAAATTTGGCACATGAAAATGCGATGAAAAAGGGTTAGGGAAGGATTTACTAACACACCAACAATCCAAATGCTATGATTTCTTGCTTACTTTCTCCTCTTATTATAATTTGTAATAAAGAAACTACAGTTATGATGAATTTCATATTCCCCAAACATCTGAAAGGCAATTTAACTGATTTGTCTCCTTTCCATTTAAACGTAACACAGAGGGCATAAATCACATTTTGTTTGCAAGAATAATCAAAATGTGATGATAAGGTCATACTAGAGTAGAAGTAAAGTAAAATCTTGGATGAAAAACAAGACCAAAACCTATTTATTTAATCTATGTAATAGGGAACATTTCAGGTTCTTACTCTTTAGGAAGGGTTGGGAGTTCCTGAATGGCCCTTGAAAGAATATTTTCCTTGATGAACTAGCACTACCAGCTACTAGTTCTTAAGTAACATATTTCTGACATGGAGGAAATCTATAACATTAAGTACTATAAGTAAACACTCCCTCAAGTCAATACTTCAGTAACTAGATGGAACATCTGTGCAGTTTGGTTGACAATAGATTGGAAGACTAGCCCTCACTAATGTGGAACAATTGGAAACCAGCTTGGCTAAACATAATCTAGCAGTCAGGACATCCAGTTATGAATACAGAATCCCAGAATCCTACTCAGTTGCCTGTGATCTATATAGCAGACCATCTTGCTTCTGATTATGCCAACATGGTTTCTGGAGAAACATCAGGAATTTTGTTCCCTATAGCACAATTACTAAATCTTGAAGCCCAACCAGATGATAATAGCTTACTACCACCTTCTCCCAAGGAGTTTCTCATCTCCTCAGTCTAGCCAACAAACCTGGGATTTTCCTGGTGGTCTTTCACTTAAGTACGAATTGAGCCCAACTCTGTTTATCTTCCCAGCACAGACGTGGTCAGCCAGGCGGAATAGGCAATTCACCTCAGACAACTTGCTGACAATTCCATGTGGCATAAATCAACTCAATAAAGGTTATCTGCCACTGACAACAAATGGAAATAATGTGAAGAAACAGTAGCAGGTAACATTTATCGAGCTATCCCATGTGGAATTGTCCTGTAGTGAGTTGGCAGTGGCAAAATGGTCACACTGGGTTGGCTGTGGCAAGATGGCTATGGCGAGTTGGATGTGGTGAGTTGTCCTAGACCAGGGGTGTCCAACCTTGGCAACTTTAAGACTTGTGGACTTCAACTCCCAGAGTTCCTCAGCCAGCAAAGCCAGCAAAGCTAGCTGAGAAACTCTGGGAGTTGAAGTCCACAAGTCTTAAAGTTGCCAAGGTTGGACACCCCTGTCCTAGACCCTTCAGCAGATACTGCCATCCACTGAGACAGTCAAAAAGCTAGAAACTGGATATTTCCATGTGCAGTACAAAAAATTTAAAGCACGACACCACCAAAGCCTGGAATTTCCTATTTTGTTACCAATTTTTAAATTAAGTGCATTAAATAGGAAGACAATATAAAAATGCCTTATTTATTTATTTAGACAAACTCATACACCATTTTAAATTATATAAATTCTACCAGTATATACTCCAGTATTTGTAACATACCTATTATTGACAACATATTAAAGAGTGATTACCTGGCTATGAGGTAATTTAGGGACAACCTCAAAATTGCTAAAAATAAGAACATAGGAATGGCCCAGCCATGCCATACAGCATTCATGTACATCTACAAATAAAAGAACAAATAAACCACATGTTATCTTTCCATGCAATTATTATGTTAAAAAGTATTAACAGCAATGGATAGGAAACTTTCATTGCAACACTACATACCTTGAATTAGATATTGAACACATTATTTTCACTATGTAAATTTGAAAGCATTCCTAATGTCATGTATTTCTTAAATTTCTATGCAGTCTCTGTTCAGAAGGTCATGGAAGCATACATGCAGTATCTTTTTAGGCATGGTTGCAGATTTCTTTAAATTAAAAAGAACCATAAAATATTTATTTGTATGACTGTTCATTAGTTTAACAAATTTATACAGTGATCTATCTCACTGAACATGATTCTGATGGTATAAAACCTATCATAACAGAAGCAATACTGAGTCAATTGAAAGGTTTTCTTTAAGAGTTACTTCTTAAAGATATATTAAGTCTGGATGACAGAGGCAAAGGTAGAAATAACACAGGTAGTCCTTGACTTACAACAGTTTATTTAGTGACCATTCAAAATTACAACGGCACTGAAAAAAGTGACTTATGACCTTTTTTCACACTTATAACTATCATAGCATTCCCATGGTCACATGATCAAAATTCGGATGCTCGGGAACTGATTCATATTTATGACCGTTGCTGTGTTCTTCGGTCATATGATCACCTTTTGCAACCTTCTGACAAGCAAAGTCAATGGGAAAGCCAGATTCACTTAACAACCGGGTTACTAGCTTAACAACTGCAATGATTCACTTAACAACTGTGGCAAGAAAAGTCGTAAAATGTTGGGATCAGTTATGATCACAAGTCAAGGACTGCCTGTATTCTATAAAGAAATATTACCTACAGGCGAAAATACCAAACATACCTCAGCTTGATTTTTTTAAACTACAGATGTTCTGAGCTTTCCAATTAAAATTCTCGACTTACAACTAGATCACTTAGCAACCATTCAAAATTAGGATGAACCCCCAAAAAACTACTTGTGACTGATTTTGAAGATATGATGAATTAACCCTCTCCCTTGCATTTTGGGCATCTGGCAATTGGCACAGCCTTATGGCTGTTTGCAGTGTCCCATGGTTATGTGACAATTCTCGATGTTTTTTGCACAATTCTGGCATTTACTTCCAGCTTCTGATAAAAATTACCCAGTGGGTAAAATGGGTATGCTTAACAACTGCCATGTTTGCTTAATGCTCATGGCATTTGCTTAACAACCACAAAAAAATAACCAAAAAAATGGTCCAATGATGTAATAACGCGACTTAAAATCGCAATTACTTCTACCTGTAATTTTGGGCTCAATTACAATTATAAATTAAGGACCACCTCAATTCACTGAATGTAGTACATCAGATTAATTGTAAGCCACATTTTCAAAGAAATCATAAACAATTTCAAATATTGGCAGAATTGGTCATCATTTTCTTTTCTATAACAGAATTTAAATAACAGAACATTATTCTGTTAGTCAAATTGTGTGTTACTCAACTAAGAAAGAACAACTTACAATAAAGGCAATAGCAGAAGTGTAGACAGAAAACCAGTCGGATAAGGCAGAAAGATTCTTCACAAAATTTGTAACAGGTTTGGCACCTCTCTCTAGAGAACAGAACAGAAAACATAGATATCACTTTAAGTTTACAAGTACAATTGAAAATGGCACAAGAAAAAGATACAAAGACTAAAAGCAGAGACAGTTAATTTTTTAAAATCAAATCAAATGTCATTCAGAATATTTTTACAGATAATCTGTAGTCACTCATTTGTATGATCTTTGTATCCACCATCTCCTCTTATTGCTTTTGTATTTAAACAAAACTATCTGTGATTTTTCAAAAGTCCAGATGTTAGAAACTGAATAATCAACTGAGTTACGTCACTTCATTTATATAACTACAAATTAATATACAAAACAGCCTCCAATGAAACAGAAAATCGATAAAGGGGCTTTGCTCTTGTTATGATCCACTTCACACACGCAAATTGCCTCTTGAAATTCTTAACAATGAGCATGTTCATCTGAACTTATCCCCAAATCATTCATATTAGAAGCATCCTAAATCTAATTTGTTTGCTTGTTCTGTGGCATACACAGGTCTCCTTATTTCCCCTTATCAGGTAAACTTATTCAGAGACAGAATACTAGCCCAAAATCTAAAACTTGTTAGCCTAAAACCTGACTTTCCCTGCTAGTAATCCATCATACTACACTGCCTCTCTTAGTACAAGAGACAGCAACAGAACGTATAAATCTATCACTTGCTTGTAGTGCATATTTTAGATCTAGTTGATCTGCATTCTTACACTCGGAATGAACAAGATCTACTGAAATGTCACCCATCTGCATTTGGTATGTCATCCCATTACAGATATTATCAACAATATAAACATGGTTAAATACTTACTTAGTCTTCTCATATTTTCTGTTAGCCTGAAAGTAAAGAATAAACATTTAGAGAAGCCGCTTTGAAAATTAATGCATTTCTGTTTGCTATTAGTATATCTAATGCAGACTTGATTCTAAAATGATATGCATATGTCTTTAAAGATAAGACAGAAAATCTTCGCAAGTTCAGAGTTAAATTAAAAATATGGAACGGTAATACACTGTTGCTGCTTACAGAATATAAAAGTATATAAAATATAATATAAAATATAAAAGTAACAATTAAGAACTATATGGTACAGAATATAAGCCAATATCAAATTATGATAGAATTAAAGGTAAAGCTTCTCCTCACACATATGTGCTAGTCATTTCCAGCTCAAGAGTGTATGATAGACATGCCTTTAATTAACGCTATTGATCGAAGGGATTTTTACGTTTATTGTCTTTACATAAGCAAATAGCCTTCCAATATAATTTACCGTCTTGCACTGAGCGGCTCTTCTGTTTCCACTGTGTTTTCTTCTGGCTGAAATCTAAAGTCTTCAATATATTCTCCAAATTTATCATAAATCCACTTCTGAACTCTTGAACACACCATGTGGCTGCGTTTATCTAATAATCAAAAACACATCACATTTTTAAGTGACTTCCAAAATGATCAGTTCAAAACTACTTACAGAAGTAATATTCTGAAGCACAACCAAAAATTCATAAGATGGCAGGATAATTTATATTAACAGAATCTATTGCCCTAAGACATTCAGGAAACCAAACTTGTTCATTGGCAAAAGGGCTTGCCAGGAATTCTCATATTGGAATCGAGTTCCATCCATGTCTAAATGCACTGAATCCCCGGTACCCAAAATGTTGGGGGCTGATGCTCTAAAGAGAGAGAAGAAAACAACAACTGAACGAAAAACTGCTGGTGACCTTCTACCGCTGCACCATAGAGAGTATCTTAACATACTGCACCTCTGTATAGTTTGCCAATTGCACAGTGGCAGATAGGAAAGCACTCCAGAGGGTTAAAGTCATTGCCCAGAAGATCTCCCCTCTTTAGAAGAGCTTTATAGCTCCCACTGCCTTAAGAAAATTCAAAACATTCTCAAAGATCCATCTCATTCTGGGAACGCTTTTTTTTTAACTATTACCATCTGGCAGATGGTACAGGATAATAAAAACAAGGACAAATAGGCTGAAAAACAGCTTCTATCCCAGGGCAGTAACTATTGAATTATACTGTATAGTGCAATGTTAATGCAATATCAGGGGTTTTCAATTCAATGTACAGAATGTGAAGCATGTGTGTTTGTGTTTACGTTCATAGTCAAAATGTACACAGAACATGGTATTTAATTTCATTGTACGAGGTTCAATGACAATAAACTAAACTAAACTAAAGTTTACATAAAAGATCATAAGACAGCAATAACCATTTCAGTTGTGGCTCATATAAGTAACCAGGTGTTCCAAGGGTGAATTCAATAAAGATACTAAATAAAACAGTTTTGCAGAAGAGCTCATATGCATGAATGAGAACTCCCATAGATATTATTTCAAGTCCTCCGTTTCAAGAAATATTGCAATGGATGGATATCCATTCACAAAGTAACCAATTATGAACTGCTTCTGAAAATTTGTATTTATTCATGTATTTTACAAAGAGAACTTGTTAGGTTAAAACCACTGTAAACTATTTATTTTGATTTATTCTTGTAATATATTTATTTTGAGGCAACAACGGATGCCACCTCCTCCATAGTGTAATTCCCATCTTCAGATAACATAACAACCCTTGATAAATTTCAACAAAGAAAGGTCTGCATAGATTTTTACAGTAGAATTTTTTTTCTTTTGTTTTCTTTCCCATGTTCTGCTTAGGAATAATTCTTTCTACTGGTAGTCCACGGGACAGAGAATACAATGGCTGGTTTAACTAGTTCTCAGCCTCCTTATTTTATTTTATTTTCTACGCTGAGCTAAGGGTATCACTGAGTTCCTTTTGATCCTTTTCACACACACAAAAAAATTAACTAATCAAATTTAGATTTTTCTAAAAGCCAGCTTTTATTTTTATTCACTTTCAGTGTAGAAAGGGACTGCAATTTCCACATAACAGAATGTGTTAAGGCAGAGAGATGCACATTCTGCTAGATATTTCATTTATAAAACTCTACTGCTAAGCAGGGGCATTCTTGATCTTGTTGCTCTTCCACACTCTTACAATTAAAGCCCATCTGTAATCATCAACAGTTGTAGTAATGAGCCAGGTATACCTGTTCCATTCTGTGCTTTGGGGGGCTGCTGGGCAGATGGAGGTGATTCGTCTGCTCTAAAACAGATTAAGAAAACGGGCAATTTAGAATACATTCATTGAACAAAACAAGTCAAGACCAAAAACAGAACCAAACAAAATGTCAATATTTCAAAGGAACAGAGAGAAGGGATTTCTTATCTTACAATTTCCACAAGAAAGATCAATCAAAGCAGCTGCTTTGAACAGCCAAGCTGGAACAACATTTAAGGCAGGCTCTGTAAGACTTTTAAGGCAATGGCTGCATTTTGCCAACATATTCTGTTGCAAATGCCTCTTTTTAAAAAATCTCTAGATTTACTACCTATCACAAGTACGAGAATGAAATTTATTTTATTTTTAAAATGTATTTATATATCTATCTTAAGTACCCTATCCATGTCACAAACAAGCAACTCTGGGCAATATACCACAAAATTGAAACAATAACCATCTAAAACCATTATCATTAACAATTATTTTAAAAAATGTGAAAACTGTAAATACAGAAGTAAAACAAGGCATAATAGATGAAAGAAGGTCAATAATAATGGCGTCACCTCATTAGCTTGCCTGTCTGAATTTAATTATTTATTCTGAAATTGGGCAAGACGCTCAGGTGCATCCAAGACACCAGGCTTGTGATCGTGCATGCCTTATTCATCTTCTGAATGGATTAGTGCTTTATGGAGGCACCCTTGAAGAACATGTGGAAGCTCCAACAAAATATAACTCGGCATGCAGGAAGTTATGGGCAGCACATCTGAATGTACTTGTGTTATACCACTGCTCTAAGAGTTGGGCCACCTCCTAATATTCTTCTGGGTGCAATTCAAAATGCTGGTTGTCACAGATATAACATAACAGATATAACACTTCTTCGCACGGTGCTGGCATATCTGCAACATCACCTACCGCCTGGCTGATTCCAACTCGTCCCATTAGGTCTGACAAGGAGATGCTGCAGGTCCCACTAATTAAAGGATGTTGCCTTACTGAACCCCCCAAAACGGGGCTTTTCTGCTCTAGCATCTGTCCTTTGGAGCAGTGGTCGCCAACCAGTGGGCTGGTGACCATGGGTGGTTCGCGAGAAAATTTTGGTGGTCCACAGAGAAATGTTACCCCCCCAAAGCAATTAATCCAGGCTGCGCAGGGACACAAGGCTGCACTGCCCACATGGCCTGTGGGAACACAAGGCTTGCGTCACTTGCATTGCAAACAACACGAGGTAGTGAGGGGAGGGGGGAAAGGGCAGAAGGGGGAACTTGCCCACTCACTCCACACACCTGGCCTGGCCACCGGGCTGCTTCTTTCTACTTCTGTCGTCTTCCGCTTTTGGTTGCACACAAGAAAAGCAGCAAGGCATCCTGTTCCAAGACGCTGAGCCTGTGCAACAAGTCTCACAAAGACTCATTTCTGGCGGAGTTTGGGGGAGAGAAAGAAAGACTTCTGCTGCTTCTGCTGCTTTCCTTGTA
Source organism: Hydrophis major (assembly GCA_033807585.1). Lineage (NCBI taxonomy): Eukaryota > Metazoa > Chordata > Lepidosauria > Squamata > Elapidae > Hydrophis > Hydrophis major. The sequence continues at coordinate 142,475,678 of CM066331.1, forward strand.
TGAAGCCAAACATCTCACTCTCTCCCCTCCCCCCACCCCGAGAATGGAGCTGGAGCTGGTATCCTGCGATCTCAAATTAAAAAAAAAAGATTGGTAGGAAAATGGGGTTGGGAATTTTCCTGCAGACTTTTTGGGGGATTTTCCCAGGGTCTCTGGTCCGTGGGATTTAAAATTATGAGTTTGATGGTCCCTGAGGTCCAAAAGGTTGGTGATCAGGGGTGGGATGCTACCGGTTCTGCCTGGTTCTAAAGAACCGGTAGCTCTGAAGAGCAGTAGACACCGAACTGGTTCAGTGTTTGCTGCTGTTTGGCCCACCTGCCCGCCCAGGCTCTTACCTGTCCTTTATTTCCTACTTTTTCAACCTCAGCTGCCTTTGCGCAGCACAGCTGAGGATGAAAAAGAAGGAAAAAAGTGGCTTTTCAAATGCTACACACCTGCGTGCAGCACTTTTCAGCTGTCTGGGTGACACAGCTTAAGGTAAAACATAGTCACTAAACCGGTAGTAACACCGGTTGAATCCCACCCCTGTTGGCGACCCCTGCTTTGAAGCACCTTTCATCCTGAGATTAGATTGGCCCTGAACAAACTGATTTACAAAATCAATCTCAACTCCTGAAAGACTCAGGCAGGTGGGTAAGCAGGTATTTGGGATCTGTTTTCTAGATTGGGTTTTTACTTTGGTGGTCAGTATAAATTTTGTACATTGGGTGATTTTTGTTACTACTTTGAGTGTCTTATGTATCTTATTGTCGTCCAGAGTCATTATATCAAGATGGGCATTGTTAGATTGACGAAATAAATGAACCTTCACTGTTTCACTCTTTCAAGTTATGATACAGTTGTCTACTAGTCTTTGCAGGTTTCTCCTGGAAAGATGCAATATGCAAAAAATAATTACCCCACCCTCTTCAAATAAATATTTGAGTGATTGCAGCATGCCTGTAATGAGATACCATCTTCTTTGAAATCATGCATAGAAGTGAAGATTTCAATCAGAGAGGCACTCAAGAAAGATACTTGATTGCATTAATGATTAATGATATTAAAATATATGAGCTGAAATATTTTAGGAGCAGCCCTGCCTAGCCAAGAATATATACAGTATGATTTCAAGTTATCCCAAAATTCCACATAAGATATCTCTTGTAGAATGATACCGTATCTGTTTTAACATCTTATTTTCTTGCAACTGATTTCTGTAAAGTTATTGGTGGCAATATCAAGTTAATTTGTGTTTTGACACACTGCAATTAGAATAGCATGCAACTGGCCATGAATGGTTCATGCCATACAATTTTACACAGCAGAAAAGTATAAGTTTACATCCCCAAATCTATCTCCACCTCAGAAATATCCAGGATGGAATGCCAAAGAATTAACAAACTTTTTTAAAAATTTCTACAGCTAGCATTTGTAGTGCAAAAATTAAACATGAAATCCTTGCCAATAATGTACCTGAGCATCTTAAAAGTGCCCCACAGAGTTTGAAACACCCTATATTCAGATTTTAGACATCTTAAGAGACTTACTGTCTAATTCTGCTCCCCTCACAATAAGCAATGCTGAGTTTATACTATGAGGCAGTGGTGGGATTCAACTTTTTTTACCACCGGTTCTGTGGGCGTGGCTTGGTGGACAACCTTTGCGTGCATGCAGCGGGTTTGATACTGACCTTCTCCTGCAATCCTACACTCTTCCTGTGTGTTTAACAGCTGATGCGCAGCAATCCACTGTGCCACACGAAGCAGCTGAGCTTCAAAACCAGGAAATAAAGATCAGCATAGAGCCGGGGCGGGCAGGAGGGCCCAGCAGCTGATTGTCAGAGTAAAGCAGTTCGCTCACAGATGATCCTCAGAGCTACTGTTTCAGCCAAACCAGGCCGAACCGGTAGAATACTACCATCACTGCTATAAGGAAGCCCAGTCTATCCCAAATGTTTTGGGACATACTCACAACAGACACAGATATCCAAAACATTGGATTGTCTATTCAGAGTTTAAAAGGAATCTTGGAGAGTATACATATGGGTAATCTTGGAGAGTATACATATGGGTTTATACCTATGGGTTTATCTATATCTATTAATATATTTGAATGTGGTTAACGGTTTCAAAAGTACTTCAGTTACTTAAATGCTAAAGGCCAATTTTGAGTTATAAGGGTTGAAATGCATATTGAAAACAAGTAAAATTATCTGCTCTTCTCTAATAGCTGGCTAGGAAAATGCTAGCAATTGAGACCCATTCTCTTTCCTCCTGTACTGAGCCATTGCCAAGGGAGGAGAGACGGAATCCATGCGTACCCCATATCCATACAACAAAGAAAGCACGTGTCTGGTTATTCTTTTGGAATAAATCATTAAAATAATATTACAGCATTAGCAAGTGTGTGTCTTTGTAACCAAGAGTAGAGATTAGGGCTGCACATAATCTTGCAGTATTCATTTCCACAAACCAAGTCAGATGAATATACATGTTAGCTTTCTTCCTTGTAGTCATCAGTCTAATTTAAAAATATTTTTATTAAGCTTCTGAGGTTCACACTTTTGATAAGAGACGGATATTGGTCATCAAGAAGCAGTGGACTACAACTTCCATCAAACCCACCCCAGATCATATCTAATTACGGAAGACTAATCTAAAATATGTCCTGTATATAAGTGCACATAAGGTAAATAAAGGAGAATTTTTGCAGCTCAGGGTGGAAATGTCCTTGGTGCTCTCTGAGCTTACTTGTTTTCTTGTAGATGTTTTATTGCCCAAACTAGATAACAAATCAGTGCTAGTCACTGTCACTATCTTCTAAAGTGTTGGCAATTCCCCCCCAGTTTAGTATCATCTGCAAATTTCATGACTTCTCCTCTATCCCCTCATCTAAATCATTTATGAAGATTTTGAAGAGCCCTGGGCCCAAGAAAAAACTTTCAGATATCCCACTGCATGCTTCTCCCCATGTAGATTTGGTTCCATTGTTGACTACATAGTAGGTGTGGTCATATAAGAAATAACAAATACAATTACAGCCCCCAATTTGCCAGTAAGGCACTGCTAGCACTAATTGTAGTTGTGCTATGTGATAAAACTTGCTTGCAGCTTGTAAACTACAAGAAGTGACAGAATGTAATTTATACCAGACAAATGGATGATCAGACTATTTCAAATCATCTAGGCCCTTGTTCCCTTGGCAAAATGCCTCCCAGAAGCAGATGCTATTTTATGGCAATCCTTATGCATACTCATAGAAAAGCCATTAAAATTCACACGATTGTATTATTTAGTATTTCTTTTCTATATTCCCATGGTAGAAAAAAGATAAGTTGGGAAAGGAAAATAGGGAGTTAGAGAAGACAAAATTTCTTGCATTCAAATCCCACTTTTAAAATAAAATATCTTACAAAGCAACATAACAAAAATAAGAGGGTAGATACAAATATGTATTCATTGCTATCAGGAATAGACATTTCTCTTTTAAAACTCAAATTACATTTTACCTTGTAGACAGATTCATCCTTACCTTGCTTTTAGAATTTCACTGACTTTTTGTTCCAGTTCTATCCTCCTCAAGCGTTCTTTTTCTAACTCTTGTTTAAGTGTTTCAGCATTGGTTTCTTCTCTCAGCTTTCTTAGCTCCTCCTCTGTTAAAAAGGGGAGAAAAATAATCCAGGTATTATGTTTTCTCATCATAGACTTACTTGTAAAGGTTTTATGCCAGTCTAAACAATCAAAACACCAGGCAGCTTACAATTCTCCCATAGAATAGTTAAAGCTTCTTTTTTTAAAAAAGAAAAAAAAAATCACAATATATCTTAACAAAATCAATCACACAGCAGGAATCCTCACTGCTACACCTGTGGATCTACAACATTCTGGCGTAAATTCCTTTGGGACTATCGAAGATCATAGAAAATCCTATGTCAGAGCCAAGCCACTGCTCTTCCACCTAATAGGGATAGAATCAACCTTCACATGAATCACTGAATTAAAAATGAATCACAAAACATACTCTCACACACTGCATTCAGGAAAAGGGTGAAACTCTGGATTTCACAACTCTTATTATTAGGCATCTATAGCATTTCAGGAGAACAACATTATTGTTTGTCACACAGACAACATCGCTGCATAATCCATATCACCTACCCATGTTCTGCATCAATTCCAGTACACCAGACTGCCTCCTTGGATTACAACATGAGTAAAACTACACCTAGGTTGTCATTTTAACAACAGAAGCAATTCGTGAGTGATTCTTTGTCATCTTAAGGAAACCCACAACTCAGGGTTAAATTACTTGCTTTCCTTCCAGAAGGATTAATCTCTGCCCTCTTGAGGAAATGAACAAATCAATAAATGAATATTTAAATAAATATTTAACTGAATATTTAAATAAATAAATAAATGAGCAGGAAGTGGAAGGAGATCTATGTAATATTCTGGATTATTGCTGCCAAACACAATAGTCAATATTGGGTGAGAGGTATTAACAAGTTGTCATTCATATGGAGACTAAAGTAACCGCTGAAACTATGCATCAGGCCAGAGACAGTAGTACTTTAAAACTATAGAGCCAATTATTAATGGCGGCTTTCTATTTTACAACAGAGGATAAAAATAGGGTGATTTGAATGAAACAAGTAACTTGGAGTTCCATTAATAGGAATAATAGCTCTCACTCTCCTAAAGCTTGGCTTACACTGAAGACACTACACATAACGTCAACAAACTGAATCACTGTATTCAGCTTTTAAAGGCTAGCTGGCTGGATTACAGTTACCTTTGATTACTGTCAAAGTAGTCACTGTTTTTGTGCCAAATGGCATCATCTATAGGTGTTTTTTTTTTAATCTGAGTTGACAACGTTAAAACCTGGGAAAACGTCACATTACCATCATGTAATATTTAATCATTTACCAAATTTGTAAGGCCTATTGCAATATGAACATTGTCCCACAGGATAGATGCTACAGCAGAAGAGACTCAAATAAAAATTGTTTCATCAAATAAAAATTGTTTTAAGGAATGGGATTCGGAGTGTGCCAATTCTGTTGGATCACACTGATGGATGGGTGGATACTAAGGGAGACACACAGTCCCCCCAAGAAAGGTAGTCCTTGACTTACAACCACAACAGAGCCCAACATTTATGTTGCTAAGTGAGAAATGTGTTAAGTGAGCTTGCCCCGTTTTACGACTTTTCTTGCCACGTTTGTTAAGCGAATCAGTGCAGTTCTTAAATTAGTAACCTGGTTGTTAAGTGAATCTGGCTTCCCCCATTGACTTGGCTTATCAGAAGGTCACAAAAGGGGATCACATGACTGCAACAGTCATAAATATGAACCAGGTGTCAAGCACCTGAATGTAAATCACATGACCATGGAGATGCTGCAACGGTCGTTAAGTGTGAAAAGGGGTCATACACAGTAGTGGTATTCGACCGGTTTGGCCCGGTTCTAGCGAGCCGGTAGGAGCAATGAGCAGCGGAAACCGAACCAATTATCTCCGACACTCTGCTATTGGGCCCGCCCGTCCACCTGGGCTCCCATACTCACTTTTATCCACTGAATTTGAAGCACAGCTGCTTTGCGTGGCACAGAAGAGTGCCGCGCAGCAGCTGTTGAAGTGACCAGCATCGTGCAGGCTTGCAGGAGGCGAGTTAGAACACCTGTGTGCCTGCACAAACACCTCTGCGCCCATGCAAAGTGTGTGTTTGGTATGCACATGCATGCAAAGTGCATGCACACACACAAAGCACACCCACCAAGCCACGCCCACAATATTTGAATCCCACCACTGATTATATGCAACTTTTTTCAGTGCCGTTGTAACCTGGGATTGTCATTAAGTGAACTGTTGTAAGTCGAGGACTATCTATAGTTGGGCCTTTGTGTAATATTAATATTAATAGTACAAGAAAAGCTTCCGGGCAGAATTGTTTACCTCAGTGTTACAGATTAGGAATATGATATATTTCACGTGCAATTGGTATCTTCTGATTGCATAAGAAAGGTTCAACACGTTTTAGGCAATAGCTTATGTTAGATCAAGAAAACCTGACCCAGAGCTAACAATAAAGGGGACATCTATAGCACATATTCCAGAAGTATTGGGTATACACTAACAAGAGGAACAGATAAATAAAATCTATTTAAAAAGCATGATTGCAGTTACATAAGCAATTATGACATCATTTACTCCCTTCTATTAAAAAAAAAAAATGTTGCTTGCCCCGAGTTTCAAATGACAGTGTGGCATCAGAATAAAGATCTTAGAACTAGGATATGCCTAGGATGATTCAGAAAGAGCCTGAACTAGTTTCTGCCATTTACCACCTGCATTTTATAAGCTTAGTAGCTGAGCAAACAATTCTTAAAAGGTCATTAAAATAACATGAAGGCAAAAGGACAAAGATACTTTTCATTAAGCATACCCTTGTGTAATCCACTGACCTATGATTTTCTACATCTCTGATGTGGTAAAAGCACAATTTGTAAACAGGTTGGCAATCTAAGATAATTCAGAAACATACCATGGAGCACAGAGGGATTCTCTCTATAAAAGCAGTTCATTATTGTGGCGTAAATTGTCCTTTTAGCAAGAAGTCTTAATCGGACGCTGCTCAGATATTCCTTTGTTCTATAGGAGACCCAGGCAAAGACATTTGGCAATGAAAAACAATTGGCGTGCAATGCATTTCAGATAGGGGATATCATCATGGATGAGTACTCTGCATCAGTTTTATTCTTTCCATCTAGGAGGAGTGTTAGAAATGAATTAGGTAGTAAACAGTCTCAGGACTCTGTCCATCCATCCCCCAGCAGAATGACTGCCCAAAACCACAGTGGAACCAAATCTCATGCAGCAAGAAAGGCCAACAAAAGGAAATTTAAGTTTCAAAATGGGTTGGTTTCAAATAAGGCTGACTTGTCCATCTAATCTCCCTCCTGCTTTCCTCATTGTCACATGATGCAGAATGGAGCAAGTGCAGGATTTCCTGGGCTTCCCACATAATTAATTCCTTCCTTCCTTCCCTCCTTCCCTTTTCTACTTCTTTTATTTACATAACATGTATCCACCCATTCTACCTTGTCCCTGACTAATACACACCTACACAGAGGCAATAATTAGTAAATATACCAGTCCTTGAGGAAAAAAATGTGCAGATGTGCACACACACGCTATGTATTGCTTTACTAACACAGATGCATCTATGGCGGTGGCAGATAAAGAGGTAAGAAATAATTCTAGAAGCCATGTCTGGCATGCTTGCCCTGCCTTGTTATTCTTTCCAACCCAATGGAATTATGCAAAGAAATTATGTAAGGGAGGCCAGGACTCTGTCAGCAAATAGCTCTGAAATCTAATAGAGCAGGATCAGAAATATGCCAGATTTGACTAGGAGCTACAGATAAAAAATCTCTCTGTGACTTGAAATGCGGGCAATTGTTCTGTTCTTAAAGCCCTCTGTTCTTTCTCTGGTGTCCGGAGAAGAAAAGGATTCCTCACATCATATGGTACACATTTTTCCAATCTCATTTACCAGCTATATCTACATAGAACTGGGTCTTGTGAAATGCATTATTTGACTCAGGGTTCAAGGCGAAGTTGCAAGCTGGAATAAATTTCCAATGCTAGACATCAAAGTTCTCAGTTCAGGATATCAAAAGACAGAATCATGTACAAGTAGTCCTCACAGAATCTCGGTTGCTGAGTGAAGCTTGTCAAGACGTCATGTGATTGCCCATGTGACCGCTTTGCTCAACAAACACAAGCCCAGCACTTCAGTTGCAGCCATTAAGCAAACTTGTGGATTATTAAGCAGACAAAGTCTTGGGTAAAGAGCGTGGGGTGTCAAGAGCAGAGGTGGCGTTCAGCCGGTTTGGACCGGTTCAAGCGAACCGGATGTTAAATTTACACCTAGTTCGCCAAATTGGTACATGAACCGACCGATTGGCCCCGCCTGCCCCTCCCTGCCCCACCCAGGAATGCCCACGTGGCCTGTTTTGAATGCTGGTAAGTGCAGAGTCCACGTGGAGGCTCTCAGAGGGCAAGAAAACAGGCCTTCCGGAAGTCCAGAAACAGCTTCCGGAGGGCCTCTGGACCCAGAGGGAGGCCGTTTTCACCTTCCCAGAGGCTTGAGGGAAGCTTCCGGGCCCTGGGGAAGACAAAAACGACCTTCCTGGAAGTTCTGGTAGGCCACGCCCACCATGGCCACGCCCACCCAGCAACCAGGCAGCGAACCGGTTGCTGGGATTTTTGAATCCCACCCCTGGTAGAGAGAGGTCAGAAGCTGAAAATCCTTCCTGGCAAAATCCAAATGGATTTTCACCTTAGCCTCCCCACCTGTCTGAATCATCCCATGCTGCTTGCTTTACTGTGCTGCCTCTCTGCTCTCTGGGGTCTGGATGACAGTGCTGCCTGCCAAATGATTTCCGTTCCCCTCAGTGCACCGAAGGGAATTCTTTCACAGGGTACAGGAATGGAACTAAAATCCCTTGCTCCATTTCTGCACCCAGTTAAAGGATTTCAGCAGCCCTCAGCAGGCTGCTCTTTTCGCTAGCCATAGAGATGAGAGGGAGCCACTCTAGCAGGTGGCAGTAGCTTGCAACCTTCCTTCCATGGCTTCGTCGCTGACTTTCTGAGGAAGCCAGCAGAGAAGATGGCAAATGGTGATCACATGGTCATGAGGCACTAGGCAATGGGTGCAAACAAGTTGCCAAGCACCCAGATCAGGAACACATATCCATGGGATGGTTTGTAAGATTGCCATACTTCTGGACCATTGTTAAATGAGCAGTCATAAATTGAGACCTACCTGTAGAAAGGGTTTAGAAGAAAATGATTGCTTAAAGTTTCAAAGTAATATGAGAAAGAAATTAATTGAGCATCATTTAGTAAAACCCAGACCTAGATTTGAATATTAATCTTTTGTGAATTGCAATCTGAAATAATCAATTTCTCTTGGATTAGTATATAAATTTGATTTATACACAACTTATGTACTTCTGTAAACCTTAAAAACCAGTTTTGGTTCAAAACATATTTTTAAAGTATACTTTATTTTAAAAGAAGCAATTTTAAACATAAATTCCATAAAATGATTTTGTTCTGAATTTTTTTTAAAAAAGAATTTAAAAATTGAACACTAGAGGGAACTGAAGATTATAATTAAGGGAAAAAAGCATATACACTAAACTTACAAGTCTAGAAAGGAGCAAAATATTCTAACATCGGGCATAATGAAGCATATTTTTGAAAAATGGACTCAGAAATTAATAGTATCAACAGAGACATCTGTCTCTATGAAGAAATTGGGTCTAAAAAATGTTATGGAAGGGGAACAAATTTTACTTGCCAGGATTGAGGCTGAGTTGAAAGTGGGTTTACAAATGGCTGCAGGAGTGACATGAAAAAAGATTAGTTACACTGAACATAAAAAGGAAACTGAAGAGCTATGAATACTGTAAACGAAAAGCGTCAGATTTTCCTATACTTGATTTACAAAAAAGGCTTATTAAAGTTTTGAACAATTTCATGAGAACAGTCAAAGAAAAAACCGAAAAGAAATCAAGTACCGTGACATTTGAATTAATCTAGATTGATAGAAGTAAAAGGAAGGAATATAAAGTTAGTTTATTTGAGAAAAAACACAGAACACAGAATACTAGAGTTGGAAAGGACCTTGGAGGGGAGGGGAGGGGAGAAAGGAAGGGAAGGGAAGGGAAGGGAAGGGAAGGGAAGGGAAGGGAAGGGAAGGGAAGGGAGGGAGGGAGGGAGGAAGGAAGGAAGGAAGGAAGGAAGGAAGGAAGGAAGGAAGGAAGGAAGGAAGGAAGGAAGGAAGGAAGGAAGGAAGGAAGGAATCAATCAATCTAGCAGGGCTTCCAAGGAAGAGACATGTTTTATTTAGCATTTGCTATTCTTATTTTGATTAGTCCATGCTGGGTAAAAGCGTAATACCATCTTTAGTTTCTAGAAAACGGTCCAACGCATTCAAATATTTTGCTAGTAAACTGTTTATTAGCTTCAAGCAGAAGGCCACAGTAGAGTACTGTAATTATAACAGCATCCTAGCTCTGTAGCAGAACTCTAGTTGGTAAGGTGCCAGGCATTAGAGAGCCAACGAGGTAATGTAGGTCAGCAAAGCCAGATCACTATTTGAGATGATTAGCTGTCAACTGATCCATTGAAAGTGGCCTCAGCAGACATTTTTAAAAAAACCCATCCAGGATTCAATCTGAACAGAGTAAGCTGTAGGAGAGGGAACATTAAGAACTTAGAGAGGGAATATAGATGACTTGTGTCAAGGTCTGGGAGATGGACAATTCCCAAAGAGTATGCAATTTGTTTACTCTTATCACGCATAATTAGGGAACTGAAAAGGGAATTGGGAGATTATTTTATCTGAGCCTGTGTTCCCATGCTGGATTTTCTTTAGTACAGAATATAGTTCAGCATTCCACACAGCCATCCTACCTTTGCATAATTCTTTTTGATTCCACAAACATTATTGTAACAGCCCACTAATTAAAAGTAATGCCCATAAGCACATATCCAAGGAAGGAGACATATTCCATTCCCAACAAATGGTTGTCCAATCATTTTTTGAAAACCTCAAGCAATACAGCACCCCATAATTTCAGGAAGCAAGCTTCTTTCATTGTAATTGTTCTTAGTGTCAGGGAATTTCTCCTTAGTTCCAGGTTGGATATCCCTTTAATAATCTTCCACCCATTACTTTTTGTTCCAATCTTCATTTAATTTAATCACAGCCTTCGTTTCATTTAATTTTTTCAATTATTGAGGCTGCCCGCTTCCACAACTCTAGTAGCTTACAATTAAAAAGAAAATGAAAAAGAAACACATATATCAAAAAGTGTAAAAGAAGCAAATAAAACTGTACGTTCAATGTGGAACGAACTTAAATTCGTTCAATGTGAAAACAACTTCAACAACTTTGTGAGGTAAATAACTCTTCCTACAGGTGGAGACCAGTCCTGACAGGAGCTCAAGGTTGACTCAGACTTTTATCCTCCTAATAAAATGAGGACCCAGATTGTTGGGGGAAATATGCTACCACTGTAAACCGCTTAGAGAGGGCTGTAAAGCACTATGAAGTAGTTTATAAGTCTAGGTGCTGCTGCTACTGCTATTGGATTTGATTTTTTATTGCTTTATACTGTTTTGCCTCCCAAGGAATGCAGCGCATTGCACCAACAGAATAATAAAAATGCTTTCAATAAACTGTTTCTGCAACCAGAATATACAATTAAAATAAAAAGTTATTTTTAAAAGGCAGTTGAAAAGACTAATCCTAGAGAAGCTGTCACCCTGCTGGGTGAACAAACACATTTGTCATTTAAAACAAGGCAGCGTGGAAGCTAGTCGCGCATCCTCCACAAACTAGCCATCTCAAAACCAACTGAGTTTTCTCAAGAGCACTTGGAGAAACTTTTCAGTATGAGGCTACTCCTTCAATCTATATCAAGGTAGGTATTTCCAAGCATCTTGAACGCATCTGATTTCCCCCAAAGGGCACAATCTTTTTCTCTTGTACATCTAATGTATATATGGGTAATGAATGTATGGGTGACTCTGGGCATCCTTGGCACTGCTGCCTTGGAAACAATCAAACAAAAGGTACAGAAGACTCCTGGGGTTTAACTGTCAGAGAAAGAAACTTAGGAAGGACTCGCCATAATAGATCAAGTGGTTAAAAGCAATAGAAGGAAATTTGTACCTTCAGACATGCAGGTCTAATATATATAAAGCAAAGAATCATTGGGTTAGAAGAGATTCAGGAGCTTTCTGGCTGGGGAATTCTGGGAGTTGAAGTCCTTCAGGCTTAAAGTTGCCAAGGTTGGAGACCCCTGTTCTAGTCCAACCATGTGCTTCAAGGCAGAACATCGGATAACATCCCAGTCAAATTATTGTCCAATCTTTTCTTGAAAACCTCCAGTGATAGAGCACCCACAACTCCAGGAGCCAAGCTGTTTCATTAATTAATTGTTCTCAATGTTAGGAAATTTATCCCTAGTTCTGGATTAGATCTCTTTTTAATTGTCTTATATTGAGGTGACAAGAACTGGACACAATATTCCAAGTGTAGGCTCACTAGTGCATTAAGATTGCACTGGCTTTTTTGATAGCTGCTGCACACTGCTGGCTCATACTTGGTCCACTAGGATATCTAGTGTAGTAATGTAGCAACTCTCTCAGTTACTACTATTAAGCCAGGGAGCACCTATTCTATATCTAGTGTTTGGCATTCCTGCCTAAGTACACCACTGAACTGCATTTTGTTGGATAGGATCCAACCCTCAAGTCTATCAAGATCCTTCTGACGCTTGAGTTTATCTTCCAAAATGTTAGCAATTCCCCAATTTAGATCACTTGTGAAGACGTTGAAGAGCCCTGGGCCCAAGACAGAACCATGAGGCACTGAATGCTCCCCATTATATAGTTGTAGTTCCATTGAGGACTGCGTGTTGGATGTGATTGGTCAGCAACTGAAAATCCATTTGGAGGTGGTACTGTCTGTCCCACATTGTTATATCTTTCCAAGAATTAAGCCGTGGTCTACTTTGTCAAATATCTTACTGAAGTCCAAGTATACTAGCTTTACAGCATTTCCCCGATCCACTAATTTAGTCACTTTATCAAAGAAGACAATAAGATTTGTATGACAAGTTCTGTTTTTTAATAAACCCATGCTGGCTTCTATGAATTGCCTTGTTCAGGTACTTACAAACCTGTTACTTAGTTACCTTTTCCAGGATTTCTCCAGGTATTAATGTCAAGCTGATTAATCTATAATTTCCTGGATCTATTTTCTCCCTTGTTGTAAACTGGAACCACATTAGCTCTTTTCTAATCTTCTGGTAATTCCCCTGTGCTATAGGAGCTTTGAAAAATTACATTCAATGGTTCCGAAATTATATCTTCCAGGTCCTTTGGATCAAATGATTTCTACTCATCCAGGGTAGATAATGGATATATTTCTTTTACCTTAAAGTAGCATGAGTTCATCTAGTTTCCTGTCTGGTTTACTTGGGAGACCTGATGTGACTCATGCAAGTCTGAAGGTCATAAGCATGGATTTGAACTTGATGGCCCATATAAGCCCATCCTATTTTACAATTCATTACACTTTATTCCCATCATATGATAACTTAGTTTGCAACTTGTGGCAGGTTCTAAAAGCTTTATCAGCATACAATACCCAGACAACTGTTTGGATTCAACTGTCTATAAACATCTTGCTTAAACCAAGTCAGCTCTAGCAAGAGGAGACTCAAAATTGATAAAATATTCAAAATCTTGAGAAGTCATCCTCTTCTAAATCTGCAATAACTCAAGTGAGATAAGAACTGAGAATACCCATGGGAGTACAGAGCATGAATCATTTGGGAAGCTGAAAGCAATGAACCCAAGTATCACAATTTATCGGCTGAATAATATGCTGACCCAGACCTGGACATTATACATCCCATGGGCCACATCCTGCCTGCAGGTTGTCCCAGGCCAGTATGCAGCATTAAGTGGGGCATCAGCAGTAGAGGCTAGGGAAGCCAGTGCAGGATTGGAGTGGGGCAACAGCAGCCCTTCACAAGAGTTCCAATTTCTCGTGTGAGCCCCTACGAAAAATTAATTACCTAGCCCTTCTCTGTCCTCTAACCTAGCCATGGACTACAGGTAGTCCTCAACTTACAACAGATCATTTGTCAGAGCTGAAAAAAGTGACTTAAGTCATTGCCCAGAAGATCATTGGCTGCTCTCTCCCCTCTTTGGAAGAGCTTTATAGCTCCCGCTGCCTTGAGAAAGTTCAAAACATTCTCAAAGATCCATCTCATCCTGGGAACCCTTTTTTTTTCTTCACACTTTTGACTGCTGCAGCATCTCTATGGTCACATGATTGACATTTGGATGCTTGACAACTGATTCACATTTATGACCGTTGCAATGTCTTGGGGTCATGTGATCCCTTTTTGCAACCTTCCGACAAGCAAAATCAATTGAGAAGCCAGATTCACTTAACAACCAACGTTACTAATTTAACAAATGCAGTGTTTGCTTAACAAATGCGGCCAGAAAAGCCATAAAATGGGATAAAGCTCACTAAACAAATTTCTCACCTAGCAACATAAATTCTGCGCTCAATTGTGGTCTTAAGTCAAGGAGTATCTGTGTTACTTTCTTCACAATGTTTCCTAAAATTCTGATACAAAGCATGTCTTCAAGGGGCCATATTTGGTAACAAGGTGTTGTCTCACAAAAAAATGGTGTGTGTTAGATTAAGTGCCTCTGTAGCTCTTTATAAAGAATAAAGTAGATGAGTTTCTTGGAGATGAACTACAACAAGAAAGAGGAAGTATAGCACAGTGAGACTTGCAAGATTGATGTCAGCTCTGCTGTGTAGACCAAGAAATCAGCCCCAGGGGAAGGCTAAATTGAAGGTGGCCCAGCAGAGATTATACTTCCTGAGACTTATAAGGAAACAACACCTGAATGAAAAACTGCTGGTGACCTTCTACCGCTGCACCATAGAGAGTAACTTAACTTACTGCACCTGTGTATAATTTGCCAATTGCACAGTGGCAGATAGGAAAGCACTCCAGAGGATTAACATCATTGCCCAGAAGATCATTGGTTGTCCTCTCCCACCTTTGGAAGAGCTTTGTAGCTCCTGCTGCCTTAAGAAAGTTCAAAACATTCTTAAAGATCCATCTCATCCTGGGAACCCTTTTTTTTTAACTATTACCACCTGGCAGATGGTACAGGACAATAAAAACAAGGACAAGGAATAGGCTGAAAAACAGCTTCCATCGTAGGGAAGTAACTCTATTGAATTCTACTATATAGTGCAATATTAATGCAATATCGGGTTTTCAATTCAATCGTATAGAACAAGGGTCTTCAAACTTTGCAAGTTTAAGACTTGTGGGCTTCAACTCCTAGAATTCCTGAGCTAACATGACTGGAAGAGGAATTCTGGGAGGTGAAGTCCACAAGTCTTAAAGCTGTCAAGTTTGAAGACCCCTGATAGAATGTGAAGGATGTGTGTTTGTGTTTTATTTTTATAATTATAATGTACACTGAAGATGGTATTTAATTTCATTGTATGAGGTGCCATGACAATAAACTAAACTAAACTATAGTAACTGAATTTTCCAAGTTTGATTGTGTTTTACCTCCTCCTTCTTATAATTATAGTACCTTAAAAAAACTGTCTTAGCTGCATTAGATGCTGCGTTATATGAATTATATGGCTGTTCTGCACTTAAAAAATGTTTTATCCCTTGTCACTCTGGCAATGGAGCTCCTATATTCAGCCAAAATCTCCCTTATGTTTAAATAGACAGCAACTGCCTAGATTTCTGTACCAGCAATATACATATTGTAATGGGCAGTAAGAATAACCTTGAAGGACAGAATGAAAAGCTGCAACCAGGGAAATGGACAAAAAAAATCTGAGTCCAATACTGAAATGTTAATTTGAGAAAACAGACTGAACTGTTCACTCTAGTTCTTTTGAAAATAAAAGGAAGGAAGGAGGAAGCCCATTGAGAATTGCAAAATTCTGTTACTACAACTTTGCAATAAAAATTAATATTTAGTTAATATTAACATTCATAACTTTGGTTTCCTAGCCTGGTCTACCTCAAAGGGAAGAAGACATATATACTCATGTATTGATTTCTTCTGGAATTCTAGCCTGATATCAACATATGCTTCCAGGAACGGATCCCTGCTTCTGCTCAGATATTTAGAATGGGTGAAAAGTGGTAGAAAATATGTTACTATGTAATAGGCATGAGCATAATCTTGGAAGACAAGAGGAATCGTCTAATAAGAGAAATCTGATCCCAGAGGAGAGATAGAGGGTAGAGAAAGCATTTCAGAAGGGAAACCTCCCTATTTCTCTGGAATGTAAAGGTGGGCTAGAGGGGCAGTGCTTTCAGACTTAAAAGATTCCTACTGTAAATTTACAGGAAATGTAGTATTAGTACTCATGGGTTGGGTTTCCTGTCTGAACCAGAGGTGGTATTCAACAGATTCCAACCAGTTCTGGAGTGGAAATTTTGAATAATTTGGAGAACTGGCAAATGCCACCTCTAATTCTCCATGCCCCCATCTATTCTTTGCTTCCCAGCTGATCTTCTGGGTCTTCTTTGTTGCCCTGCACAGGAGAACAGAGCTGGAAAGTAGGTTAGTAAGGGCTGAAACATTATCCTTTCTTCACAACTTATAGGCAGATGAAGGATTGCTGCTGGATTTTTATCAGATACATTTTGGACATCTTAGTATGCTGGAGATATTACCTTCAGTGATACGATGGAATCAAATAGATCAATCTTGCTATTCCTTTTATTTAGTAGACACGCACACTTCCCTTTTTTTTTTCACAGGGCTTTTCCTTTCCACATCAATTGTATCTTGGCACAAAATAGTTAAACTAATGCTGCACCCCTTTCCAGTTTTGACAAATAATTACTTAGATGCCATTCCTTGTTTACTTGTACATTCTAACCAGAGATTTATGATGTTTGGGAGAACGTTCCAAAACATCCTGTTTTGGCTTCAAACACTTTTTACTTAATTCAGTTGCAATTCGCCTTGTTATCCAAAATGTTATAGCAATATAGCATTTCCTTATGTGACTTGTCTTGCAAGCAGTTTTAGATATTTACAATGACTGCAGTCCTTTTCTGCTTTTTAATGCTTATAGATTAATTTTATACTGTACATAATTAAAAGAGTATACTTGAAAATATATCAAATGCATGGATTCATTGTGTGCGCCACAGTTTAATAAATTTGATAAACAGAAATTAAATGCACATACAATTTAAACAAAGCCAGACTAAAGCCCCAACACTTAAACCATTGTACAAAAACCCCTTTTACTACCCATAAAAGAACTATGTTAATAACATAATCTAAAAATGGGCTTGTTTTATTATCATAACCCAATTCCTGCTTCTATCCATCATTAAAATATTCTGAACTTAGACTGAATGGAAAGCAAACTAGTTTGGAGATTATTGTGTGCAGTATACTTCTGACTGAACAAAGAAAAACTCAATTTCTTTGTACTCACGGAGAAAGTGCTTTTCCAGCAAGGCAATTTCCAAGTGGCCTTTGATCTCATTTAATCTGTCAGACTCCGTCCTGTTGTAATCGGGAACTCCTGTCGCCATGATGACAGTCCCAGGACCAGCCTACGGAGAGAGGGAGGGAGGGGAGGGGGTTATAAGAAAAGAGAAAAGATGCTGGCAGCTCAGAAACCAATCTCTGGAGGAAGAAAAGAAGCAAGAGCATTCCACACACACCCCTGACACACACTCCAAAATGCAAATATAAAGCAGTAGATCAACAATGGTTTTCTTTTATTTACTAGTTTATCTGGGGCAAACCAAGAGCTGGGCAGAGCCATGTACAACATTAGCCTGCTGACATGAATCAATGGAAGCTTATGAAAGGAACCCTATCTCCCTCACGGCGTGTCTTGCATCAGTGCGCCTGCTCAGACCTCCACACCAAATGCTTTGATTTCTGCAGCAAGAAACGTCATTATCTAAATTCCCTCTGATTGGCTAGAAGCTGCCTCCAAATAAGGATCCTTCCAAGTCAATTATGGGCCATGGTTTCAAGAGGGCCATTTAAACAATTAGGAAGTCCATAAACTGAAGAGTGCGGCACTCAGGATAAACCCTCTCTCATGAATATGCAAGAGCCGTTTTGAGGGGATCAGGGAGGGTAAGGAGAGAGAGAAAAAAACTTGCAATGTTTAAAGATTCCTACCACTGTAATATTCTTGAGATATTAACTTTAAAAAAAAAAATACACAGAGAGAGAATAGGACAGAAAATGCAGCGTTACAAAGATCAGGACAGATTGATATGCTCATGTAGATTTGGGTACAAAAATAAATAAATAAATAAAAAATAAATAAAAATACCGGGAAGGGTGTGTGTGTGTGTGTGTGTGTACCAATTTCCAAGCAAGACAGAAGCTATATGGTTGCAAGAACTGAGCATGGCTAGTCTAGTGAAGAGAAGGATCACTCTATAAAGCCTTAGTAAGACCACACCTAGAGTACTGCATCCAGTTTTGATCACCACACTATAAAAAATGATGTTGAGACCAGTGGTGCATTTCAAAAAAAATTTACCACCAGTTTGGTGGAAGTGGCTGGGTGCACATCCACACACTTTGCTTGTGTGCGCATGCCCGATGCACATTTTGCACAGGCCTGCAGAGGCCTTCCAACTCACCTCCTACAATCCTGCACTCTCCCTGTTGCTTCAGCAGCTGCCGTGCAGCTGTCTGCTATGCCACGCAAAGCAGATGCGCTTCCAAAGCAGGACATAAAAATTACTATGGGAGCCTGGGGGACAGGTGGGCCCAACAGCAGAGAGTCGGAAAGAACTGGTTTGATCTCTTAGCAAATAGGCGCTACTGGACGGGCGAACCAGGCCAAACCGGTAGAATATCACCACTGGTTGAGACTCTAGAAAAAGTGCAGAGAAGAGCAACCAAGATGATTAGGGGACTGGAGGCTAAAACATACGATGAACGGTTGCAGGAACTGGACATGGCTAGTCTAGTGGAGATAAGGACCAGAGGAGACATGATAGCTGTCTTCCAATATTTGAGGGGCTGCCACAGAGAAGAGGGGATCAAGCTATTTTCCAAAGCACCCGAAGGCCAGACAAGGAAAAATGGATGGAAATTGAAGGAGAGATTCAACCTGGAAATCAGGAGAAATTTTCTGACAGTGAGAGAAATCAACCCATTGGACAGTTTGCCCTCAAGAGGTTGTGGGAGCTTCATCACTGGAATCTTTCAAGAAGAGACTGTCCATGTTTTGGGTATCATCTTCTTTGACATAACTTCATTCATAACTTCTAACAGTGGGATGCTCAGTGATTCTTGAAATGTTTTATAGAATTCTGCCGGAAGCCCATCTGGACCTAGTGCTTTCCCATTATTTTGTTTCTTAAATGCTTCATTTAATTCCATCATTGTTATATTGCTTTCTAACATTTCTTCAGTCTCTTTAGGTATCTTCGGTAAGTTAGCATTCTGTAAATACTGTTTGACTTTTTCCTCATCAATATTCTCTTGTTTATATAGTTGCCCATAAAAATCTCGAATTTCCTTTTTCTCCTTATTACCATAACAAACTTGGCCTTGATCATCTATTAGCTTCAATATTTTTCTTGATTCCTTCTCCTTTCTCAATTTATATGCTAGCCATCTACCTGGTTTATTTGCATCTTCAAAATAATTCTGTTTAGAATTTCTAATTTTCTGTGCCAGTTCTTCTTTCTCTATTAATTCCATTTTATGTTTAATTACATCCAGCTTCAATTTAATATCTTTTTTCTGTGGCATTTTCTGTAATTCTTTTTCAAGTCTTTTATACTCATCTTCCAAGGCCTTAGAAGCTTGCCTTTTCCTAATATTCTTTTTTCTTGTATAATCTATTATCAAACCTCTAGCATATGCCTTCATTGTATCCCAAACATTTTGCATTGAAGTATTTTCTTTTTTATTTTCTCCAAAGAAAAAAGCCAGTTCCTTCTCCATCCATTGTATAAAGTCTTTTTCCTTTAAGATAGTATTATTTAATGTCCATCTCGATCTTTTTTTTTTGTTCCTTCCATTTAATTGTCATTGGGCTATGATCTGCCCAAGTACTTGTTTCGATATTTGTTTCTTGAATATTGGATATTAATTCTGTTGAGATCCAAATCATATCTAATCTGGACCATGATAAATGTCTATTTGAATAAAAAGTATATTGTTTAGCTTTAACATTTCTTTCTCTCCAAATATCCTTTAAAGTTAATTTATCTGTCATTTTAAAAAAAGATTTAGGGAGAGTCTTTCTATTTTGCTTTGTTGTTGTTGCTATATAGTCCAGTTTATTGTCCACAATTCCATTAAAGTCTCCCATCATAATTATATTAACATAGTCCAGTCCAATTACTTTCATGTGTAGTTTTTATAAAACTCTTCTTGTTTATCATTCAGAGCACAAATTGCAATCAAGAGTATTTTTATATTATTGTCCATTATTTCCACCATTAATACTCTTCCGTCTCCATCCGTGTATATCAGTTTTGCTGGGATAGCCTCTTTAATGTATAGAACCACTCCTCTTTTCTTACATTGAGTCAAAGAAGTAAATATTTTCCCTAATTTTGGCTGTACTAACAATTGTTCATGTTGTTTTTTAATATGAACTTCTTGTAAGCAAATTATATTATATTACACTTATTCCAAAAGAAGAGGCTGACCCACTGCAAATTAAGAACTATAGACCTATTTCTTTATTGAATGCAGACTATAAAATTTTTGCTTCAATTTTAGCAGAAAGACTTAAAAAATATTTAAATAATTTTATCCACCCAGATCAAAATGTATTTCTGCCAAAGAGACAAATCAGAGACAACATGAGAGTAATCTTGGATACTTTGGAATACTATGAGGCTCATCCGGAAAAGCAAATGGCTTTGATATTCCTAGATGCTCAAAAGGCATTTGACAACGTGAACTGGAGATTTATGTTATTACTATTGGAACAGATGGGTTTTGCCAGAAAATTTATTCAAGCAATAGAAGCCATATACAATAAACAGACAGCAAAGGTAATGATGGAGGGAGAACTTACAGATTTTATTAATATAAGAAAAGGCACAAGACAAGGGTGTCCCCTTTCTCCTTTGCTATTTGTGTTGACTTTGGAAGTGTTGAATAGAAATATTAGGGATGATAAAAGCATAAAAGGAATGAAAATTAAAAAGGAAGAATTCAAACTACAAGCTTTTGCTGATGACCTAGCTTTTATTCTGGAAGATCCGCTAGAAACAGCTCCAAAGTTATTGGAAAAGATAGAGACATATGGTGAGATGGCTGATTTGAAAATAAATAAAGATAAAACAAAGATTTTGACAAAGAACATGCTACTGAGACAAAGAGAAGATCTGGCAGACCTTTTGAAAATCCAAGTTACAAATAAGGTTAAGTATCTGAGGATATATGTGACAGCAAGATGTAGCACATTAAAAGAGAATAATTATATTAAACTCAAACAACAGATAGCTACAGACTTGAAGAAATGGGAAAACTTGCAATTGTCATTAATAGGGAGAATTTCAACAATTAAGATGAATATTTTACCCAGAATTCTATTTCTGTTTCAAACAATACCAATTAGGCTTGGAAAAGACTATTTTGAAGATTTAAATAAAATCATGTTGAAGTTTATATGGCAAGGTAGAAAAGCGAGAATAAAGCTAAAGCTTTTGCAAGACGCTAGAATTAGAGGAGATTTTGGCCTGCCTAATTGGGAATTGTATTATCAAGCTGCAAGTTTGATGTGGGTCAAAGAATGGATAACATTAAGAAAGCATAGACTGTTGACATTAGAAGGGCATGATTTGCTGTTGGGCTGGCATGCTTTTTTATGATATAAGGGAACTAAAACACAGGGTTATTTTAGAAGACATTATATACGGGAGTCTTTGTGGTTAAATTGGGAGAAGATAAAAAAACAATGTTATTTGAAAATTCCAGTTTGGTTATCGACTATTGAAGCATTTTCCTATCCTATAATCTATAAGAAGGAACAAACAGTTAGATATGGGGAACTGTTGGATGAAAAGGATGGACTTAAATCGATCCAAAACTTAGAGGAACAAGGTATAAGGATGAATTGGTTTTCATATGCGCAAATACATTCAAGGTATGATGAAGATTTTAAAACGGAGGGATTCTATGATAAACAGACTGATTTAGATAAGATCTTGATGGGTACTGATGAGAAGGTGATTAAAAATTTATATGGGAATTATTTACTGGGAATTAAATTAGAGGAAGAACAAGTTAAAGAAACTATGATTGTTTGGGGGAAGAATTTTGGATATGGGATTGATTTCGAGAAATGGCAAAAATTGTGGTCTCAAAATTATAAAATGACAATGTCAACAGCATATAAAGAAAACTTGTATAAGATGTTTTACAGGTGGCACTTTCCTCCGACAAGAATAGCAAGAATGTTCAAGAACAAATCTGAAAAATGCTGGAAATGTCATCAGATACCTGGCTCATATTACCATATGTGGTAGACTTGTGAGGACGTCAGAAAATATTGGACTAAAATTCGCATGTGGTTGGAAAAAATGACAAAGAAACACATAGACTTGAAACCAGAGATCTTCTTATTGGGAATTTTACCTGATACATATAGTAGATTTGAAATACCTGATTGTAAATGTGTTAACAACGGCTAGGATTGTATTTGCTAAAAATTGAAAGAATGAGAAAATACCATTACAGGAAGAAATTATTAAGAAAATATTGGAATGTGCTGAGATGAGTAGATTGACATTTGAAATTAGAGAGCAAGAGGAGAAACAATTTTATGAAATTTGGGATCTTTTTTATCAATGGCTAGATGACAAAATACAATAATAGAATATTGACACTATATTTATAAAGGGTTTTTAGGATTGATTTGGTATGATTATATGATTTGTTACAGAATAAACTGTTTAAAGTATTGTTATCTCATAAAGCATGAATGATTAAAAGTACAGTCAAAAATTTCTTTTTCTTTTAGTGATATTAGGATATATAAGTTCGGAATGACAATATGAGTTGTTATGTAACATAATTGTAATTAAGACTACAAAAGGAATGCACAAAACTGATGAACCAACCGACACACTGGATGTACATATGAGAGTTGATGTTTTAATGTTTTGTTTGTCTTGTTTGTTTGTAGAAAATTAATAAAATTCTTTTCAAAAAAAAAAAAAGAAGAGACTGGAATGCCATCTGTCAAAAATGATGTAGGGTCTTCTGCTTGGGGGGGGAGAGGTTGGACTAGATGACTCTGTTAATCTGTAATTCTGGTTGTAAACTATGATTATCATAAAGCACATCACCACATGTGACTGGGCTGGATTTTATTACCTTTCTTTGACTGTGGTTAGGTGAATATGATGGTCATTAAGTGACCCACTGTTTGCTAATGGACGGTGGGTTTTTTTGTTTTTTTTTGGGGGGGGGGGTTTGCAGGAAACCAGACATAAAGACTGCTTTCTGGAAAAACTGTCATAAATCATGATCGCAGGACCTTGGGTGCTGCAAACAGCTACAAATGTGGCCCCACTGCCAAGCTCCTAAAATGTGGTCATGTGACTTCAAAAAGGGTGATGTTGTGACTTTGAAGCCAGGTTGCAAGTAGCTTTTTGTGGGGGAGGGGCTGTCCATCAAAACTTTGAATGGTCATTAAGAGATCAGTCATAAATTGGGGACTACAGTATAAACTTAAAGAAAGGAAGAGATGCATATGTATGAATGAATGCTAAATTAGGAATATGGGTGAATGAATGCTAAAACATCTTTTAAGAACAGATGGCTATGCATGAAAGGAGCTAATAGTCAAGGCCACAATTGTTATTCTATTAATATGTTATATATTAATATGTTAAATTATTGTTCCTAAAGCTGCATTTGAGATTAGAACATGTCGCGTAGGGATTAACGGGAGCTTTCAGTGGGAAAACTGGTGGGAAAAACAATGCAGACAATAAAGTTTGCCTCAAAATATATCTGTGTTATTATGAAGTTTAAAATGATATCACTTGAAGTAAATATATTGCCACTGATAATTATAGTTTTTCCCCTTCTGGGAAAATGGTACTGTAGCAAGAGATGTAGATGAGTTAGAAAGGATGAGTCTGTAAAAACTACATTTCAGAAATAAAGAATTAAGCAGAAAATTCAACGACAGATCTACAAGGAAAACATATACATTGATCAAGGATTATCCGGCCAGCAATGCATTTTCCCCACTTTTTAAACCTATAATATATACACAAACATTGAAAGTAAAACTGAAACATGTGCGAATATGCTTATTTAGTACATTTAAATATAGTGAAGCTTATCTCCGATGCCAATGCAAAAAATTCAGACATAAGAGCTTTTAATTTTATAGTGGGATATTTTCTTTCAAGGCATTCAATATACATACATCTAGAAATTAATTTTCTACATATACCCCCTCCCCCAACATTTTAGGAATATGAATTCCTATGCAGTCCTTTTATTTGTCTCTGCATGTTAAAAAGGAAATCAGAATCACTCCTGTTTTTATCTTTTTTCTTGTTTTCTGGAAGATTGGCTATGCAGTCATCTGTGGAAAACAACGTCGTATCATCAATGGGTGACCTAACAGTAAATAGGCAGGTAGGCTAATGTCATTCTGAAAGGCTAAAATTGTACTCCATTATCTGCTTCTGAGAAGTGGTAATACTTCAAAAGCAGCCACTGGGAATCACAAGTATTTCTGCCACGGAAATCAGGGTTTGCAAGTATGCAGATTGAGGTACTATCAAGTGATCCAGAATCAATATAACAGAATTCAGTTCCATGTAACTGGATATAATTCCACAGTCAATTCTAATCCCCATCCCCTATTAACTACAAGAGGCCAATGCTTCAACAATAAAAACGATATAACAAGTCGTATTCTGGGCTTTTATTTTTACCCCAAATTCCTATGTTCCCATCAGTCTTATTTTCTTATTAATACACCCAGATGCACAAATGGAAAGTTACACTTGCTTAGCACTTATCTTTGTCCCCATAAGATATTAATCTAACTTCACAGTATTTTAAACACATCAACGTAGAGTTCTTAGAAGGTGAAGCAGAAATGACTTTAAATTATAAATGAAGGCAAGGTTTTCACATAATTACTGAGGAAAGGGACATTTAGCATGCCTGTTCAGAAATAAGTACCCTGGGTTCAGTACCTTTTCAAGCTATAACCTTATATTGATTTATCTAGAAAATAGGACTGAAGGAACTCAGTCAAGCTTACTTCTGAGCCAGACTATTTAGCAGGAACAATCCGTTCTTCCAGAGTCACCTTCTCTCTTATAATTTTGAAAACTGCGCAACTTATTAATGATTTGAGAAAGAAATCACATAAAAACTGCAATGTAAGCCCTACGTAAAGCTTTATGTAATAAAGCCTATAAGTGCTCTAAGTGAAGCCTGTAAGTGCTGGCAGAGTTGATATATAATAGGTTCCTATTATGTAAACAATGTTATCTATCAGGACCCAAATGGGGCCTTGGAGGTGAACTTTCCATTTAGCTGTCCCAGCCTTTTGATATAGCCTTCCATCTGAAATTTAAGGGAATCCTACCCTTCTAGATTTTCAGGAGCCATGATGACCAGGCTCATTACATAAGCATTAGGCTAAAATGGGGGTTCAGTCAGAAGGTTAATAGTTTGGTTGGTCTGGTACCTAGTGAAAAGGATTGTTCTGTTTTTGTTCTATTGCTTTTATTGATTGTTATGAGATGATGTAATGGGTATTGGGAATGGCTTTGAGAGACAGAAGGCATGGGCCACTACTAAGGCAACGCTCAGATTGTTTATTTGTCGAGGTAGGCCCAAAAAATAACGGTTTACATTCCAGAGATCTAAAGGACCTGGAAGATGCAATCTCGGAGCCACTGAATATAATATTTCAAAGCTCTTGTAGCACAGACGAACTATCAGAAGACTAAAAAAGAGCTGATGTTGTTCCAATCTATTAAAAGAGGAAAAAATGGATCCTGGAAACTATCAACCAGTCAGCTTGACATCAAAACCTGGGAAAATCCTGGAAAAAATAATAATCAAGTGGAGAATTTGTGAGTACCTAGAAACAAACAAGGCAATTACAAGATGAAGACATGAGTTAGTTAAAAGCAAATCATGCCAGACAAATGTTATTGCCTTCTTTGACAAAGTGACTAAACTACTGGATCAGGGAAATGCTGTGCTCATGGTATACTTGGACTTTAGTTAGGCATTTCACAAAGTAGACCAGAGCCTATTACTTGGTGAGAGAACAATGTGGAATAGACAGTACCACCAAGAGATGGATTTGCAGTTGGCTGAATAATCACACCCAACAGGTAGGTCTCGATCAAACTATATCTATAGGGGGGAAGCATGTAGTGGGGCACCTCAAGCTTCTCTCTTGGGTCCGGTGCTCTTCAACATTATCGTAAATGATCTCAATGAGGAGATAGAAGGTGAATTCATCAAATTTGTAGAAAAACACCAAGTTGGGGGGCATTGCTAACAAGACGAACTCAAGATTCCGAAAGAACCTGACAAAGTGAACACTGAGCAACAAGATGCAGTTCATTGGTGAGAAAAGTAAGGTCCTACACCTAGGCATTAAAAACTAAACATATAGGTATTGAATAGACGGTAACTGGCTCGACAGTAGTAACTGAGAGAGGGATTTAGGTGTTCTAATGAACCACCTCTTAAGTATGAGCCAGCAATGTGCTACAGCTGCCAAAAAACCCAATGCAGTCCTAGACTATATCAAACCAAGGATAGTGTTTAGATCACAAGAATACTGCACTAGTGAGGTCACAGAGAAGAGCAACAGAGATGAAAAGACATCTGGAGCAGAGGTGGGATTCAGCAGGTTCTGACCACTTCTGGAGAATTGGTAGCGGAAATTTTGAGTAGTTCAGAGAACCGGCAAATCCCACCTCTGACTGGCCCCGCCCCCATCTATTCTCTGCCTCCCGAGTCTCAGCTGATCAACTGGGTCTTCTTTTGTTGCCCTGCACAGGAGAACGGAGCTGGAAATCACGTTAGTGTGGTGGGAAGGGAATGGGGATTTTGCAGTAACTTTCCCCCAGGAGTGGGGAAAGAATGGAGATTTTACAGTATCCTTCCCCTGCCACGCCCACGCAGCCACCCCACGCCGTTAGAAGAAGAAAAAATTGAATCCCACCACTGATCTGGAGGTTAAACCATACAATGAACGGTGCAGGCCTACCCTATGAAAGAGAAGATGCTAACACAGAGAAGAGTGTCAACTTGCTCTCCAAAGCACCTGAGGGCAGGACAAGAAATAAAGGGTGTAAGCTTTTTAAAAAGAAATGGAACCTAAAACTAAGGAGAAATGTCTTGATAGTGAGGACAATCAATGGAACAATTTGCCTCCAGGAGTTGCGGGTGGTCCATTGCTGGAGGCTTTCAAGAATAGACTGGAGTTCTCAGGTCTCTTCCATCCCTTGGGGTTGGTTTGGGCCTGCCTCTGACAGAGGTCACTTATTACTGTATTATTTATGTTATGTTTTCTTCATTTTTAATGCATTACGTGTGGTTTTTTTGTGTGTGCTGGTCAAAGCCAATTGGAACTGAAATGCAACAGAAATCTTAATGCTGTGATGAATAAATAATTGAAAAAAAAATGTCAGCCTCAGAATGTAGATCAGTTCAATAAATCAACTCCACATTAAGACTAAAATGGCTTTTTTTTTTCATTAAGATTGGCTATAGAAGCAGAACCATCCAAGTCTGACAGTGTTTTCTTTCTTCTCTTTGTTATACTCATGTGAATTAGGGAGACATATGTCTAAGATGTTTACACATACTTTCTTCATCGTTTAGGCTTAAGCAATATGTTTGCTTGTTGCCTCTCTCTAAGGCTCTACATACTTTATTCTCTACATTTCTCTATATTCTCTTACACAGTTGTCAAGCCCAAGCAACCACACCCACATGTGCAGAATTCAAGCATTATTATATTCTGCCTGTTATACAGGAACCTCCTCAGACTGGTGGCCTTAGCATGGGAACAGATAGATAAGGCTTTATGAAGCTTAAGGGGGTGGGTGGGTCCATTCTGGATCTCTTGTGGCTCTGCAAGAACTCAAAAATAATTTTGCCCTCCCTTCTTCCTGGCTGAGAGTCTCCCAACCATAGCTCAAATCAGAAGTTGATAGGCCTCAGTAGCACTTAGGATTAAAGACAAAAAACATTCTTCCGAGCATGTCAGGATGCATATGGAGCCCCTGTCCAGAACACCGTGGATGTGTCTTTTCCTGACACTGCTTCAACTGCAGAGGATAAATGGACAATCCCAGGGAAAAATGTAGCTGCTTTAAGGAACTGCTTGCAAGGGCTAAGTTAACATCCTGACATGTTCCCCAAATGCCCTTTTGTCCCTCAAGTCTAAGTGACATATTGCCATAGAAGTTAACACTGCAACTGTCACTGTTTTATAAATTTCAATCTTTTTTTCTGATTGGGAAGCTTTTTTTTTTTATTACTTTGTGTGCTGTAAGGCAGCAGAGAAGTATTTCAGCAATTAATATTTTATCCTTCAGTTAAAAATTGTCAGAGAGGGAATTATGCAATACCTAGTTTTAAGAGACAGAGGAACAGTTAAATCTAGCAGCGCCAACGTTAATTAAACTTCAGCAAAATGTTGGAAAGCTTCTATATTCAACAAGCTTCTATTCTATATTTGGTGCAACAAATCTTTTTCTTCAGTCATATCCACCCACCGTATTATGCAATGATTCTCAACAGTCAAATTGCAAAAATGGGAAGAGCCAGAAAAGCTGCAAAAGAAATTTCACTCATTTCACTGATATGTAGCCTGCTTACTAGCATCCAGATATGACAACAAAAGCAATGTTCCTTGAAATACTTGAAATCCTAAGTTGCATTAACGAGGGATACAATCAAGATCAAGTGAGGTACTAATACAACTGATTAAAGCCTTAGCAAGACCATACCTAGAATACTGCATCCAGTTTTGATCACCACACATCTTTGTTGAGATTCTAGAAAGAGTGTAGAGAACAGCAACCAAGATGATGAGGAGACTGGAGGCTAAAACATATGATGAACGGTTGCAGGAACTGGGCTTGGCTAGTCTAGTAAAGAGAAGGACCAGGGGAGACATGATAGTGGTCTTCCAATATTTGAGGGGCTGCCACAGAGAGGAGAAAGGGGGTCAAGCTATTTTCCAAAGCACTTGAATGCCAGACAAGGAATAATGGCTGGAAACTGATCAAGGAGAGATTCAACCTGGAAATCAGGAGAAATTTTCTGACAGTGAGAACAATCAATCGATGGAACAGAAGTTGCCTTCAGAAATTGTGGGAGCTTCATCACTGGAGGCTTTCAAGACGAGACTGGACTGCACCTGTCAGAAATGGTGTAGGTTCTGCTTGAGCAGGGGGTTTGACTAGATGACCTACAAGATCCCTTCCAACTCTGTTAATCTGTATCTGTATCTACTTTTATGTATTTGTTTATACACACTTACAAACTCCGTATACCACCTATCTCAGAGGCTTAGGACCATTAAAGTAACAATATCCACACAAATAAAAATCCCCAATGCAACAAATCCCCAAAATATAACAGAGTTAACCTGAATCCCCTTTCAACACCAAATTTTTAATGGAATAGGTAGTTTTAACAATCTTGAGAAAAGTTAGCTGGATGGGGATCACTACAGAAGACTGTTCCAGTGCAGGCCACTATCAAGAAGGAATGCTTTCAGAGCCCTAAACTCATGTAGGGTGGGGTCTGTACAGTGGTGGGATTCAATTTTTTTTACTACCGGTTGTGTCGGCGGGGCTTGGTGGGTGGGGCAGGGGAAGGATACTGTAAAATCTCCAGTCAGAGGTGGCATTTGCCAGTTCTCCAAACTACTCAAAATTTCCACTACCAGTTCTCCAGAACTGGTCAGAACCTGCTGAATGCCACCTCTGGGTCTTTACCTTCTTGAGATGAATGCAGAGAACAAGAGAAATGAGTGCTGGAAATGAGAGAGCTGGTTCTGGAGATACACAGAGGCTTAAACCACAAAGAGATTTGAAAGCTAAGGACAGATCTGATTATACCAGAAATGTAAAAAAAGCTTCTGACGTGTGATGGTTGGGAATGTCAAGGCATGTCAAACTCGATTTCATTGAGGGCCACATCAGGATTGTGTTTGACCTCTGGGAGGGGAGGTGTGGCCGGGTGTGTGTGGCCAGCTTGATGTCATTCATGTCAGAGGTGCCTGTGGTGGCCTGAGAGCTATGCCAGCGAAAATGGGCTCCCAAGCTCCGTTTTCAGCTGTGATGGCCTCTGCCACCCTCTGCAAGTGAAACTGGAGCTCGGAAGTCCCGAGCTCTGTTTTCGCTGGCAGAGGCACCACAGGCCGGTTCTTTGCTGTTTCTCAGTGGCCCCGTGGGCTAGATCTAAGCATCCCATGGGCCAGATCCAGCCCATGGGCCTTGAGTTTGACACCCCTGGTTAAGATGCTGGAATGATACAAAGAAGACTCACATTCAATCAAATGTCTGAAAGCTCACTTGGTGACCTTGAGCCAGTCACTAATTTAGCTGAACCTTTTTCAAAGGGTTGTTATTGTAGGGGAAAAATGAGAAAAAAATAATATAGCACTTTCTAAACTTCCTGGATGAATGGTAGGATATAAATATAATAAATAAAATATTCCCTGTGTTTATCCAGTGCTTTGGGTCTATTATGTGAGTTGTCTGGTTCTGGCTTAATCATTAAACTAACTCAGCCACTGTGTTCAGTAAACCAGTCCAGGTTTATGAGATACTGTATGGCGATATGTGGAACGCGGTTAACTCTGGCTTATTCGATGAAATTTAGGGAGCTCTGTGAACAGAGTGGTTTAAAGAAACCTTTCAGCATCCATAATGTTTTTTCAATAAAGTTTTATGAAAGGAAAAAAATGACTCAGGAGTTTCAACTCATGTCAGAGCTAACAAATAAAACAAAAGAGGAACCTAAAACACATACAAAAGAATCAGAAAGAAAGAAAAGGTTTTTAGTTTTGTGAGAAAACCAGCAACAGGGAAAACAAATTTAACCATACCAGCCTTGAGAATGTTTTGCTTTGATGAACTTTCTAATTCACCTTTCAAGGTCACCTCATGGAGTCAATATAAGAGCTCATCTGTCCACTTTCTTTTCATGACATGGCACAGAGCAAGTTATTTTTAACTGAGGAGTTTGGAACAAGCAAGTCCACAACATTTTAGAACAACCACTAGGGAGATCTTGTTACTTTCACTGTGCCTTGAATGTAAAAAAAAAAAAAAAAAAACTTTTATCATATTAGTACAATTTAGTTGCCTTTGGCTGCTCTAGACTTAAAGACCATGTTAGTTCAAATAAAATAAAGAGATTATGTTTTTACTAAATTGTTATTTATATTCATTCTTCTTCAAACCTAAAATTAGACAAAAAAAATCAAGTTTGGCTCTAATAAGAAAAAGCTCTTCACTCAAGGTCCAATACAGACTCTCAATATAGATTCCTATGTCAGAAAGATGCAATAAGGAAGGACCAAAGTCACTTCCCTTCATATTTGCATTTTTGCTTTTCAGGAGATCTCCAGATCCAATCAGTATATAGGCAGCAAGAAAGACAAAATATGCCATCCTCCTCCTAACAACTGTTTGCATCAAATTCAAAGTTCTTTATCATTATATTTAGATGCAAATGAGTACATTACTGCATACATAGTGTACACATGCCCTATTTTTTAGTTTGGTTTGTTTGTTTGTTTGTCAAATTTATAAAATCACCTCACAATTTGTGAGTACATCAATAATTATAAAAGAACCCAAATTAAACCAAAAGATAAAGATACAGCCAAGCCTGAGTGTAATATAGCCCTCTGTAAGGAAATGTCCAGATATACTGAAACATAATTGCCAATAATGGGTAATGAATTAATTAATTCTTAAGGAAAACAAAACATAGCTAAGCATAATGTATAGTTGGGGACCAACAAAAAATAATCATAATAAAGATGGTATTCAGCAGGTTCTAACCAGTTCTGGAGAACTGGTAGCGGAAATTTTGAATAGCTTGGAGAACCGCCTCTGACTGGCCCTGCGCCCATCTATTCTCTGCCTCCTGAGTCCCAGATGATTGACTGGGACTTCTTTTGCTGCCCTGCACAGGAGAACGGAGCAGGAAAGCAGGTTAGTGGAATGGGGAGGGAATGGAATTTTGCAGTAACCTTCCCCTGCCACGTCCACCAAGCCACTCCCACAGAACCAGTAGTAAAAAAAATTGAATCCCACCACTGGCGCAAACCGCAATAAAATGTGCAAACATCTTAAATACTTACAGGGTCTCTCAGTTCATCGTAACCTGATGTACGAGGTATTTTCATAGGGATTTCATCTCCACATTCAGTATCTGAAGCATTGGGAGATTCTGCTAAGTCCGGGAACTCATCTCTCTTATGTCCTCTGAACCTTATTTTGTCCAGCCTCTTTAGCATGTTCAGCACTGCACCTTTCTGCTTTATCTTAACATGACGGTTGGCGTCCCTGAAGAATACAAATGGAAGAAGGAGAGGAAAGTATAAGATTATTATAAGGACATGTATAGGTTCTGTACTGCATCAATCCCACAATTCTTGGCAGTGCCCAAGAATATCCAAAGCAATCTTATGGTCTATAGTGATTTGAATAAAAACAATCGGAAAAATAACAATTAAAAATTATCAATTTCTCTTCCCATTTGAACTCAAAGAAGTTTCCAAAGTCATTCTAAAAGCAAGAGAGGAAGAGATCAAAAATATTTCAAGGGATATTATGTAACAATTGGAGACACAACTGATCAAGTTTGTTTTCTGCTCCATACAGGAGAACACTCTGAGAAAGACTTTTACTGAACACTTAAAAAGATAGGAAGGTTTATTTTGGATTTGTGTGAGCAACCCAAAGTCATATATTGCAGATTGAAAACCATGTAAATTGAAATAACAAATAAAGTGGACCTCACTTCTTATAGAAGAAATATTGTAATTATATTATACAGAATGTCCTTATTACTAAAAGCCATCGCACTGCAGAAATCATGTTTTTTTTTAAAAAAAAAAAATTTGAATTCACATTTTATTTTACCAAATGACTTTCTACAGAAAGATAATCCTTTTTGCCCATGAAAGTTTCAGACTGCATTCAGATTCAGTCATATTTAAACCAGATACACTAAATCTATGGGATACATTAAATCAGTCACTTAAACTGATTTCAATAAGTCAATACTAAATAAATCTCTATCAAATCCACATTCCTTTCCCCCAGACACATAATGAAAATGACTGTTGGGTCAAAGTGTGTGTATTTTATCTAATTAAACATACATTCCACCAATATAAAATTTTAGTTGACTTAATAGAATATGAATGTATGTCATTCATTATAAAGATCTAGAAATTTATTGTTTCTAAGTGTACGATATGAGCTAAGAAATTCTAGGTTTGGTTCTCATAAGTTTAGGAAAACACGTCCTTAGCCCAGCATAGAATAGAGATAAAAGTACTAATATTACTAATACCATTATTATTTATAGAAGCAGTACTAATAAGTTAGCATCAGTATAAAATTAAGAAATGTACCAAAGAGGGCCAATAGAGGAAAACATAGCCCTGATATGTTCATTCACTTTTTTTTTCAGATTTGTGTGCAATAACTTTGATTGGCTTACATTCAGCATTCCAAGAAGATTCAAATACAATAATTTAACAATTATCTACCTAATAAATGAAAAGAATCAACAGTAATACACAGCCAGTCCTTCACACAGCAAATGAGCATAAAACTTATCCAGAATCAAAAATGAAATCCTACTGGAATCCATAAGCTTCCATACCGACAACTGCAGTTAAACCTGTTTCTCCCCATTCCAACATTTACAAGTCACGGGAACAAAAGCTTAAATGCAATTCTTATTTGGAGAGAGATATATCCAAGCACCATAAGCATATTGATGAAAGCTCACGCGGCCCATCAGATTACTTCCTCATTGGCTTCATGTGGTTATTAGGGGAGGGGAGAGAGTTGAGCCCTATGGCAGTCCACAAAAGAGAAGCCATATACCCGACCACTCCTACTAGCCCCACTGCCATCATCCCTAACAATCTGCTCAGGAAGGAGAACCAAGATAAAAGTGTCCTCCATTGACAATCTTTGCAGATGATCTAGAAGCAACTTACAGGCTATAACATCAAAGACAGTAGCAGACTCCCAATATCACCGTACTTAGAACATAATGTTTTTGTCCCATGCTTATGACCTCAAACCAAGTATGACTTGAACTGAAAAAAAAAATTGACAGCTGGGAACATGTATGAATTAGAAGAGGAAAATCCTCAGAAATCTTAAGAAATTGCTTAGAGCAAAAAAAAAAAAGCTCAAACACTTAAAACAAGCCATGAAATATGCAGATCTGCATATGGAGATAACATATTATGTGTCACCAACTCTTTCTTCTTTTATGGCATTCTCCTATTCACATAACACAACCATAGATATATATTAAATATCATTCATATACAGGAATATATTTTCCCATAATCTTTTACAACTGACTAACATTTAGTAATGCTAGCTATCCCTTTTCTTAATTGGTGTCCTGCCAAACCAGCAACACACAGTCCCATCCATCTCAAGTTCCTTGTAAAGCAGTCTGAAAATTCACCATAAACTATTCTCTGACATCAATAGGTGGAGTAAAAATCCATGTGTTCCAACACCATGAGAAGACAAAGGGCACATCTTTCATTGTCAATATGTAAGAGGCCAGTATATCCTTACGTAACACAAAAGTCTGAAGGAGTATTCTTTGAGGCAGGGGAACTTCAGAAACGTAATGTATATAGATTGATATATTCAAGCTGTCCAAACCAGCTAGTTTAAAGTACGGTAATTATAATTACAAATCCATATAGGCTAAAAAAGAAATGGATATTTAGAAGTAGCCCTTCCTGAATATAGTGGGGCTTGTTCTGTAACAAATGCACTTAGAATTACACTACCGTGCTTTACTCCTTTTCAATAACCCTTCTGAATTAAAATTTGAGAAACATTTTGAAATTATTCTATAGGAAAAATGTTTCTGAACTGCATAACTTATTACACTTCATATATATTGCATACTTCATCCAGATCATTGTAAAAAAGTTTTTTCTTGTACCATTAATAATGTACCATCAAAATTAAGATGCACATATTAGTGAAATGAAATATGTTTATGTTCTTTTTCAAACAGTTTTTTGAAGTCTCAGAAAATCTAAGTACGAGCTATAAATCCTGATTCCATTCTTTTTTGTCCCATTATGTACTATTGACTACTAAGCTAATAGTTATAGAGTACCTTTTAAATCACAAAGATCATTGTAAGTGCATTTGCTTCATCATGGGCTTTCTTTCTAGTGATACATATTTTCTGAAATTGTCCCCCCCATCCCAAAAAGTAATTTGAGCACCCATTATTAAATTCTTTAAGTGCCTTTTGCTTAAAAATGTCAAAATGCTGCACAAAGAGTATTGGCAATTTCCTGGGAAATCTGGAAGTTTCTGTTCTTCCTATAGTCCATAGTGATTCAGTTATTTTCAAGGGTGGCCAGGAAGTTATATGGGAGTAAATCTTCCACTACTATAGTATTAGTGATGATTAGAAACACTCTGAAAGATTTACTTCCAAAAGAATGGATCAGCAAAGTCCAGAAAACATTCTAGAATATTCCATCATGGGGTATTCTTTGCATACTACTGATGACTAATCCAGGTCTTTCCTTTATAAATGTTTAACAAATGGAACTATATCTATGTGGAGGGAAACATACAGCATTTGGAAGGGACACTTTGGAAGGGACAGTCAAAATTTAGATTCTTAACAGATTTCAGCATTGGGTCCTATCTAAAAGCCTGGTCACACTGCCAGAACTTTGCTATAGCGTTCCTTGAACGGTAGGAAGAGGGGGACAAATTTCGACACCGCTTGTCACCGTGCACAAAATGGGAAAAAAATTCAAAAACACGGGCCTTGCCTTAGCGGTGCACCGCTGAAGCCGGCGTTGCTTTAGCGTTGGTTTAACGGTAGGGAACGTTGGTTTAGTGGTGACGCGAGCGTTGATAAAGCAGTGTTCTGCGCATGCGTGCATTCCTCAGTTCCACCATCAGCTTGTCATACAGTCCATGTTCAGGCCTTTTCAGTATCCACTATCTGACCCACACAACTCTGTCTCTCCTTCTCCTCTCTCTTCTCCTTCTGTCAACAGCTTGTTGCAATCCAAGGAGGTTCTGATTCTGCTGCTGGACTAGCACACCAATCATACAAAGTCTCTCAGCATCCATGGTAATACAGTTTTACTGTAACTTTGAGCAAATTCGATACAAGAGATATGTGCACTCAACGGCTATTCCAAAAGGGCTACTGGTCCATTTCTCCCCGTATTTATAGCCAAATTCTGGTTCCGCTCCAACACCTCCATACCAACGCTAAACCAAAGTTCATCACCGCAATGGATCGCTGCTTCAATGCCTGACACCGTTCCAGGAATCCCGTGTCCGCTCGTAAAACGCTTACAACCGCTCCACCAAAGTTAGTGCAACGTTTAATCACCGCCCGGGCAAAGCTTGCAAAACAGCGGTGGTCCAGCGTTGAAGATTTCTGCATTGGCCTAGCGGACCCAAGCATCCACGAACTTGCGTCTAGCGGTACCAAACTTTGACCGGGCGTTGTTGGAGTGGTGGTGAACTTTGCCGGAGCGGAAAATTGTCCGCTCCTCACCGCTCGCAATATTTTGTGCAGCTCAAAACTTTCGGAGCGGTAGGAGGGACCATCAGCAGAAGCCGAGCGTATATGGCGTTGCCTTAACGGAGGCCAACTTCTGTTAAACGGTGGTGAACAGTTACGAGCGGTGATGGTTTTTTTTCACCGCTCCAGGACCGCTATAGCAAAGTTCTTGCAGTGTGACCAGGCTTTAACAAGCTGCAGTTTAATGCTAAGAAAAGTAAGGTCTTAACACTTAGGCAAGAAAAACAAAATGTTCAGGTACAGGATAGACAGTAACTGGCTCAACATAGTGGTAACAGTAAAAGGACTCTAAGCATCATTTAAGTATGAGTCAGCAGTGGGCTGCAGCTGCTAAAAAAACCAATGCAGTCCTAGGCTGCATCAACAGAGGGATAGCATCTAGGAACATCAAGGGAAGTGAGAGCCATTTTGGTCTAGCGGTTAAAGCACCAGGATAGAAAACAAGAGACCGTGACTTCAAGTCCTACCTCAGCCATGAAAACTAGCTGGGTAACCTGAGGCTAGTCACTCTCGGTCCAACTCACCTCACAGGGTTGTTGTGATAGGGAAAACAGGAGGAGGAAGGCATGTTGCATATGTTTGCCACTTTGACTTATTTGTAAAAATAAAGGATATAAATAAGTAAATAAAAATGACCGTACCACATTACACTGCACCAGTGAAGCCACCCTTGGAATGTC
The DNA here is from genome assembly GCA_033807585.1 of Hydrophis major. Taxonomy (NCBI): domain Eukaryota; kingdom Metazoa; phylum Chordata; class Lepidosauria; order Squamata; family Elapidae; genus Hydrophis; species Hydrophis major. The sequence continues at coordinate 142,512,846 of CM066331.1, forward strand.
GCATCCAGTTCTGGTCACCATAATACAAAAAAGATGTTGAGACCTTGCAAAGAGCGCACAGAAGAACAACAAAGACGATAAGGGGTTGGGACACTACGTTCAGAGGTGGTATTCAGCAGCTTCTGACCAGTTCTGGAGAACTAGTAGCGGAAATTTTGAGTAGTTCGGAGAATCGGCAAATACCATCTCTGATTGGCCCCACTCTCATCTATTCTCTGCCTCCTGAGGCCCAGCTGATCGGCTGGGTCTTCTTTTGTTGCCCTGCACAGGAGAACGGATCTGGAAAGCAGGTTAGTGGGGTGGGGAGGGAATGGGAATTTTGCAGAAAACCTTGCCCCAGGAGTGGGGAGGGAATGGAGATTTTACGGTATCCTACCCCTGCCATGCCCACCAAGCCATGCCCAGTAGTAAAAAAAAATTGAATCTCACCACTGGCTACATTGTGTGATGAACAGCTGTGGAAACTAAGCATGTTTAGCCTAATGAAGATAAGGCTCAGGGAAGACCTGAGGGCTGTCACAGGGAAGAAGGAGGTCAAGAGGGCATCAACCTGAGTAGGAGAAGAGGAAAGGATGGAAGCTCATCAGAGAGATGTAGAAATATTCCTAGAAATAAAATAGGAGCAATTCCGTGACAGTGAGAATCTCATCAAATTTTCATTGTCTTTTGGGAAAAATAATCAGAAGCCGTTTTGTTTCCAGCAGCCTTAATGATTATGAATGATAAAAATGCAAGGAATTTTTCAGCACAGCACCAGTTCAAAAGGATCAGCAGTAAGTACTGAAGACTTTACATAATATTTTACAAAATCCACAGATTATAATAAGATCTTGCTTAACAGCTGCAAGTAACAGGCTTGGGAAAACTGGCTTGTAAAACAAAACAAAAAACAAAAGGAAAAAAAAACAGAAGTAAAAAAGAAAACATGCACATTTCATATTGAAAAACATAAAAGCCAACAGATGGGGAAATTTCTCCTATCTATTCATAGTTAGTATTGTTCACTTCCATGCAAGTTTCATTAGCCTCCGGGTTTTATTTCTGTTTTCAAAATCAGAAACCATATCCAGATTGCAAGATTACCAGTGCTCAGGAATTCTAAGCTTCTGATTACATACTTTAGTTAGTTCATACAAAAAGTCTAAAGGCCACACAGCCAATTTATAAACACATTTTAGTAGGAGCTGTAAGGAAAACTCTGCCACTAACAAGGAACAGAACAACTCCAGCTGGCACTATTAAACAAGGAGAGAGTTGAAGAAGAAGAAAAACCTCTTGCAAACAATAGGCCTATCTATTCAGCTAGCTCAAATCTGAACCACTCACATAATTTCCAGAAGCTGAATCAATATTGCTGGGAATATCAATGGTCTTGATTAGGAAGGAGTGTGGAAAGCACCAGTTGCTTCAATCACTTGTAGGCGATCTTCAGTTTTCAGAACAAATGAGGTTTATTGGGGACTAAAACTCATCTTTTCTGTGCCTGTTTATTTTTTTTACAGCTTCAAACATTTTTCTCCCAGCTAAGTGTTAAAAGTAGGCAAACATATAATCTGACCTATAATGCTCATCATTCCATTATCCATTTGAGCGATGGGAACTCAAAACCAGGAATGAGGTACGTTTTCATAGCCGTAGAACTACACTTAATTGTTTAATGTTGTGGTTTTTATTAAAAATTACAATTACTAGACATAAAAACTAATACAGGTAAACTTTGAGTTACGAATATAATGGAGCCTGCCAATTACAGTCATAACCCGAGGATTCATTGGGGTGAATCGCGTTAAAATGAACATGAAAAATTCCTTTCGGCCACGCATTCACTAACCGAATGCACAGGTTGTTAAGCAAATGAAGTATCTCAAGAGTGGGGGAGGTCATTGAGGGGGGCTAGTGATAGAACAGGACTCCCCTGACCCACTAAGATAACTCATGCTCCCCACAATTGCTTCCCCCCCCCCAATCCTGCCACCCTGGATGGCGAGGGCTTGTAGACTATTTTCAGGTTTGAAGTAAAATGTTAATGCACAGGTGTCAAACTCGCGGCGTCCCATTGCTGTTATGTGACACAGAGCTGGGGTGGGCGTGGCCTGTGTATGACGCATCCGGCCCGCAGGCCACCAGTTTGACACCTCTGTGTTAATGTATCTCCCACATAAAATGGCAGAAAATCTTTTCAGAAGTCATACCATTGTAGGAAGTTAGCACCCACCCCTCTCCTAGAAAATTGAAATATCCTAGGAAATATGAAAAAGGCAGAATATTTCTCCTAAAAAAAGTAGAAACTCAGAAGCAGAAACTCACCCCCACCTTTGTTAACGGATGGGCCATTAAGGCCTGGGCCAGAATACTTTACATAACAAAGATCTCCAGGTAAATCTATAGCAATTGCTCAAAAGCCCTTTCAGTGCATCATCATCCAGCAAGGCCCAACCGAGCCTGGAACTCAGGACAGCCTACAGAGTTGCCCCTGCATGGCCTCATGGGAGTCTGACAACCAATCAGAATATAAGCTCCAATTCAAATCCCAACAAAGGTTATAAAACCCAGGCACTCTCCTTCACCTTGGAGCATGTGATCATCCTTTGAAACTTCAGGACCATGTAGTCCTGTCCACCATTAAACCTTCCAAACAGCCTCCATGTTTCCAGTATCTTTTTTCCCCACTTCGAACTGAACCCAGAAGGATATTTCTTCCAACACCATCAAATTCAGTGGCACCATCAGAACAGATTTAGAGGTGTGCCACGAAAAAAGGAAACTGGGGGGGGGGGGATGCTCCTCCTGCTTTAAAAGGGCAGCTCTGAAAGTAAAAACAGGGCAGCCTCCATTTTCCATACTTTAAACTGGAGGAGGTTCCCATGACTTGACAACCAAGATGACAGGCGTTATAGATAAGATCGTCTCACACCCGCTCAAGCTAGGCTTTTCATATGCACAAAGAAGCTATGTGAAAAAGGGGACAGGAAAAAAAAAAATCAATTCTGAGCAAACAGAATTAAAAAGAATTAAAAGAATTAAGAGAGACTTTTCTTATGACATTAATGTTGATGAAATAAATTAGTAAAATTAATACAGGTCTTGGCATGCCTTTATCCTTCAGTACAAGATACATTGATAAACTAACCTCCCTGTAATTTAATTTTCAATCACCAACAATATTAATATACTCAAGACTCGCTAAAGGTTGGTTTATTAAAATAAGAAATCTATTAATGCTTCTTTTGTTCCCAATGAGCTTGCTATGAATTTTAAAATATGTATTTGCTGCAATAATAAAGGCCCAGTTTCTTTAATTATAACACTGATTTTCATTGAACTTATTTATATTTCAATCCTTCACTGAGCTAAAAGAAGTGCAAAAGGTGATCTTCGGAAAAGCAAGGAAGGTAATGCCCCTTTGTAAAATTGTTTGACTATCGTATATTGCACTGCTTCTTTCTGGGCATGTATGGTCTTTGCTTTTATTTTATTGTTTAATTTTATTTATCTTGTGTTTTTAAAGTTTCAATGTCTTAAGGGCCCGTGTGAAGGGTCGTGTGAAGACAAATAGCCCTTAATTGTAACTAACCAAACTAAGTCATTAAGCAAGTGAATGAGTGAGGAGAAGACACGGTGGCTCAGTGGCTAAGGTGCTGAGCTTGTCGATCAAAAAGGTCGGCAGTTTGAACCCCTAGCGCAGCATAACGGCGTGAGCTCCCGTTACTTGTCCCAGCTTCTGCCAACCTTAGCAGTTTGAAAGCATGTAAAAAATACAAGTAGAAAAAAAGGACTCCTTTGGTGGGAAAGGAACAGCGTTCTGTGTACCTTCAGTGTTTAGTCATGCCAGCCACATGACCATGGAGATGTCTTCTGACAGTGCTGGCTCTTCAGCTTTGTAATAGAGATGAACACCGCCCCCTAGAGCCGGAAACAACTAGCACGTGTGTGCAAGGGGAACTTTTACCTTTATCCCAATTAAGGGGTCAAATATGTTGAAAGAGAAGAGTTGGTTAAAAAAATAAGATCATGAAAAGGCTTTCCAAAAAAAAAAAAAAGCTGTTCCACCAAGAGAAGATGTAGAAGATGTTAATTTTATGGAATTAAGGGAAAGTTTCTTAAAAATGAATGGATTCCTCACATGACATGACCAGCTCATAGACCAGATAATCTACCAATACAAAGGGCTGGAACCTGCTTACCTTTCCTAAGCATCACATGTAATAAGAGGTAAAGTTCCTTCTGGAAAAATCCTAAGACAAAAGGATTACAGACCCAAAAAGCTTCTTCTGGATAGCTTCCTCTTCTCTTCTTTATCAATCATAGGGACTAGCATAGATTTCTCTATTTCATTTGTCACCTCATCACTCCTCTACACAGTTGGGCATCCTGTACAGGTAGTCCTCGACTTACGACCACAATTGAGCCCAAAATTTCTGTTGTTAAGTGAGACATTTAAGTGAGTTTTGTCCCATTTTACGACCTTTCTTGACTCAGTTCTTAAGCAAATCACTTCAGCTGATTAAGTTAGCAACCAGGTTGTTCAGTGAATTTGGCTTCCCCATTGACTTTACTTCTCAGAGCTTGTCGATCGGAAAGGTCGGCAGTTTGGCGGTTCGAATCCCTAGTGCCGCATAACGGAGTGAGCTCTCGTTACTTGTCCTAGCTTCTGCCAACCCTAGCACCACATCATATGACCACGGGACACTGCAACGGTCATAAATATGAACCAATTGCCAAGCATCTGAGTTTTGATCACATGAACATGGGGGATGCTGCAAAGGTCGTAACGGTGAAAAAAGGTCGCAAGTCACTTTCTCTGTGCCATTGTAACTTTGAACGGTCGCTAAATGAACTGTTATAAGTCAAGGACTCTCCTGTATAGGCAATAGTTTCAAATCTGATTAGCTAGACTGCGTGCAACTGAGTTACACTGAGTCAAAACATAACCAAAAATGGGGAATAGCAGCTACTCCGCAAAAGGTTAGCATAAGTTGCACTGGAGGATAAGAAAACTATGTAAGGAATGCAAGACTTCTTTTCTGTCCCATGGGCACCCTAGATTAAGAAGGCATGAGATTTTTGGCATTCACACATATGGCGATACTAACACCACTCATTATAATAACACACAATTCTAGGGAAAGATGAGTAAAGAAATGGGAGGAAAGTCAAACCCAGACAACTAAGCAGCCTGACATGCACACAAAATCTTACCTAAAACCTACTAGGAGAAGTAGTCCTTTACTTACAACCACAATTGTGCACACATTTCTGTTCCTTAGCGAGACAGGTGTTCAATAAATTTTTGCCCGATTTTATGACCTGCCTTGCCACAGTTGTTGAGTGAAACATGATGGTTGTTAGGTTAATAACACGGTTGTTAAGTGAATCTGGTTTCCCCACTGACTTTGCTTGTCAGAGAGTTGCAAAAGGGGATCACATGACCTTTTGGGACACTGCAATGGTCATAAATATGAGGCAGTTGCCAAGCCACTGCATTTTGATCATGTGACCATGGGGATGTTCAGAGGTGGTATTCAGCCAGTTCTGACAGATTCTGGAAAACCGGGAGTGGAAAGTTTGAGTAGTTCAGAGAACTGGCAAATACCACCTCTGACTGGCCCCGCCCACATCTCTTCCCTGCCTCCCAAGTCCCAGCTGATTGGCTGGGTCTTCTTTGGTTGCCCTGCACAGGAGAACGGAGCTGGAAAGCAGGTTAGTGGGGTGAGGAGGTAATGGGATTTTGCAATAACCTTCCCCCAGGAGTAGGGAGGGAATGGGGATTTTGCAGTATCCTTCTCCTGCCATGCCCACCAAGCCATACCCACCTATCCACACCCACAGAACCGGTAGTTTAAAAATTTGAATACCACCACTGGGGATGTTGCAATGGTTGTAAGTGTGAAAAGCAGTCATAAGTCTTTTTTTTCAGTAACTTTGAATGATCATTAAAAGAACTGTTGTAAATTAAGGACTATCTATAGGACTAGGGCAAGGGACTATGAAGAGAATGGATGATATCTAGCTGCCAGCAGCCAGAAAACACACCAAAAAACAATGAAAACAAACAGCATCTAAACAAAAATGGCGGCCTGAAGGGAGTCAGCCAGCATAAAGATATTGAGAGGATGATAAAAGAACCAACTAATATTTAATTTTTTATGTCAGTGAAAATAATGTTTACTTAACCATATCATAGACTATTGGTGCTCATTAAACTCTAGAACAGAGGTAGTGTTTTCTCTAGTGATATTCATCACACAGAACAAACTCCCCATGAAGGTTGGGAAAAGATTTTTGCCATAAACTACACATTTATCAGTTTTTTAAGGATTTTACTCCAGTAAAATCTATATTTTCTCCTTCAGTCCTAACAATAGCTTCTTAAACAGTATACTGCATAAACTATTTGTATCCATATGATCATTAAGTTTATTATGCATATTTAATTATTTATTGTATCAACTAATTGGAACCAAAATTAAACTAAAACTAAATTAAATAGTCAATGTAACGATAAATTTTATTTTTAACAAAGGAAAAGAAGGGGAAAGGAAAATGGGAAGGGAGACTGAACATTTATCTCTGGTGCAAAATAATTGCAAAAAACATTGAAGTCCATCAATGACTTCACCACTAACAGTAATATACTATTACATCTTGTTCTGTTCCATTTTAATGTTTTAATGTTTTAATTCTGGTCTTTGACCATAAGAAATGATTGATTGAAACATCAACTAAATGCTAAAAAAATCCCTTTTCTTGTCCGTATTTTAACTTAAATTGCTTTGTTATTTCTTTCAAAAAAATTGAAAAAGAAATTGCTACGTATTGAATGGTTTCTTTGTTTGAAAAGATTCTTGAAGAACTTGGGGAAATTTTCTACCAATCTTTTACAATAAATCCAGTATCAGTTCATAGTCCATATATCCTAATGCATGTGAATTAATTCAACAATTAAGAAACTGATCCTTTGTTAGTATGGGCTGTTCACTATCACTACCAACATTGAAAAATTGGAGCATATATTTCATTACTTTGATGGTATTATGCATGTGACAAATTGTATTGTAAAATAATAACACAACCAAGTTAGAAATAAACTTACAATGAAGAATAAATTTCATCTGGTCACCTCTTACTAGCTGTATTAATATTTTCCATAATAGATTAGCCTTGTTTGTAAAACTATTATCTTGGATCAATATACTAAATATGGAGGATTGCAACATTTATGTTCCTCAAGCTCATATAGATATTTACTATTGTTATATATTTTTCTAACTTAGGCTGTGTAAAGAAATGAACATTCCTCTTTCTAAAATTAAGAAAACCTGGCCTTATAAAAACAACAGAATGAAGGTTAACTGTGGCATACTAAAAGATCTGCAAAAAAAAAAGCCTATTTGAGCCTCTATGATCATGTTTCTATTTCTGCTTTTTTTAATGCAAAGGAATAACAATAATTAAAAAAAAGAAAATCTTTCTGGAGCAGCTTCTGCAGTATTTGTCAGCACAAAGAGAAAAACAGAAACCGTGGCATTATGATTTTTTAAAAAAATTATCTTATGTCTTCCCACCAACTACCTACACAGAGTCTATTTTGGTTCTCATATACACATTATTAGTAAATATCCCAATTATATAAACGATTCATGGGAAGCCACACAAGTATTTAGGCTCAGCATCATTAGTCTACAAGACTGATGGACATCCATGCAACAAATTCAAGTTCTTTGCTGAGACAAGACTATTTGCTCTTCCTTAAGATAATAAATAGCTCCCTTTCTTGTTATTGGAAACATACTGTTGTGTAATAATATGATACCTCTCTGAAATCCTCCAAAAGTAAATATTCACATGAGCTTACACAAAACTCCTCATTTCAGAAAGTTGTGAATATCTTCTTCCCATTGAAAAATCAGAATCACCATACTTTAAGGATAGATTTCTTTTTTCCCCAGCTTTTTCCCCCCAAATGCACAATCTACTTCAGGGGTATCAAACTCGATTTCATTGAGGGCCGCATCAGAGTTGTGTTTGACTCAGGGGGTCATGGCCAGTGGTCATGGCCAACTCAACGTCACTCATATTGAGGGCGCCTGTGGCGGCCTGAGCACTTTGCCAGCAAAAAACGGCTCCCAAGCTCTGTTTTCGGCTGTGACAGTTTCCTGCAACTCTCTGCCAATAAAATGGAGCTCAGAAGGGCTGCATGTTCTGTTTTCACTGGCAGAGGCACCACGGGGCGGTCCTTCACTGTTTCCAGTGGCCCTGGGGGCCAGATCTAAGTACCCCCAAAGGCCGGATCCATCCCCTGGGTCTTAAGTTTGATACCCCGGTCTACTTTTTTTTAAAATCAATTGAATGTTGAGTCATTGGTTGTGAAAAGAATTGACCAACCAACTTGTTGCCTGAGCCTGATGTTATGGGTTGAGAGAGAGGAACTAGCCCAAAGTCACGCAACCAGTTTTCATGCCTGAAGTAGGACTAAAACACACAAACACTTAGTTTCTGGACCAACGCCTTAATAATTAAACCAAACTGCTTTTCTCCTTTAGGCACTAATTAACCTTAATCGCTCTCTCCTGTCATTATCCTTAAATTGTTCCCCTCCCCAATTTCAAAACATGAGATAAATCCTTTCATATGCAACAATTTAATTCAATTATATTCAGCACTAAAATAAATGTTTCGGCTTTTTAAGATTTTTTTTTTTTCTGAGCTCACATGTGTATGCTGAAGTCTTAAGAATTCATAATTCATGAATTAGGATGAATTCTATTTGTCCTCCACCCCACCCCAAGATAACAGCGAGGCCTGTAGAAGTGTTGGTGCTTTATCATGAATGCTTTATCAGAATTGGAACGGCACTATCACTACCAACACTTAGAAATACCTAGATAAGTCATTGGGCATATGATTTAGACAAGACACAAGGAATGCCAGGCTCATTTTAAAAAGGATTTACAAAAGCATTACATATTAAATACCATAAGTCCACAAAGAAATGTATCTGAAAAACTGGCACACACCTGGTGGCCTTAGAATATGCTGCACTATCATTCTCACCATCTCCAATGTGGCCAGATGTCTAATATATCTAGAGCAGTGATGCAGAACCTTTTCGACACCAAGTGCCCAAACTGGAAAATGTGGGTGCATATGCGTAAGCATGAGTGTGTGTGCGCGTGCCGGAGCAATGGAAAACGAGGACCAGCTGGCCAGTGTGAATGTGTGCAGTGCACCAGCTGGTCTTCGTGCACATTGGAGCGAGCACACACACTCATGCATGCGCCAGAAACTGAAGAGCAGCTGGCGCTCGAGCAAGCACAAAGACCAACTGGCCAGCATGCGCATGGGCCAATCTGCGGGTTTCTGGTGCTCTGGCATGTGTGAAGACTAGCATGCCAGAAACCAAAAGAGCTGGCAATGGCACGTGTGCCCAAAGAGGGCTCTGTGTGCCATCTCTGGCCTGCGTACCATAGGTTTGCCATCACGGATCTAGAGGGTACCATATTGGTGGTGATTCTTTCAAAATAAAAGAATAGTGAGTTTGTGTAAATCACACATACCACCTTTCCTGCCACCTTAAAACCATCTGCATGCCTTTCTGTGGAAAACCTATGAGGAGAAAGCCACCAGAAGGTTTAGGAGAAAAGAGATCTACAGATTAACCCAAAACAGCATCCTGGGAAACCTTTCTTCTTGCAGAGGGCCTCCTAAAACTAATACCAAGCATCATGACAAAGATTTGGCTGGTTCAGCATTCTGTTCCCAGCCAATAGCAAACTTTTTTATCTGAGGGTGCAGATAACTAACCATCTGAACTGGTCTCTCCACATGTCATCCTTAGTGAAACGTGCAAACCAGCATCTGCATTTCCTGCGTCGGATGAGGAGAGCACATCTTTCTTCTTCTGTCCTGGCCACTTTCTACAGAGGCACAATTGAGAGCATTTTAACAAACTGCATCACTGTTTTGTTTGGTGGCAGCAATGCCTCAGATAGAAAGTCCATACAGAGAGTGGTAAGGACAACCGAGATTATAAGAAGCTTGCTCCCCATCTTTCAGGATACTGCTTATTTGCTTAGAGCTCAAAGCATTGTTAGAGGACCCCCCACACACACTTTACGGTCTGTTTCTGTTGCTCCCCTCTAGGAGGAAGTTTCAAAGTAGTTCTAGCAGGACTACCAGATTCTGTAACAGCTTTGTTCCCTATGCCACCCACCTGGTAAACTTCTAAGATTCAGGAGTTTTTTTTGTTGCCATGTACATATATACATATGAACTAGACTGTGTTGTTTCTGTGTGTCATATATTCTATGTGGTATATGCATAATTATTTATTTATTTATTTATTTATTTAGTCATGTTTATGTAGTATATATTGGAGGTGGTGATTCTTTGAGAGCTGTGTGCAATGAAATTTCATTTTAATGTATGTCGGTTAATATACATTCAAAGTGACAATAAAGTTATTATTCTATTCTATTATTATTTAGAACAAATGCAGTGCCCCTTTTACATTCAGGGTCTACTACCACTGGTATTCAGAAACAGTAACTTTTACTATATGCTTTTTACCTTTATTTTTAGCTGTAAAGGTCATGCAAAATAACACACAGGTTCTAAATTTAAGAACATCAAAACAGCAATAATGGGTCAGATTAAAGGGCTTCTTTCCATCCTGGCCTTGTAATGCCATAAGCAGTATGACAGCAACTCATGCAAATGTCATTTAATTAGCATAGCTATTACCAAAAATGCTTCTGTTTCATCTAGGTTAAAGCACTATTAAAATGTGCTTTTCACAAGCCAGCAAAATGATGAATATCAAGATCTTTCACTCCCAAACAAACCAGGCCAGGCAGATGGGGGAATTCCCCTCTTTCCACAAGTGTGTATAAAGCACTTGAATATATAGGCGTATAGGTGTGTATGCGTGCCTGTCAGAAACAACACTCTCAAAATGCCCAGAGCAAAATAAATACATAAATAATATTGGTATGAATTTATAGCTGCTATCTAAAATTATTTTATTGACTAATTGTTAGTAAAACAAGAGCACCCTGGGTATATATCAATCAATCTCACTCTTTTTTAAAAAAAAAACATTGTATTTATTTATTAGCTTATAATATATAATACAAAAATACGAAAGAAAAGAGTAGGAAAATAGGAGAGGAAAAAGGGAAGGGGAAAAAGTGTAGGGCAAGGGGAAAAAAGAAAGAAAGGGTGCTTACTTTCACCTCCCTTTGGTGCAGTAGAATAAGATAATAACATCAAAGCTCAACTTTTTACTTTTACATAATAATATAAACTAGCCATTTCTATAACAACAAACCTATGTAATCCATAAAACCCAAAATCAAAGTTTCATTTTTTTTCCACCTCAACCACAGTCTAGAAGTGATTTCCAAGTAGTCATCCATCCTCATTCTCACACAGAAATTAATAAATCCAATTATAGAAGGAATAAGTTAGTAAAGTCACCATAAAACAGGTTCATAATAACTTTTCGCCAATCAAAAATCAAACATGGCACTCCTAAGTATATCTACTCAGATGTAAACAACACTGAATTCAATGCTGTGCTACCTGGTGTTTAAATCCTGATTAAATTAATTTTAGTGCTTAATGTTCCCAACATCTGTCTAGGGATGTGGATAGATTGTGTATACTATATAGGCTTTAGATCAGTGTCCATAAGTTTGCTTAATTACTTGCTTAATTAATTCAAGGAGACAGGCTTATTGTATTATTGTATGAGCTAATAAGGTAACAGTAGTGTTCAGATGAAGAAAAGAGTGAAAATTAAAATTAAAAACCCAATGCCAGCACAGCTCCAAAACAAGGGTAATTGAAGCCAGCAAGCAAAGCAACAAAGCAAGCAAGGAACATTCCACTTGGAAAACAGATCCCAAGGGCATGATGCAAAGAGCAAACCTCAACTTACACAGTCATGCCTATAGAAAGCAATACAAAATTGGTTTGCTATTGCTGTCTTCCATATTTTGTTTTATTTTCCACTCTAGCCTATCAGGCATTCTCTGGAGGTATCCCATTCAAGTACTACTTGATCCTGATGTTGTTTAACCTTTTGAGATCACTCAAGTTAAGCAAAGGGTAGATAAGGAGATTAATTCTTAACTCAGTTTGAATCTCTGCAATACACCCACCCTGTCTCAACAACTGACTCTGGGCAGTGTATATCCTAAAATATAAAAACAATTTAAGCAGTTTAAACAGTACAAAATAAATATATTGGTACCGAGTAAAAATGATGGTATGGGTATTAATACAGCCAGAAAGGAGGGCCCTTAATGTAATTGGGTCCCAGGCATTGGCATACAACCAAATCTCCACCACATTGTGAAAGGCCAACTGGATTGGGGTCATCCTGATGTCTGAAAGGAGAATACTTCAGAGGGCAAGGACTGTGGCAGAGAAGGCACATTTCCTGATTTCTGGCAGTTAACATTCCTTGGCTAATGGGCTTGCAACATGCCCAACCTGCCTGGACAAATTGGATGAGTAGAAACAACTTGGAGAATACAATCATTCAGCTAACCCAGCCTAAAGCCATATAAGTATTTAAGGGTAATAACCACCACTTTGAATTTTATCTGGAAACACACTAGCTCATGAAGGAATGGTGTTACATGTGTCAAATACTTAACCTCCTTTTACTACCTGTGTAACACATTCTGCATCAATTGAAACTTCTGAATGCTCTTCAAGGGCAGGCCCATGTTCAGTGCATTGCAATAGTCCAGATGAGAGGTATTGAGGGCATGAGTGATTATCAGCAAATCTCCCAATCCAGGAATGTTGCAAAAACAACAACAACAACAACAACAACAACCCTGAAAATTCATCCTTAGTTTAAATTAAACGAACACTGAAATTAACTTTCAACATGGTCTTAGAAGTCTAAACACAATGGTGAGTTTGAGGTTATTAAAAAGTGACATAAGTGAATTACCAAAGACTTTCTAGATAGCAAAAGTGCAATTGCTATTTTAAAAAATGCTTTAGTGCATAACGTTGTTTTCCATAATGGAAAGCAGAAGGACTTTCTTGCTGATTGCTTTTTTTGTAACTGAAAGTATTAAGCAAATTCTGATAAAGCACCTTGTGTGTGTGTATATATACGAGGGCACACCCCTGTGTACTGTACGTGTATATCTTGGAGATAATTTATCATTCCCCTTCAGCAAGAAACTAGGAAAAACTGTGACCCAAACCCCTACTAATTTATCAAAATGGCATTGCACTACAGACAGGTGTGATGGTGTGATGGAATGACCTTGGGAGACAAGGAAGAGATGCTGCCCAGGCAAGAATCGGATAAGAGAGGGCATAGCCCACAGCTGCATAATGGGCAGAGAAAGTGATTCAGAAAAGAATTTTCCTAACCTTTCAGGCTGTACAAAAAAGATGGTGGGAGATTTGCACACTCAGACTTGCAAGATTCTGGTAGCCTTACAATAAAGTAGAATTAGCTCATCATGCAGTGTTTCCTGTCTGGTCAACCTGGGAAAATCTTGCAAGCCACCTCTTCACTCCCATCTTCCAATTATATTACAGATGGACTTCTAAACAGAAGTGCTAAGCTTGGGAAAGGTTGACATGGAACATAATGTGGGTGAAAGAAGGGTGACTCAGAACATGGAAATAAAACATCTGCTACAGCAAAAGCCTAAGGAAAGGAAAGGGCAAAAAAAAAAGAAATCCGAAAGTTCAGTATGTAGATGAAAAAAGGGTAACCAGCAGTCTTCAGTTCAGAGGTGAAACATGAAACTCAGAGACAGACTGAAAGAGTATCAAGGCAGCAATTCTACTGGTAAAAATGACATTTTTTTCATAAACCATCATTTGCGATAGTTCGTCAATGTGGTGACATGCGTTGGGTTCACACTGCTACATTCAATGTTTAGACAAGGTTGTCACTGAGAAGATAGAAATGAACATATGTAAGTGAAAGAGACTTATCCGTGACAATGATTGTGTAACAGTGGTAAGAATTGGGTATGTCTATCTAAGGAAAAGAGATAGATGGGGCAAAGGAGGGGGGGTAAATTTACCCTCCAAAGCACCTGAGTGAGGACGAGAAGCAGTGGATGGAAACTAATCAAGGAGAGCCAACTTAGAACTAAGGAGAAATCTTCTGACAATGAGAACAATTAAGCGGTTTTGGGTGCATGGAGCTTCCAAGATCTGAGACTTAACTAGATGGGTGGCACTACCTTAGACAGGTCCTCGACTTGGGGATTCTCCTAGTCTTGTGACTTCTGCTCAAAGAGCAGGTGGCAGTCACAGATGTCTTGTGCTCCAGTTGCAGCCTTTCCTGGATCAGGAGTCCATGAGCTCAGTCATTCCATCCAAATGTTCAACTCACACTTGGGCTACGTGGGGCTACTACCCTTGAAGGGCATTAGGAAGGCACAGCTGGCCCAGACTGGCAGCTCTGTGGTGGAGGCAGATCTTAGGGCTCCTGAAGCGGCCCATGTCATACCACTGTTTTGCAAGCTGCACTGGTTGCCAGTTCACTTCCTTCCGGGTGAAGTTCAAAATGTTGGTTAACATCTTTAAAGCCCTGTATGGCCTGGGTCCAGATTACTTGAGGAACCATCTCACCCTGATGAGACTCAACTGCCCCACCCACACTGGCAGAGGGTGCATACCACAGATCCTGTCAGTCAAGGAATTTTAACTGATGGGGTGCAGGAAAAGAGCGTACTCTGATGTGGCTCTTGCCCTCTGAGGTGAGATTTGCTCTCACCGTTCTGACTTTCTGCAAGAGTCTTAGGAGCTGGTTTTGCCAGTTGGTTTGAAGCCCCAATGGGAGAACACACTGGGCATGGTTGATTGATTAAGAGCTAATTCCCCCCTCTATTAGTTGTGGGTGTTCCATCACTGGAGGTTTTTAAGAAGAGATTGGACAGCCATTTATCTGAAATGATATTGGGCAGGGGTCCCCAACCACTTGGCCCCGGACTGGTATTAGTGAAATGAAGAACACTTTGGTATCTCTACATGCTTGTGAATCAGTGGTTTTCATCTGATTCTTGGACTCCAATTCCTGGAATCATAATTTTCTACATGTAGGTCTTTTACCTGAGGCTTCTAGACATTGGATTGTAATAAAAAAAAAACTAAACAGATTTCACATGCCTGGAATTTATCCAAAAACACAGTGAAAGAGGATCTAATCATTGATGCAATGAAAAACTATTTCAGAATAATTTATCTAAATTGTTCTTATTTGCAGGCTGTGTATTTAAAGCAAGCTTCTACCTAATTTTTTTTTTTGCAACATTATCAAATGGAGAAATTAAAACAAAGGAAGGGCTTACTATTACAAGACTAGACTTTATGTGTCTCTTTCTTTTGCCCAATATACAATATGTAGGCCTTGTAGCTATTAATAAAAATGTTAAACAGGAAGGAGATACGGCAGCAGAAACTAAACAATTACACATTGTTTTGGTGGGACTCTAGGTTTAAAAGCACTTTTTTGGAAAGATTTTAGCACTTCTGGTTTCTTGGCGCTGGTTTCCTACATCTCAAAAACTGGGGAAATATAACTGGATGCTAAGACCAACAATTGGGATGTTACAACCAATAACACCATTTGGTAAAAGAAAAGAAAAAAAACCCATGCCATATGGAACAGCTGCAGCTGATAAAACAACAGTTCTTCCCAGCCCCTATATTAAAACACAGGACAAAAGAACCACAACACAGCAGGGTATCTTAACACCATTTTGCTTTAGAAAGATAAATTATAAAATAAGAACACCCTGACTCCTTTTTTTGAAAAGAAGCTTGCAATTTTTTGCTGGCCAAAGGTCGAATTTAATATTTGGGGAGGCAAAAACTACAGTGTGGGCAGGAACAGTGACAACTCTGTCAAATGCACCGTGGAAATTTGTGGGACGGGGAGGTCTTTGCTTTTAAGGCTCAAAATGACACTGGACTGTCCATTTTCAGCACAAAAAAATAGTCAGAAGTGGCACAGGAAGCCTTTAAAAGGTTTGTAAACTATAAATGGCATTGGAATTATACATTGAAGAGCCTAATCTAGAATACATTTTTATCTATCAGTTTAGACACTTATCTTTACTATCACAAAAAACAACTCTAAATTGACTTTCCATGATCACCCACAGGTATTTGTGTCTCAGTAGAAGAGACCAGCCCTGTCTCCTATTTCATACTACATTTAATTATTTATGTACCCATTTATTAATTATATTCATATGCAGAAAAACTCAAGGCAACAAACAAAAGGACGGCCATTTACGTCATTCCTCAAGCCCAGAGTTTCTTAAAATGGTCAGTATCAACCTCCAAGGGTTGATGGAAGTATGCAAAGGGTTGAAAAATGCCTGGGGATTTGAAGGGGGCCAATAAATGGCTGGGGGGGGGGTCAATAGAAAGTTGATAATGATGGAAAGTCGATTGGGGTCAATTAATTTCAGGGGTCTCTGCAGAGCTCCAGGCTAGTCCCTAGGTCCGAAAGATGAGGTAGCTAGTAGTATCCAACTTTGAATGGTCACTCAACAGCAAGAGCAGCCTTGAATTGTCTCTCTATCCTCCTCCTCTTCTTCCACTCCTCATTAATTAAAATAATATTACATTATTTTCATATAATAAATTGAGGGTTGATGAAGAATACAAAACTTTATAAAAAGGTCAATTAGCTGAAGAGCTGGAGGATCCCTGCTCTAGCCATAGTCCTTTGCAAAGTAATCCATAGGAGATGTAGCAAGGAGGGGGAATGTATTTGGCTGAAGCCCTCAAGAACTTTCCCCCATCGGGCTAAAGTTGAATCCTCTAGTCTCCATCCCAAAATGAAATATTATCATCTTTCCTTCCACTGTGTTCTTCACTATTTAGCTTTATACTGAAAGCTCTTTCTACAAATTGAGATTCGTGATTCAAATGTTATTTGTTAGTAAAACTAAAAATAAATACTAATATACACACACACAAAACTAAGTAAATTACTAACTAATCCAGCAGTGCAACTCTTTCTCATTTTAATTGGGTATAATGATGGGTGACATCTGACCCTATCAAATTAAAATTAAAATAGCACTGGTTTGTTGACCCAGCTTGTAGTCAATCTCCTATCTACCAACTTAAAATATTAGCTGCTTTGCAAACCTCATGTGAATTGTTCTGGATCAGCCTTTAAGCTATTTTACACAAGAGGGATCACAACAAACCAATTTCTTGGCCTTCTTTGTTAAAGGAAGAGGAACATGGCACAATATATTTGCACAAAAATGTAGCCACTGACATCACATAACAATTCTCTAGGAGATATCTACCTCTGTGAAGATTAACTCTGATCCAGATAGGATCATTGTTAAGCAACCATCAATAACAGAAGGCAAATAACCAAATGGGAAGGCAAGAGAAACTTAAGGGACCAAAACATCATTTCTTCAGTTCACTGAAGATAACCTTAAAGCATAATTTTAGAGTACATCCATTTATGGATGTTGTCATCATTCAGACGCTAAGTCATGTCTGATTCTTCATGACTCCATGGATCATAGCACACCAATCCCATTACCCTGTCCTCCACTGTTTCCTGGAGTTTGCTCAAATTTGTATCTATTGAGTCATTTATAGATGAGCATATCACAAAAACGAATACCATAATTCCCCTCTCTTTTTAAAAAGTGTGCACTAGAATGTTCCTCCAAACTAAATGACTTCTTAACTTTTTAAAAATGCCCCTTTTAATAGTATCTCCAAATCTCTGTCACATTATATCCTCGATTTACAACCCTGGTGACTTTAAGGCACGTGGTTAGGGAATTCTGGGAGTTGATATCCATACATCTTAAACTCACCAAAGCACTAATTCAGAGTAATGATCACTGTTTCTCAGCTTTGGTGAGTTTTAAATGTGTGGATCTCAACTCCCAGAATTCCTTGGCCAACACACACACACCTATACATATATATCTAACCTGGGAACAGACAAGAAATCACATGCCTTCTTAGCATTCAGGTTCTAAACCTCATGAGGCTGGAAGTCCCTTCTGGCATTTTGAACCGAACTGGGAAAAAGAGTTGTTGTATCTTAAAAACAAGTGTTACTTAAACTTTTTTTTTCCTCTCAGGAACTTCCCCACTTTTAAAAATTATGGAGGAGCCCCAAAGAGCTTTTGTCTATATGGGTTATATTTACTGATGTTTACTGTATTCAAAATTAAAATGGATGCATTCACTGCTGCTATGGGTGATCACAATTATTTGGTGGGATTTTAATAGTGCACTTATTACAAATTATTGTAATTATTGTACTGTAATTTTCAATGTTTGATTTTGTGGACCCCTGAAAGGATCTTGGAAGTCTCCTTGAAGCTCTCTGTCCCACTTTAAGAAATGCTGTCTTAAACAAGTCCAATGTTCATAGGTGAGGAAAGGAACCTCAGCAGTAAATTCTGAAAAACAGTCTTCCTCTTCCTTCTCACCTTCTTCATCTAAGAGCTGCATACTGGCTGTGCACCTTTGTTGGCAGAAATGAAACTATTTATGCATCTTTATTGGCGGAAATGAAACTATTATGCATCTTTATTGGCGGAATTGAAACTATTCCTCTGAACAAGTCTGCCACTTGCTAAGAATTATAAAATGAACCAGCAATGCAGAGTCCTAAAAATCCACATCAAACTTGTGTCCCAATTTTTGACCGTAGCAATATGTAGCACTGTCTGAAGCTTGAAATAGGTATGTATGGATGGATGGATGGATGAAGTAATGGAAATATATATAGTTATTTACACATTTAGAAGTCTTCCCATAATTACAAATAGCTCAAAGGAGAACAAATTGCCTTTATACTACTTAATGCAAGGAGGCAACATGTCACAAAGGAATTGGAACGAGATTTTCAAGAGGCAACTGGACTTCCTTGTTCTTCTTTGGAGACATTTTTTTTCTTTGAAGAGCAGAAGAAGCTTCTTGGATGAGAAGCAAGACGTCTTCTAAGAAAAATAAGAAAGTCCAGGTACTGAGATTCAAACATGGAATTTACTGCATGCAATTCACATACAGCAAGACACTGTCCTTCCTTCATTTCTCTCTCACAATCCATGGTATAGATATGCTAATCTAAAATAACTGACATAATAATGGTTGGAAACAAGGTGGCTTCACAAAGATTGTTACAAGGGAAGAATTCCTGGCTGCTTCATTCCTCTCAACTGCTCTGTTACCTTTGAAACAAAAACAGAACAGAGGTTCTGAAACAAAAACAGAACAGAGGTGGTATTCAGCAGGTTCTGACCACTTCTGGAGAACCAGTAGCGGAAATTTTGAGTAGTTGGGAGAACCAGCAAATACCACCTCTGACTGGCCCTGCCCCCATCTATTCTCTGCCTCCCATTGAGTCCCAGCTGATTGGCTGGGTCTTCTTTGGTTGCCCTGCACAGGAGAATGGAGCCGGAAGTCAGGTTAGTGGGGTGGGGAGGGAATGGGGATTTACAGTAACCTTCCCCTGGAGTGGGGAGGGAATGGGGATTTTACAATATCCTTCCCCTGCCATACCCACCAAGCCACGCCCACCAAGCTACACTACTCCCACCAAGTCACGCCACAGAACCGGTAGTAAAAAAATTTGAATCCCACCACTGAAACACAGCATCTGCATTTTTACTGTCACAAACCTGCAATATCTCAAGAAGCATCAACAAAGACAGAATTCAACAACTCCACCACCAAACCCTTAATTCCTGCAATAGTCAATATCTCTTTGATTGGCTCAGGTTGCAGTTTCTCTCCTTTGTTCTGCCTGCATCTCTACCAGACTCTTACGTAAGTGTCCATTTCTCCTTGCCTTCTAACAAGAACAAAAGCTCAAAAGCAACTACATCAAGGAATGCTATCAGCAGCAAGAAATTCACATGATGAGGCCTGTGAAAGATAAGAGCCAGGGTAAACAAACAAGGGAGAGGCAGCCCAGACTTCCAAGGCCAGCTTCATCCAGGTTTCTTCATGGTTTTTGTACACAGCCAGAGTTTTAGAGTAGGCCATCATTTGATCAACCTCCCAGATTCTCTCCCAATTTATAGCACAAGAAGAAGAATCTATGTGATGGGAATCATAGATGCTTCACATTGGATAGAGATACATGCACAATACCATTATATTACCACGCAATAATGAAGTTTGAGGTTATTCTGTGGAATGGAATGGAATGGAATAGAATAGAATAGAATAGAATAGAATAGAATAGAATAGAATAGAATAGAATAGAATAGAATAGAATAGAATAGAAGGAAAAATTCAGTGGGAAACCCTGAAAATCTATTGCCCAGGTGTTTGCAACACTGGTTTGATGGACCAGTGATCTGATTCAGTGGCTTGGCTCAAAATGCATCCCAAATCATCATGTGGTTTCTTAACGTGTTGAATTAACTTGGCCAGATGTAGAATAGTCAACAAACTGTAGATAAATAAATCCAGTGTTGTTTTTCTGGAAGGCACCAGATTATGGGAGTTGGTGTAGTATATGGATCTGTTTCTTCTTCTGCCATTGTCCCTTGAGAACAGAGTTTTTCTGGTTTATTTGGAAAACTTCTGATGAAAACCCAGCTCAGATCAGAAGGGGAATGAGTGATGTTAGATAGATGTGGTATTGGTCTGCCAAACTTATTTTATTGTTGCTCTAATGTTTTGGTCTCCTTGGAAGCAAGGTGGAATAATAATGCAATCAATGCTTATTATTAATCTCTATCTGACTTATTACTCTTGTTGAATGTATTTGTATGATTATAAGCAAAACAATTCACTTCCTTTACATTGCTGGAGATAATTTTATTTTAACTTTGTAGTAGCAATGCATGACATCATTTGTAATGTCTTTTTCTTAGACTAGTGTAATGATGTGCTTAATGCACTTTAGAGATTAGCATAATATTCTTAACAAATTTCCATGAAGCTTTGATGGTAATAATTTCCATAATAACCACTGTCTGTCATTGTCAGCAATTTCAAACATAGAAATCATCACCCACCCTTATCTATGCTTTGCTTTTTAAAAAAGCATTTAGGGAGATGAGCAGATTGTTTACAGTGTTTGTGGAAGGTCTATGAAACCAAAATTAGATTTTTTTTTCCCATCATTCAGCTGTACGGATAAAATGAAATATTGTCATATACTTTGTTCAGGTAGTAAGAAGAAGTGAAGTTACAGCCTGTTAAAAGAAGCAAATAAATTCCTTTGAACTCATACAAGTTGGGCAGCAGATCCCTTGAAAAGAACCTGCTTGCTTGTTTCACATCACAAGTCTTATGCATCTCTTTAGCAAGGAAAGGTGAAGAAGAACAGAGGAAAAACCCTTGGATGGAGATCGAATGGGAGGAGGGGGTGGGATATAAACGTAACAAAGAAATTGTTGTCCTTCATGTTCAATGTTCTGACCACCAGTTGCTTCTGGGAAACCCATAGGCAGGCTTGAAGGTGAGAAGAACAGCTCTGTAGATTTGTATATTTCACTGTATAATTCAGTGTAACTATAAATAGAGTCAAAATGAACTTTTATCCTCCTCCCTGCTATTTGGAATATACCTCCTTGCATGCCCCTCAAAGATCAAAAAGGATTATTGCCATGAAAACATTATGTAACTCTGAAGTACAGAAATCCTGGTGGATTTGCTCTCAAATTGTTAAGGACCGTCCTGGCAAAGATTTTCTTCAAGTGTCAGGTGATTCTGTATTGTCCTTAGAGATACATTGATTCTGCTAAACAAATAATTCCTCAACACTGTCTAACTATTTACAAAGTCTGTACTACTATTACTATTAATCTTCTCATCACCCCTTATCACCCATCCCCTCCCACTTGTGACTGTATGACTGTAACTTTGTCGTTTGTATCCTTATGATTTATATTGACTGTTTCCTAGTATGATTTGATTGCTTATTGTACCCTATGACTATCATAGGGTGGTACCTGATGATTCTGGACTCTTGATGAATGTATCTTTTCTTTTATGTATACTGAGAGCCTGTGCACCAAGACAAATTCCTTCTGGGTTGAATCACACCTGGCCAATAATTATCTTCTCTTCTCTTCTCTTCTCTTCTCTTCTCTTCTCTTCTCTTCTATTCTATTCTCTTCTATTCTACCTTGAGATGCTGACGGTTGAACTTCAATTTTTGTCCATGCAATGTTTGGTCTTTTGTCCTGCTGATAATAAAGTCCACCACATCTGCAAACCACAGAATGAAGAATGCTGTTCTGTTTACCACTGATATCAGAAGTCTCCGACTTTATTCTTAACACCAGTTCTCGGGAACTATCTCTCATGACTAAAAGAAAACAATTGCAATCCTCCGGTTCACACCACTGGTTTCTGAAGCAAAAGTAAGACATCTACTAGTTCAAAGGTGGAGCCTAGCAATCTACAGTATTCAAATCTGGAGGAGGCAAGAATGCTTCAGTTGTAGCATTTGGTACCTTTGCTGTACCTATAAGCAGATCCTCCTATGTTTAGGAAAATACACATTGGAATTCATTGTGTCATGCTTCCATAAGATCTTTGAATACACACACACATACCTGTGCCAGCCCAGAAAAAGGTGTGGCTTCTTTGAGGAGTTGCCAACACTTTGCCAGCACGTTTTCGAACCAAACACCGCACACGCTATTTAAAGGTCAGGGCAATGGTTTAGATTGAGTCTCCAAAAGTTTCTATACATCATTTGGACATTGACTTGTATTCAACAGTTTAAAGCCTAGGTGCCTCTTTTCAAGGTGCAGCCACTTTGTTAGAGAAAGGCACTTCATATATACCCCAAGAGAGAATGTGAAAGCACAACACAACTCTATTAGCTAATAAACAAAATTTTGCTACCACATCTGCCAGCTATGGTTTGAAAAGCTTGAAAGCAACATGTACAGGTAAATCTTGACTTATGACCACAACTGAGCCCAAAATTTGCATTGCTAATCAAGACAGTTCTTAAATGAGTTTTGCCCCATTGTCCTTTCTTTCCAGAGTTGTTAAATGAACCACTGCAGTTAAGTTACTAACATTGTTGTTAAGTGAATATGGCTTCCCTATTGACTTTGACTGTTAGAAAGTCACAAGAGGGGATCACAAAACCCCAGGACACTGCAAACATCATAAACACATGCCAGTTATCAAGTTTCTGAATTTTGATCATGTGACCATGGGGATGTTGTAAAAGTTGTGTGAAGAATGGTCACAAGTTACTTTTTCAGTGTTGTTGTAACTTCAAATGAATAAATTAATGGTTGTAAGTTAAGGGTACTACAAATTATAACTGAAGACGTGTTTCAGGGGGAGAAAACAAATAACGCACAGTTCGCTTCTCCCGGCAGTCAAGCTTAAGAAACAAACATTCAGAACCCCACTAATTCTACAACAAATGAAACCTTCGCAAAAGTAAACAGCCCACTCAAGAGCTCTATTTATTCACCAGTCCCAAGGACAATATTAAAAAAAAACTCACTTATCCACACTTCTAGACATATCTTCCCCCCAAAAAAACCCTTAATATTAACCTAGGGGAAAGCAAGTCACAGCAACCAGGAGCATCTGGCTGACCTTGACTGATTTGATCCAATTAGTCCTTGGATAGGACACCAGCAGGAAATCCTTCAGCTGCTAAGGAGACTGGCAAATCAAGCCCACACCTTCGGAAAAGGTGAATGACAAACTATTTCCATACTGTTGCCCAGAAAACTACCTTGATGCCTACCTATAATTATCACAAGTTCGGGTCAAATCAGGGCACAAAAGCAAGGAAACAATTTCCTCTATTGATGAAAGGATACCACAGAATGAGGAAAAGATGTAAGAAGCAGCAATTGTTTCAAGGACAGAAAGTTGCTTCCTCAAAGGACAGAGACAAGATTTTGTCCCTCGATATTTGGGGGGGGGGGGGGGGGTAGCAGTGGAGGAACAACAACCAAGAGAAGGAAGGTTACCGGTGGAGAATAAAATGAGTTGAAAAGAGGCCCCCAAAACTACCATTTTCTCTGGAGGAATCCCTGCAACTTGCTGCTGCTCGGCCTTCCAGCAAAGGCATTCAGGATTTGGGGAGGGTAGAAAGGTCCTCCTGTTCATAGGGGGCTGGGGCTTGCATCCTTACCATTTATATTGACTGTTTTCTAGTAGGATTTGATTGCTTATTGTATCCTATGTCTATTATTAAGTGTTGTACCTTATGATTCTTGACTCTGGAGGAATGAATCTTTTCTCTTATGTACTCTGAGAGCATTTGCACCAAGACAAATTCCTTATGTGTCCAACCACACTTGGCCAATAAAAAATTCTGTTCTCTCTTCTCTCTTCCTATTCCTAGTTTTAATTCTTATTCTATTCTATTCTATGAAGACCACCCCCCAGATTAGAGAGTGTGCTAGGAGCCAGGGAACCTGAGAAACTTCAGAGGATCCTCAGTGGCAGCTATGAACAAGCCCCAGAGGGAAGAAAAGGTGCCCCAAAACGGTCAAGGGAACTCCCTCCCAAAATTAAAAAAAAAGATTACAGCAATTTCTTGGAGGTGGGTTGGGGAAGGGGCGGCTTTCCAAAGTCCAACTCTCTCCAAGCAGGGAGCCCACCCCCACCCCCCAAAAAAATAAAAAATAAAAGGACTGGGTCCAGTTTGGAGCAAAAGGAGACGCGAGGGGGGACGGAGGGGGAAGTCGAGGCTCCTTTCTCCATCGGGGAGTTACGGCGGTGGGGGGGGGGGGGGGGGAGAGAAATGGCTGTGGCCCAAGCGACGGCGAAGGGAGCGGAGCTGGAAGGGAGGAGAGGCAGGACGCGGTGCGGGAAAAGGGCTCCGCGCTTCTCCGTGTGGGCTACTAGGAGGAGGAGGAGGAAGGAGGCGGGCGGGCGGGCGGCAAGGAAGGGCGGGGGGATGGCGGGACGGCTTTGTTCCTCACCCTGCACGGAATTCGGACCAAACTTTCATCCACGCTGCCAAGCCGGCGATGCCCTCGCTCAGCTCCCTTCTTCCACCGTCGCGATGCCCGGAGCCTCGTTGCCGCAGCTTCTCCGGATTGCGCCACCGCTTTCCCGACAAACGCGCGGGCGCTTCGCTTCACCACCAGCCCAAGAAGAGCCCTCGGCGGGGCTGGCAGCACCAGAGGCGGCACTAGCAGCAGGTGCTTGTTGGGCCGCCAGGCAACCCCCCGCCCTCCCCCCCGCCCTCCTCAGCGCCCCAGCCAAGGCCGGTGACGAGAGGCCTGCGCAGCCGCCGCGGCCGTCACCGCTCTATCCTTCCTTCAATCGCCGGCGCCGGCTGCCTCCGAGGCGCGCAAAGGGGCCGGCCTCCGACGCTCTCAGCTCCGCCTGTTTCCATCTGATTGGCAAAGGCTCCGAGCCGGGAGCCGTCCGGGAGTCCCGGTGAGGTGGGAGGAAGGGAGGAGAGACGGTTCTTTGGACCGGCGGCCGTCAGGGGGGTTCTCTGAGGCCCGGCGGGCAGGCTTCGTTTTGCCGCGCTCCCTTCAGGAGGTGGACGCGGAGGAAGGAAGGGTTAAAGAATCGCGATTCGGCCGAACTCTTCAATGGGTTAATCAAGAATAAAATTATTTGCGTAGGAATAAAAATACATCGAAAGCATTTCACGCAGGCCGATTACATGGGGATTAGTAGCGCAGAATTTGCCCTCACTGGTCTTGAAGTAAACTCCCACCGTCTTCTGAACAGAATTGGTTTGTTCATCAATGTTTTGTTTTCGTTTTATTAACTTTAACACGAGGCTTCCTCCCGGCCTCTCATTCAAGTACAGGTAGTCCCAGACTTAACAACAATTTGTTTAGTGACGGTTCAGAGTTAACACTGAAAAAAAAGTGACCATTTTTCGCACTTATGGCTGTTGTAATATCACGTGATTTACATTCGGATGCTTGGCAATTGACTCACATGTATGACAGTGGAGGTGTCCCAGAGTCATGTGGTCCCTTCTTGACACCTTCTGTCAAGCAAAGTCAACTGCATTTGTAATTTGACAACTGCAAATGTGGCAAAACTCACTTCAGAAATTTCTCACTTGACAACATAAATTTTGGGGTCAATCGTGGTCCTAAGTTGAGGACTACCTGAAATGGCTAGGGCCTGTCTTGTTTAGGTTTTTTTTTCCCCCATTCACTGTCTAAATGTTAACACTGGAGATCAAACCAATTTCACAATGTAGCAATGGCACAGTGTATCATTTTAAGATTTAATATGAAGTGTGAAAATAACATGTGGTATGTAGGTTGGAGAAAAACAGCTATCGTAGGCCAATCCTGGAGAAGCATCTAGAATGGAACATTGAATATGATTTCTATGTATTTCTTTTGTTTGCAGAAGGAGTACCTACAAGCAAAGCTTTCTGATACAAGTCATAATGAAGTCATTGCACAAATGATGTACAGGTAGTCCTAATTCTCAATCCAACCTTAGTTGTTTTGTCAAGTGAGCAGTAAGCTTCTTCTTAGTGTTCCAGGTAAGTGCGGTCTTACCTGCGCAAAAAGCTTTATGATCTTTTCTGTTAACCAAGAAGATTTTCAAAGATCTCCCATAGGAAGTTAATGTTGATTCTCAAATGCAGGTTATTGTGCACTCTAGAGAGCATCTAACTCCTTAGTAAATTTCTTACACAGTAGTTATATTGAGTAATTGAATCACCTTTGTTACAAATTGTTTGCCTTAGCAATCAGCTCTTTTCGATGAAGTCCCCAAAGCCACTTATTTATCAACAATTTCAGAACCCCAAATTCTTTATATTCATATATATGAATGTGTGAGAAACCATTATTACTGATTTCACTTCTTGCTTTTCTGTTGCTGTTCTATTTTTTTTTTTTTGTTCTGTTTTTTTTAAATATATAAAGCCTTTTTTTCAAAACCATAGCAGTTAAAGCATGGGACTAGAAACAGAGACTGTGAGTCTTACCTTAGGCACAAAGACAGCTGGATGACCTTGTACCAGCCCTAGGAAGAAGGCGGTGTCAATCACTTCTGAAAACCTTTCCAAGAAAATGTGTCCAGACATTGTCCAAAAGTCAGACATGATTGAATAAAAGAATATATATTCTGAGAGCTAAGATACTGTGCAGAAATCTTAAACTCCCAGGCCTCTGGTAGAGGACTGAGAATGAGGAAGGCAATACCACAAATACACACACACACACACCAGTATATAGACATGTATATGTACAGGTATATATGTATGAAAAACCATTATTGCTCATACCACATGTACTTGTATATATACAGTATATGTATATATAATATATGTATAAACTTTATATATAAACTTTATCATCAGCCTGATCCTATACTAAGTTCTATAGAGTTCAATAGGCATAGTGCCCATTAATTTAGGATTTCACTAGATACCTTAGATTTATCACTTACGCAGTACAAATAGTCTAGGTAAATCATACCTCATCATTTCAAACCAGCTTTAGTAACCATTCCCTGGTTCTGCTTCTCAGCTGAAGTGATGTATGTTTCAGTGCCCTCATGAACGATCATGGGTGGTTATTTTATATTTTTGGAACTTGGTAAAGAGGTGTGTATATGCATTCCCATGATGATGAGTCAGATATTCTTAGCTCTGGGAAACTCTTAGGCGCCCTGCTATCGAAACCTTGTATCCTTTCTTCACGTAAAATGCATCTGTTATGAATCAAGGACTGGGGTACTATCCTTGTTAATGTATCAGCTATTCATCTAGGGAAGAAAAGGCACAATATTGTCTTTTTGTCTCATTTAGAACTATGTTACCACTCTTTAAGAAAAAAGGGGTATTCTAAAGAGCTATACAACGTGCAAGAAGAAAATAATTCAAACTATGTTGTGATATATTTTTGTCTTTCATGTAATTAGCCACCAAAGAGAACTCTGCAATGGAGAAAATCAACCAACAGTATTTTTATTTTTTTTACTGAAGCTTCTATTTGTTCTGTATAGACTGATGAAACCCACTTTTATTAAAGCAGACCAACCTTAAGACACGTGATTAAGCATTCTGAGTCTTTATTCCAGGCTCTTAGCTCTTTGATGGTTAGTTTCTTAGCTGTTCTTCACCTGACTTCCTTCTCATATTTCACTAAAGCTGCCCTTGTGTAAGAATCTGGCACGGAGGAAAAACTACCCACATCCTTCGCTTTTATTCTAGTGACGTACAGGAAAAGGACACCTTTGCATTCTGGTGTATGTACACACATACATACACAAAACCCACTACAAATATACAGTGGGGAGGAAGAAAACTATTTCCTGTGCTAACTGATTAGAATCATACAATCGTGGGAATGGAAGGGTACCTTGGAGGTCTTCTAATCCAGTGACCCCCAACCTTTTGAGCACCAGGGACCGGTTTCAAGGAGAGAGGTTTTTTCACGAATCGGAGGGGGCATGGTTTTATGTGCCCATTTGTTTCCACGGCCTGGTTTCTGGCATGCTGCAGATTGGTGCCAGTCCACAGACTGGAGGGGGGGAGGGAGACCCCTGTTCTAATCCAACTCTCTACCCTCCCTGACAAATGGATTGAGCGCCCACAACTCTAGGAGACAAGCCATTCCATTGATTAATTGTTCTGTCAGGAAATGTCTCCTTTAACATCCAGGTTCCATCTCTCTTTAACAAGCTTCCACTTGTTGCTTCTTATGAATGTGTGGTTGACATTTGGGCTTTGTTACACAATGTCAATGCCAGCTTGACTTTTTGACATCTCCTGATGAACTGGAAGCTTATTTTACATGAAAAGAAGCAGTGTTCACAAAATAGGCCAGAACTAGAAAAGTAGTATAGATGTGGTGTTGTGATACAGGGCCTGCCTGTTTTATAGTGAGTATACAGCATGCATATGAAAGAGAGAGAGAGTTTATGTTGCAATACTACAACCTCCATTTCAACTCCATCTGTCACAGATGACTCTGCTCTAAAGGCTAGGGATGAACAATCAACAGGTCTACAGTAATTGGTATGAAAGCAACTCCATAGCACAAGATGATGTGACCTTCAAACGTCAGCTCCTGGCTATCACCAAGTTCATAAATTACACTAAGCCATGCTACCTTTAATCATGCATTACTGAATAAATACCACAGTGACCGGATTGGTGTAGTGCTGACAAGATTATTACGTAGCACTATGCATGAACATACTGAATTTGCTACTGTATAGTCAAAATATAGTCAACGACTAGCCTGTCTCCAACTTAGTTATGTGACTGGAATCCATTTTAATGATGGACAGAGGTAGAGCTGAATTGGAAGCAAAAAGCCAACAGTTCAATCTTATCTCTTGACTTTGTCAGGTTTCGAGATTGTGTCCACAGTGTAGAAGTGCTGAACTGTGTTTTTTTTTTTTTTTTAGCTCAGGGCACTATGGGGTCAGGCATATCAGATAAAAGAATGGGGAAAGGGGGAGGTGAGCTGGTAATCTTAGAATTATAAACATGGATGGGGCCTGGTTCTTTCAGGAATCTAAACAAAGAGCTAAGGGATACTACCTGGAGTATACTGAGTATGTTCCCTGAAGTTTTGGAAGAATCAGTCAATTTGTTTCAGAATATGCTGGTGGTAAATGCAAAAGTACAGGATATATTACTATTGCTGAAGTTTGGCAGTCTTAGTATACTCATAAAAAAATAAAACCAACTAAGGTTGTGTTCCATAATTCTAACTAACCAAAACAACAACAAAAAACAAGTAATAAAAATGCAATGATATGTTATATGACATACATATTACACATACACTGACAGACAGATGAAGAGAGATAGACAGAGGTTTCTCAAGCATATATAGATTAATGTGTAACATAATATGTTTGAGTAAAAGGTTAACATAGTCATTGTAAACTTCCATACATCATCTGTATCTTTCTTGCAAATAACTTCAAGTAATCCAGTGGGAATTGGGCCATAAATTTGTCAGTCTGATATTGAAGAACTATAAATCTTTTGGCTGTAACAAGAACAGAGAAATTTCAATTTCATTGTTTAGCTATCACTTTCCATATAATAGGTATATAATTCAAAATAATGTCTGCATCTGAGAATGTTAACCTTTGTCTTAAAGAGAAATTAATGTATGCAATTACCTCTTTCCAGAACATTGTGAGAGAGCTACATCACTGTGACTTTAAGATGTGTGCACTTCAACTCCAAGAATTCCCTAGTTAGCCAAGGATTTAGACCACAATGGGACTTCATCTCTGATAGTGGTAACACTTTGCATTAACGTCCCTTTAATGAACTTTTTCCACAGCAGTCTTTTTGTGCAGCTGAAACCAACCAAAAATTATTACAATATGATGAATCAAGTATTCTATTCTTTGGTCTTTTCAAACTTCTGAAAATAACCTTTGAAAATATTGTTTTCTTCTTAAACCAATTCAAATCAATTCAAACATCTGATTATGATAATCAACCCCAATTAAATAATACCTGCAGCTGGATGTCCAATAAATGCAAAGCAGCAGTTTTATAACAATCTCATTTTCAGATCAAATGAAGACTAAATTTAAGTCAAGTATGTACATTTAAAGTAAATTTATTTTGAAAAGCCAATTATGTCCTTCAGGTAAACAGGAATAATTATAAGCTAAACATCAGTCTTTTCTAATATGCTTCTTAGATCCTAGGTAATTACATGAAGGGAGGGCCGATAAATTTATGCTGCATAATTGCATAACATGAAGACAAAGTTTAAGCTTTTGTTCCATAGGTAAAACACATGTATGTAGAGAGCAATCAGCACAACAAAGAAAACAAATAGAGCCCCTTTCATGTTAAACTCCACAATGCCCAGAACTTAACCATCTTAGCTGTTTTCAAAAAGCTAAACTTGTATTGGACAAGGTTAGTACTTGATTACCAGGGCATTCTGAGATGAAGATTAGACTAGAGAGTTGGGAGGGGGATGGACTCCTTGAAGAAGGTAGGAGCAAAATCCTACCATTACCAAAAATTCATTCTCACAGCCATGAAATCACCAGAGGTTGAGCTCCATTTAAATTAAAATAAACTCAACACTAAACAAATAGTGAATAGAGTAAGGTAACTGCAGTAGGAATATGTTTCTTTAGATCAGTGGTCACCAACCAGTGGGCCAGGGGCCACTGGTGGTCTGCGAGAAAATTTTGGTGGTCCACAGAGAAATGTCCCCCACCAAAGCACCCCACCAAAGCAATTAATCCAGGCTGCGCAGGACCACAAGCCTGCACTGCCCACATGGCCCGCCCACCTACTGGCCCCCACCCTTCAGTCAAGCGCAAACTTTACCTTGAGTAGAGCCACACAAGTTGGAACTGGAAGGTAAAACCAATGGCAGGGGAGGAAAGTCTGCTCCAGGGTGGCTTGCTGAGGTTGGTGGGAAAGTCAGTCCCATATTCCAGAGCTGCAGTAGTCACAAGACTGGCCTTTTGGTCATCCCAGAGCAGCTCCTCCAGTCCATGGCAGGCTGGTGCACCCGGGTGGAGGAGCAGCTGCTCTGGGATGACCAAAGGGCTAGTCCTGTGACTACTGAAGCTTTGGAATACGGGACCGACTTTCCCACCAATGTCAGCAAGCCACTGCCAGTCAAAATTCATATTAGTGGTCCGCGGGATTTAAAATTATGAGTTTGGTGGTCCCTGAGGTCCAAAAGGTTGGTGACCCTTGCTTTAGATCAGTGGTTCCCAACCTTTTTTTTACCCCGCACCCCTAAAGAAATTTCACTCGAACCTCACACCCACTGAAATTTAGACTTTAGGAACTACTGAATGCATTAAATATATGGTAGGATTGAATCTTTTCAGCTATGTATGTGACGGCCACTAAATAAGGATACTTCACTCTAAAATGAAAACAAAGTTAATCCATTGCATAATAAATAAAAATGCCAACATATAGCCAATATCCTATTATTTACCTGGACTTTTCTCGCACCCCCTGGAATATCGTCTCGCACCCCCAGGGAGTGTGAGCACCCCAGGTTGGGAACCCCTGCTTTAGATGACTCAAGACATTCAAGATAACGAGTACAGGCTAGTCCTTGACTTACAACAGTTCATTTAGTGACCGTTCAAAGTTACAATAGCACTGAAAAAAGTGACTTAAGTTATAACCATTTTTCACAGTTACAACCTTCACAGCATCCCCTCGATCATGTGATCCAAATTCGAATGCTTGGCAATTGGTTCATACATACTTATGACTGTTGCGATGGCCAAGGGATCATATGATCAGTGTTTATATCCTACTTTAGTTAATTTAGAGTACACAGCAGAACTAACTTGTAAGGATTGCAATAGGATTCTGCTGTATTGTTAAACATTTTTTTTCAGACATTTATCAGTAGATGTCAATTGATGCTTGGTGCCATTAAGCAGTCATATAAATTGGTTTGCTTCTTGTTGTATGTGATAGCTTAAAATACCTGCTGGTGAACACAAGTTAATATCTTTTTGATATGCATTATTGCAAAAGTATATGAAATAGCCCTTATTTAACTGTTAAAGAAATAAATATAGCATTGATGATAAGATCAGCCAGGGAAACTACCGGGAAAAATACGTGGAAAAATTACTGTAAAAGGTGGCAGCAACTCACATGCTTTTGACCTCTTAACTAACATTAAATACGGACTAGTATGAATCATCAGTTCCTATGACCCATGCAGGGACCTCTAGGACATACACCTCTATAAATAGAGTATCAGATATCTTGTGCTAGGCAGATTAGCCCGGTTCCAGGTAATCTTCCCAGATCTCTTTTATACTTACAAGCATATCTGGAGGTGTGTGGTCTCCTTTAGAGCTACTGTTTCAAGAATGCAAAAGCGAAACAATCCTTAGATCAAGCGTCTTCAAACTTGACAGCTTGAAGACTTGTGGACTTCAACTCCCAGAATTCCTGAGCGAACATAACTGGAGGAGGAATTCTGGGAGCTGAACTCCACAAGTCTTCAATCTGTCAAGTTTGAAGACTCCTGCCTAGATGGAAGCAGATACAGAAAACCTGCTGCCTTCTAACCATCATTTGGAGTTTTGCAGCCCAGGTTCAGCAGCCCTCTTTTCTTTTCTTTTTTTTTAAAACCCAATAAGTAGTTCAATATTTTCCTTCTCTGGTTCATAAACTGAAATGCACTTAGCCAGATGTAAGCTTCATAAATAATAAATACAATTCATGAAGCTGTTTGAGGTTCTTTTAAGAAAACGAACCACAGTATCTTTGGATATTTGTTTTTTTTTCTTCCTTTGATTTTTTTTTTAACCTCCTGGGAGGTCACCCCTCCTGGGAGGGGACTAAACATAATATGAGGCCCTCCCCAAAGGACCACAGACCAGTGGTGGTATTCAACTTTTTTTTACTATCGGTTCTGTGGGGGTGGCTTGGTGGGGGTGGCTTGATGGCGTGGCAGAGGAAGGATACTGTAAAATCCCCATTTCAAGCCCACTCCAGGGGAAGGATACTGGAAAATCCCCATTCCCTCCCTACCCCACTAACCTGCTTTCCAGCTCCGTTCTCCTGTGCAGGGAAACAAAAGAAGACCCAGCCAATCAGCTGGGACTCAAGAGGCAGAGAATAGATGGGGGCGGGGCCAACCAGAGGTGGTATTAGCTAGTTCTCTAAACTACTCAAAATTTCCACTACCGGTTCTCCAGAACCTGTCAGAACTGGCTGAATGCCACCTCTGCCACAGACATGCCCGGATGGCTCCTGTGAGGATTTCTGTAAATTAGCCCCATTCCCAAATGACTGGATAAAGGTGCCCATTGACCTCCATGGACCTGCAAGGCTGCAGGAAAACAGGTCATGACATGATGGGGGTTACTTTGTGATTCATTGTGATGCTCAACTGCATATTGTCACATGTGGTTCATTATTCCAGGAACCCCGCAATTTTATACAAAATGTGTTTCTCTGTTTATGAGAGCCAGTTTGGTGTAAGTGGTTAAGGCATCAAGCTAGAAACCGGGAGACCATGAGGCCAGTCCCACCTTATACATCAAGCCATCTGGGTAACCTTGGGCCAATCGTTTTTTTTCTCAGCCCTATAAAGGACCCCAGAACCACTTCTGAAAAAGCTTACCAACAAAAACAGCAGAGACTTATCCACATGGGCTTCAAGACTGGGACACAATGAAACAGAAGAAGAAAATTATCACCTTCGATAGAGAGCAATGAAGAAGGCTTGAAGGAAATATGCAGGCTCCATTGTCAAGGCAAGAAGGAATAAAACATTGCAGGTATCTAATCAGTATTCGGAAGTGACTCAAACAGACATCTCCCCAATTGGCTGAATCAGAAGAAGGTGGAAGAAGTGGAGTACAACGCAATGAGATTTGCAGCACATAAACTTCAGATCCATTTTGGGTTTAAATTTCAAATGCAATCATTAATCAGCTTCCCTAAGTAGACCAAACCAGGAAAGCAACTCCACATAAGTAGGCTACACCTAGTTTTATTGAGACTGACTTTCATAACAAAATCTTGCAGATTTGATTCCTTACCCCTAAGCCTTGCAGTTAGGTGAGCCCACCTAATGTGTGTTTCCTTTTTTGTATGATTGGAGTTGGGCTTGTTTGCTCATATATTTTATTATGCCTGCTTGCTGAATTTTCACCAGATGTAATTCTCGGATTTGCAACCACAGCTGGAACTGGAATCTCAGTCAAGTGAAGCAGTTGTTGAGTGTGCTGTCATGAAATTGCCCTCATGTCTGTTTTGGTAATGGCCACCATCCTGACACTCTCAGTTGCGGGTTGTTAACAATCTTGTGGGTTGTTAACAGCATGGGGGGGGGGTGGAGGAGAGGTGGGGGGGAGGTGCCCAGAAGGGAATCCTTTAGTGGGGTGCAGGAAAAGAGCTCAATTTTTCAGAGTTTGAGCTCCATTTCTGCATCTTGCCAAAGGAGTTCAACTCCCTTTGGTAGGCAGCTCTTTCAGCCAGCCCCCACAGACAAGAGAAAGAGTCTTTTCGGCAGGCAGCAGCAGCTTTGCAAACTTCCCTGCAGCTTCTTTCCCCATTTTCTGAGGAAGGAAATAGAGAAGATTGCAAATGGCAATCATATAATTGTGGGGCAACCAGTCACAACTGTAAGCAGGTTGCCAAGAACTCCAGTCTTGATCTTATGACCACAGGGGTGGTAGTGCAACATTCGGCGATGGAGGGAGGGAAGTGGTTTCCTGGCTGTAAAGAACCTCTTCCAAGCCTATTTTAATTCTACACCATCGTTAAATAAACAGTCATACATCAAGGACTAGCTGCCTTTTTATATTGCCCAAGGTCACATTTGTGAGATTGATATAATCATTATATAGGCTACAGAAGACGCAGCTGCAAAACACAAAATTAAACACAATTTAAAGGTCTCTCCCATCAACTCTTCTCAGAGGGTGTCACTGCTGGAGCCTATTCCGCCTGTAGCATCTTCGGCTAGCATTATATAATGAACTGGAAATAAAAATTGTAGTTTTGGTCAAGGCGGGAAACTTGTGGATATCTACAACATCTGTAGATAATAATTTTTGTTATCTCTGGCTGGGCAAATAAGAATTTGAGTTCAACAATATCCGAATGGTCACAGATTCCTCTGTCATTTTAAGGCTGGATAAAATTTTGTTTGGCTTGAGGGAAAGAGAACACGCACTATTTTTCTTCAAAGTTTAAACTTGTTATTTAACGGCTCCACCTTTTCTGAAAAAGATGTGTGAAGAAAGATCAGCATTGTGTTTTATATATTTTGTTTATTTGATTTGTCAATCACAAGATAATAGGGATAAGTATAAACACGAGTAAGAATATAGGAAATAAGCACAAATAAATGGGGACAATGGCACAGGGACAGGAGGCACTTATGCAGACCCCTTACAGACCTCTTAGGAATGGGGTGACGTCAATAGTGGATAGTTCAAGATTGTCCAAATAGGAAGAATGGGATGGATATCTCCTTGTGGGGAAAAGTCTGAATAGGTTTTTTTTAAAAATATAGCTGAAGATAAGAAAGATACTGAGAAGTATCCAATCATTCAAGAATCTGTATTTGACTTGTATGTAAACCAAATCTTATTTTTGATATCTCTTTCTTATTGCCCAGTGACTGTCTGGATTTTTGCAGCTTTGATCTGCCAGCATGTTATGCATATACTTTTAAATTATGCCATCTTACTTGTACATATATTTTGCAATATGCTTACATATATTTATCACTTTGAAGGATTACTGAACTGTTTTAGTAATATAATACCCAAACACTACATCTTTATCACATTATCACAACAGGTGGGAGGAGGGAAACCTAGTATAGTATTAGGAATAGAGATTCAGATTCTTGTCTCCCTCACTCAAGAAAACTCCCTGGGTAGCTTTAGGCCACTTACCTCACAGGGTTGTTTTTGTGGGGAATAATCGGCAAACTCCCAAACAAAAGTATGATGTAATTCTATAGCTAAGTTCTGCAATATGTGTACCTTACATTCCTTTACTTAGGGACCACATTGTGTACCTCATTCTGAGCCTCTTCTGTATGAGGTGAGATTACAACCCAGTATTCCCTAGTGGTGTGAGTCTTAATCCAATTGTGGGAAGCCCCCACCCCAGAATAATGAAATAATTTGAGAAATATTAAAAATGCAGAATATTATATTTCCCTAAAGAAGAAATGGAGAAACATGTTTTAGAGGCAGAAAGCAGCCCTAAAGTCTTTCTTAATAGCCCACAGCAGATGCCAGCACTTAAGGAGATAAAGAGCTTACTGAAAAGATGAAGCAAACTATCTAGATGGCTTCATTCATAAGCAAAGCAAATACTTCCAGCAGAAGCCCATTTAAGACAGGACATTTGAAACTCCTTGCAGCAAAGTTTGACAACTAACAAAAGCAGAATGTTAGGATTAGAACAAACAATCTCTCACCCAAGATCCAACACAGGATGAAAGCCATTAGCCACAGTGGGAATTGCTCACAAGCCCCTTCATTGCACAACCTCCAGAACAGTTCAAAGTCACAGAAACCTATAAAAATCCATCCACTCATTCAACCATTGAGTCAGCTACCCCAGAACCACAAACCCTGGTGGTTCTGTTCATCAATAAATGGACCTTCTTTCCAATCAGCCCCCAGCCTCTATGATGCTTCCAGCATCTTTCTCCTGGCTTGGAATTTAACCAGATGGATTCTTCTTCCTACACATTAAACTATAACCACGGTTTACAGATCACAATGTCTGATGTCTGAGACACAATACTTGTCATGACTGCTTAGCATTTGTGAATTATGAAGGGAGTTCATTCAGTCTGATCGCCAAATCAATTTGCATAGGACCACAGCCTCCAATTAAAAGTGCATCTTCTACAGCTGGTAACCCTCCTGCAATTGCTTAGAAATTCAGTTGCAAATAGAATTATTTGCAGCTCCTATTTGGATGTTAAATAAAGGTTAATGTCCAGCATCTGTTGGTAGAAAACATTCACTGCGTAAGAAATGGCTTAAGGGAATTCCAAGGTGTTGACTCGTATCATCTGTAATCCAGCTTGCAATCTGCTCCAATTCATTACTGACCTAGAGTTAGTAGCGACAACTGCTGATTCATTAGTAGCTGTCATTCACATTTTCTGAAGGTCCCCCTTCCCTCCTCCCTAACACGTCTTCCCTCTAATCTATAGCAGCCAAACATTTCTGCAAAGAAACTGGTCTGCATGGCAATTTGAGATCAGATCAGTTTCTTCAGGAAGAACCAGTTCTCAGACGGATTTGGTTGTAGAACAACTGAGCCAATAAAAACTATTTCTCCATACTACAGAAAGAGAACTTTGCAATTATATGTATGATATGCTCCCCTACTGTCAAAGTAAGGCAAAGCTTATGCAAGTATTTATCTTGCTTTTTTAATGTACCCATTAGTTTTTTGGCTGAGGTCTTACTTGTTAAGCCATAAAACAGGTTTGTTTTGTAGCCTCAAGGGCAGCTAATCCGGTGGGTTTTAACTCTGGATATATTTTTTTCCTTTCTTTGTGGTACAGAATAATGTAGTTGTGCTGATCAGAGATCATCTAGGTAGGGGCAACAGCGCATTTCCTGATTAACCCTTGATGGAATTATAAAGGCAGAGTTCATTATGAAGAATATTGTGCACAAATCCACATTTAGTTTCTGTTATGTAAATGCATGTTACAAGCAGGCTACTAATTGTATGAAAAATAAGGGGGCTGACGACAGAAGCGCTAAAGCATTTCAAGAAATGCAGCTTTACAAGGCAGGGAGGCAAAAAGAAAGAGTGATCAACTTCATTAGCCAAATGGTTTAAAAAGTAAAATCTGCAAATCTGATTGGACTCCTGATGGCTTCATGGATGTGTCTATGTGGTAGTATCATTGCAGAAATGATTTGGCTGTTAGCATTGATGACAATGGAATCGTTCTGAAGCCCTCTGCTGGAAATAATGGACTTCTTTGTGCAGCTGGTTAGCCACTGTGAGAACAAATTGTTGGACTACATGAACCAGGAGTTCAATCCAGCAAGGCACTGCTTATTTTCCTGATATTGTCTTCTTCCTGAAGAAAACTTAAAAGAAAGCCTACAGCCTTAGTATTTCTTGGATAGCCTACCACTCAAGTACTAACCACATCTGGCTGTGTTTAGCTTTTTAATTTTTTTTTTCATGTGCTTGGGAAAATATGCATTTCCAATAGTATTTGGTATTTAGTATTATTTGATTTGTCAATCGCTTACAAGATACAGGTATAAGAATAAATATAGTTTTGAATACACGAGATAGATACTTATAAGAAAATAAAAAGAATCAATAGGACAGGGACGGTAGGCGTGTTGGTGCACTTAGGCATGCCCCCTACAGGCCTCTTAGGAAGGGGGTGAGGTCAATAGTAGACAGTCTAAGGTTAAAGTTTTGAGGGTTTGGGGAAGAAACCACAGAGTCAGGTAGAGTATTCCAAACATTGACCACTCTGCTGAAGTCGTATTTTCTGCAGTCAAGTTTGGTGCGGTTCATCTTGAGTTTGTATCTATTGTGTGCTCTTGTATTGTTATAATTGAAGCTGAAGTATTCATTTGCAGGTAGGACATTGCAATGTATGATTTTATATACTACATTTAGATCGGACCGGAGACGGCGTAGTTCTAGATTTTCTAGGTCTAGAGTTTCAAGTCTAGTGGCATAAGGTATTCTGCAATGAGTAGAGGAGTAGAGAACTCTTCTTGTGAAATATTTCTGGATTTTTTCAATTGTGTTAATATCAGATACATGATATGGGTTCCAGACTGATGAGCTGTATTCAAGTATAGGTCTAGCAAATGTTTTGTATGCTCTAACTAGTAGTGTGATATTACCAGAGAAGAAGCTATGTAGGATTAGGTTAACAACTCTTAATGCCTTTTTGACTATGTAGTTACAGTGGGCTCTAGCACTTAGATCATTTGAGATGAGTACTCCAAGGTCCTTGTACAGTGTACAATGCACAATGGGTTTTCAAAAAATCGTTACTAATCTTCAGCTCATATGACCCTTGAAAACAGCATTAATAGTGTTCTTCTTCATCAACATTCTTAAGAGTTTTCCCTAATTTTGATCTTTCAAAATGCATTAACTTGCAAGTCCAAAAAATTGCCAGGCCTCATGGTAAAAAGCATTGATGTCTGAGGAATCATGGAACAACACAAATTAGTTTTTCTAATCCTAATCTTTTTATAAGCAATGACTTCAGAGCAAACTGTTGTGTAAGAGGGTCTGGAACTTCACAAAGAAATGTCTTTGGAATTTCCCAAATCTCTACTTGAAGACAGCTAATACATACAGTTAGTACAAAATGACCCCAGTTAGTACAAAATGTCTTCTGAGTCTACAACTAGATTTCAACAACTCTCTGAATTAATCTGATCTGCTTTCCCAATGATTTTCTATTTAATCCTTGGTATCAATATTGAATATGTTAATCTATTTTGTTTTCTTGTAAAATACATTGTTCAGCTGCAAACATAAGGTGTGATTCCTCTATATACTCTTGACTTAAGTAAATTAAATTATCTGTTCTTCCCAAGGAATTATGTTTGTTATTGTTGTTATTGTTAGGGCTGAAATCTAATTTCAAGACAATCACCAGTCAAGTTCCAATATTCAGAATTGTTTCAGGAAGTAAGAAATCCAATAGAAAATAAAGCCAATATACATGTGTGATATGTCTGTGTGCTAAGCCAGGGGTCGCCAACCTTTTAGACCTTTTAGAGAGAGAGAGAGAGAGAGAGAGAGAGGGAGGGAGGGAGGGAGGAAGAGAGAGAGAGAGGGGGAGGGAGGGAGGAAGAGAGAGAGAGAGGGAGGGAGGGAGGGAGGAAGAGAGAGAGGGGGGGAGGGAGGAAGAGAGAGAGAGAGAGAGGGAGGGAGGGAGGGAGGGAGGGAGGGAGGAAGAGAGAGAGAGAGGGAGAGAGAGAGAGAGAGAGACTGACTCTTTTGGCTTCATGCAAGGAAAGCAGCAGAAACAGCAGAAGTCTTTCTCTCCCCCAAACTCCACCAGAAGTGAGTCTTTGTGAGACTTGTCGTGCCGGCGCAGCCTCTTGGAACAGGATGCCTTGCAAGGTCCAAAAGGTTCATTTCTGGTGGAGTTTGGGGGAGAGAAAGAAAGACTTTTGCTGCTTTCCTTGCATGCAGCCAAAAGCAGAAGAAAGAACTGGGAAGAAGTAGCCAGGCCAGGCATGTGGGGCGAATGGGGCAAGTTCCCCCCTCTGCCCTTCCCCCCCTCCCCTCACTACCTCGTGTTGTTCGCAATGCAAGTGACACAAGCCTTGTGTTCCCGCGGGCCATGTGGGTGGCGCAGCCTTGTGTTCCCACGCAGCCTGAATTAATTGCTTTGGGGGTGACATTTCTCTACGGACCACCCACATTTTCTCATAGACCAGCAGTGGCCCCCAGCCCACTGGTTTGCAACCACTGCACTAAGCCATAATGTACTGCGTTTTTGGGGTTTGTTTAGAGGTTTGAGTAAACCCAGCCATTTCTTCAGACCAAAGTGGTTTAGTTTCAGAAAACTAAGCAGGGTTGAAACTGCTCAATACTTGGTTGGAACATCTTCAGGAAATGCCAGAATTATACAGTAATGTGGAAAGTAAAAAAAATCCTCAAGACTGGATATTTCAGGTAAAATTCCCAATAAAAATATTTCTGGTTTCAAATCTGTATGCTTTTTTGACATTTTTTCCAACCACGTATGGATTTTAGTCCAATATTTTTTAGCATCCGCACAAGTCCACCACATATGGTAATATGAGCCAGGTATCTGATGACATTTCCAACATTTTTCAGATTTATTCTTGAACATTCTTGCTATTCTTGTCAGAGGGGAATGCCACCTGTAAAACATCTTATATAAATTTTCTTTTATGCTGTTGACATTGTCATTTTATAATTTTGAGACAATTTTTGCCATTTCTCTAAAGCAATCCCATATCCAAAATTCTTCCCCCAAGCAATCATAGTTTCTTTAACTTGTTCTTCTTCTAGTTTAATTTCCAATAAATATCCATACAATTTTTTAATCGCCTTTTCATCAGTACCTGTCAAAATCTTATCTGTCAGTCAATTTATCATAGAAACCTTCTGTTTTAGAGTCTTTATCATACCTTGAATGTATTTGCGCATATGAAAACTAATTCATCTTTATACCTTGTTCCTCTACAGATTTAAGTTCACCCTTTTCATTCAATATTTCACCTTATCCAACTGTTTGTTCCTTTTTGTATATTATAGGATAAGAAAATGCTTCAATAGTCAATAGCCAGACTGGAATTTTCAAATAACATTCTCTTTTAATCTTCTCCCAATTTAACTACAGAGACTCCCGTATATAATGCCTTCTAAAGTACCCCTGAAATATATAGTAAATGTTATGTTTTGAGCATGGGCGAGAAAGAATGGAGACAAGCCTCTGAACGGTGAACTTCAGCTCTTTATTTACATTGTGACTTCCTCATTTTAACAGCAGTTAAACCCGCCTTATATAGGCAAACCCCGTAACTTTTGACCAATAATGAGCTAGGAACGCTAGCTCTTATAACCAATAGGAACTCTCTGTTAAGGGCCAATCGGATTCCCCGGAACGGGCCAATCTGGTCCGGCCGCTTAACAGCCAATCAGAAGTGCAGGGCCAGAACCCTGCACTTACTCCAAGCTCACACTTTATTAATCTTATTGCATACACAACACCCCTTCCCCCTGGCTTTTTATTTGCAGGGCGCAGTTACATAGTCCCTTAGGTAGGACGGTTGTCTAATTAGTCTCTTTGATTTCCATTGTATCAGCTGGCTGCAATCACGCTGAGGTAGATCGTTGTTTGGCAGTGGGGCTGTTTCTGGTTCAGAGTTCACTTCTACATCGTTGCACACATTTTCTGCAATTCCCTGAGGTGCAACCGTTTCTCCCTCCGGCTCCGCTTCCTGAGTTTCTATCAAACCGTTGTTTCCTTCGAACGGGTTTCCTAGGAATTCATCTTCTTCCGTACCTCCCCCCCCTCAGTTTGGTCATAGGGGAGTTGCGGACTGGCCGCTGGAAGCCGCGATCGTAATTGATCGATATGCCGTTTCCAAAGTTTATCGTCAAGGCATTGTACAAGATAGGATCTGAGGCCGGTTACTCGTACTACTGTCGCTTCCACCCACAACAGGTCGCCCGATAAGTTTTCAGCATAAACCAGGTCTCCTACCTGGAAGGTACGACAGCGGCCGCTGGATCCTAGTGGTTTCTCCGGTTCGTAAGCTGGGTGCAAGTGGTCGAGGTGGGAGCGGAGCTTTCATCCCATTAGCAGTTCGGCGGGAGTTTTGTTGATGACGCTATGTGGGATGATGTGTTGCAAGAAGAGGATTTGATTGACCTTGTCGTCAGTGTTGTCGTAGTCTACCTTTTGCAAGGTTTTCTTCACAAATTGGACCATGCGTTCTGCTTTGCCATTGGTCGCAGGGTGCGCAGGCGAGGTGAGCGCATGGCAGATACCGCGGTCAGCGAGGTACTGCTCAAATGCTAGTGCGGTAAATTGAGGGCCGTTATCGGATACCAGGATGTCTGGTAATCCGTGGGTTGCAAAGAGTCTGTTTAAGATTTTGATAACCGCCTCGGAGGTCATAGTCGTCATGCGATGGATTTCGAGCCAATTCGAGTAGGCGTCAACGGTAAGCAGGAAGGTGTGGCCTTTGGTTGGCCCCGCGAAATCCAGGTGAATTCGGGACCAGGGTCCAGGTGGTGTCTCCCATTCAGTATGGCATGGCTTTTGGTGGGGCGTTGCTGACTTCTTGGCATTTGGGACAAGCTTTAACCCACTGTTCGATTTGCTTGTCAATGCCCGGCCACCATGCGTAGCTTCGCGCAAGGGCTTTCATTTGCATGATGCCGGGGGGGCCATCGTGCAAGGTTCTCAGCAGCGCTTTCTGGA
This sequence comes from Hydrophis major, assembly GCA_033807585.1. Lineage (NCBI taxonomy): Eukaryota > Metazoa > Chordata > Lepidosauria > Squamata > Elapidae > Hydrophis > Hydrophis major. The sequence goes on from CM066331.1 coordinate 142,556,246, forward strand.
GTTGTTCTGGGATAACAACTCTATCACCCCAGATGACACAGCCTTTCTGGGAGAAGAGCTCGGTTTGTCGAGTCTTGAATGGTGTGAAGTCATCTGATAACTGGTCCAATGGCCATCCACGTTCTACCCAGCCTAGGACTCGTGCTAGGGTGTGGTCGCATTTGGTTTCTCTCGCGATATCTCGAGCGGTAAGTGGCGGCGAGTTGAGTGCCTCGATTTGCAACGTGGTTACCATTGGTGCAGGATGGTCGAGAGTCTCTGGAAGCGGTGCTCGGCTCAATGCGTCGGCGTGGGAATGGCTTTCCCCAGGCGGTATTGCAGCCAATAATTATAAGCAGCTAAGAATTCTGACCATCGGGTCATCCTAGGGGATAATATGTAAGGAGTCGGCCTATCTCCGGCTATTATCCCCAACAAAGGTTTGTGGTCAGTCACAATAGTAAAAGCCCGGCCATACACGTATTTGTGGAATCTTTTCACAGCTGAGACAATTGCGAGGGCTTCTTTATCAATTTGTCCATAGTTTCACTCAGTTTTTGAAAGAGTCTTTGAAAAATATGCAACAGGGGCTTCGTTTCCATTAGGCAGTATGTGGCTCAAAATGGCGCCCACCCCAAAAGGCGATGCATCACAGGTTATAACTAACAGCAAGGTCTCATTATACTGCATGAGTACAGAGTCAGAAGTGAGCAGTTTTTTAACATTTCGGAACGCCTGTTCTTCACGGTAACCCCATAACCAATTTGCTTTTTTATCTAACAACTGGTGTAATGGTTCAGCGACAGTTGCTTTGTGCGGCAAAAATACATTATAAAAATTGATGAGGCCGAGGAACGCCTGGAGATCAGCCTTGTTTCGTGGCCTGGGAGCATTTTTGATCGCTTTTAGTTTACCTTCGGTAGGGTGAATGCCCTGGCTATCAATCAGGTACCCAAAAAACTCAACACTGTCAGTACACAATTTACATTTGTTTTTTTTAACCTTAAGACCTGCCTCTTGGAATTTTTTTAGGACTAATTTTAACCGGTCTTGTAAAACATTTTTTGTAGGGGCTGCTATTAAAACATCGTCAAAATAGGGGACCACGCCCTTAATTCCTTGTAATAACCTTCCCATAAGGCTCTGAAAAATCCCCGGGGCTACACTAACTCCGAATTGCAGCCGGGTACATTTAAAGGCACCTTGATGCGTCACAATAGTTTGGGCCTGTGCCGTTTTTTCATCTACTGGTAATTGCTGATATGCCTGAGCTAAATCTAATTTAGCGAAAACTTTCCCGCCCCCCCAGGGAATGGAGGAGGTGCTGCACCACTGGAACTGGATAGGCGTTCTGCTGCAGGGCGTGGTTCAAAGTGGCCCGGTAGTCCCCACAAATTCGGATTGACCCGTCTGGCTTAATGGGTGTTACAATAGGGGTTTCCCAAGGGGAGTGATCGATGGGCTCTAACACCCCCTGAGCTATCAGTTTGTTGAGTTGTTCATCGATTTTCGATTTTAAAGCAAACGGAACTCGACGGGGCTTTAGGCGAATGGGAGCTATTTTTGGATCTAGGCTGAATGAAATCGGGGTCCCCTTGTACTCGCCTAAGCTGTCCGCGAAGATGTCCCTGAACTCATAGATAAGATCTTCCTCTCAGTCACAGCCGCTGACTCGGTTTATGCCAGCCACTTCAATGCCGAGTGGTGCGAACCATTGGAGGCCTAGTAGGCTAGGCCTATCTCCATCGATGACCGTTAAAGGTAAGTACGCTGTGTGCTTCTTGAAGGAGACTCGGACTCGGCAGGAACTGACGACGGGGATTCGATTCCCTTGGTAGTCCTTGAGGATGAGGTGTTGGAAGCGGAGATCTTGGCGTTGAATTGTGGGGAGGAGTTGCTTGAGTGTCTTCCAGGACACCATCGAGAGGGACGATCCCGAGTCTACCTCCATGTGGCAACGCTGGCTCTCGATGGCTGCCGTGACTCGGATTTTCTTAGTGTCCAAGGCTGAGGCGTGACCGATAGTGATAGTATGGTGAGCCTCTTCTCTCTGCAAAGCTCGATTTCTGTAGGAGTGGTTTACTGGTTCTCGCCGTACAGGACGGTTTCCTGTCGATTGGCGATAGTTAGCCCCTTTTGAAGCCTGGCTGGGTCCTGGCGAGCTGCGGCAGATCCGTCCGATGTGGCCTCGTTTCCTGCACTCATGGCAGAGTGCGTCGCGGAATTTGCATTCGGACCTGGCATGGTTGGCTCCACAGCCAGCGCAAGGGCGTAAGGGCTTTGGGTGGTGGTCCCGGTCAGACCGCAGTCGATGGACCCCTTCTTCATCACTGTCTGACGACAAAGAGAGGTCCTCGTGGTGTGTTGTCGCAAGCTGTCCTTCCGACTTGGATAAAATGTCGCTTGTCGGTGGAGGTACTGGAGCGCGGTTTCGGCGTAGTTGTGCAGCCGACTTCCTGGTTGCTTCTGCTGCAGTAGCATCGGCGATGGCGTCGGCAAGGCTGATGTCGCCTTTCACCATCAGCTTGCTTTGGACGCCTGGTGCATCTAGTCCCAGAACTACGCGATCTCTTAGTGCTTCTTCTAAGTCGGTGAATCCGCAGAGGCCTCCCAGATTTCGGAGGTCTGCTATGAAGTCGGCCACGCTTTCTCCCTTTCGCTGGCTCCTCTGATAAAACTCATGGCGTCTCACGAGCGTAGGCATGGTCGGGGCGTAGTGATCTCGTAGGAGAGGTTCGAGGTCGTCCCAATCCATGGCCTTCACTTCTCGAGGTTTGGCTAGTGCTTTAGCCATCTTAAATACGGTTGGGCCGCAATGCGTTAGGAACACCACCCGTTTCTTTCCTGGTGTGGCGTCCTTTAAGTTGTTGGTTTCTAAGAACATTTGGAAGCGATCCATGTAGGACTCCCAGTCCTCCTGTGCTGGATCGAACAGAGTGGGTGGTACGATGCCGCCGGACATGGTTCCGTTGTTGGCGTCGTCTGTCACATGCTCGGTGTTCTTCGAAGTTTCGTTGGTTCAGATTTCTCCAAATCCCATCCTCGTCGCCAGGGTTATGTTTGGAGCATGGGCGAGAAAGAATGGAGACAAGCCTCTGAACGGTGAACTTCAGCTCTTTATTTACATTGTGACTTCCTCATCTTAACAGCAGTTAAACCCGCCTTATATAGGCAAACCCCATAACTTTTAACCAATAATGAGCTAGGAACGCTAGCTCTTATAACCAATAGGAACTCTCTGTTAAGGGCCAATCGGATTCCCCGGAACGGGCCAATCCGGTCCGGCCGCTTAACAGCCAATCAGAAGTGCAGGGCCAGAACCCTGCACTTACTCCAAGCTCACACTTTATTAATCTTTATTGCATAAACAACAGTAAAGACTTGAAATACCTGATTGTAAATGTATTAACAGCAGCTACGATTGTATTTGCTAAAAACTGGAAAAATGAGAAAATACAATCACAGGAGGAAATCATTAAGAAAACATTGGAATGTGCTGAAATGAGTACATTTGAAATATGATAAACAATTTTATAAAATTTGGGATCTATTCTATCAATGGTTAGGCAATAAAATATAGTAATGAAATATGTAGACTTTTAGAAAATAATAAATATATAAAGATGTATTCTTTTCTTATTATATCTACAAAATGATTCTAGGATAGATCTGGGATGATAATCTGAATTGTCATGAAACAAATTAAGTAAAATATGATCATTTTGGAAAACATGAATGAATAAAAGTATAGTCAAATGATTGATTAATAATGATATTAATGTATTTAATATATTGATTGAAAATATGAGATTATATACAATATAATTATAATTGAAGACTATGAAATAGAAGCACAAAACAATTTGTAAACCAACCGGCACACTGTATGTACATATATGGAAGATGATTTGATGTTTTTATGTTTTGTTTGTTTATGTTTGTTTTAAAAACCAATACAAATTTAAAAAAAAAAATCCTCAAAACTATAACAAAGCATTGAGATATTATCTCTGTACTGCTACCAAATCATCAATGTGTCCATGAAGTCAAGCAATTCAGTGGCATGTTTGTCTAATGCAGCCAATTGTGCATTATTTTCAGTAAACCATAGTTAAACCCTGTTTTAACAGAATATGCCACCCACCCAAGTAGGTTTCCACCATTTGATATTGTTGCCAATAAGTGTTGAGGTTACACCTTTCAGAATTGCCAGCTGGAGTTGCATTTCTCACACATTTTGGACAGCCGAAGGCTGAGAAAGCTTGCCATTGGGAATTTCTCATACGGGAGCTGATTTTCCAAATAGAAATGTTTAGCTAGCTCTAGAGTCTGCTTTCACAAGAAGGAGAATGCGAACATCAAAAGTAGTTGCAATAAAAATAACTCTGTACCTACAACGATATGAGCCTTTAATGTAATACTAATTGAATGTCAAATACCAAGTTCATAATGAAAGAAAGCTATTGCAGCCTTGACACGAATCCATGTCAGAAATTTTTTTTAAAAATCCTTTGGCAAGTCACCACCATCTATTCAGCAATCTGTTTCACATGGTTGCCATGACAGCCAATGCGTTACAAATTGTAAAAGGTAGGAATTACCCATGCTTGTTCATACGGTGGTTACTCAGAACGTGCCTCACCAAGATAATAACAGTCTCATGGTAGCCGTCCCCTACCAATTCATCGTGATTGTTAATTAGTGATTACATCAAAGAACCCCCATGGGAAATAAGCATTTTGAAGCATTTGGAGCCTCAAAATAACTTTAGTTGAAAAAATATAATCTTTTCTCATCAGCGAAAGCATGTAAGCCTCCTGATTTAAAGTATTTGCAAAGAATTCATTGCTTGTTTCATGCTGTCTCCAAGTCTGCTGAGATCTTCTGACTGTAATAATAGTGGTTCACTAGAAATTCCCCATCCAATTTAGAAATGTCTTGTTTGAAAAAAATGTCATTCTGGGTTCAAGTGGGGAGAAAGACACTGGAAACATGGAGGCTATTTGGAAAGATGGTTTAATGGTGGACAGGGCCACATGGTTTGAGGTCCTGGGCAATCAAGCACCTGTAATTTCCTGAGTTTTCTGATGCAATATCCTGAGCAGGTGACAGACTAAAACTCAGAATGCTACATCACTCGGGATATCACATCAGAAAACTCAAGAAATTATACCACAAGAACTCAAGAAGTTGCAACACAGCAAATGACCCAGGATATCACAGCACAAGACTAAGGATACCACAGCAATAAGTCTCACAAGGTCATCACACAACCCATTACCCAAGCTGTTACTACACAGGAGGCTAATGGAAAAGAGATCAAAACACAAACGACCCAGGAGATTACAATGCAGGACCCAGGATACCACAACAAAAGAACTCGCAAGCCCATCACACAACCCATTACCCAAGCCGTTAAAACATGAGAGGCTGATGGAAAAAAGATCACTACAAAACAAACGACCCAGGAGATTATAGCACAAGATCCAGGATATCTCCACAAACTCACAAAACTCACAAGGCCATCACACAGCCCATTATACCAACATCAACTCCATCAACCAATCAAGAGGCAGCAGTGCAGCCAACCAGCCCAGCACACCAGCCCACCACCAGTATTTATAGAGAGACGGCAGCTCCGATCACACACTACTTGCACTGGCACGAAGCCGAAAGCACCAGCCTGAGGATGGCGAGTGGGACCTCACCAAAACGTCACCAAGATACTCTTAATCTTACACGGGAAAAGACCCGAAAACATCTAGACCTACATACCTGTACCCATGAAAATCTATGAAAACAACAAATATATGTGTGTGTGTGTGTGTGTGTTTTCTGAGGTTCTGAGATATATATATATATATATTCTTAAGTTTTCGCAGGTAATTACATGTATGGCATTCAGCTTAGTTCGGGTATTTTCCCACGTCATGGTAGTTGTGCTTTTAAAGTTGTAGCAACGTTTCAGCAGAATCTTATCTGCCATCATCAGGCTTCTGTATAGTGTTCATCTGTGAGTCAGACTTTCACAGCCATTTCAGTTTTAAATTTGGTGCTAGCCTACTGCTGTGCCAGAATGTTTTTTTCTTCATCCTGATTGGTTGGGAGTCTTGGTCTGTGTTTATTGGTCTTGTAATTTGCTGTGTTCTGTTTGATTGGTGTTTCTAATATCTTCTGTCTGTTTTGTAGCTTTTTTTTTTTTGCCTGGCAACATTGTGTTTCCTGTATTGGAGGCTTTTCGTGCAGCTTGGCTCTGAGTAAATGGACAGCTATCATTTATTAGGAAGCTAGGTTTCATCTGGGTGCCTGGTTGGGGTGTGTTTGAGCTGGAGGTATGGCCGGGGGGGGGGGGGTCTGTTTGTGCCCAGGTGTTTGCCTGGCTTGTGGTGTGGAGATTTTTTTGCTTGAGAGTGCAGGCTTCCAGATAATTGACAGTCTGGTGGAGTCATCTCTTCTATTCATGCTTTCAGGTCTTTTTTCAATCTCTATGGCTTCTCAGATAATTCTGTGGCTGGGATTTTCTATAGTGGTTAGTGTTTTGCTGCCATTGAAGTCGATGCTATGACCTGTGGCTTTCATGTGTTGGACTAGTGAGGAAGTGTGTTCCAGCTTTTTGACTGCATTTTTGTGTTCATCCAGGTGGGTGCTTATTCTTCTATTGGTCTGTCCAATGTATGTGGCCAGGCATGATGCACAGGGGACATTATATGTATATCTTTGTTGCCAGAGATGAAACTCACTGGAGCTACAATCTCAATAGTTACGTTTCTGCTTCTGTTGGGGCCTTTCACAACAGGAAATTCTGACTCAATATTAATGTTGGCACCAAGCTAATAGTGCTGTGTAGTTCCCTCCCCCCTTGTTCTGTACCCCTGGGAAACAGAGAAAGTTTAATGAGAAAGAAACTTTTCTTTTTCATAGCCAGTAAGCTGGGGTGGGAAGGGAAATGTAAGGACCTTAACAGGGAGGAAATCCTTAAAGATCTACTTTGTTGAACAGTATCCTGGGCAGAAGGCCAGGCATGGAGATTGTAACTGGATCACTTCACATCTGGGCAGAGAAGTTTTCCACTGAAAAGACAAAGATCAGCAATGATACTAGAGGGGATGAAATTTGCATTAAAATGCCATCTATTGTACAAGGGTTTTAACCACATTAGCAATTCATTAGCACTTCTTTTTCTCCATGCTGGGCATTTTGTACTCTCACATAATAGCCATTTGTTGACAAGGTTGTTCTTGAATCATAATTCACAACCTTCAGACTTATTTTAGTTTTTAAGGCCCATCTTTCCAGATGAACTTCTATAGCCTGTTTTCCAGTCAATAGGAGACCACATCTGGAAGGAAGAATTCCAGCTCTTGACACTTTTTTTTGCAAAATTAATCCATTTCACATGTCCCATTATCCTGCAATAAATTATCCTAGTCATACTACACAGTGACCTACCACAAATAATCTAACACCTTCTGAGCCAACATGTTACATGAATTAACAGCTTTTACAACAGGAAAATCAAAATCCTCTATGTCACATCCCTATTAGTTCAGGTCTTATCCCCTGGAGCAATAACAATGAATGTATTGTGTACATTCCTAAAACACTTAATCTAAATGGTTTTTAAGGACAAACTAGACCAGCAGTTGCCATCCAGTGGGCCACGGCCCACTAGTGGGCCATGAGAAAATTTTGGTGGGCCGCAGAGAAATTTCACCTCTAGAGCAACCCCCCCCAAAAGCAATTATCCAGGCTGCTCAGAAACACAAGGCTGCTCAGCTCACATGGCCCATGGGAACCCTCACCGCCCACTCACTCCTTACCCACCAAACTTGGCTGCTAAGTTGCTATTTTTCCTTTTCCCCCATCATCATCAGTTCTGCTGTGCCGGGAGATTTAGATTAGCTAGGAAGCAGGAAATGGTTGGATTTCCTGCTTTCTAGCTAAGCAACCTCCCTTAGGACTGAAGGTTTGCTTGCAAGCAAATTCAATGCAGATTCATAGCAAGCAAATTTGAGAGACTGAGCTAGCCGATGGCAGATAGATAGATTACTGAATGATTCTGTGAGCAACTCAATCTGCCTGCTTTGGCTGATTTTGGGTAAAAGTTGCTCTTTTTTTCAATAAAAAAATTCAATATTTACATGCATGGTGTGTTGTGAGTTAATTTTGTGAGTTTGCTCGCTAGCAAATTTTATGTGACAGACTGAGCTAGCCAATGGCAGATAGATTGATCTCTGAATGAATCTGTGATTCTGTGAGCAACTCAATCTGCCTGCTTTGCCTGATTTTGGGTAAAAGTTGCTCTTTTTTAAAAAAATTCAATATTTATATAGATGGTGTGTTGTGAATTTGCTAGCAAATTTTATGAGTTTGCTTGCAAGCAAATTTTATGTGACAGACTGAGCTAGCCAATGGCAGAAACACAGATCTCTAAGTGAATCTGTGATTCTATGAGCAATTCAATCTGCCTGCCTGCTTTGCCTGCTTTGGGGTAAAAGTTGCTCTCTTTTTATAAAAACTCAATATTTATATTGAATATTTATAAATATTTACATAATATTTACATACAAGCCATGCCCAGCCAGTCACATGACCATCAAGCCACACCCACAAATTAGGCCACACCCACAGAACCAGTTAGTGGTCCCTGGGATCTAAAATTATGAGTTTGGTGTATCCCTGAGGTCCAAAAGGTTGGTGACCCCTGGACTAGACTAAAATGCCATTCAGTTTTGCTTTATTTTTAGAGATGGGGAGACAATGGGAGGGAAAGGCAAAGAGGTGGGACCTTGAGCAGTTTTCTTAATTTTATAGACCAAGAGAAATATTTAAAATTTTCTCCAAATCTATTTCTGTCATAAGATTCCTCAACATTTCACCATTATCTGTGAGTATGAAGCTGAAATAGTAACATTAATCCTAATGGATACAGCAATGTTAAACTATGATAGATAGCAATGCTGTACATTTCTTGACTAAACTAGTAGATACGCTCTTTCTTTCTTTCTTTCCTTCCTTCCTTCCTTCCTTCCTTCCTTCCTTCCTTCCTTCCTTCCTTCCTTCCTTCTTTCTTTCTTTCTTTCTTTCAACAGAATCTATTGGAACACAATTTGTTTAAAAGTAACAAGTCTGGTTTTGGGTTTAGTCTTTTGCTCTATCTGGCTCTTATATTTCCATTGCCAAAATTCTTTTGGACATTATACAACCAACCTCATAAAGATTTGCATAATGGTGTATTTATAATTTCCTTTGTATATAATTTCCTTTGGGGAACGCTATTGGAACAGCCATGTTAGTTTATGGCAGTGTTTCTTGGCAGCTTTAGGATGTGTGGACTTCAGCTCCCAGAATTTCTTAGCAGGCATGCAGTCAGACTATGAAATACTATTGAAAGGCACAAGCTTTCCTGAGTTGCACTTACTTCATCAGATGGAAAGGTGTGGCTAAACTAAGGTAGGATTTAATCTGTAATGAGAGATGGAGAAAGACACATGGGAAAGCAAGGTAGTTAAGTTACATGTGAGACCCAGTACAAATACCTTATTAATTAACACTTGTTAATGCGTTAACTTGTTTCACAAATCCATTGTATTTGTGGAGACTGGCAGATAGCTCAAAATTGCTTGATGTATTTGTGTCAGCAATCCCTTACTCGATTATGCTGGCAAAGTTTCTTTATTTCCAAGATGGTAACTTTTAATAAAACGTATTATTCTGGGAAGGTGCTGCCAGACTCCTGACTGTTGCCTGGGAAGGCATATCTTAGATCACTGTCAATTCCTGTTGCTAATTCACACAATGCCAACAATTTCTTGAATATTTTTGCACCTGAAATAAAAAGCTAATATTGCTCTGTCATGCATACAGATGAGGTGCATTGCTTGGATACCAAAATCACAGATACATATTTCTATTTAGCTAATAGAAAAGTGTTATGCATATGCCTTGGCTGAGTCAGTTAATAAATGAAAAGCAGAAAAACAAACAAACCCCCACAAAGCAATCTTATAAATTATGTATTATGAGCAATTTCCTCTATTAGTTGCTTTGGGTCTATCTGTACAACTGAAGGAAAGCAACCAAATTATTTCTCTAGTTTTAATGCCCTGTTTAGGAATAAAAAGTTATCTTAACTTTTCCTGGTGGCCTGGAGAAGTTGTAGATGCTTCATTACTGGAGGGTTTAAGAAAAGACTGGACAGCAAAAATTGTATGGATATTTATTAGAAATTAAATTAGAAGAAGAACAAGTTAAAGAAACTATGATTGCTTGGGGGAAGAATTTTGGATATGGGTTCGATTTAGAGAAATGGCAAAAATTGTGGTCTCAAAATTATAAAATGACAGTGTCAACAGCATATAAAGAAAATTTGTATAAGATGTTTTCCAGGTGGCATTTTCCCCCAACAAGAATAGCAAGAATGTTCAAGAATAAATCCGAAAAATGTTGGAAATGTCATCGGACACCCAGCTCATGTTACCATATGTGGTGGACTTGTGCGGATGCTAAAAAATACTGGACTGAAATGAGTTGATTGGCATTTGAAATTAGAGAACAAGAGGATAAACAATTTTATAAAATTTGGGATCTATTCTATCAATGGTTAGACAATAAAATATAGTAATGAAATATGTAGACTTTTAGAAAATAATAAATATATAAAGATGTACTTCTTTCTTATTATATCTACAAAATGATTTTAGGATAGATTTGGGATGATAATATGAACTATTATAAAATAAACTAAGTAAAATATGATTATTTTGTAAAATATGAATGATTAAAAGTATAGTCAAATGATTGATTAATAATGATACCAAGGTATTTAATTTTTGATTGAAAATACGAGATTATATGCAATGTAATTGTAATTGAAGACTACGAAATGGAAACACAAAACAATTTGTGAACCAACCGGTACACGGTATGTACATATATGGAAGATGGCTTGATGTTTTTATGTTTTGTTTGTTTATGTTTTTAAACACCAATAAAAATGTATACAAAAAAAAAAGACTGGACAGCCACTTGTCTGAAAAGGTATAGGTTCTCCTCTTTGAGCAGTGGATTGGACTAGAACAGGGGCCCCCAACCACCAGGTTCCGGACCAGTACTGGTCCGTGGATCATTTTCTACCGGGCCGCCGGTACTTGGGTGCCGCCATCTTGTTTCGACGGCGCTTGAGAAAGTGCTTCTGGGTGAGCTTGGAAAGCGGCGGTTGGAAAGCGGCGGTTGGGTGCTGAAGGAATCCTCGCGCCTTAGTTTCATCGAAGAGGGGGACAACTTTGAACGAAGCTCGCCTTGCCTTGGTCGTGCGTGCTGATGCCGGTACTGGGCCGTGGATCATTTTCTACTGGGCCGCAAAGAATTAATAATCGTGAAACTGGTCCCTGGTACAAAAAAGGTAGGGGACCATTGGACTAGAATACTTCTAAGGTCCCTTCCAGCTCTATTCTGATTGATTGATTGATTTCCATAGCCGAAAATCTCTAGAAAATACTAGACAGTAGTTCACGTTATCCCCAGCTAATATGGCTATTCATTTTTAATCAATTTAATTTATTTGGTTTATGTCCAACCTTTCTGTTCAATGAAATATTCCAGGCAGCTGGGTAGACTGTCTGGATTCCAATAGTGAGAGTTGTAATTCAACATACCTGGGACACCAGCCAGAGAATCCTGCACATTGCAGATCACACCAGACAACTTCAGATTTCTAGTTAATTGCTTTTCCCATTTTTCTTGGTGTCAGGGCATAGTATATGTCTGTCTGAAAACTAAATCAATGCACCCTCTTCTTTAAATGTTCTAGATGCAGAAGAGACAACTAGCAATTAGCCTTTGTTAATATTCTCTTGTTAACCAATTGATTAAGTAATGAGATAAATGGTGAGCTAGTGGTTAAGTAAGCTTCACTGATCGATGAAGGACATACTCCCAGGTAAATGGACTAACAGACATCTAGTATTTTTATCCTTGCAGCTTCTTGCATCCACGTGCACAAGCATCTATATAATTTCATCAGGCTTTTCAGCCACGGAAGCCGTTTTCTAAGATGTTCTGCTTCTACCTAGTGGCAGAACGATGAACTGTGGGGACACAAACAACCCACACATTTGCTGTTCTTTAAAAAGTTGTTGGCACCAGCGTGCCAATTGCAAACTCTGCCAATTTGGAATCACAAAAAGTGTGAATACAGGCATAGCTTAGCTACCAAGTCCGGTGAGAATATTTAACCTAGCAAGTGAAAAGCTATTTATCAGAGAAAGTAAAAAGCCCAACCTTCTGCTCACTACAAAGAATAAAGAGAAAAGTTCTCGTGGCCTGGCATTTCCTCTGTAGAAATATAGATGGAATGTATGACTTGATCTTAATTAGATTTAAGATTTTCTAGGATTTATACCAACAAAGATTACAGTGGAGTAATCTTAGATTTTGGAATGTAATTGACTTATGAAAGGAATGTGGTTGTGCATCATTCTATTATATTATTAAAATATGGTAAGCTAGCCCTGCAACATCTGATGACTTTTTCCCATCTACAGTATTTAAATTGCATGCAGAACCTCTGCCCTTTTGTTTCTCATCTCTATTCTTTATTCATGGTTTAGTTGTACCATTTGACACATTAGAAAAGGAGAGTGGTCCTGTCAATGGAGTTTTTCTCTGTGGAAATAATCTGCATGTAGTTCCTGAACTGGTTTCTTTGAATTTTTTTGTGACTTACAGAAAGGATCTGTGAACATTTGTGATTTATTTCATCACGCGTTTTCTTCTTCAGGCACCAAAATGCTTGATTTTTAAAAACAGCAAGCAATACCATTTTTTTTTTATCCCAAATGCAAAAACGGAGGCCAGGATGAGATTTGGGGTAGAATTCCATACTTAAAATAGGTATTGCTTGCTGTTTTTAAAAATCAAGCTTTTTGTGCCTGAAGAAGACAACGCATGATGAAAACTTAAGAAAACTGTTGTCAGAACGAGATTCAGGGTAGGAAACACGTGATGCCGGCGTCAGAAAAATTGGTGCCTGGCGAGGCAAATTTTTTTGATCCCAAATGCAAAAACGGAGGCCAGGATGAGATTCGGGGTAAACTTCCATAGTTAAAAATGGTATTGCTTGCTGTTTTTAAAAATCAAGCATTTTGGTGCCTGAAGAAGAAAACGCGTTATGCCGGGGTCAGAAAAATTGGTGCCCGGGGAGGCAAATTTTTTTTGATGCCAAATGCAAAAACGGATGCCAGGATGAGATTCTGGGTAGAATTCCATACTTAAAAATGGTATTGCTTGCTGTTTTTAAAAATCAAGCTTTTTGGTGCCTGAAGAAGAAAAGGCCGGGGTCAGAAAAATTGACGCCTGGCGAGGCAAATTTTTTTTGATCCCAAATGCAAAAACGGAGGCCAGGATGAGATTCGGGGTAGAATTCCATACTTAAAAATGGTATTGCTTGCTGTTTTTAAAAATCAAGCTTTTAGTGCCTGAAGAAGAAAAGGCATGATGCCGGGGTCAGAAAAATTGACGCCTGGCGAGGCAAATTTTTTTTGATCCCAAATGCAAAAACGCAGGCCAGGATGAGATTCTGTGTAGAATTCCATACTTAAAAATGGTATTGCTTGCTGTTTTTAAAAATCAAGCTTTTAGTGCCTGAAGAAGAAAACGCGTGATGGCGGGGTCAGAAAAATTGGTGCCCGGGGAGGCAAATTTTTTTTGATGCCAAATGCAAAAACGGAAGCAAGGATGAGATTCTGTGTAGAATTCCATACTTAAAAATGGTATTGCTTGCTGTTCTTAAAAATCAAGCTTTTTGGTGCCTGAAGAAGAAAAGGCATGATGCCGGGGTCAGAAAAATTGGTGCCTGGGGAGGCAAATTTTTTTTGATCCCAAATGCAAAAACGGAGGCCAGGATGAGATTTGGGGTAGAATTCCATACTTAAAAATGGTATTGCTTGCTGTTTTTAAAAATCAAGCATTTTGGTGGCTGAAGAAGAAAACGCGTGATGCCGGGGTCAAAAAAATTGGTGCCTGGGAAGGAAATTTTTTTTTGATCCCAAATGCAAAAACGGATGCCAGGATGAGATTCGGGGTAGAATTCCATACTTAAAAAAGGTATTGCTTACTGTTTTTAAAAATCAAGCTTTTTGGTGCCTGAAGAAGAAAAGGCATGATGCCGGGGTCAGAAAAATTGGCGCCTGGCGAGGCAAATTTTTTTTTGATCCCAAATGCAAAAACGGAGGCCAGGATGAGATTCGGGGTAGAATTCCATACTTAAAAATGGTATTGCTTGCTGTTTTTAAAAATCAAGCTTTTTGTGCCTGAAGAAGAAAACGAGTGATGCCGGGGTCAGAAAAATTGGTGCCTGGCGAGGCAAATTTTTTTTGATCCAAAATGCAAAAACGGAGGCAAGGATGAGATTCTGTGTAGAATTCCATACTTAAAAATGGTATTGCTTGCTGTTCTTAAAAATCAAGCTTTTTGGTGCCTGAAGAAGAAAAGGCATGATGCCGGGGTCAGAAAAATTGGTGCCTGGGGAGGCAAACTTTTTTTGATCCCAAATGCAAAAACGGTGGCCAGGATGAGATTCTGGGTAGAATTCCATACTTAAAAGTGGTATTGCTTGCTGTTTTTAAAAATCAAGCATTTTGGTGGCTGAAGAAGAAAACGCGTGATGCCGGGATCAAAAAAATTGGTGCCTGGGGAGGAAATTTTTTTTTGACCCCAAATGCAAAAACGGAGGCCAGGATGAGATTCGGGGTAGAATTCCATCCTTAAAAAAGGTATTGCTTCCTGTTTTTAAAAATCAAGCTTTTTGTGCCTGAAGATGACAACGCATGATGCAGGGCTTAAGAAAACTGTTGTCAGAACGAGATTCAGGGTAGGAAATGCGTGATGCCGGGGTAAGAAAAATTGGTGCCTGGCGGGGCAAATTTTTTTGATCCCAAATGCAAAAACGGAGGCCAGGATGAGATTCAGGGTAGAATTCCATACTTAAAAAAGGTATTGCTTGCTGTTTTTAAAAATCAAGCTTTTTGTGCCTGAAGAAGACAACGCATGATGCCGGGCTTAAGAAAACTGTTGTCAGAACGAGATTCAGGGTAGGAAACGCGTGATGCCGGGGTCAGAAAAATTGGTGCCTGGCGGGGCAAATTTTCTTGATCCCAAATGCAAAAATGGAGGCCAGGATGAGATTTGGGGTAGAATTCCATACTTAAAAGTGGTATTGCTTGCTGTTTTTAAAAATCAAGCATTTTGGTGGCTGAAGAAGAAAACGCGTGATCCCGGGGACAAAAAAATTGGTGCCTGGGGAGGAAATTTTTTTTTGATCCCAAATGCAAAAACGGATGCCAGGATGAGATTCGGGGTAGAATTCCATACTTAAAAAAGGTATTGCTTGCTGTTTTTAAAAATCAAGCTTTTTGTGCCTGAAGAAGACAACGCATGATGCCGGGCTTAAGAAAACTGTTGTCAGAACGAGATTCAGGGTAGGAAACGCGTGATGCCGGCGTCAGAAGAATTGGTGCCTGGCGAGGCAAATTTTTTTGATCCCAAATGCAAAAACGGAGGCCAGGATGAGATTCGGGGTAGAATTCCATACTTAAAAATGGTATTGCTTGCTCTTTTTAAAAATCAAGCATTTTGGTGGCTGAAGAAGAAAACGCGTGATGCTGGGGTCAAAAAAATTGGTGCCTGGGGAGGAAATTTTTTTTTTATCCCAAATGCAAAAACGGAGGCCAGGATGAGATTCGGGGTAGAATTCCATACTTAAAAAAGGTATTGCTTGCTGTTTTTAAAAATCACGCTTTTTGTGCCTGAAGAAGACAACGCATGATGCCGGGCTTAAGAAAACTGTTGTCAGAACGAGATTCAGGGTAGGAAACGCGTGATGCCGGGGTCAGAAAAATTGGTGCCTGGCGGGGCAAATTTTCTTGATCCCAAATGCAAAAATGGAGGCCAGGATGAGATTTGGGGTAGAATTCCATACTTAAAAGTGGTATTGCTTGCTGTTTTTAAAAATCAAGCATTTTGGTGGCTGAAGAAGAAAACGCGTGATCCCGGGGACAAAAAAATTGGTGCCTGGGGAGGAAATTTTTTTTTGATCCCAAATGCAAAAACGGATGCCAGGATGAGATTCGGGGTAGAATTCCATACTTAAAAAAGGTATTGCTTGCTGTTTTTAAAAATCAAGCTTTTTGTGCCTGAAGAAGACAACGCATGATGCCGGGCTTAAGAAAACTGTTGTCAGAACGAGATTCAGGGTAGGAAACGCGTGATGCCGGCGTCAGAAGAATTGGTGCCTGGCGAGGCAAATTTTTTTGATCCCAAATGCAAAAACGGAGGCCAGGATGAGATTCGGGGTAAACTTCCATAGTTAAAAATGGTATTGCTTGCTGTTTTTAAAAATCAAGCATCTTGGTGTCTGAAGAAGAAAATGCGTTATGCCGGGGTCAGAAAAATTGGTGCCCGGGGAGGCAAATTTTTTTTGATGCCAAATGCAAAAACGGATGCCAGGATGAGATTCTGGGTAGAATTCCATACTTAAAAATGGTATTGCTTGCTGTTCTTAAAAATCAAGCTTTTTGGTGCCTGAAGAAGAAAAGGCATGATGCCGGGGTCAGAAAAATTGGTGCCTGGGGAGGCAAACTTTTTTTGATCCCAAATGCAAAAACGGTGGCCAGGATGAGATTCTGGGTAGAATTCCATACTTAAAAATGGTATTGCTTGCTGTTTTTAAAAATCAAGCATTTTGGTGGCTGAAGAAGACAACGCATGATGCAGGGCTTAAGAAAACTGTTGTCAGAACGAGATTCAGGGTAGGAAACGCGTGATGCCGGGGTCAGAAAAATTGGTGCCTGGCGGGGCAAATTTTCTTGATCCCAAATGCAAAAATGGAGGCCAGGATGAGATTTGGGGTAGAATTCCATACTTAAAAGTGGTATTGCTTGCTGTTTTTAAAAATCAAGCATTTTGGGGGCTGAAGAAGAAAACACGTGATGCTGGGGTCAAAAAAATTGGTGCCTGGGGAGGAAATTTTTTTTTGATCCCAAATGCAAAAACGGGTGCCAGGATGAGATTCGGGGTAGAATTCCATACTTAAAAAAGGTATTGCTTGCTGTTTTTAAAAATCAAGCTTTTTGGTGCTTGAAGAAGAAAAGGCATGATGCCGGGGTCAGAAAAATTGGTGCCTGGGGAGGAAATTTTTTTTGATCCCAAATGCAAAAACGGAGGCCAGGATGAGATGTGGGGTAGAATTCCATACTTAAAAATGGTATTTCTTGCTGTTTGTAAAAATCAAGCTTTTTGTGCCTGAAGAAGAAAACGCGTGATGCCGGGGTCAGAAAAATTGGTGCCTGGCGAGGCAAATTTTTTTGATCCCAAATGCAAAAACGGAGGCCAGGATGAGATTCGGGGTAAACTTCCATAGTTAAAAATGGTATTGCTTGCTGTTTTTAAAAATCAAGCATCTTGGTGTCTGAAGAAGAAAATGCGTTATGCCGGGGTCAGAAAAATTGGTGCCCGGGGAGGCAAATTTTTTTTGATCCCAAATGCAAAAACGGATGCCAGGATGAGATTCTGGGTAGAATTCCATACTTAAAAATGGTATTGCTTGCTGTTCTTAAAAATCAAGCTTTTTGGTGCCTGAAGAAGAAAAGGCATGATGCCGGGGTCAGAAAAATTGGTGCCTGGGGAGGAAATTTTTTTTTGATCCCAAATGCAAAAACGGGTGCCAGGATGAGATTCGGGGTAGAATTCCATACTTAAAAAAGGTATTGCTTGCTGTTTTTAAAAATCAAGCTTTTTGGTGCCTGAAGAAGAAAAGGCATGATGCCGGGGTCAGAAAAATTGGCGCCTGGCGAGGCAAATTTTCTTGATCCCAAATGCAAAAACGGAGGCCAGGATGAGATTCGGGGTAAAATTCCATACTTAAAAATGGTATTGCTTGCTGTTCTTAAAAATCAAGCTTTTTGGTGCCTGAAGAAGAAAAGGCATGATGCCGGGGTCAGAAAAATTGGTGCCTGGGGAGGCAAACTTTTTTTGATCCCAAATGCAAAAACGGTGGCCAGGATGAGATTCTGGGTAGAATTCCATACTTAAAAATGGTATTGCTTGCTGTTTTTAAAAATCAAGCATTTTGGTGGCTGAAGAAGAAAACGCGTGATGCCGGGGTCAGAAAAATTGGTGCCTGGGGAGGAAATTTTTTTTGATCCCAAATGCAAAAACGGAGGCCAGGATGAGATTTGGGGTAGAATTCCATACTTAAAAATGGTATTTCTTGCTGTTTGTAAAAATCAAGCTTTTTGTGCCTGAAGAAGAAAACGCGTGATGCCGGGGTCAGAAAAATTGGTGCCTGGCGAGGCAAATTTTTTTTGATCCAAAATGCAAAAACGGAGGCCAGGATGAGATTTGGGGTAGAATTCCAAACTTAAAAATGCTGTTTTTAAAAATCAAGCATTTTGGTGCCTGTAGAAGAAAAGGCATGATGCCGGGGTCAGAAAAATTGGTGCCTGGGGAGGCAAATTTTTTTTGATCCCAAATGCAAAAATGGAGGCCAGGATGAAATTTGGGGTAGAATTCCATACTTAAAAATGGTATTGCTTGCTGTTTTTAAAAATCAAGCATTTTGGTGGCTGAAGAAGAAAACGCGTGATCCCGGGGACAAAAAAATTGGTGCCTGGGGAGGAAATTTTTTTTTGATCCCAAATGCAAAAACGGATGCCAGGATGAGATTCGGGGTAGAATTCCATACTTAAAAAAGGTATTGCTTGCTGTTTTTAAAAATCAAGCTTTTTGTGCCTGAAGAAGACAACGCATGATGCCGGGCTTAAGAAAACTGTTGTCAGAACGAGATTCAGGGTAGGAAACGCGTGATGCCGGCGTCAGAAAAATTGGTGCCTGGCGAGGCAAATTTTTTTGATCCCAAATGCAAAAACGGAGGCCAGGATGAGATTCGGGGTAAACTTCCATAGTTAAAAATGGTATTGCTTGCTGTTTTTAAAAATCAAGCATCTTGGTGTCTGAAGAAGAAAATGCGTTATGCCGGGGTCAGAAAAATTGGTGCCCGGGGAGGCAAATTTTTTTTGATGCCAAATGCAAAAACGGATGCCAGGATGAGATTCTGGGTAGAATTCCATACTTAAAAATGGTATTGCTTGCTGTTCTTAAAAATCAAGCTTTTTGGTGCCTGAAGAAGAAAAGGCATGATGCCGGGGTCAGCAAAATTGGTGCCTGGGGAGGCAAACTTTTTTTGATCCCAAATGCAAAAACGGTGGCCAGGATGAGATTCTGGGTAGAATTCCATACTTAAAAATGGTATTGCTTGCTGTTTTTAAAAATCAAGCATTTTGGTGGCTGAAGAAGACAACGCATGATGCAGGGCTTAAGAAAACTGTTGTCAGAACGAGATTCAGGGTAGGAAACGCGTGATGCCGGGGTCAGAAAAATTGGTGCCTGGCGGGGCAAATTTTCTTGATCCCAAATGCAAAAATGGAGGCCAGGATGAGATTTGGGGTAGAATTCCATACTTAAAAGTGGTATTGCTTGCTGTTTTTAAAAATCAAGCATTTTGGGGGCTGAAGAAGAAAACGCGTGATGCTGGGGTCAAAAAAATTGGTGCCTGGGGAGGAAATTTTTTTTTGATCCCAAATGCAAAAACGGGTGCCAGGATGAGATTCGGGGTAGAATTCCATACTTAAAAAAGGTATTGCTTGCTGTTTTTAAAAATCAAGCTTTTTGGTGCTTGAAGAAGAAAAGGCATGATGCCGGGGTCAGAAAAATTGGCGCCTGGCGAGGCAAATTGTCTTGATCCCAAATGCAAAAACGGAGGCCAGGATGAGATTCGGGGTAAAATTCCATACTTAAAAAAGGTATTGCTTGCTGTTCTTAAAAATCAAGCTTTTTGGTGCTTGAAGAAGAAAAGGCATGATGCCGGGGTCAGAAAAATTGGCGCCTGGCGAGGCAAATTTTCTTGATCCCAAATGCAAAAACGGAGGCCAGGATGAGATTTGGGGTAGAATTCCATACTTAAAAATGGTATTTCTTGCTGTTTGTAAAAATCAAGCTTTTTGTGCCTGAAGAAGAAAACGCGTGATGCCGGGGTCAGAAAAATTGGTGCCTGGCGAGGCAAATTTTTTTGATCCCAAATGCAAAAACGGAGGCCAGGATGAGATTCGGGGTAAACTTCCATAGTTAAAAATGGTATTGCTTGCTGTTTTTAAAAATCAAGCATCTTGGTGTCTGAAGAAGAAAATGCGTTATGCCGGGGTCAGAAAAATTGGTGCCCGGGGAGGCAAATTTTTTTTGATCCCAAATGCAAAAACGGATGCCAGGATGAGATTCTGGGTAGAATTCCATA
Source organism: Hydrophis major (assembly GCA_033807585.1). Classification (NCBI taxonomy): domain Eukaryota; kingdom Metazoa; phylum Chordata; class Lepidosauria; order Squamata; family Elapidae; genus Hydrophis; species Hydrophis major. Next base: position 142,576,572 of record CM066331.1, read on the forward strand.
CTTAAAAATGGTATTGCTTGCTGTTCTTAAAAATCAAGCTTTTTGGTGCCTGAAGAAGAAAAGGCATGATGCCGGGGTCAGAAAAATTGGTGCCTGGGGAGGAAATTTTTTTTTGATCCCAAATGCAAAAACGGGTGCCAGGATGAGATTCGGGGTAGAATTCCATACTTAAAAAAGGTATTGCTTGCTGTTTTTAAAAATCAAGCTTTTTGGTGCCTGAAGAAGAAAAGGCATGATGCCGGGGTCAGAAAAATTGGCGCCTGGCGAGGCAAATTTTCTTGATCCCAAATGCAAAAACGGAGGCCAGGATGAGATTCGGGGTAAAATTCCATACTTAAAAATGGTATTGCTTGCTGTTCTTAAAAATCAAGCTTTTTGGTGCCTGAAGAAGAAAAGGCATGATGCCGGGGTCAGAAAAATTGGTGCCTGGGGAGGCAAACTTTTTTTGATCCCAAATGCAAAAACGGTGGCCAGGATGAGATTCTGGGTAGAATTCCATACTTAAAAATGGTATTGCTTGCTGTTTTTAAAAATCAAGCATTTTGGTGGCTGAAGAAGAAAACGCGTGATGCCGGGGTCAGAAAAATTGGTGCCTGGGGAGGAAATTTTTTTTGATCCCAAATGCAAAAACGGAGGCCAGGATGAGATTTGGGGTAGAATTCCAAACTTAAAAATGCTGTTTTTAAAAATCAAGCATTTTGGTGCCTGTAGAAGAAAAGGCATGATGCCGGGGTCAGAAAAATTGGTGCCTGGGGAGGCAAATTTTTTTTGATCCCAAATGCAAAAATGGAGGCCAGGATGAAATTTGGGGTAGAATTCCATACTTAAAAATGGTATTGCTTGCTGTTTTTAAAAATCAAGCATTTTGGTGGCTGAAGAAGAAAACGCGTGATCCCGGGGACAAAAAAATTGGTGCCTGGGGAGGAAATTTTTTTTTGATCCCAAATGCAAAAACGGATGCCAGGATGAGATTCGGGGTAGAATTCCATACTTAAAAAAGGTATTGCTTGCTGTTTTTAAAAATCAAGCTTTTTGTGCCTGAAGAAGACAACGCATGATGCCGGGCTTAAGAAAACTGTTGTCAGAACGAGATTCAGGGTAGGAAACGCGTGATGCCGGCGTCAGAAAAATTGGTGCCTGGCGAGGCAAATTTTTTTGATCCCAAATGCAAAAACGGAGGCCAGGATGAGATTCGGGGTAAACTTCCATAGTTAAAAATGGTATTGCTTGCTGTTTTTAAAAATCAAGCATCTTGGTGTCTGAAGAAGAAAATGCGTTATGCCGGGGTCAGAAAAATTGGTGCCCGGGGAGGCAAATTTTTTTTGATGCCAAATGCAAAAACGGATGCCAGGATGAGATTCTGGGTAGAATTCCATACTTAAAAATGGTATTGCTTGCTGTTCTTAAAAATCAAGCTTTTTGGTGCCTGAAGAAGAAAAGGCATGATGCCGGGGTCAGCAAAATTGGTGCCTGGGGAGGCAAACTTTTTTTGATCCCAAATGCAAAAACGGTGGCCAGGATGAGATTCTGGGTAGAATTCCATACTTAAAAATGGTATTGCTTGCTGTTTTTAAAAATCAAGCATTTTGGTGGCTGAAGAAGACAACGCATGATGCAGGGCTTAAGAAAACTGTTGTCAGAACGAGATTCAGGGTAGGAAACGCGTGATGCCGGGGTCAGAAAAATTGGTGCCTGGCGGGGCAAATTTTCTTGATCCCAAATGCAAAAATGGAGGCCAGGATGAGATTTGGGGTAGAATTCCATACTTAAAAGTGGTATTGCTTGCTGTTTTTAAAAATCAAGCATTTTGGGGGCTGAAGAAGAAAACGCGTGATGCTGGGGTCAAAAAAATTGGTGCCTGGGGAGGAAATTTTTTTTTGATCCCAAATGCAAAAACGGGTGCCAGGATGAGATTCGGGGTAGAATTCCATACTTAAAAAAGGTATTGCTTGCTGTTTTTAAAAATCAAGCTTTTTGGTGCTTGAAGAAGAAAAGGCATGATGCCGGGGTCAGAAAAATTGGCGCCTGGCGAGGCAAATTGTCTTGATCCCAAATGCAAAAACGGAGGCCAGGATGAGATTCGGGGTAAAATTCCATACTTAAAAAAGGTATTGCTTGCTGTTCTTAAAAATCAAGCTTTTTGGTGCTTGAAGAAGAAAAGGCATGATGCCGGGGTCAGAAAAATTGGCGCCTGGCGAGGCAAATTTTCTTGATCCCAAATGCAAAAACGGAGGCCAGGATGAGATTTGGGGTAGAATTCCATACTTAAAAATGGTATTTCTTGCTGTTTGTAAAAATCAAGCTTTTTGTGCCTGAAGAAGAAAACGCGTGATGCCGGGGTCAGAAAAATTGGTGCCTGGCGAGGCAAATTTTTTTGATCCCAAATGCAAAAACGGAGGCCAGGATGAGATTCGGGGTAAACTTCCATAGTTAAAAATGGTATTGCTTGCTGTTTTTAAAAATCAAGCATCTTGGTGTCTGAAGAAGAAAATGCGTTATGCCGGGGTCAGAAAAATTGGTGCCCGGGGAGGCAAATTTTTTTTGATCCCAAATGCAAAAACGGATGCCAGGATGAGATTCTGGGTAGAATTCCATACTTAAAAATGGTATTGCTTGCTGTTCTTAAAAATCAAGCTTTTTGGTGCCTGAAGAAGAAAAGGCATGATGCCGGGGTCAGAAAAATTGGTGCCTGGGGAGGAAATTTTTTTTTGATCCCAAATGCAAAAACGGGTGCCAGGATGAGATTCGGGGTAGAATTCCATACTTAAAAAAGGTATTGCTTGCTGTTTTTAAAAATCAAGCTTTTTGGTGCCTGAAGAAGAAAAGGCATGATGCCGGGGTCAGAAAAATTGGCGCCTGGCGAGGCAAATTTTCTTGATCCCAAATGCAAAAACGGAGGCCAGGATGAGATTCGGGGTAAAATTCCATACTTAAAAATGGTATTGCTTGCTGTTCTTAAAAATCAAGCTTTTTGGTGCCTGAAGAAGAAAAGGCATGATGCCGGGGTCAGAAAAATTGGTGCCTGGGGAGGCAAACTTTTTTTGATCCCAAATGCAAAAACGGTGGCCAGGATGAGATTCTGGGTAGAATTCCATACTTAAAAATGGTATTGCTTGCTGTTTTTAAAAATCAAGCATTTTGGTGGCTGAAGAAGAAAACGCGTGATGCCGGGGTCAGAAAAATTGGTGCCTGGGGAGGAAATTTTTTTTGATCCCAAATGCAAAAACGGAGGCCAGGATGAGATTTGGGGTAGAATTCCATACTTAAAAATGGTATTTCTTGCTGTTTGTAAAAATCAAGCTTTTTGTGCCTGAAGAAGAAAACGCGTGATGCCGGGGTCAGAAAAATTGGTGCCTGGCGAGGCAAATTTTTTTTGATCCAAAATGCAAAAACGGAGGCCAGGATGAGATTTGGGGTAGAATTCCAAACTTAAAAATGCTGTTTTTAAAAATCAAGCATTTTGGTGCCTGTAGAAGAAAAGGCATGATGCCGGGGTCAGAAAAATTGGTGCCTGGGGAGGCAAATTTTTTTTGATCCCAAATGCAAAAATGGAGGCCAGGATGAAATTTGGGGTAGAATTCCATACTTAAAAATGGTATTGCTTGCTGTTTTTAAAAATCAAGCATTTTGGTGGCTGAAGAAGAAAACGCGTGATCCCGGGGACAAAAAAATTGGTGCCTGGGGAGGAAATTTTTTTTTGATCCCAAATGCAAAAACGGATGCCAGGATGAGATTCGGGGTAGAATTCCATACTTAAAAAAGGTATTGCTTGCTGTTTTTAAAAATCAAGCTTTTTGTGCCTGAAGAAGACAACGCATGATGCCGGGCTTAAGAAAACTGTTGTCAGAACGAGATTCAGGGTAGGAAACGCGTGATGCCGGCGTCAGAAAAATTGGTGCCTGGCGAGGCAAATTTTTTTGATCCCAAATGCAAAAACGGAGGCCAGGATGAGATTCGGGGTAAACTTCCATAGTTAAAAATGGTATTGCTTGCTGTTTTTAAAAATCAAGCATCTTGGTGTCTGAAGAAGAAAATGCGTTATGCCGGGGTCAGAAAAATTGGTGCCCGGGGAGGCAAATTTTTTTTGATGCCAAATGCAAAAACGGATGCCAGGATGAGATTCTGGGTAGAATTCCATACTTAAAAATGGTATTGCTTGCTGTTCTTAAAAATCAAGCTTTTTGGTGCCTGAAGAAGAAAAGGCATGATGCCGGGGTCAGAAAAATTGGTGCCTGGGGAGGCAAACTTTTTTTGATCCCAAATGCAAAAACGGTGGCCAGGATGAGATTCTGGGTAGAATTCCATACTTAAAAATGGTATTGCTTGCTGTTTTTAAAAATCAAGCATTTTGGTGGCTGAAGAAGACAACGCATGATGCAGGGCTTAAGAAAACTGTTGTCAGAACGAGATTCAGGGTAGGAAACGCGTGATGCCGGGGTCAGAAAAATTGGTGCCTGGCGGGGCAAATTTTCTTGATCCCAAATGCAAAAATGGAGGCCAGGATGAGATTTGGGGTAGAATTCCATACTTAAAAGTGGTATTGCTTGCTGTTTTTAAAAATCAAGCATTTTGGGGGCTGAAGAAGAAAACGCGTGATGCTGGGGTCAAAAAAATTGGTGCCTGGGGAGGAAATTTTTTTTTGATCCCAAATGCAAAAACGGGTGCCAGGATGAGATTCGGGGTAGAATTCCATACTTAAAAAAGGTATTGCTTGCTGTTTTTAAAAATCAAGCTTTTTGGTGCCTGAAGAAGAAAACGCGTGATGCCGGGGTCAGAAAAATTGGTGCCTGGGGAGGAAATTTTTTTTGATCCCAAATGCAAAAACGGAGGCCAGGATGAGATTTGGGGTAGAATTCCATACTTAAAAATGGTATTTCTTGCTGTTTGTAAAAATCAAGCTTTTTGTGCCTGAAGAAGAAAACGCGTGATGCCGGGGTCAGAAAAATTGGTGCCTGGCGAGGCAAATTTTTTTTGATCCAAAATGCAAAAACGGAGGCCAGGATGAGATTTGGGGTAGAATTCCAAACTTAAAAATGCTGTTTTTAAAAATCAAGCATTTTGGTGCCTGTAGAAGAAAAGGCATGATGCCGGGGTCAGAAAAATTGGTGCCTGGGGAGGCAAATTTTTTTTGATCCCAAATGCAAAAATGGAGGCCAGGATGAAATTTGGGGTAGAATTCCATACTTAAAAATGGTATTGCTTGCTGTTTTTAAAAATCAAGCATTTTGGTGGCTGAAGAAGAAAACGCGTGATCCCGGGGACAAAAAAATTGGTGCCTGGGGAGGAAATTTTTTTTTGATCCCAAATGCAAAAACGGATGCCAGGATGAGATTCGGGGTAGAATTCCATACTTAAAAAAGGTATTGCTTGCTGTTTTTAAAAATCAAGCTTTTTGTGCCTGAAGAAGACAACGCATGATGCCGGGCTTAAGAAAACTGTTGTCAGAACGAGATTCAGGGTAGGAAACGCGTGATGCCGGCGTCAGAAAAATTGGTGCCTGGCGAGGCAAATTTTTTTGATCCCAAATGCAAAAACGGAGGCCAGGATGAGATTCGGGGTAAACTTCCATAGTTAAAAATGGTATTGCTTGCTGTTTTTAAAAATCAAGCATCTTGGTGTCTGAAGAAGAAAATGCGTTATGCCGGGGTCAGAAAAATTGGTGCCCGGGGAGGCAAATTTTTTTTGATGCCAAATGCAAAAACGGATGCCAGGATGAGATTCTGGGTAGAATTCCATACTTAAAAATGGTATTGCTTGCTGTTCTTAAAAATCAAGCTTTTTGGTGCCTGAAGAAGAAAAGGCATGATGCCGGGGTCAGAAAAATTGGTGCCTGGGGAGGCAAATTTTTTTTGATCCCAAATGCAAAAACGGAGGCCAGGATGAGATTTGGGGTAGAATTCCATACTTAAAAAAGGTATTGCTTGCTGTTTTTAAAAATCAAGCTATTTGTGCCTGAAGAAGACAACGCATGATGCCGGACATAAGAAAACTGTTGTCAGAACGAGATTCAGGGTAGGAAACCCGTGATGCCGGCGTCAGAAAAATTGGTGCCTGGCGAGGCAAATTTTTTTGATCCCAAATGAAAAAACGGAGGCCAGGATGAGATTCGGGGTAAAATTCCATAGTTAAAAATGGTATTGCTTGCTGTTTTTAAAAATCAAGCTTTTTGGTGCCTGAAGAAGAAAAGGCATGATGCCGAGGTCAGAAAAATTGGCGCCTGGGGAGGCAAATTTTTTTTTGATCCCAAATGCAAAAACGGAGGCCAGGATGAGATTCGGGGTAGAATTCCATACTTAAAAATGGTATTGCTTGCTGTTTTTAAAAATCAAGCTTTTTGTGCCTGAAGAAGAAAACGAGTGATGCCGGGGTCAGAAAAATTGGTGCCTTGGGAGGAAATTTTTTTTTGATCCCAAATGCAAAAACGGATGCCAGGATGAGATTCTGGGTAGAATTCCATACTTAAAAATGGTATTGCTTGCTGTTTTTAAAAATCAAGCTTTTTGTGCCTGAAGAAGACAATGCATGATGCCGGGCTTAAGAAAACTGTTGTCAGAACGAGATTCAGGGTAGGAAACGCGTGATGCCGGCGTCAGAAAAATTGGTGCCTGGCGAGGCAAATTTTTTTGATCCCAAATGCAAAAACGGAGGCCAGGATGAGATTCGGGGTAAAATTCCATAGTTAAAAATGGTATTGCTTGCTGTTTTTAAAAATCAAGCATTTTGGTGCCTGAAGAAGAAACGCGTTATGCCGGGGTCAGAAAAATTGGTGCCCGGGGAGGCAAATTTTTTTGGATCCCAAATGCAAAAACGGATGCCAGGATGAGATTCTGTGTAGAATTCCATACTTAAAAATGGTATTGCTTGCTGTTTTTAAAAATCAAGCTTTTTGGTGCCTGAAGAAGAAAAGGCATGATGCCGGGGTCAGAAACATTGGCGCCTGGCGAGGCAAATTTTTTTTGATCCCAAATGCAAAAACGGAGGCCAGGATGAGATTCGGGGTAGAATTCCATACTTAAAAATGGTATTGCTTGCTGTTTTTAAAAATCAAGCTTTTTGGTGCCTGATGAAGAAAAGGCATGATGCCGGGGTCAGAAAAATTGGCGCCTGACGAGGCAAATTTTTTTTGATCCCAAATGCAAAAACGGAGGCCAGGATGAGATTCTGGGTAGAATTCCATACTTAAAAATGGTATTGCTTGCTGTTCTTAAAAATCAAGCTTTTTGGTGCCTGAAGAAGAAAACACGTGATGCCGGGGTCAGAAAAATTGGTGCCTGGCGAGGCAAATTTTTTTTGATCCAAAATGCAAAAATGGAGGCAAGGATGAGATTCTGTGTAGAATTCCATACTTAAAAATGGTATTGCTTGCTGTTCTTAAAAATCAAGCTTTTTGGTGCCTGAAGAAGAAAAGGCATGATGCCGGGATCAAAAAAATTGGTGCCTGGGGAGGAAATTTTTTTTTGACCCCAAATGCAAAAACGGATGCCAGGATGAGATTCGGGGTAGAATTCCATCCTTAAAAAAGGTATTGCTTGCTGTTTTTAAAAATCAAGCATCTTGGTGCCTGAAGAAGACAACGCATGATGCCGGGCTTAAGAAAACTGTTGTCAGAACGAGATTCAGGGTAGGAAACACGTGATGCCGGGGTCAGAAAAATTGGTGCCTGGCGGGGCAAATTTTCTTGATCCCAAATGCAAAAATGGAGGCCAGGATGAGATTTGGGGTAGAATTCCATACTTAAAAGTGGTATTGCTTGCTGTTTTTAAAAATCAAGCATTTTGGTGGCTGAAGAAGAAAACGCGTGATCCCGGGGACAAAAAAATTGGTGCCTGGGGAGGAAATTTTTTTTTGATCCCAAATGCAAAAACGGATGCCAGGATGAGATTCGGGGTAGAATTCCATACTTAAAAAAGGTATTGCTTGCTGTTTTTAAAAATCAAGCTTTTTGTGCCTGAAGAAGACAACGCATGATGCCGGGCTTAAGAAAACTGTTGTCAGAACGAGATTCAGGGTAGGAAACGCGTGATGCCGGCGTCAGAAGAATTGGTGCCTGGCGAGGAAAATTTTTTGGATCCCAAATGCAAAAACGGAGGCCAGGATGAGATTCGGGGTAAACTTCCATAGTTAAAAATGGTATTGCTTGCTGTTTTTAAAAATCAAGCATCTTGGTGTCTGAAGAAGAAAATGCGTTATGCCGGGGTCAGAAAAATTGGTGCCCGGGGAGGCAAATTTTTTTTGATGCCAAATGCAAAAACGGATGCCAGGATGAGATTCTGGGTAGAATTCCATACTTAAAAATGGTATTGCTTGCTGTTCTTAAAAATCAAGCTTTTTGGTGCCTGAAGAAGAAAAGGCATGATGCCGGGGTCAGAAAAATTGGTGCCTGGGGAGGCAAACTTTTTTTGATCCCAAATGCAAAAACGGTGGCCAGGATGAGATTCTGGGTAGAATTCCATACTTAAAAATGGTATTGCTTGCTGTTTTTAAAAATCAAGCATTTTGGTGGCTGAAGAAGACAACGCATGATGCAGGGCTTAAGAAAACTGTTGTCAGAACGAGATTCAGGGTAGGAAACGCGTGATGCCGGGGTCAGAAAAATTGGTGCCTGGCGGGGCAAATTTTCTTGATCCCAAATGCAAAAATGGAGGCCAGGATGAGATTTGGGGTAGAATTCCATACTTAAAAGTGGTATTGCTTGCTGTTTTTAAAAATCAAGCATTTTGGGGGCTGAAGAAGAAAACACGTGATGCTGGGGTCAAAAAAATTGGTGCCTGGGGAGGAAATTTTTTTTTGATCCCAAATGCAAAAACGGGTGCCAGGATGAGATTCGGGGTAGAATTCCATACTTAAAAAAGGTATTGCTTGCTGTTTTTAAAAATCAAGCTTTTTGGTGCTTGAAGAAGAAAAGGCATGATGCCGGGGTCAGAAAAATTGGCGCCTGGCGAGGCAAATTTTCTTGATCCCAAATGCAAAAACGGAGGCCAGGATGAGATTCGGGGTAAAATTCCATACTTAAAAATGGTATTTCTTGCTGTTTGTAAAAATCAAGCTTTTTGTGCCTGAAGAAGAAAACGCGTGATGCCGGGGTCAGAAAAATTGGTGCCCGGGGAGGCAAATTTTCTTGATCCCAAATGCAAAAACGGAGGCCAGGATGAGATTCTGGGTAGAATTCCATACTTAAAAATGGTATTTCTTGCTGTTTGTAAAAATCAAGCTTTTTGTGCCTGAAGAAGAAAACGCGTGATGCCGGGGTCAGAAAAATTGGTGCCCGGGGAGGCAAATTTTTTTTGATCCCAAATGCAAAAACGGAGGCCAGGATGAGATTCTGGGTAGAATTCCATACTTAAAAATGGTATTGCTTGCTGTTCTTAAAAATCAAGCTTTTTGGTGCCTGAAGAAGAAAAGGCATGATGCCGGGGTCAGAAAAATTGGTGCCTGGGGAGGAAATTTTTTTTTGATCCCAAATGCAAAAACGGGTGCCAGGATGAGATTCGGGGTAGAATTCCATACTTAAAAAAGGTATTGCTTGCTGTTTTTAAAAATCAAGCTTTTTGTTGCCTGAAGAAGAAAAGGCATGATGCCGGGGTCAGAAAAATTGGCGCCTGGCGAGGCAAATTTTCTTGATCCCAAATGCAAAAACGGAGGCCAGGATGAGATTCGGGGTAAAATTCCATACTTAAAAATGGTATTGCTTGCTGTTCTTAAAAATCAAGCTTTTTGGTGCCTGAAGAAGAAAAGGCATGATGCCGGGGTCAGAAAAATTGGTGCCTGGGGAGGCAAACTTTTTTTGATCCCAAATGCAAAAACGGTGGCCAGGATGAGATTCTGGGTAGAATTCCATACTTAAAAATGGTATTTCTTGCTGTTTGTAAAAATTAAGCTTTTTGTGCCTGAAGAAGAAAATGCGTGATGCCGGGGTCAGAAAAATTGGTGCCTGGCGAGGCAAATTTTTTTTGATCCAAAATGCAAAAACGGAGGCCAGGATGAGATTTGGGGTAGAATTCCAAACTTAAAAATGCTGTTTTTAAAAATCAAGCATTTTGGTGGCTGAAGAAGAAAACGCGTGATCCCGGGGACAAAAAAATTGGTGCCTGGGGAGGAAATTTTTTTTTGATCCCAAATGCAAAAATGGATGCCAGGATGAGATTCGGGGTAGAATTCCATACTTAAAAATGGTATTGCTTGCTGTTTTTAAAAATCAAGCATTTTGGTGGCTGAAGAAGACAACGCATGATGCAGGGCTTAAGAAAACTGTTGTCAGAACGAGATTCAGGGTAGGAAACGCGTGATGCCGGGGTCAGAAAAATTGGTGCCTGGCGAGGCAAATTTTCTTGATCCCAAATGCAAAAACGGAGGCCAGGATGAGATTCGGGGTAAAATTCCATACTTAAAAATGGTATTGCTTGCTGTTTTTAAAAATCAAGCTTTTTGTTGCCTGAAGAAGAAAAGGCATGATGCCGGGGTCAGAAAAATTGGCGCCTGGCGAGGCAAATTTTCTTGATCCCAAATGCAAAAACGGAGGCCAGGATGAGATTCGGGGTAAAATTCCATACTTAAAAATGGTATTGCTTGCTGTTCTTAAAAATCAAGCTTTTTGGTGCCTGAAGAAGAAAAGGCATGATGCCGGGGTCAGAAAAATTGGTGCCTGGGGAGGCAAACTTTTTTTGATCCCAAATG